>CM069059.1:27855400-29299150 GCA_035220775.1 Malus fusca
AAACACTTGAAAGCTCAGTCGAGGAAAAGCCGTGCCAACAAATCATCTGGAACTGTTCTCACAACTTTGATAGAGAATGGCAGAAAGAATACGAAACTGAAACTTCATTCCCAGATCAAGCCTCCATCTCCTGCCACATCAAAACTCCTATATTTTTCAATTATTTTCCTTTGCTTCCATGGCAGGAGAGATGGATTGGATAGTCCAAAGTAGGGAATATTGGACTTGTCAGGTTTCGAAAAAGGCTAGCGTTTTTGAAAGTTACAGGTGGGATGATGTTGATATCATCCAAAAATCCGCTATTTTAATGACGATGAAGAAGACGGAGAAAATGAGAAGATACAAGAAAAAAAAGGCCGGAGAAAATGAGGGAGAAGATAGGTCTAGAAAGAGAGATTATATATAAAAAAATGATTATTAATTACAACATTATATCAAAATGTCAAAATCAACAATAACAGTAAAAAAAGATAATACAATGTTTTTCAATCGAGAAGTTAAATCTGATGTGGCATGACATGAAATAACATCTCCCTGTCAAAACATGAGAATCTCAGCCGAGGCGACCAACATCTTCTTCTTCCCTTTTCTGAGAACCAAACCCCGAAACAAACATCACTATCTCAACCTAAAACCCCGAAACAAACGGTGTTTGGATTTCGATAAAGAGGAGAATTGGTATGGTTGGTTAGCAAGATAGCTGGTACTTGGGTGATAGTTCATTTTACACGTGTCATAAATTTGGTGAGGCCATATAGGATAGTCAGCAAATTTAGTACTGGACGTTGAGTACTCATGTATTATCGATCGACTCAAGTTTAGCGATGGACTCGTCAGAACCTAATTTCACTGACCATCTATGTGGCCCAATAATTTTGAAACATCTGTCAATCTGAGGACTTAACCATCTCCGTAACCAAACACAAATCCATGCTTTAAACCAATCTTGTCATCCAAGATACAGGCCACAGGCTTCACGTCACCGTGCCCAATACGTGGGAACTGCCTATTCATTTTACTGCCTCTCCTATCTCCATTTCTGCCCATGGAGTCCGTCACCACACCTGGAAAGGTAAAATCTTCTCCTCCCTTGTTCGTCGTGGTCTTCATAGTTGGATTTCTTCTTTGCGATGGAAATTAATTCGTGTTGCCCATTCCACCCATTCCACAGTTTCTTGGAATCAGCCGATTCTAAATCAGTGAAACCCAGCTCGTTCCTCCAATCTCCAACCTTGAAACCCAACAAAGGCAACATAAGCACCAGCGGTGGTTGTTTTGCCTAAACCACCCATACCCCATATTCCAACAACGTGAACATTATTCGTTTCACCTCCGGGAGGATATAATAATAAATGCATTTCATGCATGTGCGAATCCATGTCAACCAAGCCATTATCTTTGCTTGATGTTGATGAGATGTTGTTCAATTTCCTATAAACATCTTCCACAATTTCCTCAATAAGCACCACATCATTCCTGTCAAATTTAAAAAACAATATAATAACAACACCAAATAATAATTAATGGGTCTTTTTCATCTATTAGTTTTCAAAAAAATAGAAATTAAAACTAAAAATTGAATATTTTATCAAATGACCCCTAAACGTTACAAAAATCCCAAAAATTAAAAGGAAACTAAAACAAATTAGAATTTACTCATAGTTTCGCGAATCCCAACCGGATAAACTGGTGGCAGTTGTAAGAGCGGATCTCCAGCTCCGAACCTCTTCCATTTCGGCGTTAGAATCGCGATCGTGCTCAGAAAAAGCTTCTGCGAAACTTCTCTTGAGTTTACGAACATCAGACGGATCAACATCATAGAAAATGGGGAGTACAATCTGGTTGTTGGTATCCTGGCATTCCAGGATTTGCACGAGTTCTTTCAAGCACCAAGTGGAAGAAGCATAGTTTTTAGAGAAAACTACAATCGAAATCCTCGACTCTCGAATCGCTGTGAGGAGCTCGGAAAGGTTGTCGCCCTTTCTGAGCTTTTCGGCATCAATGAAGGCGTTGATTGGTTTCTTAGCCAGAGCGTTGTAGAGATGGCTGACGAAGCCCCTGCGAGTGTCTTCGCCTCTGAAGTTGAGGAACACATCGTATTTCCAACCAGGGCCAGAAGAAGAAGAAGAAGAAGCAGCCATTATTAATCGATCGCACCGGGTCAGCGATGATCGAGCAGCTAAGACTAAGAGAATTGTAAGTACAGAAATACTCAATAGATCTACAAATTGGATCACCGGAACTGGAATGGTTAGTGTATACTCTGCTCTCAGTCGTTATCTTCCTTGCTCTGGTCGCGCCATCCTCTTCCTTGTTCCGGTCGTCATGCCAGCTCCAGTTTTGGCAATTCGTTAGAACCAGCTAAATCTACCAAATTCTGCACCCATCAATTAAAATTTAAAGGCAAACACTTACAGAGTCAGGAATTAAATAATTAAGATATTGTAAAGCATAAGACAACAATCAGCTGGAACTGTGCTCACATCTTTGATAGAGTATGGCAGAAAGAATAAGAACTTGAAACTTCATGCCCATATCAAGCCTCCAGCTTCGGCCACATCAAAACTCGTAGTGATGATCGCCCCTCCTCTCGCCGGAAAAGAAGCCCATATGCTGCTAGCCGCCCTTCAAATCTTTCGGAAAACCGGCAAACACCTCCTCGTCTGCTGCTGTACAGCATCTGTTGCGCGTAGGCCTTTCCTTTTTTTTGAGCGTCTAAGCGCAATATTTATATAGCCTGGGGAAATTTTTGGTCGGTACAGGTGGGTTGATGTTGATATCATCGAAAAAGACGCTATATTTTCTATCCAAATGAAGACGGAGAAAAAGAAGAAGAAGGCAGATGAAAAAAGACGGAAAAATGAGAAGATCTAGAAAAAAGGCCGGAGAAATTGAGGAAGAGGAGAGGTATAGAAAGAGAGATTATAATTAAAAAAAAGGGTTTTTTTTATTAGTACATGCACTCCACGCTAAAAATTAACTTTTACGGGGTGTATTCAATTGAGAATTTGAGAGACTTTAATGGATTTATAAATCTATGAATTTTCATGGAGTTTAATTGATTTGTAGATATTCCATATAAAGTTTTGATTCAATTCCCTTGAAATCTCATGGGAAGATGTGAGATTTGTAGATGCTTAAAATACACTACGAAATCTCTCAAATTCCCTCAAATTTCTCAACTTTCTCAAATTCTTTAAAATCAATTTCTAATTGAATACACCTTGAATGTTATAAACTTCTTTAAAGTCTTAATTGAATACACCCGGATTTCTAAGGATTTTAATAAACTATCTTAAAATTATAATTGAATACACCTTGAATTTCAGAGAATCACTTAAAATCCTGATTGAATACCCCTATATTCATTAAAATAATTAAAATCTCTCATAATCCCAATTGAATACACCCCCTTAAATTAAAATATATCAATTTTTATAAAAATGTTCAAATATATCTTAAATTTACTTAAATAGATAAAAATACCCCTTAATTTATATGTATAACTAGTTCTTCACTAAAATACTTTTTGTGCTATAATCAAGTATTGTTGACCCATGAAATTAAAGACTATGGCGGTGATTGATTCTGTTGGTAAATACGGCATAGAAAAACCGGCCTGATATGTTCAGCTTATGCTAACAAAATTCATAAACATGCACAACGAAATTGTCATCTTCACTATACATATATGTTCAACTTCAAACTAAATTCTATGTCCTTGTAACAGATTTATGGTTCCCAGCAAAATGGAATTCATGTATAGTGTATACTGCAGATATCAAAAATCCAAGGATTGTCTCTTTTTTTGTTGTTGTCAAATTTAAATGATTTTGTACGTGCATTGTCACATCCTGACCCGGGCTCCACCGCACCCCAGACTCGACTCCGCTGAAGCATGATATTATCTACTTTTGGCGCCGACCACGTCCTCACGGTTTTGTTTCTGGGAACTCATGCGAGCAGAATTTCCCAGTGGGTCATCCATTTTGAAAATGATCAGGCCCCTTTCTCGCTTAACTTCGGAGTTCTTACGGAACCAAAAGCCAGTGAGCTCCCAAAAGACCTCATGCTATAGGAGGTGGGCATGTACATATAATGCACATCACTCCCTCTCCGTTGGTCGATGTGAGATGTTACAATCCACCCCCCCTTAAGGGCTCGACGTCCTTATCGGCACACTCGCACCGAATGACAGAGTGGCTATGATACCAAATTGTCACATCCCGACCGGACTCCACCACACCCCGGGCTCTACTCTGCCGTAGCACGATAGTGTCCGCTTTGGGCCCCGACCACACCTTCACGGTTTTGTTTATGGGAACTCACGCGAGCAGAACTTCCCAGTGGGTCCCCCATCCTGTGAATGCTTTGGCCCATTTCTCGCTTAACTTCAGAGTTGTCACGCCCTGATCCCGACATACGTCTAGAATCGACATGTGACGTCACCAAATACCCGTATCTCTAACATACCTCGCCTCCGGAATATGGCAAATCACAACTCGAGAATCGAATCACATAGTAATTTTTCGTATACTTTATGGCTGCATCTAACCTCTTCGTTAGACTGCCTACGTACCCTCATTAGGGATCAAGTCATTCGTAGTTCGTCATTTCACTTCAATCGAACATTCAACACATAGACCATTATGTCTCAACATAATACCACAATTCAATCATGTAGCACATCAAGGAACATTTAACAAAGCACAATAATAATTTTTAGTCATCTCATCATTCATCCACCTATAAGCGTTCCAACACCATCCAATTATCACATCAATCAATAGAACTTGACGAGCATAAAATTCCTAGACTCAAGGTAACATAACAAACCCACATGAAAAAATCAAGATTTCCCTTCCATCCTTCATATAAATCATTATGACTCAACATGATATCTCAATTCACAACATACATCATATTTAAGAACCGACAATGCACAAAACCATTCTCTAGCCACATTAATTAACTAATATGGTCAAAATAATAACAATCATTCCCATATCTTCTAAATTCATAAACTATGAAATCATAATCGAATCGTAGAAAATCTTGAAGGAATCCCACAAACGTACAACCGCTTTTATAATTCAATTCACAATATTCTCAAAGCCATTATTCACAATATACTAAAACGAAGGCTAGAGTGACACAGTTAAGCCAAACCTACTTCTCTGAAGAATGGGATTTCGGACCACTCAACGATATCTAACCCAAGATACGATTTCGGACCATCACTCAACGGAATTGTGGAGTATAAATGATTCCGGACCATCACTCAACGGAATCGTGAAGTACAATGTATAATAACCACTAAATGAAACCCAAATTAGATACGATTCCAGAACATCCCGCAACGAAATTGCGGAGTAGAAGGGATTTCGGACCATCCCTCAACGGAATCCGAGTGGATACAATTCCGGACCATCACTCAACGGAATCGCAGAAAGCCAACACCATAATGTACGACAGCTCAAAGAAATGAGACAAGCACATGCTACTTAATTTACAAAAGCTCAACAAAGGGAAATTAGGCACAATTACTAAATTTAGAACTAATCAACGAAGCGGGAAATGAAACAATATCAAAGCAACAAATCCCCATCACAATGGTTAACAGTCCACTCCTAGCCTCACATTTCATCACAACATACCAATCATACAAATCAACCCATATTTCAATTATACACGTCAAATCTCACTTCCTGAACATAAATCGATGGCTAAGTATTAAAAATAACCATTCAATAAAAAAAAAACATATTTATAAAACCAAGACATATCCTCTCAGGAAAATAATTATGAAAACATGGGTAATCACCAATATAACATATATTAAAGTCACTCACATTTCTCCACATCACACTAATCCCTATGAATTACAACGTAGTCTCCTACACCATCAACTTCTCATGGCCACCAACTAATAGATCACACAAGCATATAAGTTCTACAGAATATTTCAAATAGGATTCTAAGATCACATAGCCATAAATTTATCATACTTATCATTCACATTACTAGAAATAATTAAACATCCATATATTACCACTATCATCAATACACAAGCCAAATCATGTTTAATAAACATAAGTCTATGGCTAAATAAATGAAAATCACATTTAAATAGAAATCATATTTATAAGTCCAATGCACATTTACAAATGATAATAATATAAGAAATTAAGGTAATAACCATATCACAATATTCAAGTCACTCTCCAACCAATGTAGGTCTAGTAGACTTCACTTAGGTCTCCCGTAGTACTAATTTTAGTATTTGGAACATTTCGAGACATGTTGACCAAAAGTCAACTCTTGGTCAAAGGTAGGGTCCACAATTCTACACAATTCAATCCGGAAGATCCACACATTGGATTTCAGATCCGTAACCTTCTAAGGTCCACATTATGCTTCTAAAACAACCTACCAAAATTTCATCATGATCCGACGGTCAGATCTTCGCTAATTACAAATTCAAGTGGCGGCCAACGCTTGATTTTACAAACTTAGAAATCCAATTCAAGAAGATCCGTACGTCGGATTCTCGATCTGTCAGTTCTAGCTATCCTCAAATATTACGTTCTATAACGCATTAAAGTTTGGTGACGATCCAACTGTCGGATCATTGATTCATATAAAGGTCAAGTGATGTATCGTAATGAAACTAAATTCAAACAATCAAACCACATCATACAGATATAAATTATGAAATCAGGGCATCTAATTGAACTTAAAAGAACATCCAATTTGGCGGGTAAAAGCCCCAATTTTGTCCATACCCGCAGGAACCCTAGAAATTTGGGTGACTTTGATTCGGCTTCTCCGGTACTCCGCCGCCCCTATAGTTGTTTGGGCTTTATTCCAGAACTCAAGTAGAGGCTTTAGATGGTGGTAATCAAAGAAATTTGTTTCACATTTGGGGAATCGTCCTCTATGAACCCGCACACCCACCGGTGTGATTTTCCCAATTTCAAGGTTATTTTGCATGGAATTTGGGATATAATAGGTAGATGGGAAGATGAGAAATGATTTCAAAGTGATGAGAAACTTCAACTTGCTGGAAATTTGCCGGGAGATCACCCAATCTGGTTTTGCACGGGTTCAGTGACCCGTTTCTCTCCTCCCTCCTTTTTGATTCCTTTCCCCCCTTTCCTCTTTTCTGCCACATGGCAGTTTCAAATTTTATTCGTCTTTTTTTTTTTTTTTTGAAGAAACTTCTAAAACATCCGTAACGTTCTTTTCTCGTTCCGATTTACATATTAAGAGTGACCCTCGAAGGTCTACGGATTTAATAATTATTTTCAAAAATTCAAACTTTGTAATTAGGTAATTAAAATCTAGAATTAATTTAAATTCACGAAAATTCTATAAATCCCGCCCATACGAAATACGTAGATTACAATAGTGAAATTCAGGAACGGGATTTCACAGGAGTTCCTATGGAACCCGAAGTCAGTGAACTCCCAAAAGGCCTCGTGCTATAGGAGGTGGGTACATATAAGACACATCACTCCCTCTCCGTTGGTCGACGTGAGATGTTACATACATCTAAAATAATAATAAGACGGTCAAAAGAAAATATTTATTCTCTACACCTAAATATAATAAAAGTTCTACAAAGCAAGATGAAATGGAACGGAATTCCTACATGTTTGTTTATAATGGCCATTTGGACCACATTTTGAACATTTTAGAGTTGATTTTTTTTCTCCACATCATGGGATTCTCTTTTCTTTGCGACTACCATATCCTCTTCGTGTAATGGGTGGTAGGACAATTATTTCACACACATCATCAATTATTATCCGATCAGTCTGATCACCAACTAGCCATATAACTTCTACATACGCAATGACAAAAGAGTTTAGTATAATAATGGGAAGACATAGGATAACATGAATTTTGTTAGTGTCTACATGCAGCACAAGCATGTGAGCAAAGTAGTTGGTCAAGATCAAATTGTCGGTGCATGCAACTCTTCCTCTAAATTCACAACTTCAATACGAGATCTATCGCGTACATGAAATAAGAAAAAGTAAAACAATATGCAAGCAAACAAATAATTGAATAAACAGATAGTTGCAATCACAAGGTCTAACAAAAAACAAAAATTACTAAACTAGTGTTGCACAAATTGTTTTGTATAAAAGATTCTTAATATGTGATGAACTGCTCCAGACGATACAAAAATCAAACTGTCGGATTAAGCAAACAAAATGCAAGAAAAATCTGCTTTAACCATGTAAAAAAATCTGGGATAATATACTGTTGATTTAACCATGTAAAAGCTGCATGAGGTCCCTTTTGTAGGTTCTTAATATACTATTTTTTGTTAACTATCGTATTAAGCAACCCAAAATCTGCTTTAAACATGTTTGCCAGATTTTGTTTGCATTAAGAAGGAAGAAACTGCAGGGCCAATTCAAATAGTCTAACATTATCACTCTACTTAAAAACACTGAGTGTGTGTGACAATGCCGCACTGGGCTAAATAGTCATTTTGAGATTGGGGTCTGTTTGGGCCGGCCCGGCCCATACTCGTTGCTTTAGTTGTTACGAACTGTTTCAGAAGAAGCTAGAAAAAGGGGACGATCCAGGATCGCTCCCAAAATCTGGGTGCTTTCCGATTGAAAGTGTTGATATTTAATGGTGTCCGGCACAGAGAGTGATGACACAGCCGATACTCCACCCCCGTAAGCAAACCCACCTTCTCCCTTTCCCCTTTCAGTTCAATTCACCACTAAAGTTTCTGCCTTTCCTTCTGATTCCTCCACTTTCTCGGCTGCCAAACACATCTTAGTTAATTTCTTAAATTTTACCCATTTGATTGCAACAGAGAACAAACTCGTCCGATTGATTGATTTGTGCTTGTAATTTCAGGACAAACAGTATTTACAAGGACACAGATGACGGCCGGCAGCGATTCTTGCTCGAATTGGAGTTCGTCCAGTGCCTCGCAAATCCCACCTACATTCACTGTATGTGTGTGTGTATATATATCTCTTACTATTTGGAATTTTTTTTCCCTTTAAGTTTGTCCTTGCATTTGATTCCCTGCAGCTTACATTTTGTATATGTAATGTAGATTTGGCTCAGAATCGTTACTTTGAGGATGAGGCTTTCATTGGGTACTTGAAACATCTTCAGTATTGGCAGCGTCCCGAGTATACGAGATTTATAATGTGAGCGGAAACCCATCTCGTGTGATAGCTTTGTGGTCGTTTTGAGTTGATTGAATGGTCTTACATTGTTTTCTGAGGTTTTAATTTCTGCCCCTTGACATGTTTTCTTGTAATTGTTCAGGTATCCTCATTGCCTGTTCTTCCTTGAGCAACTTCAAAATGCGAACTTTCGCGCTGCAATGGCACATCCCGGAAACAAGGTCAGTCTCTGTATGCAGTTTCTCCCTTGAAATTTTGTTTCTTTGGAACTGTATGTTGAAGCCAGCAGCATATTCATCTGGTTTTTCTTTTTATTTCTAGGAATTGGCACATAGGCAGCAATTCTACTTCTGGAAGAACTATAGGAACAACCGATTGAAACATATATTACCGAGACCCCTCCCCGAACCTGTTCCTGCACTTCCACCACCTGCACCACATCAGCATGCTGTGCCTCCCGTTCCACCTGTGCCGGCTACAACTGTTTCTGTGACAGCAACTGCTCCAGCCCCTTCTCCTATGCAGTGTGCTATGCCCCCTGGGTCTGCTCCAAAAGTTGAACCGAGGAATAGTGGGGTTGATCGACGAAAGAGGAAGTATGTTAATTAACTTTATCTAGTTTATGTTAATTGTTATTCTGGAAGCACATGTTTTCTGCAATTTTTAACCAAAAGACCATACTAGATCAGTTGCCTGATTTATGCATGTGGTTATTACTATAGGAAAGACGGTTAACTTGACAATATCATACATAATAACAGCAATGGAAAATAAATCGGGTGAGGTAAGTTTTAATTTCTTGGTCTTCAGGCTTACGAGATTAACATTATGGCAATATATAGTATCCACCGCATCTGCATTTCTCTCTTGTTTCTTTGATAGTGATTAGCTAATTCACTGAATCTTTCTGCTCTATGAAATTATTGGTTAGTGGTAGCATTCAGTGGCTAGTTTATCACATTCCGCATATTCCTTCTGATTATGTAATTTTCACTGCCAGCTGAAAATTGGGAGGAGAATGGAAAAGAACCAAAGAAGTTTCTGTTTCTTCTTCTTTTCTTTCGTTTTGTCTTTTTTCTTGGGGTGGGATTGGGTGTTAAAATACCACAAGGGAGTGGAAATAGTAGCTGGGGCAACTTCGAATTGCTTATCAAGTGGCTACCAGGTGTTGTGAACATATCGTATCGCTCCTAATTGTTCGTGGTTTTTTGTTATAGTCTTTGTTCCCCCTCCCACCTATACATGGCAATGATGATGTGCTCTTGTTAAACTACACCTCTCAGGGTGAGAACAGCTACTCTGCAGTTGTTCTTTGTGCGAACTAGTAAAAAATCTGAGCCATTTTGGTGAGTGACTTATAAGATGCTTCTTTCATTGATCTCAAAGCTGTACTAGTTTAATGTTTTCAAGTAGATGGGCACCTTAATTTTTGTCTGGCCTACACGACGGGAAAATTGTGTTGTAAGGAGTTCTTTGTATCAATTTTTATTTTTATTTTTTTTGCATTTCATTTAAATTAAAGTATATTCACAACTAATCTGCACTGCATTTTAGCGCAATGGTATGTTTACCCTATTGGCTGACCATTTGAGATTGTGGATGGTCTGCGATTTTCGTTATCAATTGGCAGAATCTTGGCACTTTCAATATTTACTGTATTTTGAAATCATGGAAAGAATGGCCTTTGGCTGCGATAAGTTATCTTGTTCATTATATTTCAGGCTTTTAGTACTTGTTTTGAAAATTGTCGTTGATTGTAGGAGAATGGTCAAGAACTGAAGGTGCAGTGCAGCAGTTTCCATCTTTCAAAGAGATTCTGACGATATGATGTTAGAGTCTTTGAGGGCACTTATGAGCACTTGGGAGTTTGGTTGGTGAGACCGTGACGTTATATCACAAAGCTTTGAGAAGACCATCTGGAAGACAGTTTTGTTTATGCCCTCTACTTGTTTCGATTGAGTTGAAGATCTGTTGAGGTGCCTTGCTAAAAGCCTAACTCAGAACTGCCCTTCGATCGGGTTGTCAATCCTTACTGGTAGAGTAAAATGTACTTTGCCTTGGATCGATCGGAATGATTTTTCTCCGAATTTGAACTCCATGATGATACGATGGCTAAGCGGTATACATCATTATTTTCCTTCAAGCATTTGATGAAGACTAATTACATGAAAATCTGATTTCATGAGTCATATTTGCTTGGGATTTGTATGTAAGTTAATAGCGTTTACCGTTGTGCTCGAGATTTTGAGTTTGATTCCACCTCTTGTGTGTAAAAAGATAGATGTTCTTTAGGTGCTAGCAAAGTAAACAAAGTTTCAAGAAGAGAGAAATCGAACGTTTCATGAATCTTATTGCTTGTGCCTATTTTGTTAAGGAAATCACCAAAGCTTGGACCTTTTTGGTCTCCAATTTTTACCAAAAGATTTGCGTTGAATGCTCAGTCACACATTATAACATTAGAGCATGCTATTCACAGTGGCGGAGGCACCATAAGCTTAGAATAGGCATAGGCCTACCTCACTTTTTCATCCTTTCTAAATAATTTGTATTATAATTTTAGTTTTTTGGTAAATTCAGTATTATCTTCTTTCTTTTTTTAATTTACACAAAATTCTTAAATTCTATTCACCAATAATTAAAATAAGAGGTCTTTTTCTTTTCAATTCCAATTGCACTCATCTTAAAACTAAATTTAACATCTTATTTTATAAACAAATCAACTCTTAAAATTAAAACGTAAAGTTTGATTTAGTTTTATCAAAAAATATTCTTTCACATTGTCCAATTGAAGAATAATAAACTTTGAGTTTTCCTCCCCTCCTTCGTGTAAATTCATATATTTGTCCTCCAAATTCCAACCCACAACAATATTAAGGTTTATAAATCTCTCTGTTCTCTCTAAATTTTTACTAAATTTATAAAATTTCATATATTTTTTCTCTCTAAATTCTTCCTAATATTTTATTAATTTCAACATGAAAAAAGCATTTAGCTTCTCAAAAAATTCAATTAGCTGACAATTCAAACATGTATTCCACTCTCTTATCAATACTATCCATTTGTTTTATATTTTTGACATTTATTTGAGACCCGTTCTCACGTAAAATCATGACTCCGTCACTGGCTATTCACGTATTTAGATACCAAGCACGTTCTCCTTCCAAATTCAATCATAATGTGCTGAGACCGAGCTTTTTCATATTTTAACAAATTAAATATAATTCAGATACTGCACGGCACCTTTTAAATTTTAAGCAAATAAAAAAGGATAAAAATCAAAAATCAAAACCAACACGTTATACAGTCACCTTCCATTTCAATATTTCATCTCTCTCTCTCCACGTCATCACCAAAACGCGGCGAAACGTCGGTCCAAATGAGTGACCTAGCTTATTCCAAACCACATGGAGGTAGGACAAATTTTTAGTTGTGACGGGAACACAAGTGGTACACCACGTGTTTTAATATGAACAGAGAAATTGTATTTTTTAAGGTATTAAATTTTTAGCACACATATCCCACCATTTGTTTAGTGACACGTGGTGTACCACCCCGTGTACCGGTCACACTGAAAAATATCTCTACAAGTAGAAACAAAGAGATAAAAAAAACTTATTCCAATATTTTAACAAAATAAATACAATTCAGATACAGCACGGTACCTTTTAATTTTCAAGCAAATAAAAAGGATAAAAATCAAAACCAACACGTTATACAGTCACCTTCTATTTTATTCAAAAGAAAACTAATGAAAATGATTTGAAAACTTTGAGTTTTAACGATAAAGACAAAATAAAAGGTAAAGTAAATCGTACCAGGTTTGATTTTTTAGTGTAAAAATGTGGTTTTTAGTTAAAGTGAACAGTACCGCGGATTTTTCGTTAAAACTCTCTTCAATCAAGGATCATCTCCGGATCTCTTCTATCAAATCCACAAAATTCTTTAATTCAGATCCTTAAAATTTGATTAAACGGCTAAAAACAAGGATCTTCTTTAAAAGTTATAATAACTTTAACCGTTAAATCAAATTTCAAGAATCCGAATTAAAAATTTTGGTGGATTTGGTAGAAGGATCCGGAGACATCCCTTTCCTTTCAATCATCTCTCTCCACGTCATCACCAAAACGCGGCGAAACGCGGTCCAAACTAGTAGCCTAGCGCGCGGCGTCCCGAGGAGGTTGTTTTCCACCTGGCAAAATTTCATTGGCCATCACCCATCTCCCTCCCATTCAACTCTGAGTTGTCGTGACGCAGTTGTTACTAAGAAGTTGGGGGATCAACGGACTGGGATGCCAAATAGTAATATTATTTATATCATATTTTCATACGATCTTAAGTGACATTTGATGTGAAAAGCTACATCATTTGAATTAATCATATTTTTAAATTTAATTCATTATTTAATAAACTAATAATTAAGAAAAACTAGTTAATAAAATGGTGATTGTGATATACGAGAAGTTTTTCTCTTTCATTTCCTTAGATTTTCAAATGATGTGGCTGTCCACGTCAGATGCCAACTAAGATGGTATATAAATGTGATATAAAAATATGGTATGAATAGCATTACTCGATGCCAAATAGGTGATGAAGTTGGGGGATCAACGGACTGGGATGCCAAATAGTAATATTATTTATATCATATTTTCATATGATCTTAAGTGACATTTGATGTGAAAAGCTACATCATTTGAATTAATCATATTTTTAAATTTAATTCATTATTTAATAAACTAATAATTAAGAAAAACTAGTTAATAAAATGGTGATTGTGATATACGAGAAGTTTTTCTCTTTCATTTCCTTAGATTTTCAAATGATGTGGCTGTCCACGTCAGATGCCAACTAAGATGGTATATAAATGTGATATAAAAATATGGTATGAATAGCATTACTCGATGCCAAATAGGTGATGTGACAAATACAAACAAAAAATTCAAATTAAAATATAATTTAATTTAATTAATGCCATGCACATAATTTCACGTGATGAGCCGCCCCCCTTAAAACCTGCCGGCTTTCCTTGACTGCTCACCACATTGACGGTTATACCCTTCATCTCATAGCTCACCAAACATCAGATCCAAGTGGCTTTTTCGTAAATTCACCACTGTTCTTGTTAGCTATTTGCTTGACCAAGCTCTTCAATCCTATCCCTATAAATCCTGATTAGTGTATCCATCTAAGCATACACACAGCGCTAATCCCTCTCTCTCTCTCTCTCTTTCTCTCTCTAAAATCAGTGGCAGCTCTGCTTTCATTTTCTGCTCCTCCTCCCCTATATATACTCACCAACCACTTCACCCTTTGCCCAACTCGTAGTCTTCGTTTTTGACTGTCTCATTTACCCCATTTCACCATTTTTACCACAACCCAAGTTACTTTCCTACAAATTTGGAGTTTTTCTGGTGCTTTGAGCATTTCCCATCACATCATTTTTTCTGGGTTTTCTCTGTTTTCGAGTCTGATCAGCAGCCATGAACGCCCTCGCCGCAACAAGCCGCAATTTCAAAAACGCCGCGCGTATTCTCGGACTCGACGCGAAGATTGAGAAGAGTCTCTTGATCCCCTTCAGAGAGATCAAGGTTGTTCATCAGCTGTTTTTCTGTCCTTTTTTTTGTTTGTTTAGAGTTAATGTTTTGATTAATTTCTGTTTGTTTCTTGAGAAAGTTCTGAACTTTGTGTGTGTGTGTGTGTTGATTAGGTGGAGTGCACAATTCCTAAGGACGATGGAAGCTTGGTGTCGTACGTTGGATTCAGAGTGCAACATGATAATGCACGTGGACCAATGAAGGGAGGGATCAGATATCATCCTGAGGTGACGATGATGTCTTAATTTGGTTTTTGTATTTTGTTTTTCTTGATCTATTTGTTTTCTGTTCGACAAGATGTCATTTGGGTTTTGGGGTTCTCTGTCTAGATCCAGTGATTTGATTGTTTTTTGGAGATAAAGCTGAATACCTTTATCGTCATATTCCAGAAAAAGGCCAGGAGGGAGGAATGATCGTTAAAGATATTAGCTTTTCGGTCCAAGTGGCGAGGGTGGGGTGGGGTAATGTGTTAGGATTATGATACGTTCAAGGTTCGATTCCCTTCAGTAACGGAAAAAAAGGAGTTGAACTTTGTTTCTGAAATTTTGGGTACTAATCGAACTGGTATAGTTTTTAATTAGAGATTAGATTTGCATAAACATGTTAAGAACAAGTGTAATGATGCATTTGCGTTACCTGTAATTGTGTTTTTGGCTTCTAATTGGTTTGGCTAAACTGTTCATATGCAATCACACAAGTAAACATCGGCATAGATTAGCGAAATGTATGTCTTTTGTTGGTGAATTCTGTATTGAATTTGTTGTTGGTTTGTTTCCTAAAGGTTGATCCGGATGAAGTGAATGCCCTGGCTCAGCTGATGACCTGGAAGACTGCTGTGGCGGACATTCCATATGGTGGAGCCAAGGGTGGAATCGGATGCACCCCCAGGGACTTAAGTATGAGCGAGTTGGAGCGTCTGACTCGCGTCTTCACTCAGAAAATCCATGATCTCATTGGAATTCATACTGATGTTCCCGCACCCGATATGGGCACCAATGCTCAGACCATGGCATGGATTTTGGATGAGTACTCCAAATTTCATGGTCACTCACCAGCTGTTGTCACTGGAAAGCCCATAGTAAGTATTTGACATTGAGAAAATTAAGCCAAAAATCGGTTTCCTAGAATTGGATCAAATATATGTCACTGGAACTGTCTAAGTTATCTCTTGTATTTGGGATTTTAGGATCTTGGGGGATCACTAGGTAGGGAGGCTGCAACTGGACGTGGTGTCGTTTTTGGAACAGAAGCTTTACTTGCAGAATATGGGAAGTCATGCAAGGGCTTGACTTTTGTTATTCAGGTATGTATGCACATTTGATGCTGTCATGTTTGTTAAGAAGTTTCGGTAATGATGTAAACAAGTTGAGTTTTGGGTGAACTTTTATAGGGTTTCGGAAACGTGGGATCCTGGGCAGCAAAGCTTATACATGAGAAAGGTGGTAAGGTCATTGCTGTGAGTGACATTACTGGTGCAGTTAAGAACCCGAATGGACTTGATATCATTGGGTTGGTTAAGCACAAGGAAAGCACTGGGAGTTTGTTAAATTTCAGTGGCGGAGATAACATGGACCCTAATGAGATACTTATACACGAATGTGATGTTCTCATCCCTTCTGCTTTAGGTGGAGTTTTGAACAGGTTTGAGCCTTTTTCCGACAAAATCACTGCTTTCATTGTTTCTTGTACAATGTTGCATCGATTGGCTGCAGATTCACTGTCATAGATTGATCTGTTCTAATCATCTTATTGTAAAGGGAAAATGCTTCATCTGTGAGAGCAAAATTCATTGTTGAGGCAGCAAATCACCCTACCGATCCAGAAGCCGATGAGGTACTATTACCTTTTCAATCTTCCGGGATTTTGAATACGGAAAATGATAGTTCCAGCTCTGAGATGATTTTTTATTAATGCAGATTTTATCCAAGAAAGGAGTTATAATACTCCCAGACATATATGCAAATGCTGGTGGTGTCACTGTTAGCTACTTTGAGTGGGTTCAGGTGACTGAAAAGAAAAACTTGAGCTCTACTTTTTCTGAGTTGCATTCGAATATTAGAGACATTGTTTTAACATACTGAAATTTGATTTATTTTGTTGCAGAACATTCAAGGGTTTATGTGGGAGGAAGAGAAAGTGAATAACGAGCTTCAAAGGTACATGACTCGGGCGTTTCATAACATCAAGAGCATGTGCAAGACCTATGATTGTAATCTCAGAATGGGTGCCTTCACATTGGGTGTCAACCGGGTTGCGCGCGCCACCAACTTAAGGGGTTGGGAAGCATAAGGAGCTTCTTCTGTTAGCCAGTTGCATTTCTTTTTCCCCCCTTTACATATATAGTCATAGTTGAAGAAGGCAGATTTGAAGCCATTCTTAGTTTACCACCAAATTTCACGGCTCTTTTTTTCGGCAGTAACTGTTTGCATTCAGAATTTGTATTTGATTAGAGGGATTGATTTATTAAGAGAAAAAATTTCTGATTTTTCTTGTTCCAATGTGACTTAAATGATAAAATTGCTAGTTTTTGTTCCTATACTCCTATCAGTAGTGCTTATGGTAAATAGTTCCATGTGATATTTAATCTCGAGAAGAGATTTGAGCGCATTATTCTTCCCCTGCACGCCCTTGTTTATTTTTAATCTTTGGATTGAATTAGATCAAAGAAGAATCAATGGACAAAAATAAACAAGAGTGTGCAAGCAAAGGGGTGTGTGGAAATTTTTTCCCCTTTCCAAGGAGTGACTTCTTTGGCAGTCATTTCTGGCAATTTTTACTTGTTCTTCAAAGTGCAAGGGGTTAAAGCAGATGCAGCAAAAAGCCTGCCCATAACTTCACTGACAAAAACAGGAGAGGGAGGATAAGCTTTCAAAGTTCAAAGCATGGGCTTTCCTCCCCACTTTCTGCAATTCTATCTACAATATCATTTGCAAAAGGGGAAGAAATCAAGAAGGTGAAGAACCAAATCAACAAGAACAAAAAGAAGAAAAAAAAATCTCTCAGATAAGGCTATGGCTTCAATTGCCATTTCTGCTTCACTGCAAACAGTTTGCAGCTCACATCAAGTCACAAAACAGCCCCAATCGAAACCAGGAGCTCGCTCTTTGGGGACGAAAGAAGCAACGCCTGTTGTTGCTCTCAATGTGGAGGCAAATAGTTTGAACGCATCTGCACAGGAGGAATCTGCTTTACGCGTCGAAAAACACAAGGCAGAGGATGCTGCTGACTCCAAATCAAAGGATGGTCTCGGGGGCGCAGAGTTGTCCGTCGTGAAATTCAGGGATGAGAGGTGGAAGAATGGGACATGGGATCTGAATATGTTTTCCAAAAATGGGAAGATGGATTGGGATGGCATCATTCTAGCAGGTTTGTAATTTATTCAGTTTGAGTTGTAATCTTTCTGTGCTTCTGTTCGATTTAATCCAAATACAAAATTCGATTAGAATATCGTTGATTTTATATGTGTTGGCACTGCAGAAGCAAAAAGGAGGAAGTTCCTTGAGGTTCACCCGGAAGCATCTACGAATGATGACCCGGTAGTGTTTAAGAGCTCCATCATACCATGGTGGGCATGGATGATGAGATCTTATCTCCCGGAGGCTGAGCTGATCAACGGTTGTTTCCAATCACCCATCACTTCACACACTCACACTTCTCTGTTATTAGAATTACATATCTCTTGCTGCACGCATTGCTTTATTATACGTCACATGAACTTAAACACCCAGTTTGAATTTTTGTTGCTTTGTAATTAGGTCGAGCGGCAATGGTGGGATTCTTCATGGCATATGTTGTAGATGCCTTGACGGGGCTCCGGGTTGTGGGGCAAACTGGAAACTTCATCTGCAAGGCAGGGTTTTTCGTGACAGTCATTGCTATAATACTCATTAGGCGAACACAAGATCTCGGAAACCTTAGGAAGCTCGCCGATGAAGCTACCTTCTACGACAAGCAATGGCAAGCTTCGTGGCAAGATCAAAACGATCAAACTGGAAAAAAGATTTGAATCTGCCTTCCAAAAGAAAATTTGTATTATCTTAACTATAAGCGCTTCTGCTTATCCATTTATATGTTTCTTTAGTTCCAGTCCATTTTATGGACATACAATGACACGATCGAATCATTTTGCTTTTATGCTTTCACCTCCAAGGATTTAGAACTCCAGGGTGGGGGTTTGTCGTACTAATCCGAGGGCTTGAAGCATGCTTAATTTAACTTCAATATGAAGTGATAATGAATCTTTCACTTGCTTATCTTTAATGGGCTCTAAGAGCATCGCCAAATGAGTTAGCAAATCTTCTCTCTAAAAGTGTCATTTGCTAACCTATTTTGGCACTAAATTCGTCACTCCAACCTACTCTTCAACCTTTTATTTAAGTTTCATCTTTCACCTTAAAATATTAAGGCCAATTTTTTTTCGTGGTTCCTATGATGACACGCCACTTTCAAGGTCATCTTTGTGATGAAAAAGTTGTTAATTAAACCCTGTGGTGAGGCTTTTTAACAATTGAGGTCCAATCCCAAACTTCCGTTAGTTTTTTATTAAACAAACTCCCGTGACTAGGGCCAGGGGTATGGGAGTGCCATTTTGCCCGCTGCACCTGGTTAGCATCCCCCGCTGGACTTGTACCTAGATGCCTCGTTGGGACACCAATGGGCGACTGGGCCATGAGCCTGGCTGAGCAGCTATCACCACCAGATTTTGATCTCTTCGTGATGCTGTGTTGGGCGATCTGGGGAGCTAGAACTCACGGCTGTGGAATGACAAGTTGGAAGCCCCAAATTTTCTTGCCTCTCGAATTACTTCTTTAGGGCTGGAATTTGTCCTCACTAACTCCCATCCAACCCAGATCCTCCAATCCGGATAATTTTAAGTGGAAAAGATCACCCGGGGACAGCTCAAAGCTAAATGTTGATGGTGCCTGGAACAAGGGGCTCAACACGGGGGTGTTGGTATTGTTGTTCGTGACTGCCAGGGGAACTTTATTGCTGCTCTTGTGAAGAACTATAGCTTCGTTCCCTCCCCTCTTCATGCGCTAGCATTCAAGGATGGCTTTGTTTTCGCGCGACAAGGGTGTTTCAAAATGTGATTTTTCGAATATTGAAGATTCCAAAGATCCATCTCTTCAAATGACGTAAAATATCGGTGCAATACCACAATTTTATAACTTGTGACGAGTCCTGCTTCGCCCATGACATAGGTAATCTATGCTAGAGGTTTCTGTTGTCGTACAACGTCAGGGTTGGTACTGGCATCCTTCTTCGCGCTTTTAAGCTCGCGTGCCAGCAATTGTACAGTGAAGTGAATTTGAAGGACCGAGCATTTCCAATTCCAAGTGGCGTCTTAATATAAAAATGGAATGATAAAGTGAAGTGAATGCATCCTGATCTCATGCATGATGAAATCGTGCATTTCTCCACTATGAATTAAGTACTTGTTATTGGATTCAAATTTCAGTTTGTTGTATGCTATTTCATGAATACAAGTTGTGGCGTCAACGCGGTTTAATTAATTAATAGTCAAGCAAGTCTCACATGGTCTAATATTATCTCCAATTGGGTCAGACTAATGCACTTAGTGGTGTTAGTCTTTGTCTGCCGATATACTACTTGAGGATGGTCATTCATTGTAACTGGACTCAAGTCTTTTTTCCCCCTTTTCTGTATTCCCACTTTTTGCAATGAAATGCAATGCATTATTTGTAGATACTTTGTTCACCGTTCAACCTTTTTTCAGTGCAATTTAAATTCATTCAACGGTGATAAATAGGTAGGTGAGCATCACCATCACTTGAGAGTAGCAAAAATATTTCAATATATTTTATTCAAAAGTAATGTTTAGTAGAGTTTGAAAATAAAACTTGGGTCCCACAAGATACTATAGAGTTAAAATATTAATTTTTTAAAATAAAAGATAAAATTTGAAGAGTAACTTAGAGTGAATTTTTTTAAAGTAGCATAAAAATGTCGAATAAGTTTGCAAATAACACTTTCAAAGAAATTGGTTTAGAAAAGAGGTATTTATTGACATATTATCCGAACTCATAAAATTGTGCCAATTTTTCTCCTGAATTTTTATTTTAGTTAATTACTTTACTAAAGGAATGTTCTGCAGACTTGGGGGTTTGTACGTCGCACTTTTACTCATTTGTTGGAATCTCAGTTTTTTTCTATTTTTTTTTTCTAAGGAAAATCTTGACAGTACTTTTCAACTTTTCTTCCATTTGGTTCATGGAGGCCGTGCTCGCACCTTTTTAATTGCTCTTACAGATGCTGTTCGCTCAACATCATTTTTTTCCGCATTTGTTGGAATCTTTCGCGTACTTTTATTCCTCTGTTTTTCTTTTTCCTACCTGTATACATGACCGTCTCTGAGATTTTAGGGGTCATGTGCAAAATTTATAAAAGCACCCCTCCTTAAGATAGTCTTAAAAAATGTAGGACAACGTATTGACGCTAGAAAACAATTACTTAAATCAAAACAAAGTTTAGCACTCACTGATTGCAAGTTTAAAAATGTCATTAATAATAAGTAAAAGAGCTACAAACATAACGTTCACTAAATAATAAAAAACACTTCACTCTTAAACAACCAAACAAGAAAACCAACTTCAAAAACTCTAACTTTAAAGTTTCACTTGAATATGTAACATTATTATATAATAATATTGAAAAAGATACCGTCTTTTATGGTGTATTATTAGCACTCAAAATATCTTATTGTGCTCTAAATTTTTATATTTAGAAAATAAAAAAAATTACTCTTATAAGGAGTCTAAGATGAGATTTTAATGTGCTAATAAAATCAATTTTTGAATATAGAACATTATCTCATAACAAAAACAATCTTCAATATAGAATATTATTACATATAAATACTAGGTGACAAAAATTTTGGGGGCCCCTTCAAATTTAGGGCCCTGTGCGACTGCACATTTCACACCCCCTCAACGCCCCCTTTGCTTGTATAATACGTTAGCGACATTCTTATTCTTTCTTAGTGTTAGGGTGTCATATGTTTGCATAGAAAAGTTGATTCAAAAGACCACAAGCTTGAATATTGGTTTGCTGGTGCAATATCTGCTCTTTCACTTTTAGCAAACGCCCCTGCTTCCAGATATTATGAACGCAGAGGTGCTGTTTTTCTACCATGCCACTTATCCCTAAGCTGTGATCATCGAGAAGGAAATCTATTTCAACATTTGATGCTTAAATCCTTTTTTGTTCGTGTTGGATTTCATTGAACAGTTGGCGATTTTATATTATTGAGAAATTGCATTAAAGTGCCACACGAGTTAGCACACAACACTTATAAAAGAAAAGTTTTTGCTAACTCCTTTGGAGATGCTATTCCAGACAGCATCGCAAATTTTACTTTCATTTGCACTTGAGAAATGCTAAGAAGAACTCTGACACCTCACAATTTAACGTCAATTCTCGTATCAACATTATGTGGTGACAGAGAGTCCATGAAACAAGTAAATCTGCATTTCTCTTTGCATTAGGGTTGTAATTTCCAAGTTCCAATCCCCATAATATCATGTCCCGTTAAATATATGTAACACCCCGCCCCGAATAAATTCTTAATTCGGAAAATAATGTTATTACTTTTGATAGGCCCAACCTAAAAATCATGTTTAGTTGATTACCATTAATTGTTTATTTTCTACTATATTCAATTCACAAATCCTTACCTTAAATTCAAATCTGACTAAAAAAAATAAGGTAAAAACTCAAATTATTTACTAAATTCCTTCCTTTAATTCTATGTCTTGTTTCCGACCTTGATTCATAATTAAAAAATTTAAACACCAAACGTACAAATTTATTCTCATCTTGTCTCTATTTCCTTTTATAACACACTTCTCATTCTAAGAATTATTTCTCGAGTTATTTAAGGCTGCATCTAACACTGTTAGACTGCCTACGTACCCTGGAGTGGGATCAAGCCTTTCGTAGTTCACATATTCCAAAATCAAACAAAATCTGAATATATGAAGCTAATCCAACATATATCAAAATCGTATTAGTATTCAAACCACATCAATTTTGATCTCAAAAACATAATTAGAATAACGAAATTCGCATAAAGAACAATTGTCGGCTCCCTGGCCGTGCGCCGCCGCACCCGCCGCCGCGGGTGGCGGTCGGCCGCCCCGACTCGCCGAAAAATTCAATTATTTCTAAAAATTCTCAAAAATTACAGAAAGGAAGATCTCAAAGATTAGAGAAAACTTTATACCTGTGAACAAGTCCAATTTGGTCTAGAAAGGCTCCAATTTGGTCCAAAACCGCCTGAACCCTAGAAATTTGGGTGTCCTCGACTCGACTCCATAGCAGCTCCGACGCCCCAAACCTTGTTTGGGCTTTATTCCTGGGTTCTCAAGGAACATGTTGGTGGTGGTAATTGGAAGAGTTTGTTTCAGATTTGGTGGATCGCCACCTATGAACTCACGCACCCACCGTGGGGTTTTGCACAGTTTCAGGACCAATACCTATCTAATTTATGATAGAATCATTCAAGGGGAGGTCATGGAACCTTTTTAAGATGGTTTGGTAACATCATTCGTCGGAAAAACCGACGAAAAGTCACCGGAGGAGGTGGAGAAAGCCGGGTCGGGTCGGGTCGATGACATAGAACCGGGTCGAAGGATCCGGTGCACTTCCTTCCTCTCCTTTCCCCTCCTTTCTCCCTTCTCTCATTGGTCACTCTCTCATCTCCCCCTTTCCTGATTGGCTCCTCTCTCCCTCCTTTCTCTCCTTTATCTTCCATCTCCACCGCCTAATCTGGGCCACACACGTGGCCTTCCAGATTTGGCTCCAAAAATCTGGAGCATTCTATAAATGATAAATTTACAATTTTACCCTCGACTTTAAGCGTTAATAACTTATTCGTTAAATCTCCAAATTGCGTTCTGTTTGCGCCTACGCGTTCGTGAGATCGAGCTTTATTCAAAAACATAAATTTTGACCTTGAAAGGTCTACAGATTTTCAATAATTAATATCCAAACTTTAAACCTCGTAACTAGTTTACTTTAAAACTAAAATTTTATGAATTAATATAAATTCCCCATTCTTTTTACATATTCATAATTATGAATACCAAATTCCTATATTTACATTTTTCAGGGTATTACAATATCACATCCATTAAAGAAAATAATTTTTCACCTCTATTTATGTTACACTTCCAAATACTTTTTGAAGAACCGACGATTCCCAAATCCAAGTGGGGTCTTAAATTAACTTGTGTCTCTATAGATGTGGACTAGCTAGTCCTAAATAGCCGCTTAGTTTAATGTGCACCGATTTTGATGTGCACCTTTTCCAAGTGGGGTCTTATCATCTGTGAAACTTTTGTCAAAGATTCCAAGAGTCCGTCCGACTGCTACTCATTGATGTGCACCGATTTTGAAAATGCGGTCTCATGCCGTAGAGGATAGTTTAGAAAAGGTGAGGCTCCCTAGTATATATAGGTAGCACTACTCTGGATTGTTCACTGCTCATACACATCACCTGCTTCATACACTAGAACTTTATGGAGAGAACCATGAGAGTTATTTTACTACTCATCAGGTTTCTAGCCATTGCAACCATTACTTTCAGTATTGGTTTATGCAATGGAAATCCCGGTTGGCCTCCACTTTGCAAAGAAAGCGAAAGACAAGCACTTCTGATGTTCAAGCAAGATCTCAAGGACCCTGCCAATCGGCTTGCATCGTGGGTTGCAGAAGTAGATTCAGACTGTTGCAGTTGGTCAGGAGTTGTCTGTGATCACATAACCGGCCACGTCCACGAGCTGCACCTTAATAGTTATCACTCTTTTTGGGATGTCAAATCTTCGTTCGGTGGTAAGATAAATCCTTCTTTGCTCAGTTTAAAGCATCTCAACTTCTTGGACTTGAGTAACAATAATTTCAATGGAACACAAATTCCTAGTTTCTTTGGTTCTATGACAAGTTTAACACACCTTAACCTTGCATACTCAGAGTTTTATGGAATAATTCCTCATAAACTGGGAAATCTCTCCAGTCTAAGCTATCTCAATCTCAGTAGTTACAATATGAAGGTTGATAACCTTCAGTGGATTTCTGGTCTTTCTCTGTTGAAACACTTGGACTTGAGTTTTGTAAATCTTAGCAAAGCATCTGACTGGTTGCAAGTTACAAACATGCTCCCTTCTTTGGTAGAGTTAATTATGTCCAATTGCCAACTTGATCAAATTCCCCATCTACCCACCACAAATTTTACTTCCCTGGTCGTCCTTGATCTTTCTGGAAACAATTATATTTCTTTGATGCTGAGGTGGATTTTGAGTATTAAAAATCTAGTTTCTCTTCATCTCAAGGGTTGTGGTTTCCAAGGTCCAATTCCTAGCATTTCACATAATATCACATCTTTGAGGGAAATTGATTTGTCATTCAATTTTATAAGTCTTGATCCGATTCCCAAATGGCTGTTTAACCAAAAAGACCTTGCATTGAGTCTAGAAGACAATCAACTTACAGGACAACTTTCAAGCAGTATTCAGAATATGACTTGTCTTAAAGTTCTTAATCTCAGGTCGAACGACTTCAATTCTACCATACCAAAATGGTTGTATAGCTTGAACAATCTTGAGTCCTTACTTCTTTCTGAGAATGCCTTACGTGGGGAAATATCGAGTTCCATTGGAAACTTGACATCCCTTGTCAATCTAGACTTAAATTATAATCAGTTGGAAGGGAAAATACCAAATTCTTTGGGACATCTTTGTAAGTTGAAAGTTCTTGATCTGTCAGAGAACCATTTCACAGTTCGAAGACCATCTGAAATCTTTGAAAGTTTGTCCAGATGTGGCCCAGATGGAATAAAGTCATTGTCGTTGAGGTATACTAATATATCAGGTCCCATTCCAATGTCCCTAGGAAATCTGTCAAGCTTAGAAAAATTGGACGTATCTGGAAATCAGTTTAATGGAACTTTCACAGAAGTTATTGGTCAACTCAAAATGCTTACAGATTTGGATATATCTAATAATTCGTTAGAAGGTGCAGTGTCGGAAGTAACTTTTAGCAACCTTACAAAGTTGAAGCATTTCATTGCAAATGGAAACTCATTTACTCTGAAAACCAGTCGAGATTGGGTTCCTCCTTTTCAACTTGAAATTTTGCAATTGGATTCCTGGCATCTGGGGCCTGAATGGCCAATGTGGTTGCGGACACAAACGCAATTAACACATCTAAGCTTATCTTGTACAGGAATTTCAAGTACTGTTCCAACTTGGTTTTGGAACTTAACTTCCCAAGTACAGTATCTGAATCTCTCTCACAATCAATTGTATGGGCAGATTCAAAATATAGTTGCTAGTCCTATGTCAGTGGTTGATCTCAGTTCTAACCATTTCACTGGTGCATTGCCTATTGTTCCCACCTCATTATCTTTTTTAGATCTTTCCAATTCATCATTTTCTGGATCTGTTTTCCACTTCTTCTGTGATAGGCCGAATGAACCAAAGCAACTTTTTTTCCTTCATCTCGGGAACAATCTTCTTACTGGAAAAGTACCCGACTGTTGGATGAGATGGAGAGGCTTGCACGCCCTAAATTTAGAAAACAACCACCTAACCGGGAATGTCCCAATGTCCATGGGATACTTGCAAGGGCTGAGATGGCTGCACTTGCGCAATAATCACCTGTACGGAGAATTGCCGCATTCCCTACAGAACTGTACCTTGTTGTCAGATGTTGACCTCAGTGGGAACGGGTTTGTCGGAAGCATACCAATATGGATAGGGAAAATCCTTTCAGAGCTGCTGATTCTGAACCTTCGTTCGAATGAGTTTAAAGGAGACATTCCTCATGAAGTTTGTTATTTGAAAAGTCTCCAGATATTGGACCTTGCACATAACAAACTCTCAGGAATGATACCAAGATGCTTCCACAATTTGAGCGCCATGGCTAATTTGTCAGTATCCTTTAGGCCAGTAGGGTGTAATGCAATCTTGGTAACGAAAGGGAGAGAAATGGAATATAACAAGATTCTGGGATTCGTAAAAAGCATAGACCTTTCATGCAACTTTTTGTCTGGAGAGATCCCTGAAGAACTTACCAGCCTCCTCGCATTGCAATCGCTCAATTTATCGAATAATAGCTTCACCCGAAGAATTCCTTCAAAGATTGGTACTATGGCACAGTTAGAATCTCTCGATATTTCCATGAACCAACTCCATGGTGAAATTCCTCCAAGCATGACAACTTTGACATTTCTTAGTAACTTGAACCTGTCCTACAACAATTTGACGGGACAAATTCCGAAAAGCACTCAGCTGCAGAGCCTTAATCAGTCTAGCTTCCTCGGCAATGAACTCTGCGGACCTCCACTCGACAACAATTGCAGCGCGGTTGGAGTGATACCGCCACCAACAGTTGAGCAAGACGGAGGGGGAGGATACCATATACTCGAAGATAAGTGGTTCTACGTGAGCTTGGGAGTTGGATTCTTTACGGGGTTTTGGATTGTGCTTGGTTCTTTGCTGGTAAACATGCCATGGAGCATTCTTCTTTCAGGATTGCTGAATAGGATAATTCTTAAACTGTATCATGTAATTGTTGAATATGTTTAGCTTTCTTTCGTATTTGAGTGAGTTTGTTGTATTGTATGATTTTGTCAAGTTTCAACTTTTGTTTGATTGTATTTTTCTTTACTTTGTTTTAAAAATGTTCTCTCTTATAAAACTAAAAGACGTTTTCTGAACACGTACCTCTTCATTCACCAAATATAAATTGAATGACATGGGAAATGTGAAAATGGTTTACGAATTAGTTACCTACCAGAATTTGATGCCCGCGCGTTGATGCGGGATTAAAAATTGTATGAATATAATTATGTTTGAAAGACTACCAAAGTGAAATTCAGTGTAACAAAGTGGAATTAATATTGACATAAACATACAGTAGTGGGATTGATGATGGATTCAGCATGTCATTTTCTAGCAATTCAAATGGATCAAAAATATTAAAGGAACTATAGGTCACAGTTTGGAGTATGCAAAAGTACTTCTTCAAATTTCCAACATGCTCAGCAGATCTCTAACTTTCAAAAAGTATATAAATTGAAACTAATAGAGCTATCTGTAACTTTCCAAAAGTATTTAAACTGAAACTAATAGATCTTTCTTTTGTATACCGATAATTTAAGAAATGAAACTAATTTATCTCTTATGCATATTGATAACTTAATATTTGCTACGAAAATTGAATCCATAACTTTCTTAGAGCATGAAATTGGAGCTAGCACCAAAAAAAAAAAGTATCAAATTAACAATAAGCAATCAATTAACAATTTCATAACAAAACAATAAAAAGTCAGATCCAAAGAACACAGATTTTATTCGCTTTTGCGTACCAATTAAGAAAAAATCTTATCATAAAATTCAAAACCCACATAAACATAAAAAGTTAATAAACTGAAATCTCAGCCTAGGAATAAAGCACACTTTGAGAAACTTTCCTTTATGTTGAGATTGATTCCGTCAGTTAATGAAGTTGCAGTCTTTTCTTTCTTTTGGGAGCCATTCATACCTGAAGAAACATTTAACTATCAAATTCCTTCACAAAATGAACTTTCACATTATCTCAAAAAGGTTTCTTTTAATCACAATCTTAAGAAACCGAACAACCAATATATACACAATCACAAAGCTTAATCAAATAAAAAATGTAACCACAGTAGACCAAACAAATGTAACATTTTGAATAAGGTATTTTTACATCATTCGCTGCAAAAGCAGCAAAAACAAATAGCAAACGCAATTAGTTTTGGATTAGCTTTTAGAATATAATCCAAAACCTCATCTGTAACCTTGTTTCCATTTTGATCAGCGGCATTTAAAACGGATTCCAAAGCCAAATCACATTATCAGTTTCTACCTCGAACAAAAAAAGACAATTTTTACAGCGATGAAAAAGTCCGTAAATAAGGATTTTTACCATCCATGAACCAGCCACCATCTGAAGATATGTACGCTTTTGTAACAATAAGGTTGAGATCAGTAAGTACTTCTACAACTTCCAGAAGTATTCCATGTTTGTTTGCTCTGTTATCAATTACAACCCTAACACAAAACAACATTAGATGAAGAGGCGTAAATCTCAATAAGGGACATGGGAAATAATTGAAGTGATTTTGAGGAATTTAAGGTATGATTTATGCATATACCTTGGTAGGTTCATTCTCCGGATGAGTTTCTCGTACTCATCATCCATGTCATGCGAAAAGCTCATACTAACTTTTGCATAAAGCCACCCCAAAAAAAATGAAAAATAAAATTAGACAAAAGGTTAGAGAGAATAAAAAAAAAAGCAATTGGAGAGATGAACAGAACCATTGTAAGTTTGTAACCAATCGGAAAAGGATACTTGTAAATCTCACCAAAAGAGAGAGAGAGAGAGAGAGAGAAAGAGAGAGAAATTTCAATTGGGATTACACAGAAAATATAAGTAAATATCCCAACTGCCTCATAAGATACAAATACCATTACTTAGGAGTTAGTTGTAATTCCACAATTTAATTGGAAGCTCTACATAGAAAAGTATAATATATGAATATGGCTTTGAAATCTACTACTCCAAATACCATTCTGAATGTTGTGTGAGATCTACTACTCCAAGCATTCATATTTGTTCTCCAAAGTGCCTATTAACTGTAAGAAACATTTTTGCAGGTGCATTTAAGAATGAACATTCAAGTGAAAAAACTACAGTGAAACCAAAAACCCAGAAACTCAAGTTTTGGTTTCCAAGTGCAAACCTTCTCCAGATTCAACGAGCTTCAACACCTGTTAGACATTACTGACAATTTCCTCCATGAGGCCAGCAACAAATATTCGCTGCACAAGAAAATTTAGTTCACTTAAAAGAAGCTAACTAAATATGTGAAAAGGGTTCGTAGCAACCTCCAAACTCTCATGAATCTGAAATTTTTGGTTCTCTAATGCAAAGAGGTCGTCAATTTTCTCATTGTGCAATTCCATGTAGGTTGGTACTCAGAATTAAAAACTCCTAGCAGGACATCTGAAAACATAAAGTAGCACCAAATTCAACACAGTAAACATCAGATTTAATCAAGTAAAAATCAAATTTCAAATTAAGAGATCCTTTATAGCTCATTACCATCAGAATTTTATAATGACATCTCTAACAGCTCGATGAATGATACCCGAATCTATTTTGGAACCATTGCACACTGTTGGTCTGCCCATAAGAAAACACCGTTCCTGCAAACATTCCACACAAACACCAAATTAAACGCAAAACTCCAAAATAAAGTCTCAACAATTATGTGACAGTTCTTAAATGCTTCATCCAGGAATTGACTGAAGCGTCAGTCTGCAAAAGGAAGAAGTAGGTTTATAAAGAGTATTGAGCATCAAGTCCAAAGAATACACAGACATGCATAACTCCAAGTAGTTAGATAGAACAACCAGTCTCGTGAATTTCTCCTCCATTTGCTGATACAGAATTAGAGCAAACAAAAGAAGGAATTACCAACGGCCAGTCTATCTCACCGTACTCTGTCGCCCCTTGATCGAATTACACTCGTCTTTTCGATCAAAACAGCGAACAAAACAAAATGAATTTATTGAAATTGCTATGAAATTAAACTTTTACCTTTCTAATTTTAAGTGGGCTACTTACAGAACTTTCATGTTCAAAGTGTTCATCCACCAAATGTATGTTTTGAAAGCTTTTTCATTGATTTGGGTATTATTATTCGATTTAGTACGTTGTGCATGTTTTGATCATTTGAAATTGACTTCACCAGAAATGGAGTCCAATAAAACTCCACTGCTGCATTATAATCCTAAGACATCTTTAACATGACATACTTCAAGTCTGAACAGATGCAGTAAACCATTAAACTATGCATGAAGGGTATTGTGGAAGAAAGCCTTATGAATTAAAGATGGAGACATCATCTTTATATATCATGAAAAGCTTGGTGAAAAATGACTCCCTCTCTGTTTTCAGAATTGATGTGTTAACATGTTTAAGTAGAAAAAAGCTTAGAACACATTGGATGTGTTAACACATCCGTAAGCTGATGACTCCCTCTCTGGTTTACTGCATCATTCTTGACATATATGCATATTCATTCTCACAATTTTTTTAATATTAAAAACCTTATGTAAATATTATTTGGTTACAACTTTAGAAATCCAGCAATTTTACCAAGGGGTGTGATATTAACAATGGGTGTGTGAGAAGTAACAATCGGTGTGTGAGAAGTTAACAATGGGTGTGTGAGAAGTAACAATGGGTGTGTGAGAAGTTAACAATGGGTGTGTGAGAAGTTAACAATGGGTGTGTGAGAAGTAATTTGGGGTGTGTAGATAGCACACCCCTTTTACCAATATATAATCAATTTACTCTTTAGCATACTTTTTTCAGCAACCAGAAAAACTTCAAAACATCCTAAACAGTCCCAAACTAGGAAATTGCTTTCAACCAACATCATTAACATTGCAGTTTCTAAAACAGGAACAGTAAAATCTTCACCAGTTAACAATCGACAAACTATTTCACAAAGAGAGAGAGAGAGAGAGAGAGAGAAGAAACTGTAACTTTGGTGAAATTACGCAACTGGGTAATAAAAAAGAAACATGCTTTAGCCATTAGGAAGCTGAAAACCTGCAACTAATTTATCAATTTACAGAAATTTGAATTTGGGACCATTTGCGCCCCAAAAAAATGGCACAGAAATTCGGAAGGAAATTAACAAATTGAAGCAAAATTATATGTACTGGGCAATTGAGAATCACCGAAACTGCTATCGAGCTCTACTACACGGAATAGTGGGATGCAACCATAGAGATTGAGCGGAAATGACAGAGGGTGAAGGAGAGAATCCCAAACAAAATTCTAGAAAGAGGGGACTACACCGTGAAATCAAAGCCGCTTGAGGAATTAGGGTTTTGTAAAATCAAATTGTTTCAAGGAATTTCAGTTTTGTTGTGAGGAGAACAACATGAACAACCCTACCCAAACAAAATTCTAGAGAGAGACAGAGGACTTACCATGAAATGAAGGCCGCTTGAGGAATTTTCTACGAATCGGGACGGGATAGGTAGCATACGTTGTGGTTCGTGGAAAATCGCGAGAGAGAAATGGAGTTCGATGGAGACTGCCGGAAGCAAATGGAAAAGCCCAGCTTTTGAGAGAAAGAAGTGGAAACGGAACGAAAATTCCAGAAGATGTGTAGTCGAACCGGAGCATTCTACGATGATCGACGCGTACGCAGATGAAGATCGACCCGTGGGGAACGGAGAAGAAAGCAAGGGCATTTGAGTCATTTTATTGTTAATAAACAAAAACTTTGTGTTATAGTTTTAGTATGTAAATAATTTAATTAATTATTAAACTTTATGCATGCACATAAGCGCGTACGAAAATGTATTTTTAAACATTACAGTGCGCTACGCATATAATTTTTTTTCTTTTTACATTTATTCACGCATAAAGGAAAAAAAAAATTCTATACACCGCGCACTATAATTATCAAAAATTGTTTTCATGTGTGAATAGAGAGTCTTTAAGAGAACATGTCTCATTTTATTCAAGGATAGTTGTGAGATCCCACATTACATCAAACTTCAACGATCTGAAATGTCTATTTTTCAAGTTGCACCTCATAGATGATTCTTGCAAAATATTAGCCAAATCGAAAATATTTAAGGCATCTAATTGAGTTCAAAGAAATTGACAAACATTATGTTCTAAGAGACATTGAAATTCAATCATGACAATGATTTCAAATTGAATTGAATTTTTGCATAAATTATTTATGAATCAAAACTTATAAAATAGACGGTTTGAATTATTAAAATGAGTCCTACAAATAATCTATCCCTTTCATTAAAGGATTAGAGAGTGAATAAATGTACTCTACACGAAAGGCCAATAGATATTAAATAGGAATCCGGATCCTCTTTGTGAGGATTCTGGGAATTCGTAAATCGTATTCGTTCATCGTACATCGTGTGGTCAAAAATCATTTTAAATATTTTTATTTAAAATTAAACGTAAACAATACCTGACAAAAACTGATTGCACGATGTACGATGAACATACATAATTCACAGATTCCCAGGATCCTCACCAAAAGAATATGGAAAGGATCCTGTTGGATTAAATAGGAGGGAGAGAATTGAGTGCCTGCTTCTGAACTGACTGGCCTTCCCAAGTACCCAAGCTCTCCTATAACCGCAACAATTCCCCCAAGCTTGTTCAAATCTAAGAATCACCAAGTTAATCGCTTCAATTCACCACATTAATCAAACCCTAATCATCCAAATAACAAAAATCCCAAATCAAACTTATGTTGGAGCGGAAAATCTCGGGTACTCCAATTCTCCACCAACAAGTAATCTTGAATACGTTGAGAAGCTTTAAGCACCATATTCGCTTGCCATCAATGAGAGTGAGGGACTTACAAGAAAACACTCTGACGCTCAAGTCAGTTTTTATTCAATGTGCTTGTAAAATATAGAACGATCTCATACCTCTCTCTCCCTTTTCTGGTGGGATTATTAGCCTTTTATAGGCATTCAAGTCTTGGGCTCCAAGTTCCACTTTCCTTCTATTTCTCCATGTTCCACATTCCACATTCCACATTCCATGAACTATCAGATTATGCTCCTTTATTTTAGCCCCTCTCCTCATGTTTAGCATGCTAGTGGCTTGTTTAGTGGAGGAGTAATTTTTGGCTCCCATATTGCCCCTTTTTTTCTCTGCAAACACATATCATTTAGGGTTTGTAGAGGAAAAATGTTTTCTTTGCAAAAATTCATTTGACTTGAGATATCATCATGAGTTTAGCCTTCGGTTACAATCATAGTTTAGCTTGTGTCTACGATCATAGTTTACCCTTTGGTTACGATCACACAGTCATATTATCGTTCGGCCACGATCAATTGATCATAACTTAACCTTCTGTTACGATCTCACAATCATAATTTAACATTTGACTACGATCATACGGTCATAGTTTAGCCTTTGGCTACGACCAAAGGGTCAATGTTTAGCCTTCGGCTACAATCATACGATCATAATTCAGCATTCGGCTACGGTCATAGGTGAATGTTTAGCCTTCGGCTACAATCATACGATCAATATTTTGCCTTCGGCTACGTTCATACGGTCATAGTTTAGCCTTCGGCTACGATCATACGGTCAATGTTTAGCCTTCGACTACAATCATAGGTGAATGTTTAGCCTTTGGCTACGATCATACGGTCAATGTTTAGTCCTTGGCTACGATCATAGGGTCAAAGTTTAGCCTTTGGCTACGATCATATGGTATTTGACCATGGGTTTTGGATTTTCAACCCTCAGTCTTGGGTTTCGGCCATGATTCGGTCTTGGGTCTTCGACACTCGGTCAAACGATCACCGATCATGAGGTTTGGAATTCGACCATACATTTGTGTATGACTAACATGCCCCCAAAGTAATTGTATTTCAAATTAGCGGAAGTCTTACCAATGAGCATATATAGGATAGAAATTCTTATCTAGCAGGCAACTTCCTTACTGTCAGAGTGAATTTACCCTGCAATTTCTTTGCTTAGAAGCTTTGTGTGCAGGCATTTGGTTCCCCTAGCGCTTGAGTATTCATATTGCTCCACAATTCATATCTGGCCTTGCACGAGTTACCAATTCCGTACTTTTCTCATTGTCATAGCCATATAGAGAATAATAAATTAACTAGAGAAATTCATGTTATGGAGACCACAAACTGATGTATAATATGTTAGCTAAATTGAAGATATCAATTTTTGTCTCCTCCAGCAGTAATATTGAACTTTGTTGAGAAGCACACGTGACACCATCTTCACTTAGCCATATAAGTGGCTTTTCGATCTTCTCCGTAGCCCATGTCTTGACCATGCGAATGTTTTCAATAATTTTTTTTAGACTCAACTTGGTCAAGCAAAAGTTTTGTCCCTTCATGAGAATCATGCATACTCGTCCATATAAGAGCAATTCAAATATCAAATGTGATGGTGTTCAAATGAGGCATGAGAGCTTATCTTCCATGTGTATTCACATAAGAGCTTTGAATCCCACGAGGAAAAGCACAGCTGGGCCACTCCAATTCCAATTAAGCATCAATCTCGAATTAATTGATATACACTGCACCTTCATATTTAGCATTACTGAGTCTATAGCCTCTATACTAACAATACTCGCAGCCTAACATCAGTTTTCATACGTACCTCTGCATTGTGCATCATCTCCTAGTCAATTTTGCCAAATATGGATCATGAGCGAACGTTACCTTGATAAATCTAACATCTTAAATCGTGGCTTGTCCCACCATTCAAACTTTTGGTATGCAGCCAAGGGATGCACACTAACACTAGCCACCACGCAATGACGATAATTTCGTGTAGGTTGAAATTTCCTCTGGTCCAACCTTGTCATGTGTCTTCACATGTTACTCAATGTTCTCTTTCTTCAATGGTGTTTCTTCCTATGTTTGGTTCCCTATAGTAGAATAACGGGATGATTCGGAATGGTCTAAGTTCTGCAACTTCAAACCCTTCTCCTAGTGTAGTTTGACCAGTGTAAATCTATCCCATTTGAATGCAAGGTCTCATTGCCAATAATATAGATCGAGAATAGGGGTCTCCAAACCCAACTTTCGGTGTGCATACTCTGCATGATTCACTAATCATGGTACTCACTTCTGAATAAAAGCACTTGAAAAGGTTTAGATCGTATTGCATCCAAGTATGGAAAGATAGTCGAGTCAACATAAGCTAGATATTCAATCCTTTGACAAGCTCCAAAGAATCTAATTCAATAATGACTGACAAGTAATTTCTTTCCTGGCCAATTCATGAAACATAAACAGTTTAGAAGTTCCATCCAAAACGTAATATGGACTACACACATTCTATTATGAACTCATATAAGAATATTCTTCATGTAGAATTTAAACGCGCTGAAAGATTTTTCTTTGTCAAATTACAAAGCGATAGAGGATTGGTAAGCACAATCTCTTTAACTTGTTATGACGAAAATATGTACTAATAGAATTTGTATTTCATGCAAAATCGTAAAAGGGACAGAGGAAATAAATCGTAAAAGAGATAGAGGAAATAAACTCTTCTCTATATTGGTATGAATTCGTGCCCCCACTGCATAACCGGAAATATTTGCTCCTCGCTTTGTATAAATGTTTTTCAACCAGTGACTGAAAGCTTCAGTACAATCCGTATGTAATTATAAGTGCACCTGTCACTGTGGTTTGGTCTTGGCAGCCATAATGAGCACTGGCGGATCCATATAGGGACCTGGGGGGTTTCGGGACCCTTCGGAAGCTCGAAGAAACATTTATGATCGACCTGTGGGACCCTCCAATAATTTGGGCATGTGCAGTGGAAAGGCTTGTTGCCTCCATGGATGTGCAGGCAGTAGTGCTTATAACAAAGAAGATGAAGAGGTTTTTAATTTTTGTTTTAAAGGACCTAGCCAAAACGACAGTCTTTTCGAACCAGGTCATTATAAAAACTAAAATATCTATGTTTTCTCTACCGAGCCCGAGAATTCCGGTCTTTTCCAGTATCCCCAAATTATATTTAAGAACTCACAGCCCTAATCGTTGCAACCTTCTAACTTTAAACCCAAGTTACCCTATTCTCCACCACCATTTGCCGTTCCACCGCCCTTAGCTGCCTAATTTTATTTCTTCCAAATTTATATAAGTTTTTAAATCCTAGACTCTAGAGTCCCAACGCCCAATTAATAAGATATATGTTACATTAACAACTTTGATCTTTGTAGAGTCACTATTTACGATATGTTGCTGAGGAGAATTTGTTGGTTTTATTACATTTGAGATTAATCTTTATTTATTCAATTAACCAAATTCAGTAGAAAATATTAATATGGAACCAAATTAGTCTAATATTTTTTTTTTTTTGAGCTTTTATGTTGGGACCCCTCGATCTTGAAATCCTGGATCCGCCACTGATCATAAAGCCAAGCATTTCAATGCCTGAGTTGCACAGCAAATTTTTTAAATAAAAAAGAAACATCCAAGACGTATTCAGTTAAACCATGCCATTAAAATAAATGAAAAACCCAGAAAAATGACATTTCGAATCGGAAGAACTCACATTTCTACGTCATTGTTCCGAACATCGGCGACGGTCGGACGGATGAGGCTCCGGCAGCTCCGTGCAAGCATTTGAATTGAACCGTGGCAGTTGGAGGATTGCTGCTGGAGGTGTAAGAGGGTGGAGTAGGCGAATGACTTGTTTGCTTTGGTGGCGGCTGAAGAAATCAGGGATTTGATTTCTTCGAGCTGGTCTGAAAATCCGGACATCGTTGCGGTGGGGGAGAGGAAGCAGCAGTGCCCAGACTACCGGTAGCATGTGAGGTGAAACCCTAATGTCGCACTGGATTTTTGGAATTGGGAGTCTTTTCGCGCCATAGCGCGGAAAGGGGTTACGGGTTTATCAACTTGGGGCCTGTTGGGCTTTAGCTTAAAAAAATTGTAAGAAACATTTTTAGTGTTTTTGTAATTCAAAAATATATTTTTTAAGGAGTTTTAACGAAATATTCTCGATGCTGTTTATTTTTAACGAAAAATCATATTTTTACATTTCCCTGATACTATTCATTACATCTTTATTTTTCATTTTTCATTAAAACTAAAGTTTTTTTGGACTTTTCGTTAGTTTTTCTTTTTATTTAAGGTATTTTTAATCGTTTAAAAGCATTTATGAAACGAGTCCTAAGTCCCATGTATTTCAGTGAGAGGATTTTCTGAAGTTCCTAAGTCCCATGTATTTATATGAGAGGATTTTTTGAAGTTCCACGACTTTTGGAAGGATTTGTATGAAATAGTTTGTAATAAGCTTTCAGGTTCGCTTGTAGCGCGCATAAAAGACAGTTGAGTTTGTGATAAGTTCAATTTCTTCACTATGCGTGAATTTCTCCATAAATATATATGTGCATATTACGTATGTATGTATATACTATAGTTACGTCGGCGATACATTTGTATTAAAACTTATGTACTAATGTATTCGTACCACAACTTTATCTACCGATACATTTGTAACAATACTCTGTACCTATAAGTTTTTTTTTTCATATAAATTTTTATCTATTAGTATGATTGGAGCATAAAAATGTACATTAACTAAGAATAGGTTTATAAATGTTATAAATACTTAAATATGGTAAGTTTTAATAATAAACACTTGAATTAGATTTAGAAAACCATTCAGGTTAAAATATAAAAATATCTTATTTAAGTTCTAAAATCTAAAATGTCACATCACGGCCCTGGTCCCCATCACATCCCGGGCTCGACTCCACCGTAGCACGATATTATCCGCTTTAGGCCCCGACCACACCCTTACGGTTTTGTTTCTGGGAACTCAGACGAGAACTTCCTAGTGGGTCACCCATCATGGGATTGACCTCGTGCGCTACTCGCTTAACTTCGGAGTTCCGATAAACTCCAAAGCCAGTGAGCTTCCAAAAGGCCTTATGCTAGGAAGAGATGAGAATATACATATAATGCATAGAGGATCCATCCCCTAAGCGATGTGAGATGTCAAGTGCTATGCATATATATGCAACTGGAGAACTTGTCTAACGACCGATTTCAGCAATCTTGGTCCAAGATTTCAGAGATCTGTCATCGTAGTCAATTTCATACAATGCAAAGTGAGTTACAGGGAAGGTCAAGCTAGTAATGCTTTCGTCGAGAATATTAACAATTTCTCTAGCTTTTTTCCTTTCTTCTTCCGTCAACTTCCCGTAGAGGAGACTCAAATATGGCATAAAACCTGCATCAAATATTGCAGACACACAGATTACGTACGTACATTCCCGTCAACACGAGAATAAATTAAGTTACTGTAAACAACAACTTAGTATTGTAGAAACCGAAATGGTAGCTCCAACGTTGGGCATTTTCAAATAACTAAGAAAAGAAGGTGTAATGATAAGTGAGTCTATTCAAGCTCAAAACGAGAAAGATGAAAAGGAAACAAAACAAAACAAAACAAAACATCAAGAAAATGAATATGTATTAACAAGGGATCGAGAAAATATATACCTCTCGATCCATCAATAATGAAACACACTGGTGATAGTAATTCTTAGATTTTAGATGTTGTTATCTTGTAAAATGTTTGACAACTTCATTCACTTGATATTACCTAGTTAAACTCATTCTATTTTCTCTTCAGATATTGTTTCTAATCTTAATACCTCATTAACCAATGTTTGGTGGTTGAAGTGGTAAAGAGCTTGTTCCCATTAAGAAAGGTCTCGAGTTCAAGCCTTGTGAATGGATAAGCTAGCATTGGGAGAGCTTACCCCTCGAATAGGGTCTGACTCGGCTCGAGGGATTAGTCCTCGCCTATGTGCGGGGGATACCATGGATTTATCCAAAAAAAAATGTTAATACCTCACCCAATTTGTGAATTTGAGTTAAGGTTTTTTTTTTTTTTTTTTTTTTTTTGCAATTTTCTTCTCAACTGATGCAGTTTAAGGTTTATTAATTATAGATCGATATAATTAGTATGCGAGTGGGCAAGAATCCGGATGTAATTCATGCGGAAAAAAAAAATTTGGTATAGGGCACGATTACACAAAAGTGCCCAATCAGTTGAGAAGGGTTGTCAGAACTATCAGAATGAAGGCACAAATTAGGCTCTATAGTGATTTGCCTTAATAACACAAACAACTATATTGTGCCCTTTGACCAAAGGACACACTCATAAAGGGCACACATAGAATTATTGTTGCTGCACTGTTGCTATTTGTCTACTAGCACATATGTTGGTGCTCTTCGGCCTCAAAGGACCCAACGAATTTATTGTGTGCGTTGCCCATACTTTTTGTAGTGTGCCAAGTGCTATGCATATATATGCAACCAGAGAGCTTGTCTAACGACCGATTTCAGCAATCTTGGTCCAAGATTTCAGAGATCTGTCATCGTAGTCAATTTCATACAATGCAAAGTGAGTTACGGGGAAGGTCAAGCTAGTAATGCTCTCGTCGAGAATATTAACAATTTCTCCAGCTTTTTTCCTTTCTTCTTCCGTCAACTTCCCGTAGAGAAGACTCAAATATGGCATAGAACCTGCATCAAATATTGCAGACACACAGATTACGTACGTACATTCCCGTCAACACGAGAAGAAATTCAGTTACTGTAAACAACAACTTACTATTGTAGAAACCGAAATGGTAGCTCCAACGTTGGGCATTTTCAAATAACTAAGAAAAGAAGGTGTAATGATAAGTGAGTCTATTCAAGCTCAAACCAAAACGAGAAAGACGAAAAGGAAACAAAACAGAACAAAACAAAACATCAAGAAAATGAATATGTATTAACAAGGGATAGAGAAAATATATACCTCTCGATCCATCAATAATGAAACACATTGGTGATAGTAATTCTTAGTAACCACCCGATCAACTTTAGCAACGATGTCATCCATAGGAGCAAATCTAAACTTGTTAAGGGCATCCTCACGACTCATCATCTGGATGGATCCCAAGATGGGGATGTGAGGTTCGATCTCCGGCCCACCAAACTCTGCCTGGAGGCCCTCCATCACCTTCTTGATTCTATGGGAAACATCAGCCGGTGGAATGGCCCAAACCGAATATGAGTACAACCTCTTGCAGCTTTCCCTCTCCCCGTCTACCATCACCATCGCATCTTCATCTTTATCTGAGCAAGTATTCTCTATGCTCGTAAGGTTGTGGCTGCGTCCCATGACCGAAACTATGCTATTCACATAAACAAAAACATTCTCATGATGTTTTGTTTCAATGGGAATATGCTTAAGCTTTTTGGTACAAAGATTAAAGAAAACTACGTGTCCATCGTATCCATCACTGTCAACCATAAGACACTCATCGCCCCACAACGCCACAGGTGCAGACCTACGTATCTGATCATCTGTGCCCTCAATAGTCAAGTGTTTTGTCCAAGCACCCTTAAAGTCATCATCCATCACCCACATTTCATAAGGTTCAGGATATCGACGATGGTCCACACTAATGGCGAAAAAAGCAACTGATTCATTCCAAACAGTAAGCTTCAAAGAGAGGTGATTCGACCGGACAAACTGTTGGAGCTCAGATGGTAAGGGTATACCGTGAAATACCTCACGGCTTGTATCGAAGGAAATGATCAATGTCCCATTCGCATGGAATCGACTCTCAGCTGCGTCAAATGGAAATAATTCCTTATCTTGCTCAATTCCCAGCCAATAACACATTCCCTTGAAGGACATCTCGAAATGCTTAGGCCAAAACAAAGTAGTTTCGGTTTCTAAAGAATCTGTGTTGATCTCTTCCCAAAAATCACAACCCATGGTGTATACCACTGCTCTGTGCCGACTAAGAAATCTCCGGCAGTCTTCATCTGCCTCTTGAAAATAAGTAGTAAAGGTCACAACTTTGTACTCATTAGACATGGGATCATAGCCAAATCCAGTATGAAAACCAGTTTCGAGATGGTCTTGCCCATCGTAATCATACGGCTGGTCCAAGGGCCACATTGGAAGGCATGGCTCATCGGGAATACGATTGAATTCCCCAATTCCGGGATTGCATAAAACTAGGCTACTCTCACCAGATAGTAAAACGATGCCATTGCAGTGGCCTTCGATACCAAATTGTTGTTCCGGCACTCCGATGCTTTGAATCAAAGATTGAGGAATAATGATGTCCTGGACACCAACAAGAGAGCAGCTATTGCCATGCTCGTCATCAGTATTATCATCGTCTTTGCAAAACTCAAGAAATGATAATACTTCTTCAGTCTCCTCCTTCTTAGTGGTGCTGTTACACTTGGGGTCCTCCTCCACCTCCTCATGCTGCCGCTGCACTACTAATCGCGCCAAAAAGACGTGGAGAGTGGTGAGATTGTTGTTCGCGGAGATGGAGAGGTGCTTTGACACGAAACCCGGATTGTTGATGAGAGCGGACCACCATTTAGAGACACATTTGAATCGCATCAGAGTTTTGGGAGGCAGAGTTAGTAGGATTTTCAGCAACATATCTTGTCCCATTTTCATTTTGCTGCTGCAACACTACTCGCGCTCTCCCTCTAACGATAAACAACAAATTATGAAAACTTTTTAATTAAGATTTCTAAGAAGAAAAAATCACAAACAGTAAACTGATTCAGATTTTAGATCAAATCTTTGATTAATTCTCGGAAGCAAGGTCCAATTACATACATCCTGATCTGCGTGTGTGCATATCATCACCATAGAAACTGATTAGGATTAGTAAGTCAAGATTTTAATTAGTTGTTGCAGAAATTACCGGAGACGAAAGAGACCCCCGCCGGAGAAGGAGTCGTCGGAGGCCGCACCAGCTGGCTTTGTCTTCTGCTCTACGACCCTGATGATAGACCGAGTGTGAGAGATGCGTTTCTTCAACCCTCTACCTCAAAAGTTGGGCCCACCTAATATTATCCATTGCTTTCTTTGTGGGCCTCATGGAACATGTAATTTGATTTTAGCCCGAGTTCATTTCTTCTGTCACATCCTGTCAACATGGCATAATGTGGATTATGCCTTCATTTTAGCTTGCATTGTACTGTGAAGATGCGTTATTCGGAAAAAAAATGTATAATATTTGCATTTCTTAGAGTAGATCTTAATCATGTCAATTTTAATGTATTGAGATATGCATTCATTGTATCTATATTTTGGGTAAATATCAGTTTACTACCCTCAAGTTTCATGGTTTTCAACTTTTGGTACATAAAGTTTTTTTCGTCCCAGAGTCATACCTAAAGTGTTAATTTTGGGATAGTCTCATACATCCGTTAATCAAACTGTTAACTCTGCTATTAACTGATGATGTGACGTCTATGTGGACAATGACTGAACGCCACGTGTCATTAAGGGATCCACGTGGAAATTAAAAATTCAAAAAAAATAATTATTTAAATAAAAGTTTTTTTAAAAAAAAAAGCAAAAGCAAAACCCAGATCGTTTTCCCCAAATCCCCCCATGCCCACCCTCCCACCCCTATCACCTGCAACCACTTCCCTCCCTATTGCGCCTCCATCCCACCTTCTCCCATCCCCATCATCGCTCCTAAAAATCCCGTCGTCGCCACCCGAGCCCACCCCTTCTCCCATCCCAAAAATCCCGCCGTCGCCCTCTTTCTCCCGTACCATTATCCCTCGAAGCCGTTGATGGCGAGGTCCAAATCCTTGAGGTTTTTGAGACAACCTAGCGAGTCGGGAATCTCGCCAACTTAGTTTCACTCGGTGAGCCAGAGCACCTCAAGGTTTGTCAAATTGCCGAGTTCCGCCGGGATCTGACCCGGGTGAAACGGGTTGTAGGAAAGGTTGAGCATTTTTAGGGTGGAAATGTTGTCGAGAAACGGGGGGATGGTGCTTTTGATGAGATTGTAGACGAGAGAGATGACCTCGAGTTTCTGCAAGCGACCGAAGGAGTCGGGAATTGGTCTGGAGAAATTGTTTCCGGTGAGGTCGAGGTATTTGAGGTTAGGGAGGGTGGCGGGGAGGACGCTGGTGAGAAGGTTCTGGGAAAGGTTAAGGTGCTCGAGATTTTGACAAGGGAAAAGTGAGGGAGGGAAGGTGGGGAGATAAGTGGTTGCGGGTGATGGGGTGGGAAAGTGGGCAAGGGGGACTTGGGGAAGACGATCTGGGTTTTGCTTTATTATTATTATTAGTTAATTTTTTTAATAACTTTTCTTTAAATAATTTTTTTTTAATTTTTAATTTCCACTTGGACCCTTTAATGACACGTGGCGTCCAGTCATTGTCCAACATAGGCGCCACATCATCAATTAACGACAGAGTTAACAATTTGACTAACAGATGTATGAGACTGTCTCAAAATTAACACTTTAGGTATGACTCTAAGACGAAAAAAACTTCATGTACCAAATGTTGAAAACCACGAAACTTGAGGGTAGTAAACTGATATTTACGCCTATATTTTTGTTCTACACTAGCAATTGGGCCTTTGGTGGCAATTGAACCTCTATTTTAGACTGAAGTAATTTGGTGAAAGGTATGCATGCATCTTATCTATCTAATGAAGGAGATATGAGCATGTCAAGTTGGCGGGTCGACAACCCGATCGCCCTAAAACGGGTCAACAGGTCCCTTCCCGTTATGGAAAGCCTCTGGAGTCTTTCAGAAGCCGCACCTCCATTTATAGAAATGTGGTCAAATTACTAAAGTGCCCACTAACTTGAAATGACCAAAATACTCCTAACTTCCTTTTTTTCTCAAAAAAAACGGAGAATTTAATGAACTATCTCCAATTCAATCTTTGAAATACTTAAAAAAAATGAAATAAAACTAAATTTTGGGACGGAATATCACAAAAGGTCTACCAATTTACTTACCATATTAGAGACACATTCGAATCGCATCAGAGTTTTTTGAGGCAGAGATAGTAGAATTTTCACCAACATACCTTGTCCCATTTTGTTGCAACACCACTCACGCTCTCCCTCTAACGAATTTTTTTTTTTTTTTGGACAAGGGGTAGCATTTCATTAAGGGCAGAGCCCATAAGCCAAACAACAATACAAGGAAGAAAGACAGAACAAGGCAGAGTAAAAGTAAAGTAATACAGAACAAAGAAAGCCAAAAGAGGTCTCGCCCATAGCTGAGCCTGGGAAGAAGGCAGAGCACGACACAAAAGCGAGGCTGAGGTCCAATCTGCTATCCTTCCCAAACGCAACTTCCAAAGTTTTATGGGGGGCAAGGGAGACCATCTTTGGATAAAATGTGAACCAGAGAGGATGGGGGCCTTATGACCCAAACATCAGAGTGCATCCCTCTTTTACATTGCGAAGCAACCTAATCAGCTGCACAATTCGCTTGACGAGGAACCACCGCCAACTGATCGAATGAAAACGAATGGAGAGATTCCGAATTTGGATTAGCAAGGGAAAAATGGTCCAGTTTCCGTTCTTGAAGTCACCCTTGATGTTGTTGATGAGCTCCAGAGAGTCGGACTTGAAGACCACATCCTGAAAATTGTTGTGGATCGCTGGCGGTGGATTATACATGAAACTGATTAAGCTTTTTAATTAAGATTTCTAAGAAGAAGAAAAAATCATATACATGAAACTGATTAAGCTTTAAGATCAGAACTTTGATTAATTTTCTTACTATCAGGATCAACTTGAAAAACTGCCTCAACAACAGGCTCTAGTACCATTCTGATGATAGAAGAATCACTGAGAGAGGTATCAAATTTATGCAATAAATAACACCACGTGTTCAAGCAAGCTAAGTGAACAGATACATCACATTTAGTTGACATGATGCCTATCAGTGGTGTCATAATGAGCTTTGTGCTTTTTAAGTATCCGTTTTTTTGAATTTCACTACCGTTTCCTTTGCATGTTCCTATTTGTTCCATACCATTGTCCTTTTTTGTCGCATTTGTCTCAAGGGGTAATATCATGGTATGGTGAACAAGGGCATCAATAAGACCTTCCCAGGTAACCGGCAAAATTGGAGTACATAACAATCTTAGCTTAAGACATGGAATCTGAAAGTCTGGATATTCTGAGACTAGATGAGGTTTGTAGGAAAGAAAATATTCGAAGTTCAATAGCAAAGGAGTAGTCTAGGTAAAGATCGACCATAATACTCACGGCTTGAAGAGTTGTTTTTATATAGAACATGAGAAAAGTACACATGATTAAGCATGGTCTAGAAACGTTAGACTATATAATTGCCCAATTTTTCTTCAAAAAATATAATTGCCCAATTAATGTGACACGCCCCAACCCTGATATTCCCCGAATACCAGGACCGACACGTGCTGGCCGACACCCGGGGGTGACGAAAGCCATTAATTGATACAAAAGCTAAGAATAAGAAATAAATAAAGGTTAGAAATTTAAAATACCATGAATTAATAATTTTAGGAACGTGCTCAGAGCATACAACTAAACCGAATCACTAAGAAGAATTAAGATAAAATTTAATGAATAAAGGAGTGAGTCCTACATTCAAGAGGATCCGAAGATGCTGCTGCGGAAGTGTCTTGACGCCGGGATTATGTGCCTTGATTCTAAGTCCTGAATGGGGGCGCAAAACAAAGGTGAGTGGACCAAGTTTATATATATATATAATACTAAAACAGTTATCAACGTACTAACCCCCAAAGTTTATATAATGAAAACTATTAGCATAATAAGTGATGGATTTAATAAAAATCATAGCATGCCAAAAATATCTCAAAAGCCATATTGCGGAATCTCATCGCAGAAATCAAAACAGTAAACGTCTCATAAATCGTCTCGTATAACGCGGTGTGCTGCTAGAAAGATCACTGAATAAATATAACTCCCGGCCCAGTGCCTGCACCTCAGTCTCTGTGCCCGTAGCCAGAGATAACTCCCTCCCGGCCCAATGCCTGTCTCCGTGTCCCTCAGCCTTTCGCTAGGGATTATTTCTCCCGGCCTACATGCCAACACCAGATCCTCGCCCCAGGCGGCATAGTGTCCACTAGGTACGCACAAATAGTTACGTCTCTCTTAAATAACCACTTCATAGCATAGGTTACCGATCATCGTCTATACTATAAAGAGGGGTTCAAAAACATGTTCTAGCATCCTATCGTCATCTATCAGATAGTCTACCAGTTCATGGTTTTTATAGAAAATACGATATATTAAAATATAGCTCAAAATAGGCTAACAATTAATTCCTCACCAAAACGCGAGACGATAATCAATATCTTAAATCATCAAGCTTCACATAAATCAAATCATAAATTCGTAGGCATGCTAATCATTTATGCAACTAAATTATCAAATCATGTAATTTTAGAAGGGGTCCACTCACAGTACTTAGTCGCCAAAAGCTGCGCCACTAGCGAAGACGGAAACGTCATAATAATTGCTCCTAAGCACATAAAGAGTCCAAATAAATAAAACTATATAATAGAAATTGAATTTGGGAAAACGGACATTGGAAACGGATTCAGAACGTTGAATTACCCTAAGAAGGATCCCGGACGAAAACCCAAAAAGTCAACCCTAAAGTCAACGTTGACCGGGGGTCAACGGTCAAATTAGGTCTAACGGGTTTTCGGGAAAAGGAAAGGGAGAGAGTTAGGGTGCTGCCACTTGGCAGTTTAGGAGAGAAAGACAATTTAGATGAACGGCTAGGATTTCGTTAGGATAAGGGGTAAAAGTGAAAAGTAAGCAAAATTTTGGGAAGAAGAAAAATTTACCTCAAATTTCCGGGTTGGGGTGTTTCAATCTACCACCCTTATAAAAAAAATTTCGTCCTCGAAATTTAAAATAACATACTACACTGAAAATACTCGAAAATAGGAAGAAAAATAATATACATATATGTAACGAAGAGATTAGGTAAGAGCGGTTGCACAAAAGGGAAAATGCCACGCCGTCGCGATCGGCTGCAATGATTCCATCTTTCGTGCCTCCAGGCTCATACCTCTTTCCCCATCAGTGTAAAAATAGAACACATACTTTAATAAAATATAAAGTTGAAAACACAAAATAATTTAAGGCCAGATAACGTCAAAATAGATATGTACTAACATATATTCCAAAAACTCGAATCAACTTAAAAAAATGAAAACAGAAATACTTCCACCAAAACATTTGTAACGTCAAAACAATTAACTAGAGTAAAGGGAGTTCAAAATACTTATACTGAAAACCAAAACTGAAAATGAGAGCGGGTCTCGCCCAAGAATTCGAAATGTCACATACTCCGAGAATAAATGTGTCTTTGGATCGAGTCCCAAGAATAACAATTCTGAATTTGCATCAGCTGCTGTAGGCGAATCTTCTTGCCCACTTGCTTAACGAACCCAACAAATAAGCTATCGATATACCGGTCGGCCGCCCGTGATATCGATCACACATTTGTTGTCTCGATAAGCAAGCAGTAATTTCCTGAGGATGAATAATTTCACACGTCGTAAATTCGATCCTTCAAATACAAGCTCGCACAACTCCTCTAACAACCAATGTTACCCGTAGAAACTCTAGTACCATGTCGCAATAGTGCCATACCCAAACCAAACAAAACAGAAACTGCCATCGTAAAACTCTATCCAGGACCAAGCATCATATTCTCCTCAGTTCTTCCAATTGTGACCAACTACTCCAAAATTTTGCCAATAAACAACCTATTTGAAAATTGTACCTTGGGATTCAAGAGAAGTGGCTACCATGTTAGTAGTAGACCCAAAAGCTCGAACCAAGCAAGCAGAAAACGAGAAGTCATCTTCCTCAACACGAAGTATCTCTTGGGAACAGTTGTAGTGCTTAATCCACCTCTCCATTTTGCTTAGTTGCAGATTTCAAGTCAAACAAGGCCAAAGTTGGTGGAAAGAAGAACTCGCAAATGGTCATCCTAACAACCAAAGAGAACACGCACATTTCGAGAGAAGTGTAAAGATTATCCAATTCTCGCTTCGACCGTCCTGTAGTGCCATTCCAGAATGCACCAAACAGATCTGCTAGAAATGTTTTAACAACCACGTACTCACAACAATAAGGTTGGGAAGTGAAGCAGTGGAAATATGCATCGAGACGAACACATATCGTTGGAAAATAACCGATGTGATGCCTATGAATTCTAGTAAGATGGTGATGCAATATGCTGACCTTCTGCACCACAATTTTCACCAGTCTCTTACCAAAAGACAACTCAAACTTCACACCCATGATGAACTCTTTATGATAAGTTTGGTAAGCTTGTGAAAAGATTATGCTCCCAACATTCTTGTCCAAATCAATAAGAATTGGGCGCACACTTCCACCGAATCGATCGATCGTGAATTTCTCACTGATTGAGCGAGAAACCATGTCGAGAAGGTTGAAAGAATACTCAAGAATTTGAAGAATTTGAGGGTCAAAACAAGTCCACTAAAACTAAGGTACAAGGTATTGGTATTTGGACAAGGAACCATGTCGAGAACAAACATTTTTTTTTTTTTTTTTTTTTTTACACCCTCCGTATAATGTTCCGGCATGATCAAGTTCACATTGAGAAACAAACAAGCGAAGGAAGGTAAAGATGCAGAAATAGAAGTCACTGTTTCTGATTATTGGGTAAATCATCACAGTATGGTCAACTGGTTTCTTAACCCAGAAGGAAATAAGTTTAAGCTCAAGAATAGTTAAGAACTGTTGATAAGATTTGATGACGCTAAAGAAATTTCGAAATTCACAATACTTTGTGAGAGCTGTTTCAAAGTTCCAAAATTAAACATAGAACCTCTGAATCAGCAGAATGACGAAGAAGAAAGATACAAATCAGCATGTGTATGCATGCAGTGACACAATTGGCTACCTTAAAGTGATGCTCTTGAGCAAACTAAGGCTCAATGAGTCCAGAGAAGTTCAGAGTAAAGCTCGATCTTCGTACAATGATGAATATGATAGAGTCTCAAGCCATTACACTAAAAATTACAAGGTTGAACATTTAGGTGGCAAACAAGAGGCTAAACTCACTTCCACTGAAAAGGTACGAAGGCTAGGAGCTAGGGTTTACCACAAAGTACCAAACCCAGGTGAAGTTCAAGGAATCTGTTCATCCAAACAAAACTGGATATTCATCATCCAAATCCAACTACAACAACAACGAGAATTGCAACTCATTTTGGACATTGATGAGAATAGCGTCTGCTACTGAGAAGTTTCCAAAGATTTCGATGTAGAGCCGACTCCGCCCGCAATTCCTAGGGAACGCATGTTGCAGAGTGGCATCGCCATTTCGAATCTACAGCTGGTCTTAACCAGAATTCCTCAAATTGAGATTTCTAAAACACGTCGCTGAGTATCGATCCGATGTTTAAAGTCGTCCAACAATCCACTTCATCACTGTTGAGGCACAATCCCGACCCGAATTCTCGAATTTCAACCAGAATGTGACAATTCAAACAGAGAAAGATTTACATATATGCGCCAACTGGCACCAAATCTAGAAGTCCTGACATCCAAATGATGTCAAAATCGAAACTTTACGAGAATAGAAGAGAATCCTAAGTATGCTCTGAACAAACCATGCTCTGATACCAATCTGACACGCCCCAACCCTGATATTCCCCGAATACCAGGACCGACACGTGCTGGCCGACACCCGGGGGTGACGAAAGCCATTAATTGATACAAAAGCTAAGAATAAGAAATAAATAAAGGTTAGAAATTTAAAATACCATGAATTAATAATTTTAGGAACGTGCTCAGAGCATACAACTAAACCGAATCACTAAGAAGAATTAAGATAAAATTTAATGAATAAAGGAGTGAGTCCTACATTCAAGAGGATCCGAAGATGCTGCTGCGGAAGTGTCTTGACGCCGGGATTATGTGCCTTGATTCTAAGTCCTGAATGGGGGCGCAAAACAAAGGTGAGTGGACCAAGTTTATATATATATATAATACTAAAACAGTTATCAACGTACTAACCCCCAAAGTTTATATAATGAAAACTATTAGCATAATAAGTGATGGATTTAATAAAAATCATAGCATGCCAAAAATATCTCAAAAGCCATATTGCGGAATCTCATCGCAGAAATCAAAACAGTAAACGTCTCATAAATCGTCTCGTATAACGCGGTGTGCTGCTAGAAAGATCACTGAATAAATATAACTCCCGGCCCAGTGCCTGCACCTCAGTCTCTGTGCCCGTAGCCAGAGATAACTCCCTCCCGGCCCAATGCCTGTCTCCGTGTCCCTCAGCCTTTCGCTAGGGATTATTTCTCCCGGCCTACATGCCAACACCAGATCCTCGCCCCAGGCGGCATAGTGTCCACTAGGTACGCACAAATAGTTACGTCTCTCTTAAATAACCACTTCATAGCATAGGTTACCGATCATCGTCTATACTATAAAGAGGGGTTCAAAAACATGTTCTAGCATCCTATCGTCATCTATCAGATAGTCTACCAGTTCATGGTTTTTATAGAAAATACGATATATTAAAATATAGCTCAAAATAGGCTAACAATTAATTCCTCACCAAAACGCGAGACGATAATCAATATCTTAAATCATCAAGCTTCACATAAATCAAATCATAAATTCGTAGGCATGCTAATCATTTATGCAACTAAATTATCAAATCATGTAATTTTAGAAGGGGTCCACTCACAGTACTTAGTCGCCAAAAGCTGCGCCACTAGCGAAGACGGAAACGTCATAATAATTGCTCCTAAGCACATAAAGAGTCCAAATAAATAAAACTATATAATAGAAATTGAATTTGGGAAAACGGACATTGGAAACGGATTCAGAACGTTGAATTACCCTAAGAAGGATCCCGGACGAAAACCCAAAAAGTCAACCCTAAAGTCAACGTTGACCGGGGGTCAACGGTCAAATTAGGTCTAACGGGTTTTCGGGAAAAGGAAAGGGAGAGAGTTAGGGTGCTGCCACTTGGCAGTTTAGGAGAGAAAGACAATTTAGATGAACGGCTAGGATTTCGTTAGGATAAGGGGTAAAAGTGAAAAGTAAGCAAAATTTTGGGAAGAAGAAAAATTTACCTCAAATTTCCGGGTTGGGGTGTTTCATAATGGGTTAATCAAGGTGGCATATTCAAAGAGAAAATGTAATTTATAGCCCCAATATTATAACCGCTTTAATGCCTCAGTTTTTGGTTTGCGAAAAGAAAAAAAAAAACTGAAATTGAGATTAGAAAAAATCATTAAGAATGATATTAACATGATCAATGAGGAGTTGTATTTTGAAATACCCAATAAAAAATGCCAACATTTCCCCACATATTTCAAAATACAAATTGAATCACAAAAGGAATTTGAGTAAAACAAGTTTTAAGAGGACAAGGAAATACGAAAGGAAAATGAGAATTCAACGCATCAACACTAGTGTTTTTTGGACTATGAACCAACCTTAGGATGAGTTAGCAGTAAATTTGGTAAACATTGAATTTGAGTAGAACAAGTTTAACATGATCAATGAGGATATTAACAAGTTTAAAGAACACAAGGATTGAACACAAGTTTAAATTGAATTTGGGTGTGCTGTACAGATTATAGGGGATTGAACACAAGTATTTCCTTGTGTTCTTTAAACTTGTTAATATCCTCATTGATCATGTTAAACTTGTTCTACTCAAATTCCTTTTTTCACAAGATTGAACACAAGTTTTTTTTTTTTTTTTTTTTTTGCCCAATTAATGGGTTATAATACAACTCCTCATTGATCATGTTAATATCCCTAATTTTCTGTTTCCGTTTTTAATTGTATCGTCATTCTAGGGTTTCTGGGAATTTGGGTGTGCTGTACAGATTATAGAGGTGTATTTATCAATTGTTGTTACATGTTTGCTATTATAACTTTATTAGGGTTGAGAACTATAATTTTGGGAATAAGTTTGCAAATTGGCTTCCTGTGTCGTCGAGAGGGCATGAGATTATGGTGTATTTATCAAAGAAACATTATATTAACTAGAGCTTACTTCAATTTTAGGCGGCTTATGTTCAAGAATGAGTTATGTGGGATTTATGAGGGATGGAGCACAGTGGTTTGTGGAGAACACAGACATTAAACTTGTTGGTGAGATATATATATTCGCACTTCTGTTATTTTTTATGACATGTAGTGATTAACTTTGACTCCATTTCTATGGGGTGGAGGGGTTAAAATGAAACGATCAAAACAGATGCGAAATTGTGAAAAGCTTAATTAAGTAACATTCCTACTCCCACTACAAATGAAAATCAATGCAAGTCTGCAATTCAGTATATAACTTGTTACATATAAAGTTTTAATCAAGTTACTAGTGGGAGCAAGTAAATCCTGGAACGTGTTTTGTTATCGGTTACTAGTTCACATGACTGGTATTTATGAATAAGTATTAATAAAGTCTTCTTCATTGATAAGGTTTCCACACTAATGAAGTCTTAAAAGTCGTGTGGTTGTTTCGAAGTTTTTCCTTTAGACGCACATCTTTAGTTATGATAGTATGTGTATATTTTATTATGCATAATGGCATTTGACAATATTATGATTGGTTAGTAGGACAAACAACCAAGAGTTTCAATATGAAACATTAAGATAAATTGATGTATCAATTGTTAAGGGGACCAAGTGCAGGATGTGAGAAACTATACATCTACATACACATTTTACACAAAATCTTGTGTGTTAGTCAGTTTTGTGAATGTAATTATGGGGATTTTGTTCGACGAATTGAACAGGTTACCCCTTAGTTCTTCATGAATACTAATTAATGACCTGAACTTGTATTCGTGATTCAAGTTGGTGCTGATTTCGTGGCCATTTAAGAATAACTTCACATAAGGCGAACTACTGTTGAATCAAGTGTTAGCTCTAGTGGGATAATGTAAGTTCTAATGAGAGCTGAACACTTGATCAACTTTAGTTTGGAGACGTGAGGATATAAGATATTGGAATTAACTAAGTGTTGAACCAAAAAAAAAAAAAAATATATATATATATATAAAATAAAAAATATAAAAAAAATATAAAAGAAGTTTGCATCAAACAAACTTCTCAAAAGAAAAGTATTGCCTACGTGAAGTTTTGTTTAGACTTGGAAATCCAAGTCGACAGAGAGAAGAAACAGGAACCGAAAATAAAAGAAAAGAAGATACGTATTGCTTCCTACAAAAGGGGGAAGTAACGTGGAGCAAGACTTCCTATTTTTCTCTGCAAGACGTGGAAGGTTACACAGTTAGTGGGAGAAGTTAAGAGAAAGTGGCGAAAGATAAGGCCTCTATCTTCCCCACGTAAAAGCTCCAGAGACTCCCTATGATGCCTATAAATAAGCATCAGTCGCAACAAAAGAAAAAAAAAAAGGAAAACAAGAGGAGAGACTCTGCAGAAATTGAGAGACGACGGTGAAGAACGAACGACAAAGAAGAACAAAGCAAGAGAGTAAGGGGAAAAGTACACAACAGCAGAAAAAAAAAAACAAGAAAGGAGGAAGGTGTGCACACGACCAAGGAAGAAAATGTCGATAATATCGGCGATATATCGCCGATATTATCGGTTTTTAAGGGAACCGATATTTTTATCACTATACAAATGGTTTTCGTGATAATATCGCGATATTATCGAAAATATCGAAAATATCGCGATATTTTCGTAAAATTTCGAATCTGTGCACATCGGAGAAGAAGGCCGGAGCTTCTACAGCCTCGCCGGAGATGGGTGTGCCTATTCTCGAGCCGATTTCATCCCAAAACCTTGCAAAAACACGAGATAGAACTTCAATTTCACATCTAAGCTTCGATCTATAACAGATTCAACAGAAAGAGGTAAACCCGAAGCTTACCTAACCGGAGAAATTCAAGAAACTCGTCGGAGGGTTCCTGCGTTCGCCGAGTTGCAGAGACGAGAAGGAGAGGGAGCAAGACGATGTGGGTGTATTCCTGAAGCATGTGTGAATCTCGGACTCTCGGACTCTCGGTGCAGACTGCAGAGAGAAAGGACGGAGAGAGATGAGAGTTTCGAGAGTCTCTGTGCGTGTGTGTGGGACAAGGGAAAAGAGAGATTGAGAGATCTCTGTGTGTGTGTGGGTGTGGGAGAATGGAGAGAATAGAGAAGGAAGGATCGAGAGAGAGAGACCAAGCTCTTTGTCTGCGTGTGAACTGAAGTCTGTGTGCTTGTGTTGTAACTTGTGTGCGTGTGTGATAATTACTTTTTCACAATTACTTTTTCCCAATTTGACGTGTCTGTGTGTGTGTGGTTCTGTCAGGAACTTCCTGACAATTTGACAATTACTTTTTAACAATTACATGTAAAACTATTTTGGGATTTATCATTTGATAACTACTCTTCACAATACACTTACTCTACACATAGAGATGATGAAGATAGTGAAAAATTTGAACCTCATAGGAACTCTATGTGGTACTAAGTCACTCATGTATCTTACCATGCAATGTATAAAGTGTAAAATATTGTACTAATTCATTATATATAAATGATTATGGTGTGTTTAAACTTCTTTCATTAATTACTACATATTTTCTATACTCACAATGTTTGTCAGCTCGCTATATAATCAACTTGATAATGTTAAATCCATCATGCAATGCATTTCCTTACAATTTTTTTGTGATAAACTAATAGATAATTGACTAAATAAACATCCTGCAAAGTTTCAATAAAAATTTCCAAGTTTTTCTTACAATTTCCGTGGTTTCCATATAATTTTTATCGATATCGATATTATCCCGATATTTCCGTGTTTTCGGACTACCGATATTTCCGATATTACTGATATTTTCTTCCTTGCACACGACAAAGAACATCAAAATACCCAAAGGTATCAATCTTTATCTTTAATTTGTTCTTGGTTTTGTGTATTGGGTGCAGCTTTTTGCAGGATGAATGAAAGAGGAACTTGGCTTTTCCTCTTTCACCGAAGCCAGAAAGATGGATGGGCAAATTTCCCCATGGCAGCCAAAAGATAAGAGAAGAAAAAATCTCTTCTCCTTCCCTTCAATCTTGCCGACAACAGGTAAAGCAATCCACCCCTTTTAATAGGGGCGTTGCTTTGATAAAAACCCAGTCACCACCGCTCTTCAACCGTTGTCTCTAGCAGTCCTTCGGAAGAAGCCCAAGGGCCCCGAGGACGGTGAACCAAGCAATCAACCAAACCGCAACACCACCGCTCTTCAACCGTTGTTTCCGGCAGTCCTTCGGAAGAAGCCCAAGGGCAGTGCCATCCGCACTCCGAGGACGTTGAGCCAAGCGATGTAGTTAGGCACGCGGGTCCAGACCATCAACAAATTCGACAAAGGCTCGTATGAGAAGATGGCAGCGATGGTCAGTGTGAAGAAGTGAAAGAAAAAATGCAACACCAATCGCCATGAGCCATCCCCATCCCACTGACAGTGGCGAGAATAACCCAAGGCCTTCAGAAAATGTGGAAGACACCCGAAGGCAAGAAAGCCGAGAATTTGGGAAAAGAGACATGTCCCCAGGTCCAAGGATGCAGCGGAAATGGTTCTAAAGTTGCACTTTAAAACAGATTACAGAGGCTCAAAGGCTCTCTGTGAAGCTCTCCTGCAGCCTCTTGGGTGTCTAAAGAAGTTTTTCAACACCTCCCTTCCTCTTTTCAGAGATGCAACGGAGAAGAAGCCGTCACTCTGCACGTTTGAACAAGTGGAGAACAAGAACCCAACATGCCCAGCTATGGTCCCGAGCTTCTACCGGTCGACGAGCCATGGTCGTCTTCAAAAAAATTTTGCGTTCTTCATTGAGACAGAAACCCGAAGAAAGCCCAGCCAAAGAAGAATAGGCGCTAGTTGCCACTGACCAAGTTTCATTCGAATTCCTGTTTAAATTAGGAATTGAAGAAAAAAATCTCCAACAAGCAAAGATGATTCGTGATTTTAGTCGAAGACTAGTTTTACCCCTGTGAAGACAAATCCATGCAGGAAACGGAAAACTCAAAAGAAAGTGCTTGTTTGTTTAAAAAAAAAAAAAAGGCTAAGCACGTGGCACCTCAAAGATGAAGCAAGTTATTGTCAAATGTTGGGCAAAGCTAAATTCAAGGTTGAAGACAAAGAAAAAAAAAATAAAAACTAATGAAAATAGCTTGAAAACTTTGAGTTTTAATGATAAGGATAAAATAAAGGGTAAAGTAAATAGTATCAGGATTGACTTTTTAGTGTTAAAATGTGATTTTTCGTTAAAGTGAACAATACATGGTGCTTTTCGTTAAAGTTCCCAAATGTTTGAAACTCATAAGGAAGAGAAGAAGAGTTCTATACCAAAAAGCTTTTGTCACATCAAAAGTAAAGTTAAAAAATGTTGATGTGGTCTTCTTTTCCTTGATAGCAAGAAAACCACTCACGTGGAGGACAAAAGGAAGTCGTGGAGGACAAAAGAAAGTCATGGTTCCCCATTTAAATCATGGGACAAAGTCTTATTGGAATTTGGAGACCTTTAAAGTCAAACAAAGAAAAGAGTAAGGCATGCTGTCAGATTGGTCAGAAGTTTAGGTCAGATAGGTTCGAAGTCCCATGTTTTGAAAAGTTCAAAGAAAAATATAAAAAGGGGGAGGAGAAATGCTAACTGAAATCAGCATCTCACATGGAAAGTCGCTCACGTGGGAGTCAATAAAGTTATGGGAGTTCTTTATGATAATTTAACTTGTGCCATTTCAAAATTGGATCCCATCCTCTTCGAACCATTAAGGAGACATACGCCAATGACAAAAGAAAAATAAAGAAAGAAGAAAAGCAAGGGACTCAAAGTTTACAAGACACAAATGCCACAAAACCCCGACAAACTTCAAATGGCACGAAGCCATATCAAGTATTAAATGGCACAAAGCCGCGATGAGTCTCAAAATTTATGAACTACGCCGGTTTGATTCCGTTAAGGATACGTAGGCAGTCTGATATCAAAATTTGAGACGTAACCGTGAAGTTTTGTTTAGACTTGGAAATCCAAGTCGACAGAGAGAAGAAACAGGAACCAAAAATAAAAGAAAAGAAGATACGTATTGCTTCCTACAAAAGGGGGAAGTAACGTGGAGCAAGACTTCCTATTTTTCTCTGCAAGACGTGGAAGGTTACACAGTTAGTGGGAGAAGTTAAGAGAAAGTGGCGAAAGATAAGGCCTCTATCTTCCCCACGTAAAAGCTCCAGAGACTCCCTATGATGCCTATAAATAAGCATCAGTCGCAACAAAAGAAAAAAAAAAAAGGAAAACAAGAGGAGAGACTCTGCAGAAATTGAGAGACGACGGTGAAGAACGAACGACAAAGAAGAACAAAGCAAGAGAGTAAGGGGAAAAGTACACAACAGCAGAAAAAAAAAAAAAAAACAAGAAAGGAGGAAGGTGTGCACACGACAAAGAACATCAAAATACCCAAAGGTATCAATCTTTATCTTTAATTTGTTCTTGGTTTTGTGTATTGGGTGCAGCTTTTTGCAGGATGAATGAAAGAGGAACTTGGCTTTTCCTCTTTCACCGAAGCCAGAAAGATGGATGGGCAAATTTCCCCATGGCAGCCAAAAGATAAGAGAAGAAAAAATCTCTTCTCCTTCCCCTTCAATCTTGCCGACAACAGGTAAAGCAATCCACCCCTTTTAATAGGGGCGTTGCTTTGATAAAAACCCAGTCACCACCGCTCTTCAACCGTTGTCTCTAGCAGTCCTTCGGAAGAAGCCCAAGGGCCCCGAGGACGGTGAACCAAGCAATCAACCAAACCGCAACACCACCGCTCTTCAACCGTTGTTTCCGGCAGTCCTTCGGAAGAAGCCCAAGGGCAGTGCCATCCGCACTCCGAGGACGTTGAGCCAAGCGATGTAGTTAGGCACGCGGGTCCAGACCATCAACAAATTCGACAAAGGCTCGTATGAGAAGATCGCAGCGATGGTCAGTGTGAAGAAGTGAAAGAAAAAATGCAACACCAATCGCCATGAGCCATCCCCATCCCACTGACAGTGGCGAGAATAACCCAAGGCCTTCAGAAAATGTGGAAGACACCCGAAGGCAAGAAAGCCGAGAATTTGGGAAAAGAGACATGTCCCCAGGTCCAAGGATGCAGCGGAAATGGTTCTAAAGTTGCACTTTAAAACAGATTACAGAGGCTCAAAGGCTCTCTGTGAAGCTCTCCTGCAGCCTCTTGGGTGTCTAAAGAAGTTTTTCGACACCTCCCTTCCTCTTTTCAGAGATGCAACGGAGAAGAAGCCGTCACTCTGCACGTTTGAACAAGTGGAGAACAAGAACCCAACATGCCCAGCTATGGTCCCGAGCTTCTATCGGTCGACGAGCCATGGTCGTCTTCAAAAAAATTTTGCGTTCTTCATTGAGACAGAAACCCGAAGAAAGCCCAGCCAAAGAAGAATAGGCGCTAGTTGCCACTGACCAAGTTTCATTCGAATTCCTGTTTAAATTAGGAATTGAAGAAAAAAATCTCCAACAAGCAAAGATGATTCGTGATTTTAGTCGAAGACTAGTTTTACCCCTGTGAAGACAAATCCATGCAGGAAACGGAAAACTCAAAAGAAAGTGCTTGTTTGTTTTTAAAAAAAAAAAGGCTAAGCACGTGGCACCTCAAAGATGAAGCAAGTTATTGTCAAATGTTGGGCAAAGCTAAATTCAAGGTTGAAGACAAAGAAAAAAAAATGTTTGAAACTCATAAGGAAGAGAAGAAGAGTTCCATACCAAAAAGCTTTTGTCACATCAAAAGTAAAGTTAAAAAATGTTGATGTGGTCTTCTTTTCCTTGATAGCAAGAAAACCACTCACGTGGAGGACAAAAGGAAGTCGTGGAGGACAAAAGGAAGTCATGGTTCCCCATTTAAATCATGGGACAAAGTCTTATTGGAATTTGGAGACCTTTAAAGTCAAACAAAGAAAAGAGTAAGGCTTGCTGTCAGATTGGTCAGAAGTTTAGGTCAGATAGGTTCGAAGTCCCATGTTTTGAAAAGTTCAAAGAAAAATATAAAAAGGGGGAGGAGAAATGCTAACTGAAATCAGCATCTCACATGGAAAGTCGCTCACGTGGGAGTCAATAAAGTTATGGGAGTTCTTTATGGTAATTTAACTTGTGCCATTTCAAAATTGGATCCCATCCTCTTCGAACCATTAAGGAGACATACGCCAATGACAAAAGAAAAATAAAGAAAGAAGAAAAGCAAGGGACTCAAAGTTTACAAGACACAAATGCCACAAAACCCCGACAAACTTCAAATGGCACGAAGCCATATCAAGTATTAAATGGCACAAAGCCGCGATGAGTCTCAAAATTTATGAACTACGCCGGTTTGATTCCGTTAAGGATACGTAGGCAGTCTGATATCAAAATTTGAGACGTAACCGTGAAGCTGAAACGAATCCCTGGTTTATATAAACTAAATTCATTCCTGCTACTTTGATCGAGTAATTCTACAAAGAGTAAGAGAGAAATCTTCAAGCACGAATTACTAGACTTTCAATTAATGTTGCTCATGCAACAAAGCCGAAGAAAAGTGGCCAATGGCACGAAGCCGAAGAAAAGTATCAAATGGCATAAAGCCGTATCAAATGTCAAATGGCATGAAGCCGCATCAAATCCAAACAAAGTAACAAATGCTAACGAACTACGCCGGTTTGATTCCGTTAAGGATACGTAGGCAGTCTCATATCAAATTTTAGACGCAACCGTGAAATAGAAACGAATCCCTGGTTTATATAAACTAAATTCACTTCTGCTACCAAATACCAAAATGGCATGAAGCCGAAGAAAAGTTTCAAAGGGCACGAAGCCGAAGAAAAGTCTCAAATGGCATGAAGCCGTATCAAGTATCAAATGGCACAAAGCTGCAACAAGTCCCAAAAATCACGAAGTTACATATCACTCCAATGGCTTAAAGTCCTCGCCTGTACAAGTTTAAACTGCACAAGGCATTATTGCTCCAATGGCTTAAAGTCCTCGCCCGCATGAGCTAAAACTGCACAAGGCATTATTGCTCCAATGGCTTAAAGTCCTCGCCCGCACGAGCTAAAACTGCACAAGGCATCAAATGCTCCTTGCTTGTACGAGTTAAAACTGCACAAGGCATCAAACCTCAACAAATTCATGAACTACGAGTGACTTGATCCCTCAACGAGGGTACGTAGGCAATCTAGGATTCTACCGAGATGCAGTCACAAAATCAAACAAACACCCAAATCCTCAAGTTACATTTTATTCGAATTGGAATCAAAGGGTATTCCTTTCCCAAAAGAAAGGTTGTAATTAATAGGCGCATAGCCTAGAATGGGTCGAACTCGAATTAATAAAACCCTCTTCAGAAAAATGAAAGAGGGTGAAATTGTGTCGAGTGAATTATTTGTTTACATATTATGTACAATTTTTGCTCAACACTAAGATTGTAAACTGACAAGGAATTTGTATAATAAGTGTTTCAGCTAAAACAGTCACGACGATAGTGTTGAAACACTTTATTCTATTCCGCTGACTTCATTTATATTGATCTTACAGTTGTTACCATAGCTTTATGTGGGCTATACTTGGTGCAGTTTCCGGGTCTCTGCCGTTAAACTTGCAACTGGTTGTTTGGCCTGGATCACAGTCAATTCTGTTATTGCCAGATTCATCATAGCAGAGGGCGACTTGGGCCAAAAATATTAATAGATTACTTCCCTTCTTGCTCTTCTTGCTCTTCTTCTGTTCTTGTTGATAGCATCTGATATTGACGGAATGTCCGCCGGTTTCGGACTCAATGGCCTTTGTTATCTGATCGATGGAGTACAATTTGTACAACGACATCTTGGGCTGAAGTGGTTGGGGTACAATATTAGCCTTCTGCAGGATTTGAGCTACATCAAAATCACGGTACGTCGCTAGGGTCTTCCGGAAGTACTTGCTCTTCGGGAACACATTGTCGGAGCACTTTCCGTGCTTATCATACTCTCTTTGCCAGAATTCGACATGGTTCCCATCTTTCCAGGCCCACCACGAACTGAGTAGGTCCTTTTTCAGTGCATCATCCATCTACATATATTATTTAATTAAAACATAAGAAGAAAACTAGTTAAGAATACACGTACATACACGGAAACACACGTACATATACGGTGCACATGTAGGGAGATATATAATGATACATATATACACATATACATATATACATACATACACACACGTAGGGACACACATGCATATTAACTATTGAGAGTTAATTTGTGAATAATTACCTCATTCACATTAAAGGCATCCCCCATGCAGTTAAGGGATGAAGAGGATGATTTATTCGCAGGCCAGAGACCATGAATAGTGAACCGAAGATGAGATGGTTGCATGATGTGGCATTTATTCACCCCCCCTTTAGCTTGGCATTCAGCAGCTGGCCAGAACTGAACATGCATAAAGTATTGGAATGGTGTGTAAGCGGATGAAACGGTGAGAAACAAGAAGAAAAATATGACTTGCACTAACTTGGACTCCATTTCTATTTCTACCTGATGTTTTGAAGACGAAGTTGCATGTATTTATAGTACCTATGGGGTGGAGGGAGGTGGAGGTGGTGGAGGGGTTAAAATGAAACGATCGAAACAAATGTGAAATTGTGAAAAACTTAAGTAACATTCCTACTCCCACTACAAATGAAAATCAATACAAGTCTGCAATTCAATATATAACTTGTTACATATCACCATCAAGTTTTCAATTTATAGGCAAAAGAAACTGCATGCATGTGTGGACATGCTGTGAGAAATTTGTATCCAACACAGATTATTGTTTTGTTTCCATTTCAAGAATTCACCAACAAATAAAACATATACATTTTCAAGTACTCCATCGCGATCATTACACATGCCACCTTCCCCATCTAAATAATAAGTTAATTTCCAATTTCATTCGACCTGAATGTCATGAATATCAATCAATAAGAAATCCACTTAGTTTTATGGCTTTTCTTCCCTTTATGGTAAATATGGAATTAAATTGAAAAATTCTTAATTATATACAAATCATTTACCTCTGGTATTGACGTTTAAAACACTTTCTTTTCTTCTTTTTGTTTTTTGTTGAATTGTAGAGGCTATTTCTATGAAAAATATTTACCTAACACATCTTCATTTAATTACCTATAAGATAGCTAGGTAGCTATCGATCTATCCTCAATGAAGATAGCAAGACAATTATATACCTAAAGCAAAGATATAAACACGATTTTGAGTTATCACCATAACAAGTTCTAAAACATGTAGAAGCAAAATGAATATATACTACATGTAGTTAAGGTTCTCACCATGCCAAATTTCAATGCAAATGATTCCTCCATATATGGTACAATAACAAAAACAACAAACTCAAAATTCAAAATTCAAACCAAACAATACCAAACCAAAATAATATATACAATAACGACAAATAAAATATGAAAAAAAATAGTATTAATATTGCGTGGTTTCCATGCGTTGCTCACAAAATGGGGAAAAATAGATGTGAACAAAAAATGAATGACTCAACCTAAAAATTAGCTTACTCATCAATCTAATATGGAAAGTAAATTGGGGGTAGCAATGTAGTCAATGGGTTTAAATCCTAGGCTAATCTTATAATAGTATACTTTAAATAATATCCTTAATAATAATGGTATAGGGTGGGTGTAACCGTGTCATAAGATAATCTTACATTCTTAATAGAAAGTAGGGTCGGCAGATAAGATGCATATATACTTTTTACCAAATGTAAAATAAGAAATAGAGATACAATGAATGCATATCTCAATACACTAAAATGGATATGATTCATATCTATTCCATATGGAATGAAAATATTCTACATTAATTTCTCAAATAACGTATCTTCACAGTATGACTCGTGCTAAAGTTAAGTCCTGCCTAATCCACATTCGCCATGTGGGTATCACGTGACAGAATAAAATGAACTTGGGCTAAAATCAAATAACATGATAACCACAAACAAACAATGAATTATATTGAGTCGGCCTAGTTGTAAGGTTATGGGGTCGAATAACATGTCTCACACTTGGTCGTATCCATCCAACCTAAGACAACATTCCATCAGAGTTGAATGGATACACTATTATAGTATGTGATCATCATGTGAATTAGACTTGTAACACTTGTGAATAATAGGATAATACTTGTGATTAAAGCAACTGATATTAATGATTTAAATCCTAGGCTAAATCCTATGATGGTGTAATTTAATTAATATCCATAATACTAATGGTTTAGGGTGGGTGTAACTGTGTAAAAAGACCATCTTAATTTTCTAATAGAAAGAGGAGGTGGCAGATAAGATGCATGCATACCTTCACCAAAATAGAACAAGAAATAGAGACAATGCATGCATATCTGATAACACTAAAATGGACATGATCGTAAACATTCTACCTTCCCCGAATAACGTATCATTACAGTATAACTCGAAATAAATTCAAAGCCTAATCTACATTCGCCACGTGAACATGACGTGACGGAATAATTTATTTCTTCAACCATAAGCATTAGAAACGCCCATAAAATTAAAGAGTTGAACTTGAAACAAATCCCTCCCAGTTGCTTTGCACCCACTCAGAGTCATAGATAAAATATCCAAAACCATAAGCATTTGTTTAATATTTTATTTCTTCAATTTTACATCTATTTTTACCATTTGTGAGCAACGCATGGAAACCACGAAATAATTTTTTTTCATATTTCATTTGTCATTATTGTATATATTATTTTGGTTTTGTATTGTTTGGTTTGAATTTTGAGTTTATTATTTTTGTTATTGTACCAAATATGGAGGAATCATACGTATTGAAATTTGGCACGGGGAGAACCTTAACAAAAGTTGGAAATATTTGTGATACGTATGCTACTTCTCCTACAACAAACCACAAAAGTAATAATAGTATATCATAATTTCATCACCACAATTTATTAAATAAAATAAACCAAATAAGATAAAATATTTATCTTTTGTAGGTAGAGAACACTCTTCGTCGATTCTCGATTTGAATAAGATTTTAGGTTGAGGTGTGCAGTCACAGTCCTTAAGAATAGATTTCGCCCCTCTAAGACAATGTATTGGTGTAATGGGTTATGGTGCCCTACACCCAGGATGCAACAACCTATGATCATTCATTAGGCATATGGGAGGTGAAATTATAATAGCATTTAAGAGAATACAAGAAATCAAAAGAGGAGAGGAACGTGAGATTCAACTAGGTGAGGTTTGTTGGAAAGAAAATATTTGAAGTTCAATAGCAAAGGAGTAGTCTAGGTAAAGATCAACCATAATACTCACGGCTTGAAGAGTTGTTTTTATATAGGACATGAGAAAAGTAAACATGATTAAGCATGGTCTAGAAACGTTAGACTATATAATTGCCCAATTTTTCTTCAAAAAATATAATTACCCAATTAATGGGGTAATCAAGATGGCATATTCAAAGAGAAAATGTAATTTATAGCCTCAATATTATAACCGCTTTAATGCTTCAGTTTTTGGTTTGAAAAAAAAAACACTGAAATTGAGATTAGAAAAAATCATTAAGAATGATATTAACATGATCAATGAGGAGTTGTATTTTGAAATACCCAATAAAAAATGCCAACAATTCCCCACATATTTCAAAATACAAATTGAATCACAAAAGGAATTTGGGTAAAACAAGTTTAAAGAGGACAAGGAAATATGAAAGGAAAATGAGAATCCAACTCATCAACACTGATGTTTTTTGGACTATGAACCAACCTTAGGATGAGTTAGCAGTAACTCGCAGAAATTTGGTAAAAATTGAATTTTCAATGAACCAATATTTCTTTGCCTGAGTCATAGGACTAACCATCCACATTGAATCCTCGGATCGAGCATGTTCTAGCGGGTTGGCGCGAACAAGCCATGCGCCCACCTGGAAATTCATGAGTGGCGGCCCCACTCCCACACTCAAATAGGTGAATCCATCAAGTGTGCACTGCAGTCAAGCACACCACCCATATATAGGCTATGGTATTCATTAAGAACATAATTTCAACCTTAGACGTTGCAGTAGTTGCATTATCTACACCATAGAGATAGACTCTCAACAATAATAACATTAGATATAAATTGATAATGCACGCCCAATCAACAAGTGACTTGTTCTTACCCATATGAACCTACTTCATGGCATCTCCATTCACATAGGTTGGGTTACCATCACTCTTGATCGATGTTTTAGGCATACGTCTCATCCCCTTGATGTCATAATCATCACTAGCATTTAGCTTAGTGGATTTGTCAGATGATTAGCTAAATCCAATTCTGACGTCAAAACAATTATATCATGTACATATGCATAAGTCATATGTACAGATGATTAGCTTAATGCCCTCATAGCTATGATATCACACACAATAAACAAACTAGTCTCTTCCCAAATAGTGGGATATCTCAAACCAAACAAAGTGGTCTCTTCCACAAATAGTCGGATAGCTCAATAATAGATAAAGAAAGAACTCGTCTCTTGTCGTTCACATTGTCTTCTTTATAAGATTACCAGCCGGTGTTTCATAGTGAACCTGCTCAAATATATTATCTGCAAACTCTTGTACAATTGATCAAATGCATATCAACACATCGCCATATGAGGAAATGCGATGAAGAGCCAGCTCATTGAATTTTAAGACATACTCATCAGCACACACAAGCATGCTAGCACACCTTTCAAGGCACCTATCCAATATTGAAAAGTGATCCTCAAAGAAACGGCCGCCAATGAAACACCCAGACATTGAGGTGCAGAGAGAAGAATAGAGGGACTTCCAGAGTGTGACAACTTGTTCAAGCTCAACCTGTATATGATGTGAAGCATGAGATTCTTTTGAGGGGCTTCCAAGCTCTGCAGACATAAAGTATTTCGGAGTACAGGAGCATACAACTAGTGGATAGGACAACAGATCGCACATGGCAAAACAACATTTGCAGTCAGACTCCATTTTCAATAACGAAAATTCCTTCATATCATCAATGTAGAACTTCAAACCTTCTGCCACTGCAATCCACATCCTTAAGCAGCTAGGACCACTGTGCTTGTACAATAATCCCGTAGTGAGAACTAGGCTTTCCAGGGGATCAAACATTGATAATAGATATTTGAAATAATTCTGCATTCTCTGAAGATTGATGTCTGTTTTGGGTTCGGTCATTGTTGACCGAACCACTAAGCAGAAGTGAAGTACACTTAAATAAACCATTGGTGAAACCATATCCATGTAAGCGTTAGTGACACCGGATTTTGCACATCCAATGTCAACAAATATTTGCAGGTTATCAATACACTTGATGTCAAATGGCACCCTGTAAAGAGGGGATCCCACTATAGTATGTCCAATCTCCTCACAGACAGCCTCCACCAACTGAAGCGATATGTGATGTAAGTCATTTCTGTCACTACAATCTGAAGATTGATGTCTGTTTTAACGCTGACAAGGATTAGGGACTTGGATCTAGCTTCGAAGGAGCATAACATAAATGAAATCATTAAGAAAAACACAGCATCTATTCTTTGGAATTAGACTTACTTGTGAAGCAATTTTAATTTGTGAGTCATGATCTGAAAATGTCTGCTCGGGAATTTTTAGCATCTGATTAATAAACTGCCTGTTCTTCAAGGCATGAGATCCCAGTAAGCGGACAAACCATCCCCATGCTTGAATAGTTTGAACCTTCATGCCATTGGTTAGCATGTGGTGCATCCCAGTAAGCAACCTTGGCTTCAAATCTTTGACAACTGCCTGTTTATGGAAGAAAATGAAGACAAAGGAAATGTACATGTCAATATAAATTACAGAATAACCAGCAAGACAAGATCATGGAAAGCCACCTCATGGTTCTATGTGAGACCAGTGAAGCCAATGGAAGGGATGCTATATAATCTTACGGTTAATTTTTCCATGACAAGGCATAAGCTACCCATACTAGAAGTCATACTTCAAGAAAATGACATGAGCAGGTGAGTACCTTGGAAAGATTTAGCGGAGGGGGTAATATTGTAGACCTAGTGTTCAATAAACACCTCTCTGACATATCCCTCTCCCTCTTATCAGAGCTAAGGAGTCTTCTATATACTGGAGGAGCCCATATATGCGACATCTCTCTCATATTCTCACTTAACAAAGTTGCTAACTTCATAACAGCCTGTCACAATAACATAAGGCATATTCAGAAGAATTAGTATGAAAACAACGCTATTTAAAACGCATGATACTTGTCATGTATTACCTGAATAGCCTCAAAAGTAGTCGACAAAGTACCGATAGGATTGTCAATGGCATGAACAATCGCAAGCAAAAGAGAATGGAAATGGGCAGCTAAAAGGGGTGCACTTAATTGTTGGATAGATATGCACCACACCCCTAAATTGCAAACAGACTGCAGTTATGAATTCCCGTTAATATTCGGACACACACGCGAAAAAACAAAAACTAAAAACACAAAAAGATTATCGCTCGTAGTAATAAATTCCCGTTAATATAAAGAAATAACCTTCATTTTCGTAGTTGTAATGAGCTTTGCCCGTGAATCTAAAACAAATTTGACGTCATCCGCTGCGAAACAGAGAAATTGGTGACAGAAATTTGGTTATCAGTTTAAGCTCAGCTGCCTAAAAAGTTCAAAATTTTAATTTCAAACGAATCAGAATTTTGAGTGGCTACATGTACCTGCGATTTCGGCGACGATGGATGGATGATATATCATAAAGCCCAAGCATTTCAATGCCCGAGTTGCACCGCAGATTACATACGTACATTCCCGTCAACACTTTAAGAAATTAAGTTACTGTAAACAACAACTTACTGTTGTAGAAACCGAAATGGTAGCTCCACTCTTGGGCATTTTCAAATAACTAAGAAAAGAAGGTGTAATGATAAGTGAGTATATTCAAGCTCAAACCAAAACGAGAAAGACGAAAAGGAAACAAAACAGAACAAAACAAAACATCAAGAAAATGAATATGTATTAACAAGGGATCGAGAAAATATATACCTCTCGATCCATCAATAATGAAACACACTGGTAATAGTAATTCTTAGTAACCACCCGATCAACTTTAGCAACGATGTCATCCATAGGAGCAAATATAAACTTGTTAAGGGCATCTTCATGACTCATCATCTGGATGGATCCCAAGATGGGGATGTGAGGTTCGATCTCCGGCCCACCAAACTCTGCCTGGAGGCCCTCCATCACCTTCTTGATTCTATGGGAAACATCAGCCGGTGGAATGGCCCAAACCGAATATGAGTACAACCTCTTGCAGCTTTCCCTCTCCCCGTCTACCATCACCATCGCATCTTCATCTTTATCTGAGTAAGTATTCTCTATGCTCGTAAGCTTGTGGCTGCGTCCCATGACCGAAACTATGCTATTCACATAAACGAAAACATTCTCATAATGTTTTGTTTCAATGGGAATATGCTTAAGCTTTTTGGTACAAAGATTAAAGAAAACTACGTGCCCATCGTATCCATCACTGTCAACAATAAGACACTCATCGCCCCACAACGCCACAGGTTTAGACCTACGTATCTGATCATCTGTGCCCTCAATAGTCAAGTGTTTTGTCCAAGCACCCTTAAAGTCATCATCCATCACCCACATTTCATAAGGTTCAGGATATCGACGATGGTCCACACTAAGGGCAAAAAAAGCAACTGATTCATTCCAAACAGTAAGCTTCAAATAGAGGTGATTCGACCGGACAAACTGTTGGAGCTCAGATGGTAAGGGTATACCGTGAAATACCTCACGGCTTGTATCGAAGGAAATGATCAATGTCCCATTCGCATGGAATCGACTCTCAGCTGCGTCAAATGGAAATAATTCCTTATCTTGCTCAATTCCCAGCCAATAACACATTCCCTTGAAGGACATCTCGAAATGCTTAGGCCAAAACAAAGTAGTTTCGGTTTCTAAAGAATCTGTGTTGATCTCTTCCCAAAAATAACAACCCATGGTGTATACCACTGCTCTGTGCCGACTAAGAAATCTCAGGCGGTCTTCATCTGCCTCTTGAAAATAAGTAGTAAAGGTCACAACTTTGTACTCATTAGACATGGGATCATAGCCAAATCCAGTATGAAAACCAGTTTCGAGATGGTCTTGCCCATCGTAATCATCCGGCTGGTCCAAGGGCCACATTGGAAGGCATGGCTCATCGGGAATACGATTGAATTCCCCAATTCCGGGATTGCATAAAACTAGGCTACTCTCACTAGATAGTAAAACGATGCCATTGCAGTGGCCTTCGATACCAAATTGTTGTTCCGAACATCGGCGACTGTCGGACGGATGAGGCTCCGGCAGCTCCGCGCAAGCATTTGAATTGAATCGTGGCAGTCGGAGGATTGCTGCTGGAGGTATAAGAGGGTGGAGTAGGCGAATGACTTGTTTGCTTTGGTGGCGGCTGAAGAAATCAGGGATTTGATTTCTTCGAGCTGGTCTGAAAATCCGGACATCGTTGCGGTGGGGGAGAGGAAGCAGCAGTGCCCAGACTACCGGTAGCATGTGAGGTGAAACCCTAATGTCGCACTGGATTTTTGGAATTGGGAGTCTTTTCGCGCCATAGCGCGGAAAAGGGTGACGGGTTTATCAACTTGGGGCCTGTTGGGCTTTACGCCTAAATAAATGGTAAGAAATATTTCAAGTGTCTTTAGAACTAAATAATATTTCTTTAAAAACGTTTTTAATCGCTAGTACTTGTTAAACGAGTCCTAAGTCCCACGTATTTATGTGAGAGGATTTTTTGAAGTTCCACGCCTTTTGGAAGGATTTGTACGAAAGAGTTTGTGATAAGGTTTCAGATTTGCTTGTAGCATACGTAAACGATAGTTGAGTTTGTGATAAGTTCAATTTCTTCATTATGCGTCAGACTCGCAAACTTTGAATGTCATTTTCGGTTTCTCCGAATGTGTCACACATATTGCATGTGGTGATGACCGGTTGTTGTTTGTATGGGATATTTTGCATGCGTGCGATATCCCTTGTGTGCACCCCGCTGCGTTATGGTCTTGGTGGTTATTATATTTTACTTCGTCATCAGGCATTGTTGGTTTATAGTAATGTTCAGGTAATCACTTACCACTCTACTATCTTATTTACCCACCATACTTCTCTCTTCATTTCTCATCGAATCTCTCTCTCTCACTCACACTCCACTCTCTTGTATTATGTGTATAATGCTAGCAGAAAAAGTGGCAGTGCAGGTTGTCCAGAGAAATATATTGGCGTTAATACTGGATGATATTCATGTCGATGTTGAGATAGAAGGACCTCAATTTTGGTAGATTTTAGATGCTGTTATCTTGTAAAATGTTTGACAACTTCATTCACTTGATATTACCTAGTTAAACTCATTCTATTTTCTCTACAGATATTGTTTCTAATCTTAATACCTCATTAACCAATGTTTGGTGGTTGAAGTGGTAAAGAGCTTGTTCCCATTAAGAAAGGTCTCGAGTTTAAGCCTTGTGAATGGATAAGCTAGCATTGGGAGAGCTTACCCCTCGAATAGGGTCTGACTCGGCTCGAGGGATTAGTCCTCGCCTATGTGCGGGGGATACCATGGATTCATCCAAAAAAAAATGTTAATACCTCACCCAATTTGTGAATTTGAGTTAAGGTTTTTTTTTTTTTTTTTTTTTTTTTTTTTGCAATTTTCTTCTCAACTGATGCAGTTTAAGGTTTATTAATTATAGATCGATATAATTAGTATGCGAGTGGGCAAGAATCCGGATGTAATTCATGCGGAAAAAAACAAATTTGGTATAGGGCACGGTTACACAAAAGTGCCCAATCAGTTGAGAAGGGTTGTCAGAACTATCAGAATGAAGGCACAAATTAGGCTCTATAGTGATTTGCCTTAATAACACAAACAACTATATTGTGCCCTTTGACCAAAGGACACACTCATAAAGGGCACACATAGAATTATTGTTCCTGCACTGTTGCTATTTGTCTTCTAGCACATATGTTGGTGCTCTTCGGCCTCAAAGGACCCAACGAATTTATTGTGTGCGGTGCCCATACTTTTTGTAGTGTGCCAAGTGCTATGCATATATATGCAACCAGAGAGCTTGTCTAACGACCGATTTCAGCAATCTTGGTCCAAGATTTCAGAGATCTGTCATCGTAGTCAATTTCATACAATGCAAAGTGAGTTACGGGGAAGGTCAAGCTAGTAATGCTCTCGTCGAGAATATTAACAATTTCTCCAGCTTTTTTCCTTTCTTCTTCCGTCAACTTCCCGTAGAGAAGACTCAAATATGGCATAGAACCTGCATCAAATATTGCAGACACACAGATTACGTACGTACATTCCCGTCAACACGAGAAGAAATTCAGTTACTGTAAACAACAACTTACTATTGTAGAAACCGAAATGGTAGCTCCAACGTTGGGCATTTTCAAATAACTAAGAAAAGAAGGTGTAATGATAAGTGAGTCTATTCAAGCTCAAACCAAAACGAGAAAGACGAAAAGGAAACAAAACAGAACAAAACAAAACATCAAGAAAATGAATATGTATTAACAAGGGATCGAGAAAATATATACCTCTCGATCCATCAATAATGAAACACACTGGTGATAGTAATTCTTAGTAACCACCCGATCAACTTTAGCAACGATGTCATCCATAGGAGCAAATCTAAACTTGTTAAGGGCATCCTCACGACTCATCATCTGGATGGATCCCAATATGGGGATGTGAGGTTCGATCTCCGGCCCACCAAACTCTGCCTGGAGGCCCTCCATCACCTTCTTGATTCTATGGGAAACATCAGCCGGTGGAATGGCCCAAACCGAATATGAGTACAACCTCTTGCAGCTTTCCCTCTCCCCGTCTACCATCACCATCGCATCTTCATCTTTATCTGAGCAAGTATTCTCTATGCTCGTAAGCTTGTGGCTGCGTCCCATGACCGAAACTATGCTATTCACATAAACAAAAACATTCTCATAATGTTTTGTTTCAATGGGAATATGCTTAAGCTTTTTGGTACAAAGATTAAAGAAAACTACGTGTCCATCGTATCCATCACTGTCAACCATAAGACACTCATCGCCCCACAACGCCACAGGTGCAGACCTACGTATCTGATCATCTGTGCCCTCAATAGTCAAGTGTTTTGTCCAAGCACCCTTAAAGTCATCATCCATCACCCACATTTCATAAGGTTCAGGATATCGACGATGGTCCACACTAATGGCGAAAAAAGCAACTGATTCATTCCAAACAGTAAGCTTCAAAAAGAGGTGATTCGACCGGACAAACTGTTGGAGCTCAGATGGTAAGGGTATACCGTGAAATACCTCACGGCTTGTATCGAAGGAAATGATCAATGTCCCATTCGCATGGAATCGACTCTCAGCTGCGTCAAATGGAAATAATTCCTTATCTTGCTCAATTCCCAGCCAATAACACATTCCCTTGAAGGACATCTCGAAATGCTTAGGCCAAAACAAAGTAGTTTCGGTTTCTAAAGAATCTGTGTTGATCTCTTCCCAAAAATCACAACCCATGGTGTATACCACTGCTCTGTGCCGACTAAGAAATCTCCGGCAGTCTTCATCTGCCTCTTGAAAATAAGTAGTAAAGGTCACAACTTTGTACTCATTAGACATGGGATCATAGCCAAATCCAGTATGAAAACCAGTTTCGAGATGGTCTTGCCCATCGTAATCATCCGGCTGGTCCAAGGGCCACATTGGAAGGCATGGCTCATCGGGAATACGATTGAATTCCCCAATTCCGGGATTGCATAAAACTAGGCTACTCTCACCAGATAGTAAAACGATGCCATTGCAGTGGCCTTCGATACCAAATTGTTGTTCCGGCACTCCGATGCTTTGAATCAAAGATTGAGGAATAATGATGTCCTGGACACCAACAAGAGAGCAGCTATTGCCATGCTCGTCATCAGTATTATCATCGTCTTTGCAAAACTCAAGAAATGATAATACTTCTTCAGTCTCCTCCTTCTTAGTGGTGCTGTTACACTTGGGGTCCTCCTCCACCTCCTCATGCTGCCGCTGCACTACTAATCGCGCCAAAAAGACGTGGAGAGTGGTGAGATTGTTGTTCGCGGAGATGGAGAGGTGCTTTGACACGAAACCCGGATTGTTGATGAGAGCGGACCACCATTTAGAGACACATTTGAATCGCATCAGAGTTTTGGGAGGCAGAGTTAGTAGGATTTTCAGCAACATATCTTGTCCCATTTTCATTTTGCTGCTGCAACACTACTCGCGCTCTCCCTCTAACGATAAACAACAAATTATGAAAACTTTTTAATTAAGATTTCTAAGAAGAAAAAATCACAAACAGTAAACTGATTCAGATTTTAGATCAAATCTTTGATTAATTCTCGGAAGCAAGGTCCAATTACATACATCCTGATCTGCGTGTGTGCATATCATCACCATAGAAACTGATTAGGATTAGTAAGTCAAGATTTTAATTAGTTGTTGCAGAAATTACCGGAGACGAAAGAGACCCCCGCCGGAGAAGGAGTCGTCGGAGGCCGCACCAGCTGGCTTTGTCTTCTGCTCTACGACCCTGATGATAGACCGAGTGTGAGAGATGCGTTTCTTCAACCCTCTACCTCAAAAGTTGGGCCCACCTAATATTATCCATTGCTTTCTTTGTGGGCCTCATGGAACATGTAATTTGATTTTAGCCCGAGTTCATTTCTTCTGTCACATCCTGTCAACATGGCATAATGTGGATTATGCCTTCATTTTAGCTTGCATTGTACTGTGAAGATGCGTTATTCGGAAAAAAAATGTATAATATTTGCATTTCTTAGAGTAGATCTTAATCATGTCAATTTTAATGTATTGAGATATGCATTCATTGTAACTTTTGGTTTTCAAATTATTTAAATAAAAGTTAAAAAAAAAAAAGCAAAAGCAAAACCCAGATAGTCTTTCCCAAATCCCCCCATGCCCACCCTCCCACCCCTATCACCTGCAACCACTTCCCTCCCCATTGCGCCTCCATCCCACCTTCTCCCATCCCCCATCATCCCTCCCAAAAATCCCGTCGTCGCCACCCGAGCCCACCCCCTTCCCCCATCCCAAAAATCCCGCCGTCGTCCTCTTTCTCCCGTCCCATTATCCCCTCGAAGCCGTTGATGGCGAGGTCCAAATCCTTGAGGTTTTTGAGACAACCCAGTGAGTCGGGAATCTCGCCAACTTAGTTTCACTCGGTGAGCCAGAGCACCTCAAGGTTTGTCAAATTGCCAAGTTCCGCCGGGATCCGACCCGGGTGAAACGGGTTGTAGGAAAGGTTGAGCATTTTTAGGGTGGAAATGTTGTCGAGAAACGGGAGGATGGTGCTTTTGATGAGATTGTAGACGAGAGAGAGGACCTCGAGTTTCTGCAAGCGACCGAAGGAGTCGGGAATTGGTCCGGAGAAATTGTTTCCGGTGAGGTCGAGGTATTTGAGGTTAGGGAGGGTGGGGGGGAGGACGCTGGTGAGAAGGTTCTGGGAGAGGTTAAGGTGCTCGAGATTTTGACAAGGGAAAGTGAGGGAGGGAGGGTGGGGAGATAAATGGTTGCGGGTGATGGGGTGGGAAGGTGGGCACGGGGGACTTGGGGAAGAGGATCTGGGTTTTGCTTTATTATTATTATTAGTTAATTTTTTTAATAACTTTTCTTTAAATAATTTTTTTTTTGAATTTTTAATTTCCACTTGGACCCTTTAATGACACGTGGCGTCCAGTCATTGTCCAGCATTGGCGCCACATCATCAATGAACGACAGAGTTAACAGTTTGACTAACAGATGTATGAGACTGTCCCAAAATTAACACTTTAGGTATGACTCTAGGACGAAAAAAACTTCATGTACCAAATGTTGAAAACCACGAAACTTGAGGGTAGTAAACTGATATTTACGCCTATATTTTTGTTCTACACTAGCAATTGGGCCTTTGGTGGCAATTGAACCTCTATTTTAGACTGAAGTAATTTGGTGAAAGGTATGCATGCATCTTATCTATCTAATGAAGGAGATATGAGCATGTCAAGTTGGCGGGTCGACGACCCGATCGCCCTAAAACGGGTCAACAGGTCCCTTCCCGTTATGGAAAGCCTCTGGAGTCTTTCAGAAGCCGCACCTCCATTTATAGAAATGTGGTCAAATTACTAAAGTGCCCACTAACTTGAAATGACCAAAATACTCCTAACTTCCTTCTTTTCTCAAAAAACGGAGAATTTAATGAACTATCTCCAATTCAATCTTTGAAATACTTTAAAAATGAAATAAAACTAAATTTTGGGACGGAATATCACAAAAGGTCTACCAATTTACTTACCATATTAGAGACACATTCGAATCGCATCAGAGTTTTGGGAGGCAGAGATAGTAGAATTTTCACCAACATACCTTGTCCCATTTTGTTGCAACACCACTCACGCTCTCCCTCTAACGAAATTTTTTTTTTTTTTTTGGACAAGGGGTAGCATTTCATTAAGGGCAGAGCCCATAAGCCAAACAACAATACAAGGAAGAAAGACAGAACAAGGCAGAGTAAAAGTAAAGTAATACAGAACAAAGAAAGCCAAAAGAGGTCTCGCCCATAGCTGAGCCTGGGAAGAAGGTAGAGCACGACACAAAAGCGAGGCTGAGGTCCAATCTGCTATCCTTCCCAAACGCAACTTCCAAAGTTTTATGGGGGGCAAGGGAGACCATCTTTGGATAAAATGTGAACCAGAGAGGATGGGGGCCTTATGACCCAAACATCAGAGTGCATCCCTCTTTTACATTGCGAAGCAACCTAATCAGCTGCACAATTCGCTTGACGAGGAACCACCGCCAACTGATCGAATGAAAACGAATGGAGAGATTCCGAATTTGGATTAGCAAGGGAAAAATGGTCCAGTTTCCGTTCTTGAAGTCACCCTTGATGTTGTTGATGAGCTCCAGAGAGTCGGACTTGAAGACCACATCCTGAAAATTGTTGTGGATCGCTGGCGGTGGATTATACATGAAACTGATTAAGCTTTTTAATTAACATTTCTAAGAAGAAGAAAAAATCATATACATGAAACTGATTAAGCTTTAAGATCAGAACTTTGATTAATTTTCTTACTATCAGGATCAACTTGAAAAACTGCCTCAACAACAGGCTCTAGTACCATTCTGATGATAGAAGAATCACTGAGAGAGGTATCAAATTTATGCAATAAATAACACCACGTGTTCAAGCAAGCTAAGTGAACAGATACATCACATTTAGTTGACATGATGCCTATCAGTGGTGTCATAATGAGCTTTGTGCTTTTTAGACTATGAACCAACCTTAGGATGAGTTAGCAGTAAATTTGGTAAACATTGAATTTGAGTAGAACAAGTTTAACATGATCAATGAGGATATTAACAAGTTTAAAGAACACAAGGATTGAACACAAGTTTAAATTGAATTTGGGTGTGCTGTACAGATTATAGGGGATTGAACACATGTATTTCCTTGTGTTCTTTAAACTTGTTAATATCCTCATTGATCATGTTAAACTTGTTCTACTCAAATTCCTTTTTTCACAAGATTGAACACAAGTTTTTTTTTTTTTTTTTTTTGCCCAATTAATGGGCTATAATACAACTCCTCATTGATCATGTTAATATCCCTAATTTTCTGTTTCCGTTTTTAATTGTATCGTCATTCTAGGGTTTCTGGGAATTTGGGTGTGCTGTACAGATTATAGAGGTGTATTTATCAATTGCTGTTACATGTTTGCTATTATAACTTAATTAGGGTTGAGAACTATAATTTTGGGAATAAGTTTGCAAATTGGCTTCCTGTTGCGTCGAGAGGGCATGAGATTATGGTGTATTTATCAAAGAAACATTATATTAACTAGAGCTTACTTCAATTTTAGGCGGCTTATGTTCAAGAATGAGTTATGTGGGATTTATGAGGGATGGAGCACAGTGGTTTGTGGAGAACACAGACATTAAACTTGTTGGTGAGATATATATATTCGCACTTCTGTTATTTTTTATGACATGTAGTGATTAACTTTGACTCCATTTCTATGGGGTGGAGGGGTTAAAATGAAACGATCAAAACAGATGCGAAATTGTGAAAAGCTTAATTAAGTAACATTCCTACTCCCACTACAAATGAAAATCAATGCAAGTCTGCAATTCAGTATATAACTTGTTACATATAAAGTTTTAATAAAGTTACTAGTGGGAGCAAGTAAATCCTGGAACGTGTTTTGTTATCAGTTACTAGTTCACATGACTGGTATTTATGAATAAGTATTAATAAAGTCTTCTTCATTGATAAGGTTTCCACACTAATGAAGTCTTAAAAGTCGTGTGGTTGTTTCGAAGTTTTTCCTTTAGACGCACATCTTTAGTTATGATAGTATGTGTATATTTTATTATGCATAATGGCATTTGACAATATTATGATTGGTTAGTAGGACAAACAACCAAGAGTTTCAATATGAAACATTAAGATAAATTGATGTATCAATTGTTAAGGGGACCAAGTGCAGGATGTGAGAAACTATACATCTACATACACATTTTACACAAAATCTTGTGGGAGTTCAATGTGTTAGTCAGTTTTGTGAATGTAATTATGGGGATTTTGTTCGACGAATTGAACAGGTTACCCCTTAGTTCTTCATGAATACTAATTAATGACCTGAACTTGTATTCGTGATTCAAGTTGGTGCTGATTTCGTGGCCATTTAAGAATAACTTCACATAAGGCGAACTACTGTTGAATCAAGTGTTAGCTCTAGTGGGATAATGTAAGTTCTAATGAGAGCTGAACACTTGATCAACTTTAGTTTGGAGACGTGAGGATATAAGATATTGGAATTAACCAAGTGTTGAACCAAAAACAAAAAAAAAATATATATATATATAAAATAAAAAATATAAAAGAAGTTTGCATCAAACAAACTTCTCAAAAGAAAAGTATTGCCTACGTGAAGTTTTGTTTAGACTTGGAAATCCAAGTCGACAGAGAGAAGAAACAGGAACCAAAAATAAAAGAAAAGAAGATACGTATTGCTTCCTACAAAAGGGGGAAGTAACGTGGAGCAAGACTTCCTATTTTTCTCTGCAAGACGTGGAAGGTTACACAGTTAGTGGGAGAAGTTAAGAGAAAGTGGCGAAAGATAAGGCCTCTATCTTCCCCACGTAAAAGCTCCAGAGACTCCCTATGATGCCTATAAATAAGCATCAGTCGCAACAAAAGAAAAAAAAAAAGGAAAACAAGAGGAGAGACTCTGCAGAAATTGAGAGACGACGGTGAAGAACGAACGACAAAGAAGAACAAAGCAAGAGAGTAAGGGGAAAAGTACACAACAGCAGAAAAAAAAAAAAAAAACAAGAAAGGAGGAAGGTGTGCACACGACAAAGAACATCAAAATACCCAAAGGTATCAATCTTTATCTTTAATTTGTTCTTGGTTTTGTGTATTGGGTGCAGCTTTTTGCAGGATGAATGAAAGAGGAACTTGGCTTTTCCTCTTTCACCGAAGCCAGAAAGATGGATGGGCAAATTTCCCCATGGCAGCCAAAAGATAAGAGAAGAAAAAATCTCTTCTCCTTCCCCTTCAATCTTGCCGACAACAGGTAAAGCAATCCACCCCTTTTAATAGGGGCGTTGCTTTGATAAAAACCCAGTCACCACCGCTCTTCAACCGTTGTCTCTAGCAGTCCTTCGGAAGAAGCCCAAGGGCCCCGAGGACGGTGAACCAAGCAATCAACCAAACCGCAACACCACCGCTCTTCAACCGTTGTTTCCGGCAGTCCTTCGGAAGAAGCCCAAGGGCAGTGCCATCCGCACTCCGAGGACGTTGAGCCAAGCGATGTAGTTAGGCACGCGGGTCCAGACCATCAACAAATTCGACAAAGGCTCGTATGAGAAGATCGCAGCGATGGTCAGTGTGAAGAAGTGAAAGAAAAAATGCAACACCAATCGCCATGAGCCATCCCCATCCCACTGACAGTGGCGAGAATAACCCAAGGCCTTCAGAAAATGTGGAAGACACCCGAAGGCAAGAAAGCCGAGAATTTGGGAAAAGAGACATGTCCCCAGGTCCAAGGATGCAGCGGAAATGGTTCTAAAGTTGCACTTTAAAACAGATTACAGAGGCTCAAAGGCTCTCTGTGAAGCTCTCCTGCAGCCTCTTGGGTGTCTAAAGAAGTTTTTCGACACCTCCCTTCCTCTTTTCAGAGATGCAACGGAGAAGAAGCCGTCACTCTGCACGTTTGAACAAGTGGAGAACAAGAACCCAACATGCCCAGCTATGGTCCCGAGCTTCTATCGGTCGACGAGCCATGGTCGTCTTCAAAAAAATTTTGCGTTCTTCATTGAGACAGAAACCCGAAGAAAGCCCAGCCAAAGAAGAATAGGCGCTAGTTGCCACTGACCAAGTTTCATTCGAATTCCTGTTTAAATTAGGAATTGAAGAAAAAAATCTCCAACAAGCAAAGATGATTCGTGATTTTAGTCGAAGACTAGTTTTACCCCTGTGAAGACAAATCCATGCAGGAAACGGAAAACTCAAAAGAAAGTGCTTGTTTGTTTTTAAAAAAAAAAAGGCTAAGCACGTGGCACCTCAAAGATGAAGCAAGTTATTGTCAAATGTTGGGCAAAGCTAAATTCAAGGTTGAAGACAAAGAAAAAAAAATGTTTGAAACTCATAAGGAAGAGAAGAAGAGTTCCATACCAAAAAGCTTTTGTCACATCAAAAGTAAAGTTAAAAAATGTTGATGTGGTCTTCTTTTCCTTGATAGCAAGAAAACCACTCACGTGGAGGACAAAAGGAAGTCGTGGAGGACAAAAGGAAGTCATGGTTCCCCATTTAAATCATGGGACAAAGTCTTATTGGAATTTGGAGACCTTTAAAGTCAAACAAAGAAAAGAGTAAGGCTTGCTGTCAGATTGGTCAGAAGTTTAGGTCAGATAGGTTCGAAGTCCCATGTTTTGAAAAGTTCAAAGAAAAATATAAAAAGGGGGAGGAGAAATGCTAACTGAAATCAGCATCTCACATGGAAAGTCGCTCACGTGGGAGTCAATAAAGTTATGGGAGTTCTTTATGGTAATTTAACTTGTGCCATTTCAAAATTGGATCCCATCCTCTTCGAACCATTAAGGAGACATACGCCAATGACAAAAGAAAAATAAAGAAAGAAGAAAAGCAAGGGACTCAAAGTTTACAAGACACAAATGCCACAAAACCCCGACAAACTTCAAATGGCACGAAGCCATATCAAGTATTAAATGGCACAAAGCCGCGATGAGTCTCAAAATTTATGAACTACGCCGGTTTGATTCCGTTAAGGATACGTAGGCAGTCTGATATCAAAATTTGAGACGTAACCGTGAAGCTGAAACGAATCCCTGGTTTATATAAACTAAATTCATTCCTGCTACTTTGATCGAGTAATTCTACAAAGAGTAAGAGAGAAATCTTCAAGCACGAATTACTAGACTTTCAATTAATGTTGCTCATGCAACAAAGCCGAAGAAAAGTGGCCAATGGCACGAAGCCGAAGAAAAGTATCAAATGGCATAAAGCCGTATCAAATGTCAAATGGCATGAAGCCGCATCAAATCCAAACAAAGTAACAAATGCTAACGAACTACGCCGGTTTGATTCCGTTAAGGATACGTAGGCAGTCTCATATCAAATTTTAGACGCAACCGTGAAATAGAAACGAATCCCTGGTTTATATAAACTAAATTCACTTCTGCTACCAAATACCAAAATGGCATGAAGCCGAAGAAAAGTTTCAAAGGGCACGAAGCCGAAGAAAAGTCTCAAATGGCATGAAGCCGTATCAAGTATCAAATGGCACAAAGCTGCAACAAGTCCCAAAAATCACGAAGTTACATATCACTCCAATGGCTTAAAGTCCTCGCCTGTACAAGTTTAAACTGCACAAGGCATTATTGCTCCAATGGCTTAAAGTCCTCGCCCGCATGAGCTAAAACTGCACAAGGCATTATTGCTCCAATGGCTTAAAGTCCTCGCCCGCACGAGCTAAAACTGCACAAGGCATCAAATGCTCCTTGCTTGTACGAGTTAAAACTGCACAAGGCATCAAACCTCAACAAATTCATGAACTACGAGTGACTTGATCCCTCAACGAGGGTACGTAGGCAATCTAGGATTCTACCGAGATGCAGTCACAAAATCAAACAAACACCCAAATCCTCAAGTTACATTTTATTCGAATTGGAATCAAAGGGTATTCCTTTCCCAAAAGAAAGGTTGTAATTAATAGGCGCATAGCCTAGAATGGGTCGAACTCGAATTAATAAAACCCTCTTCAGAAAAATGAAAGAGGGTGAAATTGTGTCGAGTGAATTATTTGTTTACATATTATGTACAATTTTTGCTCAACACTAAGATTGTAAACTGACAAGGAATTTGTATAATAAGTGTTTCAGCTAAAACAGTCACGACGATAGTGTTGAAACACTTTATTCTATTCCGCTGACTTCATTTATATTGATCTTACAGTTGTTACCATAGCTTTATGTGGGCTATACTTGGTGCAGTTTCCGGGTCTCTGCCGTTAAACTTGCAACTGGTTGTTTGGCCTGGATCACAGTCAATTCTGTTATTGCCAGATTCATCATAGCAGAGGGCGACTTGGGCCAAAAATATTAATAGATTACTTCCCTTCTTGCTCTTCTTGCTCTTCTTCTGTTCTTGTTGATAGCATCTGATATTGACGGAATGTCCGCCGGTTTCGGACTCAATGGCCTTTGTTATCTGATCGATGGAGTACAATTTGTACAACGACATCTTGGGCTGAAGTGGTTGGGGTACAATATTAGCCTTCTGCAGGATTTGAGCTACATCAAAATCACGGTACGTCGCTAGGGTCTTCCGGAAGTACTTGCTCTTCGGGAACACATTGTCGGAGCACTTTCCGTGCTTATCATACTCTCTTTGCCAGAATTCGACATGGTTCCCATCTTTCCAGGCCCACCACGAACTGAGTAGGTCCTTTTTCAGTGCATCATCCATCTACATATATTATTTAATTAAAACATAAGAAGAAAACTAGTTAAGAATACACGTACATACACGGAAACACACGTACATATACGGTGCACATGTAGGGAGATATATAATGATACATATATACACATATACATATATACATACATACACACACGTAGGGACACACATGCATATTAACTATTGAGAGTTAATTTGTGAATAATTACCTCATTCACATTAAAGGCATCCCCCATGCAGTTAAGGGATGAAGAGGATGATTTATTCGCAGGCCAGAGACCATGAATAGTGAACCGAAGATGAGATGGTTGCATGATGTGGCATTTATTCACCCCCCCTTTAGCTTGGCATTCAGCAGCTGGCCAGAACTGAACATGCATAAAGTATTGGAATGGTGTGTAAGCGGATGAAACGGTGAGAAACAAGAAGAAAAATATGACTTGCACTAACTTGGACTCCATTTCTATTTCTACCTGATGTTTTGAAGACGAAGTTGCATGTATTTATAGTACCTATGGGGTGGAGGGAGGTGGAGGTGGTGGAGGGGTTAAAATGAAACGATCGAAACAAATGTGAAATTGTGAAAAACTTAAGTAACATTCCTACTCCCACTACAAATGAAAATCAATACAAGTCTGCAATTCAATATATAACTTGTTACATATCACCATCAAGTTTTCAATTTATAGGCAAAAGAAACTGCATGCATGTGTGGACATGCTGTGAGAAATTTGTATCCAACACAGATTATTGTTTTGTTTCCATTTCAAGAATTCACCAACAAATAAAACATATACATTTTCAAGTACTCCATCGCGATCATTACACATGCCACCTTCCCCATCTAAATAATAAGTTAATTTCCAATTTCATTCGACCTGAATGTCATGAATATCAATCAATAAGAAATCCACTTAGTTTTATGGCTTTTCTTCCCTTTATGGTAAATATGGAATTAAATTGAAAAATTCTTAATTATATACAAATCATTTACCTCTGGTATTGACGTTTAAAACACTTTCTTTTCTTCTTTTTGTTTTTTGTTGAATTGTAGAGGCTATTTCTATGAAAAATATTTACCTAACACATCTTCATTTAATTACCTATAAGATAGCTAGGTAGCTATCGATCTATCCTCAATGAAGATAGCAAGACAATTATATACCTAAAGCAAAGATATAAACACGATTTTGAGTTATCACCATAACAAGTTCTAAAACATGTAGAAGCAAAATGAATATATACTACATGTAGTTAAGGTTCTCACCATGCCAAATTTCAATGCAAATGATTCCTCCATATATGGTACAATAACAAAAACAACAAACTCAAAATTCAAAATTCAAACCAAACAATACCAAACCAAAATAATATATACAATAACGACAAATAAAATATGAAAAAAAATAGTATTAATATTGCGTGGTTTCCATGCGTTGCTCACAAAATGGGGAAAAATAGATGTGAACAAAAAATGAATGACTCAACCTAAAAATTAGCTTACTCATCAATCTAATATGGAAAGTAAATTGGGGGTAGCAATGTAGTCAATGGGTTTAAATCCTAGGCTAATCTTATAATAGTATACTTTAAATAATATCCTTAATAATAATGGTATAGGGTGGGTGTAACCGTGTCATAAGATAATCTTACATTCTTAATAGAAAGTAGGGTCGGCAGATAAGATGCATATATACTTTTTACCAAATGTAAAATAAGAAATAGAGATACAATGAATGCATATCTCAATACACTAAAATGGATATGATTCATATCTATTCCATATGGAATGAAAATATTCTACATTAATTTCTCAAATAACGTATCTTCACAGTATGACTCGTGCTAAAGTTAAGTCCTGCCTAATCCACATTCGCCATGTGGGTATCACGTGACAGAATAAAATGAACTTGGGCTAAAATCAAATAACATGATAACCACAAACAAACAATGAATTATATTGAGTCGGCCTAGTTGTAAGGTTATGGGGTCGAATAACATGTCTCACACTTGGTCGTATCCATCCAACCTAAGACAACATTCCATCAGAGTTGAATGGATACACTATTATAGTATGTGATCATCATGTGAATTAGACTTGTAACACTTGTGAATAATAGGATAATACTTGTGATTAAAGCAACTGATATTAATGATTTAAATCCTAGGCTAAATCCTATGATGGTGTAATTTAATTAATATCCATAATACTAATGGTTTAGGGTGGGTGTAACTGTGTAAAAAGACCATCTTAATTTTCTAATAGAAAGAGGAGGTGGCAGATAAGATGCATGCATACCTTCACCAAAATAGAACAAGAAATAGAGACAATGCATGCATATCTGATAACACTAAAATGGACATGATCGTAAACATTCTACCTTCCCCGAATAACGTATCATTACAGTATAACTCGAAATAAATTCAAAGCCTAATCTACATTCGCCACGTGAACATGACGTGACGGAATAATTTATTTCTTCAACCATAAGCATTAGAAACGCCCATAAAATTAAAGAGTTGAACTTGAAACAAATCCCTCCCAGTTGCTTTGCACCCACTCAGAGTCATAGATAAAATATCCAAAACCATAAGCATTTGTTTAATATTTTATTTCTTCAATTTTACATCTATTTTTACCATTTGTGAGCAACGCATGGAAACCACGAAATAATTTTTTTTCATATTTCATTTGTCATTATTGTATATATTATTTTGGTTTTGTATTGTTTGGTTTGAATTTTGAGTTTATTATTTTTGTTATTGTACCAAATATGGAGGAATCATACGTATTGAAATTTGGCACGGGGAGAACCTTAACAAAAGTTGGAAATATTTGTGATACGTATGCTACTTCTCCTACAACAAACCACAAAAGTAATAATAGTATATCATAATTTCATCACCACAATTTATTAAATAAAATAAACCAAATAAGATAAAATATTTATCTTTTGTAGGTAGAGAACACTCTTCGTCGATTCTCGATTTGAATAAGATTTTAGGTTGAGGTGTGCAGTCACAGTCCTTAAGAATAGATTTCGCCCCTCTAAGACAATGTATTGGTGTAATGGGTTATGGTGCCCTACACCCAGGATGCAACAACCTATGATCATTCATTAGGCATATGGGAGGTGAAATTATAATAGCATTTAAGAGAATACAAGAAATCAAAAGAGGAGAGGAACGTGAGATTCAACTAGGTGAGGTTTGTTGGAAAGAAAATATTTGAAGTTCAATAGCAAAGGAGTAGTCTAGGTAAAGATCAACCATAATACTCACGGCTTGAAGAGTTGTTTTTATATAGGACATGAGAAAAGTAAACATGATTAAGCATGGTCTAGAAACGTTAGACTATATAATTGCCCAATTTTTCTTCAAAAAATATAATTACCCAATTAATGGGGTAATCAAGATGGCATATTCAAAGAGAAAATGTAATTTATAGCCTCAATATTATAACCGCTTTAATGCTTCAGTTTTTGGTTTGAAAAAAAAAACACTGAAATTGAGATTAGAAAAAATCATTAAGAATGATATTAACATGATCAATGAGGAGTTGTATTTTGAAATACCCAATAAAAAATGCCAACAATTCCCCACATATTTCAAAATACAAATTGAATCACAAAAGGAATTTGGGTAAAACAAGTTTAAAGAGGACAAGGAAATATGAAAGGAAAATGAGAATCCAACTCATCAACACTGATGTTTTTTGGACTATGAACCAACCTTAGGATGAGTTAGCAGTAACTCGCAGAAATTTGGTAAAAATTGAATTTTCAATGAACCAATATTTCTTTGCCTGAGTCATAGGACTAACCATCCACATTGAATCCTCGGATCGAGCATGTTCTAGCGGGTTGGCGCGAACAAGCCATGCGCCCACCTGGAAATTCATGAGTGGCGGCCCCACTCCCACACTCAAATAGGTGAATCCATCAAGTGTGCACTGCAGTCAAGCACACCACCCATATATAGGCTATGGTATTCATTAAGAACATAATTTCAACCTTAGACGTTGCAGTAGTTGCATTATCTACACCATAGAGATAGACTCTCAACAATAATAACATTAGATATAAATTGATAATGCACGCCCAATCAACAAGTGACTTGTTCTTACCCATATGAACCTACTTCATGGCATCTCCATTCACATAGGTTGGGTTACCATCACTCTTGATCGATGTTTTAGGCATACGTCTCATCCCCTTGATGTCATAATCATCACTAGCATTTAGCTTAGTGGATTTGTCAGATGATTAGCTAAATCCAATTCTGACGTCAAAACAATTATATCATGTACATATGCATAAGTCATATGTACAGATGATTAGCTTAATGCCCTCATAGCTATGATATCACACACAATAAACAAACTAGTCTCTTCCCAAATAGTGGGATATCTCAAACCAAACAAAGTGGTCTCTTCCACAAATAGTCGGATAGCTCAATAATAGATAAAGAAAGAACTCGTCTCTTGTCGTTCACATTGTCTTCTTTATAAGATTACCAGCCGGTGTTTCATAGTGAACCTGCTCAAATATATTATCTGCAAACTCTTGTACAATTGATCAAATGCATATCAACACATCGCCATATGAGGAAATGCGATGAAGAGCCAGCTCATTGAATTTTAAGACATACTCATCAGCACACACAAGCATGCTAGCACACCTTTCAAGGCACCTATCCAATATTGAAAAGTGATCCTCAAAGAAACGGCCGCCAATGAAACACCCAGACATTGAGGTGCAGAGAGAAGAATAGAGGGACTTCCAGAGTGTGACAACTTGTTCAAGCTCAACCTGTATATGATGTGAAGCATGAGATTCTTTTGAGGGGCTTCCAAGCTCTGCAGACATAAAGTATTTCGGAGTACAGGAGCATACAACTAGTGGATAGGACAACAGATCGCACATGGCAAAACAACATTTGCAGTCAGACTCCATTTTCAATAACGAAAATTCCTTCATATCATCAATGTAGAACTTCAAACCTTCTGCCACTGCAATCCACATCCTTAAGCAGCTAGGACCACTGTGCTTGTACAATAATCCCGTAGTGAGAACTAGGCTTTCCAGGGGATCAAACATTGATAATAGATATTTGAAATAATTCTGCATTCTCTGAAGATTGATGTCTGTTTTGGGTTCGGTCATTGTTGACCGAACCACTAAGCAGAAGTGAAGTACACTTAAATAAACCATTGGTGAAACCATATCCATGTAAGCGTTAGTGACACCGGATTTTGCACATCCAATGTCAACAAATATTTGCAGGTTATCAATACACTTGATGTCAAATGGCACCCTGTAAAGAGGGGATCCCACTATAGTATGTCCAATCTCCTCACAGACAGCCTCCACCAACTGAAGCGATATGTGATGTAAGTCATTTCTGTCACTACAATCTGAAGATTGATGTCTGTTTTAACGCTGACAAGGATTAGGGACTTGGATCTAGCTTCGAAGGAGCATAACATAAATGAAATCATTAAGAAAAACACAGCATCTATTCTTTGGAATTAGACTTACTTGTGAAGCAATTTTAATTTGTGAGTCATGATCTGAAAATGTCTGCTCGGGAATTTTTAGCATCTGATTAATAAACTGCCTGTTCTTCAAGGCATGAGATCCCAGTAAGCGGACAAACCATCCCCATGCTTGAATAGTTTGAACCTTCATGCCATTGGTTAGCATGTGGTGCATCCCAGTAAGCAACCTTGGCTTCAAATCTTTGACAACTGCCTGTTTATGGAAGAAAATGAAGACAAAGGAAATGTACATGTCAATATAAATTACAGAATAACCAGCAAGACAAGATCATGGAAAGCCACCTCATGGTTCTATGTGAGACCAGTGAAGCCAATGGAAGGGATGCTATATAATCTTACGGTTAATTTTTCCATGACAAGGCATAAGCTACCCATACTAGAAGTCATACTTCAAGAAAATGACATGAGCAGGTGAGTACCTTGGAAAGATTTAGCGGAGGGGGTAATATTGTAGACCTAGTGTTCAATAAACACCTCTCTGACATATCCCTCTCCCTCTTATCAGAGCTAAGGAGTCTTCTATATACTGGAGGAGCCCATATATGCGACATCTCTCTCATATTCTCACTTAACAAAGTTGCTAACTTCATAACAGCCTGTCACAATAACATAAGGCATATTCAGAAGAATTAGTATGAAAACAACGCTATTTAAAACGCATGATACTTGTCATGTATTACCTGAATAGCCTCAAAAGTAGTCGACAAAGTACCGATAGGATTGTCAATGGCATGAACAATCGCAAGCAAAAGAGAATGGAAATGGGCAGCTAAAAGGGGTGCACTTAATTGTTGGATAGATATGCACCACACCCCTAAATTGCAAACAGACTGCAGTTATGAATTCCCGTTAATATTCGGACACACACGCGAAAAAACAAAAACTAAAAACACAAAAAGATTATCGCTCGTAGTAATAAATTCCCGTTAATATAAAGAAATAACCTTCATTTTCGTAGTTGTAATGAGCTTTGCCCGTGAATCTAAAACAAATTTGACGTCATCCGCTGCGAAACAGAGAAATTGGTGACAGAAATTTGGTTATCAGTTTAAGCTCAGCTGCCTAAAAAGTTCAAAATTTTAATTTCAAACGAATCAGAATTTTGAGTGGCTACATGTACCTGCGATTTCGGCGACGATGGATGGATGATATATCATAAAGCCCAAGCATTTCAATGCCCGAGTTGCACCGCAGATTACATACGTACATTCCCGTCAACACTTTAAGAAATTAAGTTACTGTAAACAACAACTTACTGTTGTAGAAACCGAAATGGTAGCTCCACTCTTGGGCATTTTCAAATAACTAAGAAAAGAAGGTGTAATGATAAGTGAGTATATTCAAGCTCAAACCAAAACGAGAAAGACGAAAAGGAAACAAAACAGAACAAAACAAAACATCAAGAAAATGAATATGTATTAACAAGGGATCGAGAAAATATATACCTCTCGATCCATCAATAATGAAACACACTGGTAATAGTAATTCTTAGTAACCACCCGATCAACTTTAGCAACGATGTCATCCATAGGAGCAAATATAAACTTGTTAAGGGCATCTTCATGACTCATCATCTGGATGGATCCCAAGATGGGGATGTGAGGTTCGATCTCCGGCCCACCAAACTCTGCCTGGAGGCCCTCCATCACCTTCTTGATTCTATGGGAAACATCAGCCGGTGGAATGGCCCAAACCGAATATGAGTACAACCTCTTGCAGCTTTCCCTCTCCCCGTCTACCATCACCATCGCATCTTCATCTTTATCTGAGTAAGTATTCTCTATGCTCGTAAGCTTGTGGCTGCGTCCCATGACCGAAACTATGCTATTCACATAAACGAAAACATTCTCATAATGTTTTGTTTCAATGGGAATATGCTTAAGCTTTTTGGTACAAAGATTAAAGAAAACTACGTGCCCATCGTATCCATCACTGTCAACAATAAGACACTCATCGCCCCACAACGCCACAGGTTTAGACCTACGTATCTGATCATCTGTGCCCTCAATAGTCAAGTGTTTTGTCCAAGCACCCTTAAAGTCATCATCCATCACCCACATTTCATAAGGTTCAGGATATCGACGATGGTCCACACTAAGGGCAAAAAAAGCAACTGATTCATTCCAAACAGTAAGCTTCAAATAGAGGTGATTCGACCGGACAAACTGTTGGAGCTCAGATGGTAAGGGTATACCGTGAAATACCTCACGGCTTGTATCGAAGGAAATGATCAATGTCCCATTCGCATGGAATCGACTCTCAGCTGCGTCAAATGGAAATAATTCCTTATCTTGCTCAATTCCCAGCCAATAACACATTCCCTTGAAGGACATCTCGAAATGCTTAGGCCAAAACAAAGTAGTTTCGGTTTCTAAAGAATCTGTGTTGATCTCTTCCCAAAAATAACAACCCATGGTGTATACCACTGCTCTGTGCCGACTAAGAAATCTCAGGCGGTCTTCATCTGCCTCTTGAAAATAAGTAGTAAAGGTCACAACTTTGTACTCATTAGACATGGGATCATAGCCAAATCCAGTATGAAAACCAGTTTCGAGATGGTCTTGCCCATCGTAATCATCCGGCTGGTCCAAGGGCCACATTGGAAGGCATGGCTCATCGGGAATACGATTGAATTCCCCAATTCCGGGATTGCATAAAACTAGGCTACTCTCACTAGATAGTAAAACGATGCCATTGCAGTGGCCTTCGATACCAAATTGTTGTTCCGAACATCGGCGACTGTCGGACGGATGAGGCTCCGGCAGCTCCGCGCAAGCATTTGAATTGAATCGTGGCAGTCGGAGGATTGCTGCTGGAGGTATAAGAGGGTGGAGTAGGCGAATGACTTGTTTGCTTTGGTGGCGGCTGAAGAAATCAGGGATTTGATTTCTTCGAGCTGGTCTGAAAATCCGGACATCGTTGCGGTGGGGGAGAGGAAGCAGCAGTGCCCAGACTACCGGTAGCATGTGAGGTGAAACCCTAATGTCGCACTGGATTTTTGGAATTGGGAGTCTTTTCGCGCCATAGCGCGGAAAAGGGTGACGGGTTTATCAACTTGGGGCCTGTTGGGCTTTACGCCTAAATAAATGGTAAGAAATATTTCAAGTGTCTTTAGAACTAAATAATATTTCTTTAAAAACGTTTTTAATCGCTAGTACTTGTTAAACGAGTCCTAAGTCCCACGTATTTATGTGAGAGGATTTTTTGAAGTTCCACGCCTTTTGGAAGGATTTGTACGAAAGAGTTTGTGATAAGGTTTCAGATTTGCTTGTAGCATACGTAAACGATAGTTGAGTTTGTGATAAGTTCAATTTCTTCATTATGCGTCAGACTCGCAAACTTTGAATGTCATTTTCGGTTTCTCCGAATGTGTCACACATATTGCATGTGGTGATGACCGGTTGTTGTTTGTATGGGATATTTTGCATGCGTGCGATATCCCTTGTGTGCACCCCGCTGCGTTATGGTCTTGGTGGTTATTATATTTTACTTCGTCATCAGGCATTGTTGGTTTATAGTAATGTTCAGGTAATCACTTACCACTCTACTATCTTATTTACCCACCATACTTCTCTCTTCATTTCTCATCGAATCTCTCTCTCTCACTCACACTCCACTCTCTTGTATTATGTGTATAATGCTAGCAGAAAAAGTGGCAGTGCAGGTTGTCCAGAGAAATATATTGGCGTTAATACTGGATGATATTCATGTCGATGTTGAGATAGAAGGACCTCAATTTTGGTAGATTTTAGATGCTGTTATCTTGTAAAATGTTTGACAACTTCATTCACTTGATATTACCTAGTTAAACTCATTCTATTTTCTCTACAGATATTGTTTCTAATCTTAATACCTCATTAACCAATGTTTGGTGGTTGAAGTGGTAAAGAGCTTGTTCCCATTAAGAAAGGTCTCGAGTTTAAGCCTTGTGAATGGATAAGCTAGCATTGGGAGAGCTTACCCCTCGAATAGGGTCTGACTCGGCTCGAGGGATTAGTCCTCGCCTATGTGCGGGGGATACCATGGATTCATCCAAAAAAAAATGTTAATACCTCACCCAATTTGTGAATTTGAGTTAAGGTTTTTTTTTTTTTTTTTTTTTTTTTTTTTGCAATTTTCTTCTCAACTGATGCAGTTTAAGGTTTATTAATTATAGATCGATATAATTAGTATGCGAGTGGGCAAGAATCCGGATGTAATTCATGCGGAAAAAAACAAATTTGGTATAGGGCACGGTTACACAAAAGTGCCCAATCAGTTGAGAAGGGTTGTCAGAACTATCAGAATGAAGGCACAAATTAGGCTCTATAGTGATTTGCCTTAATAACACAAACAACTATATTGTGCCCTTTGACCAAAGGACACACTCATAAAGGGCACACATAGAATTATTGTTCCTGCACTGTTGCTATTTGTCTTCTAGCACATATGTTGGTGCTCTTCGGCCTCAAAGGACCCAACGAATTTATTGTGTGCGGTGCCCATACTTTTTGTAGTGTGCCAAGTGCTATGCATATATATGCAACCAGAGAGCTTGTCTAACGACCGATTTCAGCAATCTTGGTCCAAGATTTCAGAGATCTGTCATCGTAGTCAATTTCATACAATGCAAAGTGAGTTACGGGGAAGGTCAAGCTAGTAATGCTCTCGTCGAGAATATTAACAATTTCTCCAGCTTTTTTCCTTTCTTCTTCCGTCAACTTCCCGTAGAGAAGACTCAAATATGGCATAGAACCTGCATCAAATATTGCAGACACACAGATTACGTACGTACATTCCCGTCAACACGAGAAGAAATTCAGTTACTGTAAACAACAACTTACTATTGTAGAAACCGAAATGGTAGCTCCAACGTTGGGCATTTTCAAATAACTAAGAAAAGAAGGTGTAATGATAAGTGAGTCTATTCAAGCTCAAACCAAAACGAGAAAGACGAAAAGGAAACAAAACAGAACAAAACAAAACATCAAGAAAATGAATATGTATTAACAAGGGATCGAGAAAATATATACCTCTCGATCCATCAATAATGAAACACACTGGTGATAGTAATTCTTAGTAACCACCCGATCAACTTTAGCAACGATGTCATCCATAGGAGCAAATCTAAACTTGTTAAGGGCATCCTCACGACTCATCATCTGGATGGATCCCAATATGGGGATGTGAGGTTCGATCTCCGGCCCACCAAACTCTGCCTGGAGGCCCTCCATCACCTTCTTGATTCTATGGGAAACATCAGCCGGTGGAATGGCCCAAACCGAATATGAGTACAACCTCTTGCAGCTTTCCCTCTCCCCGTCTACCATCACCATCGCATCTTCATCTTTATCTGAGCAAGTATTCTCTATGCTCGTAAGCTTGTGGCTGCGTCCCATGACCGAAACTATGCTATTCACATAAACAAAAACATTCTCATAATGTTTTGTTTCAATGGGAATATGCTTAAGCTTTTTGGTACAAAGATTAAAGAAAACTACGTGTCCATCGTATCCATCACTGTCAACCATAAGACACTCATCGCCCCACAACGCCACAGGTGCAGACCTACGTATCTGATCATCTGTGCCCTCAATAGTCAAGTGTTTTGTCCAAGCACCCTTAAAGTCATCATCCATCACCCACATTTCATAAGGTTCAGGATATCGACGATGGTCCACACTAATGGCGAAAAAAGCAACTGATTCATTCCAAACAGTAAGCTTCAAAAAGAGGTGATTCGACCGGACAAACTGTTGGAGCTCAGATGGTAAGGGTATACCGTGAAATACCTCACGGCTTGTATCGAAGGAAATGATCAATGTCCCATTCGCATGGAATCGACTCTCAGCTGCGTCAAATGGAAATAATTCCTTATCTTGCTCAATTCCCAGCCAATAACACATTCCCTTGAAGGACATCTCGAAATGCTTAGGCCAAAACAAAGTAGTTTCGGTTTCTAAAGAATCTGTGTTGATCTCTTCCCAAAAATCACAACCCATGGTGTATACCACTGCTCTGTGCCGACTAAGAAATCTCCGGCAGTCTTCATCTGCCTCTTGAAAATAAGTAGTAAAGGTCACAACTTTGTACTCATTAGACATGGGATCATAGCCAAATCCAGTATGAAAACCAGTTTCGAGATGGTCTTGCCCATCGTAATCATCCGGCTGGTCCAAGGGCCACATTGGAAGGCATGGCTCATCGGGAATACGATTGAATTCCCCAATTCCGGGATTGCATAAAACTAGGCTACTCTCACCAGATAGTAAAACGATGCCATTGCAGTGGCCTTCGATACCAAATTGTTGTTCCGGCACTCCGATGCTTTGAATCAAAGATTGAGGAATAATGATGTCCTGGACACCAACAAGAGAGCAGCTATTGCCATGCTCGTCATCAGTATTATCATCGTCTTTGCAAAACTCAAGAAATGATAATACTTCTTCAGTCTCCTCCTTCTTAGTGGTGCTGTTACACTTGGGGTCCTCCTCCACCTCCTCATGCTGCCGCTGCACTACTAATCGCGCCAAAAAGACGTGGAGAGTGGTGAGATTGTTGTTCGCGGAGATGGAGAGGTGCTTTGACACGAAACCCGGATTGTTGATGAGAGCGGACCACCATTTAGAGACACATTTGAATCGCATCAGAGTTTTGGGAGGCAGAGTTAGTAGGATTTTCAGCAACATATCTTGTCCCATTTTCATTTTGCTGCTGCAACACTACTCGCGCTCTCCCTCTAACGATAAACAACAAATTATGAAAACTTTTTAATTAAGATTTCTAAGAAGAAAAAATCACAAACAGTAAACTGATTCAGATTTTAGATCAAATCTTTGATTAATTCTCGGAAGCAAGGTCCAATTACATACATCCTGATCTGCGTGTGTGCATATCATCACCATAGAAACTGATTAGGATTAGTAAGTCAAGATTTTAATTAGTTGTTGCAGAAATTACCGGAGACGAAAGAGACCCCCGCCGGAGAAGGAGTCGTCGGAGGCCGCACCAGCTGGCTTTGTCTTCTGCTCTACGACCCTGATGATAGACCGAGTGTGAGAGATGCGTTTCTTCAACCCTCTACCTCAAAAGTTGGGCCCACCTAATATTATCCATTGCTTTCTTTGTGGGCCTCATGGAACATGTAATTTGATTTTAGCCCGAGTTCATTTCTTCTGTCACATCCTGTCAACATGGCATAATGTGGATTATGCCTTCATTTTAGCTTGCATTGTACTGTGAAGATGCGTTATTCGGAAAAAAAATGTATAATATTTGCATTTCTTAGAGTAGATCTTAATCATGTCAATTTTAATGTATTGAGATATGCATTCATTGTAACTTTTGGTTTTCAAATTATTTAAATAAAAGTTAAAAAAAAAAAAGCAAAAGCAAAACCCAGATAGTCTTTCCCAAATCCCCCCATGCCCACCCTCCCACCCCTATCACCTGCAACCACTTCCCTCCCCATTGCGCCTCCATCCCACCTTCTCCCATCCCCCATCATCCCTCCCAAAAATCCCGTCGTCGCCACCCGAGCCCACCCCCTTCCCCCATCCCAAAAATCCCGCCGTCGTCCTCTTTCTCCCGTCCCATTATCCCCTCGAAGCCGTTGATGGCGAGGTCCAAATCCTTGAGGTTTTTGAGACAACCCAGTGAGTCGGGAATCTCGCCAACTTAGTTTCACTCGGTGAGCCAGAGCACCTCAAGGTTTGTCAAATTGCCAAGTTCCGCCGGGATCCGACCCGGGTGAAACGGGTTGTAGGAAAGGTTGAGCATTTTTAGGGTGGAAATGTTGTCGAGAAACGGGAGGATGGTGCTTTTGATGAGATTGTAGACGAGAGAGAGGACCTCGAGTTTCTGCAAGCGACCGAAGGAGTCGGGAATTGGTCCGGAGAAATTGTTTCCGGTGAGGTCGAGGTATTTGAGGTTAGGGAGGGTGGGGGGGAGGACGCTGGTGAGAAGGTTCTGGGAGAGGTTAAGGTGCTCGAGATTTTGACAAGGGAAAGTGAGGGAGGGAGGGTGGGGAGATAAATGGTTGCGGGTGATGGGGTGGGAAGGTGGGCACGGGGGACTTGGGGAAGAGGATCTGGGTTTTGCTTTATTATTATTATTAGTTAATTTTTTTAATAACTTTTCTTTAAATAATTTTTTTTTTGAATTTTTAATTTCCACTTAGACCCTTTAATGACACGTGGCGTCCAGTCATTGTCCAGCATTGGCGCCACATCATCAATGAACGACAGAGTTAACAGTTTGACTAACAGATGTATGAGACTGTCCCAAAATTAACACTTTAGGTATGACTCTAGGACGAAAAAAACTTCATGTACCAAATGTTGAAAACCACGAAACTTGAGGGTAGTAAACTGATATTTACGCCTATATTTTTGTTCTACACTAGCAATTGGGCCTTTGGTGGCAATTGAACCTCTATTTTAGACTGAAGTAATTTGGTGAAAGGTATGCATGCATCTTATCTATCTAATGAATGAGATATGAGCAGGTCAAGTTGGCGGGTCGACGACCCGATCGCCCTAAACACGGGTCAGCAGGTCCCTTCCCGTTATGGAAAGCCTCTGGAGTCTTTCAAAAGCCGCACCTCCATTTATAGAAATGTGGTCAAATTACTATAGTGCCCACTAACTTGAAATGACCAAAATACCCCTAACTTCATTCTTTTCTCAAAAAACGGAAAATTTAATGAACTATCTCCAATTCAATCTCTGAAATACTTCAAAAAATGAAATAAAACTAAATTTTGGGACGGAATATCACAAAAGGTCTACCAATTTACTTACCATATTAGAGACACATTTGAATCGCATCAGAGTTTTGGGAGGCAGAGATAGTAGAATTTTCACCAACATATCTTGTCCCATTTTGTTGCAACACCACTCACGCTCTCCCTCTAACGATTTTTTTTTTTTTTTTGGACAAGAGGTAGCATTTCATTAAGGGCAGAGCCTATAAGCCAAACAACAATACAAGGAAGAAAGACAGAACAAGGCAGAGTAAAAGTAAAGAAATACAGAACAAAGAAAGCCAAAAGAGGTCTCGCCCATAGCTGAGCCTGGGAAGAAGGCAGAGCACGACACCAAAGCGAGGCTGAGGTCCAATCTGCTATCCTTCCCAAACGCAACTTCCAAAGTTTTATGGGGGGGCAAGGGAGACCATCTTTGGATAAAATGTGAACCAGAGAGGATGGGGGCCTTATGACCCAAACATCAGAGTGCATCCCTCTTTTACATTGCGAAGCAACCTAATCGGCTGCACAATTCGCTTGACGAGGAACCACCGCCAGTTGATCGAATGAAAACGAATGGAGAGATTCCGAATTTGGATTAGCAGGGGAAAAATGGTCCAGTTTCCGTTCTTGAAGTCACCATTGATGTTGTTGATGAGCTCCAGAGAGTCGGACTTGAAGACCACATCCTGAAAATTGTTGTGGATCGCTGGCGGTGGATTATACATGAAACTGATTAAGCTTTTTAATTAAGATTTCTAAGAAGAAGAAAAAATCATATACAGGAAACTGATTAAGCTTTAAGATCAGAACTTTGATTAATTTTCTTACTATCAGGATCAACTTGAAAAACTGCGTCAACAACAGGCTCTAGTACCATTCTGATGATAGAAGAATCATTGAGAGAGGTATCAAGTTTATGCAATAAATAACACCACGTGTTCAAGCAAGCTAAGTGAACAGATACATCACATTTAGTCGACATGATGCCTATCAGTGGTGTCATAATGAGCTTTGTGCTTTTTAAGTATCCGTTTTTTTGAATTTCACTACCGTTTCCTTTGCATGTTCCTATTTGTTCCATACCATTGTCCTTTTTTGTCGCATTTGTCTCAAGGGGTAATATCATGGTATGGTGAACAAGGGCATCAATAAGACCTTCCCAGGCAACCTGCAAAATTGGAGTACATAGCAATCTTAGCTTAAGACATGGAATCTGAAAGTCTGGATATTCTGAGACTAGATGAGGTTTGTAGGAAAGAAAATATTTGAAGTTCAATAGCAAAGGAGTAGTCTAGGTAAAGATCAACCATAATACTCACGGCTTGAAGAGTTGTTTTTATATAGAACATGAGAAAAGTAAACATGATTAAGCATGGTCTAGAAACGTTAGACTATATAATTGCCCAATTTTTCTTCAAAAAATATAATTGCCCAATTAATGGGTTAATCAAGATGGCATATTCAAAGAGAAAATGTAATTTATAGCCCCAATATTATAACCGCTTTAATGCTTCAGTTTTTGGTTTGCGAAAAAAAAAAAACTGAAATTGAGATTAGAAAAAATCATTAAGAATGATATTAACATGATCAACTAGGAGTTGTATTTTGAAATACCCAATAAAAAATGCCAACAATTCCCCACATATTTCAAAATACAAATTGAATCACAAAAGGAATTTGAGTAAAACAAGTTTAAAGAGGACAAGGAAATACGAAAGGAAAATAAGAATTCAACGCATCAACACTAGTGTTTTTTGGACTATGAACCAACCTTAGAATGAGTTAGCAGTAACTCACAGAAAGTTGGTAAAAATTGAATTTGAGTAGAACAAGTTTATCATGATCAATGAGGATATTAACAAGTTTAAAGAACACAAGGATTGAACACAAGTTTAAATTGAATTTGGGTGTGTTGTACAGATTATAGGGGATTGAACACATGTATTTCCTTGTGTTCTTTAAACTTGTTAATATCCTCATTGATCATGTTAAACTTGTTCTACTCAAATTCCTTTTTTCACAAGATTGAACACAAGTTTTTTTTTTTGCCCAATTAATGGGTTATAATACAACTCCTCATTGATCATGTTAATATCCCTAATTTTCTGTTTCCGTTTTTAATTGTATCGTCATTCTAGGGTTTCTGGGAATTTGGGTGTGCTGTACAGATTATAGGGGTGTATTTATCAATTGCTGTTACATGTTTGCTATTATAACTTAATTAGGGTTGAGAACTATAATTTTGGGAATAAGTTTGCAAATTGGCTTCCTGTTGCGTCGAGAGGGCATGAGATTATGGTGTATTTATCAAGGAAACATTATATTAACTAGAGCTTACTTCAATTTTAGGCGGCTTATGTTCAAGAATGAGTTTGACAGCAGCTATGTGGGATTTATGAGGGATGGAGCACAGTGGTTTGTGGAGAACACAGACATTAAACTTGTTGGTAAGATATATATATTCGCACTTCTGTTATTTTTTATGACATGTAGTGACTAACTTTGACTCCATTTCTATTTCTACCTGATGTTTTGAAGACGAAGTTGCATGTATTTATAGTACCTATGGGGTGGAGGGGTTAAAATGAAACGATCGAAACAGATGCGAAAAACTTAATTAAGTAACATTCCTACTCCCACTACAAATGAAAATCAATGCAAGTCTGCAATTCAGTATATAACTTGTTACATATAAAGTTTTAATAAAGTTACTAGTGGGAGCAAGTAAATCCTGGAACGTGTTTTGTTATCAGTTACTAGTTCACATGACTGATATTTATGAATAAGTATTAATAAAATCTTCTTCATTGATAAGGTTTCCACACTAATGAAGTCTTAAAAGTCGTGTGGTTGTTTCGAAGTTTTCCCTTTAGATGCACATCTTTAGTTATGACAGTATGTGTATATTTTATTATGCATAATGGTTTTGACAATATTATGATTGGTTAGCAGGACAAACAACCAAGAGTTTCAATATGAAACATTAAGATAAATTGATCTATCGATTCTTAAGGGGACCAAGTGCAGGATGTGAGAAACTATACATCTACAGACACATTTTACACAAAATCTTGTGGGAGTTCAATGTGTTAGTCAGTTTTGTTCATGTAATTATGGGGGTTTTGTTCGATGAATTGAACAGGTTACCCCTTAGTTCTTCATGAATACTAATTAATGACCTGAACTTGTATTCGTGATTCAAGTTGGTGCTGATTTCGTGGCCATTTAAGAATAACTTCACATAAGGCCAACTACTGTTGAATCAAGTGTTAGCTCTAGTGGGATAATGTAAGTTCTAATGAGAGCTGAACACTTGATCATCTTTAGTTTGGAGACGTGAGGATATAAGATATTGGAATTAACTAAGATTGTAAACTGACAAGGAATTTGTATAATAGGTGTTTCAGCTAAAACAGTCACGATAGTGTTGAAACACTTTATTCTATTCCGCTGACTTCATTTATATTGATCTCACAGTTGTTACCATAGCTTCATGTGGGCGATACTTGGTGCAGTTTCCGGGTCTCTGCCGTTAAACTTGCAACTAGTTGTTTGGCCTGGATCACAGTCAATTATGTTATTGCCAGATTCATCATAGCAGAGGGCGACTTGGGCCAAAAATATTAATAGATTACTTCCGTTCTTGCTCTTCTTCTGTTCTTGTTGATAGCATCTGATATTGACGGAATGTCCGCCGGTTTCGGACTCAATGGCCTTTGTTATCTGATCGATGGAGTACAATTTGTACAACGACATCTTGGGCTGAAGTGGTTGGGGTACAATATTAGCCTTCTGCAGGATTTGAGCTATATCAAAATCACGGTACGTCGCTAGGGTCTTCCGGAAGTACTTGCTCTTCGGGAACACATTGTCGGAGCACTTTCCGTGCTTATCATACTCTCTTTGCCAGTGTCGGAACACATTCCGTACTTTTAAGACTTCATTAGTGTCGGAACACATTGTCGAATTCTGGCAAAGAGAGTATGATAAGCACGGAAAGTGCTCCGACAATGTGTTCCCGAAGAGCAAGTACTTCCGGAAGACCCTAGCGACGTACCGTGATTTTGATATAGCTCAAATCCTGCAGAAGGCTAATATTGTACCCCAACCACTTCAGCCCAAGATGTCGTTGTACAAATTGTACTCCATCGATCGGATAACAAAGGCCATTGAGTCCGAAACCGGCGGACATTCCGTCAATATCAGATGCTATCAACAAGAACAGAAGAAGAGCAAGAAGAGCAAGAACGGAAGTAATCTATTAATATTTTTGGCCCAAGTCGCCCTCTGCTATGATGAATCTGGCAATAACAGAATTGACTGTGATCCAGGCCAAACAACCAGTTGCAAGTTTAACGGCAGAGACCCGGAAACTGCACCAAGTATCGCCCACATGAAGCTATGGTAACAACTGTGAGATCAATATAAATGAAGTCAGCGGAATAGAATAAAGTGTTTCAACACTATCGTGACTGTTTTAGCTGAAACACCTATTATACAAATTCCTTGTCAGTTTACAATCTTAGTTAATTCCAATATCTTATATCCTCACATCTCCAAACTAAAGATGATCAAGTGTTCAGCTCTCATTAGAACTTACATTATCCCACTAGAGCTAACACTTGATTCAACAGTAGTTGGCCTTATGTGAAGTTATTCTTAAATGGCCACGAAATCAGCACCAACTTGAATCACGAATACAAGTTCAGGTCATTAATTAGTATTCATGAAGAACTAAGGGGTAACCTGTTCAATTCATCGAACAAAACCCCCATAATTACATGAACAAAACTGACTAACACATTGAACTCCCACAAGATTTTGTGTAAAATGTGTCTGTAGATGTATAGTTTCTCACATCCTGCACTTGGTCCCCTTAAGAATCGATAGATCAATTTATCTTAATGTTTCATATTGAAACTCTTGGTTGTTTGTCCTGCTAACCAATCATAATATTGTCAAAACCATTATGCATAATAAAATATACACATACTGTCATAACTAAAGATGTGCATCTAAAGGGAAAACTTCGAAACAACCACACGACTTTTAAGACTTCATTAGTGTGGAAACCTTATCGATGAAGAAGACTTTATTAAAACTTATTCATAAATATCAGTCATGTGAACTAGTAACTGATAACAAAACACGTTCCAGGATTTACTTGCTCCCACCACGAACTGAGTAGGTCCTTTTTCAGTGCATCATCCATCTACATATATTATTTAATTAAAACATAAGAAGAAAACTAGTTAAGAATACACGTACATACACGGAAACACACGTACATATACGGTACACATGTAGGGAGATATATAATGATACATATATACACATATACATATATACATACATACACACACGTAGGGACACACATGCATATTAACTATTGAGAGTTAATTTGTGAATAATTACCTCATTCACATTAAAGGCATCCCCCATGCAGTCAAGGGATGAAGAGGATGATTTATTCGCAGGCCAGAGACCATGAATAGTGAACCGAAGATGAGATGGTTGCATGATGTGGCATTTATTCACCCCCCCCCCCCCTTTAGCTTGGCATTCAGCAGCTGGCCAGAACTGAACATGCATAAAGTATTGGAATGGTGTGTAAGCGGATGAAACAGTGAGAAACTAGAAGAAAAATATGACTTGCACTAACTTGGACTCCATTTCTATTTCTACCTGATGTTTTGAAGACGAAGTTGCATGTATTTATAGTACCTATGGGGTGGAGGGAGGTGGAGGTGGTGGAGGGGTTAAAATGAAACGATCGAAACAGATGTGAAATTGTGAAAAACTTAAGTAACATTCCTACTCCCACTACAAATGAAAATCAATACAAGTCTGCAATTCAGTATATAACTTGTTACATATCACCATCAAGTTTTCAATTTATAGGCAAAAGAAACTGCATGCATGTGTGGACATGCTGTGAGAAATTTGTATCCAACACAGATTATTGTTTTGTTTCCATTTCAAGAATTCACCAACAAATAAAACATATACATTTTCAAGTACTCCATCAGGACCATTACACATGCCACCTTCCCCATCTAAAGAATAAGTTAATTTCCAATTTCATTCGACCTGAATGTCATGAATATCAATCAATAAGAAACCCACTTAGTTTTATGGATTTTCTTCCCTTTATGGTAAATATGGAATTAAATTGAAAAATTCTTAATTATATACAAATCATTTACCTATGGTATTGATGTTTAAAACACTTTCTTTTCTTCTTTTTGTTTTTTGTTGAATTGTAGAGGCTATTTCTATGAAAAAATATTTACTTAACATCTTCATTTAATTACCTATAAGATAGCTAGGTAGCTATCGATCTATCCTCAATGAAGATACCAAGACAATTATATACCTAAAGCAAAGATATAAACACGATTTTGAGTTATCACCATAACAAGTTCTAAAACATGTAGAAGCAAAATGAATATATACTACATGTAGTTAAGGTTCTCACCATGCCAAATTTCAATACAAATGATTCCTCCATATATGGTACAATAACAAAAACAACAAACTCAAAATTCAAAATTCAAACCAAACAATACCAAACCAAAATAATATATACAATAACGACAAATAAAATATGAAAAAAAAATAGTATTAATATTGCGTGGTTTACATGCGTTGCTCACAAAATGGGGAAAAATAGATGTGAACAAAAAATGAATGACTCAACCTAAAAATTAGCTTACTCATCAATCTAATATGGAAAGTAAATTGGGGGTAGCAATGTAGTCAATGGGTTTAAATCCTAGGCTAATCTTATAATAGTATACTTTAAATAATATCCTTAATAATAATGGTATAGGGTGGGTGTAACCGTGTCATAAGATAATCTTACATTCTTAATAGAAAGTAGGGTTGGCAGATAAGATGCATATATACTTTTTACCAAATGTAAAATAAGAAATAGAGATACAATGAATGCATATCTCAATACACTAAAATGGATATGATTCATATCTATTCCATATGGAATGCAAATATTCTACATTAATTTCTCAAATAACGTATCTTCACAGTATGACTCGGGCTAAAGTTAAGTCCTGCCTAATCCACATCCGCCATGTGGGTATCACGTGACAGAATAAAATGAACTTGGGCTAAAATCAAATAACACGACACCCACAAACAAACAATGAATTATATTGAGTCGGCCTAGCTGTAAGGTTATGGGGTCGAATAACATGTCTCACACTTGGTCGTATCCATCCAACCTAAGACAACATTCCATCAGAGTTGAATGGATACACTATTATAGTATGTGATCATCATATGAACCAGACTTGTAACACTTGTGAATAATAGGATAATACTTGTGAGTAAAGCAACTGATATTAATGATTTAAATCCTAGGCTAAATCCTATGATAGTGTAATTTAATTAATATCCATAATACTAATGGTTTAGGGTGGGTGTAACTGTGTAATAAGACCATCTTAATTTTCTAATAGAAAGAGGAGGTGGCAGATAAGATGCATGCATACCTTCACCAAAATAGAACAAGAAATAGAGACAACGCATGCATATCTGATAACACTAAAATGGACATGATCGTAAACATTCTACCTTCCCCGAATAACGTATCATTACAGTATAACTCGAAATAAATTCAAAGCCTAATCTACATTCGCCACGTGAACATGACGTGACGGAATAATTTATTTCTTCAACCATAAGCATTAGAAACGCCCATAAAATTAAAGAGTTGAACTTGACAAATCCCTCCCAGATGCTTTGCACCCACTCACAGTCATAGATAAAATATCCAAAACCATAAGCATTTGTTTAATATTTTATTTCTTCAATTTTACATCTATTTTTACCATTTGTGAGCAACGCATGGAAACCACGCAATATTTTTTTTTTCATATTTCATTTGTCATTATTGTATATATTATTTTGGTTTGAATTTTGAGTTTATTATTTTTGTTATTGTACCATATATGGAGGAATCATACGTATTGAAATTTGGCACGGGGAGAACCTTAACTACAGTTGGAAATATTTGTGATATGTATGCTACTTCTCCTACAACAAACCACAAAATTAATAATAGTATATCATAATTTCATCACCACAATTTATTAAATAAAATAAACCAAATAAGATAAAATATTTATCCTTTGTAGGTAGAGAACACTCTTCCTCGATCCTCGATTTGAATAAGATTTTAGTTTGAGGTGTGCAGTCACTGTCCTTAAGAATAGATTTCGCCCCTCTAAGACAATGTATTGGTGTAATGGGTTATGGTGCCCTACCCCTACAACCTATGATCCTTCATTAGGCATATGGGAGGTGAAATTATAATAGCATTTAAGAGAATACAAGAAATCAAAAGAGGAGAGGAACGTGAGATTCAACTAGGTGAGGTTTGTTGGAAGAAAATATTTGAAGTTCAATAGCAAAGGAGTAGTCTAGGTAAAGATCAACCATAATACTCACGGCTTGAAGAGTTGTTTTTATATAGAACATGAGAAAAGTAAACATGATTAAGCATGGTCTAGAAACGTTAGACTATATAATTGCCCAATTTTTCTTCAAAAAATATAATTGCCCAATTAATGGGTTAATCAAGATGGCATATTCAAAGAGAAAATGTAATTTATAGCCCCAATATTATAACCACTTTAATGCTTCAGTTTTTGGTTTGAAAAAAGAACACTGAAATTGAGATTAGAAAAAATCATTCAGAATGATATTAACATGATCAATGAGGAGTTGTATTTTGAAATACCCAATAAAAAATGCCAACAATTCCCCACATATTTCAAAATACAAATTGAATCACAAAAGGAATTTGAGTAAAACAAGTTTAAAGAGGACAAGGAAATATGAAAGGAAAATGAGAATCCAACTCATCAACACTGGTGTTTTTTGGACTATGAACGAACCTTAGGATGAGTTAGCAGTAACTCACAGAAATTTGGTAAAAATTGAATTTTAAATGAACCAATATTTCTTTGCCTGAGTCAAAGGACTAACCATCCACATTGAATCCTCGGATCGAGCATGTTCTAGCGGGTTGGCGCGAACAAGCCATGCGCCCACCTGGAAATTCATGAGTGGCGGCCCCACTCCCACACTCAAATAGGTGAATCCATCAAGTGTGCACTGCAGTCAAGCACACCACCCATATATAGGCTATGGTATTCATTAAGAACATAATTTCAACCTTAGACGTTGCAGTAGTTGCATTATCTACACCATAGAGATAGACTCTCAACAATAATAACATTAGATATAAATTGATAATGCACGCCCAATCAACAAGTGACTTGTTCTTACCCATATGAACCTACTTCATGGCATCTCCATTCACATAGGTTGGGTTATCATCACTCTTGATCGATGTTATAGGCATACGTCTCATCCCCTTGATGTCATAATCATCACTAGCATTTAGCTTAGTGGATTTGTCAGATGATTAGCTAAATCCAATTCTGACGTCAAAACAATTATATCAAGTACATATGCACAAGTCATATGTACAGATGATTAGCTTAATGCCCTCATAGCTATGATATCACACACAATAAACAAACTAGTCTCTTCCCAAATAGTGGGATATCTCAAACCAAACAAAGTGGTCTCTTCCACAAATAGTCGGATAGCTCAATAATAGATATAGAAAGAACTCGTCTCTTGTCGTTCACATTGTCTTCTTTATAAGATTACCGGCCGGTGTTTCATAGTGAACCTGCTCAAATATATTATCTGCAAACTCTTGTACAATTGATCAAATACATATCAACACATCGCCATATGAGGAAATGCGATGAAGAGCCAGATCATTGAATTTTAAGACATACTCATCAGCACACACAAGCATGCTAGCACACCTTTCAAGGCACCTATCCAATATTGAAAAGAGATCCTCAAAGAAACGGCCGCCAATGAAACACCCAGACATTGAGGTGCAGAGAGAACAATAGAGGGACTTCCAGAGTGTGACAACTTGTTCAAGCTCAACCTGTATGTGATGTGAAGCATGAGATTCTTTTGAGGGGCTTCCAAGCTCTGCAGACATAAAGTATTTCGGAGTACAGGAGCATACAACTAGTGGATAGGACAACAGATCGCACATGGCAAAACAACATTTGCAGTCAGACTCCATTTTCAATAACGAAAAATCCTTCATATCATCAATGTAGAACTTCAAACCTTCTGCCACTGCGATCCACATCCTTAAGCAGCTAGGACCACTGTGCTTGTACAATAATCCAGTAGTGACAACTAGGCTTTCCAGGGGATCAAACATTGATAATAGATATTTGAAATAATTCTGCATTCTCTGAAGATTGATGTCTGTTTTGGGTTCGGTCATTGTTGACCGAACCACTAAGCAGAAGTAAAGTACACTTAAATAAACCATTGGTGAAACCATATCCATGTAAGCGTTAGTGACACCGGATTTTGCACATCCAATGTCAACAAATATTTGCAGGTTACCAATACACTTGATGTCAAATGGCACCCTGTAAAGAGGGGATCCCACTATAGTATGTCCAATCTCCTCACAGACAGCCTCCACCAACTGAAGCGATATGTGATGTAAGTCATTTCTGTCACTACAATCTGAAATAACTTATTCACAAGTATTTTTTAGGAACTTCAATATTGCATTCAAACAAAACATAATATCATCATAACTGATAGACGACCTTTTCAACTCCAACTGAACTCCTTTCAAAACAGATCTAAATAACCTTAAGGAGGCATCCGCAGCTGAAATCCTGTTATCGTGGGAGACAGTTTCCCTTGACGCTTGACAGATAAGAATGTAGATCATCTTTAAACGGAAGTCTAAAAGACTCAGATCCCATGGAAACCATTTGATGGGACACTGCTTCCAAGAGAAACTTCCAGATACAAAGGGAGCAATCCTAGAGGTTTTGCCCAATAACTGATGGTTCACTTGATTAAGTGAGTCATAATCTATATCTTTACATTTTGCCAATATGAAATCATTAAGCAAATCTATGCACAGATTCCTGGCCCAGATGCTCTTACTATCAGGATCAACTTGAAAAACTGCCTCAACAACAGGCTCTAGTACCATTCTGATGATAGAAGAATCACTAAGAGAGGTATCAAGTTTATGCAATAAATAACACCACGTGTTCAAGCAAGCTAAGTGAACAGATACATCACATTTAGTCGACATGATGCCTATCAGTGGTGTCATAATGAGCTTTGTTCTATTTAAGTATCCGCTTTTTTGAATTTCACTACCGTTTCCTTTGCATGTTCCTATTTGTTCCATAGCATTGTCCTTTTTTGTCGCATTTGTCTCACAGGGTAATATCATGGTATGGTGAACAAGGGGATCAATAAGACCTTCCCAGGCAACCTGCAAAATTGGAGTACATAACAATCTTAGCTTAAGACATGGAATCTGAAAGTCTGGATATTCTGAGACTAGATTAAGTTTTAACGCTGACAAGGATTAGGGACTTGGATCTAGCTTCGAAGGAGCATAACATAAGTGAAATCATTCAGAAAAACACATCATCTATTCTTTGGAATTAGACTTACTTGTGAAGCAATTTGAACTTGTGAGTCATGATCTGAAAATGTCTGCTCGGGAATTTTTAGCATCTGATTAATTAACTGCCTGTTCTTCCAAGGCATGAGATCCCAGTAAGCCGGATAAACCATCCCCATGCTTGAATAGTTTGAACCTTCATGCCATTAGTTAGCATGTGGTGCATCCCAGTAAGCAACCTTGGCTTCAAATCTTTGACAACTGCCTGTTTATGGAAGAAAATGAAGAAAAAAGGAAATGTACATGTCAATATAAATTACAGAATAACCAGCAAGACAAGATCATGGAAACCTTCTATGTGAGAACCGTGAAGCCAATGGAAGGGATGCTATATAATCTTATGGTTAATTTTTCCATGACACAGCATAAGCTACCCATACTAGAAGTCATACTTCAAGAAAATGACATGAGCAAGTGAGTACCTTGGAAAGATTTAGCGGAGGGGGTAATATTGTAGACCTAGTGTTCAATAAACACCTCTCTGACATATCCCTCTCCCTCTTATCAGAGCTAAGGAGTCTTCTATATACTGGAGGAGCCCATATATGCGACATCTCTCTCATATTCTCACTTAACAAAGTTGCTAACTTCATAACAGCCTGTCACAATAACATACGGCATATGCAGAAGAATTAGTATGAAAACAACGCTATTTAAAACGCATGATACTTGCGATGTATTACCTGAATAGCCTCAAAAGTAGTCGACAAAGAACTGATAGGATTGTCAATGGCATGAACAATCGCAAGCAAAAGAAAACGGAAATGGGCTGCTAAAAGTGGTGTACTTAATTGTTGGATAGATATGCACCACACCCCTAAATTGCAAACAGACTGCAGTTATGAAATCAGCAGGTTAATATTTGGACACACACGCGAAAAAACAAAAACTAAAAACACAAAAAATTATCGCTTGTAGTAATAAATTCCTGTTAATATAAAGAAATAACCTTCATTTTCGTGGTTGTAATGAGCTTTGCCAGTGAATCTAAAACAAATTTGACATCATCCGCTGCGAAACAAAGAAATTGGTGACAGAAATTTGGTTATCAGTTTAAGCTCAGCTGCCTAAAAAGTTCAAAAATTTAATTACAAACGAATCAGATTTTTGAGTGGCTACATGTACCTGCGATTTCGGCGACGATGGACGGATGATATATCATAAACACTGGCGGATCCATATAGGGACCTGGGGGGTTTCGGGACCCTTCGGAAGCCCGAAGAAACATTTATGATCGACCTTCGGGACCCTCCAATAATTTGGGCATGTGCAGTGGAAATGCTTGTTGCCTCCATGGATGTGCAGGCAGCAGTGCTTATAACAAAGAAGAAGAAGAGGTTTTTAATTTTTGTTTTAAAGGACCTAGCCAAAAGGACAGTCTTTTTGAGTCAGGTCATTATAAAAACTAAAATATCTATGTTTTCTCTACAGAGCCCGAGAACTCCGGTCTTTTCCAGTATCCCCAAATTATATTTAAGAACTCACAGCCCTAATCGTTGCAACCTTCCAACTTTAAACCCAAGTTACCCTATTCTCCACCACCATTTGCCGTTCCATCGCCCTTAGCTGCCTAATTTTATTTCTTCCAAATTTATATAAGTTTTTTAATCCTAGACTCTAGAGTCCCAACTCCCAATTAATAAGATATATGTTACATTAACAACTTTTATCTTTGTAGAGTCACTATTTGCGATATGTTGCTAAGGAGAATTTGTTGGTTTTATTACATTTGAGATTAATCTTGATTTATTCAATTAACCAAATTCAGTAGAAAATAGTAATATGGAACCAAATTAGTCTAATATTTTTTTTTTTTGAGCTTTTATGTTGGGACCTCTCGATCTTGAAATCCTGGATCCGCCACTAATAATGAGCATGTCGAGCATCCAACTTTGGGCTCTTTCTGGTGTTACATGACGATGCGGTAGCTTGGCTTCATAGGACCCTACCCCCTAATACAATAGAACCTTGTGCGTCACAGTTTGGGATCGTTTCCCCAAGCTGGAAGTGAAACTACATTAGTACCTCCAAAATTCAAGTGGTAAATATATTTGACAAAATAAAAGGGAGATAACTGGAGTCCAAGATTTCTACACAAAAGTGCTTTCATGAACCTCCAAAGCCCAAAGGATTGCAACAATCATTTCCCACATTGTGCTATGGCAAGAAGATGTATAATTATATCATATACGTTGTGCTGCTGTCAGTGAAATAATAGAGAGAGTGAACAGAAAGCTTCCCTGTTTGGGGTTTTTGGCCCGTGCCCCCATTATGGTTTGGGTGGAAACCATGACTTCTCGATACGGCTTTTTTGTACGAATTCCCACAGACGACACCAACTGTTGGAGCGGAAAATCTCAGATACTCCAATTCTCCACCAACAAGTAATCTTGAATACGTTGAGAAGCTTTAAGCATCATCTTTGCTTGCCATCAATGAGAGTGGGGGACCTGCAAGAACACACTCCGACGCTAAAGTCAGTTTTTATTCAAGGTGCTTGTAAAATATAGAACGATCTCATACCTCTCTCTGCCTTTTCTGGTGGGATTATTAGCCTTTTATAGGCATTCAAGTCTTGGGCTCTAAGTATCACTTTCCTTCTATTTCTCCATGTTCCACATTCCACATTTCATGAAGTATCTGATTATGCTCCTTTATTTTAGCCTCACTCCTCATGTTTAGCATGCTAGTGGCTTGTTTAGTGGAGGAGTAATTTTTGGCTCCCACAACTTACCATTTGCATTATCAATCGGCTCCACCAGCACCAGCAACCCCTCCAGACCACGATGCCGATCTCCCAACGACAGCGACGGTTTCCTCAAGTTTTCAATCACAATCTGCATCAGCTGCCTCATAACAAACCAGAAATGAAAGAACGAAGAGGAAGAATATGAACTAAGAGAAATGTGAGATAGTATTATATTCTGTCAAAGACTAACTTTACAATATAGTCATTCTCTAGTATTTATAGTAATCTAGTAGCTTACTGAGTAAGCTTTCTCTCTAACTAATTGAGTCTACCAGATGATGACACTTGGCACTACAAGATTATGACACTTGACATTACCAGATTATTCCTAATTATCCAAACATCACTCAATACTGCCCATCCGACGATGAGCTGATTTATCTCAAGCCGGCCTTTTGGGTGCGTTTGGTACGCGGGATGGGACGGGACGGAACGGGACGAGGCGTTCCGTCCCACGTTTGGTACGCCTAAAACGAGTGGAACGCGCTGTTCCACTGGACAAGTTTTGGATGATTTTTCGTTCCACCTCCCCCTGGAACGAACTCGTTCCACATCCGTGGAACACAAAATTATAACATTGCTGTCTCCATCTTCTTCCTCCTCACTTCCATCCGAGGGCATGGAACTTTCGTCCCGTCCCGTCCCGTCTCGTACCAAACGCACCCTTTAGGTTGGCGGGACACAATTGCTGGACATCTCGCGCCTTTTCTTTCAATTGGACGGTATCGGAGTGGCATGTGGCCCGCTGTAACATTCCCTCCAGGGAAGAGAAACCGCCGTCAACGTCAAGGTCGGGGATGGCGGTATCGTCGTCCCGGGGCTGAGTCCGAGTCTGAGCATGCACCTCGTCTTATGCCCTGGACCAATCACCACTACTAAAATCCATGAACTCGCGCGCGTCATATCTTCTTCTTCTTCAGTGAACTGGGAACGCATCTTGCTAGTGTGTCCCTTGTTACCCAACTGTCGGTTGGTTTTCTTACTTTTCAGATTTGATTTGTTTACAGTTTTGTACTAAAATGCCCTTAGCAATTAATTCTAATTTTTCTGTCAGGTTTCATTTTTTTGGTACACATTTTTTCATATTTTCTTTTACATGTACTTATCTTTTGACACACACTTTTTCATATCGAATTTCACACAAGGAGTAATGAAGGGCGCCAATTGATTTTATCATAGGAAAATTTAACGAAAAACTCCCGGTACTGTTTACTTTAACGAAAAATCATATTTTTACACTAAAAATTAATCATGGTACTATTCACTTTACCCTTTATTTTGTCCTTATTGTTAAAACTTAAAGTTTTCAAACCATTTTCATTAGTTTTCCTTTTATCATATAGTCTCTATGTGGTACGATTGGTTATTATTTAATTATTTAATTTTACAAATTAATCCTTGTTATATTTGTATTTCAAAGGAACAATTACACATAAAGATAAATTATAAAGCTATGTTTTATAGAGATATAATGTTTTCTATTTATTTCAGATAGTGACAAAATTTATACATGTGTGGGTCATCTCATAGGTGTATTATGCAAGTGGTGAGATATTTGTGTTAAAAAATTAGACACCTTAAAAACAAAACTTCTCCCTTATATATATAATGACACGTGATGTACCTGTTGGAAATGTGCCCTAAAGCCATTCATATGATGATACTTTACGGATATTTCACATGTTAAACTAATCTAGTTTACATATAAAAGGCAAACATTATTGTTTGAGGCGTCTCATATAAATGTTATATGCTTAAACGATAAAGTCCAAGGAATATGTGATTGGAAGAATGCAATCTAATGTAGTTAGATTAATGAGACCATTCTTTCGTAGACACATCCTAAACGTTCCTGATCATAGGATTGCCAATTGGGCATTGACAGTCCGATAAGATCAGTACGTGCTATGTCTTCTCTCAGGGAGAGTGACTAGTCTCGAGTCATTGGTGTGTGTGACATCAAGACAAGTACGTAGGTGCTCAATAGAGAATGAGTTCACTGAACACGATCAACGAGGAGTTCTCATACTCATGTCACATGAGAACTCATGTTTGGGATAATGCAAATTAGTCCTTTGACATGAGGCATCACAGTTGTTGTCTTGTGGTTAAGTCCTTGATCTTTGATTATGCCAAAGTCACCCCATCGGGGTGTCCACGACATCATTGGGGTTAAGCCACTTAGTCATGGAGACAAGTGAATGCGCAACAAGGGATCTCTAACCTTCAATTGGCTTGAGGGAGAATACTCTATGATATGATTAAAATCTCTGGCCAGAGTATGAATGAGATTGGGGAATGCGTTCCAAATCACATTCAAGGTAATCATAAAATGCAAATGAATCACATTGGATAGTAGACATTAATAAATAAACTATCAAACCAAACAATGTGGTCAAGAGTATTAGATTAGAGAAAGACCGTATTGCATTTGTAATCCTAAACTGAATAGGTTCTCTACCTCTTCTGATTAGCTTGGGTAGCCATGATATGCTGCTAGGTGTCACTCATGGTTTGTGGAAGCCCTAAACGTGTGTAATCACTAAAGGGAGAATTGAAAGTAAGTTTCAATTCACAATCGATGTAAAATGGTTTTAATCGCCCACTGCCTCGCTAAAAGGAACCTAATGTATCGTACACCGAGTAAGGTGGAGATTGAAGAAACAAAGGAGATGAATTAAATGGTTTAATTATTTATGGCAATGATTAATTAATATGTTAATTAATCAAACGAATAAGTTCGTTAAAGACCTCGGGATAGTTTTGGACCTTAAGGCCCAATGGGCTTCGAACGTCAAAGCCCATTGACTTAAGTTGTATGACAACTTAATGAATAAAGATTCACAAAGGCCCAAAAGCCCAAATCCATTTAGTGTTGAATTAGGGTTTTTGGTTCTTTAGGTCATTTAAAGAAGTGACTATATAAAGAACTTTATAACCTAAAATTCATAAGTTGTTGATTTTAGAGAAAATTGGTGAGAACACAAAACTTCCATTTCTCTCTAAGAGGCCAACCACCTTGGGGGATATTGTCTAGCAATTCTATTTCCTCAAGGTCACTCATTTCCTCTCCAATCCAACCTTGGTGTAGAATCTTTAGAGGTTCTCAATTTTGGGAACTTGGAGAACATATTCTTCTAACCAAATCCATGGAGCTAAGAAGCAAGGAATGAAGGCCCTATCTCTTGGGTGATTATCCTTTGCATATGCAAAGAGGAATCTACAAAGGTAAATATTTCTCAACTAACAAATTGTTGTTTTTAAGTTGAGTCAAGGTTCACCAATCTACTAGGCTTTGAATTTCATGGTAGATGTTTTGTTTTTGAATGCATGAAAGCATGATTCCGCCTTTAATTGTTAATTGCATGCTATATGATGTTATTCAAATGAACATGTTTTTCACAAAATTTCCTTCAATTGGTATCAAGAGCCTAGGTCTAGTAGTTGGTGAATCATTTTGGGTTTTGTAGTTCATAGTTTTTTGATTTAAAAGTTGTAATATGTTACAAGCTTTATTCTTGTTTCTTTGAATGTAAATTTTGTTAGAAAATTTGTCATCTCAAATGTTGTAGATGTAGTTCATATGAGCATGAATTTTGGAGCTAAAATTTGGTGCCATGTTTTTTGGGAAATTCGGCCAAATCCAAAGGGTGATTTTTTGGGTTCATGTTTGTCTTGTTAAAATGGTTTTAAAGTGACTTTTGGAACCCCTAAGTACCCTAGGATGTTAACCCTCTTTTGAGTGATGAAAATTTGAGTTTTGGTGAGTGAAAACATTCATGGAGCTATTATGAGTTTTCATGAGGGTTCTTCAATGTTCTTGAAGTTCTTGCCAAGAACAAAAAGTTTTGAAGTTTTGATTCAAAAAGTTTTATGTTTTTACATAAAGTTTTGATTTAATTTTAGTGGGTGATTTTAGTGGGTGATGATTATTGGTAAAATATTATTAATGGTTTTAATGGTAGACAAACCTTTTAAAAGTTTGACATAAATTCAATTAATGTTTATAATGGTAGACAAACTTTTTAAAAGTTTAACATAAATTCAAAATATTTCATCTTTACCTCACCTAACAAAACCCACTTACAAAAACTTTGTAAAAATCATATTTTTTCTATCATGGCCGGCCACCCTAATAGAATAGGGTATTTTTGGGTCTTTTATTCAATTACATAAAGTTTTGATACTTTTGTGTATTTGCACTTTGGCCCAAAAGTTTACGTTTTTACGTTAAGGCCCAAAAACGTTAAAGGACAAATTGTTTTGCTCCTTTAATGAAGTTTTTTGTATTTGTTGAAATTTTTGGGTTCTAGTTGTAATTACATGAAGTAGTGGACTTTTGTGTTTTTACAAAGTGACCCCAAAAGTTTGTGTTTCGCAATATAGCCCAAAAGGTTGTGGTTATTGCATGATGGCCCAAATTAAGTAGGGAACAAAAATTGTTTTGTCACTTTAAATGAGAATTGGATTTTCATTTCATTTAGCTCCATTTAAATCAATTTTATGGATACAAAAACCAAATGAAAATGTTGCATTCAATTTAATTAATTAAAGTGTTGATTAATTAAAGGGTGATTATGAACCTAAGCCTACGATAATTGAGCTATGTGAAAGGCCGTTTCAAATTTGTTTGAACCATGGGAATGTGTAGATTAATTTTGGTTGTAATTTGATTTGATCAAATGTTGTAAAAGAGCATAAGCTCTTCTTTACTTTAAAGTAATTTGTTTTATGCAAATGTTGTAAAGAGCATAAGCTCTCTTTTACTTTGAAGTACTTCTTTCTTGCTTTATTTGATATGCATGAAAATGAAGTAGTTGGGTCCAACGCCCCTAGGAACAACACGCCTTAATGTGATTAAACGCGTAACTAAAATCAATCTCCATCCCTAGTCCGAGATTCAACACTAGGCTCGTGTTGAATCTAAACAAAGGTTCATAGTCATCCTAAGGCCCTAAGGCAACTATATAGTCCATCAAATGAATGCAAACCTTACGTTAGTAGTATCATATACTCTTGCTTTAAAAAACCGTTTTATAAATATAGTGGGAGTATTATATACAACTAAATTGAATCAAATGGACCAATAGTTGTAATAGGACCAAAATTGTTTTAATAAAGATTAAAATGAATATGTTTATGTGATGAGACCTAAAACCCTCAACCAAACCATTATTAAGTTGAAAAGCGTGAGAGTGCTTAGAACACTCTTTCGTGGCCTTCCACCGTGGTAGGCTCCAATCGTTTATGACTTGTACACCGGCTTCACCCTATCATGGGGGAGTACAAAGTGCATGCTTATACTCAGGAGGAGTCTATATACATACTTGATGAGGTGAGTGTAGGCAACGAGGATGGCCGACATCGTATCATCGTGAGGCTATTCTTGAACCCCTTCACGCACTAAGCATGGTGGGAATGACTTAACTAAGTGCAATGGCGCCGACATCGTATCATCGTGAGGCAACATTCTCTAGAGGCCAAATTGATGGGTACTTGCATTAGTTGCAAATGAGTAAGCGTACTCTCTCATTATTATTAATGCTAGCCAACATCATATCATTGTGAGGTGGGCTTGGTAATAGTGAGTCTCCCATAACCTACTAAGAGTTTCCTCCAAAACTCTCGAATTCCAATGAGGGATATGGAATTTGCCAAAAATAGTGGGTGGTGCTATTTGATTTAAAGACCCGAATCAAATGGCTTAAAATCAATCAATTTATATTCGTTATGTATTTGTTTACCAATATATTTGCAAACGCTATCCAAAACTTGACAAAGAAAATCCGAATGTTTTAGTTTCCGGACTTGGTAACACAATCCCAAAGATTGTCTTAAATGGATTGTGCATGTACCTAAGAAGTCTCATCCTCACAATCTTCCTATTGATAATGTATCATTGGAAGAACATGTTATAAATGTCTATCATGAAGAGGACAACACAAACAACCAATGCTTATTCCTTCGTTATATGAACAAAGGAACTTAAGAAGATTAGCATAAAGACAAGGACACTTTTAGTGCCATAATTCTTCACTTACAAATTGTTGTATGAAGAAATAAGAGTTGCCTTGAACAACTCTTGAAAGTTTGTAATTATGTTTAGAACATAATGGTTGGTTGACAAAAATAGTCCATCAACATGGACTTATGATGATTTTAAATCATTGAGTGTTGAAGTGATAAACCACTTAACGAGACGGAAACTAAGTTAGGACTTCACCTTTATGTCCCTATCCTAATGGTTCACTAAGTTTATTGTAAACTATGTAGTGAACAATAACCACACACTCTCCAAAATGTTTGATGTGTATAACACAATTGAAAAAGGTTTCAAGAGAGATAGTGGGAGTTTAGGGACCATGACTATTGTAGTCAAAGGAGAAGTCAAATGAAGAAGATAAAATTAACTCCAAGGGAACAAACTTTCTTTATGAAAGGATGGACATTGGAAGGGGTATTTGCAAGAAATGTCTTGCAAGTGTCAAGAACACACATTTCGAAGGTGTTGTAAATTGTTCTTGAAAAGTTCAAAACAGTTGGTTCTTCTACTTGAATACATGATTCCGTATTAGTAACTATGTTTTACAATCGTTGTAAAAGTATGGCTAATAAGAAGTAGAAGATTAATGAGAGAAGAGAAAGTACTTCACATTCGGAACGTGAATAAAATATAGATCTCTGCGAAAGCAGATGGTACTAACTTCCTCATATGAACTACCAAAGAAATTGGAAAAACCAAAGATTGTCTTTACATTCCAATTTTAAGGAACTTAATTCCGTCACTATAGTAGAGATGGATGAATGTTTTGTTTGACAAAACATTGTTATTTATTAATCAATGATTGGATTATAGTAATCTAATTGATTGTCTCTATAGTAGAGATGATATGGTAGCGTTAACTGTTTAGAATATAATGATGCTTAAAACCCAAAAGGTTGCAAGATAGTGGCAATTGTCCACAACATAATATTACTCATGTTGTATGACATTCACCGAAGATCACTCTCGGTTGGACTATAGTTTATTTTGAATAAACACAAGTCCGAATACTTTGCAAAAAGGTTTCAAAGAATTCAAGAAATGTAAGTTGATGAGTAAGACGTCTAAAGTACTTACCTCCTTAGATTTGATCCAAGGAAAGGTAACACTTTAGATGAGTTTCCTTGAAAGATATCAAGGAAATTAGCATCATAAGATAATGATTTTCTCCATTAGGAGAAGAACGAACTTGAATAAGATTTAGTTCGTTGGATATTATCAATTACCCATATATAGGATATATATGCTTCTAAGACAATATGATTGTCAATTAGAAGATCTTCCAAAATTTTCATAACTCCATAGGATGTAGTTGGAAAGAAAGACAAATCTTAATCATGTTAAGATTTGGGGTTGTGTGCTAGTGAGCAATATTTGTTTAAAAAATTATCTTGTGGATATCCTTAAATTAACCTTTGGATATCACTTCTATAAACCAACCAACAAATGTTGTTTGTTGAGTAGTTCATTGTAATCCTACAATGTGATTTGCCTTAGAGCAAATGAACTAGGAATAGAACTCAAAAGAATGGGTTCTTTGAGAGACAAGATGATAATCAACAAATATAACAACCTAGTTCCTATACCACAAGCTCCAAGGTAGTCAAAAAGAATTTTAAACCGTCTCAGTTGAATGGTTTGAACTTTATGACTACATTGAGTGTATATACAACATATACTCAAGGAAATGGTAAAGTACCATTTGACCAGAAATAATGAAACCTTCATAGCTAATTGGTAGTTTAAGGTGACTACAATCAAAGAGAATGGTTGACTTTGAAGGAACCATCTTTGACGTAGTCTTAGTTTCAATTAATTCGAAGATTGCTAGCTACAACTAAATGGTGATTCAATGTTTGGACATGATATAGGTTTCCGAAACCATTATTAAGATAGTCTTGATAATTTATGTCTAAAACTATGAATCACAAGACATGTAAGTTGTAGAGATCCAACCATCATGGATCTAAGCAAGCTAGTGGGAGCCATAAACGTCTTATGAGGGAAAGATCAAATTGTTTGATTTCTCATAAAGATGTAAATGAATCTTTTGTTTACTAGGTTTACAAAAGATTAGTGGGAGTTAATCATATTCCTAAATTTGAATATATGTATGATATATTAATTTTGGAAATGAAAAGAATACTTCATTGTTAAAATTATGACTTTAAAACTTTCTATAACGATAGAATGTATATGGGAGACATAGTCTATATACATGGGATGGAAATCTATAATGATAGATTTTAGGATATAATTGGATTATATCATGCCCTAATAATAGACAAAAGGTTGCTAGGAAGTTTCTCATATGATGATAAACTTTAATAAGAAGAACAACTCTAGTGAGACTAGGAGGTAGCTCTTCTCAAAGGGAACGTACCCTTTGACTCCCAAAGAAATAATGCGTAAATCGAATCCTTTATGCATACGCAGAAAGGTGATTTATGTATTTCATATTGTATGAAAAACATTGATATGAGTTGTACCTAGAAAGGTACAAGGCGATATCAGTGCAAGCCCAGGATCAGAACCATGGCAACTGTCAAGTAAATCCTTAAGTATTTAAGAAATACTAAAGGATAGGTTCCTCGAAGAATGAGGAAGAATTAGAGTAACGTAATGGAAGCGTAAATGTATTAGATTGTGAATCTAATCCATCATTGGATGTTTCTTCATTATGAATGAAGAGATAAACAGATATCTATTTATTATGACTAAAGAGATATTTGGATGGAAACATTAAAGTAATGACTTTAGTGTGTTCCATTATGAATGCAAAATATATTGCCATATAGAAGTTTACAACAATGTTGTTTGGATGGGAAAGTTCATTTATGAACTCTCTATTCGGTTCCAACCAGAAAGTGTATCTAGTGTACTGACACTACGACACTAATGGGGCGATAGCTCAAGCCTGGGAATCAAGGTATCATTAAGATCCGAACTCATATGAGAGACTGAACCACATGATTGGGAATCATGTATAATGGTGACGTCGATATTCTCAAGGTTGCTTCTATGAATAACATATAGATATCCATTTCCTAGGCCTACTATTCAGCCATTTAGGAAATGACTACAGAAGAGGAATCATAACAGATGACCAAGCTGATTGGCTCTAGTGCAAGTGGGAGATTATTGGAAATGTGCCCTAAAGCCATTCATATGATGATACTTTACGGATATTTCACATGTTAAACTAATCTAGTTTACATATAAAAGGCAAACATTATTGTTTGAGGCGTCTCATATAAATGTTATATGCTTAAACGATAAAGTCCAAGGAATATGTGATTGGAAGAATGCAATCTAATGTAGTTAGATTAATGAGACCATTCTTTCGTAGACACATCCTAAACGTTCCTGATCATAGGATTGCCAATTGGGCATTGACAGTCCGATAAGATCAGTACGTGCTATGTCTTCTCTCAGGGAGAGTGACTAGTCTCGAGTCATTGGTGTGTGTGACATCAAGACAAGTACGTAGGTGCTCAATAGAGAATGAGTTCACTGAACACGATCAACGAGGAGTTCTCATACTCATGTCACATGAGAACTCATGTTTGGGATAATGCAAATTAGTCCTTTGACCTGAGGCATCACAGTTGTTGTCTTGTGGTTAAGTCCTTGATCTTTGATTATGCCAAAGTCACCCCATCGGGGTGTCCACGACATCATTGGGGTTAAGCCACTTAGTCATGGAGACAAGTGAATGCGCAACAATGGATCTCTAACCTTCAATTGGCTTGAGGGAGAATACTCTATGATATGATTAAAATCTCTGGCCAGAGTATGAATGAGATTGGGGAATGCGTTCCAAATCACATTCAAGGTAATCATAAAATGCAAATGAATCACATTGGATAGTAGACATTAATAAATAAACTATCAAACCAAACAATGTGGTCAAGAGTATTAGATTAGAGAAAGACCGTATTGCATTTGTAATCCTAAACTGAATAGGTTCTCTACCTCTTCTGATTAGCTTGAGTAGCCATGATATGCTGCTAGGTGTCACTCATGGTTTGTGGAAGCCCTAAACGTGTGTAATCACTAAAGGGAGAATTGAAAGTAAGTTTCAATTCACAATCGATGTAAAATGGTTTTAATCGCCCACTGCCTCGCTAAAAGGAACCTAATGTATCGTACACCGAGTAAGGTGGAGATTGAAGAAACAAAGAAGATGAATTAAATGGTTTAATTATTTATGGCAAGGATTAATTAATATGTTAATTAATCAAACGAATAAGTTCGTTAAAGACCTCGGGATAGTTTTGGACCTTAAGGCCCAATGGGCTTCGAACGTCAAAGCCCATTGACTTAAGTTGTATGACAACTTAATGAATAAAGATTCACAAATGCCCAAAAGCCCAAATCCATTTAGTGTTGAATTAGGGTTTTTGGTTCTTTAGGTCATTTAAAGAAGTGACTATATAAAGAACTTTATAACCTAAAATTCATAAGTTGTTGATTTTAGAGAAAATTGGTGAGAACACAAAGCTTCCATTTCTCTCTAAGAGGCCAACCACCTTGGGGGATATTGTCTAGCAATTCTATTTCCTCAAGGTCACTCATTTCCTCTCCAATCCAACCTTGGTGTAGAATCTTTAGAGGTTCTCAATTTTGGGAACTTGGAGAACCTATTCTTCTAACCAAATCCATGGAGCTAAGAAGCAAGGAATGAAGGCCCTATCTCTTGGGTGATTATCCTTTGCATATGCAAAGAGGAATCTACAAAGGTAAATATTTCTCAACTAACAAATTGTTGTTTTTAAGTTGAGTCAAGGTTCACCAATCTACTAGGCTTTGAATTTCATGGTAGATGTTTTGTTTTTGAATGCATGAAAGCATGATTCCGCCTTTAATTGTTAATTGCATGCTATATGATGTTATTCAAATGAACATGTTTTTCACAAAATTTCCTTCAGTACCACCCATGTTCCAAGCTCAATAAAAAATTGGGTAAAATACAAAAAAAATACCTCAACTATTGGTGTCACGACACTTTCATACCTCATCTTTTAAAATTGACAATGTCATACCTCATCTTACAAATTTGTGTCAATGTCATACCTCCGTCAGTTTTTCTGTTAATTTCTCAGTTAGTTGCTGACGTGGCTTGATCTGGGGCCCATTTTCTATTACAAAATTATCAAAAACTCAAAAAAATCATTTAATATTTTTTAAATATTAAAATTAAAAAAAAAAACCAACAATCAATTCGTCCCCCCCTTCTCTCTCTTCTCCCCATCTTCTTCTTCCCCCTTCCTGCAACTTCAACCCAGAAAAAAGAGAAAAAAAAAAAATCAAATTTGTCTTCCCCGCTCCCTACCCCCTCTTCTCCCCGCACCCACTCTCCGCACCCAACCTCCCCACCTTCCCACCCACCCTTTGCACCCAACCTCGCACCCACTACCTGCAACCCAAAAAAAAAAAAAACCCAGATCTCGTTGAGAACTTAGGCGCTGAGAAAATGGGAGGAACGGATGTGGAGGGAAAATGGTGGATACGCGCGCGCGCGCGGGGGGGGGGGTGGGGGATGGACGAACTGGGTATCCTTCTTCTTCTTTTCTTTTTTTCCCCTTCTCTCTCTTTTTTTTCTTCTTCTGCAGGTTGGGTGGGGAGGAGGGACCTTTTTTTTTCCTTCTCTCTCTTCTTCTTCTGCAGGTTGGGTGGGGGGGGAAGTTTTGTTTTTTTTTTTTTCTTTTCTTTTTTCTAGGTTGCAGCAGATAGGGAGAAGAAGAGGAAATAAGATGAAGATGGGGGAGAAGAGAGAGGGTGCCGCGGGGGGGGGGGGGGGGGAAGGGACAAAGTTTAGTTTTTTTTTTCTTTTTTTGGGTTGCTGCAGGTAGGAAGAAGAGGAAGGGAGATGAAGATGGGGGAGAAGAGAGGGGGCGGGGGGGGGGGAGTTTTGTTTGTTTTTTTTTTTTCTGTCTGGGTTGCAGCAAATAGGGGAAAAAAGAGGAAAGAAGATGAAGATTGGGAGAAGAGAGAGGTCGCCTGGGGGGTAAGGGACAAATATTTTTTTTTTCTAGGTTGCAGTAGGTAGGAAGAAGATGAAGGGAGATGAAGATGGGGGAGAAGAGAGAGGGCGCAGGGGGGAAGTTTTGTTTGGTTTTTTTTTATTTTTTAATAACCTTCTTTATTATTTTAATATTTAAAAAATATTAAATGATTTTTTTTAGTTTTTAATAATTTTTTAATAGAAAGTGGGTCCCGAATCAAGCCACGTCAGCAATTAATTGAGAAATTAACAAAAAAACTGACGGAGGTATGACATTGGCACAAATTCGTAAGATGAGGTATGACATTGTCAATTTTAAAAGATGAGGTATGAAAGTGTCGTGACACCAATAGTTGAGGTAGTTTTTTGTACTTTACCCTAAAAAATTTCTTTTTTCTTAATTACTTTTTCATTTACAATTTTATGTCGTTATCTTTCTTTTTGTTCTCTCTAGGGGTCGATTTTTTTTTCCCAAATTGCCGTCCCAACCAAATTGCCAATTGTGCCATACCAATTTTGTGTCAAATTTTTTGTATCAATCGGTAATGATACGGTATTGTACCGTACCAAAATTTCATGGTACAATATTGGTAATGGATATCATTACCACGGTATTACAGAATACTCATGCCCTGTCAACAAAGGTTCCAAACTATTTCTTCCAATGACGTAATCTATCGGTGAGCATAAGTGAAAAAACATTTTTTTTTACAAAAAAAAATTTGCAGGACAAAACTTCAAGAGCAGAAAAAAGAACGCGACCCATACAATAATTTTCAACCATTTTATTACTTGAGACAAGAAATTAGTTTTTCCAAAATCCGTTGTTGATTCCGCTAGTCACTAAGACTTTAAGGGCGCATTTGTTTGGCCTCATTAAGTTTTACTGGACTGGCTAGGAATACTAGTTAATGTAATCCCGTGTTTATTATTCGCATGAACTAATTTTAATGAGACTGATAGGGACTCACCTCAACTATATGCTTCATTAGCCAGCGAGAACCCTCGAAATCAAACAAATTGCTAAGGTGCAGTTTGGGATTGAGGTGATTAATAAAAAAGTTGTGATGAAAAAAAACTGTGAGGGTTTTTTATGTTTGGTAAACTTTCAAAAACAGCTTTATTTCAAAGTTAGGGGTGAAAAAAAAAGCCCAAAACCTGAAGCTGCAAATAGCAGCTTCCAAAAACAACTTATTTCGAAAACAAGGGTGAACAGTTGTATGTTTAATGAAATTTTCAATAACCCAAAATTGCCCTCCTTTCCCTCTCGCCTTCAGCTCTCGCATACCCGACCCCTGGTAAACCACTCTCTCGTCCTCTCGTCCTCTCGTTCTCTCATTCCAAAAACCAGCGATCTCTCTCATTCTCTCGTTCTCCAGGTTTCTCCAGGTTCATTTGGTAAGCTTCTCTTGTAAAAATTTGTTATTAATTTGTTTGGATTTTTCAATTTGGGGATGGGAGATTGAGAGGGAAAGAGGAGTGGGAAGAGCAAAGGGATGAGGGTATGGGTGTCGGGAAAAACAATTGGGGATGGAGGGTGGGGAAAAATTAAATGGGGAAGGTGACATGGTTTGTGGAAAAAATTAATTGGGAAAAAATTAATTGGGGAAAAATTAGGGTTTGTGGAGGAAACAAGAAAAATTGAGAGAGAAGTTTGATTACTTCTCTATTCATTTTTTTAGAAGGTCTGTTTCTGATTTGGGTTTAGGTAAGGGATAATTTCTTATAAAGCTTTGCTCTGCTTCTGATCTGTGAACTGTGCTTCTGATTTGTCATGCGTGTCTTGCAATTCAGCTCACCCCTCTTCGACGCGGTTTCATCGTCTTCTTAAAGCTCTCGCAGTCTCTTCTGAAACTCCAACCTCCGGGTCAGTGCTCGTATCTTATCTCTCTCTCAGTGCTATCGTGTTTTACATATATTTTTTTTTCTGAATTCTTCATTTATGCTATGTGTCTTCTTCTTTTTTTCTGAATTCTTTGATATGAAATTTAGGTACGATTTGGGTAAGTGTTAGAGCTCGTTGGTGCATTTGTATTTGAGAATCGGAAATCAATGATCTCAATTTTTTTGTTATTTCGCCATTAGTATTCATGCTGGTTATTGTATGGTATGGGGATTTGATCATACCCTGAAACTTGATTCGGTTTCACATTGATTGATGACAAATTGAGTGCGGATAAAGGTTCAGTCGGCTAATTTTTCAATCGAACAATTTGGGAAAAGTTTATGGTTCTAAACTTTTCGAAGCTGTAGAGTTGGCCTCTGTGATTATGGTTGGTTGTGTTTGATTAATAACCTTCTGGGGTATAGTTCATTATTGGTATTTTATATGGTTGAAGCTGGAGAAAAATATTCGGGATTGTTCTTCTGGTGTAGGTAGTACACAATGTTGATATCAGGACGCTGAAACTTTTGCGCTATTGGTTTTCGTTTTCAGTTGATTCTGCCCTCATATCCTTTCTTGAGCTCGCTGCATAAATTTAAAATCAACAGCTCATATTGTACTTTCCTTTTCTTACTTTCCCATGTCAATGTTATTTCATTATTACTTTGAGGATTGTTCATTCCACCATTACATGAAACTTGGTTATGGAGAGTTTCTGAATTCTCCTGCAAACTTGGTTTGGTAGTTGTCTAACAGATCACTATTATAGTGAGGATTACACTTTTGCCAAATGTGTCTATTATGGTCTGTGCGTGTTGTTGGTTTACTGCGAACAAAACTAGCATTGTATTTATGCATTGAATTTGCTGGTCCTTGTCCTTCAAACAATGAGAACCGGAAAGAATCTCAATTCTATAATTCTGATGCACTGATGCTATTATTGTATTTATGCATTGATGCTATTATTGTATGTATGCAGGATCTTTTAAATGCATGTGTATTTATTAAACTGTCTTTGGCTTTGCTTTCACCAAATCACTAGTCAACATCATCACCGCATGTGTTCCTGCTGCCTTCAAAGCCGACCAGCCAAAGATCATCCCATTGCGGACTCAAAGTCAGTACCGTGATGCTTTCAACAACGCTACTTGTCCCCGTTGCTATCCATCCATTGACCGACTGTGCAGAAACGTGTGCTCTCCATCTGCTTTGAAGAAAAAATAGAAAGAAATAAGCAGAATTAATACAGCTTAATCACAAATCATGGTCATAACGTTTGTTCATCTTCCCTTATTGCAAGTATGCATATACAAATGTATTGGGGGGAGGGGGTTGGGAACCGGCAGACAGAATTTGGATCTAGTGTGATGATCGTATAATTATTAGCGAGTAATCCATCCATCGTGAGGGATCCATTTTATTTACGAGTCTTCATTAATATAACAAGGTCTTAGTCATTTTGTACACACTATTATGTGATGGGTTATTTTCCTTTTAATCAACTAAAAGATAAATATGGACTAACAAAGGCACATGTATTGCAAATACTGCTAATGAGAAAGAATTCCAACGTGCCGATAAAACTAACTTACATAACAAAAACTCTAAAAATAAAATATTATACCCTTTTTGGTAAGAAAATTAAATTATTAGAGTATTATACCATTTTTGGTCATTTCACACAGTCACAGCTGTTTTACATAAAAGTTTACCAAACACTATCATACAACTTTTTTTTCTAAAAGCACTTTTACAAAAAAGTTTACCAAACATCCTGCTGTTTTATTTCACAGCCGCTTATTCTCACAGCAGTTTTTTTTCAAAGCACAGCAATACCAAACCAGCCCTTCGACCTTCGCCCCTCCCCACTTCTTCCCTCCCATCTACGTTTTCTTCATCGCTTTGCCCCTCCCACCACATTTCGCTCCATGTCGCCTCGCTCCATGGTTGGATCGACGTCGCGGCTCCTAATAAGAAACTCTCATAACGGAAATAAATAAACAAAACTTAATTTTTTTTTAAAAACTTATATAGAGAATAATACAATAATACATATTTAATATACACAATATATATATACACACACTATGACTATTGTATTTTATAGTAAGTTTTTTTAGTAGTTTAACTTTGAATAATGTTTTTCTTAGCGGGCAGAAACAGGTTACCCATGGGTTATCTGCGTGTAAACCCGTTAAGGACCTGTTATTAACGGTTCTTAAAGGATGACCCAATAACGATCCGATTAGTTATCATGTTGACGTAAAACCTGTTATTTTCGTGTCATTTTTGTATCGTGTAAGAAATTGTTATATCTATTTAAACTATCCTCAGAAACCCAAAATAAACCTCATAAAACAAAACCCAAAATCAAAACATGTCCTCTCCTCTAACGTTGTCTTCTTCCAACATGTCAGTCGTCTTTCCTTTCATTTCTTCATTATTTTATAAAAATCAAAACTAATAAGAATTAGTGAGAATTAATTTATCGGAAGATGACATAAAGCCATCCTTTATGCAATTACCATGTTGGAAAAGCTTGATAACACCATTTTTGCCCACTTTCTGATGCTTTTATGAGCATTTGGGGTGTAAGAAATTCAAGGCTATAGAATGAGAAGATTGAGCAGCCCAACTTGGTCGTCTACTCAGAAACCAAAACAATAAATTAAAAAAACTTGCATAAATCGATTCATACCTTAGTTGAAGGATCAAAAACTTCAAAACTAGCACCCATTCATCAAAAAGTGCTTGATGAGCGTCTTCAAGGTTTAGCCAAATAGAACATTAGAGAAAGATTGTGTGATAGTAAATGTTTGATTATTGGATGTGGGTTTATTGATAAATTTTTGTTTTATTGTTAATTTCATTTTGTACTTGATAGTAATTGTACAATAGAGTGACAATCACATTTAAAGCTTAAAGTGGGTCTAGAGTGAAGTTATATAATTTCCTTATTTTAATTTACTGTAGTCCACAAAGTGAAGATTCAAACTTGAATGCAAAAGAGCGGTCACACTATCTTAAGCAACTGACACTCATAAAGCCGGCCTTTCCTTTGAAACAGAATTTATTCAAACTAGAAATGTTGACATTATTATTTTACAAATACCAATTTGTTAAAGATATACCAAGTTATTTCATAAATTTTGACCAAATCCAACCTTATCAACATATTATGAGCCAATGTTAAAACATGAAAGATATGAAAGAAAAATAATATTTGGTCAGAGCACAAAAGAAGATATGTGGTTAGACTAATTGAAAAAAAAAATGTATATATAAAAAGCTGAGAATCTTCATAGGTGGTGGAATGGTTAGTTGGCTATGGAACTACTCCAAGCGCATTGGAAGTCGACACTGTAAACCAGGAGAAATTATTAGATGGTACAGTATCACACCTATTGATCTTCTACTAATCTTCCCGAGTGAAGCCGGTGATAGGGATATATCATTGTGTTCACTTCAGTTTTGCCCACTTTTGTTTCACTTGCTGTCCAATGCGCTAGGCGGCTTATCATGATCAGGCTTAGAGAACCTGTAGTAAACTGGATTCCAAGGTTCATTTTAAATTAGCTTGCATTATAAGTCTATTTCATGTCATCGTTGGCACATTCATCATAGAAGCCACTAGAAGAAAAAAGCTCATCTATCACGGTGAATGCCCGTGATAAATTGCAATCCACCACGGACACTGTGCCCGTTAGTATTCTGGATGTGATAAAAAGTCTCAGTTTCTACCACAGGTTATGCCCGTTGTCAAATGCAATATAACCACGGATTGTACCCGTGGTAAATTGGGATCCAACATCACGTGGTATGGCCGTTGTCGATTACTAATTGACCACAACTAATGCCCGTTATAAATTATTTTCCAAAATTAAAAAAAAAATTAAAACTATTTAACAAATATATATATGTCTATATTTATATATTTTAGTACAGAATAACCAACAAAATTGCATATTTACTACAATATAATAATTACATAAAAAAAATCACAAATTCAAATATTACAAGTAGTACATTACACTAAAGCTAACAACAAAACTAAGCCTCCAATAACAAGGACATTGTCAGTTGAAAACTTCACGTTTCTTCGAACACCTCCAACGAAATGACTTTGACAGTGGAATACTGACCCTAATGCTTGAGCCTCAGCAGTTATTGGCTTTCTCTATCTGTATAGACATAAGCATATGCATCAAAAGGACAAAAAAGTCTTGTACACTTATAGATGGAAATATACATTTGATCTCAACTAGGAAAAGTGAATAGATATACAAAACCGAATAACGTACATTCTAAACTTTTCTAGAACATCCACTGTCTATCAATTACATAGGTTTTTCTGTTCACAGCACAAGAAACAGTCTATCTTATTCACAAACAGTCTTGTACTCCTTAATGCTCACTGAAGTTAGGCAATTTCACACAAATATTATTTATTAAGGTCATTCAGCTCATAGGTCCAACGAAATGACTTTTCTGGGGTCGAGTACAATGAGAAATGTTCATTCGAATGATGTATGATTAAAAGTTGCATGTGAGGACGAGAAACTTACAGACTTAGCTTTCCAGCCACCATCAAATACAAAGTCCACAGGTTAATAACCCTGCACTCGAACATCATCAATGGGGCGAATTGCTTGGCTTTACTTATTGGATGGGTCAGTGGATTAACACGACCTGAATGCATGTACAATAAATTTAACTAGAAAATATTGTGTAAAACCAAAACATAGGAAAAAACCCTATACCCATAAGATCAAATTATGAAATAGAAATATGTAGACATCAAAATCGATAAGTTGCCCATATGTCACAACACAATTTCAACCAGAACTATTTCAAATCACGGTGACAAATATGTCTAATTCAGGTTAGGTCGGAGCTCTACGAACAACTAAAAATCTGAAATGCTCACTAAACCGAACGCAAGTATCAACAATAATTCTTAGTAGTCAAACAACAAATGTGATAAGAATCAATTTCACACAAACTGCATAAACATCTCAAAACGTCTCTTTCATGAAATACAATGATATTTATACAAAAGCCTTACCAAGTTATTAGGAGATTCTCATTCAATTCATTAGGTACATTAACAACAATATTGTTGTTTGTAGTAGCATTGATATGAGGGCCTGAAAACTTCTCATTAACCACTATAACCTGCAATCAAAATTCCAAGTCAAATTCTGATGTACTTAAATAATTACTCAAACCCCAAACAGAAAAGAAAAAAAGCCACATATTTAATAAATAAATCACAAAATACACACAACCAATGAATTACAAATGTATAAACTAGAATTCCCAATAGGTTTAGAGCCATACAGAAAAGTAAAAAGGCGTTTGTTCTATCCTTAATCCCAAAACTGAAAGTTTTTATTTCGGAAAAGCACTTACACTAGATGACAGCCCACGAGGAAAGGATCATTTTTACCTCTTGGGTCGAGGTCCAATTCCGGTAGGCTTGGCTGGAAAACCGACGATCACCATTTATTGGATCTGAAATTGAGGAAATTCGGCTACAAATTTGTAGAAACTAACTTGGGGGTTGGAAAGAGGACGGGAAGATCATCCTGGAAGTATAATTTGAGGGTCGTTGGTAACCTGTGGACGACGCTACTGTTGCGTGAAAGAGATGAGGAAGAAATAGGATAGAGGAAGGATGAGAGAGATAATGAAGGGGAGAGAGATAAAAGAAACCTGAGCACGGGAGGGAGGCTGCCATTGGTCGAGGGAGAGACTGGAGGCGGTTAGGCTCTAATTAAGGTCTGGGCTTTTGAGTAAAAGAGACGGGAGATGGAGATACAAGAGGGAGAGACGGGAGACGGGAGATGAAGGTGAATAAGGAAACGATGGATATTTACGGTTTTAAATTTTCACGACTTTATCTCTCAATTGAGAAAAACTTAAAACCACTCAGCTGAGGCGCGCGTGGGGTAATTAAATAATTTTAATATCCCCAAATATTATCAAGGCGCTAACAAAAAAAAATTCAAAAAAAAATTCAAAAACATCAACCACATGCCAGATACGTGGTGAACTTTAAAAATGCGGTGTGGTCGTTTGAAGTAACCACAACGAGCATATCGCGTGGTGGTTTTGATATTTCATCACGGGATTAAAACCCGTTGTAGATTATTCACTTTGAACAACGGGCCAGAATTTGACCGTGGTGAATTAATGTTATCTACCACGAGCTACATTTAACCGTGGTAATTGAATAGTTTCTACCACGAGCTGTTGATGCCCATGATGGAATTGATGTGGTAAATATGCTGTTATGTAAGTTCCAGCTTCGTATCCAAGTCATCACAGTCGTTACTATCATCAATACAGTACTATATATTTGCTATATATATATATATATATATATAAAGATATTTCTAGTGTAAAAACTTATATAATAATGTGTTAAAATTTCAATACGAAAACAGTCAAAAGAAGAAAAAAGCCCATTTATCACGGTGGGTGGATGCCCATGATAAATTACAATCTACCACGGGCATCGTGCTCGTTAGTATTCTGGATGTGCTAAAAAATCTTTGTTTCTACCACGGGCTATGCCCGTTGTCAAATGCAGTGTAACCACAAATTATGCCCGTGATAGATTGAGAGCTAACACCACGTGCTATGGCCATTGTGGATTACAAATTGATCACAGCTAGTACCCGTTATTAAAAAAAATTCAAAAAATAAAAAAATTATTTAATAAATATATAAATATATAATAAAGATATTTATTTACAAAATTGCACATTTACACAAATTCACTGAGTTTTACTTTACATTTATGTACCAAAACATGTATAGACTTTGTTTCACACTCCAAAACAAAATTGATCAAGTCCTAGTTCCAACCTTGATACTCCAATGATATTCGTCTTCCCTACAATCGTTTCTTCAAGAAGGCACACATCTCCAGCATGCCAATCACACTTCAAATTTGCAGGTATCTGTAAATGTAGTAGTTGATATAAGTTATAAACCCTCATGAATTAGAACCACCAACCACCTATGAGACATAAGGAAAAATATCAAGCTTAGAAATCAAAACTTATCACTCAAGGACATCATATACAAAAAAAAATTAAATCCACAAAATCAATTACACAAAGGCGCAAGCAATCATGGTCCAATTGAGTACATGGTGCCTGTAAAAAATAAATGATCGCTAGAATTAAAGGCTCCTTTTTTTATTTCAAACCAACTATCATAGATTGACTTTCTTACTAGAAGAGTATTGTGACATGAAAAATAATAGTGAAAATCTAGAAAGAAAGACACAAAGAGACCTCATGTATTAGTATCAAGCATATGAATATCAATGTGCATGCTTTCCTGTGTGTATGTGAGAGAGCGAGAGTGGAGAGATGGCAGTTTTCCATGGGGCTTACATTACAGTAATTAAGCATGGGTCATTTACTGGATTCTACTAACCCAACATCGATCTTTAGTAAGTTATAATCACAAATATTAAAGCAATATAGAGCAGATTAATGCATACCAGTTCTGTATGCAAGGAATACAAAATCGTTTCCTCTTACACTCTTTACAACGAACTACCCAATCCTTGTTGTTCCTCTGACATTAATGGCACATCAACGTACCTCCTCAACATACTTTTAAAATCCCAAAACAACAATTACATTATAAATCATCAGTGATAACAAATGGCAAAAACAATTAAAAATATATATATACAAAAAAAAAAAGCCAGCGAACTGGTTAGAATGGCTCCAATTACAAAAAATCCTCAATATTAGCAATTAGTGAGGAAGTAAAACATAGAAAAAAACGAAAAAACCCTAAACAACGAGAGAACTTATGGAGAATAGATAGGGTTGGAATTTGCGGAAAAATGATGAAATACCAAGAAAATTCGTAGAAAGAAACCCTAGGAAACTGACATACCAGAATCAAGAGGCAAGAAAAATTACCAGAATCGAGACTATATAGTATGAAACTGAGATTCCAACCTGAGAGAGAGACAATCCAAATCAAACTCACTGAGAGAAAGAGACAATGAGAGGGCTGCGAGCTTGAGAGATCGTGAGAGTATCGCAAAAGAGCCAAATGCAACTACAGGACCACTCAATTCATACCAAATTTATAGAGAGAGATCAGTGAATAATCTTTTGCGACCTAGAAAAAAAGAACGATGTGAAAAGAAGAATTGAGGGGATAACCAAATATAACTGCAAGCGACTGGTGGGAACTTGAACGACAGTTTCTCCGTTTCGTGGGTTTTTAATTATGTTTTCTTTCCAATAAAAAATATATTAACTTTTATTATGTTAGTTGTTTTACAATTATATCATCATTGGAACTCTCTTATAGCCATAAAACTAAAAGTATATTCCGACTCTGATACGGCGCAACACCCATTAATGGGTTAATAAATTTAAATAAAATTATGTACCAGTTTTTATGTTGTAATTATGGTAAAAATTTGATATCTTAAATTTTACATATATATATAGTTCTATTTGTTGCAGTCATATTTAGAATAGGAATGTGATTGTGTAAATCCTAGCAAATCTGGGAATGTATCTTATATTCCTATTAGGATTAGATTACCTATTAAATGTTGTAATCCTAAAGGGAAAGGTTTTACCCTTCCTACTACTATAAATAAAGGCACAATTGGGTGGAATAACACACACCTCACAATTACACATCTCTCTCTTTCTCTCTATCCATGCCGCACCCCTCTCTCTATGGCCTCCATAATTGTTCAGTAAATTATGCCTACAACACTATTTTTATTTTACATAGTTTTTTAATTGTAATTATCACTTTTTATTTGTTTACATAGTTTTTGAATTGTAATTATCACTTTTTATTTGTTTTGGTCAAATCGCAATGAAGACAAAACCAAATTTGGGTGTTTAGGGTAGTCACGAAAGCAATGGAGGTCTCCTTGCCTCCCTCCCACATTTTGTAGATTTTATTTATCATTATTTGTAACAATCATGTCATTTATTGATTGAAATTTCTCCGCATCACTTTTAATTAGGACTATTGGATGTTATAGGATTTAAAAGTTAAACAAAAGTGTAGTATTTCAAATATAGTAATAAATAATAAATTATGAAAGAAATATTTTGTTGCAATCAATAATCAATAGAGTAATAAATAATAAGTAATATAATGATTCTAACTATATTATAAAATAAAAAAAACATAAAAACATCCACCACGGGCCGATGGCATGGTGAATTTTCAAAATGCGGTGTGGTCATTTGAAGTAACCACTATAAGCATATCGCGTGGTGGTTTTGATATTCCATCACGGGATTAAAAACCGTTGTAGATTATTCACTTTTAACAACGGGCCGGAATATGACCGTGGTGGATTAATGTTATCTACCACAAGCTACACTTGACCGTGGTAATTGAATAGTTTCTACCACGAACTGTTGATGCCCGTGATGGAATGGACGTGGTAAATATGTTGTTATGTACTATAGTGAGTAAACAGAATTATTTGTACTAATTCTTCTTCTTCTATTTGAATTTTGAAGAAAAAGAGTGAGAATGGAAGGCAGTTCCCAATTTTATTTAGCAGCTGATACCTAACATTTCGAGGTTGTTTCTAATTTCCAACCGTTGGCCCTGCATATATATAAATAATGCTAGATTAAATTTTTTACACCAAATGATGTAGTTGTAGATGATTAGATTATTAATTAAGTGTCCATTAACGTGCTTGTATTGGTGAGACATCATTTGTTAAAAATTTGGTCTCCTAGCATTACCCTATATATATATATATATATATATATATATATATATATATATATATATATATATTTCAATGGTCATCGTGAAACAAATATATTACAATTAGGGTTCTGACATTTGCACTGCCACGTGTCTGTTTGATCCATAGATTCGTATGTATAAATCACTCTAATTTTGCGATTAGGAGCTTAACATAATCTGGCAGGATGGATTTCAGACTGTTTGAGGCTTCTCAAACAGGAGATAACCAGCTCTTGCACCAGTTGCTAGCAGAGAATCCACTTCTACTCCATGACCTTGCCCTAACATCCACCGAGAACCCGCTACATGTCGCTTCGTTTGCCGGACATGTCGAATTCGTTAAGGAGATTGTGAAGTTGAAACCAGCTTTTGTGTTAGAAATGAACCAGGATGGGTTTGGCCCCATGCACATCGCGTCAGCCAACGGTTACTTGGAGATTGTAAGGGAGCTGCTGAGAGTTGACCCGAGACTCTGCCGGATTAACGGAAGAGATGGATGGACTCCTCTTCATTGTGCTGCTGCTAGGGGAAGGGCTGATGTTGTCGGAGAAATGGTTTTGACCTGCCCGGAAAGTGCCGAAGATGTGACTCTACAAGGGGAGACTTCCTTGCATCTTGCTGTTAAGAACTGCCAGTTTGAAGCAGTTAAACTGTTGGTTGAATTGGTCAGGGAACTGAGGAAGGTGAACGTTTTGAATATGAAGGACAAACATAGTAATTCAGTTCTTCACCTAGCAACCTGGAAGAAACTGCACGAGGTTAGTACAATCTGATCAACTAGGTTATCTTTGACTCTTTGGCAAAGTGATATTTTAAGGAAAAAAATTCATTTAACCTCATTCTCCGCCCAATATACTCTCTACATCTATTTTATTTTTAGACTATTAATATTTCTTTAAAACTCTAATTTACTACCTAAATTATCCTCTCAATTCAATATGTGAATTTATCTTTACGCTCATTTAAAAATAAAATCCAAAATCAAAACATATGTTCTCTCCTCCCAGTAGGTTCGTCGTCTTTTCATTCAATTCTTTATTATTTAATAGAAATCAAAGTTAATAAGAATTGGTGAGAATAAATTTATCATTTAGGTTTACAGAAAGATGGCCATGCTTTTTGTGATTATCATGTTGGAAAAGCTTGATAATACCCTTTTTGCCCACTTTCTGATGCTTTTATGTACATTATTTGGGGCGTTAGAAATTTATATGGAACGAAGATTGGGCGGCCCGACTTGGTCGTCTCTCAAACTATTAAATCGAAAACAAATCAATAAAACACTTATGTAAATCGATTCATTCTTCAAAAAGAGCTTGTTGAGTGCTTAAGGTTTAAGCCAAATAGAACGTTAGTGAAAGATTGCGTGATAATAAAGGTTTAATTATTAGGTATGAGTTTATTGATAAATTTTAGTTTTATTGTTATTTCATTTTGTACTTGATGGTAATTATATAATAACTTAAAAAACCAATTCACATCTGAAGTTTAAGTTGAGTGTAGAGGTTAAATGGATTTAAATAAAAGTTCTCTATTTTAAATTACTTTAGTCCACGAAGTAAAGATTCAAACTTAAATACAAAAGAGCGGTCACATTGTCTTGAACAACAGATCTAACTCATAAATCCTAGCCTCCCCTTCGAATTTGAAACAAAATGTATTCAAACCTAGAAATGTTGACTTTATTATTTTACTAATGCTACCAATTTGTTAAAGATATACTAAGTTATTTGAAAGAAAAAAAGATATACTAAGTTATTTCATAAATTTTGACCAAATCCAACCTTATCAACAAATTATGAGCCATTGTTAAAAGATGAAAGATACGGAAGGAAATACAATAAAGTTTGGTCATAGCACAAAAGCAGATGTGGTTAGAATAATTGATCATAGCATTGTTTGCATCATTTCCGTTGCACTCGAGTTCGAATATCTATACTTAAAAATATGAGTAGTTTAAAATACTATTTTGAAAAAACAAATGTATATATAAAAAGCTGAGAATCTTCGTAGGTTGTGGAGTGGTTAGTTGGCAATGGAACTACTCCAAGCGCATTGGAAGTAAACATTGTAAACCAGGGTGGTCTCACACCTCTTGATCTTCTACTAGTCTTCCTGAGTGAAGCCGGTGATAGGGAAATCGAAGAGATCCTTCGTGGTGCCGGAGCTTCGAGAGCACAAAACATAAACCATACTCCCTCTCATTGCCCCATGGAAACCAATACCCTTCAGCTGCAGCGGCCAAAAAACTTGATGGAATACTTCAAGTTCAAAAAGGGCAGAGACTCTCCTAGTGATGCCCGCACTGCGCTACTAGTTATCTCTGTACTAGTGGCTACCGCCACCTTTCAAGTTGGACTCAGCCCTCCGAATGGCATTTGGCAGGACAGCTCCGGATCAAACAATAATGGAGCTGGCAGTGGGAGCAATGAACCAGCTGCACACTTAGCAGGGAAGTCCTTCTTGGGTTCTAACAATGCAGTTGCATTTGTCTTCTTTGTGGCTTTCAACTCGATTGGATTTTCACTTTCACTTTACATGATCAATGTCCTCACCAGCAACTTCCCTCTGCAGTTGGAGCTTCAAATCTGTATCATTGCGGTCTACTGCACGTACAACTTTGCAGTTACCAGCATTGCACCGGATAACACGAAGCTCATCATAATTGTGATCACTTCAGTTTTGCCTACTTTGGTTTCACTTGCTGTCCCATGCGCTAGACAGCTTATCATGATCAGGGTTAGAGAACCTGTGCTAAATTGGACTCGAAGGTTCATTTTACAATAGCTGTACACTATGTCTATTTCCGGGATCATATCATCGTTGGCGCATTCATCATAGAAGCTCCAGCTTCATATCCAAGTCACAATCGTTACTATCATCAATACAGTTAATATATTTACTATATATTACGAAATTTCTGGTGTAAAAACTTATATGATGATGTGTTAAGAATTCAATAAGAAAACAGTAAACAGAATTATTTGTACTAATTCTTGTTCTATTTGATTCATGATGGTGTTTGTTCTATAAGTCGACAGCTTTGCCAATCGTAATTGAGACTGTCGTTAATTAATATTTATGGCAGAAAGTTTTACATAATGATCATCTTTCCACATTTATCACAATGGCTAGCTATTTTCAATCACAATGACTTGTACTGCTCGATCAGATGAGAAGCATGGAGGCGCGACGTAGGAGCCACAGTGCAGCCCAAACTCTGCTGATAAGAAATCTAGAAATCAACACTAGAAACATGTTTATTTGGCCTCCTGAACATCCTAGAAACCAACATGTGCACGAGGAAATGCTCCTGAAAGCATATACATGCATGTGGACTTAAGGCACTGACAATTGAATATGATCTACAAACAATGATTGGAGCAAATACATATATAAATTCCCCAATGTTTCATTAATGGAAGTTCTAGAATTGATGTATCAAATGTCCTAAGTTGAGACGGCGATCAGGCAAGGTGTTCTAGAATTTGGCTCAGAAGTCGAATCATAAGAACTTCAAACAACAAAAAGCAACGGTTGCTTTACAAAACCGACCTATAAAAGGTACAACAGAAAACATAAACAGTAATCAGAACATCAAGCATCACCATTCACATTGCCTCCAATTCAAAGTTGTCTAAGGGAAAAACAGTAGAGTTCTCATCTATCGTCAATTATTATTACGGTTATTGGTATTTTCTCCAGTTGTAGGAAATAGTTTTTAGGTTCGATTTCTGTCCATAACGAGTTTTATACCAAATTATTGTGGCATGTTCATTTTGTGGCTTAACCCAAATTCTCCATCCCTTAATGTATAGGCGGCCTAATATTTTTAAGATTACTGTTTCGAAAATGACCATATGCAATTACACTTGCCTCTATTGCTACGATGGATATAGAAAATAAAAATAATTTGAAAGAGAGTTGTACACAACTCACTCTGCAATTAGATTTGACGATAGACTAAACTGCCGATTTTCTCCTGAACTTTCACTTAGCTTTCGATTTTGCTGCTAAACTTTTTAATTGGAAAATCAAGAACTTAAACTTCTTTTTTTTTTTTTTGCCAATTTCCTCCTACTGTTAGTTTTTTTTTTTATATAGATTTCATCCAAATTAATGTTAACTCTTATCATGTGCACACCACGTGACTCTCCTAGGGTTATCAATTATTTTAAAGACTACCCTCAGATGTTGTGCACATCAGAAATTTGAATGAAAAGAATGAAAAACTAACATCAGGGGGAAATTGGCCAAACAAATTAGTTTGAGTCCTTAATTTTCCAATTGAAAGGTTTATGAAGAAAATCGAAAGATAAGTAAAAGTTCAGAAGAAAAATCGACAATTTATTCTTCAACGTAAATACCAAATTAGACTTACCATTAAGTAGTTTAGCCCACCTCTTCTATCCCTTTTAATGTAAATTTGTGGTTGTAATTAAAAAAAAAAGTTCACAATTTGAAAGTGTTGTTGGGTGAACCATTATCTCCAGCCTTCTACAGTCTACTTGCCGACAGTTTTTTTTTTTTTTTTTTAAATGATAAATTTTGTTAGATTAGTTATTGAAGGGTTCAAACATCCGTTATTATGCAAGAACTTAACACATTTTCACTACTACAATACAAATTTTTTAATACTTCTAAAATATAAAATAGTAGATGACATGTTATTATATAAGTAAACGAACATCAAGAAAATAACTTTGCCCAAGTTAAGCACGACGAACTGGTTCACTTTTTGCGCGAGAGAGAAATGGAGGCCCTGATCGCCTCGTACGGAAACTCGTCGTCAGCCTCAGACTCCAAGTCGCCGGTTCCACCTCCAGATCTGAACAACTCTCAAAACCCGGCCGCAGCTCTGCGTCCGCCACCTCTACCACTTCGCGAAAGCCCCAATTCCTTGGGTAACCTCCAATTCCCATCAACTTTCTCTCTTTTTTTACTTTCTATTGAGATAGCTTTGATCAATTTGCCAACCAAGTGTTTGGTCCTCTGAAGGATTTCTGGACTTGTCACTAAGCGATCGGCCGAGCAGAGTCAGGAACTTCCCTCACGTCAAAGGGAACTACGTAGTATATGTATACATCCCAGGTAATCAAATTCTCGAATTTTCAGCTGGATTAGCAAAAATGCGATCGCTTTGCAGTTAGATTTGCTTGTTCGTACTTTCAGTTTATATACCGCCAGCACCGAGGAAAGAGATGGCCTTGTTTTTTAACAAGCTAGCTTCTCTGGTACCTGGTCTCCATGCCGTTGACGTTAACGTCCCGTTTGACATTCTGCGGAATGACAAGCACAAGCTCGAACAAGTTGCTTTAGGTAGAAAATTGCATATAAGTCTGGGAAGAACTGTCCAGGTTCGGGTACACCAGATTGATTCCTTGGTGACAATGCTGCGGCAGAAGCTTCAGAATCAGAGGCGGTATGGTTACATTTACATGAACTTTAGTACTGTTATTTAACACAGTGCTGCAAGCCTGCAACTTTTTTTGTACCCAATTTTCGATTTTTGGTTTTCAGTACAATTTATTGTTGTGAAACAGATATTGGATTGATTTTAGCAAATGGGAAGTTTTTGTTAACGATGATCGGACCCGGACATTTGTGTCGATAGAAGTCACTGCTGCTGGGTTAGCTGAGGTATGATTTAGTAACTGTCTAATTTCATGGGTTTTGAAACTTCGATATCTGCTTATGAGCTTACGGATTGTTCAGTGCTAGATACACTTGTAACACGAAAAGTGAAAATGGACAAGAATGTCTGATATATTCATGGTTCTCATGCTGGTTGGTCCGGCATAAATTATGCGCCAAATTATTATGGGAGAGTAAGCCTTCACTATGTGCAATGAAACATAAGAAAGCTTAAACCATAGTTAGCTATAGCTTCTAGTCAAATTTAGTTTAGTGTAAGGTCTGTTGGGACGAGCAACAAAAGGGAACAAAATATTGGGGGATCTGATTCACCTCTGATATGCTGGAGGAGTAAAAGGAGTGAACTAGTAAGGGCTTGTAACAAGTTGGGTGACTCCTCCCTGTTGGTTTTACGGTGGAAGAGTTGGAACCCCAACTTTCTTCAGGGTATCAGAGAAGGTTGGCCCACATGTGAAGCCCAACGGTCACACATGCTTTACTTCACCCAATTTGTGTTGTCCATATGTTTAGCTTTAAAATTCGCCACACGTTAGGGAGCATGTGAGGATGGGAAGGTAAAAGAATCTTACATCGGTAAAAGAAGAAACCTAGCAAGGGCTTATAAGGAGTTGGACGACTCCATGTTGCCACTTGGTTTAGTGGAACCCCAACTTCCTTCAATAACATGGTTTCTCGAAGCATACTTGTTTTTCGTATTAATACATGCTTGAGTTAGGTTTCGTTGTCAAATCACTGCCGTCACAGTGCTATAAGTCTGAGAGTTCTCAATTTCTATTGATTTCAGATAACAAAGCAGATTCAAGCTGTCAATGAGGTGTATAAGCTTCACAATCTTCCTGAATTTTACAAGGTTAGCATTTTTGTGCTTTACCGATCTCGAGCAATAATTGGAGCAAATGAATGTGCATGAATATTACTCAGAAAACTAATTCACTTCATGGGGTGTCGTTCATCGCAGGTTCCACGCCCTCATATATCTGTAGCTTGGGCATTGGGTGACATAAGCAATTCCCTGAAGAAAGTGTTTGAAGGAGAAAGAAGATCTGCAGTTGGAAGATCAGTACCGAAAAGTATTTTTACCAGTAAATTCAACGGCATCGAATGTAGGATTGGGAATAAAATACACAAAATATGCAAATTTTCTGAAGAATAATGTAATTGTTAAGTTGTTAACTATATACTGAAATATGTGTGAAAATATCGCAGAGTATTGAATATGAATGAAACGTTGCACTTTCGAGTACTACTCCTCGTTTTTGTATACGATTTTAGCTTCACCTCTATCTGCAGAGGTTCTTTGCTGGTATTGTTAACGACTTCCCCAATGGCCACTTCGACAATGTATATTGGTTGTAGATCCTCGCGTACTTGAGGCGAAGAGTGACATTACTGATCCTCCTTCAAAGAAAAATTATCTTCCACCTCCAGGTATGCCGCTCTGTCGACAGTGGAGGCGTTGGCATTGAGACAGCTTGTAATTTTGTCGGTGGCGGTAAATCTCCTGCATGTTGCCGAGAGCAATGGTGCCACCACCAAGCCTTACAGGCCAGAACAACGTTTTGGAGCCGTTGATGGTGGAGTCATCCGAGTCAGCTAAAAATCCAGTTATTCTTGGTGAGCCGTCAAAATTTACCTGTGGAGATGGACTTTATGCAGAGGCTGCCGTCGGCGTTGGTGAGACTTGGTTCCCCTTCCCCACCGTTGGATCTTCAAGGTCAGTGGCCACACCCAATCCATGACCATGAACGCATCCCAGACCATGCGGGGACAGACAATGCAGGTCGTGGAACATATGCACTATTGGCCATCACTACTTCGAACTTTGCGGAATGGCTCCCGGCCTCCGCTCCGGTGAATTTGAGAAACCCCTGCAGCTGGCAGGCCATCCAAATCTCCATCGTCTGTGTAGCGCAAGTACTTGCTGTTTAGGTAGGTTTGATTTCACCATCACAAATCCTGGCAGAATTGGCATTTTCACTCTCTTCGAGCAACAAAAGGAAAAAGGGGAAGATGTTGCACAAAGGAAGAAACCTTTCAATTTATTAAGATGTCTTAGCCATTTTCCTGAACAATTGATGTATATACAAGTTCTCGGTTACATAATGACTCAGGAGAGGACGTATGTATTGCATTGCATCAAAAGTGAAGAGAAAAATAAAATGTTTCCAAGTGGTAGGGGAACGACAAATGATGGCGTTGCACTTCTAATCGAAGGGATCAATCCGAGGGTCGTGTTCACTTGCCATCGCCATTCCAGTGCACAGGCATGTAGGGCACATTACCTGCCAAATTACAGACACAATGTCAGAAATAGTTGACACTTGGAAATCAACCCTCAAAAATTTGCTACCAAATTATCCTAAATTTCATTTCCGGTGCGATTTTTTTCTTCCCAAATGTTTTTCGCGTGCCCAACAAACACAAGTATCATTCACCAAACATGCGAGTCAGCAATTCCAAGGTATATGATGAGCCAAGTACAACTAAGTGGCAGGCAAGAAGAGAAATTTAGTATGCAATAAACATTCAATGACATTTTTATATGTCTAACCTTTCCCGCTCCTGAGCAGTTTGAACATCTTTCGGTTTTAGGCAGTGAGAGGGGCTGACTTCCGCCATCAACTGCTGATACTGGTTCAGTAAGAACAAGGGTTCCAGTGTTTGAGCAGCGAGCACAAGCAAGATATCCTGCATCAGTATCGAATACACAGATCAAGAATATAGAGAAGGTAGACTAGACACTAACAGGCATTGTTCTAAAAATCCCCGCCTAGCGCCGCCTAGGCCCCGCCTAGGCGCTAGGCCCCAGCCCACCGCCCCGATTAATGCCTAGGCCCCAGCCCACCGCCTAGACCACCTAGGCACCCGCCTAGCCCGCCTAGACCACCTAGGCACACCTGCCTAGCCTGCCTAGGCACCCGCCTAGCCCGCCTAGGCACCCTCCTAGACCCGTCTAGGTTGCAACTCACTTAGACAGAAAATACATAACTTTCATTTTGCATTTTGTTTTTTCCAATAAATTGTAAGAGACTTGTTGCATACTTGAATGAACAAACATTATATCCTTATTTCACATGTTTTCATTATGTTCCAATACTTCATGATATATATGCATTCTATTTTGTAGTTTATGATGAAATTATATATATTTCAAGTAGAAGCAGACACTTATTTACCTGAAATATGATAGATTTACTTAAATCCGTCTAGTCCGCCTAGGCGCCCGCCTAGGCCCCGCCTAGCCGCCTAGGCGCTAGGCCCCAGCCTGCCGCCCGACTAGCGCCTAATGACTTTTAGAACCTTGCTAACAGGTAGCAAATTCAAAGCAATTAACCGTAATGGACATATTCTGGCTCAAGCTGCAACCCTAGATTTTAGTAGTTTCATTTGGTCCAACCCCAGTAGTTGACATATGAAACCAATACAAACATCTCCATCTTACGTATTTAAAGCTATAGCAAAACAAATAACTAAAAGTGAGAAATATGGGACATAATCATACCAGTTCCAATACAATATTTGCATCTTTTTTGCTCCTGCTGTTTCACATTGTTTATTTCAACTACCATCAATGCTGAGATCACTCCGACTGCTCCTCCTGAGAACGACGCCACAATGGGATCAACTTGGCTGCAGTTTGAAAGCATAGCAGATCAATAAGCGAAACTGGTAACAACATAGTATCAACATCATTTAGCTGCTTCATGTCAAGATAGATAACATCCTGCATTTTTCCAGTGTGTAAAACTTGAGGATTCTCATAAAATTTGACTATATCGGTTCCCAAAAGTAAAATTTACTACTTTTGGTTCCTATATTACAGACAGAAAATAGGAACTATTGAATTAAAAGATTCATATCAAGATAGATTATACAAAATTTCAAAACAATAATTACTAGAGAACGGGAGGGTTAAAAGCCCGAAATACGAGCCATACCTCAACTGCAACGGCAGATGCATATTTACTATAAAATCTTTATATGATGTGCCTCCTATCCCCAGCTTCAACTCCAGCTGGTAGATGTAAAGATAATTGTAGGCAAAGAGTTAGAAACATAACCGAATCCAAACTATACTTATTTGATATGTTTCCTCATTTTCTGACTTGCAAATTGAGAAACATATTGTCAGACCAGTAAAAGAAAATCAGAAAACGTTGGCTAACATACTCTCTGAGACAAATGTAATGTTTATGAATAACGGTTAAAACTAATTACAAAGTTAATGCATAACGAACTTACAGAGGGTGATATGAGGCCACCGAAAAGTATAAATCCCGCAATAATTGAATAACAGACTGCATAATACTGCTTAAGGTTTTCTGAACTCTGCAAGCAATGCATTCACAATTTTTTTATGAATCAACTAAAGGCTACCTAAAAGTGTCGGGGAAATGAAATAGCCAAGGTTAATGAAACAGTGAAACCCTTATTAACCATGAACATACATGTCTTCATAGGGGCAAGCAGCTTACCAGGGGAGGCAAAAATGGAATGAAAGACGGAAAACTAGGAAGTTCGTTTTCTTGGTCTAACGTTCCAAGCTCTGCGCTTTTAATCCTTTGTTGTATCCGCAGCCTGCGAACCTACGCAGATTGAAGCTTATAAAGCAACCAACATACTCACGATTTCACAAATCACATTTCTGGCAAGAAAAATTATAACGAGTCTGTCTGAAATGGCAATCATATTCATATGCAACAACATGCCAATACGAAGAAAGTGGCCTCACCTCTTCCATATGCAAGAAAATCTTGTTTCGTCGGCTTCGAATATTATCTTTGATCTCCTGCAACTCCATTTTGGCAAAGTCCTGCACCATTTCAGGCCCCTCTATAATACAAAATCTGCATAATTAAGCATGTAAAATAAGATTGAATAATTACAAGCTTTTGACAAAAAAAAAAAAAAAATTTAAAAAAAATCACAGGCTACAAAGCAATCCGTATCATTGTTGGGGTTAATTAAGATCAGCAGCAAATAAATCACATGAGTTTTTCACAGAAAGTTACAAACTTTTGAAGACCAGTAAACTGTCTGCAATCAGATAATTTTCAAAGTGCAAAGTAACAAACCAAAGCTTGGAACTTTGAATTTCCACTTTCTGTAAATTTCCTAGAGTGAGAGTGAGAGAGAGTACCCGGCGGGGTTTGTATCGCCGGCGGGATTAGGATCAGAGTCGACAGAGGGACCGAAAGAGGAGGAGTCGGGGTCGGACGCCATCGCCATGGATCTCCATTTGGAGCTGCTTGTTGATTTGGGGCTTCTTGCGTAGCTGAATCCGGAGCAGCTGGAGCTATGCAATTTGTACGGACAGTACCGATGTGGCGGGAAAGAAACGGCCAAAAGTCGGCCGGAACAGAGCATCTCTCTCTGTCTGTAAAACACCAGATAGCAGAGCTCTCTCTTTATCTGAAAAATTGCGATGGTACAAGTGGAGACGATCACAAAAGTAAATCTTGAAGCACTGTTAATGTGCAGAACACTTGTCAATTACCGAACACTAGGAGTGGTAGTAGGGGGGAGAGATGGTTCGATCGGCAAAAGAATAAATAATGGAGGGAAGTGGGTGATTCTTGTTTCTCTCAGTTTTTTTTAATTTATTACTTTATTTTATTTTTAGTGGATCTAGTTTCGTTAGATTCGAGTTAGTGTTCATGCGTGTAGTACGCTTCAGTGCATATTAAAACATTACAATCTAATGATCAATCCATATTTGAGACATTGTAATAAAAATCTTCGTCTCTTGCCGCTTGGGTCCCACTTAAGTGTTAGGTGGCTGGCTGCTACTCGAATTATTTTCTAGATGTTTGAAAATTAAAAAATTATGCTTAGACTTACTTAGGTGTCCGTCTAGACATTTGTTTAGGTCGGCTAGACCCCACCTAGGTCGTCTAGACTCGTGATTCTCACTTAGATAGAAAATCGACAACGTTCATTTTTTTTTGCATTTTTTTTTTGTTTAGTAAATTGTAGGATGCTTATTGAATACTTTGATAAACAATCATTATATGTTTGTTTTTCATATTTTCAAAAATATACAATTTATTTTACAATTATGTATCCTCAAACAATTATGTATTTTTAAGTATAAATAGATATTTATTAATACAATATATAATAAATTTAATTAAATCAGTCTAATCTGCACAGAAACCCGCATTAAATTCCAAGAGATTTCCCAATCGGGCAATTTCCTATTTATTTTAAGAGAAATACTTAGGAGATTCGCTTAAAAGTGAGACTCTTTATAGATTCTCTGTCATTTTATATTTTTTGCACAATATTTTATAACGTTGTATAGAGTTTTATTTTAAGAAAGGCTCTCAAACCTTTTTCTTATTTTAAACAAGAAAGAAAGTGACAAAACATGAGAAATCAATCATTTTCGTTATCTAATAGTGTCTCTATTTTTCTCTGGTGTTGTGTGTATCGTGTAACAAAATGAAAACGACTATCATCAATCATCATGGATTCATGGTTTTATTCTCATATCCATTAAATGTGGATAAATAGAAAAAGGAGATAATTGTAATTTTCATTTTTTTTAGATATTTGTAATTAAATTAGTCCAATATTTCATGACCATGGAATATTGTTTGGTCTCAAATGCAATTCCATAAATGTTGTCTCCATCCTAGTCTTTTTTCTGACTTTTGAGACCTTGGATAGAACATGGAATTAATATAAATCGGTTACAAACGCCAAAAAAGTCTCATCAACATTTGAAACAACGATGAAAGCATTTAAAAAACCAAAAGATATGCCAGTGTTTCAACCAACGATATTATGTTTTTAGAGAGGGGGTTAACTTAATCTCATAATAAGCTAGAAGTAATGTGGTTCAAATCTTCCTTTAATGAAAATCGAACCTAAGACCTCTCTTACCAAATTATTGCCATTTTGAGATTATGGCAATAACTTGGTGGTGTTTGGTGATTGGATTTGAAATCAAACTTTGGGTAAGGTACCACATTTTGTGTTTTAAGTTTCGAGTCTCTAGTTAATAATTTCTGGTGTTCAAACAATCACCACATCTGTTGAGAGCATCCACTAATACGGAACTTAATTTAGAATTCGTGTTTTAATTTAGAGATGACTTAACAATCAACTATTGACAATTAGTTCTCTTTGTATGAATCTTATTTTAATGGGAACTTGATGAGTTAATCCGCTAGCTATCATGGTGCGCACATAAACAATGTTTTACTAGATGTCTAGACAATTGATGTGCCTCATCGTATTTTACAAAGAATCATCTAGCTATAGGTCAAACTTTCGAGTCGATTACACTTTTTTTGGTCTAGGGTTCGACTCTTGGATTCGAGTCACGGGCATGAGTTGCAATTATATAGTCTTAGGTTTGAGGGGAAGAGATCATCTCCGAACCTCTCCCACCAAAGCCACTTAATCTATTAATCCGGATCCTTGAAATTTAATTCAACGACTATAAACAAATTATCCTTTTAAAAGTTATAATAATTTTATCGACTTAATGAATGTACATTACATTTTTTATTTTGTATCACGACACATTTAATCACACAACGAGACAGATAAAAAGGACTAGCTGATACCAAAGTCTTGAGTACATCGCTCATGTCTTCAGATTCAACATATCGGGTCGGGTTCCGCCGTTCGAGCTAACGACCCCAAAACTGCGGCTACGCTCCCTTTTGTTTTACAAACACTAGCAAAACCTCCCCTTATAAATACCATCAAATCCGCCGCAGGAGCCACCAAATGCTCCTTTCTCTTCACTTTCACACACTAATCCTCTCACAGAGACGGTAGGGAATCCAGTTGCTTCTCCATTCCAGAAAGCTTTCCTTGTCCATATTTTTACACCATCGCCTCTGTATTTGAGCAATTTCATTTATCCCTGCTATGCATATTTCAGATATTCAGCTTGAATTTTATCAAAAATAAATAAAATTTCAAAGTCTATGGTTTTTTTTTTTTTAAATTATTAGATGAGGCAGGTGATGATTTATACATATTTTGCCTACATTGCTTGATTGTCTCAAATTGTTGAGATAGTGAAAAAACTCAAATGTATCTGAGGCCGGCCTTCCTCTCCCTGGGAAGAAGAACAACCTTTTATTTTTTATGTTATTTTAATTTTGGGTTAAATGTGATAACTTGTATTAAATATACAAAATCCATGTATTTTCATAAAAAAAATAAAAAAATAAATGGTTAAGAAGAACTGCAATGAGCTACACCTCTGATGGATTGTTAAAGTTGAGAAAATAACATTTTAAAAAAACTCGTTGTGCACATATTGGGTAATGGTGGTGCTATTCACACTTTTTTTTTTTTATCTTTTATATATCCATTTCAATGTTTGTCAATATGATCAAATGAACTAAAAAATATTAAAAGACAAAAGTTAATAAGGAGTGTATAGAAAGTAAAAATAAGAGTGTGGATAACCACCTTGGACAAACACACAATGGGTGAACTACGAACATATAGAAAAGAATTTTTTACGAGATTTTTTCTGGTGCTTCAATTAAAAAGTCTGCAATATCATATAGAAAGGAGAACGGATAGAGATCTCAGCTATATAAAAGTTGGATAGAAGAAGTGAAATAATGCATTGGATGTATAGTGCGACCTTCGTATACCATTAAAATTCAAATAAATTTTTTTATAGGACGATAATAAGACCAACAATACTTATGGCACATGATGTTGGGTCAAGCATCAATACATGCAAAAAATAAAGTGTAGCAGAGATGTGAATGATTTGTTGGATGTATGGGCCCACAAGAAATGACATGAAAAGAACTAGAATATCCAAGATAAAGTAGGAGGATTCGCAGTTGATGATAAGATGAGAGAAAATCGGTTAAGCTGATTTGAACACATGAACCGAATACTATAGATGCTTGGTTAGAATATGTGATTATGGACAGAAAATCAGGCAAAAGTGGTAGAGGGAAACCTAGGAGTACTTAAAAACAGATTTTTAAAAATAAACATAAATTTTTTAGAGCTAACGAAAAACTTAACACAAAATCTAAAGCGATTATGTTCTAAAATTCATAAAAACAACCCTACTTAATGAAGTAGTGCCTTGTTATTATCGTATACTGAATATAACTTGAATCAGTATCTTGAGTAGTGTTTTACGTTGACTGTATTGTTGGAACTTGCACCCACCCCCCAACAAAAAAAAGAATTTAACGCATCCATGTTAACGTGTTACAAATGGGTCCAACCACTAACAACGCGAACCTACAAGCTCCAACAGGAACACTAAATTCTGCCATATCACTTACTACTTTCCATCAATTGTCAAACCATGCAATCACCATCTTCGTTACCAACTTGAATATCCCATCGTTTCGTCTCTATCATTCACGGATTTGACACTTCTCCCGGTTGAAACCACAATTCTCTTATACATGTTTGTACTCTTTTTTTTTTTTTTTTGATAAATGAATGATTATTTTAAAAGAAAATCAAAAGAAGCAACAAACAACAAGAAGGCAGCAAAGCCAAGCTAAAAACCAAAAAACACGTAATGCTGTAAACAACAGCAGCAACCGAACCTAACAACCAGTAACAAAAGGAGAACAACTACATAGGAATTCTCCATTCTTAAAAAAATAAGCACGTTTGCAATATAGAGAGCGAAATCTCCAAAGAACATAACTGCAAACGTATAAAGTTCACAATGATTTTAAAGACAACAATGGAGTTGATGTGCTCATTTTTGAATTTCCGGTTGGGTAGCTTTCTTATGCACATTTGAATTATTATGTCAGATGTAGGGCGTTGCGACCATTAATTTTTTTCTGAGCAGGCATGATCGCAGTTGTTGCACTTCTTACCAACTCAACATTTACACAAACTAATAGCAAGAAGTTTAAAGTACTAGGACTAGTACTGCGGTAGTTGATGATAATATATAAATATATACAGGATTAAAGATATGGTGACACACACTTTTATCACGTTTTCACACACATATTATAGGATTCACTTCGTGATATATTTTAACAATTTGGACTAATATATATTTTAGTGCATCATTCATAGATGTTTGCAAAAAATTAGATAAATCCAAAATCACTAAAAAATTTGTTTGTAATGAAAAAAATGGACGAATATGGTTTCTACAAATAAACATTAAATTTAATTCAATTGTTATTTAATTTTCTGATTTAAATGATTATTGGTAGACATATCTTTGAGATAAGATATAAAAGATAAAAGTTTGGATCTTTGAAGTATATTCAGTGTTTAATATATTGGTATCGATAGAAATATCAATATGCAAATTTACGAAAATATCGATCAGATATTGTGTAAAGATCACTCATTTGGTCTCCGGTATATATATCTAGACTTAAGTGACGAGAACGATAAAGTCACGGTGTTTTAATACTATCACTCGTCATCGTATGCTTTAATTTTTTTTTTATATATAGCATCGCTTGATCGGTTTGAGACACCACTATTGTTATGATCATTTTATACAAGTTATTCTCGTATATCTGATCCAAAATTCAAAAAATCAATATTCAATATTCTCAACGAGAGAAACTTTGATAAGTTGTTGATCGATAGATGAGAACCCAGAAGCTAAAGGTACAAGCGTTAAACATGCATGCATATATGATAAAACTTGATACTTGGATCTGAGATAAATATGTATACATCAAGGGTAATGCTAAGGAGACTAAATTTGTAAACTAAATGACATGAAAGTTGACGATTGGATTATTGATTTAGCGTTAATAAACGCGCTCATTTCCTATTGATGACACATCATTTAATTTGCAAATTTTGTGTACAAATTTAATCTCTATAGTATTACCCATACATGAATTAGGAGTATATCAATTTATGTTCCTTATTTAATACGAAGGGGAGACAAAATTTGTAGATTAATGTGCAGACGAAATGATGTGTCACCAATACGAAATAAGCACATATACGAAATAAGCACATTAATAAACACTTAAGTAATAATCCAATCATCAACTTTCATCGTTTAGTTTACAAAATTTAGTCTTCATAACATTACCCTTAATATGAAACATGAACCAAAACCAAAACAATGAACTTTACCTATAATTAATTAATTAGGATAATGCTAGTGAGACTAAATTGGGTAACTAATATGTTCCAAGGCTGCTCCCATATGAATGTTTAACAAAGCAACACACTTATCTTGAACACACTAACAAATTGATTGATATCATTGCATCCCATAAATATGTTTGTCCAAGAATGATGAAGCTTTGTTCATTCTTGAGATTACCATTTCATTTACTTTGCATTTTTTAATAGTCTTTTACTTCGTTCTTTTTTTATTTCCTACAATTCTAATCACAATCAACAAACAAGACAGAGGTAAATAATATTAGGACCAGACTATAAAGTCCTAATGCATTGTAGTCACCTCTCTAACGCATTTTATCAAGTAGTTGGAAGGCATATATGAAGGGCAACTCCAACCTTCAAATAGATAGTACCCAAGTCATTCATGGAGACTCACCGAAGTTCGAAATGTCAGCTAACCCCCTTTGCCCCTAAGTCGGTCCGTCCCTGCCTAGGCTATATATGTTTGGATGAAAGATTTTCAAGTCCTAAAGAATTGAGCTCAAATTATTAAGGAATAAATTACTAAAATTAGATAAGAGAAATTAAAAATATCTTTCATGAGCATTACAAAAGGATATGAGAGAAATTTACAAATTCCTTACTCGTTGTGACTTGTGATTCCTCGCTCAAACATAACCATAGTGTTTTATGGAATTAACAGGTTATCCACATAAGAAGTTGACTGAACTCTGAACTAAGAGAAATTTTTTATATGTTCGGAACACAAGTGATACATCATCTGTCATTATATAACTAGTGAAAAGTTTCATTTTTTAAGTATTGTTAAAATTTTAACGCAAATATATTACAAATTGTATAGTAATACGTGATATACCATCGTATTTCTGGTACATTAAAAGATTTCGCCCGAACCAAGTTAAATTAGCACATTACCAAGTTATGACTGTTTCACCAGCCCATAGCTAATCCAATTCATTGCTCTGTCAGTAAAACAAGCCATTTGCAGAAGAAAACGTGACTGTTTTGACCAGTTGAAGCGCAAGCAGGTTGCAAAAGATGAGTAGGTGAATCAATAAATATTCCAACAGTTAATGCTTTTATGGTGTAAAATTAAATTACCCATATATTAGGGTTAAGTAGATAGGAAAACTAACGAAAAGGGTTTGAAAACTTTGAATTTTAACTATAAGAATAAAATAAATGATAAAATGAATAGTATTAAGATTAACTTTTTAGTATAAAAATGTGTTTTTTCGTTAAAATAAACAGTACCGAATCTTTTCATAAAGTTATCAAACAAGATAGATCAAATCCATAGCTTTCAAGTCCACGCATCTCTCTATATATAGTACTCAGCAACTTCATCACCTTAATCATTCCTCTCTTTTTTGATTTTAAATTTGTATTGGTTATAGAGAGAGAAGTTGGTAAGCTAAGCTAAGGTTATAATATTATCCATGGAGAGGGTGATGATGGACGTCGTTCTGGTGTGTTTGGGGCTTATCTTTTTCCGGCTATGGTGGCGCTACTGGTCAGTTACTGGTGGCGGGTCTAAAAACCTGCCGCCGGGGCCGCCAGGGTGGCCGATAGTGGGAAACCTAATCCAAGTCATCCTCCAACGTCGGCACTTCATCTACGTCGTCCGCGACTTACGTGCAAAGTACGGACCAATCTTCACCATGCAGATGGGGCAGCGGACTCTCATAATCGTCACCAGCTCCGACCTCATCCACGAGGCCCTCGTCCAGAGAGGTCCCGAGTTCGCGTCCCGCCCTGCTGACTCCCCCATCCGCCTCCTGTTCAGCGTCGGAAAGTGTGCCATCAACTCTGCAGAGTACGGTCCTTTCTGGCGTACCTTGCGGAGAAACTTCGTCACCGAGCTGATCAACCCGGCGAGGATAAGGCAGTATAGCTGGATCAGACACTGGGCTATCAAATCCCATATGGACAGGCTGATAAAGTCCGAAGATAGCATCGTTCATGTGATGAGCGAGTGCCGGCTCACCATCTGTAGTATCCTTATATGCTTGTGCTTTGGGGCGAAGATCTCCGATGACAAGATCAAGACGATCGAGAGCGTGTTGAAAGACGTTATGATGATGACAACTCCAAAGCTCCCCGATTTCCTGCCGGTGCTGACTCCATTGTTTCGCCGGCAGGTCAGGGAAGCAAAGGAGCTGAGGAGGAGGCAGTTGGAGTGTTTGGTTCCACTCGTTAGAGACAGAAAAGCATTTGTTCTTGAAAGTGATAATGTTAAGGATGAAAACGTAAAAAAGATAATGGTGAGTCCAAAGGGTGCTGCTTATATTGACTCCTTGTTTGAGCTGGAGGTGCCGGTAAGAGGGAAAGACCGAGGCCACAGGCGGTTGGAAGAGGAGGAGCTCGTGACTCTTGTCTCCGAAGTCATCAATGCCGGGACGGATACTAGTGCTACGGCGTTAGAGTGGGCTTTGCTTCATTTGGTGATGGACCAAAAAATTCAAGAGAAGCTCTACAGGGAAATCGTTGATTGTGTAGGGACTGCGACAGATCACAGTCCCAACACAAATGAACAAAAGCCGCACGAAGAGGTGATCACTGAGAGTGACGTGGAAAAAATGAGCTACCTTTCCGCGGTGGTGAAAGAAACATTCCGGCGGCACCCCCCGAGCCACTTCGTCCTGTCTCACGCAGCCTTGGAGAACACGGAGCTCGGCGGATACACTGTGCCCGCAGATGCGAGCGTGGAGTTTTACACTGCATGGGTGACTGAAGATCCCGATATGTGGGAGGACCCGGGTGAGTTCCGACCGGAGAGGTTCTTGGAGGGAGGAGACGGGGTTGACGTGGACGTGACCGGGACCAAAGGGGTGAAGATGGTGCCGTTTGGAGCTGGCAGGCGGATCTGCCCCGCATGGACGTTAGGGACTTTGCATATCAACTTGCTGCTTGCTCGGATGGTGCATGCTTTTAAATGGTTGCCGGTTCCAGATGCGCCGCCGGACCCGACTGAGACGTTTGCTTTTACAGTTGTCATGAAGAACCCTCTCAAGGCCATCATTGTGCCTAGGTCGTTAATGTCATCCACCAAGATCTCATGTTTCAAGACCAGGATTAATTAGCTTGGTTTATATTAATTAATTATAGTTATTATAAGGCAGGGTTGTTTACTGTTAGTTTATTCTTAATTATGCTCTAATTTATGAGAAAAAACTGTACAAGTTGGAATTATAATTTATAAGTTAAGGACTATATATAAGACGGACGTGATATGATGAATTGGTATTCTTATTAATATTTAATTGGTATGTTTTCTTGTTTCTGATAAACATTAAACAAAATCCTATGTTTTCTTTTGCACTTGCAAGCTAAAAGTTAGACAATGTAACAGTGTTGTCTCTCCATCACTTGCTTTTTCCTTTAAAAACTAGGGTAATATTAGGAAAATTAAATTTTTAGATAAAATTTTGTAAATTAAATGACATGGAAGTTGATGATTGAAGTATGATTCAAGCGTTGATACTCGTGTTCATTCCTATTTGTGACATATTATTTAGTTTGCATATTTATTCTAAAAATTTAGTCTTCCTACCATTATCTTTAGAAACTATAGCTGCTTAGCATTTACGGGTAACAAAGTTACTTTGTGAATTTGTTAGTGCAATAAAATAGGAATATTGAGAGGAATGAATCGAACGCGGAACTTTGAATGCATTAGTTTATGTGTTTATTTAACAAAGTTACATGTTATTTTCGGCAAAGAAATAGGAAGTATTAAAAAGGGGTAATTCATACCAACCTAATATTTTAAGTGATTGTAAATCAGACAACCTAATATTTTGAGTGATTGTAAATCAGACTCAGGGCTAGTTTGGTATTACTGTGCTTTTAAAAAAAACTGTTTTTGCTGTGATGTGAGAATAAAAGATTGTAAAATAAAGCAGATAAGTGTTTGATAAATTTTTTTTTAAAAAGTGCTTTAACGAAAAAAGTAGTATTCAAGTGTTTGGTAACTTTTATATAAAAATGATGTGCATATGTTAAATGACTAAAAAGAGTATAATATTATATTAAACATTATAATAATTTAAATTTTTTCTCTTATAATTTTTTTATTTATAATCTCTCCTACGTTCACTCTCTCTCATCTCCCTCATTTTCTCTGCTGCTCATCCTCCTTCATCTCAACTTCACTGGATCTTCGAGCGTCAACGTCTCCGACCACACCTTCGAGGACAGACAAATTTGTTGAGGTATAAAATTAAATAAATGGTTTGTTTATTGGGTTTTAAATTAGGGTTTTGTTATTGAATTTGATGAATTTATTTTTGTGTCGTGCAAATAAGATTGGTTGGCATCTTATTAATTTATTGGGTGTTAATTTGGTGAATTCCTTGCGGATGAGAATCATCATTCCTGCTACCGGAGAAATCATCGGTCCTTTTATCACCCTAAGCATTTCCGTCAATTAAATTAATTTATGGGTTATTTTTTAAGTTTATTATACTATTTAATGTCGCATTTGATCGTGTGTAGGATCTGAAAGGAGGAGAGGGATAATCATTGGTGCAGTGGTGGTCGATGTCGAGCGGGAGTGGGAGGGACGACGGCAATCCTAGGGATTTGATGCGGGGGGAGAACGAGGGAATAGGAAAGAGATCCTTCCAGTTGTTTTAGGAATAAGGATTGTCATTCTGTAAAACTAACGAGGGTGTTATTGGAATTTAGAAAGTTTCATTAACATTGCACTGTAGCTCTGCATGTTTTGAAAAAAAAAAAAAAAACTGTTTTTTCAAAGCTATGATTTGCAGCTTCACGATTTTGGCTTTTTTCCACCCTCAATGGTGAAAAAAGCGTTGATTTTAGTGTGTTTACCAAACACTAAAAAGACTCTAACTTTTTTTCATACTTGCTTTTTTTTATAATTTCAGCTGTGCCAAACTGGTACTCAAGCTTTTAGTATTCAAGTGCAACGAGCCAAGCTTGAAAAAGGTTAAGGTTTCACTAAATAACTGTGCCAAACCAAGAGGTTTTAAAGTTATTAAAAGGGATGCAAACAATATGGATAATGCTTATATGTTCCTCCCGTGGATACCTGCTTGTCCTCTACTAACAATTAACGAATCATTACTGTTCGAACATCATAATCGGAATCATTTTTTTTCTTTATCATCACGTAAAGGTCATATATGTAAAAAAAAGAAAAATCATTTAATTTGAAATCCTTTAGTTATACATCCATGTTAAACCAATTAACGATTTTGATAACAAGTAACATCCTCTTGATAAACCGTTCATTTTTTTTTATGCATATTAATAGTTAAAAGATCTCCATTTTGAATAATATCTACGTATATGATCTTTAAACGATAATAAAGAGCATAACCAGTTCTTATTATAATATTCGAAAGATAAAAACTCGTTAATTATAAATGGAGAATAAGCAAGTTCCTCACGGAGGAAACACAAACATTGTACGGACAATACATTCTACACATTACGCATTTTTTGACATTATATGGACAAAAATCTATTAAATTTTTTTACTTGATCAAAAAGTTGGAAAAATATATCACCGAAACATAAAAGTCCGGGAAAGAAATGGTGGCCCATGAAAGCCCATTTGTTTTTCAAAACGATAACTGTTCGATTCGGTTGATAATATATAGGCCCATTGAAATCCACGTGTTTCCCTCAAAACCCTAGCTCTCTCTATCCCTATAAAACCATGGCGAACGCCCGCTTTCCAGTCAACCCAGCAACGCCTCCACCGCCATTTTTTCGCAGAAATCCAATTTATGTTAGCAAAAGTTTAAGAGAGAGAGAGAGAAAGAGATTGGCGGTGATGACCCAATGAAATTCAAGCTCAACAGACCGGATTGTAGGCCTTCTCTTTTCAAGAGAAGGTTTGCGTGTCGACAACCCCGCTGAACTGAGCCTTCTCTTTCTCCCTTTTTTTTTTCTTCATTTAATTTCCCAGAAAATTTTGTGATTTGGTTGTTTTATATTTGTATTTAATTTGTTTTCAATTGTTTTTTTTAATTTAATTTAATTTTGGTGGGAAAGTGAAGGAAAGGGGGATTGCTATGAGGATACCAAGCTCCCTCTTCTGATTAAGGTTGAGGAAACTTGCCGGCCGAATCGAACCTAATAATTATCAGCCACCACTGAGTAATTCTCCCCTTTTTCCCACCTTAATTATTTCTTATTTCTTTTTCTTTTTTTAATCAAAGTTTTGATCTTTTTATTTATTTATAGTAATTGTGAATTTAGTTGTGGGAATGATGGATTGGGATGAAGCAATCAAATTATCCAACACTTGATCTGAGATATTTGTTATCGAGTGATGCTAACTGATATACTTCTGAATCTGAATTATTAATTTAGATTGTTTTATTTTGTATTTGTGATGAAAATTCGTCAGGTGATGAAAAATGGAATAATCTTAAGACACCTTCCTACACAGCAATGATCTTGCTGTGGATGAGAACAACTTTCCATTCTGATGATGATTTGTTATTTAAATCTTGGAAGAAAAATTTAAATTCATTTGTTTGTTTGTTTACGATTTAAACTCACTTCACAAGCTTAATCCATTTTAAAACATAATACAAAATATTTGACATTTATTTCCTATTTTTACCAACAAATGGAGAGGGCTATCTCCAAATAATTGGTTGTTGTTAGGATTTTGAATTGTGTGTATAGTGGACCGTTAGATGTCAGGGTCTCATCTTATGACAGTGAAATCTATCCGTTAGTTTGATTGCTGCAAAAATTGATGGAATAATAAAAAATTTGAAATGGGCCACTTAGTACGGTATTATTTTTTACTTATAAGAGGTGTTAGGTTTTTTTTCGTTAAACGAGAATTTGAACCACATTATTACTAGTTCATTGTTTGGCTAAGCTTATGTCATTTATCTTAGTGTAGATAATATTGTTTGTTCAAACAAAAAAATAAAATTTTTGAAACTGAGAGACTTTCGTACCTCGTTTAGAAATTGCGATTATAGGATGGGGACATAAGATATGAAGAGACTTTAAGAAAAGATGTAGAGTGCTTGAAACTAACAAAAAAATTGATACAAAATCAGGTTCAATTGTGTTTGAAGATTTATACAACTACCTCTACTTGCTTTTTTGCAGAGACTTTCATGCTAATGGTTTACCAAAGGCATTAATGCAAGGAAGAAAATTTGATGACATAGTTAAATCATTGCTCACACCACCATTCATCCCTCCATGCAGTGCACTTCCTCTATAAAAGGAAGTGTGTGTGGCAGCCATTACAATCAGTTTTTGCTTAATCATTCATCCCCATTTCAATACAACCTTCATCCAAACATATCCATTCATCTTCACATCCATTCCTCCATACAACAAAACATTCAAACACTCACCAACACCTTGTTTCGTAGCAAAGGGAAGGAAAGTGCTTGGACGTGCTTGCTGTCCAACTTGGATCGTTGGAGCGTTTAAGTGTTTTCTTTCTTTTGTTTTCAATGTCTAAATTTGTTTATCTTTGCTTTGTAAGTATGAGGAACTAAACCCCCATTAGTTAGAGGGAATTTGAAACCATGTTCATGCTTACAATATGATTTGATTACTTTCAGTTGTGATTCATAAGTTGTGAATTCAATTTACTTATCCATTTGAATTAAAACGGATTTGTGTGTGTTGGTTGAGAGTGCACACTTAATTTTCGTGCATAAATCTGATGCTAAGATATAAGAGAGTTTCACCTAATCGTTATGAACTTATATTCACAAGTAGTGAAGGTTGCTCGTTACAACCGTGTTAAGTAAATTATTGGCATAAGTTTCATGCAATTCATAGTTACAAGTGTTTCGTCAATGCTTATGATTTTCATAGAACTTAATGATTCTTGCTTGTATCTCTATTATGCAATTCATGTAGGGAACTTGTGGGGAATACTTTGGGTTGTTGTATGCAATCATCCAATTCAATGAAATTAGGAAAATCTGATGGTTAATTAGTGCAATTCACAGTTAATCTGGGGCGTTGAGAATTCGTAGTTTATTGAAAAGCAACTGGAAATCGTTTTGTTTGCAAGTGTGTCATGTGTGGAGAAGAACCTCCTAGCTAGCCTTCCATCCATTCAATTTACTCAAATTCATGCAGATTTCATTAGTTCTTTAATTTACTTGTTTTGTTTTCAAATTCGTCAAAACAAAACCCCTTTTACCTTATTGAGTCATATTAGTTAGTTACTGACCTTATTTGTTTTCTTATTTTAGGTACTAGTTTATGACTCAAAGTTCTCATCCGGTTCGTGAGCATATCTTGGACTTTGACGACAATTTTAAGAGGACTTTGAGAAGGAATAGGAATCAGCAAGATCATAACCCACCTATTCCTGAACTTGAGTTTGAAGAACATCCACTTGAAGAAGAAGAGGAAGATCCCAACATGGCAGCGGACAATCGAACAATCAAGGAGCTTTCCGCTTCGGGATTGGACAATGCCGCTCCCCTATGCATCCAATACCCCATGGCTGCCCTAGGGAAGACGGACGAGTTCGAATTGAAATCAAGTTTGTTGCATCACATTCCTAAGTTCCACGGGATATCCATGGAAAATCCTAATAAACACTTGAAGGAGTTTAAGGTTGTTTATTCGAGTATGACTCCCGTGAATGTTGATGGGAGCATTTTGAAGATGAAGGCCTTTCCCTTTTCTCTCTTGGACAAGGCTAAAGATTGGTTGTATGAACTAGCTCCCAGAACTGTCACATCATGGGAGAGTATGAAACAGGCGTTTTTGGAGAAGTTTTTCCCAACTTCTCGAGTCATTCTTCTACGCAAAAGGATTAGTGGCATTCAACAAAACCAAGGTGAAACCTTTCCAACTTATTATGAATGTTTTAAAACCCTTGTTGCTTCATGTCCACAGCACCAAATGAAGGAGGAGCTTCTTCTTCAATATTTCTACGAAAGACTTCTACCAATTGAATGCCAAATGCTAGATGCCTCGGCGGGATGAGCTTTGGTGGACAAAAAACCTATGGCTGCCAAGACACTAATCGCAAACTGTGCATTGAATGCACAAGAATATGAAGACATTGGGCAAATGGACACCCTACGGCAGCAAGTGAATAAGGTAAGTTCCACATCCGACATTCAATCGCAATTAGCTAATCTTACTTCCATTGTGTCTCAGATGGCCGAAGGAATGAGGATGAAAGAACCAAGTGTATGTGGTGTGTGTTCTATCCAAGGACATGCCTTTGAAAAATGCCTTCAATTGATTGAAAATGGTGGATGGGAAAGTGCCAATGCAATTGGATTTCAAGGCCAAAACCAGCCAAGGAACGATCCATATTTTAATACGTACAATCCAGGTTGGAGAAACCATCCAAATTTCAAGTGGAGAGAGCCCCAACAACCTCAACAACAAGGAGGCTTTAGGCAGCAACCTCCGGGCTTCTATACCAAGCAATACACACCAACACAAGCCCCATAACAACCTGCCCAAAACACCTCAGGTACATCTTTAGATAATGACATACTTCTTAAGTTACTCACCAATTTGTCTCAGGGGCAAGAAAATCAAGCCAAAGCAATGCAAAACCAATATAAAAGAGTGGACCAAATGGAGAAGCAAATTGGGCAGATTGCGGAGTTTGTAGGACAATTCAGAGAGCAAGGTAAGTTGCCTAGTTCAACCGTTGTCAACCCGAAGAGAGGATTCGAATCTGCCGAAGCCATGAGTTTGCGAAGTGGAAAACAATTTGAATCTGATCCCCAACCTTCCAAATCACGTTCCAATGAGGTTGAAGAGTTGATAATTGAAGAGGAGAAGCGAAGCACCCCCACGGCAAGGGTGGAAACACCTTTGCCGCAGGCCCCAAATGCTCCTAAACCATCCAATTCGGCCAACAAAGGTAAATAAGTTCCAATTTTGATTCATTCTAACGTTGTTTCTCCAAATGTACCCTTTCCTCGTAGGTTTATGCAATCAAAGAAGAAGGAGGCTGAAAATGATATTTTGGAAACGTTTAGAAAAATTCAAGTCAATATACCACTTCTGGATGCAATTAAGCAAGTTCCAAGGTATTTTTTAAAAGAACTGTGTACAACTAGGAAGAGAATTTCGAGCAAGGAGGTTGTCAAGGTAAGTGAAAATGTCTCAGCTGTTTTACAACGTAAACTGCCCACTAAATGCAAAGATCCGGGTAGTTTTACCATTCCTTGTGTAATTGGTAATACTCGTTTTAAATCTGCCATGTTAGACTTAGGTGCATCTATAAATGTCATGCCTTATTCAATCTATGCATCTATGCACTTAGGCGAATTGAAAAATGATGGTGTGATTATACAATTGGCCGATCGATCTAATGCCTATCCAAAGGGAGTTTTGGAAGATGTTTTAGTGCAAGTCAATCACTTAATCTTTCTGGCGGATTTCTACGTGCTTGAAATGGACGAGTCGGACCATTCCCCTACATTGCCCATCCTCCTTGGACGGCCATTCATGAAAACTGCCCGTACTAAGATTGATGTGTTTAATGGAACTTTGATGATGTAATTTGATGGGGAAGTTATCAATTTCAATGTGTTCCAAAGAAATCCGGAGTAACTGTGGTGACAAATGCCGAAAATGAGCTTGTGCCTACTCGAATCCAAACAGGTTGTAGGGTGTGTATTGATTATAGGAAGCTCAACGCCACCACTAGGAAGGACCACTTCCCTTTGCCATTCATTGATCAAATGCTTGAGAGGTTAGCGGGTTATGCTTTCTATTGTTTTCTTGATGGCTATTCTGGTTATAATCAAATTGTCATAACACCCGAGGACCAAGAAAAAACCACTTTCACATGCCCCTTTGGTACATTTGCTTATCGTCGCATGCCATTTGGTTTATGTAATGCACCAGCCACATTTCAAAGATGCATGATGAGCATATTTTCTGATTATGTTGAGAAAATTATTGAAGTTTTTATGGATGATTTCAGCGTTTTTGGTGATTCATTTGATGGTTGTTTGCATAATCTCAGTTTGATCTTAAAACGATGTGTTGAAACTAACCTTGTTCTCAATTGGGAAAAATGTCATTTGATGGTTGAACAAGGCATAGTTTTAGGACATATCATCTCTAAAAAAGGAATGGAGGTTGATAAATCAAAGATCGATCTTGTACGTCACTTACCCTCTCCTATTTCGGTTAGAGAGGTTCGTTCTTTTCTTGGACATGCAGGTTTCTATCAAAGATTTATCAAAGATTTCTCAAAGGTTTCCCAACCTCTTTGTCGTCTCCTTAAAAAAGATGTGGCGTTTGACTTCAATAAGGAGTGCACGACATCCTTCAAACAACTCAAGGAGTTGCTGACCACGGCTCCCATTATTGTTCCACCGGATTGGAGCCTTCCTTTTGAGCTCATGTGTGACGCATCCGATTATGCTTTAGGTGCTGTTTTAGGACAAATGAAGGATAAGAGGCCGCATGTCATCTACTATGCGTCACAGACGTTGAATGATGCCCAATTAAACTATTCCACAACGGAAAAAGAACTTCTTGTTGTTGTCTTTGCTTTAGATAAATTTCGATCATATTTAATTGGTACTAAAGTAATTGTTTTCACTGATCACGCAGCTCTAAAGTATTTGCTTTCCAAGAAGGAAGCCAAGCCAATGCTAATTCGATGGATATTGCTACTTCAAGAGTTCGATATTGAGATTCGAGACAAAAAGGGAAGTGAAAACGTGCTGGCTGACCACCTAAGCCGTATGATGCATAATGAGAAGTCCCTACCCATTGCTGAAACGTTTCTTGATGAACAATTGATGTCCATTAAGGTAAGTGAACCTTGATATGCTGATTTGGTCAACTTTTTGGTGTCTAAACGAATTCCAAGCACTCTCACTAGACACCAACGTGATAAGCTCAGAAATGATGCACGGTTTTATGTGTGGGATGATTCATATTTGTGGAAATATTGCCCGGATCAGATTATTCGTCGATGTGTGCATGATTCTGAGTTTCATTCCATTTTAAGCTTTTGTCATACATATGCATGTAATGGTCACTTTGGCACACAAAGAACAACACTTAAGGTGTTACAATGTGGGTTCTATTGGCCTAGTATCTTTAAGGATGCTAGAACTTTTTGCTTAACATGTGATAAATGCCAAAGAATAGGAAATATAAGTGTAAGGGATCAAATGCCGCAGGTTGCCATCCTCGATGTTGAAATTTTTGACGTTTGGGTATTGATTTTATGCGTCATTTTCCTTCCTCACATGGCTTCCTTTATATCTTACTTGTTGTGGATTATGTGTCGAAATGGGTGCAAGCAAAAGCCACCCGAACTAATGATTCTCGAGTGGTTGCAGATTTCATTAGAACTAACCTATTTGCAAGGTTTGGAATGCCAAGAGTAATCATAAGTGATAGAGGTTCTCACTTTTGCAATCGAACAATTGAGGCGCTATTGAGGAAGTAAAATGTCAACCATAAGGTTTCAACACCTTATCATCCTCAAACCAATGGGCAAGCCGATGTGTTTAATAGGGAGATCAAGCAGATTCTAGAGAAGACTGTTGGGCCAACAAGGAAGGATTTGAGCTTGCGTTTGGAGGATGCATTGTGGGCATATCGTACGGCATATAAAACACCCATTGGCATGTCCCCATTTCGGCTCATCTATGGCAAACCATGCCATCTTCCCGTAGAATTGGAGCACTAGGCGCATTGGGCCGTCAAAACATTCAACATGGACCTTGATGCCGTTGGAATTCATAGAAAGCTCCAATTAAATGAACTTAAAGAGATTAGGCATGAGGCTTACGAAAACGCCCGAATTTACAAGGAGAAGACGAAGTCTTTCCATGACAAGATGATTCGAGGCAAATCATTTTCCATTGGGCAGAAAGTGTTACTCTTTAATTCCCGCATTCGCTTATTTCCTGGTAAGTTGCGTTCCAAATGGATTGGTCCTTTTGTGGTTACTAATGTTTTTCCTCATGGTGCAGTCCAAATACAAAGTTTGAAGACGCAACAAGAATTCAAGATAAATGGGCATCGTTTAAAGCCCTATTATGAGGCCTTTGAGGAGCATGTCGTGGAGAATGTACCCCTCTATGCCGTGGGTCATATTCAAGCTTAAATGGAGGTATCGTCCGGCTGGAAGATGTTAAAGCAAGCGTTTATTGGGAGGCAATCCATGTATTCAAATAAGGAAGATTTTTGAATCGTTCCACAATCAGTTTTGCGTTTCTAAAAACCTTCCATTTTCTGCAGTTTTATTTTGCCATGATTGTCATTTTTATTTGTTGCTTGTTTAATTATTTTTGGTGTGGGTTTATTTTTGAAACATTGGCATATATGCAAGGTATTTTTACATTCATTTTCATGAAAAAGGGAACATTAAGCAGAAAATACAAGAGGGAGCCTTCACAAAGGCTGCTTAGGAGAAGTCTCAGTAGTCGGCGGAACCTCATCAGTCGGCGGAGCCCCAGAAGGAGGACGCATCAGAGGTTGATCATTTGGAGCTTCATTACGCGGTACAGCTCCAGAAGACGAAGGCAAATGCTGTTGGAACAAACCCACAAACCTCTGATGATCAAGTAAAATCTGACAATCAGATTCCTGCATCTGGTCAATCTTCATCTTCATGTTTGTAGCATAGTTATGTGCGAGCATGTGCAACTGTTTATTCTCATGCTTGAGCCCTCTAATCTCCTGTTTGAGACTCATCACTTCAGCCGCCAATGATTCAACTTGACGGGTTCGAGCAAATAGGCGTTGGGCCATATTAAACACAGAACCTGAACACTGCACACTGAGTGCCAGAGAATCCTTAACAGCAAACTCATCAGATCGTTTGGCAAGTAGTCTGTTATATTTGGGAGTGACAAGGTTCCGGGCCACCACCGCAGCGGTCATATTATTCTTCATCACCGAATCCCAAACGGTAAGAGGACCAGTAAGGGATATGAAGGATGGGCGCCATATGTTGTCTGGAGAAGGCATGGCTGCCTCTTCACCAAGGTTCAAGTCAAAATGACGGTCGGAGGGGCCATACATTTTCAAAGGTGTTGAAGAAAGAAGAGGTCGGACAAGTCAAGATCTTAGAAGTGCAAGAAGGGAGTTTCTACTGGCAGAAAGTCAAGTGTGATTTGAAACGTACTGCGTGCCTCTATAAAAATCAGCACTCGACGGGATTTCAGAGATCGAAGAAGCGAGCTCAGAAATCGAAGAGGCCAACTCACAAATCGAAAATGCGCTAGCTTTCTCAAAAGCTGTGCTTGCTCAGAAACCACGGGCCAATCTTCTTTTCCAGATTTGTCCGCACTTGTCACATGCAACCTTTGCACTCGACAATGCTCATAACTCGAAGAGACGAGCTCAGAACTTGAAGAGGCAAGCTCAGAAATCGGAGAGGCATCTGCTTTTCCAGACGTGTCAGCATCTGTCACATGCACACTTACCTTTGCAGAAATCACGGGTAATTTGTCGAAGCGCCGATTCCAGATATCGAAGAGGCACTTGCTTTTCCAGACGTGTCAGAGCCTGTCGAAGATCTCTTGTGAAGTAGAAAACACGTGAAGTTTACTGTTAAATCATCCAACGGTTGCTGACAAGAGTGAAAGAATAGTACGGGTTATTAATTCCTATAAATGTCACCCTTCACCCTCCATTGCAAGGCAGACATACATAACCTTTCTTCATCTCCGAGAATGCCTTCCCAACGAAGCCTCTCGAGTCACTCAGTGTTCCTTATTCCTTGGGGTGCCTCTGCAAACAACTCATCCAAAGCAAAAATATTTCATATCATGAAGGTTGAAAGCAAGAGTATCTCATATCATGCTTTCTCCCTATCATTCTCCTTGTCGTTGTTTTCATCTGCGGGATAAGGAGAAAGAAAGCAATCAGCCAGCACTTGGTATCAATCTTCCGATCTGGAACCGATTGCCTGGAACCCTTTCTTGATTGCTTACCTAGCCTTGCTCTCGAGTAATCATCTTCAACATCTTATGCTTCCTTTTCGTTTACCACATCTGCCTGGGGAACATATAAGGGAAGTGAAAATGATACCTCGAAACATGTGGAGACAATGTGCTAATTCATCCTCAGCTAGGGACAAGGAGAAAGAAAGCAAATGGTGGGCACTTGGAAAGATTGAAAAAAGAAACAGACCATCACTTCTACCTCGTGCCTGCCTGCCGTGCAGAAGAAACAAGCAGAGAAGAATGCAGACTGCATAATCAATTCAACCCAGCAGAAGGAGTCTAATTTGAAACCATGGAACTCTCATATTCCTCGCTCAGAATTCCAAACCAGTTCGAGATCAAAGTTGTGGAAAGTCAACAAGATCATCTATCTCCAAAACCAGATTTGCGTTCTTAAACTCTACTCTGTCTGGTTTTTACTTTGCCATACTTGTCATGTTTATTCGTTGTTTGTTTGTTTGCTTGTTTTTGTGTGAGTTTATGCTTGAAACATTGAGGACAATATTTGATTTAAGTGTGGGGGGGGGGGGGGGTGGGGGTAACCAAGTTATTTTGCATGAAATTCGTAGGAGTTTATCACCCATTACTTCTAGTGTTGTTCCTTGCTGTTTTTAAGTGTTTTTAAGCTGTTTTGGAGTGTTTTAGTGTGTTTGACATAAAATTTTGAAAAATTGTTTTGAAAAACCCAAAAAAAGAAAAGAATTGTTTTTGTGTGTTTATTTGTGTCTTAGGGTACCTTCCAACACAATGATGAGGATTTGGTTTTTAATTACATGACTGTTGAAGAGAATTATAAACATGGATGAAAATTTGATTTACTCTTTGGTGTATGCTTAGTTGTGGTTATAATTTATGAATTCACATGCAATCATAAAGGAAAAATCAGTTTTTATAACATGCTTGAAGGAAGGAACTCAAATGAACGCTACAACCTTGTGAGACTTGAGCCTAAACGTTTATTGGGAGAGTTAATAATATGTGCATCATTGTTTTCTAAAGTCGTTGCATGATCTCATTATTCTTTGCTTGGTTGCTACTTAGAAGGCGTTTCATCATTTAGTTCTAAATGCTAGAACTCATGCCTATTTCATTCAAAGCATGTTATTGATTTGCATAACACATATTCAAGATGAAGTTGTGTAGTGACCACCAAAGCCAAATTGCCGTGCCCCTATTTCATTATGTGTTTAAGTTTAACCCCGTTGAGCCTTGTTAAGCCTATGTTCTTTGTTAACCCACACTATCATTACCGAGCCTAGTTTTAGGACCATCCATACCCTTGTTCTTGAAGCATAGCAAAACATGACCTAAAATGAACTTCTTTTTTATCAATGTATTGCAGAAAGAAAGTGTGGGGGAAGTGATTCTTGTGTGTGTGTGTGCCAAAGTCCTTAATAAGGCACGGGTAGAGAAAAGAAAAAAGAGTATGAAAAAGAGCTCTAAAGTGTTGTTTGTAAAAAAAAAAAGGGTCCAAAACATTGAATTTGGCCACAAGTGTTGGATGAATCTTCCCTTTGTATGTAAAAGTTGATTCTGCATTCTAAAGTGAATTCCAAGTGTCTATTTCATTGTCTGTTTCATTGCTTTGCTTGCTATCGCTTTAAAAACACTTAAAAACAACAAGGAACAACACTAGAAGTAATGGGTGATAAACTCCTACGAATTTCATGCAAAACAACTTGGTTACCCCCCCAACACTTAAATCAAACATTGTCCTCAATGTTTCAAGCATAAACTCACACAAAAACAAGCAACGAATAAACATGACAAGTATGGCAAAGTAAAAACCAGACATAGTAGAGTTTAAGAACGCAAATCTGGTTTTGGAGATAGATGATCTTGTTGACTTTCCACAACTTTGATCTCGAATTGGTTTGGAATTCTAAGCGAGGAATATGAGAGTTCCATGGTTTCAAATTAGACTCCTTCTGCTGGGTTGATTTGATTGTGCAGTCTGCATTCTTCTCTGTTTATTTCTTCTGCACGGTAGGCAGGCACGAGGTAGAAGTGATGGTCTGTTTTGTTTTCAATCTTTCCAAGTGCCCACCATTTGCTTTCTTTCTCCTTGTCCCTAGCTGAGGATGAATTAGCACATTGTCTCCACATGTTTCGAGGTATCATTTTCACTTCCCTTATCTGTTCCCCAGGCAGATGTGGTAGACGAAAATGAAGCATAAGATGTTGAAGATGAGTACTCGAGAGCAAGGCTAGGTAAGCAATCAAGAAATGGTTACAGGCAGTCGGTTCCAGATCGGAAGATTGATACCAAGTGCTGGCTGATTGCTCTCTTTTTCATTGTCCCGCTGATGAAAACAAGGACAATGAGAAGGACATGGAGAAAGCATGATATGAGATACTCTTGCTTTCAACCTTCATGATATGAAATACTTTTGCTTTGGATGAGTTGTTTGCAGAGGTACCCCAAGGAATAAGGAACACTGAGTGACTCGAGAGGCTTCGTTGGGAAGACATTCTCGGAGATTTAGAAAGGTTATGTATGTCTGCCTTACAATGGATGGTGAAGGGTGACATTTATAGGAATTAATAACCGGTACTATTCTTTCACTCTTGTCAGCAACCGTTGGATGATTTAACAGTAAACTTCACGTGCTTTCTACTTCACAAGAGATCTTCGACAGATTGCTCGTAATTTCCGCAAGGCTGAGTGTGCATGTGACAATATCTGACACGTCTAGAAAAGCAAGTGCCTCTTCGAAATCTGGAATCGGCGCTTCGACAAATTACCCGTGATTTCCGCAAAGCTGAGTGTGCATGTGACAGATGCTGACACGTCTGGAAAAGCAGATGCCTCTTCGATTTCTGAGCTTGCCTCTTCGAGTTCTGAGCTCCATCGAGTGCAGAGGTTGCATGTGACAAGTGCGGACAAATCTGGAAAAGAAGATTGGCCCGTGGTCTCTGAGCAAGCCCAACTTTTGAGAAAGCTAGCGCCTCTTCGATTTGTGAGTTGGCCTCTTCGATTTCTGAGCTCACCTCTTCGATCTCTGAAATCCCGTCGAGTGCTGATTTTTATAGAGGCACACAGTACGTTTCAAAGCACACTTGAATTTCTGCTTGTAGAAACTCCCTTCTTGCACTTCTAAGATCTTGACTTGTCCGACCTCTTCTTTCTTCAACACCTTTGAAAATGTCTAGCCCCACCGACTGTCGTTTTGACTTGAACCTTGGTGAAGAGGCAGCCATGCCTTCTCCAGACAACATATGGCGCTCATCCTTCATATCCCCTATTGGTCCTCTTACCGTTTAGGATTCGGTGATGAAGAATGATATGACCGCTGCGGTGGTGGCCCGGAACCTTGTCACTCCCAAATATAACAGACTACTTGCCAAACGATCTGATGAGTTTGCTGTTAAGGATTCTCTGGCACTCAGTGTGCAGTGTGCATGTTCTGTGTCTAATATGGCCCAACGCCTATTTGCTCGAACCCGTCAAGTTAAATCATTGGCGGCTGAAATGATGAGTCTCAAACAGGAGATTAGAGGGCTCAAGCATGAGAATAAACAGTTGCACAGGCTCGCACATAACTATGCTACAAACATGAAGATGAAGATTGACCAGATGCAGGAATCTGATTGTCAGATTTTACTTGATTATCAGAGGTTTGTGAGTTTGTTCCAACAGCATTTGCCTTCGTCTTCTGGGGTTGTACTGCGTAATGAAGCTCCAAATGATCAACCTCTGATGCCTCCTCCTTCTGGGGCTCCGCCGACTGCTGAGGCTCCGCCGACTACTGAGACTTCTCCTAAGCAGCCTTTGTGAAGGCTCCCTCTTGTATTTTCTGCTTAATGTTCCTTTTTTCATGAAAATGAATGTAAAAATACCTTGCATATATGTCAATGTTTCAAAAATAAACCCACACCAAAAATAATTAAACAAGCAACAAATAAAAATGACAATCATGGCAAAATAAAACTGCAGAAAATGGAAGGTTTTTAGAAACGCAAAACTGATTGTGGAGCGATTCAAAAATCTTCCATATTTGAATACATGGGTTGCCTCCCAATAAGCGCTTGCTTTAACGTCTTCCAGCCGGACGATACCTCCATTTAAGCTTGAACATGACCCACGGCATGGAGGGGTACATTCTCCACGACATGCTCCTCAAAGGCCTCATAATAGGGCTTTAAACGATGCCCATTTATCTTGAATTCTTGTTGCGTCTTCAAACTTTGTATTTGGACTACACCATGAGGAAAAACATTAGTAACCACAAAAGGACCAATCCATTTGGAACACAACTTACCAGGAAATAAGCGAAGGCGGGAATTAAAGAGTAACACTTTCTACCCAATGGAGAATGATTTGCCTCGAATCATCTTGTCATGGAAAGCCTTCGTCTTCTCCTTGTAAATTCGAGCGTTTTCGTAAGCCTCATGCCTAATCTCTTCAAGTTCATTTAATTGGAGCTTTCTATGAATTCCAACGGCATCAAGGTCCATGTTGAATGTTTTGACGGCCCAATGCGCCTAGTGCTCCAATTCTACGGGAATATGTCATGGTTTGCCATAGATGAGCAGAAATGGGGACATGCCAATGGGTGTTTTATATGCCGTACGATATGCCCACAATGCATCCTCCAAACGCAAGCTCAAATCCTTCCTTGTTGGCCCAACGGTCTTCTCTAGAATCTGATTGATCTCCATATTAGACACCTCGGCTTGCCCATTGGTTTGAGGATGATAAGGTGTTGAAACCTTATGGTTGACATTTTACTTCCTCAATAGCGCCTCAATGGTTCGATTGCAAAAGTGAGAACCTCCATCACTTATGATTACTCTTGGCATTCCAAACCTTGCAAATAGGTTAGTTCTAATGAAATCTGCAACCACTCGAGAATCATTAGTTCGGGTGGCTTTTGCTTCCACCCATTTTGACACATAATCCACATCAAGTAAGATATAAAGAAAGCCATGTGAGGAAGGAAAAGGACGCATAAAATCAATACCCCAAACGTCAAAAATTTCAACATCGAGGATGGCAACCTGCGGCATTTGATCCCTTGCACTTATATTTCCTGTTCTTTGGCATTTATCACATGTTAAGCAAAAAGTTCTAGCATCCTTAAAGATACTAGGCCAATAGAACCCACATTGTAACACCTTAAGTGTTGTTCTTTGTGTGCCAAAGTGACCACTACATGCATATGTATGACAAAAGCTTAAAATGGAATGAAACTCAGAATCATGCACACATCGACGAATAATCTGATCCGGGCAATATTTCCATAAATATGAATCATCCCACACATAAAACCGTGCATCATTTCTGAGCTTATCACGTTGGTGTCTAGTGAGAGTGCTTGGAATTCGTTTAGACACCAAAAAGTTGACCAAATCAGCATACCAAGGTTCACTTACCTTAATGGACATCAATTGTTCATCAGGAAACGTTTCAGCAATGGGTATGGACTTCTCATTATGCATCATACGGCTTAGGTGGTCAGCCATCACGTTTTCACTTCCCTTTTTGTCTCGAATCTCAATATCGAACTCTTGAAGAAGCAATATCCATCGAATTAGCCTTGGCTTGGATTCCTTCTTGGAAAGCAAATACTTTAGAGCTGCGTGATCAGTGAAAACAATTACTTTAGTACCAATTAAATATGATCGAAATTTATCTAAAGCAAAGACAACAACAAGAAGTTCTTTTTCCGTTGTGGAATAGTTTAATTGGGCATCATTCAACGTCCGTGACGCATAGTAGATGACATGCGGCCTCTTATCCTTCCTTTGTCCTAAAACAGCCCCTAAAGCATAATCGGATGCGTCACACATGAGCTCAAAAGGAAGGCTCCAATCCGGTGGAACAATAATGGGAGCCGTGGTCAGCAACTCCTTGAGTTGTTTGAAGGATGTCGTGCACTCCTTATTGAAGTCAAACGCCACATCTTTTTGAAGGAGACGACAAAGAGGTTGGGAAACCTTTGAGAAATCTTCGATAGAAACCTGCATGTCCAAGAAAAGAACGAACCTCTCTAACCGAAATATGAGAGGGTAAGTGACGTACAAGATCGATCTTTGATTTATCAACCTCCATTCCTTTTTTAGAGATGATATGTCCTAAAACTATGCCTTGTTTAACCATGAAATGACATTTTTCCCAATTGAGAACAAGGTTAGTTTCAACATATCGTTTTAAGATCAAACTGAGATTATGCAAACAACCATCAAATGAATCACTAAAAACGCTGAAATCATCCATAAAAACTTCAATAATTTTCTCAACATAATCAGAAAATATGCTCATCATGCATCTTTGAAATGTGGCTGGTGCATTACATAAACCAAATGGCATGCGACGATAAGCAAATGTACCAAAGGGGCATGTGAAATTGGTTTTTTCTTGGTCCTCGGGTGTTATGACAATTTGATTATAACCAGAATAACCATCAAGAAAATAATAGAAAGCATAACCCGCTAACCTCTCAAGCATTTGATCAATGAATGGCAAAGGGAAATGGTCCTTCCTCGTGGTGGCGTTGAGCTTCCTATAATCGATACACACCTTCCAACCTGTTTGGATTCGAGTAGGCACAAGCTCATTTTCAGCATTTGTCACCACAGTTACTCCGGATTTCTTTGGAACACATTGAACGGGCGAAACCCAACGACTATCGAAAATAGGATAGATCACTCCACAATCTAAAAGCTTGATTATTTCCTTCTTCACAACTTCCATCATCGGAGGGTTGAGTCGGCGTTGAGCATTTCGAGATGTTTTAGACCCCTCCTCCAAAAGTATGCGATGCATGCAAGTGGTGGGACTGATTCCTTTTATGTCGGCTAATGTCCACCCAATTGCTGTTTTGTACTCCATTAGCACCCTTACCAACTTGTTCTCCTCTTGTGCCGTGAGTGTGCTTGAGATGATGACGGGCAATGTCTCATCATCGCCCAAGAAAACGTACTTTAAATGGCTTGGCAATGGCTTAAGTTCAAGTGTAGATGGCTGCACAACTGAGGGAAGTAACTTATTAGCCGAAACTGAAATTGAAATTGGGTCAAAAAACTTACCAGATTGTAGTGGCAATGATTCGAGGGCAGCCATCATCTCAATCACGTCTTCATTAGGGGGTCAAAGGAAAAATCATTCATGCCGTGGGGGTGCATGGTTACTGTTTCATTGTTTTGAATGTCCATTCCTCGTGCAATGACCAATTCAAGTGCATCGTCATTCAAATGTTCAAAATGGTCATGTGCCAAAGAAGCAAATACATCAATAGAAAAACATGAATGATCCTCACTAGGATACTTGATAGAATCATAAAGATTTAAATTGATAACTTCCCCATCAAATTCCATCATCAAAGTTCCATTAAACACATCAATCTTAGTACAGGCAGTTTTCATGAATGGCCGTCCAAGGAGGATGGGCAATGTAGGGGAATGGTCCGACTCGTCCATTTCAAGCACGTAGAAATCCGCCAGAAAGATTAAGTGATTGACCTGCACTAAAACATCTTCCAAAACTCCCTTTGGATAGGCATTAGATCGATCGGCCAATTGTATAATCACACCATAATTTTTCAATTCGCCTAAGTGCATAGATGCATAGATTGAATAAGGCATGACATTTATAGATGCACCTAAGTCTAACATGGCAAATTTAAAACGAGTATTACCAATTACACAAGGAATGGTAAAACTACCCGGATCTTTGCATTTAGTGGGCAGTTTACGTTGTAAAACACCTGAGACATTTTCACTTACCTTGACAACCTCCTTGCTCGAAATTCTCTTCCTAGTTGTGCACAGTTCTTTTAAAAAATACCTTGGAACTTGCTTAATTGCATCCAAAAGTGGTATATTGACTTGAATTTTTCTAAACGTTTCCAAAATATCCTTTTCAGCCTCCTCCTTCTTTGATTGCATAAACCTACAAGGAAAGCGTACATTTGGAGGAACAACGTTAGAATTAATCAAAATTGGAATTTCCTTAACTTTGTTGGCCGAATTAGATGGTTTATGAGCATTTAGGGCCTGCGGCAAAGGTTTTTCCACCCTTGCCGTGGGGGTGCTTTGCTCCTCCTCTTCAATTATCAACTCTTCAACCTCATTGGAACGTGATTTGGAAGGTTGGGGATCAGATCCAAATTTTTTTCCACTTCGCAAACTCATGGCTTCGGCAGATTCGAATCCTTCCTTCGGGTTGACAACGGTTGAACTAGGCAACTTACCTTGCTCTCTGAATTGTCCTACAAACTCCGCAATCTGCTCAATTTGCTTCTCCATTTGGTCAACTTTTTTGTCTTGGTTTTGCATTGCTTTGGCTTGATTTTCTTGCCCCTGAGACAAATTGGTGAGTAACTTAAGAAATGTGTCATTATCTAAAGATGTACCTGAGGTGTTTTGGGTAGGTTGTTGTGGGGCTTGTGTTGGTGCGTATTCCTTGGTATAGAAGCCCGGAGGTTGCTGCCTAAAGCCTCATTGTTGTTGAGGTTGTTGGGGCTCACTCCACTTGAAATTTGGATGGTTTCTCCAACCTGGATTGTACGTATTAGAATATGGATCGTTCTTTGGCTGGTTTTGGCCTTGAAATCCAATTGCATTGGCGCTTTCCCATCCACCATTTTCAATCAATTGAGGGCACTTTTCAAAGGCATGTCCTTGGATAGAACACACACCACATACACTTGGTTCTTTCATCCTCATTCCTTCGGCCATTTGAGACACAATGGAAGTAAGATTAGCTAATTGCGATTGAATGTCGGATGTGGAACTTACCTCATTCACTTACTGCCGTGGGGTGTCCCTTTGCCAATGCTTTAATTTTGTTGTGCATTCAATGCACGGTTTGCGATTAGTGTCTTGGTAGCCATAGGTGTTTTGTCCACCAAAGCTCTTCCCGCCGAGGCATCTAGCATTTGGCGTTCAATTGGTAGAAGCCCTTCGTAGAAATATTGAAGAAGAAGCTCCTCCTTCATTTGGTGCTGTGGACATGAAGCAACAAGGGTTTTAAAACGTTCATAATAAGTTGGAAAGTTTTCACCTTGGTTTTGCTGAATGCCACTAATCCTTTTACGTAGAAGAATGACTCGAGAAGTTGGGAAAAACTTCTCCAAAAACGCTCGTTTCATACTCTCCCATGATGTTACAGTTCCGGGAGCTAGTTCATACAACCAATCTTTAGCCTTGTCCAAGAGAGAAAAGGGAAAGGCCTTCATCTTCAAAATGCTCCCATCAACATTCACGGGAGTCATACTCGAACAAACAACCTCAAACTCCTTCAAGTGTTTATTAGGATCTTCCATGGACATCTCGTGGAACTTAGGAATGTGATGCAACAAACTTGATTTCAATTCGAACTCGTCCGTCTTCCCTTGGGCAACCGTGGGGTATTGTCTACATAGGGGATCGGCATTGTCCAATCCCGAAGCGGAAAGCTCCTTGATTGTTCGATTGCCCGCTGCCATGTTAGGATCTTTCTCTTCTTCTTCAAGTGGATGTTCTTCAAACTCAGGTTCAGGAATAGGTGGGTTACGATCTTGCTGATTCCTATTCCTTCTCAAAGTCCTCTCAAAATCGTCGTCAAAGTCCAAGATATGCTCACGACCGGATGAGAACTCCGAGTCATAAACTAGTACCTAAAACAAGAAAACAAACAAGGTCAGTAACTAACATAAAAACACACGAAAATAAATAAAAAGAAATAACAAGGGATTAGCAAAGTTGATAATCCCCGGCAACGGCGCCAAAAATTTGATGCGAAAATAACTTAACACCCAAATTAAACTCTCTTGTATCAATTGTAGTAAAGAATGTAAGTAGGGATCGTTCTGGACCGGGGATTAGGAGGGATTGTTAATAACCTCTAAACAGACTTAAAAACATATAAACAAAGTTAAAAACACTAAACTAGACTCAAATAACTCAAAACAAACTCAAAAGACTCAAAACAAGCTAAAAACGCTCAAATCTGCCTAAAAACACAAACTGGGCAGATTTGGACTCTAAACACACTTTTGGACGAATTTTGGTTTTAACTTGGTTTGAAACACTTAAAAACACAAACTAAATCAGTTTCTAACTAATATGACTCAACAAGGTAAATGGGGTTTTGGTTTTGACGAATTTGAAAACAAAACAAGTAAATTAAAGAACTAATGAAATCTGCACGAATTTGAGTAAATTGAATGGATGGAAGGCTAGCTAGGAGGTTCTTCTCCACACATGACACACTTGCAAACAAAACGATTTCCAGTTGCTTTTCAACAAACTACGAATTCTCAATGCCCCAGATTAACTGTGAATTGCACTAATTAACCCTCAGATTTTCCTAATTTCATTGAATTGGATGATTGCATACAACAACCCAAAGCATTCCCCACAAGTTCCCTACATGAATTGCATAATAGAGATACAAGCAAGAATCATTAAGTTCTATGAAAATCATAAGCATTGACGAAACACTTGTAACTATGAATTGCATGAAACTTATGCCAAGAATTTACTTAACACGGTTGTGACGAGCAACCTTCACTACTTGTGAATATAAGTTCATAATGATTAGGTGAAACTCCCTTATATCCTAGCATCAGATTTATGCATGAAAATTAAGTGTGCACTCTCAACCAACACACACAAATCAGTTTTTGCTTAATCATTCATCCCCATTTCAATACAACATTCATCGAAACACATCCATTCATCTTCACATCCATTCCTCCATACAACCAAACCTTCAAACACTCACCAACACCTTGTGCCGTAGCAAAGGAAGGGAAGGAAAGTGCTTGGACGTGCTTGCTGTCCAACTTGGATCGTTGGAGCGTTTATGTGTTTTCTTTCTTTTGTTTTCAATGTCTAAATTTGTTTATCTTTGCTTTGTAAGTATGAAGAACTAAACCCCCCTTAGCTAGGGGGAATTTGAAACCATGTTCATGCTTGCAATATGATTTGATTACTTTCAGTTGTGATTCATAAGTTGTGAATTCAATTTACTTATCCATTTGAATTAAAACTGATTTGTGTGTGTTGGTTGAGAGTGCACACTTAATTTTCATGCATAAATCTGATGCTAGGATATAAGGGAGTTTCACCTAATCGTTATGAACTTATATTCACAAGTAGTGAAGGTTGCTCGTCACAACCGTGTTAAGTAAATTCTTGGCATAAGTTTCATGCAATTCATAGTTACAAGTGTTTCGTCAATGCTTATGATTTTCATAGAACTTAACGATTCTTGCTTGTATCTCTATTATGCAATTCATGTAGGGAACTTGTGGGGAATGCTTTGGGTTGTTGTATGCAATCATCCAATTCAATGAAATTAGGAAAATCTGAGGGTTAATTAGTGCAATTCACAGTTAATCTGGGGCGCTGAGAATTCGTAGTTTATTGAAAAGCAACTGGAAATCGTTTTGTTTGCAAGTGTGTCATGTGTGGAGAAGAACCTCCTAGCTAGCCTTCCATCCATTCAATTTACTCAAATTCGTGCAGATTTCATTAGTTCTTTAATTTACTTGTTTTGTTTTCAAATTCGTCAAAACCAAAACCCCATTTACCTTGTTGAGTCATATTAGTTAGAAACTGATTTAGTTTGTGTTTTTAAGTGTTTCGAACCAAGTTAAAACCAAAATTCGTCCAAAAGTGTGTTTAGAGTCCAAATCTGCCCAGTTTGTGTTTTTAGGCAGATTTGAGCGTTTTTAGCTTGTTTTGAGTCTTTTGAGTTTGTTTTGAGTTCTTTGAGTCTAGTTTAGAGACGTAGAGTGCTTGAAACTAACAAAAAATTTGATACAAAATCAGGTTCAATTGTGTTTGAAGATTCATACAACTACCTCTACTTGCTTTTTTGCAGAGACTTTCATGCTAATGGTTTACCAAGGGCATTAATGCAAGGAAGAAAATTTGATGACATAGTTAAACAATTAATGTGACCTCACTTATTAGTGGCACTGTAACATGCTTGTATTTGTCTCGTAAAAAAATGTTACGGAGACTAAATTTGAAAACAAAATGATGTGTCACCAATATAAATGAGCACTTAATAAATCAATCATTAACTTTATGTTCTTTAGCCTACAAATTTATTTTCTCCAGTATTTCCCATCCCTAAAATTGCTCGATTTCTTCTTGGATTGAGAATCCGGACGACACCCGTTTCACCCAAGTCCTTCTCTTGGACTGGGCTTCAAGGCCATTAGCTTCTCAATGATTCTTTTTTTGGGCTGCTATCAATTGTGTCCTCTCTTGAAGTGGGCATGTGCATCAGAGAAAAATTGCTCAACTCCGCTCTGTTCTGAATTAAAAATGCTACTATTATCACATATTTATACCATCATTTATGTATGAGAGAAAAATTGCTCGAACTCTAATCCATTCTGGATTCTGGCAATACTTTCGCTTATTGATGTATCCATTTTGCGGTGGACCAAAGTTGACAGTCACTTAAGCTATTTGTTGAAACTCGCCATATTATGCTACTAATTCACATTCAATGATGTAACATAAGTGGATGAAATTAATGTTTAATATTTCATTGAAATAGAGTTATGAAATAGATACTTATGTGTATAAGACAAGCGTATTGTAACATCACGTTACGGTGTGTATGTAGTGCAAAGAAATCAAAAGTATAACTGTGCTTATGGTGCGGTATGTGGATCACTAGGCCCATTTGGTCCTTGACGAATGCGGCACAGTGAGGACGTCCCCACAGTAACACTTATAGCCAACTAAACCCTAATACGAGCTTTAGCATGTGCAGATTTCTGGCGCATGCACTACCATTGCTCTTTAGATTCCAGACAAATCCAACCTATCGGATAACACATTTTTTCCGACTTTGTCTATATATAAAAATAAAATTAAAAAAATTATGATAGTCTAAAGTATGGGATATTTCGAACTTTTAATCATCTGATCTTAAATTTTGTGTTTATTTTGACCAAAGATTGAACGAATAAAAAACCTGAAGTATTTGATATTCTGAAACATCAAAGAAAATCTCATACTTCCAATCATATATCTAATTTCCTCATTGAGTTTAACATTTGCTGCAATCCTTTTTTCCCAGATTCTCCAAACAAAGTTGAATGTGGTCCAATAATTGTACGCGTTACTATAAGCTAAAGATATTTTCTGTGTAGTGCACCCTCAGATTCTCATTAGAAACTCGAAAACCATTGATCTGACGTACACGTGTCATGATTAAGACATTCTTTTTGAAATGGATCAGGACGAGTTGAATCTTCAACTTCATCAAAATGACTCAAACCTTAGAAGGTGGAGGTTGGACAGAGTTAGATGTGGCATGGGAGCCACTACTCCACCATAGATAAGAAGAGAGGCCAAATGTCCCTTTAGCTTCTCTCAACTTAAAGCAAATTGCAATAATTGCTATCGAGGTTCTTAAAGGTGTTAAACGTTAGTCGGATTGCAGGTAAGGATCTAGCGCTTAGGGGTTTAGGTGGAGGCCTAGGTGAGCTAAGCATGTCTAGGTTGGCACCTAGACATGTCTATGACTTCTTTCTTAATTTTCAAACGCCTAGAGATTAATCGGGAGTCGGGACAATGGTCAGCCGCTTAACTCCTAGGCAAGGCTTAAGCGGCACTAGACAAAAAAATTTAAAATAGTGGTGTTGTTGGTTTGCATGCTTACGTAGCCACGTGTCCCCATTTTCCAACATAAAAACTGATATACTCATCGAACTTAATATATTCTCTAATACATACAGTGGCGGATCCAGAATTTCAAGTTTGGGGGGTCCCAACATAAAAGCTCCAAAAAAAAAAATATTAGACTAATTTGGTTCCATATCACTATTTTCTACTGAATTTGGTTCATTGAATAAATCAAGATTAATCTCAAAGATAATAAAAAAACCAACAAATTCGCCTCAGCAACATAACTCAATTAGTGACTCTACAAAGGTCAAATATGTTAATGTAACATATATATTATTAATTGGAGTTAGGACTAGAGTCTAGGATTAAAAAACTTATATGAATTTGGAAGAAATAAAATTAGGCATCTAAAGGCGATGGAATGGCAAATGATGGTGGGGAATAGGGTAACTTGGATTTAAAGTTGGAAGGTCGCGACAATTGGGGCTGGGAGTTCTTAAATATAATTTGGGGATACTGGAAAAGACCGGGGGTTCTCGGGCTCTAAAACAGAGATATTTTAGTTTTTAAATTTTTTATAACTACCTGGCTAAAAAACGCTGTCGATTTGGCTAGGTCTTTTAAAAAAAAAATTAAAAACCTCTTCTTCTTTGTTATAAGCACTGCTGCCTACACACCCATGGAGGCAACAAGCCTCTCCACTGCACCTGCCCAAATTGTTGGAGGATCCTAAAGGTCGATCACAAGTGTTTCTTCGGATTTCCGAAGGGTCCCGGGACCCCCCGGATCCCTATATGGATCCGCCAATGAATACATATGAGCATAACATACAATAATACAGATACACTTATGAAAGAATGTATCAACAAGTCAATTTTGTGTGTCGCGGTAGTTTTATTATCTCTACTCTTACATTTTTCTATTTCACGAGAAACCGAAAGGGTACTCCACTATGATGATCATCACACATGTTGTCTTTCTAACATGATAGTGCATGATCAATTTGAACAACAGCCACCGAAATAATTCGGTCTCCTTGAATCAGTTGTAGGGTGATTCATATGCATGTAATAACCATTTGAAATGCGGTGGTGGAATTATAATCTGTCCTTGTAGTGCTTTTTTTATGGATAAAATTATCCCATATGCCGACCTTGGAGCCACATAATTGTCCGACTAATTTGAAATCGAGTGTTAATTAATGTCACGGGAGTGCAAGTGCGTGCCACTGTGCACATCACATCAAACTCCATTATAAATACCCACTTACCTGCATGCAGAAAAACCCAACTCACATACCCCAGCATTCACACAACTTAACCTAAAATGCAGCTCAACTTTTTTCACTTCACGCTCTTCCTTTTTCTTTTGATCGCTGCTGCTTCTTGCTCTAGGGAAATGTCCTCAAGGAAGAACGAGGAGACCCCAAGTAGCGGTAGCGGTTCGGCACACGGGCCGAACTGGGGATATAATTGGGGGTGGAGTGCGACCCCGAGTGGGGGATCGGGTTATGGGTCGGGATCCGGGAGGTCACCAACTGGATTTGGTAGGGGGTACGGTTATGGGTCTGGTTCTGGGGGTGGACATGGCTCTGGGTCAGGCTATGGTTCCGGGGGTGGTGGAGCTCGTGGCGGAGGCTCTGGGTCTGGGGGTGGCGGAGCTCATGGTGGCAGCTATGGGTCTGGGGGTGGTTATGGAAGTTCGGGCGGTGGTGGTGGAGCTGGTGGCGGTGGAGGGACAAACAACCACGGCTGATGAGATAATTGGCTGAGAGTTAGGGTTTCATGAACCCCAGGCCAGTTTGAAGTGTGTACTATATGATAAGCATATTATACAACTAGTTAGATACATGCATGCAAGCTTTTAATAAATTTTACGCGACTTTGACAAATAATATTAGCATTGCTCGTATATTTATTATTTCGTGTGGTAGTTCATAGTTTGATGTGTTGCCATCTCTCTCTGGCTTATGTTTTTAATTTAGCAGATAACAACGTGAGTTTGTAAAACGTTTGCTTCACAACCCTAATCATCGTTCTGTCTATTTCAATATATTGATATTTCTCTTCTCAATACTGAAAGAACGTTTCAAGTTTGACTCATTTATTTTTCATATACTTCGTGTTAAATCTTCTTTTACATAACAGTGCTTGTTAGGATCAGGGTGGTGGGTGGGACAAAAACGTAGATGACTTGTATGGGATTGAAGCCTGTTAAGTTAGCTAAAGATGGCCCCTGTGTGTCATATGTGAAGATGGCTTGATCCTCTTTTTTTAAGCTTCTATGGATCAAGAACAATGAGCAATTTTATGAGAAATCAAATCATTTTAAAAGAGATCATGTCGTCTTATGTCATAAAAATCTCCGCATCTAGTACTCATACAAGTTAACAAGAGCATAAATAATAATAGAAAAATTAAAAACGAAAGAATTATCAAACGGATCCTTAACGAGCATGAATTGGGCACCTTGCACAAATTTAGATGAGCATGAATTGGGCTCAAGTAAGAAAAGCTTTTAACTTGTTGCTTCTGCTGACACCATATACGCCATTCAACTATACACACCCAAAAACTCCAATGGGGCTTTGAGCCCATATGGCCCAAAACTTCAAAAAACAACCTATGTATGTTGGATTAAACCAAATACAGAAGAAACCCACAAACATTGTCCCCAAACTTTTCCAACACCAAAAAGTGCTTAAACCGCAAGCTGCTTTTGATGGGTGGATTCATCTTCATCAAAGGAGCAGTGAAGCTTCAAACGTCTTGCCAAATCCACAGGAGAATCTGCAAATTGCAGAGGATATTGCAGCAGCATTTCTCTCTGAAGGTAAGTGCAGTAGGTGTAATACGTCACCGGCGTCACGTTCATTTGGAACCCTAATCCGAACAAGAAGTCCACCTCAAGAAGGTTCATCTCTTGCGTGCTAATCCCTCCAACTCTGGCATAAAATGCATTGTTGTAGTAACTGCAAGAAGCAAATGTAGATAAGATTAATTAATTATATTTTCTAAGTTCTAACCAAATATTTTGAATAACTGTAGTGATTAATTAGAGATGCTATTTATTGCTGCAGTAATGCTAGAGAAACTCAATTTGAAGACTAAATTTTGGAAAGTAAAGAACATGGAAATTGATAATTGATTTATTACTTAAGCTTTGATAGACGTGCTCATTTCTATTGGTGACGTATCATTTAGTTTGCAATTTTAGTCTTCCAAACATTACTCTTATTGCTGTTATATTGGACCACCATATGGGTTTGTATAGGACCAAAGATTAGCTTATAATTTAAGAGAACTTTAACGAAAAGCTCTCGGTATTGTTAATTTTAATGAAAAATCATATTTTTACACTAAAACATCAATCATAGTACTATTCACTTTACCTTTATTTTGTCATTATCGTTAAAACTCAAAGTTTTCAAACCTTTTTCATTAGTTTTCATATAATTTAAGGCATCATGTATGACTCTGATGAGAAGAAGCAAAAACAGGTGGATTTTGTTAACTTTTGGCAAACTATACAAACATCAACATGGCCTTTGATTGAGATGTCGTTAGCATCGATAATGATGCCAGCGGACGCCTTTTCTCTTAAGTTTTTGTGATGAGAAATCATGCACACCGTCGGATAATCTTACTAATTCACGTGTAATACTAAAACAACGACGTAACCGAAAATTACAGGCATGGACAGCAACACCACATAAAAGACGGGAGGCGTTCACATGGCCATTGCTATCCTCCTTTTTGGCGGTGGTTGCTTCCAAACGGCGATGCCATTACTAATTATTAACCTAATTTTGTAATTATGTGACAGAATTAAGAAGAAGAAGAGAATACAGAACTGTGAATACAAACTTTGAACGTGCAAAATTACCCAATTTTCCACCAAAATACACTTTAATTTTCTACTTAAAATATTGAGATGCAATCTCCTCAAGAACCATATCCAGAAGAAAAAAATTATGTAAAAACAGAGAGATCGTAAGAGTATTAATTCAACAAATTTCGGGTTAAAAAAGCTTGAATCTTGAAACACAAATAACAAAACCCAGTTCAACAAGCAAAGAAATTAGTAAAAACTTGATTAATTTGAGGTAGATGAACTAGCCCATTAGTTAAGTAAATAAAACCCAGTTCAACAAGTAAACAAATTAGCATTGCCCACACAGAGAAAAAAATTAAACTTTGGATTAAATTGAGCTAGTTTAATTAACCCACCTGATTAACTAGACAAAACCCAGAATTAGAAATCTGAAAATCTCACCAAAAAGACAATCTTTGAAAGAATCAGAGCTAAAGAAAACAACCCAAATCAAGAAATCGAAAAAAAAAGGAAAAAGAAAGGAAAGCTTACATGTCGTCCATGAACTTTGCAGAGACCAAGACGCTGGTGATGAGCAAGCGGTGAACGCTGAAAGAATCGATGGGCAGCAATGGCTGCATCTGGGTGAACCGGTCGAGATATACGTAGGCGACGACGAAGCAAGATGGGCTGCAGTCGGCGTACTTGAAGATCCTCTGCAGGTAGCTGTGGATTGAGATGGTGGGAGTGGTCAGGGAGTGGAAGACCGACAGCTTCTGAGTCGGCTCTAACCGCCGGTTCAGGTCATTGGAGTTGGAAACCCGCTCGAGGATGGAGGACATGAAGGCTATCATTCTTGGCATGGATTCTGGGCTCGTCGTCGACGTCTCGAGCTGATCAGCCATGGTTGTGTTTAATTTGCTCTGTTTTTTTTTTTTTCTGTTGGTTTCTTTTCTTTTCTTTTTTTCTGTTGGCTGCTTCGTATATATAGGCTTTCCTTTCTGATATTATTTTATTTTTTATTTTGCGCTGTGTTACTTGTACGAAGATTCAAGGAATAAAAAATAAAACCGAATCCTTAAAGAAAAAGGAAATATGAAACTAAACAAATTTTAAATAGAAAGAAAATACACAAATTTTAAAAAGGAAATATTTTTGTTCCAAAATCAAATTTTAGAGAAAATGAAATTGTTTGCTCACAAAATCATTAATGTACCTAATGATCCTTTTGCAGTATTTTTTTTAGAATATCAGGCCGTATTTTCGGTACACTGAAATTTTTTTTCGTTAAGATGAGTGTAAAACTATATATAGTAATCCCTTTATTTCTGAACCAAATCCAAGAAGTAAAGGTGAAGACACAGACCAACTCCCTATGAAATTCCTGCTGCAATAATTTCAGAATAGGACTTTTTTTTCCACTGTTGGTAATTGGTATGAACTTTTAATCATCACCCACATCGCCAGCTTTCCTTACCAAGAAAACAATATATATACATATATATATATATATATATATTTTACAAAATTAATCTTGTCCCCCATAAAATTAAAAGTGTGATTTGCAGCAAGTAAAATCCTAGCTAACTTGTTCACCTTTTGGCCATTTGTAACGTATCAGATCGGAGTATCAGACCGTGAGTCGTCTCTCTCTCTCTCCCTCTCCCTCTCTCTGTGTCTCTGCTGGTTTTTTCTTGCTTGACAGCTTTGTTTCTTGTATGAATTACGGTTCCCTTTTCTAAAAGAATTAAAAATTTAAAACAGCTATATATTTCCTTGGTTGACAGCTTTGTTTCTTGCATTGGCACTTGGCAGTGCACAAAAGTCTCTATGGCCTCTGTATATCATGGCATGATTCGCGTCGCTGAAATATAGTACCGAATAAGTTTTTAAAAAATAACAGTCATCTGAAGTTATCTGTATATATTGAACTTTAAAAATTCAACCAAAAAAAAAAACTTAAAGAAAAATAGTCCTAATATTGTTCACAATCATTAAGCTGGCTATAGGATGACTGAAATGTTGGTTTTGTTGGTTAGGGTTAATAAATCGGGGTAATAATAAGTAATAATTAACCGGCAAACCACTGATTATTGCAGCTAATTAATCAGCTTGTTGCTTTCTGTGTAGACCCAGTCCAACCATATGCACGATGGAGCATGATCTGATGATTTAGTGATGTGAAATATTAATTTGTTGAATAAAGAAGAAAGTGTAGGTGATATTACAGCAAATATTTTGGTCAAATATGCTCTCGTGCTCGTAAAAATACTGCTGGCACTTGCTTGCTAGCTCACTCATCTGTGTTATCCTATCTGCATTGACCGTGCTCTCACGTTTCCTTATTCTAAATGTTTGATTCTCAATTTTGATTTTTATCTCATCTTTACAGCCGATTATGAGGTTATGCAAGTGATGGTGCTACCACACAGAGCTCCTAGTTTGAGAGGAGCCTCCGATTTACGATTTTATTTTATCGGTATATAAATTATATATATTTAATGGTGCACTAATTAACCATATTAAGCTCTGAGCGATAGCGCAAGTGTTCTCATACTTCTTATTTCTGTACCTAGCCACCATACCATGCTTCATTTTATCTATATTCTTTTGTGCTATATCAATTTATACACAATAAAAAATATAAAAATATAATAGCAAAAAAAAAGTTTGGCCTATGTTTACTTATCCAGAATAGGTATTGGAAGAAACTATTTTATTTTTTGATTTTCGATTTTGGTATTGACTATCACATGCAGAATTAAAAGTATATGAGTTTTACGCAATGTTCTATCATTTATTAAATGAAGAATCATAAACTAGATTGATTAGGAAAGAGAGAGATTTTCATGTAACAATTTCACCACCATCGTGGCATTACAAATCACTACTAAAATGTCATGTGGAGAGAGTCTATGCATGACTTTTTGCTAATAGTCCAGAATGCCATAATAACGATGAACCTGTTCTACGTAAATCCTTAGCATTGGGGACTCATAAATGGGCAAACAGTAGATATACATGGGAGGTGTATGTCCCCTTCAGTCTTCACCTCCCATGTGTTGGTTCTCTTCTCATGTGTGATCCAGGACCAACCACCTAATCCAAATACTTGGTTCTCTTCTCATGTGTGATCCAGGACCAACCACCTAATCCAAATACAAAACACACATGACCTAATACCTACTTGACACACAAATAATTGAGATTTAACATCTAATTAATTACTGAACTGACACATATTTCTCTCTCTAGATTTACAACTTTGCTTCTGTATTTCTGTTTATGGCAAGGGAGTGGAAGTCACGTAGCTTATAGTACGACACCGCACTTACCCAATTTATATAAGGAAAAATAATAAAAAGGGCTTGAAAACTTTGAGTTTTAACGATAACGACAAAATAAAGGGTAAAGTAAATAGTACCAAGTTTGACTTTTTAGTGTAAAAATGTGGCTTTTCGTTATGCCCTCTCACTCCCTAACTTCCAGCATTTTGGTTTGCTCATGCTCACCTGTAAAGTATATAGGTATGTAGTGCATGTTACTTACCAATTCTCTCCGTTTACCCTAAGGAACTTTTATATTCTAGGGTAATTCCTTACCCATATATTCCATGCATAGCCTATCAAAGCGGGGACATCGGTAATGAGCTTTTCGAACAAAAAGAACTTGCATAGCCCGCGTTTCTGCAACACTCATCACGTGAGGTCACTTGATGAGTGCAACTCACGTGATGGGTGCTAGAGAGACACCGGGGGTATGAAAGCCGTCAAATTCAAGTTTTACTCATTTGAGTAGAAGCTGCATGTATTGGGAAATCGAGCTTAAATTAGTGCGACTCCAGAGAAAAGATTGCATAGGATTGATTTCTAATAAGAAAAAGAAGCTTACCTGGAACAGGTAAGAGTGCCAATAACATATATTAACAAAACCAATTGCCAGATAGAAAGCTTAACACAAAAGTGAAGACACCAGCTCTCCACTTCCAAATTTATCCAATAGTAGATGAGGCAACACACGCAAAAGTACAAATTACTTATAGATCCAGGATCACTCATACCATACTTTACTCGACAAAGTACGCGGAAGCTAGTTACATGTCAAATATATGGACAAAAGCATCAACCTATGAACAATAACGGGTACGGTTTGCCTTAAGAGACATTACCAAATAGATTAGCCGTAGCATCGGATTGGATCATTGCATCCTTTCTCAGCAGATTGACTAAAACCAAAACGTCCCCCTTTTGCAAGGTACTGCTGATGGTACTCCTCCGCTCGGTAGAACTTCTTGGCAGGAAGGATCTCTGTGACAATCTTTCGGTTCACTTTCTTCTGGTGTTGTTCCAGAGATTCTCGTGCTGCCTTCTCTTGCTCAGGTGTGTAGAAGTATATTCCCGATCTGTATTGTGTCCCGACATCACCCCCCTGCCCATTACAGATGGATAAACTGTTATGGTTCCCCGAGTCATAAGACAAATATAATTTTTTGGATCACGCTCAAATAAGAATAATCAAATATCACATAGTAGCCACATAGTACTACGGTCTAGTGGTATTCCTCTTCACTTGTAAGTGAAAGGTCTTAGGTTTAATTCTCGCCAAAAGCGAATTTGAACCACATTATTGCTAACCCATTGTGAGGCTAAGTCCACCCCCTCTCCCTTAGTGTAGATAATATCGTTTGTTCAAAAAAAAAATCACATAGTAGATTTTTTATTTACGAGAATAACTAGGACGAATATATGAATATAACATTCGCTTAAGGATGTGAAAAAGAGAGACGACAAAAGATATTGACATGCAATAAGATAAGACAAAGACGAATTTTGGCTTAATTAAATAAGAGTTTGATAACGTGAAACAAGGAATCATAAACAAGCCAAGTCCTGCAAATAATAATGTCCAGTCAATCCTAGGTTATACAATGATCTTCAACAATGAAACTGAGATCTCATTGACCAACGCTGCTCTATGCAACTCATTGAAGTCCTGTTCAAGAACTTGTTCTGCTAATTTTATCATTCCCTTCTTTGGTAACTTGAACCCTCATGCAAAGTACTGGAACTGGATACATGATTTGGTAACTTACCATTACAAATAAAGTAGTTACAAGAATTAATAGCAATAGAGCATCTTTTCGTTGGGTGTATTACACTACGAGCCTAAGGCACTAGGCTGCCCTCTCTATATGTAATTTATCTCAATATTTTGATAGGGGAAACTGAACTTTGAGACCAACTGGACTACGCCTTAAGCCCTTGACCACGTCGGACATCCACTCATACAATGTCATGTACGTTCTTAATAAAATCCAAAATAAACCTATTTACTATTCCTTTATGTTCCCCGATGCTTTCTTTAACAGAAGAGGATTATACCATTAGCAGAACTCTTGTAAGCAGTTAAAACTTGAAAAATAATAGTTCAGGAGAATTCTATCAACAGGTGAAGATAACCTCATCAATTGCCCGAAATGGAAATAGTGCACCCTACTTCCTAATTTCATCCTCTAACAGGCTTCCAATTTAACACCAGTCTATGCCATCTATTCTCAAGAATCTAAACGACCTCAAGTAACTGTATGAACTCAAAGAAAAATTCCAGCAATTGAACAGAAACCATACCGAACTGAACATAACATAAACATAAAAACTGTATTTGCTCATCGATTTTTTAATAAACATGATTTTTACTCATGCTACTAACTTACCACGAATTCAAAAAGAAAGAAGCCAAATTCCTAAAGTGAATGCTTTTAACAATCAACAATGGGACATCGACTGAAGTAACTGCAAGAGAGCTTCTTAGACAAAGTTCCTATCATATTCTTCACTACAGTATTCAGAGAGGTAGACATTCTCATGAGAACATTCATGCCTATTTCACGACAGAAGAATGCCTAAACGTACAGCAGTACTCATAATCGGAGCATCTAGACAGCGATGTTTAAACATTTGAATTCTCAGTAGTAACTTGCTTAAAAAGATATAGCTTCTCTACTAAGATAACAAGTTAACAACATTTAGCAAATGACCAAATTAGGACTAACTATATCAATACAAGAAGTTGAATGGTCAATCAAAATCTCCTTTTGTTTGTTCTGCTGATTTGAAATTTTGAATGAGATTGATAAGTAACTTACAGAGAGCCGAACCTCAATTTCTTCTAAAACCTCAGTAGCACACACAGAGAAAAACAAAACAGATAAATTCAGGAAGCAAAACAAATCAATCACAAACTGACACACAATTTTATTACTTGCGGAAAATAAAACCCCTAAATTTATCAATCAAAGTTTATCCAAAATTCATCAATAAACACAGACGATTATTAACCCAAAGCAATCAAATTTCACACAAACTGGTCCAAACCATACAAACTATCAAAATTTAGAGCAACCCACCTGGCGATTGAGCGTGGTTGGGTCGTGCCTGGACCAGAAAAGATCGAGCAGGCTCTCAAAGTTGCAGTCTTTAGGGTCGTACTGCACTCTCACGACCTCCGAGTGCTGGGTGGTGCCGGAACACACGTCCTCGTAACTCGGGTTGTGCAGAAACCCCTGGCTGTACCCAACCTCCGTCTTCGTCACGCCGGGCACTCGCTGAAACGCCAGCTCGACACCCCAGAAGCACCCAGCTCCGAACTGCGCGAACTGCTGACCCGGAGCCGGAACGTCATCGTCGGGACCCTGGGCGATGGCGGAGGATTCGGAGTTGGGGTCGGCGGTCTTGGGGCCGAACCCGAGCTTGTTGAGGATGTTCATTTGGGGGGTGCGGAAGGAGATGGTCCGGTGGGTTTGCGGGAAATTGGAGGCGGGTTTGGGTCGGAGCTTAGAGAGAGAAAGAAATGGGTTACAGAGAGAGAATTTGGGGGCTGTTGTCGTGGTGGCGGTGGAGATGAGTGGTGAAGTGGTGGAGATGGCGGCTAAGCTTTTGAGCATTTTTGGGTGTGACGTGTTGCTGCTGGACTAAAATGGGAGTTTCGTCTTTCGTGACGTTTCATTGTTTACTATATTATTTCTTTATTAATTTTTTTGTTGAATATTTTTTTATTTCTTCATAATTTTATTTTCATCCAAATTTAAAAAAAAAAAAAGGATATGCCCATACACTGATATACACACCATGTTCTTGGATAATCAATATTATTTTATTTTCCAGGAAAATAAATAACATGATTTCTTCAATTTATATGTGTTGTTAATTAATTTGGTTTAATTTTGTATGTTATTTTCTAGGAATTGTGTCGCGCCTTCTGGGAGGTTGGCGTTGGCGGGTAGTTTACCCACATGAGGTGGGACCACGGGAGGATAAGAATCGAAAATGAACACCCATCGTGAGGATTACTTTCACATTTTTAAATTAATTGACCTATATTAAGATTTTTACTAAAGATTGGTTTAAAAAAATATTTTCATAAAAAACGTTTGCATTTTAAAAATATTTTCAAACGAGATCATATAAAATTAAAACTTAATACTCAAGTATGTATATATGTCATTGTATTAATGTAAATCAAATCTAAAATCTGCTCTAAGTAAATAAAAATTGAGTGGCGCAGAGCTGGTTATACTTTTTTTATTCTATCATTTATCATTAGATTACTTACGTGTTGGAACATTAAATGTCAAAGCTTTTCCTTGATCATTTGATGTAACCTAAGTTGGTTTAAGCAAAATGACAGGTTGTTGGTGGTGGTTAATACAGCCACAGCCACATACAAGATGATAATAAAACAATTACCGTTAATTTTGACCCGTTTCTTTTGCGTAGACCGTAAGAAATGAAAGTTAATTTAATATCTCAATTGCCTCTCAAAATTCTTCTTTTCCTGATATGGAAATGAACAAGCAGAAATTGGCTTTGTGCACGTCGACTTTCATCAGCAGCCAGACCTTATAAGTTATATGTACTCTAATTTTATGAATAATCATGATTTGTACTTAATAAATTTAGATTTAGCTATAATCTAATTGTTTAGCTGTAAATCATAATCTAATTGTAATCAAATCTTAAACTTTGAGAAATTAAGAGGAAACTTAAGAATGTATCGAAACCTGCGGCTGCTAGCCTGCTATATATTCATATGTAATATACTAATATGTATATAATTTCATCACAAATACAAATACAAAACTCAAATTGTCAATATAATTTCATCACAAATACAAAATCTCAAATAGTCACATCCATATATAGCGTGACAGCAATAAGACCAAAGATGGCCAGCACAAAGGCATTAGGTCCACAGTTGATAAGAGCAGATGAGGTGGGAGTGTTGCTCTTAGTAGTAGGGTTTGGAAGATCCCCTTGGCCGGAACCAGTTGCTGGCTCTGGCACACTGGCCGGCGCATAAGCCTGGCTGTTTTCTACTTCTACTACGAGCTTCATCCCTCCCAAACAATACAGCTTGCTCCCACTCACAAAGTACCAGTCACCAGGTTTTGTCAATGTAACTGTTGTGTTTCCTCCTGTATATGCCTTTATAACTTTTGTTGTGTTGCAAACATCAAAACTTTCTTTGGTCACTTGACTCACACTGTTAGATGATGAGTACTGAAACGCTGTAAAAATAAACAAAAAATTAAAAAGAAATTAAATGGAAGTAAGTTACCTAATGAATTTTTATATTATTTGCTTGAAATCGGTTCGTTATTCATCAAAGTTTTGTTTTCTCAAAACCACAAAAGTAAACAAGAGTTTTCTCAATGACCAAAAGTAAACGAGAGTTTATATATAGCTAGAAGATGTAGAACAAAAAATCGTGTATTTACATTAACCTTTTGAGGAGGTTATTCAAGAATTGCTCGTATTGTTATTCAACAGAAAATAAGCTCTTTGGTTTCGATCTGAGTCATAGGATAATGTATGTATACTTACATAGCGCATCGCCGACTTTGAATTTCTTGTTGTTGGGCCATGAATTGAGGTTAGTGCTTATGTCCCAGCCGGAGGTGTCCCCAACTGTGTAAACTGTGGCGGAGCTTGTCAATGCAAATCCAAGAACAAGAAGAACACAAACTAGAATTTGAAGCAGCTTTGCCATTTTTAATTTGTGAGATGAGATGAGACATAATATGAGAGAGAGGTTTCATTTATAGGTATATTGTGTACGAGGATTGATGAATAATTAGATGACCTAACTTCAACTGTGAGAAGTGAATTGCATTTCTTGCTTAATTCCTTGATTAACTATTTAAGTATTATAGATACTATTTCGATCTTATTATTTTATTTGAGTGTAGGAGAACAATAATCTGCCTTTAACTAATCACCAAGTACTTAATTAAACTTTGTCATAGGGTCTTGATTGGTAGATGATGATTTAACCAACTTTTGTGCTCAAATTTGGGTTTTAAAATCTCTATATATTCCCCACGAGGAAGTTGGTGAGCAGTTAAAACCTCCATCTCCAAATCCTCTTTTTGGTGACCTTGGCAAAGACTTCGAGACACATATGTAGGCATGTTTGTGCTACAAGAAATTGAGATGGGAACTAAAATTGCTTGTACAAACACTCAAACAAGTCTTGCAGCTTTCATATTTCATATGACTATGAGAAAAGTGTTCTTCATAAAGCCTAGTGTTTTTCTCTGCCCCATTGACAATTTGATATTTTAATTTTTTTTTTTTTCACCAGTCCATGAATGTGGGGATGTACATATCAACTAGGGACCCTCAATTATTTGATTTGAAACAGAAGCAGCAACCAAATGACAAATTATATGATGATCCTCAAGCTGAATTCCCAATTCTCACGATAATGCAAAAGTGGGAAACTGTCTTTTATTGAGGACGATCTTCTGCCATCAATAAAATAAATTATATCCCATCTCTGTCCAAAGTCCAACTAAAAGCACACTATTGTCTCTTTTTGAGAAAAGTATTTAACCATATGGCCACCAGGGGCAGATCCATCTTGGGGCAATGTGGGTCAGCTGATCCTTCAAGCTTAGAAATCTTTTATAAAAAAGTTGGGTGTTGTTTTTTGAAAATCGGAGATGTTCTTGTAAACTATCTTCTAATTGCTCAACGAATTGCCTCTATGGGCACTGAGTAGGGTAGTTGCTAGCCTCATGCCTTTGTATTTGTATGTGTTGCAATGGCCATATGTCGATACCGAGTCGTGTTGCTATGACCATATGTTGATAGACCGACTCGGTATATGTTGGCATTTGTCGGCATGTTTGCTTAAAAGTTATCGGTATGAGGATCCTCCAGTATTTGAGCCTTATAATACACCAATTTTTTCAACAATTCAAGAATGTAAGAATGCATATATCAACTCTGTGGTGTTTTGAAACAGAAGCAGCACCAAAATGACAAATTGCTGATTCCCATATTCCAGTGCATGGGGCAACAGGATGGGGAAAAGTTAGGATCCACGCAAGTTCAGTTTTGCGTTTCAAAATTCCCATCATAATGCAAAAGTGAGAAACTGTATTTTAGTGAAGACGTTCAATAAATTGCATCCTATCCTTGTCCAAATTCCAAGAAAAGCACAATGTTGTCTCTTCGTAAAAGTAGTACCAAAATTTAGGGATTGCATTGAATGCATAAGGTGCAATTGTGCAGGATTCCTGATCTGCTTGGATGAAGGAAAAAATAAAAAATAAAATAAAATAAATAAATAAAAATATATATATATGAAGAAGCTATAGCTATCTAGCTAAGTTGTAAAGCCTAGCTAGAATCAAGGAATAGAACATAAATTCCATAAAATAAAATAAAAGGGTAATACATATCCAACGATAAATCCACAAGATTCATCGTAGCAAGTTGGATCTATGTGTCATTCGGTGCGTTTTTGTTGGGTTTGCCCCCCAACAGAAAGGGTATAAGTGCTATCACCCTGATACTCGACATATGTATGTGACCATGGATGTTACTTTTTCTAAATCAGAGTATTTTTATTCTTCGATCCCATCACCTTCAGATCACCATGGGGAGAATGGTGATCAGAGTAATCTTGGGTGGTTAGAAGTACCATAGGATGTGATATGTAGTTTAGGGGGAGCATGTGTTAACGATAATGATGAAAATAGGACACCAGTCTCTCAGCAAGAAACTGCCGAGAGTGATACGGGACTTCAGCTGCTGCATGCCGGGACAGGTGCGGGCCATCGGCAAGGTCATGTCGAGGAAGCTACAACAGTCTAGCAGCTAGTTGCTGCTGAACCAAGTACATCAGGGGAAGAAGTATTGTCTGCCGAACCCATATCACCCTCTCTCTCTCTCTCTCTAACTCGATAGTGCCATTCAATGTGTCTTCTCTGAATATCCCTGAGTTAAGTACTACAGATGCTCATGTAACTAATATAAATAATGTTGTAAGTACATATAAGTTGCCACCAAGGCAAAATTGTGGTGTTCCTCCTGATAGGTTTCTCCCGAAGGAAAAGTAGAGTATCCAATGGCAAATTATGTGTCATGTAAGAACCTTGCGCTTGAACGCCAAGCATGGTTGAATAATGTGGAAGCAATCCAAGTACCAACTCGAGTTGAGGAGGCCTTGAAGGATCCTAAATGGGCTGCTGCAATGGACGAATAGATGATGACACTACATAAGAATGATACATGGGAAGTGATGGAACTACCGAAAGGAAAAAAAATGGGTGTAAATGGGTCTTTACAATTAAATATAAGGCTGACGGATCAATAGACATGTATAAAGCAAGGTTAGTAGCAAAAGGTTATACTCAAATGTATGGTGTTGATTACTAGGAAATTTTTTCCCCAGTAGCCAAGATGAATACGGTACGTGTTCTTATTTCATTAGCTGCAAATTTGAATTGGCCACTGAAACAGTTTGATGTAAAAAATGATTTCCTTTATGGGCATTTGGAAGAAGAAGTATATATGAATTTTCCTCCAGGATATAATGCTGGAGAGAAAACCGGAGTGTGTAGGTTGCGAAAGTTGCTTTATGGGCTTAAGCAATCGCCTCGTGCATGGTTTGGTAGATTTACTCAAGTCATGAGAATGAATGGATATTACCATAGTCACTCCGACCACACGTTGTTTGTAAAACAGAGAAGTGGCAAAGTGACAGCTTTAATTATCTATGTGGATGACATGATAATAACATGTGATGATTCAGAAGAGATGGTAAAACTGGAAGAGAGTCTTGCTGCTGAATTTGAGATGAAAAATTTGGGAGATTTAAAATATTTCCTTGGAGTAAAAGTAGCTCGTTCGTCTAAAGGTATTTTCTTGTCTCAACGTAAATATGTTCTGGATTTATTGAAGGAGACAAGTATGCTTAGATGTAAACAAGTGGACATTCCTATTGTTGAGAAACATCATTTAGGGATTTATCCAGATTAGAAACCAGTTGACAAAGGTAGATATCAGAGACTGGTAGGGAGACTAATTTATTTGTCCCACACTCGTTCGGATATTGCCTATGCATGAGTATGGTGAATCAATTTATGCACTCACCAAGTGTGGATCACATGATTGCAGTTATGTGAATTTTGGCGTTTTTGAAGTCTGCTCTAGGGAAGAGAATTTTGTATGAACATCATGGCCATATGAGGATTGAGGGATTTACTGATGCCTATTGGGCAACAGATGTGACTGATAGGCGTTCTACGTCCGGGTATTTTATATTTGTTGGAGGTAATTTGGTTACTTGACGAAGTAAGAAACAAAAGGTGGTGTCACGGTCTTCCGCGGAAGCCGAATTCAAAGGCATAACACATGGAGTGTGTGAGATCCTTTGGCTACGAAAGTTGCTTTGGGGTATCGGCTTTAAGCAAAAATAGGCGATGAATTTGTATTGTGACAATAAGTCGGCGAGAGAAATAGCAAAGAATCCAGTACAACATGATCAGACTAAGCATGTTAAGGTTGATCGACATTTTATTAAAGAGAAGCTTGAGAAGAATGTGGTGTCAATACCGTTCGTTAGCTCGGAAGAACAACTTGCAGATATTCTTACTCATGCCGTGTGTAGTAGGAGCTTCAATGACTCACTTATCAAGTTGGGCATGTGTGATATCTATGCACCAACTTGAGAGGGAGTATTGGATTGAGTCAATATTTAAGGAAAAGGAATGTAAATATTGTGTAAATATTAGAGTCATGTTTTAGGAAGGATATATTTGGGTCATTTATTGTTTCCTTATGTAACAAGGATTGTATGTACTTATATTGAGAATTATGGAATACATGAAAATTAAGCCGTAAAATTCTACATGATATCAGATCCAGGGAGCGGACATATAATGTAGTGCCACGTAATGGGTGGGTCCCCTTGGCCCTACGCGATGATGGTGGGTTCCTTGGTCCCGCGTGTAGGGTGAGTTTCCTTGGCTCCACGTGGTTGCCGATGTGTGGATCTCTTTTCCTACGATGCTTTATTTCTAATTTACTTTTGGCTTTCTTTGAGCTTTGTCTCAATTCCCTAAGCTTGTCTCAGATCGAAACCTTCAGACACCTATCTTGCTCCAATGCTTCTTTCCATCGCTTGTCCTCAACTACCGACCACTGCTATTCGGCCCCGGGTGCTTCTCCTAGGCGAATCGCTTGGGTTTTGGGTGGCTGTTAAAGTGCATTTTGCACTACTTGGTAGGATTATGGGAGCTTTCACTACGCGGGTGGCTTACTTACCCCCATTTTTCGTTGATCCAATTGCTCTGTTTGGTTCATTTTCTTGGTGGTGGTGGCCTTGCGATGGAGGCGCGTCAGATTTGGTGATGGCTGCTAGTTTCCTCTTTAATTTTATGGTTTCCGTTATTTTTCAGTTAGGCCCTTTTGGGCTTTTATGTTATATTTGTTTTTTCTTGTTAAGCTTGTATTTAGGTTGTGGGATACCTTTTGGGCTTTCTTGTCCTTGTACTAGCCTTTTTATTTAATGGAATGGAAGTAACTTAGTTTGACCCCCCCTCCCAAAAAAAAAACTCGAAAAATTAACTCAAAGAGGCTGATGAATGGTTACTAGCTAAGGCAACTAGCCAAATGATGTGTAAACTTTCATCTTGTCTTCAACAAGAAATTTTTTTTAGATCCAATGACTCAAGATATCATTACATAGGAAGAGGGGAATGGTTACTAGCTAAGGCAACTAGCCAAATGATGTGTAAACTTTCATCTTGTCTTCAACAAGAATTTTTTTTTGATCCAATGACTCGAGATATCATTACATAGGAAGATGGGACATTGATAATTGAGAAATGCTAAAGAGACTCTCAAACTGAGACTCTTCATGAATTTTCTGCCACCTCATATTTTTGGCACATTATTTTATAATGTTGGCACGGTAATTGTGCCACAAAGATGAGGTTACAGAAAGTCTATAAAAATTCTCACTTTTGAGAAAATTTTCTTAGTATTATCGTTGTGTCTCTCTTTTCTCTTCTCATCCGGAGTCAAGCTCGAAGACTACCGGAATTTAATGAGAAAATGCCAGTGACATTAAAATTTGTGTTTTTTAATCAAAACAGCTGCAACAAAAAACCACAACCCTTTGAAGAACCAGTGACATTAAAATTTGTGTTTTTAAATCAAAACAGCTGCAACAAAAAAGCACAACCCTTTCAAGAAACTATGAACCCGAAATTCAGCCAATAACTAATAACACATGTGACCTCTCTGCATGCATGGCCAAGTACATGGTGGATAAGTGTACCTGATTGACATTCCATATATGACAAATTCCTACTTTCCCAGTTTTACGACTTTCCCAACCTCCTCAACATTCATACTTCACAAATGAACAAATGCCTAGTTTATTTCCTTTGTTTTGTTGGCCCAGGAAATCTATGGATAGACACGAGAAACCAATCAATCAAAACCTAAGAGTGCTTTTGGACCTGCTTTTGATCAATAAAATACTATCGACCACATCAAAATGCAACTGATTTGATAGTTTTGTGCCTCAAATATCTCCCTCGTTAGATTGGGCACAGGATGATCGTCTACTAAATCATATTAGGATGTGATATTTACACATCTCATTTTATTTCTCACACATTTTTTTAATTTTCTGCCGTCGGATCGGATGAATTGAAGAAGATCAACGAACAAATATTATCAAGGAATGTGTGAGAAGTAAAATGGGATGTGTGGATAGCACACCCCATCATATTTGGTAGAGTACATAATACGATAGTTGATCGTTGAATTTTTTGTTTATTTAAAAATTATTCAACCAATCACCACATCATGTGATTTACAAAACATAATTTAAAAATATAAAAATACAGTCTACCTAATATTTTTTTTTTTTTTGGAAACTACCCAATATTTTTCTTTGGTACAAGCAAAAAGGTACAATTAGTCTGTCTTTATATAAATGTACAGCCAATAGAAACTTAATAGTGACACAATCTTTTTCTATATAAACCCTAGCTATTCTTGCATTTTGCACCAAACCATCATCTCACAATTATCTTCTTCTCTTTGCATTCTGTACTTTTCTGGCTGAGGAAAAGTTAGGGTTTCGCAGAAATAAGATGGACGACGAAAAAAGTTCAAGCTCATTTTCAATGGGGAAGAGTGCACAAGAGAGAGGCTTGCCATATGTGCCTGAGTGCTATGTGATTCCAACATCACATCGTCCAAGTTTGACTCCAGATGTTGCCACTGTTCCGACCATTGATTTTGGAAGACTGAAACAAGGCCCTGATGAACGAGAACTTGTTATTGAAGAAATTAGAACTGCTTGTCGTCAGTTAGGGTTCTTCCAAGTAAGTGTACTAAACATGTCCTTACAAAAAAATTTCATGCAAAATTAAAATATAGGTTTAGTCTATTCTACCCTTTAAAAATAAAAGGATTACGAAAATTTTGTAATGCAGTCACTTACTGTGCATAACAATCTATTCTAACAATATAATAATACGTCTACAATGTGAACATCAACTTTGTTACAGTAATAATAGTTGATGATCTTAATGTTCATCTCATTAGATTGTGAACCATGGCATCTGTCAAACTGTGTTGGATGAGGCTCTTTTGTCGGCGTCGGAGTTTTTCAATTTGCCGGGCTCAGAGAAGGCAAAGTTCATGTCTAATGATGTTCACAACCCAGTGAGGTACGGGACAAGCTTGAAGGATGGACTTGATAAGATTCAGTTTTGGAGGGCTTTTCTCAAACATTATTCTCACCCGTTGGCAGATTGGATCAAGTACTGGCCTAACAATCCTTCTAATTACAGGTACGTATCTACAAGGTTCATTCTCTTAATTATTTGCTCTCACGCATGTCCCTCTTATCTCTTGGCTTTGCTATTTCGGAAAAGTATAAGAAAACAAAGTAGAGAAAAAACATCTGTTGCCGACTATATTTATAACTATCGATACATCTTATTTAGGACCGTGCATGGTATTCAGCTAAATTGTAGTCTTGTCCAATTTTGTCAACCTTGGATAAATCCTTAATTTGGGCAGTTGTCGCTCTTAATTTTTTGGCAATCACATTAAATATACGACGTGGCCATTCTTTACCCACATATATATGTGTGTGTATGTATATACAAAAGAGTGTATAGCTTCATGCGTCATCACTTGACTTGCTTCATGTTTATTATGGTTGCAATTGTTATAGGTAAACAATGGGCCGCAATCACCTGAACTTGCTTGTTGTATATGTGTTAATTGTGGCACTTTCTTTTCTGGAACATAGTTTATTAGTTTTTATTTGTTTTATCATTATTAATTATTAGTTATATGATTGCAATATTGTTGTAGGGAAACAATGGGCAAGTATAGCTCAGAAGTGAAGAAACTGAGCATGGGGATAACAGAAGCAATCACTGAGAGTCTAGGGATAGGTCCAAACTACATAAGCAAGAAAATGGAAGATGGAATGCAAGTCATTACAGTCAACTGCTACCCACCATGCCCTAATCCTGAAATTGCACTAGGGTTGCCACCCCATTCAGACTACAGCTGCTTAACCATTGTTCTTCAGAGCTGCCCAGGGCTCGAAATCATGCATACCGGAGACAGCAAATGGAAGCAAGTCCCACAGCTTCATGGTGCTCTCCAAGTCCATGTGGGTGACCATTTTGAAGTACTAAGCAATGGATTGTACAGGAGTGTTGTGCATCGGGCCACGTTGAACCGTGACAGGACAAGAATCTCCATTGCTAGCCTGCATAGTTTGGGATTGGAGGAGAAGATGGGCACTGCCAAAGAGCTTGTGAGTGAAGAGAATCCTGGGAGGTACAAAGAAAGCAGCTTCAAAGATTTTCTGAATTTTCTCGCCAACAATGATCTAGCAGAAGGGAAGAGCTTCATTAACACACTCAAAGTTGATGAAAAACAATAATTATCTTAAGCTAGCTAGTGCTCTTTTTTTGTCTGTTAATTACTAGTTTAAATTTTCTTCTCTGTTTTTGGACAAGAGTACTTCAGTAATTTTAGAACAAATTGTAAGTCTCTTCTAATGTCGGAGAAGGGAACTGGATAGCAGATTCAAGGGTTCAGCTAGTTTGTGATGTGGCTGGCTAGAAGTACGGCTCCTACCATAGTTTGTTGGCTCTAATATTATGGTTATTTCTTTTCTTTGCATGTAGCCCGGCAAGGCATGTCCTAGCTAGGAAAGACATTGTGATTTTTAAAACATGAGGTATGAGATTGTGGTTCGACCCATGGTTGAGGTAATTTTATGTAATTTACCCAATAAACAGTATTGATCTAACTTTTGCAGCAGATGATCAATTTTTTTAAGGGTTAATCAAGCTTATTATAACTTTTCTTTTGTCGAAGAGCTTATGAATAAAGATTATTAAATGGAGTTGTAATTTTGTTTTGCTTTGACAAAACGAATTCTGTTTCAGACGAATGTCTATGGTTAAGAAGGTTTCTTAAATCTCCAGTATAAAAATTCCCAATGCTTGTAAGAGTGCACAACAACTTTTTTCAAAATGTCAATACCAAATTTTCCTAATGTACAAGTATAAAACAACTAGTCATCAGATTTGTGAGCATCACTATTTGACATAGATAATAATTAATAACCCTACTTCCTAAATTGGGTATAAGGACAACCTCAAATTCAGGAAGTAGAGATCCAAATAGGGAACATTTTAGTTTTTGAATTCCTTACTAATTACTATACTACTAGGTCCATCCCATCCATATATAAAGATAGAGAGACTAGTGGATGCATATGCATGTGAAACAAAAGAAAATAATGACATAATATTTCAGTCAAAATATCCAACAAACTAGTTCTGATCCAAAATTCTTGTTGTGCCTTGGCCGTTCGTCAGTGCGGAAGTGAGATTCAGATTGTCTCACCAAACTACAGACCCACAGTTGAACAGTTTAAATTACAAGAAATAAATACACTGAGAAAGTTACAAGGTTCGGCAAAAATCTGTCTACGTCCTCCAAGAGATATTGCTATTCACTATGAGAATAACTAGTACAAGATACACTTGAGTTAAATCAACATAACCCAAACCCCAATCCCTTGTACCCTCACAGAATTTTACTAAGAGCCTCACTCTCCCCAAGAGTTTCTCACTCTCACTCTATATTTTTCTCCTTTGTGTTCTCCTTCGGATGCTCTCTCAATGCTTACCCTCTCACTCTGCAAGCCTTTTCATCCTTCGGCAAATCCTTCCACTTATAACAACAAAAGAAAACCACATTTGAAAAAGCCACAAATCAAGGGCTAGACATGATGATGTCTCCCTTTTTCTTTGTCCCTTTCTTTAGCCAAAAAGTAGATGTCTCCATTTTCCTTTGTCCCTTTCTTTAGCCGAAAGTAGCTAGCACTCCACATGGTTGAGATGAAATTGTTGCCAACTCATAATTATATGAGCCAATCACAACAATCTCCACCTTGGCGAATACACCATGCAAAAATCCTTGCACCCATCACCAAAGCCCATTGGCCTTACGTACCAGCATACACACCTTGAATCAACCTCGTTGGTCCTGTTCCGATTCAGTCACTGCCAATGCATGTGCAGCTGCTGCAAGCTAAAAATCACCATTTAGCTTCAAACGGGATCTCGACACATCCTCGTCTCCTCCAGCAGGTTTTTCCCCTTCTTTATTGTCTGCAACCTGGAAACTTGTCAGTGCACCCATTTCCAGCAACACTCGTCGAGCCAGACAAATATTCCTCACACTTCTCCTCCTTCAGGACCATCTCATCACCTGTGAATCCCATAGCTCCACCTGCTGCAAAACCCCTGCAACACTTGAGACTAAACACAAGGTATTAAATATCGATGATATCGGAAATATCGGTAGTCTAAAAACACGGAAATTTCGATGGAAATATCGGGATATTATCGATATCGATAAAAATTGAATAAAAACCACGGAAATTGTAAGAAAAACTTGGAAATTTTTATTGAAACTTTGTAGGATGTTTATTTAGTCAATTATCTATTAGTTTATCACAAAAAATTGGAAGGAAATGCATTGCATGATAGATATAACTGATTTAAGTTGATTATATAGCGAGCTGGCAAACATTATGAGTGTAGAAAATATGTAGTAATTAATGAAAGAAGTTTAAACACACCATAATCATTTATATATAATGAATTAGTACAATATTTTACACTTTATACATTGCATGGTAAGATACATGAGTGACTTAGCAATGTCTAAAATATCGATGATATCGGAAATATCGGTAGTCCAAAAAAATATCGGTAGTCCAAAAACACGGAAATTTCGATGGAAATATCGGGATATTATGGATATTTTAGACCATGACTAAACATCACCAGGAGAAGTGTTGCTTCGAGTACCTAGAGGGCAAACTCGAAGTCTTCCGCCACAAAATTGCTACAACCCGGACCAAGATCATCCTTTCTTTTTCTCAAAGGACAATTTTTCTTTTTATGCCCGAATTCTTTGCAGTCGTAGCATTGTAGACCCTTGCCTCCATAATCGGATCTGAACATGTTGTCTCTCTCAGATCCTCCTCCCAATTTTCTTCCACTATTCCAACCTTGAACAGCTAAAGCAGTCTCGTGCCCACCATCAACAATGGTCTTCTTCTTTTGTGTATCATAAGACACCAAAGAAGCCTGCACCTGCTCCAAACTTACTGTATCTTTTCCATGCAGTAAGGTTGTCACAAGATTTTCATACGAATCTGGAAGTGAGGTAAGAAGTAAGAGGGCTTTGTCTTCTTCCTCAACCTTAACATCAACTTTCTGCAATTGATCCAAGTATCCGTTGAACACATTCATGTGGTCCATGAGATTCCCGCCTTCATCCATCTTTAGCTTGTACAGCTTCCGCTTCAGATGTAACTTGTTGGTCAAACTCTTAGCAATATAGAGTTTTTCCAACTTATCCCAGAGTGCAGGCGCATAATCTTCATCCATAACATTATTGATAATGTTGTCAGCTATACAGTGTCGAATTGTGCTAACACAACGCGACTCCAGCTCCTCCCACTGGTCATCTGTCATTTCTTTAGGCTTCCCATCTTTTCCCTTCAAAGCTCTAGCCAAGCCTTGTTGAGTCAAGACATCCTTTACTCTCATCTGCCAGAGAGTAAAACTACATTTCCCATTAAACTTCTCAACTGAAAATGACATGTTTGTAGTCATCATGGTGAATAAAAAAATCTGACCCGTCAATGAACCAAAGCTTCCAACAAAGCTCTGATACCAATTGTTGTGCCTTGGCCGTTCGTCAGTGCGGAAGTGAGATTCAGATTGTCTCACCAAACTACAGACCCACAGTTGAACAGTTTAAATTACAAGAAATAAATACACTGAGAAATTTACGAGGTTCGGCAAAAATCTGCCTACGTCCTCCAAGAGATATTGCTCTTCACTATGAGAATAACTAGTACAAGATACACTTGAGTTAAATCAACATAACTCAAACCCCAATCCCTTGTACCCTCACAGAATTTTACTAAGAGCCTCACTCTCCCCAAAAGTTTCTCACTCTCACTCTATATTTTCTCTCCTTTGTGTTCTCCTTCGGATGTTCTCTCAATGCTTACCCTCTCACTCTGCAAGCCTTTTCATCCTTTGAAAAATCCTTCCACTTATAACAACAAAAGAAAACCACCTTTGAAAAAGCCACAAATCAAGGGCTAGACATGATGATGTCTCCCTTTTTCCTTGTCCTTTTCTTTAGCCAAAAAGTAGATGTCTCCCTTTTCCTTTGTCCCTTTCTTTAGCTGAAAGTAGCTAGCACTCTACATAGTTGAGATGAAATTGTTGCCAACTCATAATTATATGAGCCAATCACAACAGTTCTAGCCGGCTTTCTTGACCTAACCTTTTGTTTGCTCTCTCGTGTCTCACACTTGATAATTAGTGAAAGAATTTCGGAAAAAAAGAAAGAAAAAGCTAATTAGTGAAAGAAACTAGTACGTACACACGGTTTCAAGAGATTAATTAAGATGCATAGATCGGCAAGCGGGAGCCGGGTAGCGGATGAGTACTTCATGCACTCATCTTCGTCATCAGTCGGCCGGGAAGGGACCGTCAGGGCTGCGATGCGAGTGTCGGTGTCATTTTATCAAGGTGGAGATCAGCTGCCTATATACGATCCTGTAGCTGAGTTGGCCAAGAAGGAGAGGTCTCGCGTTAAGTTTTCGGAGAATGCATGCATGTCATCCCCTTTGTGCTTCTTCTATGTGGCCGTTTTGTTATGGGAAGTGTTACTGGCACTCCAAAAATCTCATTCTATACTCCTCACAAGTGTATTTTTCTTTCCTAATATAGAAAATTTGGACTGTAGAATGAGATTTTTATAGTGCTAATAACAATTCCCTTTGTTATTTGGTTTTTCTCTAATCCAGGTAATTAATTACAAATAAATAAATATATCGTGAATGTTTATCATTCTAGAGTAACATTTGTCACTTGTCTCCATTTTTGTTTGGGTGATTTTGTATAAATTTAGTAAAAAGTTACAATAACAATATTTATGTTAATTATATGTAGGTCAATCATGTATTGTAATATTTAAATATATTTAAGATAAATAAAAACTACAAAATTTGCCATTACGGCTGACACTCACTTCAATTGACATCCCATTTCTCTTTTTATTTATTTATTTATATTTTGGAATAGATCAATACGGATTCAGACATTGCAACGCAAATGTCTTGTTATGGTTCTAGTTTCATTGAATTCAGACATTGCCTGTTTCCTAATTTTGTTTTTTTTTTTTTCCACTCACACACCTCCTACGCTTCACACCTTGCGCAATTACTATTTTTACATCGTTTCTTGATTCTGTTTTTACATTCTAGTTCAGACACTGTTGCAGACACATACTCTTTCTCTTCTTCTTCCTGCATTGGAGAGAGCTAGAGAGCCTCGATTTCTCTCTCTCCTCGGATTCAAATTTCAAAGAATTCAACTCAGATTCTGGGATCGCAAATTCGGCTAAATTCTTTTCGATCTTACGATGGCAGGACCTTCGAGACCATTGGATCAGACCCATATTTCTCCCTCTCCGTCCTCCGAGCATCATCACTGCATGTCAGAATTCGAAACTCTCAATCGTCCTTGTATTACTCTTATACAACAGAACTAATGATATCGGATGATAATAATTTAAGACTCAGAAAAGTAAACCATACGATTTAAGGAGATGTCTCTTGAGTGAAGAAGCAATATAGCCAGCTAGAAAAGTCAACATGAAGCGTGTTCAAAACCTTGAAAATTAGGCAGCTTTTGTTTTTTTTTTTTTTTTTTTTCATCTCGTCAATCTTCTATACAAATTACTTTACTCATTATTCTTTACAAGCTTAAAATGACAGAGCAAAATAACACGAATTAACTTAAATGGTAAAATTGCGTCGAACGAGCTTTTCTTACATATCAAGCAAAACTTCATAATTGAAAATAATTAGTGGTAGAATCTTGTTTTACTTTCATTCTAATTTTATTCTCGACATATTGACTGTTGAGAGACAAAATTTTATTTTAAAAGTTATGATTTATATGTTTAGCTATCAAGTTTTGACGGAGTGATCAATCATCCAAATGAAAAAGTATTAAATGACACTCTTTTGAGTCTTTTCGACTACAAATTAAAATCAACAGTCAAATTTTGGGATAAAGCACCTGACTACGTCATTTATATAAACACTTATCATAAAAGTACAAGATTTCATGTATTTTGATCAAATCCGACTTTAAACTAATCTCACCTGATACGAGAGAGATAATAATTAAATAATTCATAACGGGTCGAAGAGTATATTCAAACTAAAGAGACAATAGAATATCTGGCCCACGGGACATGCCCAACACAGAGTTGGCCCACAAGTAAAACAGTAAAAATAAGCGTCTGGCTCCAAATTTACATGTTAAATATAAACCGAACTTTTCGGTTTCATCATCGCTTCCTCCTCTCTCTATCTCTCTCTCTCTCTCTCCTCTTCCGCTTGCCTTCTCTGAACCTTTTTCTTCCTAAAATCTGACCTGGTCCAGATTCTGTTCTCCCTGGACCGGTCGAGTTTTTGGCGGATCAACGGCTCATAGTCATGAATCCTGAATAGTAAGCTCCCGATCTCTTTCCCCTTTCACTTTTGTTTCCAATTACGCAAACTTTTGCCCCTCTTTGCATCTGAGTATTTTTGAACCATTCAAATGTTTGGAAATGAAAGTGGGTCTTTTTTTTGTTTACTTTTCTTTGATTTCGGCGAAAGCAGATTGAAGGTTTGATCTTTTCTTTAGATCCGTGATGATTTGGTGCTGAATTGTAATGGGTTTGTGGTCAATTTTGAAACCCTTTTGAAAAATTGTTAATTTTGTTGGAATTCTGTTTGTTTGCTTGTGAAATTAGGAAACTGAAAACCCAAAATATCGGATTTGTAGTTGATTTTATTTTTGTTTGTCTCAGCTTTTAATTTTGATTACTGAATAAAAAAAAGAAGCATTGAATTATCTTAAGATCTTAAATTGTAGCTTGGATCATCGTGTGGAGGTTAATAGCTCAACTAAGATCTTGATGGTCAGCTAGTTTTTGGGCTCAGTGAATGCATATTTACTAAATATAAATTACATGTGGTTAAACCAACAGGGTAGATTGTTAGTTTGCGACTGAACCTGTTGAATTCAGATTTGAAGTATTGCTAATGAATGATTATGTTGGAATGTTATTTGCTGCAGTGATTACTTGTTTAAACTTTTGCTTATTGGAGACTCTGGGGTTGGAAAATCATGTCTTCTTCTGAGGTTTGCTGTAAGTTGTTCATACATTTTGATTAAGTTTATACGGATCTTTTTGCATGATTCATTGTTTGCATTACTGCCTCTCCGCGAACTGCTTAATTTATACCTCTTTGTTTTGATCAAATGAAATAACTGCTTACTTCCATGGAAATTATAATACCTATTGTCGAAAGGAAATAAAATGTATGCTTTGTTTCTTGAATCAAGCCGTTTGGGGTTACGATTAGGATAGGTCCAGGGTTCAAATCCCTCCAAGTAACCATAGAACTAATACTATGAATCACATTGATTTACTCAAAATATTCAGTTAGTATAATAACATATTCATGGTTTTCTCTATCATATAATACCTATTGTTGAATGTGACATTCTGTGCGGGTGTGTATACTTACTCCCATGGAAATTATTATTTGTTTTGATCAACTTTGAGAATCCCAACTGACTTTACAATTTAGATTTTCTTGTTCCTGAGCTTCTGAAGGCATAGTGTAATATGGTTAATCATTTCTGGAGCTGACTTCATCAATATCAGTGCTGACCTTTTATCTCTATCTGTATGATGCAGGACGATTCATATCTGGACAGCTACATTAGCACAATAGGAGTTGATTTTGTAAGCTTCATATTCGGGATCTAAATAATGTTATAGAAGATATGACTGTTGATTATTTTTCTTGTTCTTTCTCTGTAGAAAATTCGCACAGTGGAGCAGGATGAGAAGACCATTAAACTTCAAATTGTGAGACTCTCTCTCTCTGAAATATGGTACTGCGTGGGCACTTAAGCCATTTAGCAGTTAAAAAATACCTTTACTCATATATCTGAACGTTGATGTCAAAGTCTTGTCGCTGGTTGTTTTAATCATTTAATCTTTTAAGAGTGGGCACTATTTTCCTTCTTTATTCGCGTCCTTTTTCTCGAATCATATGTGTGTTCTCTTGTTAAAGAGTTGTGTTACTGGTTTGTTGTGCCTTTTCAATTGTTTGTTCAATTACATTCAACTACTTTAGTAGAACTTCTTGTTGCATGAGGTTGTTTATGTGTTTACGTTTTGTTGTATTATGAACAAATATGTATCGTGGGAATGGAACACTTATTCTGGCATTATTATTGGGCTGAAACTTAGTTCTGGTGCATATTTCATAATGTTCTTATCGTATGAAACACTGTTGTTTAGTCAATCTAGCTATAAGACTTATCTGTCATATTTGTCTTTGCCTCCCTGGACATGTAGTGGGACACTGCTGGACAAGAACGTTTCAGGACAATTACTAGTAGCTACTACCGTGGGGCACATGGAATTATAGTAAGTGTGCCGTTCTTCATTTGTTTTATGTTTCATTGTTACGGTCTCGGTTTTCCTTGAGGTCGTGTACTGTGGATTCTGTTTATTAATGTTGGTGTATGTTGCAGATAGTTTATGATGTGACAGACCAAGAGAGCTTCAACAATGTTAAGCAATGGTTAAATGAAATTGACCGTTACGCTAGCGAGAATGTAAACAAGCTTCTTGTAGGCAACAAGGCTGATCTCACTGCTAACAAAGTTGTGTCTTATGAAACAGCTAAGGTGAAAATTTTGTGAACCTCCCCTTAGCTTCTGTTTCCATATTTTTGTTTAATGGATTCTCCTTATTGACTCATTGGTAATTTAACAGGCATTTGCGGATGAGATTGGGATCCCTTTCATGGAGACTAGTGCAAAAAATTCTACCAATGTGGAGCAGGCTTTCATGGCAATGGCTGCTGAAATCAAGAATAGGTACTTTTCCATATGTCTCTGTGTGTGTGTGTGTGTGTTTTCCTTGCTCCGTATTTTATAAGATAAAAGGTTCAATTAGGCACAAGTTGTGCACAGTTTCTGCATCTTTGAGTCCAAAGATTTATCACTGGCCTATCGGTATTCACTCATTTCTTTCATGACATAATGCAGGATGGCAAGTCAACCAATGAACAATGCAAGGCCACCAACAGTGCAGATCCGCGGACAACCCGTCAACCAGAAATCTGGCTGCTGCTCATCTTAGTTCGATTCTGTTGCCGATCTTATGTGGCAGGAGTGCGCGTAGGAGAAGAAGGCTTCTCGTCATTCTTCTGTAAACCGTAGGGGACTATTTGTGCCATCTTAAACGATATATCGTGACTTTGCTCGTCAGTAATTCCATTCTTTATAGTCTTTTAACTGGTATGTACAAATGATGTCTGCTGCTCAGCTACATTTCAAATTTATCTGGTTTCTTCTGTTAAAAGTGACTCGTTGAATTGTTCATGTGGATGTTTAAAGGAAATTTGTACGTTTCTGATGTTATTATATGGCAACTAGCCAAGTTATACAATCTTGAAATAGACCACTCCTCCATGAGACCATATTTTTTCTTCAAATGTCCCTTAATTATAAAATGTAGATTTATCCCAATTATTTTTGTCAATTTACCGGGCAAATGATAAGACATACTAGATAGAAGTAGTGCTCAAGTGCTAATTAGTTAGTAAGATACTACGGTGCTAATTTCTTGTTTAAACTCGCTATACAAATTTGTTTTACAATCCAAATTTTTGTTAAATTTGAGGATTTCATTCAAAGATCATCCTTGAAAGTTTGGGAGTCATTTCACATTTGGATCAATATCGTGAGCATTTTATTCGTCAACAATATTGTGTGTTAGTGGTTTGGTCATAAGAATAGCTAAACACTTATTTGAGTGTGCTTTTGCCGGGATAATATTTCAGTATTTGAACTTAAATAATGATCTATTCATATCATGAAACTTACACCCCAAACTTAAAGTCAGTGCCCTAAACTAAGAACGATTATCTTATTTAAGTTCATGTCATCAGAGTTGAGAAGGAAAAGTTGCAAAAAATAAAATAAAATTCGTTTGGCCAAAATTGCTCCAAACGATATAAATTCTGCAGAATTATGACTGACTTAATGCGATGAAGGGGACACAGGTCCTTTTCGTATCTCACAGTCCGGATCTCAAGGACCAGACAATTCTGACCACTCAAATCGAATCTGACGGATCCGATTAACTCAATTTGATGGTCCACCTCACACAATCAGAGCTACGATTTCTCTTCAATACAAATCAAAGATCCAGATTTCCTGACCCTTGGGCTCCGGACAGTAAGGTCTGGAGAGATCCAAATTCCAATTAAGGCATTTCATTTCATCATAAACATGGTATAAAAAAGTGGGACTCATAAAAACCCTTTCCGCATTTTACAATTGTACACCTCCCTCCATGAGTGATTCGACTGAATCAACGTAATTCATTATTCTCGTAATTCTTCTTCTATCTTAAGCTTGTTGTGAATCAAAATTGTTAAAAAATTAAAAAATTATAAGATGTAAAAAGTAATTTTCTATGTGACTCTGATGGCACCAGAAGAAGAAGAAGGAGACAAGTTTGCCCCCTGAGAGGGCTGAGGCTGCCCAATTTTAAGCTCTAAAGCATCTTTCTCAGCTGCTGACGTCATGCTGCTGATCCGGCCGGCTGCCATGGATGGACTGCTTGGGAGGGACCTTGGTGATGATGGGATTCCAGAAGGGTGAGATATTACAGGAGCACTAGTTGGAGAGTTACCATGGTTTTTGATCATGTGGTGGTAATTTGGTCTGTAAAAGTGCATCATTGAGGCGTATGAGACATTTCCAGGAATTCCCATCTGTTCAAACATGAGCAAAATCATCATCCATAAGTTTGGCACTTTGTTTTAGAAAAATTAACTTCAAATGGAAACAAACACATTTCACTTCACATTTGTTCTAATTCTCCTTCTCATAGGTTAGAGTAATTTCAAGTATATAGTCTTGTAATATTGTAAGAAAACTTCATTTCATGGTGAAAAAGTACTTTAAAAGATCATTTTAAAGAAACAAACTCATGGATCAAACTGTAATTGCACCTAACATTAACAATTGATAGGTTAGTGATTTTTGTTCGGTTCTTGAAGTATTTCTCGCTAACAATAACAGTTGTCAAGGGGATTACACTGATAGAGTAACACTCAAAACTAGGTTCGCATATAATCATGGGGAAAAGGGAAAAGGGTTCTTACCATAAATGGCATGGCAGGGTAATTTGGAGGAGTGCAAATTGGAGACAATGGAGGAGCTGGGGGGTTATCCAAGCACAGATGTGGGAATCTGTCAAGAATCTGAGTTGGAACGTTGCTAGGCGGTGGCGAGTTATTGCCTGTATTGATTTTCAGTTGCCTAGTTTTAGAGCTGCTAGCCTGTGGTGAAGTTTCAGCAGCTGACTTTGTAGGTGTAATTGAGGAATCTTGAGGACCCTGATCCTGCAAATCCCATCAAAATCCAGTCATTGTTATGAATTAATAAGAACTGCCTCTACCATATTGTAAAAGAAATTTGCATAAACAGGACCGGTCACAAACTTTTAATCAAAAGACGTATATAAGTTAATTAGGGTTTAGTGCTTCTCTATTGTTAAACAGTGCCATCTCAATTTTACTTCTGATAGAAATTCATAATATGTTCTATCCGTGCAATGCATATTTTCTCGGAAACTGTACAGTACTTGTTTGAAGTGGGAGAGAGAGAGAATTACAGAGAGTTCTTTAAAGTGCATGTCAAAGAGGCTTGATCTGCGTTTCCTCTTATCATTTGTAGCCTGCCTGAGGAAATACTTCTGTGCATGACTAGCAACCTGGGTTGGGGTTCTTGTGGTCACAAAGTTTCTTGCTATTCCCCTCCAATCACCTTTCCCAAGCTTCTTCAAACCAGCTAGAAATACTCTATGCTCTTCCTCAGTCCATGGCCTCCCTGAAAATATTCATTTCAAATTCAGTCAAAACCAAACCTGAAGAATCTAGATGCAATTACGCTAATTTACATAAAAGGAATTTGAACTTGAGTGCAAAACTAGCAGACATACTGTCTTGGCCAACTGATTTAACCTAAACTAGGTCTCCAGAAAAAAAATAGGGTAATTTTGGAGATGCCATTAAAGAAGATATACATATACAAATAATCAATGTAATACAAAGAAGAAAAACACCAATGAAGAACAATGCAGTCCCACATGCATTCCTTTAACATCACAGAAGGCAATTAAATCAAAGAGCAAACAGAAAACCTAGACACATAAAATCAGTTGGAATTGATGAAATTGTCAACAACAAAAATAGACCTTTTCTTCTCTCATGGGCGGCCTTGTGTCGCTTGTTATGAATGAGGCCATCGGAGAGGTAGCCGGCATCGTTATCAGCCCCAACAGCGTTGTTGTTGTGGTCTCCGTTGCCGTCTGTATGCAGATTCCCCATGCTGTAACTCTTCTTCATAGAATCCTCCTGGTTTTCCAAAATGTTCACGCCGAAAAGCTTCAAGCAAACCCCTTTATTTACATGGCTGTGGTTGCACGTCCTCGAGTTGTGGCCATTGTGACCACAATGCGAACACTTTCGTGCCGATTCCTTCACCATAATTTGCAACACTTTTCTCGTGGAGATCAATCCACAAATCTTCTAGAAAAAAATAACAAAGAAGATGATGGATTTGATTGCTTAGATATTGATTTGTTTTGGGTGAAAAGAAAAAAGAATATTAGTTTTTCTCTCTTACGTGCAAAGGAAGGTCTACGAGTATTTATGGGGCTTTTGGTTTCCTTTTCTATAATAAGTCTATAACAATCAAACACACGTAATTTTACTTTTTCCTTCACCACTAAGCTCACTTAATCCCTTTACTAATTTTCCCTACAAAAACTACGAAAACATAGATGTGAAAGTTGAATCAAGGGTTGGGATTGTTTCAGTGGCCGGGGAACTATAACCTAAGCCGTTGGATTTATGGTTTGAAATTGGTTGATTTTTTTACTTTAATGGGTAACTGGCACGTGGAAGTGCACTCCCAGTCCTATGTGAAGCTGGTCTTACGCGATTGTCTGTGCCTCTCTGGAAAGTCGGTGCGCGTCCCTGGTCCTTGCTGCTAATTTTATCTTTTTACCCAAAAATAAAGGAGAAAAAGAGAAGAAGAAAAAAGAAGAAATAACTTGTACAGCTTTTTTTGTTGATTTAGGTTAACTAATTTGGGAGATAAATATTAACAGCTAATCTGGATTTTAACTCGAGTCCACCCTGTGAAATTCTAGAGCGAGGTAAAAAGCTACCTGTTTCCGTATGTTGTTGGGACTCAGAGATTACAATTGGACGGTCAGGATTTGTTGATATTTGATTAAGCTTCAACTTACAAGCAATCATGTCCGTTTATATGTAATAAAAGGCACTGCGGTAAATCTGATCAACAAAAAAGGAGGTGTGGTAAAGCTTGCTCAAATGTGGTTAATCTGCTTATCATTCTAGTTATTTAGATTCAAGCGATAAGCTTGCTTAATTATATAAAGCTGGCCATTTGTTACTTGGATGCCAAGAAAATGACTTACAGATAACATAAAACATATAATAAGAGTCAGTTCTGTAGTTAAAAAGAAATTAGACAGATAATATAAATGATATGGATTTTTAGTCAAAATGGTCCCTGAGATTTAAAATCAATAAAAGTGGTCCTTGAGATTGTCCACCATCCATTATTTTGGTCATTCCGTTAAAAAATTCCGTTAAGTTGAGGGTATAACACATAACTTGGTCTCTAAGATTTGCATAACATATAATTTTGGTCCCTGAGATTTGCATAACACATAACTTTGATCCATGAGATTGTTCACCATCCATCATTTTGGTTATTTCATTAAAAAGCTCAGGGACCACTTAACAAAGTTTTTTAATAGAATGACCAAAATAATGGATGGTGGACAATCTCAAGGACCACTCCTATTGATTTTAAATCTCAGGGATCAAAGTTATGTGTTATGAAAATCTCAGGGATCATTTTGACTAAAAAGCCAAATGATATTTAAAAGGAAAAAGTGTTATGGTTTGAGTTGCATGTGTCTTTAGTTTTTATTCTTGGAACAAACAGTGTTTGTTCGAAGAAAAAAAAATTCTACGAATATATATTTTCAGTTTTGTTAATTCTACCTTGTCATTTACAATTTTATTCTAATATATGATTTTATCAATCTGTATAACTTGGCAATCCACAGTTAGGCCATGTGATGCACTTTTGTATACAAAATTCACTTATCATCTTTTTTTAGAACCTAGGCAATACAATTTTATTGATATGAAAAAAGAAATTACTTCTAGAGAGGGGACATTAATTTTACTTCTCATAAAGCAAGAAATACAAAATACAATAAAAGAGAGGATATAAACATTTCCCTTCTTGAAAAAGAAAATACAAGAAAAAGAAGGGAATATAAATCTTATCCCTCTTGAAAAAGAAAATAAAAGAATGGGGGAAAGAGAATAACCTGAGAAACAAAAAGGAAAATCCAAAAGGATTGGGTAAAAAAGAAAATCATTCATCAAGAATGACAGATAGACCTGTACGCATTACCAATAAATTTGTATGCAGAAAAGAAAAATCTCTATAGGAGAAGCGGCATGTCAAACAAGAGAAGAATGGAGAGACCCTAAATTGGTTAATTTGTTAGCAACTACATTCCTTTCTCAAAATGTATGGAACAACGAAAAACCATGTGTTGCAAACAAGAAATACACTTTTTCCAACGAGTATGGAGCAACCAAGGAGGATAAAAAAAATTAGAAGCAAAGTAACATGTCACACTAAAAGTCACTTTCAAGCATAAATTTTGTCAATCCAGCGCGTGAGCTAACTCCACAGCAAGGATGATAACATAAAATTTTGCATAGAAAGAAGAAAATTCCTTATCAATTGGCATAACACGATTTAATTGTCAGTAAACCTTAAAAAACTTGGTTGTAAGTCCCTAATTTTGCCCAAAAAATTAGTGTTTTAAGGCTTGAGCTTAGATTCTTCCCGTCCAACAAAATTAAGTGAGATTTGTATATGAAAGGGTTATAATGCTCTTGAACCTGAAACGCACAAGACACCAATTAAATATACCGATCGACTTGAACATATGATATGACCAAACGCTATGAACCCCTTGAAAATAAATTTGTAGGTATAACTTCTATGGTGCTACTATTTTAGGCTGACATCTAAATCGTCTTCCTCTTAAGATATTTCACTTTAAAGTGTGTTTAGATTAATAGCTTGCTAATCAGTTTGAACGATTATCGAGTTAACCTGATATTAATTGCAACTGAATATTTTTTTCTTTTGCTGGTATTTAAAAGATATATTACTATAATATCAATATTGGGAATAGAATCTTATTGTTGACTAAAAACGAAAAATCTTGACAATTAATAAAATATATCTTTCATAATTAAGTAATTTTCTGTCCAAAAGATAGTAACCAAACAATGAAAAAAAATTCAGTGTGCTATAAATATGGGGCGGTACATCACATGTTATTATATAATTGAAGAGTTTTTCAAGTGTCTATCTAATTGTATAATAACATGTGACGTACCATGCTTTGTTTCGGGCACACCGAAAGGTCTCTCCCAACAATAATGCCCCATTTCCAATCCTTGTTGAGATGATACCATCAGGAGTTTAATTTGGCGGAAGAAATCCTTGAGAAACTCAATGATATCACAATCATCCAAACTTTATTTAATTGCATGTTCAACAAGATATTAGTTTTAGATTTTTAGGTTTAATTTAAAACAAAACGATAACAATGGAAGTTTACAATGTACTATTTAGAAGCAAGAAAAATAAGATTATTAATATGTTCACCAAATAATTTTGTTTTTCCATCGGAAGAGAGAGCCTAGAACTCAGGCCGTGACAGTCACTGGGAGGCCTTGCGTTTCAGGGATCGTCCAGAACAGCCCTGTGAGTCTTCGACTGTGACGGTGACTAACCTAATTAATGAAAAACTTGCCTATAAATTTTTTTCCTTTTATTTTCTAAATATGTTTTATCAAATAGTAATACTAGGAGAATTAAATTTATAGACAAAATTAGCAAACTAAATAATGTGTCATTATTATGAATGATCACGTTTATTAATGCTTAAGTAATAAATCAATTATCAACTTCCATGTTATTTAATTTCTAAAATTTAATCTTCCTAACAGTATTATATAATAATATATGACGTATGCGATAGTGTTCCGTAGAACTAAAAAATCTCTCCCTTTTTTCTGGGTGGGGTGGAGCCTACAGCTCTCGCGATCCACGTTGGTCGTGAGAAAATAACGACAACGTTTGTCTGCAGAGAATAGCATAGAACCTTCAAGCAGAAGAGAGAGGCAGTGAAAAAACTGAAACGCATACATGCAGAAGAACACGTGGTTGATAAACAAATAAAAGAAGCGTAAATATTGACGAAAGGTTTTTGGCTTCCAGGCACATGATGCTTACTTCCCTCCCTTGTCTCTGCCTATATCAAGTATGCGTTTCTTTCGTTTCTTGGTGACAAAACGACAACCCCACCAAACTGCCTTTTTATTGCAATCCACCGCATCCGGAATTTATTATTCAGAGAGAAAAAGGAAAAATATATAACGTCATCTAATTTGACAAACAATATTAAGGAGACTAAATTTGTAGATTAAATTTTAAAAATTAAAGAAGTGGAGGGACATTAAAAAAAAAAAACCTCTCCATCACTTATATACTAACATTTGACACACCACCGTGTGTTTCAAACACATTAAAAAACCTCTCGGAAAAAAGGTAGGCTCCACTATCTAGATACAGTCGGAAGCCATGCATATTTGCTCGCGAGAGGATGCAACGTATTAGCAGATGACATCATGGAAGTCTTCTTTTTCGACATCTCAAAGGAGGTACTCGGACTTGTTTACAGCTCTTAAAAAGACCAAAAAATTGCAACTTTCAGTTACTCCAACTTTTAATTAGGTCATAAAATTACCCTACTTGCACTTACAGCTCGGTTGGAATGCAATTGATTCAAAGGAAAACTAATGAAAAGAGCTTGAAAACTTTGAGTTTTAATGATAAGGACAAAATAAAGGGTAAAGTGAATAGTACCAGGATTGATTTTTTAGTGTAAAAATGTGGTTTTTCGTTAAAGTGAACAGTACCATGAGCTTTTCGTTAAAGTTCTCATGATTCAATTGTATATGATTGTCTAATTCTCTCTTCATAGGCTGGATTGACTAAATTAACTAAAAGGGTTCACGTACAAAGAATGTGTTAAAGAAAGTGGAGTGTAACTACTATTATCGACCTAAAGTTATAAGTTTATCAATCAACTTGTTTAATGTCATCACCGTATAATTGAGGTTGTATTTTCTTTATCCAACAAAGAGGGTTCTCTAATAATTTAGATCATAAATGACGCTTACCAACAAAGAGGGTTCTCTAATAATTTAGATCATAAATGACGCTTACCGATTCCTCTCCTTCCTTAATAACTAATTATTTAACCTACTAACGCTATCATTTTTCCGAAAAATTAAAGTTATGATAACTTATTCCGATACGATAAAAGAATTTACGGACTTCAAATTATTGTTTTCAAACTGATGTCACGATTAAGAAATTACGGTTGAAATCCGGAAAAACCGATTGTCGGCATTATCACCTTGGCGCTATTTAAACTCGCTCAGTTAGGGTTTGAGTAATAATCTCCCGGCCTCCTCAATCAACTTCCATTTCATAACCAAACTCTTCACCGTCCCTTTAGTAGCGCGATAAGAATATACAGTGTATCACCCTGCACCTTGATCGACACCGAGAAACTACAATTTGGAGAAAATTGGAGCTCTGTGGCTCACAAGCGTCGTGGTATAGCTGTAGTTGTGGATTGACGGCCTTGAAGTCACATAGTGTTGTGGTCTTAGTCACAGTTTGAGCTAGAGAAATGCATTCCAAATACAACAATTACTAGATATAGCTAGAATGATTAAAGTCAGATCCAGAAATTCTATCACTCACATCAAGCTCATGAATGTTTGAATCCATATTAAGGAAGGATTGCTTTTGGTAATTCAAATAGAATGGTGATACAAAATCAGTCTATTTCCGACATCAAATCCATAGTTAGCGGATTTATCAGAACGAAGCCCTTACTCCATCTCAAAGTCATCGACCGACTTCCATCCCTATTTATTTAAGGAGTTGTTATTGGCACTCCAAAAACATCATGTACTCCATATATATTTTCTCTCTTATACTCATAAGGGAGAAATACATGATAATTTTTTTTGAAGTGTTAATAAAAATGTACTTTATTAATACGGTAAGTAGTACATATATTAACTGTTGTTTGTGATCAAATCATTTGTTTGACAACATTCTTTGAGCCATTCAACAAAAGACAAGTCATTAATTAGGTTCACATGTAATCCATCTCTTATTTAAGTTCATAAATTCAGTCTGTTCCATTATCCATATTATATATAATGTTTTAACTTGTTGATAGTTACTTTTTCGTCCCTGTTTTTTTCTCTAGGGCTGGACTGGGGATGGTGGGTTCGATGCCAAGCTGCAGGAGCAATCTCAGTGCAAGTGCAACCAGTCAAGACAAGTTAGTTTGACTGATTTGTCCTTTAATTACCAGATCTCTGCAGTAAAGCAAGTAACGCCTGCAGAATTCAGGGCAGAGACACTGAAACAACCCCAAGAACTTGAGTCCAAACCCTCAACACCTGCCCCACAGCCTCCATGTCCAAGTTTCGACGCCTTACAAGCCATCCTCTTATCACCTACACATGGGGGTCGCCATGCAGAAATTGCCATTTACCAAACAGTAACAATATTTTACACCCGTCAACTCCACGGACACAAACCTAGGTCTATTCCACAACCCCACAATGAAGGGTATAATTGGAAATCCGACTTTATTACGACGGAAAAAACCCATCAACACCTGGCGGGAGCTGCTGAGTTTCCGCCAACAACTGTCGCACTCTTGGAGTATCAACCTCCAAGCAAATGCAATCTATGCAATCCACTCCCGAATTAATTTTTCACTTCAACATATTAACGCCCGTTAATACCGACTAACTGACGGTGGGTGAAATCATGGTTAAAACTTTAACGCTAGCTAGAGAGCACTCCCCACACTATAAATACACCCTCTCCGGTAGCTCTCCAATCCGTCCCATAACTTGTAAGCTCTTTTCTTTCAATCCTTTGTAGCCGAAGCCATGATGCAAGGCGTGTATCCCGGGTACTACTACCAATTGGCGGAACCAAACGTGTGCTATTCGGGTCTCTTCGGGAGTCCCGTCCAGTATCACGAACCGATGATCCCCGTCCTGTATCAGTACCAATGTCAGTGCCAGTACCACAACCCGATGATCGACAATGCCATATTTGGGTCCGACGAGTTCCGGATGTACGGTTACAAGGTGAAGCGTTGCCCTCGCATGCGAGCCCACGACTGGACTGAGTGCCCCTACGCTCATCGCGGCGAGAAGGCCCAACGCCGTGACCCCCTCAAATACGCCTACGTGGCGATTGTTTGCCCCGCATTTCGCAGAACCGGTCACTGCCGCAAGGGCGACAGTTGCGAATTTGCCCACGGAGTGTTCGAGTATTGGCTCCACCCGGCCAAGTACCGTACCAGCGCATGCAATATTCTCAACAACGGGTACTGCCCGCGCAAGGTGTGCTTCTTCGCTCACTCGCCCGACCAGCTCCGCCCGGAACACAAGTATTCCGCCCAGAAATACTTTATTGCTTATCAGCAAGCAGGTTATTATCCTCCCAACCAGTACTACCAGTACCAGAACAGTAACAACGACAACTACGACCACGTGTACCGTGCGTCCCCAAGGACCCCGAAGGCCAACCTTGGAGGAGGAGGCGTGGAAGTGAAAGCACCGTTGACCGTTGAGGAAAATCAGACTATGATGAACAACAAGAAGATCGTTGACGAGTCTCGCTTGAAGGTGGAGGAATTCCTGAACAGTTTGAGGGCGTTGAGGCTGAGTGACTATGAGATGGAGTATGACCAAGGTGAAATCGATGCTGCTTGTGGGATGAAAAGTTATGGTGGTGGAGAGGCGTCGGTGTCGGAGATGCCTCAGTTCGACTGGATTACCGAACTGCTGCAGTAAATCTCTCGAGCTTACTTGAGCGGGAGAGACCGAAAATGTCAATCAAGTGTGTAGATTTGATGATGAGGAGATATTGTGGGGTTAATTGGTGTTGATGAATTGCGTGGCGTTCTGCATGTGCAAATGAATGGTTTCCTCCATTTAGTTTAATGCAGGTATCTAGAGAGATTGCCTAACTAGTAATAAGGAGGAAATATCTTTGTAATGTAAGAGATTATGTTGTACTTTTCTGTTTTAGTGTCAGTTAATGTACTACCTACATTAGTCGGTGGTACTTAAGTGTGTAAAATATTATGTGTAATGAAATGTTAATCGTGTTTATCTTTTTCGACTCCTTTATTTTCCTCCATTTTCATTCATTAAATCCAATCCTTTTTTTTTCGTGGAAAAGGAAAAGGAAGTATAAAAAGTCCCTACAAATATTCTTTTTCCCCAAAAAATTTAGATAGTTTTTTAACTAAAGAGATTTTTCCAACGGAGGTTTGTTGAGTTGATAACTAATGATTGTTCTCTTCGCTAGATCAAGGCGTAGATTCAAGTCTCGTTATTTGCAATCTCTTATGGTGGGAGATCTCTAAAAACGTTTCTGTAAGTCCTAAATAGTACTTTCTGTCATCAAATTTAGTAAATAATTAATATGGTAATATTGTCGATGTGAAACGTTGTATTCATCGTGATAGTTGTCGTCTTTTGGCCGACACACATAGTAAACACAAGGGTTGGATCCATTTATCAGTCTCAATATAAGGTTGAAGATGGAAGCCATGAAAGACGTTAGATTTCGTCAAGATTGGGTTTAGTCATAACGACACTATGGATTTAGTCAGTGCAGTTATATGGCTCACGAATGTTCGGAAGATGTGAAGCAGTGACATGATTTTATTTATTTGTTTCTGTTTAATAATTTCCATAAATTGCCTTCGAGTTTGGCTTTGATTTCTCTCTATAGGAGATTTTTCTAAAATTTAATTTTCGTTTTGGTTGGTGTGCTACCTCTTTTGAATCTTTGTGTGAAGGGTGGAGTTGTTTGCTTGCTGGATCTACTTCACTTGGTATTCTGGGATCCTGGTAGTGATTAAGTGATGCGATCGACCAATGGGCATCATACTTCCTGTTCCAACTTCTAATATAAGATTTAAGATTTTGTTTACAAATTACACATGATCTCCGTGTAACACGAGGATTAATGATTATTGATCTATGTAATTTGCGGTTCCCAATGAGCTTGTATGAGCGCGTGATGTCTACTTATTGTATTGTGGTTAGTATGCTTTATTGTAATACTTTTATATTAGTTTGCGAGGACCCTTTGAGGACCGAGTTATTCATGATATATATTTGTAATGCCCTTTTGAATTAGTCAAACACAAGACCTTTCATTTACAAATGAAGAGAAATATCATGCACTGGACCGTAGAACTATGTAATACTATTTTGATAATAACTTTATTCACAAAAGTATAAGTCAAAATGTATACTTACCAAAGGAAAATGGCTTCTCATGAATTAAGGAAAGAGTTTTGAAATCTAAGTGTTGGCTCGTTTACAAATCGTTGGTTTCAAGACTACTACAAAATTACCTATAATTTATGTCGGATTAAATACAAATCCGACATAAACTCATGCAATGTTGGATAACATAACCGACACCATTGCTAGTGTCACCAAAAGGCTTTTAATGTCGGTTAGTCCCCTTAATCCGCCACAAAGAAGGAAAGCAATATAAAATAAAAAAAGGATAGTAGTGTCACATAAAAGTGACATTGAAACTCACGTTGGATACATGCGACATTAAAAAAGGATAGTAGTGTCGGCCCTAACCAACACCACCTAACTATTTAATAAATAAAATAAACAAGTATATTGTCGCCTATAACCGACACCACAAACCATTAATAAATAAAAAAAATAAAAGTTTATCTCAGTTCCTCTATCGACGACTTCCACTACTGTTCCTGGCCACCACTCAGTTTCTCCTCCTTTATTTCATGCTGCCCGTCAATCAGCATGTCTTTTGTTATTTGACCAATCTCCAGTAAAGACTCTGTGACTACTCCCAGCACCCCCTCACCAGCCTCTTCCACTTGAGAGTTGTCTGTGCTCATCATGTACTCATCGATGCTTCATCCCCTAGCTCCATCGCTCCGCGATTTCATCCAACTCTCATCCTCGCCCTGATCCCGACTCGTGTCGGCCCCTCGCACGAGGCCGTGAAATCAATTCTGGGATTCATGTCCACCTTGATAACCCTGATTATCATTCAAGTACAATCAACACATTAAATCGACCGAGACAACAACAAGGAGGCCACTAATCTTGAAAAAAAAATTACATTTTTATGCCAATTCAATAACAAAATTTAGGTAGAATCTGAAAGCCCTAATTTTAAACCAATTAGAAGCCCTAATCGTAGAAATGGTAAATAAGGGGAAAGTGAAATGAAGAAGAAGAAGAAGGAACCTAAGCCAAAGAGCAACACACCCGGTGATGCGACTATGAGTTGTATATCAGCAACAGAGTGAAGAAATTTACAGAGAGAGCTACACAGTGGTGCTACTGTGGTCTTATGGGGGTGCCCTGAGACTGCGATTCGTATATGGAAAACCGCAGAGCAGTGGTGCTGTGACTATGAATTTGGGATTGTTAGTTGTCATTTTGGGATAGATGAATGGAGAATGAGAATGGGAGAATAATAGGAGCACCGATCTCCAATCGTGATTTAATGGCAGCAACACTGGCTATTTTACCAGATGAGTTTGAATCTTTCATTGATTCACTCATGCTTCGCATGTCCTCCACTTCTTTGGATGAATTACATGACCTTCTTCTCACAAAAGAACTCTCCATGTCTCGTCGCAAGAAGATCTCATCCACTACTGAACAGTTTCAGGCGTTCTCTATGCAATCACAAGCACTTTTGCTTCCCACTTCACCGCCTCAAGCACTTGCCACTCAGAATCAATTCTCACATCAAAATTCTTCTTGATTTCACTCTAATCGTGGAAGAAATAGCAATCGAGGACATCAATTCACCAACAACAATAGTTTCTATCATAATCGTGGTTCTTGGGGCAATTTTCGTGGAAATTCTTCAAATTGATGTCAGAATAAAAGGTTTCATGGTTCTAATTTCTCTGGAAATCATATCATCTGTCAGATTTGTGGTTTCACAAGTCATGAAGCCATTGATTGCTTCGATCGCATGAATCCTAACATTTATGGAAGAATTCCACTTGCAAAGCTCGCAGCCATGTGTGCACATTACAGCTCCAAACCATCCCCTTCTTGGCTCATTAACTATGGTGCCACTCTTATATCATAAATGACATTGCCCACGTCACTTCACCTATACCATACACTGGAGAGGAAAAAGTCTACATTGGTGATAGTAAAGGTCTATCCATACAACATATTGGTTCTTCTTCATTGCATACCTTTAATGTTGTCTTTAAATTGTGCAATGTTCTTCACGTTCAAAAAATGAAGCATAATCTGTTGTCAGCTTATCAGTTTGTTAAAGATAACTACTGTGCATTGATTCTTGATTCTGATAGATCCATTGTAAATGATCGTTCTACGGGGAAGACGTTTTTGCAGGGTCCAGTTAAGGATGGTTTTTATCCTTTGCAAAGCTCTTCTTCCCCTGGTTTATCCTCATCCAGCTCTTCTCATGCTCTGGTGAATGTTCTAGCTCATCTCAGGCTCTGGCACACTCGGTTAGGCCATCTTTCTTCTTCTATATTTCACAGATTACTATCTACTAATAAACTTGCAGTCAAAGGAACAACAACTGTGGATTTGTTTTTCTCTGAGTGTGTTATAGCAAAGAATCACAAGTTACCCTATGGTTCTTCCACATCATCAACTACTCATAGCTTAGAATGGTTACATTGTGATTTGTGGGGTCCTGTTCCTGTAACTTCAGTGAGTGGATTTAAGTATTATCTCCTCATAGTTGATTTCAGCAAGTATAGTTGGATGTTTCCTTTAAAGGTCAAGTCTCAAGTGTATTCTACTTTTGTACTCTTCAAAAACTATGTAGAAAACACAACTGGAAATACAATCAAAATTGTATGTTTTGATTCAGGGGTTGAGTTTACAAGTCTATCTTTTAAATATTATCTTCAAACTCATGGAATTCTTCATCAATTAAGTTGTCCACACACACCAGAACAAAATGGTTATGTGGAAAGGAAACATCGTCATCTAGTTGAGACATCTAGAACTTTATTGGTTCAATCCCATGTTCCTCACCAATATTGGGTTGAAGCCTTCACGACTGCACTATATCTCATTAATAGATTGCCAATCTCTGGGATTTCACAATCACCTTAGCAGTTATTATTTCATACAGTTCCAGATTACTCAAGGCTCAAAGTCTTTGGTTGTTTGTACTTTCCATGGTTAAAACCTTATGTGTCCTCCAAACTTGATGGGAAAAGTAAAAGATGTATTTTCTTGGGATATAACCTACAACATAAAGGTTATAGATGTCTGGATGCAGAAACACAAAGGGTTTATATTTCAAGACGTGTAGTCTTTGATGAGACTACATTTCCCTTTCATGATTTTCATCACCCCGTGTCTTCTGTTTTTACCCCTAAATCTCAACCTATTGATTTGGAGTTTTCTCTACCCTCATACATTTCATCTAATGCTCCATCTCATGCTTCAACTCCTCCTCCAGTTTGTGTTGAACCTACCTCCACTGCTTCAATTGTGCCAAGTGATACCACATAATCTAATTATCTTTCTATGCAGCAAGTTCCACATATGCAAGAATTTCAAAATGTAGACCCCATGATCACAAGTTCTAAGAATGGCATTTATAAACCAAAGGCATTCAATGCAACTAAACATCTTCTTCCTTCTTCCATTGAAGTGATTCGTACAACATATCTGCAAGCTTCAAAATCTACAAATTGGAGGTTAGCAATGCAAAATGAATTCAATGCTCTTCAATCTATAGGTACTTGGACTCTTATCTCTCCTACATCCTCTCAGAATGTTGTTGGCTGCAAATGGGTATTTAGAATTAAAAAGAACTTTGATGGCTTCATTGAAAGATACAAAGCTCGGCTTGTTGCTAAAGGCTTTCATCAAAATGAAGGTTTAGATTATAAAGAAACTTTCAACCCTGTAGCTAAACATGTCACCATCAGAATCTTATTAACATTTGTTGTGCAATTCAACTGGTTCCTTAATCAGTTAGATATTAGCAATGTTTTCCTTCATGGGGATTTAAAAGAAGAAGTGTTCATGGTGCAGCTTCCTGGGTTTCAAGATCCATCTCTTCCAAATCATGTGTGTAAGCTCAAGAAATCTTTGTATGGTCTTAAACAAGCCCCTAGGGCCTGGTTTCATAAGTTATTTCAGGTTCTCAAATCTCTTGGTTTTACTCAATCATCTTCTAATGCCTCTATGTTTGTTCTTAAAGTTTGAACCTTGGTCATTGTACTGGTTTATGTTGATGATATTCTCATCAGTGGTCCTAATGCTTCTCTTTGCCAACAACTTATTCAACAGTTGAGTACCCTATTTCCAGTCAAAGACTTAGGACCCTTACACTATTTTTTGGGCTTAGAAGTTCACAGAACCAAAGACAGTTTTTTTCTGCATTAAGGCAAGTACTTACTTGATCTTTTACAAAAGACGAATATGGATGGAGCTAAAGCCTGTTGTACACCCCTCAGTTCTGCAAAGTTGGATCACATTGGTGAATTGTTACCTAATCCCACTGAATATCGATCTCTAGTTGGTGGTCTGCAATACCTCACTTGGACTAGACCTGATATTTCTTTTGCTGTAAATCAGGTGTGCTAGTTTATGCATGCCCCAATAGTTACACATGCAAGCAGCCAAGAGGATTTTAAGATTCCTCAAAGGCACTATATCTCAGGGTCTTCTGTTTAAACAAAGTCCTTTACATCTTTCTGCCTACTCGAATGCAGACTGGGCTGGCTACACATTGATAGCAGATCCACTAGTGGGTTTTGTGTCTTTTTAGGTTCTAACTTGATTAGTTGGTGTGCAAAGAAATAAACCACAGTGGCTCGTTCATCCACTGAGGCAGAGTATAGGTCTTTGGCTCAAACTGCAGCAGAGATTACTTGGATATGCAAAGTGCTGAAAGATTTTGGTTTTCCCATGACTGTTGAACCCACTCTCTAGTGTAATAACATTTCAGCCATATCTCTTGCTTCTAATCCTAGTTTTCATGCTTGTACTAAGTATGTTGAAATAGATTATCACTCTATCCGGGAATTGGTTCTTTCCAACTTAATCAAAGTCCAATATGTGTGCAGTCAGGATCAGATTGCTGATATTCATACAAAGTCCTTGTCTAAATCCATATTTCAGTTTCTACAATCCAAGCTCTCATTTGGAATCTTGCCTTCTTCCAAGTTTGGCTTGAGGGGGTGTAAAGATGAAGATGCCAAGTCATAACAACATATGGTTATTAGTTTGTTATAGGTGTGTTGTAAAGTATTCTGTTTTGGTTTGTTAGAGAGAGAATCTATTTTGGTTAGTTAGAGAGAGAATAGTCAAAGGCTATATATTAGTGGTTGTATTCTTCATTTGTTAATTAATGAGAACATACTTTTCTTAATGTCTAAGAAAAGCTTTCAGAGAAAGTCTTGAGTTTCTATACTGAGGCCATCAAGCTTGATATTTTTTCACTAAAAGTAGAAGATATTAATTATTAACCGTCGGATTTACTTGTGTTTCTATGGAGATTATGATAACTTATTTCAATTAGGCGTAGGAAATTGTTTTAACAAAACCATCAAAATTAAGGTAATGGAATTGAATTTTAAAGCTCTAACTACAACACATGCATATACTCAATACAATAATCATCTGACGGTCAAATATTATTCATGTAATATATGTATTTAATACATTCATCATCTGACCGTTAAAATGGTCATTGTATTAAATATATGTAAGTATTGTAGCCACGTGCCACTGTCAACTAGTTTTGGTTATTTTTGAGAAAGTTTTATACAATGCAACGAGTCACCTCTACATTTCAAATTAAACTATTTGTAGTATACTTGATATCATATCTTTAACAGAGATGAGACTTATTTGTATTGTTGGCAATTTGACATCTGTGATAGAGGTGAGACTCACTTAAGACCGAGATAAAGCCAAGAATTTTTTTTTTCTCAGTGAACATCTGTGGACTAAACGACATAACTTGTTATAAGAGCCTCCTAATATTGTTTCCCACATCCTCGACTAAAATATATATACATATTAAAAATATAAAGGCATGAATGAAATCATAATGACAAAATTCGACGGTACGAGTAAACTTAACAAATATACACCCATTTTTTGAGAAAAGATCGATAGCTTATTAAGAGTATCAAAAGGGTTGCAAAATCCATTACAACACTGCTTCTTCAAATGATAAATCAGAGCCACATGAAGGCTAAGATAGGGGTGACAAAAGGGTTACAAAATGGTATCAAAAGGATTACAAAATCCATTACAAGACTGCTTCTTCAAATCTTTTTGGCTGATTCCAACAGGGATGACAATACCATCAGGGGCGGATCCACAGTGGGGTCGTCGGGGTCGCACGACCCCTTGGAAACCATGGAAACAACCTTGAAGCTCCCATACGCGACCTCTTGGAGCTGGGGTCGTCGGGGTCGGAGTCGCACGCCAAGTGTTCGACAAAAATCCTGAACGAAGCTCAAAAGAAGATGTTACCGCTCTTCTATTGAAGTTCTGTTTTGGATCCAAGGAGCCAAGTGTACCAGAGAAGCCAGAACTTGATCCAGAAGAAAACGAACTTTGGGATGAATTTCGTTTTTCTCTCAGATCTTGAAAGTACATAATCGTTATTGTGTTGTGTATTTTCACTTAGGTGTATGACCTTATAATTAGTTGTTAGACTGTAGCAATGATCCGATCGGTACATACATATTCGTAGCTGAGTCATTAATTAGTTGTTAAGTTTTGATTGTAAGTGACTGTATTTGATTGGCAGGTTGGAAATCAAGATTCACTCCCCGCTGATCATGAAGAGGATACTGCTACCCTTTGTAAGCGAGGGAGTCATCAACTTATACTCGATGAAGAGATTGGACTCCGATGCAAATTTTGCACTTACTTAGCCAAGAAGATCAAACATATTTTTCCAGAATTTGTAAGTTTACGCATGTTTCTTTCAGTACGAGTTAAAACCTTTTTTTATGTTATCATTTTTCATTTGCACTAAAACATAAAATCTAGTGAATTCTTATGGAAACCGTGTAACACTGAGTATAGAGCACCGTCTGTTGTTTGGAACATGCTTTAGTACACATCCATTGTTGGAACTTTTATTCATAGAGGTTTTAGAGACTTAAAGCAAGTGCTTGCCTACCTAGGTGGTCGGAGGGATTTGGAATGAAAGTACACTGTTTTCGTAGCAGGAAAAAAAAACGATGTGTTTCTGCTGCTTACCCCGTAACTTGAGTTGGCTTGGCTCTAGGGCAAACTGACAGTTCAAGTTGTTACCCTGATTGGTATATTTCAGCTGCTATCTGTTTTTCGTTATTTGTTATTATTAGATCTATATTGTGTCTGTGAACAGCTCTAACATATGTTCGTTCGGACTTGACCATTGTTTTAGTACTTTGGGTACTCAAGCTTCTGGTGCTTAACTTGCCAGTTCTTTATGTTTCTGTGTACTTAGCTTGAAAAGGTTTTTTTTCTTCTGCATCTGTGATTCTTTATTGATCCAATTGCTGGGGCGTTCATATTAAAAAACAATGCAACTTGTTGGTTTTAATCATTCAAATTGGAATTATCAAGTTAGTTAAAAAATATCCTTGGAATGTTTCTGGCCAATCTGAAATTCTTGTTAAGAATCTGTCGATTCTAATCAAGTATACGCTTTGAATGAGTTAACATATAGGGTCTAATCTGTTCTTTGTTTACCTTCCTTGTCTGCTTTCTCATACTGTAACTGCGTGCTTATTAACTTAATTATCATGATTTGGCATATCAAATATGTGATTTTTCTCTTGGTTATGCACATTTCAGGTTGAACTTTTACACTGCGACCCCTTGGGGTAAGATTCCTGGATCCGCCACTGAATACCATTATTGAAGCTCTTGACCAAAAAGTAACGGAGGAGATGAATTCCTATCTGAAGGGTTACAAAATCCATTACTACACTGCTTCAATAACTCAAGTCGTTCTAGAGGAGGTCTCGATCGAGCAATGAGAAATAGGCAAACATAAATTTGAATCCAGTTATGGTGAAAAACATGTTTTTCGATGAGTCATATTTAGTTTCAAAAGAGGATCGATTATTTTCGTTGGTTTATCCGTTTTCAACATGAATATTTTGAAACAAGTACTCTTATATAATACAAATTCTTTTACCATTTGCAAACCTACACAGAAAGTTGTCGCTTAACCTCTTTTAACCCTTCATCTTTTGTATGATTTTTGTAAGGTTATCGCTCAAAAAATCTTATTTTACACTCCTTACAAGTGTATTTTTCTTTCTAATTATAGAAAGTTTGAAGTACCAAGTGAAATTTTTGAAACACTAATAACAATTTCCTTTCTGTAATACATTTAATTGGAGATATAATTTTAATATTTTATTTTCGCGAAAAGCTCTTCCATTGAGGAAATGCAAAATACTATATTAATCTGAAAATGTAGACAAAAATGTAAATTTACATGTTCATCCACTCATCCACATCTTTGAGATGCACATATTACTTTTACCAATACACATCTTTACCAATTTGATAATAAAATTTACGCATCTCCATAATTTTCCGCAGACTAAGAAAAAACCCCAACAAAACTTTAGGGAGGGGCATCTATTTCATTACGCTCGCTTAGACGATGCCATGCATGGCGACACGTACTCCACAGAGCCACAGAGCATATCATCGTCATCACTCAGTCGAATCAAATATGATCAAGAATCCAGCAAAATTCACAAGAAAAATATACTTAAAAACACAAACCTTTTTTTTTCTTGCAGGAAGTTAAAAATCACAAATTAAACAAGTTCTCAGTCCCCAAATATTCAGCTCATTACAAGAGAAAGAGAGACATACATTTAATTAACAAAATAAACAGAGACACACTAACTCGTACAACAAAATACACATGAAATTACAGAGACAGAGGACAACCAATGCACTGCCCTATCTATATAAAACTGGGAAATTTTGAAATAAGTCCAATTTTATAAGCCTATCCAATTTTTATTATTATTGTAGCCGTACGATCTCTACCTTAAAACTCCTCACCACGGGATCAAACTGCATGGACACATATATATGGTGGTAGGTACACAGATTAGGGAGTCCGATGTTGACCAGAGGTATGCTGCTGACCGAACTGCTCGGCCCTGTCCTTCATCTCCCTCGCCTTCCCAGCCAGCTTGTGACGAGCCGAGTCCAGCTGTTCCGCGCCAGGTGGCTGCTTCCCGGTCACGTATCTGTAGATCCATGTCAACACCGTCACCGAAGCCACACCAAACCCACCGGATGTCAAGAACCCCATTATTATGAGGGAAAGGGTGATCACGGCCGGGACAAGAACCGGGCTGAATATGACCAGCAGGGGGGTGGCTATGGTCAAAGCTATGACCGTGCCAGCAAGGACCAACCCAGAGAGCACTAAAAGGGAACCACCGACGGTCACAGCGGTGGCCGTCTTGGCGACTTGGTAGGACTTCTGGTGCTGATGCTGCATGCCTTGTTGACCGCCCTGGAAATGATGGAATTGCTGGTAGCCGTGTGTATCAGCCATTTTTTTTTCCCGAGGTGGGTGGATTGAGGAAATGTTTGAGTGTGAATATGAGAATCTGTACGGGGAGAGAGTGATGGGTTGAAGAATAATTTAAATGGTATGAAGAAATGTGGTGGGAAGTGAGATGGGGGGGGGGGTTGGGGTGGTGCCAAGAGCGGTGGCACGTGTTATGGAAAGGTGGGGTACGTGTTGAGGAGCTTGTCATGCAGGGGTTGCATGCAAAGAAGTGGCTTCGTTTTGCGACACGTCGTTTGTCGTTATTTGAGTGATCTGTTGAGCAACAGGGATCAGGATCCTAGCCGGATCCTTTTTTGTGAGGTTCCAAAAGGATCCGGATGATCAATTAATAGTGTTCGTTCATTGTATATTGTATAGTCATAAATTATTTTATATTTTTTTATTTAAAATTAAATATAAATAGTACTTAATGAAAACCGATCGCATGATGTACGATGAATGAACACAATTGATAGATCCTCTAATTTCCCAGAATGAAAATCCGGATAGATCCTCATCCGAGCAAGAGAGGAGAGGAAGGGTGGGGAGATTTTGAGGAATCAGTAATCATCATCGATATTTTATTTCAAGTTAGGCTACCTCAAATTTGTTTTCTGTGTAATTAGTCTCAGCCCAAGTCAAACCCAAATGTCCTATGGGCTGAACTGATGATTACTGATTATTTAGTTTCAGCCAAAGCCCAACCCAACTATTGGACTGAACTGATCAGTACCCTTTAATCAGTTTCAGCCCAATTAGATGATGATGATCAGCACTTAGCCTAATAGTAGGTTTAGTGAGTTTAGTTAAAACTATCATTGACACTTAGTACTATAGTCTAGTGATATTCTTCTTCATTTGTAAGTAAGAGGTCTTAGATTCAGTTTTCGCCAAAGGTGAATTTGAACCACATTATTGTTAGCCTATTATGAGGCTTTGCCCACTCCCTCACCCTTTTAGTGTAGATAATGTCATTTGTTAAACTAAAAAACTAGCATGTACCCATTTGCTAGTATGTTGTAGGGAAACTAAAGGACCTTTTTGTCCATATAAGAAACAAACAAAAGGGAAAGAAATATACACCAACACTAAGTTTTGAAACCAACACCTATCAATTAACAAACAACCTGACCACTACATTTAAATTTAAATTTCTATCATTTGTTTGCATTCTATAACATTTATACGAAAATAATAATTTTCACCTCTGTATACACTTCATTTTTTTCCTTCTTCCGAAGCCTTTGGAGTTTGAGGCTCTGCGCGTGGAGTCGACCTGCTCCATACAGGGCCAGCTCTGGCGATGCGATGCGATGCATCAACTATTTGCTAGGTCATCACGTCGTGGTCTCCATAAAAATAAAAAATAAAAAATAAATGCCCAAGGGCTCGGGGCCGTCACTTTTTACTGGTATTATTGTCTGAACGCCCATAGATGGCCGAAACATGAACCTCCCCACCTACCAACCCATAAACCCTAATTCACAAGCACTTAAAATGGGAAAAGGATCCGGGGGATCCCATGATATTATCCGTTCATTATGTAGTCAGTTTTCGTTAAATATTATTTATATTTAATTTTAAATTTCAAATAATTTTTTACCGCATGATCTACGATGAACGGACACAATCACGAGATCCTCCGGATCCCCAGGAAAATGATCCGGCGAGGATATCCTTTTCCCTTGAAACGTGCTCTGCGGGTTGCTCTTTGATATGTTCATCCTGATTCCACGAAAAATGCCAAGAAATGGAATCCACATGTTTGAGATTGACCGGATGATGATGACGACTTGGTATTCCTATCAAATGATAATTATTGGATCAGTGACTTGGTTTTGGGGATTGGTGTGGACAAGATTGTTGCTTGATATCCTGCCAATTCATTGATATATTGATTTGTTTTACTTGATGACTTGATGTTCGTTGGCACTGGATTGTGGCCTTTGGAGACTGGAAGATCCGCAACACTTTAATCTTATGAAGGAAGACGACGATTGATCTGTTGAGGATTTTGGTTCTTAATTTAGGTTAGGGTTTGTGGTGGGTGAAAGAAAAAATAATTTAGGATTCAATCCAGTAAAAAAAAAAAAATGAAAAAAGACTTAGGTTAATTAGTAGAGAACTTATATAATTATTGTGTTTAATAGAATTTTTTTTTCAGAATATTTTGTTTTTTTTTCCTTAAAAAGGGGACTACTAGTGAGTAACGACTTTGTAACGGCAGTCCATCATTTTCAGATTCGGGAAGACTTAAGTTAGTTGTAAACCACCTCCGACCTTATAAGTTGTAAAAGGCAGTTAATCGATGCTTTTGAAAGGGAACTCTCGGTGGAAAACTTTTCTCGAGGAACTTGACTGCTGCTTACTGAGCACTTTGGAAGAACTTAACCACCACAATGATATCGATCAGGAAAGGTGAAGGCTTAAAGCTGTTTTACTTTTTGATCGAGTCTTTCTTCTTTTCTTATTTGCATTTGATTCCTTTCACTTGAAAAATTTAGCAAACGAAACTCATAAAAAAAAATTAAGGTAAATTATATTTTACCCCCTCAAGTATGAGGTCGATTTCAATTTCTTACAACATCTTTAAAATATTTCAATTTTATACATCTGTTAGAAAATCCGTTAAGTGATGACGTGGTTGCCAAATTTGTGTCAAGTTGCAAAAATAATATTTTTTATGCATTTAAATATTATAATAATTTATCCTATTTAAAAATAAAATAAAATAAAAAAGAAAAAAGAAACCCATCTTCTTCCCCGAGCACACCCATCCCACCCCCACCCTACCTGACCTGCAACTCCCCCCCCCCACCCCACCCTCGGGCATCGAATATTCGGAAAGGAAGGGAAAACTGGCTCAACATTTCAATTTCACCTCCCTGGAAGGGCTTCAATTTTCTCAAATTTGCTTGTTCGAAGTTCTAGGGTTTCGAACGCCATGTCCTGGGAGGACGAAATCGTTATGCGCGATGTCACCCATACGGGCCTCATAGTCGCCGACTGCATTGGCCATGAAGTCGCGTCGGAACTTGATCTTGAAGAAGCCCTAGAAGCTTCCTGATAAGCTAGTATGCAAGTGTTTGTGGGTGGGGTTTTGATTTGGGATCGGATTTTCGAATTCGGTGTGCAGGTGTTTGTGGGTGGGGCGGGAGATGGGTTTCTGGATGGTTTGTGGGATGGGGGGGGGCAGGTTGCGGGGGAGGTAGGGGTGGGGTGGGGGGGATGGGGTGTGCTCGGGAAAGAAAATGGGTTTTTTTATTAATAGGATAAATTATTATAATATTTTAAATGCATAAAAAAATATTTGTTGCCATGTGGCATAAATTTGGCAGCCACATCATCACCACGTCATCACTTAACGGATTTTTTAACGGATGTATGAAATTAAAATAAAATGATAAGTAAATGTATGAAATTGAAATGTTTTAAAGATGTTGTAAGGAATTGAAATCGACCCCAAATCTGATGAGGTAAAATATAATTTACCCAAAAAATTATTATTATTAAAAAAAGTGAAGAGTTTTGAATCCGAACCACAAATAGATAGAAACTCATTTTAATTTGGTGTGCGTTTTATAGGCGCTTTAGAGATTTTTTTTTTTTTTTTTTTTTTTTTTAGTATGAATTGGTTGTTTTATGCTATTATATGATCGAAAACCCTTTTAACTTTTCAAATGTCCAACCTATTTTGTAAGTCAGGCTATTTAATTGGTACACCTTTATCCCTTCCATTTTTCTGGGCTCTTCCAAATTTTTGTTTTGGGTAGGCTTATATTTTATAACATTATCATATTCTTTTTCAAATTCATTTCTTAATCTTTACCTATTAATCCTAGTAACTTCATCATATACCCATTACATGTACTTTCTTCAAAAGTTTTTCCCGCTTTACTAGCTAAATAATTTTCTGTTTCTTTACTGCCTTTCTTAAGCTAAAGATTTTCTTTATATTTTTTCCATCTAAGCGATATTTTCTAAAAGGTCTTCTATTTGATCTAAAATTGTCGTAATAATTTTTGTTTTATACTGAACATCTATTCTATTGACTAGATCCGGTCTTATCATCATTACTCTAATCTGTTGCTCAATTTGTAAGAGCTGCTCTAAAAGGCTTTCTTTCATATCGATATATATGTATTGGTGGTGGCTTAGGCATGTAGTTTGGTGGTTGAATAGGGGTTGTTCCATATGTTGATTTGTGTGTTGTGACTATCTTCAGATCATTTCATTGTGTTTGAGTTTTCTGCAAATGTAAAGTTGGAATTGGCTCTAAGTTAAGGTTTTCCCCATATTTAGTATCATATTTATTCTTTATAATGTTGGAAATTTAGTTATTATTTTATTATTGTTTATGGTTTTCTTGTGGGCCAAGGATGTTAGAGTTTCTTGTCCATCAAAGATTAGGGTTTTGCTTTAGTTTTCACTATATAGAGTAGTGATTATATTAGTTTATTTAATTAAGTTAGTCACAATGTAGTCTTTTGGGATCCTGTAACCGTTTCGGCATTCTCGGTTGTTTAATAATATTCTTGTTAGTCTTGTTCGTCGCGCACTCTGATATTCAACTTGGTATCAGAGCCAGGTTCGATCCTTCGGGATTTAATCTGCTTGTGTTTGATATCGGTTTGTCCGTCACTCCTTTATCTCTTCCGCTTCTTCGTTGTCGGTTTGCTTTATTGTGGTGCTTGAGTTGTTTAGGATTTGTGTTTCTATTAAAAAAAAGAAAAAAAAAAAAGGTATGTAGCAGATGTAGTCTTTTCGGGTCATGTAGCATTCTTGGCAATTCCATTTAATAAAGTTTTATATACAATTTGTTTGTTTATTTATTGTGTACTCTGATATTCAGCTCGATATCTCTTTTTTGTGATGACGTATTGCTTGAATTTTGATATTTTTTAGCAACAATATTATCTCTTCTTTTCCAAGGTTAGGCTTAGAACCACAATGATTATAAATTTCTTTCATAAAAAAGTCCTTAATCTACGTGTGGTTTGCATGCATTGGTGCTTGAAGAAGATATACATAATCAGTTCAGCTCAGTCGAATGGACGAAGGTCAACTGAATACGCCAATCAGTTTCGGTGTTAATTTGTAATGATGGCCAACTTGAAATCGGATTCACCAACCCCCTAATCGTCTAACTCGGATGAATAATCAGAGACAAAACTCCTATCCTTTCGTAGCACCGCAAATACTTCTCAAAAGTGAGATTATCTATAAATTTTTGTCACCTAACAATTTAACGTTAATTTTTATACTAATATTATAAAATATTGTATAAAAATATATGAGATGGTAAAAAAATCTAGAAAAAATTTCGAATGTTGAGAAAGTCTCATTAGCATTTATACTTTATCAAATCGAAAAGATGCTTATCCGACCCTAATAATGATGCATGGAAATGTGTTGCAGGCAGTAGTGAATCGTTATGCATATCATTTTACTAGCCAACTAGTGGCGACACTGTGCAGTGTGCCACACATTCAAGGATAAAATTAAGGCCAAATTGGATTATTCATCCCCGTGGTCATAGGAAACTTGCATGATGACCCTCGTGGTGAAAAAACTAGGAATTAAACCCCTGTGGTCAAGAATGTTAGCAAATTTAGTCCAAAAGTAAGATTTCTGTTAAATGACTGTTAAAAGTATGGGTAAAACTGTATTTTCAGTTCCAATTGACATTTAAAATAAATAATTTTTTTATAACAATTAACAAAAAAAATAATGCTTAATTTTTTAAATAAAAAAAGCCCAAATTCAATGTCAATTGGAACTGAAAATACAGTTTTACCCCAACTTTTAACAGTCCTTTAACAGAAATCTTACTTTTGGATTAAATTTGCTAACATTCTAGACCACAGGGGTTTAATTCCTAGTTTTTTCACCACAGGGGTCATCATGCAAGTGTCCTATGACCACGGGGATGAACAATCTAATTTGGCCTAAAATTAATGTGCTTAGAGTCTGTTTCTAAATGGACGCCCCACTCGGCTAGCTACTAATTGACAAATAGTTACGTACAAATTTATAACGAATGCTATTTTGCATATGTAAAGACATAGATATCATTATAATTTACTGAAAATTATTAGACACGAGACATCATAAAAGAATAAGGATCCTCTTCGGATTCTTTTTGTGATGATTCAGGAATCCTTTAATCATATCCGTTCATCGTAAATCTTGTTATCAGTTTTCGTCAGGTACTATTTGTGTTCAATTTTAAATATAAAATTTAAAATGATTTCTGACCGCACGATGTACGATGAATGAATATGATTAGAGGATCCACAGAATCCTCACAAAAAGGATTCAGAGAGGATCCTCATTCATCATAAAATAACAAGAAAGTTTGTTCTTTGAATAAAATCTTGGAGCTTTTCAATGAGTTGCACATATCGAGAAATTTTTCAATGTGTTGGGAACACAGTTTGATATATTAAGTATGATAATAGAAGTAATTGAAGAAAAAAAATCAAGTATTTAACCACTTGGTGTACCAAACTATGTCTCCCGCCTACTGAAAAATCTCTCACATATTGCCCAAAATCTTCTGCAGTAATACATGTTTATTCGAAATCATATATATATATATATAACAATAACATGTTTCCTGAAGGGAATATAATTAGAAATAAGGAAAGTAAAGCAGGGGAAAAACAGAAAACGAAATTAAGAAGTAAATTATTCTCGTGCAAATATTTTAGCCAAAAAGATTCCTCCAGTGATCTTCCAACAATTTCCTCATTTTGCTTTGCATTATGTTAGTGTCGCTATAATAAATAATAAATTACATTATGTGTCGCTGTATAAAACCAAACCCCTTTGTTTCGTTCAATTATATAAAATAAGAAGTGTACGGACTAAACGAAGATTAAATTATGTTGTAAGAAAAATCCCTTGTATAATACCAGTTTTGAGCCATGCCTATAAACTTTTGTTCAAATCTAATGTGTTAATCATGTTTCTTATTTTTATTAAAGCTCATAAACATGTTCTAATGATATTAATTATTATCTTCAATAGTAAGGTTTTCATAAATATTTGAAGCTCCATCACTTTCATTTGATTAAAAATTTCCATGCAATACAAAGAAAAAAAAACTTTTGATTTCTCTCATTAATCACTTAAAGGCCCCTGTTAGCCTAGATTTATGGCTCAGTCACGGTTACTCGGTTCCTCTTCAATTCAAGTCACAAAATCACACACGCTAATTTCATATTTTGTCGTCGCATGAGCATCTATGTTGCAAGAACTTTTTCTCCAGTAGCACAAGAAAGATTATGGGCTCGTTTAAAAGTATTTTTAAAATGATTGAAAACGTTTTTTGTGAAATTGAATTTGAGTTCCAAAAACACTTTAAGTATTTTTTAGAAGAAGCACCAGATATGTGCTTATTGCACGAAGCACTTAAAATCATTTTTCAGGATTCACTTGGATTTTTACTAATGATTGGTTTCAAAAACATTTCCATCAAAAACGTTTTCAGTCATTTTAAAAGTACTTCTAAGGGTTTAGTCATTGTAAATATACATTTAAAAAGTTCAAATTGCTTCCATATGATTTTTTTTATTTTTTATTCTGATTACCAAAAAAAAAAAAACTTTATTCTGTTTTGTTTTTTCTATCAAATAAGTCATTGATAAAATAATTAATTACTAGCTAGGAATTTTAGCTGCATGTTTATATTCTACCTAATTTCAATATAATATATATGCACGTCAACTTCATGATCTCCAAAGTTTAAAAAGTAAACCAATATACACTGACAATAGCATTCTCTGATTAAACCGCAGAATACAATTTGAGTTTAAGGTGTGAACTGGGCATCAGACAAGTATCAAATCATTTTCATATGCTTGAGTTTTTCCTCATTTCTGATTTAGTTTGGAGGCTTGCATTCATTCATGGGCGACCGGCAACATCTAGGTCAAACATTCAAAGTTGTATGAAGTCTTCCAACCTAGAAATTTGTGGCATATGAACCTTAATTAATTGATTTCGACAGCCCCAGTATATTGACGAATAGTTTGCACTATATGCTGGAAAAGTAAATTAATTAAGAAGACTATTAAAAGAATCAAACAACAGATATGAAATTGACGTCTTTCACTTTGATGTGAAAATAATTCAACAATGTTCGAGGAATTCATCATTTTCATATTTTATTTGAAATAGTGATACTTAAATTGGTGTATAATGATAGACGGTTAGAAATCGTAAAAAGAGCTATTTATAAGTTTTTTCTTTTAGTCGTAGAAAGACGCTAAACCGTACTCCAAAATCATCACTAGCCAAAACGTAACAAATTGAAAAATTAGCAAGTCACAGTACCTTCACCTACCATATGTCCTCCCTATTTTGCTTACTTGCTCTTCCAACTATACTATATTATATGCAAGGTCCAACCTAATGATTCAATTAAGATTACTAATAGTTTATACCACGACTATGTTAATGGTTGTGATTAAGAAATTCGAGATTGAATTAATTTAAGGACACATGTTAAATTTAATAATAATAAGAGTACTCTACTTACACCAATTTAAAAATTAAAAAGTAGGAAACTCGCTTGTACCTAAATGGACAAACGAAAAAGAAATGGACAAATTTGAAAAGCTTGGAACTGGGAAGGGATAGATGAGTGAGTGGTGGGAGCAGAGCCAGGGATGCATGAGGGCTGGGTGTGGGATGCAAAAGGCAAAATTTAATCCCAATTTGTTTGTGGCTTCACATTTTTGTTATTTATATACTATTTCATAAATAATTAGCAACAGAGCTGGGTGGGATTTCTCTGCCAAAAGCAAAATTTGTGGCTTCACATTTTTTTTAATTATTATTTCATGTACAATTAGCAACAGTTGGGTGGGATATCTCAGCTAAAAAAATTGGCCCCCATTTGTTTGTGGCTTCACATTTTTTTATAATTATTATTTCATATACAGTTAGCAACCGTTGGGTGGGATATCTCATCAAAAAAGTTAGGCTGCCTTCACATTTTTTTTTATTATTTAATATACAATCAACAACAATTTCTTCCACAACTATAATTAACTCGTTGAGTCATGAAGCATAAAATTGTAACTAAGTATGCTGCATTAAATTAATTAGTTGTATGAATAAATCAAAAGAGTCAGAAATATAAAATCATCTCATTCTAAAATCACATTAAGCATGTCCCAAACCTCCGAATTAGTCAGCATAGCCAACCTATAATGCTATATCGCAAACCACAACTTGTCATTTCTCAAGTTCAATTAGCCAAAAAAAAATAAAAAACTATGGGTATCTCTACTGCTCAATCGAGCCACCGTTCGATAGTGATATCAAAAGACTAGCTTTAGGTGTACTTTTCTTATCTTAAATAATGTTGTTGTACGGTAAAACGTCAAGTAGGAATAATCGGTGAAATCAGCCTTCCTTGCCTTATCGACTTAAAGGGTTTAATTATTGACTTTTTACATGTACATGCATTAAAATATAGAGCCTTTGAAAGGAAATCACCACCTTACATGATTTTTCAAAAGAGTTCATTTCACTTACACCTTGTGAAAGTGACGTATTTTCAGTAAACTCCTTCAAGGTATTAGAAATACATCAGCATCTGTGATTTTGAAAATTACATCTACCTTCATACATAAATAAATAAAAAACATAAATAAATAAAAAACATAAATACTAAAAAAAATATTTTACCAAATAAAAATAATTCAAATAAAAGTTACATGAAAGATTAATCTTTTTTCTAACATCACAATTGAACAGTACGGCTTTTTAAACTAATAGATTTGATAGTCAAATGAGAATTTTAAAAAAATTTAAAAGGCTTTTTAAAGTAATAGATTTGATACGATTGTAGAATCTGTACAACATTCAAATAGATTTTTAAGGATTATTCTGGATTTTGATTAAAGATTTGAACAGATTTTGAGAACTTTCTTATCATTAAAAAAAAGTAGTTTTAAATAGAAAATAAGATTAATATAAAAAAAACTGGTAAAAAAGTAATGGAGAACTTTGCCCAGTCCTTCGAACTTAAGATGATGTCGAAGCAATTTGAATTTGGTCATCTTCCTGATTCTAGTGGATCTTACCACTCAAAGGTGATGTCGAAATTGAATATACAAGGTGGTGATGACGAAGATTGAATATACAATAGTAGAAGAGGGACTAGAGGGATGAGAGAGGGTGGGTCGGATAAAGTTAACGTGGAAAGAGAGCCAGCCGCTTGAAATGAAATCCTAGGCGTTTGAGGTGAGATGCTCTATATCAATACTCTCAATCCTACAAAATCTTTAATTCAAAGAAATCTTTTAAAATCCATTACTTTTTAATACCTATATATTTGTATTAACTTGATAAAAGTTTTTTAAAAACCTAGTTGATTACACATGGATTTTGATGCATGATTTTAAATCTTGTTAAACTCTATTTTAACTACACTATAATTTTAAAATTCTCCTATAAGATTATAACTAATTACACCATGATTTTACAATATTTTAAAATCCTTCTAAATCTTAATTTGAGTTGCAGAGTCATCCGTAAGAATGGAATGATTCAGCGAACAAGTTGTTGCAATGAAGAAATTTTTCATTGTGACCGGAACACAAGTGGTACACCACGTGTTTTTATATAAGTGGTAAAAAAAATTATTTTCTAATTTATTAACTTTTTAACACATATATTATACTATTTGTATAGTAACACGTGATGTACCAACTCCGTGTTCCGGTCACACTTTGCAATGAACTATATTTCAGGTTGTTGCAGTCATGGGCCTCTTCTGTTCATTAGGCCTCTGAATTTTCCTTTTTTTAGGATAGCCCAATGAGACAAATCTAATCTTATTTATTTAGACAATCTTTTGTCTGATCACTCGTTAAATATTCAAATTACTTTTCTCTCATTAGAATTTTAAAAAATAAAAATAAAAAATCACAAAAAAAAAATTCATGTTGTAAGATTATGGGTGGTTACGTTCGTTATTTCTCAAAATTTTAATAAAACCATATATCTAAAATAAATAAAATTACAAAAACAATTAAAACAATACAAAAGACAGAAAAAGACAAGTAAATTGTAGTATATTTGATTAATTAAGTGAAAGGAGACAAAGTTATATTAAATTTAAATAAGCAACCAAAGTTTTATCATGTATATAATTTATGTATATATTCTAGCTAGATATGGGTACATAGATATTAATCTCAACAACACAAAAAAGAAATGAGGTATTGTTGCATAAATATATGTCATCTATGGGCGGAACTAAGTTAGCTAAGGTCCTTTTTACTAGGTTATCTCCACTTCAACGACAAGGTATAATATTTTCAGTGTATACAAAGTTAAATTTGACTTTTAACTTTTAACTTAGATGCCTTAAACCAATTTTAGAGTTAAACAAGTCTGTCTTTTAACTCTAGAGTTATATTCAAGTCAAATATGAGTTTGCATTTGGCACCAAAGTTATATATAATCTCGACTTTTCTGATGCATTGAAGAAGAATTGAGTCAAATTTAGAATCAAAACATAACTTTTTACTCTAAAAATTCCGATGCATAAAAAATAGCCTTAGATATTTTATTGTATAAAACGAAAGGATATTAGTTTCTTACTAATTTTCTCATCACGGTTACACTCAAGATTTTGACTTCTTTCACCCATAATTTTGTATTATGCACTTTGCAATTTGACTAGTTGTTCTTCATGATGTAAGTTGCAAGATCATCAATTTTATATTATTTGTTATTTTTCAAAACAGATTTGTACTTTCATGACATCATGGTTAACCAAATCATATATGAATCATATTTATAACAAAAAGTTCGTATCTTTTAGCCCAAGAAATTCTATTCAAAATAGTCAAATCGTACATTGATAGACATATTAAACATGTCTCTAAAACAATTTAAGAGGCTACACATGTTAAAAGAATATTGCAATCCTAGAATTACAAACACATCAAAAATTCAAAAGAGAAATAAAGAAAAAAGATTTTCGATTAACACGGTGATCCCACATATGCATACAGGTTATGATCAACTGTTAAATCCGTGAGTAATTTTTTCTTAGGACAATCCGTGTCTAATAGTGTCTCTCTACAGTTAGTTCTCAGTTTTACAACGCATGCAGAGACTAACTACAGATAAAAACTAAACATGAGTTGTTCCCATCGTACACAGACCTGGCGCACGGCCAACGGAAGGCACCTTGACATCAGTGTGTATACAGAAACCGGGCAGCCCCAATGGCACACGTGACAGAAGAAACCCCCCAACCAATTTGGCCACTTGTGACTTTGCAATCTCCATTCATATTATGTCAGAAAAGAGAGAAAAAGAAAGGTAGAAAATTCGTAGAAGTTTTCAAAAAGTATTTTCTAACAGACAATCATTAAGAAAATAGAGAAATATATATATTTTTTTTCGATCAGAAAACAGATATTTATCTGAGTCTTTCTGTTGACAAATTTTTACTTGATCTTGTACCTCAAGAAGAATCAGAAAATAGAAAAAGATATTTATTTGTTTTTTTGGTCAGAAAAAAGATATTTATCTGAGTCTTTTTCGTTGACAAATTTGTACTGGATCACTCACCATATGAAGTTTATTTTTACGTTTTATAATATGGTAAAAAGCGACATGGTTGTATATCCTAGTTTTAAGTGTGTTAATAAATAAATAAATACACATATTAATTGTTTGTAATTCTAACACAATGTCTTCGGATACCAAAAGATCTTTGCCTCCCTGACTTCTATATATACCCCTTTATGCCTTCTCTTCCATAATTCGTGAATCAACTTCTCAATTCCACTCTCTCTCTTCAACTTCTCAATTCCTCTCTCTCTCTCTCTCTCTCTCTCACACACACACACACACATTTCTGTTTTCGTTAGCCAAAGTCATCCAAATTAAGGACACTGCTAACAAGAAAAGATGGAAGAACAAGCTCAGCACTACACAAGCTGCTGCTCATTGACGATGAGTAATATTAGCAGTCCACATGTGATGCCGTGCTTAACAGAACAATGGGGAAATTTACCCTTCCAAGTCGACGATTCCGAGGACATGATCGTCTACAACTCCCTTCGTGATGCTTTTAGCCTCGGATGGTCTCCCGACCACACTTTTCCCTTCCAAGTCGACGATTGGGAGGACATGATCAACTACAACTCAGACGCTCTTAGGCTCGGCTGGTCTCCCGACCACACCTTGGAATGCATCAAACCCGAACAAGCGTATGATCTTGATGATCTTTTTTATCAATATCATGATCAGCTGCCACCTGATCTTTTCACTCAATCTCAACCCCACGATTTTGATGTTTCCATTAATGGAAACAAACCCTCACAAACCCTAGTACTCCCACCTGATACTGATATTCCTCCGTTGGATCATGACGATCGTGATCAAAATCAAGTACAAGTAGGAGATGCAGTAGCTGAACAAGAGGAAGTGAATGTGAATGTCCCGAAATTACAAAAGTCGGGGGTGGCGAGAGGGAAGCATTATCGAGGGGTGAGGCAGAGGCCGTGGGGGAAATTCGCGGCAGAGATTCGTGACCCGGCTAAGAATGGGGCCAGAGTGTGGCTTGGTACCTACGAGACTTCCGAGGAAGCTGCTTTGGCTTACGACCGCGCCGCCTTTCGCATTCGTGGCTCCAAGGCTCTGCTCAATTTTCCCCACCGGATTGGGTTGAATGAGCCTCCGCCTGTTCGAGTCACCGGCAAGCGAAAAGAGCCAGAGCAAGAGGCCGCCACCAGCAGTAGCACTTGTTCTTCTTCTTCAGCGACGCCAACGGCGGCCACCAAGAGGTCCAAATTAGACAAGTCGGTATCCTCGTCGGCAGATCATGATCATCAAGCAAATGTGTGTCACACAAGGCAAAAGAATAATACCTCATATATGCTGCCACTTGGCGAGCAACTATTGGTTAGCTAATCATCATCAGTGACCTTAAATGTAATATATATGGTGGTTAATGCGGACTTGCAATTGTTACTACAAAGATCGATTGATCAGTAATTACAATTGCAAACCACTAAATCACGAGCTTGTTTATTCAGTTAATCAATTTACTGTGTAAGTACGGGATTGGTCATTGAAATTGTAGTGCAATGACTAATGTAGAACAAATGATTGAAACAACTGAAGAATAATTTGGCAGACGTAAAATTGGCAGCAACGCCAAACAATGTAACTATCCATGATAAATATAAAAAATTAAAAAAAAGTAAAAAAAAAGTTGATGAGGAGTCATTGTAATATTTTTGTGTGCATTTCTGAATCCCATCATCACCAAGAAATGATGGCAATAACGAAAGTCACGAGCCCACATTTTTAAAAATGGCTGTATGATTTGAGTACTTTAATTACCCAACCATATAAATTGGCAAATATTAATGTATTCATAGATTCCAGCATGCAATAGACAAGTGTAAAGCCACAAATGATAAAATCATAGAAGTAGGGCTACCGGTGCAGTATCTATTGATCACAAGGCCCACAATCCATCGGGGGAAGGAGGCAGAGTCTGCTCTCCTGTTTGGGTTTCCTTCCCATCCTCTTTTATTTGTGCGGTCACGGTTAAGTTCCGTTAACATTTTATATTCTTATTGGTTTTTGTCTTATTATTTCTATAAAAAATTAATATAAAATGTTGACGTGACTTAACCGTGACCGCACAAAATAGGAGGGGAGCATCCAAATAGGGCAGACAATCTGCCTCCTCGGGGGAATAGACATTCGGGATTTGTCATCTCCATCTTTGTCTCCCACAGATCCAAATCGGCCGTCAGGGTGGGTAGAATGTATTTCTCCACTCACTCATATATACGCATTATTTTTAAATTATTTTGTAATTAAAATATCCTTTTAGTGGCTTCAGCTATTTGGTCAAAGTCTTGATAGAGGACCATGTTATTTTAACCAAAAAATACATTAGATGTTTAGTCTGAAGAGAAAAATAGTCATGACAAGCTGGATCGAGACATGCAGCTTCGACAAGTCTTCTTATTGAATATTGTTGGCTTACCATTCGCGCGCATCCCATTCTCGAGAGAAAATAATTCTTTCACTAAATACCAATCCCTTTGCCCAATAAAAAGATATTTAGTTTAAGATTATCAAACGTGGGTGTACATTTAGTAGTCAAAGAAACAAGAAATTTTTTTTCCTTTACGTAACAGTTTGCTTCTTTATAGAACCTCATGCTGCAAGATGGGCATGCCTTTTCCAACATCGTTTTGATTTTTCAAAACACGGTTCATTTAAAGTTTAGGACTTTGCAATTAAATTGGTTAAGATTTTTTAGTTTGTATGTTTAAATTTCCTCTTCGCATTATTACTTATATCATAGAAGAAAGAAAAAACTTAAAATTTACCTTTTAACTCTTTCATTTACTCAAAATTAACTTGAGGTTTTAATCGCAATTACACGAAGTCTTAAACGATGCATGTGTCTACAATCTATAAATCATCAACGGTAGTGATTTTTACATTCTCGTTTTATCTCTACGTACTTTTCTTGTTTTTTTTCTTTATTTTTTAATTTATTCAAATCAAAAGTTAAACAAATGGGAGGATTAGGGTTTTATAGAATTTTCAAGGGTGATGTCAAATTTTAAACATATTAACTTTTACAGCCTACGTGGCACTTTAACATATTTTAAAGTTTTGCTCTCCACTTAACATGTCAAATTAAACTATTTTATTTATTTATTAAACTGTTATAATAAATATGTTAATAGACAAAACAATAATATAGAGGAAAATATTTTAGAGATTTGATTTAATTGGTGATTTGATATGATTTAATTAGTGATTTCATATTATTTGATTTTATTTGGTATAGATTTCCTTATCTTGTGGACAAAGAATTGTTTTGATTTATTTCTTAGTATTACTCCTTTGTAATCTTTTAAATACCTCCTTATGGAGAAGAATAAAGTATTGAACTAGTATTTGAGAATTGTGAGATTGTAAAGAATTTTAAATTTATCCTAAACCCTTTATTTTCAACTTGGTATCAGATTGTGATTTACTGAGGTTTCAGAAAGATAGGCGTTAGTTTTAGCATAAGATTTTCTGCACGTATGGCTTACTTAATGTGTGGTTCCAAGTGAGGGGGGTGTTGAATTTATAAAGTTTCAAATAGGATCTTATTTCCTTCTAGGCCAAATCATGAGTTTGAAGGGGGTGTTGAAAAATAAATTTGATTTAGTTAGTGATTTGATATGATTTAATTAGGGATTTTATATGATTTGATTTGGTATAGGTTTTCTTGTCTTGTGGACAAAGAATTATTTTGAATTATTCATAGTATTGCTTATTTGTGATTTTATAAATACATTCTCAAGGAGAAGAATAAAGTATTGAAACTGTATTTAAGAATTGTGAGATTGTAAAAAATTCTAAGTTTAAGGGAGACTTTGGATGCGGTCCCTATCTATCAATATTTTTTTTACTGAAACCTTGTTGGTTTTCAAATTTTCATCTAAGTCCCTAAAATTAATGTGATAATTTATTTCTATTTATGTTACTATATTTTTTAAATTAAAAATTGAAATTTATAGTTGTTTATGTTAATGAGATTTTAAATAAAAACCTATAATTTGTGGGATTAAAAATATTAAAATATAAATTATACTATTGTGTGTTATATATACGTGTGTGTGTGTGTGTTTATATATATATATATATAGGAATCCTTTAACAAGAGGGTGTCCCCATTTTTTTAGAAAAATGGGGATCCCTCTTGTTAAAGGGCCTGTGTATATATATAAACATGGGTACATTCATCAAAATTAACAAAAGAATTATTGTACCAAAACATGGGTACATTCTTCAAAACCACAAAAAAAAAAGAAAAAAGATATTAGGCTTAATAACATTAGTAAATTTCTACATGAATACATTCTCAAATTAAAGAAAAAGAATGTACCCATATAAGTTTAAAAATGGATTAGAAAAAAAAATTGAATAGATTTTATATAAAAAAATGTTGCTAGCAAAAAATGGTATATTTTACATATAACAAATTGATATATTTAAGAATGGGTACATTTTAAGATTAAAATTTTGAAAAATTACATGAATGGGTACATATAAGATTAAAAATTGAAAACATTTTTTAAAAAGCTAATGGGTACAAACTTATTCTAATTTTTTATTTATTTTGGAAATGTTTTGAATTAAAAATTAGTTAGGAGTTTAATAAAGGTGTGAGTATTAAAATCCTAAATCAATTATTAATTTTTATTTTAAAAAATTATGTAACTGACATGTAAATTCATTATTACATTAATGCTAGAGACTTGGATCAAAATCTGAAAACTAATAAAGTTTCAGTTAATGAACATTAGTAACTAGGGTTTGGATACTAATTTTTTCTTATCCTAAACTCTTTATTTTCAAGGGAACTTTAACGAAAAACTCATGATACTGTTCACATTAATGAAAAATCACATTTTTACACTAAAAAGTCAATCATGGTACTATTCACTTTACCCTTTATTTTGTCATTATCGTTAAAACTCAAAGTTTTCAAGCCCTTTTCATTAGTTTTCCTTATTTTCAATGGTTGCTAATTCATGTTATGGCACATCAGATTTTGCTTTTCGATTGAAAAATATTTTTTCTACCATTTTTAACTTTAATGTTGATTTAGACATTTAGACATTTATTTTAAAGATGCTCTAAAAATTTAAAAAGGAGTGCATCAAGACAACCCTAAAAATTTTCCATTCACTAACGCATCCATATAAAAATCCAAAATTTTGGCCAAGAGTTCTAAATGGAATGGAATCTAATCAGAGAGAGCGAGCACACAGAGCATACATACAGGTAGGTACGTGAAATAATTAATCAGATTTATCTTAATTATGCAAAGTCTAACTAGTTGGCAAGTTAATTATTTGTTTTTTATATCTGTTTTCTCCTGTGAGTTCAAAAAAGCAACCCGTCCGGATGAATGCAACTGCCCTATCAGATCCAAAGACAGGGACATCTCCAAGATACATTAACCCTACCCACAAATTTCCGATCATCAAAACCGTCCTAAAAGACTAAATCGATATAACTTTTTCTATATATATTCATTGTTTTTTCACTTGACGTCTATCAGTTTGCTGGGTTTCAAATCAACTTTCAATATTCACCAACCGCAATGTTTGTTGGTATCATATATTACATCTAGCCGGCCAACGTATGTTCAAAAATGACACACTCTAATTTCTTATAATACTGACCGTGTGTGTGTGTGTGTGTACCACACTACCGTGTTAGGTTATGTACACACTCAAAACCACAAGTGAGAAGAAATTAACTCGTCATCGTTAGAATGCTACTTGTTAATTACGATAATCTTTGTTTTGCTCGACAAAATAGAGGGTTAAACTAAACAATTTTCTAATCGGATGATTTTTTTTTTAAGATGATAATAAAGAGTAAGAACAGTAATAATTATAACGTCATCATATCAAGTTATAAAAAGGTCTAAATTATTTATGCATTTCATAAAGGTGTAGAGACTTAGGCGACTACTGAAAGAGATGAAAAATGTTGAACATGTGTAACAAAAAAGAAACATTATAACCTAAAGAGAAGGCTACTTTTCAGTCTAAATGCATCGATTAGGTCAGATGTAAATAGCATATGGTTTAGACTTTGGATGTTAAGATCGGTGGCCTCTTTGTACATATCTGAGTTGACTGTTGAATTTTTAAAACCCAATTCCCTGCGCTCACCCTTGATTAATTTTTTCCTGCTATCATTTTAACGTATAATTATACTACTATATATTCTAATCTCCATTGCATTCTTTTAGTAATATTAAACATTGTACGAAAAATCAAAGATTCTAAATTCTCATCACCGAGATCAACGGTTGCGATCATTAAAAAAAACCCAGGTTTATATGATGCTTAGTCAATGTTCAACCCTATCCCTCGTCACGAATGAAGAAAATAAGAGTTACACTTAGACATGCTCGAGGTCACAAGTTTGACGCGAATGTTTATATAGTGGAAGTAAAGCGCCGCAATGTTTGAGTCAAGAGAAAATAACAAAGCAAGATGAACCCCACGATTAAAATGTCCGACCAATAATGTAATGGTTTTGCTCAGAATCACGTGGTCCAGCAATGCCCGAGCTAGCTAGGTAGGCCCCATGTCCACCTCAAACATGTACATATTCTTCAGAATTTTGTCGCTATATCGTCATTATTTAATTAATATATCATCGTTATTTAATCGTAATTATTTTTTAAATTTGTATTATCCTAATTTCAGCCATTTTGTTTTTAACAATAAAAAGATCGAATTAAACGCATGCAAAGCCAAAACGAAATAATTGAGATTGCAATTTCAAGCTAAAAGATTGAGCCAATTTTCTTCCTTTGTGTGCGAAAATTATCTTTCACGCCAAATGTATCAAAATTAGTTTCCACCTTGTTTCATGAGGTGGATTTCAAAATAGGTATCTCTTTTTTTCTGGTGAAATACGGAACCTCAAAAGTCGCCACAAAAAATAGATATTTCGACATTTTTTTATCCCCACGACCTTGATCGTCCTCACCGCCATCTTCTTGTTTCTTCATAACTTTCACCGGCTAAAATTACTGTTTTTGTTTTGTTTTGTTTTAATGCAACAATATAATTGATTCATAGCTACAATACTAAAAACATGTCTAATGTTTGTTACATGTGATTAACTTTTTTTTCTGAATGAAGCTTTCACTACACCACCATCTGTCAAACCGGCCTGCCCTGTGCCGTCCATTGATTATGTTCTCATGCATTTACATGTAATATGCATGTCCATCCGATATATGTACCGACCAGAGTTGTTCCACCGTCGTCTTTTTCTTGCATATGTGGACGCCCATGCAAACCCTATTTATTGTACTTATAGCATATAGCTAGCTACCTCCGCATAATAGTTGAAATTGGGGGCCGATACTTTTAGTGACAAGTCACCAACTTTTTCTAGCGTACGTAACTTTTGCATACAAATTTCTAAGCTCCACTACATTAAATTATAAATGATCAATCGATCGATACACCCACCCCAGCTGCATGCTGTTAAATTTGTCGAGGTACGTGTTACGGCATGCAGCTCCTTACCAAGTCGGCTAAAGAATGATGCGTCATAGAATTCCCATCGACAGCCAAATTACTATTTGGTTGGTTTGTCCCAAATAACTTAATTGTTTCACTTTCGCTCATTTGAACAGATCATACACGCGCATATTTCTTTATATATAATCAAAAAGAAAAAGAAGAAAAATCTCGCAGCACAAATGATTGAACGAGACTTTGTCGTAAATGTCACAGCCCGTCCCGTGAATTATATATTTGGGGCGTGAAATGACTATTTTACCCTTGACGGGTACTAAGGTACGTGTGTATGTGACGTTATTTTGGTTCAAATATTAATCAAATTGGGAGAAATATATATTAATAAGTTGGTTAATATTGAAAGTTGATTTTTTTGTTATGTATGGTTAGGATGAAAATGGATGGTGTGGATTAGTTTGGACCACAAAAAGGATCTCTCTCTCCTTCTCCTTCCCCGTGTCTTCTCTGTCTCTCTCCCTCACGATCTCTCACACACACACACCCAAACCGTACGGCACACACCCAAATCCTCCAAAAACTCGACGGATCGAGGCAACCAAGGTATGTATCTTCATCCTTTCGACGTTCTAAGTTCATTGGTGCTAGTTTTAGGATGTGAAACCCTCGAAATCACGTGGAACCCGAACCTTCATTTTTGGTCACTATTCATGCAAACGTAAAATGTCGATTTTCAGGGAATTCTAAGCTTGTAGTGAGCTTAGTGAGGTCCCAAGGAAGCTCGGAGTGCTTCGTTTGAAGGATTTGGACGTCGGGATCACGTGGTTCATCTTTGGCCGGTTTTCTTTGAATTTTTCCGGTGAGATTTCTTGGTTTTTAGAGCTTTAAAGTAGTATAGCGTGAAACTACATGTTGAGGGCTTCATTTTGATATAAAATACGAAGAAAATGGTTGAGAAACGAAGGAGAACAAGGCATTTGAAAAATGCCCAGTTTTCCGGTCACCAGAAAAACCAGTCCGGCGAGCTCGCGAGGAAGAAGGTGCGCGTGGGCGCGCGTGTGCCCGTGCTTGTCCTGGCGCGTGGGGGCGCGTGACACATCAAAAAATTATTTTAAAAATATGTCGACGTCCGTGACGTCGAGTAGATCACCGTGGTATATTCATATACCCAATTTGAGCACCGTATGAGAAAGTTATTACGAATTGTTTGTTAGGTGCTTTAAATAACGTTTTATGGTTTTCGCATTTAGGTGAAAATGTGAATTGACGATCCGACCGTTGGATCGTCACCAAACTTTGATACGTGGTAATAAGTAATATTTGAGGATTATAGGAATTTACGGATTGGGAATCCGATTTACGGATCTTCCGGAATTGGAGTTGTAAGTCCATAATATAGAATGTTAACCGTCACTTGGTTTAGTTAATTGACGGAGATCCGACCGTTGGATGGTAATGAAATTTTAGGATGTTGTTCTAGGGTTATATTGTGGACCTCTGAAAGTTATGGATTGGAAATCTGAGTTGCAGATCTTCCGGATCGAATTGCGTAGTGACGTGTTTTATATAAGTTATATATTCTATCGATATGATTCTAAGATTGGATTTGATTATTGTTCTAGGCGCCGATCGCCATGACGCCTTGATGTGTTGTGCTAGGGAGTTGTAGGGCGAACTCCAGGTGAGTGGGCAGTTTTGTTTTCGTATTACCTTTATACTATTGATTTTTCCCAGAAAATGAATTTATATGAAAATATGTTTTAAAAATGCCATGCATAGAATTATTTGAAAAATGTGATTTGCGTATGAGTTATATGATTGATATATGATGCATACATGTTGCATGGTGCTGTGGAGGCACAGGTAAGTCAGGTGAGTTCATTTATTCATTTAATTGATTGATGTTGAGATGTTTTGAGCTCATAACCGGCGCCCTAGGTGTTAGTGCTTATATTATTCACCACACCGCACGCTCGCCTTGGATCCAAGTAGGTGGATGTCGTACAGACCATGTGAGGGTTCCGACATGCTAGTCGTATAGATCACTAGGCGTGATTCCGACTAGTGGGTGACCTTAGTTATGCGCGCTGATGATTGATGAGAGAAGCACTAGAGCGTATTTTTACACCTTTCATCGTATAGACTACCTTACGTAGTTCCGAGTGATGTGCAGAGTAGGGCCGTATAGGTCACTGTGGTGACTCCGGCTGAGTGGGATATTGAGCTATAGAATTAATCGTATAGGACCAACTGCAGGGTCTCCGATTGATTCCTTATTTCACTTGATTTATATTTTGATTTATGGCATGGCATGTTTTCTTGAAAAATGTTAAAGATTTGGGATTTAAGTTTTGAGATTTCATATGGATTTATATATATATATCTTTCTGGGAAAGTATACAGGTTTTACGGTGAGGGGTTAGAAATGTTTTAAATGAAATGTTTTCGAAAAACTTTGTTTTACTGACCCACTCAATTTTGTTTTGCGCCCCTCCAGGTTCCAGTTAGCAGAGCTTTGGTGGCCACGAGGAATCCAACGGTGTTCTGACAGAATTCACAAAAAGTAGGACTCACCCTCGGGTGTTTTATATTAGTAACTGTACTCTTTAAAGCTTCCGAACTGTGTAAATGGTTACGTCACTCTCACGTGACGGCCAGCATGCCCTCCTCCGGGACGGGGTGTGTCAGTAAAGGTCTAGTTTAGGATGATATTGCACAGCTTAACCTTGTTTAAGCTTTGTCCACACAAAAAGTATGTAGGCTAGCTAGGTTTTAATTTTTTTTTATTAGAAAGGTAGGGTATTCGTTAAAATTGAAACAATACGTATAGAAGAGGATAGAGTGCAATAAAAATGGGTCTTGTTACAAACTTTAATGGGAATTCCAAGAAGGAAAAAGTGGGTTTGCGCCAAACAAATCAATTACAGCTATCCTCGAATAACATATCAACAATGAAATCAAGAAATTTCTTGAATCAAATCTATTTTCTTTTCTCAAATAGACTAAAAGCGTGCAAGTCTAAATGCAACTCTGTTGGTCTTCAGTTTCTGTCAGGAGGTTTTCATTTGAACTTAGAGCTAATCACGTTAAGTATTCTTGTTAATTTGGATGTATATAGTGTACATTACGTAGCTACTTGATATATTTGCAATTAATTAATTTGGTCCATTGGTTTACTTACATAATAAAGCAAGGCTATCTCTACCGCTTTAATTCAACCCTATTCGAACGAGTTTTTGACGACATATTTATGTTCAATAAACCCATGACTTTAACTGATGAAAACAACTAATTAATGTATAGGTTAGACTAATGCAAAAAAAGGAAAATGGCAAGTTTGTCACTATATATGTCCATAAGCAATGATCGTAATTAACCATAGTAGTCTCTATGTCGCCTCCATCATTGTCACCAACATAATGTACACATACAATACAATTAATTAGGATAATAATTAACATGGATCGTGTCATAGTCCGTAATTTAATATAAGCGACATCGGTCCAACTATGCCACAGCTACATAAAAAGCAAAACTCCAAAAGAATGCAGTTGGTTCTTTTGTGTTCTCTCTTTTCCTAAGGTTACCCAAACCCACCTGGTTGACAGTTTGACGGTACTATCAAACTGTGGGATCGATATTGATATAAATTTAATGCACATATTGTTGCATGCAAGTTGATCAAACTAAAGCGACTTTTGCAAGTGGATTACTGCGATACAAAGAACCTTCATGCAGTTGTACAGATTCATCTTGCTCAAGAGAAAGGAACCACGAAAACCAAGTTTGATTATTATTAGCTTAGAGACGCCAGAGTCAAGTTTGAAACTCCACGTGGTTTTTGAATTCGACTATTCAAGTCTTCAAGATCAGACAAACACAAAAGTTGTTTTCAAATGGTATATATTATGCATAAACAAATTGGTAATGGTTTGGTTCTTTTGTATTTTGCATTTTGTTTTCCTTTTCTTTAAATTGGGTTCTAATTAAACATAGAAGGAATAGGGGACGGAAGACATAAGAGAGACAGGAGGAATCATTGGAGAAGAGAGAAGTTTTTGTGACGTCGGAAACACAAGTTAGTCTATCATTTTACATGTCATAATAATTAATAGTAGATGTTGACATTGATGTTTCTCTTTTTTAAGGTATATTAATAAAAGAAATTCACAAATTATAATTTTAGTGAAATAGTTACACCACAAAGTTGTATTATGAGTACACCAAAAAAAATTACCCGAAAAAGTACAAGTAGTTACCTAAATTTAAAAAAAAAAATTTAAATACAAGATAAAATGTGATATGGTATAAAAATGGTGAAATGAATTTTGTATGTATATCTGTTGATATCTACAAGGCTACAATATTATTCTGGCAAAACACGCATTGGATAAAATTAATAATTGTGGATTAGTTTTGGGGATGGATGTGGAAGCCTGCAGAACCCTACATGACAATCACTTGATAAGCCAGATATTGCAAATTGGCTAGTCTAGTTGATGTTGGATTGTATTAATTTTGGTACTTAAGTTCTATAGCAGTTTTGATAAAAAAAAAAAAAAATAGAAGAAATTCTAGAGCAGTTGCAAGTTCAATCCAGCTACAATGATACGTATTAATAGTATGAGTTTTATGCAGGAAAATTTCTTAAATTCTTATATGCAAAATTTAACCATTAATTTTTCAAATTATTTCAGACTTCAGTGGTATGTACAATGAAAAAAAAAAATGATCATTTCCATATAAAATAAATAATAAAAAGGATGTTTGTACGGTCATGCTTTTTTTGGGTTTTATATTGTCTTCGATGTCGAGTTTTATATGCTAGAAGGTCGCTATTCCCTTTTCATATATCTCTGTCAAGATATAAAGGACCCCAAAGGTAAACTAATGAGATTAGGAAAGTACGAATTGATACATGGAATCTTTTTTTCTTGCACTCCGCATTTTTTTAAAGAAAATACGATACCTTGTTGAATTTAAGATGAGATACAGCTTGATTTTAGCTGACTGGCCAAGCCTTAGTTGCTCGCAGAAATCTGGACTGGAGGGTCTTCGTTCAAATTCTCGTGTTTTTCGTAATTCACCGGTTGGTTTGTCGTTTAAATTTAATTAGACAGTGAGCTCTAACGACATTTGTGGGACGACTGCTCTCGTCACTTAGCACGATCGTCGTCTGCCAATAGATGTGACTTAGGCCCCGTTTGGGATTGAGGTGATTTTAAAAAAAACCACTGTGAAAAAAAGCTGAGGGTCATTTTTGTGTTTAGTAAACTGAAAAAAAAAAAGCTTATTTTTGAAGCTGCTGTGAGAATAAACTGAAAATCAAAGGAAAAGCTGAAGCTGCTATTTGCTGCTTTGAAAAAAATCCAGTTTTTTCAAAGCACACGGAGCTACAGTGCTCCTTTAATGAAAAGACACACTATCATCCTGTTTTTTTTTTCCAAAAGCACTTTCACAAAAAAGTTTACCAAACACTCTACTGGCTTTATTTCACAGCCGCTTATTCTCACAGCACAGCCGCTTATTCTCACAGCAGTTTTTTTTCAAAGCACATCAATACCAAACCAGCCCTTATTCTTCCTACAGCTAGCAACTCTCATCTGTATAAAATACAAGCCACATTCAACTACACAAACCAGATCTGCTATCTTTCATGAGGTTTCTTTATGTTAAGGATATCCTTAAATACAAATATGTTTAGATTTATATCATAATTTATGTTTGAATCCCGCATGGTTTAAGGGTTATCTATGCTAAAAATAATCCAAATCGAATCAATCGATGACGTGCAAAAAAACAAGTTCATTCGTTAAAACTAAAACAAAAGTTCGGATAATATCGAGTGATGATAAAATTACTAATTAGACCAATGTTTTGAATGAAAAATTCTTAACCCTCTGTTTAGATGAGGAAAATAAACTTAAATTTGAACAAATCCCAGAATTTATAAATTATCATGCACAACTTCCTTGTTGGATTCATAAGAAATTTAAAATTTTAGCATGAAAAAATAAATTTGGTATTTGGAACCTTCAATTCCCACCTTCAAATTCTATATAAATAGTTGTCATTTCTAAATTTTTATGAGTGAAAATTTAAACAATAATAATAATAATTTTCTCACCACCCTTGCCGCCGCACCACCAGTCACAATCATCATTGATGTCGTCGCCACCACCCACCGTAGCTCGTCGCCACCTTCAATGCCACCACTGCCAACCATCAACATCATCGATGCCACCACTACCACCTATGATCACCACTACCATTGTACCGCCTCCAACAAACATCATATTCATCACTGTCATTAGTACCACCACTACTACCTACCATCATCATCGTTGCCACCACTTCCATTCGCCATCATCACTGTTGCACCTATCACCACCCATCATCGTCATTGCCACCTCTACCATCACCATATATTATCATCACTGTTTACGCTGCCGTCAATGAGCCATCACCCACCATCGTCGTCGTCATCACTGTAACCCCCCGCCAATTTATTTCGGAATTTTCATTTAATGGTAGGCCAAAAATGTCCTAGTTACCCCTTATATTATTAACCATACTAACAGTTCTTTCTTTGACGATTTTCCACTAATAATTAATCTCGTTTATTTTATGGCTGCATCTAACTTCCCGTTAGACTGCCTACGTACCCTTCGAAGGGATCAAGCCAATCGTAGTTTACCAACCATGAGAAAAATTGAACAAACCCTACTTAGGTCCGTTTCAATCCATTTGCTTGTCAAATTTTCAAAATTAACAATCATGTGATATTGGAACACTTCCTTCGAATAATTTACTCCAAATTAGTTTTTGCTGTCTAGTTTTTATTTAACAGTCACACACTTACTTAACACTCAACAAAGAATTATATATACATAACCAGATTCCACAACTTCTTATAATTCCTCCAGCAAGTCCAATATGAATAAATTGTTAGCCAAAGATCACTCAAAATCCAAGGTGAGGCTCACGGCAAGCCTACTCATCAACTTAAACCAATTCTTTGCCACTTTAGTTATAAGTTTAAAAATCCACACAGATTCATCCAACTTACACCAAGAAGTTAACATAACTTAACTCATCTATTAGAACCAAAAAGAAAATATGAAAGGGTTTCTTGGGTTCTCACCTCCAAACTCCTCCAAAGTTGTTCATCAATCTGCCACTTCGCTACTACGCTCTTAAATCAACTTCATCATCACGAATCCTCAACAAGAATCCCAAAATTTCGAGTTAAACACTTCAATCTCAAACTTGTTCGAAAATGAAATTTGGAATTCGAAAGATCCACTTACATATCCTGGAAGTGCATGATGAGAGGAGTATATTTCTCTCTTGGGTCGAGACACATCTCCAGCGAGTTTGGCCAGAATCGGTGAAAAACCCATGAAAACCGTCCAAACTTCTAGGCTTCAATATATGAGCACGCTTGGTTCCAGCATATGATTTTGGTATCAAATTGAAGAGGGCTTCGCTATGAATACATAGCCTTCGACTGTGTGTGATTTCATTGCCGTATGAGAAAGTTATCATTTTTAGAGTGAAGAAGAATTAAGGGGGAGATAACACAACAGCACCCCCCTTCGCTGCATCTGCCTGGCGGGGAAAGAAAAAAAAGAGAAGGCTTCTAGAATCCTCTCCTAAAATTACCATTTTGCTCTCTAACTTCGTTTGTTAATAACTCATTCCTTATAACTCCGTTTGTCGAACAGTTTTCGCCTACATGCTCGTAGGACTGTGCTCTATCCAAATTTATCAAGAAATCATTTAAAATATATTAGTATAAAATACGTCCTCGTGTAATTACGTTAAACCAACTAGGGGCATTTTAAAAACTATAATAATTTCCGGTATCAAAATTTTACGATAAATTTTACGATATAAACTATAATAATTTCCGGTATCAAAATTTTAAAAATTTCTCAATTAAATTATCATAACTATAAATCGATTTATTCCCGATTTTCTCCTCATATTCATAATTATGAATATCAAATTCATATACTTAAATTTTTCAGGGTATTACAGTCATCACCTCGCTGTCACATCCCGGCACGGATCCACCACATCCCGGGCCCGTTCCACCACCGTAGCACGATATTGTTCGCTTTGGGCATACCATTCCCTCACGGTTTTATTTTTGGGAACTCACGAGTAACTTCCCAGTGGGTCACCCATCTTGGGAGTGCTCTGACCTCCTTCTTGCTTAACTTCGGAGTTCCTACGGAACCCGAAGCCAGTGAGCTCCCAAAAGGCCTCGTGCTAGGTAGGGATGAGAATATACATTTAAGGATCACTCCCCTAGGCGATGTGGGATGTCACAATCCACCCCCCTTAGGGGCCCGACATCCTCGTCGGCACACTTCCGGCCAGGGATTGGCTTTGATACCATTTGTCACATCCCGGCCCGGGTCCACCACATCCCGGGCCTGTTCCACCACCGTAGCACGATATTGTCCGCTTTGGGCTTACCATTCCCTCACGGTTTTGTTTTTGGGAACTCACGAGCAACTTCCCAGTGGGTCACCCATCCTGGGAGTGTTCTGACCTCCTTCTCGCTTAACTTCGGAGTTCCTACGGAACCCGAAGCCAGTGAGCTCCCAAAAGGCCTCGTGCTAGGTAGGGATAGGAATATACATTTAAGGATCACTCCCCTGGGCGATGTGGGATGTCACATCCGCCACCACCACCTCCATTGGCACATTTTCAAACTACCATCTCTCACATATTTATTAATAATATACACATGAAATTTCCATCATTTGAAATTCCTTGAATTTCTTCATTCAAATATAGTGTGACCTGTTTGGTATCCTTTTTAGATTTGAGAAAGATACCAAACAACCTCTTAAAAATTAAATAGCTTTAAACATCCGATCAAACTAGATATTCTTGCTTTTCTTAAACGGGACATCCTTAATAAATAAAGCTTCATTGTTTTGTATGAGGATTATAAACTTATAGAGTACATTGTTTTACATACGTTACTTAATTTAACAGCCGGATAGAACCTCAATCATTTAGAAACAATAACACGACATTGATGTATTAGTAGAAATACTAATATATAAACTTAACTATTATTTATTTTCTCTGACATTGTTCCAAGCCATCCCTTAGATAAACTATAAGTATCACAGTTGTTCTCTAATTTAAAAGCATAATAATAGTGCTCTCATAAAGACACAAATAAACAATGGTTTCAAATTAAAAACACGTGGGCTGTTTAAATAATATTAGTTGAATTTAACGTGCAAGTTGCAACAAACAAAAACCACTGAATTAAGGCCAAATACAAGCGAAGCAATCTTTAGGGTTTATTAAACTGGGTCTGGAAGTAGCGTGGAAGCTTGGTAATTGAAAACGTGGTCCCTTTTTGAATAAAAAGACATTAAAGTAATGGTATCCTTAGTCCACAGACCACTGTTTTTTTTGTGATTTATGTCACCAAGGTGACCAGATGATGTTTCCTAGCTCTATCTTGGAAGCTAACGTGAAGGCCTCACCTTTACCTTTGAACACATACTTTTCAATCTTCCCGATCTTCCCTTCCCGTTATATATATTTCGTACAAACCCACACTCTCTTCCATTCCACTATAACACTTCTGGTCTTCACTTCTTTCTTAGTTTTTGAAGTTTCTTTGAAAGTGTTTCTGTTTAGAGTTTTTGAAATGGCATCAGAAGACTCTTCAGCTTTAGAGCAGATTAGGCAACACCTTTTGAATGAATTTACAACAGTGGATAGCTTCATCACTAGTCTCAACCTTTGCACCTCCCATATCCCCCAAAAACATGAAATCACCCAATCACCCTTCAACACAGCTTCCTCCTCCTCCTCCTCCTCCTCCTCCTCCGCAATCACCACCAGCACCACCAACAGTGGCAGTGAGTCTACTGACCAATATTTCAAAATCTCTGATTACTTAGTCCCTGAAATTGATCAAGACACCCAATTCGAAACCAAACCCCAAATCTCCCACCCAAAACCACCAAAACACTCGACTCTCAGCCACCGCAAGCCCGCCATAAACGTGGCCATTCCATCCCCACCAACTCTGTCTTCTTCTTCTGGTGATGAAAATCAAAACACATCAAACACTTCCACCGTGGTTGAAGCTGATGCAAGGCACTACAGGGGTGTGAGGAGAAGGCCGTGGGGAAAGTACGCAGCGGAGATTCGTGACCCAAGCAGAAGGGGATCCCGGGTTTGGCTCGGAACCTTCGACACCGCCATTGAAGCCGCCAAAGCTTACGACGTTGCTGCTTTCAAGCTGCGTGGAAGCAAAGCAATTCTCAACTTTCCACTTGAAGCTGGAAGATCAGTAGAACTCTCAGCCGATCATCCTCTGCTGGTCAGCAGAAAAAGGAGGAGAGAACGGAGCACCGAAAGTCATGAGAGTTCCGGTGAGATGATCAGAAACAAAGAGATAAAGAAGGAGGAGGATGTTCAGGATATAAAAATCCCCGCCCAAGAGAGAGTTTCGACCGCCGTTTGCCCATTAACACCGTCAAGTTGGACGGCGGTTTGGGATCTGAGCAAAGAAAACGAACTGGGGATTTTCAGTGTGCCTCCTCTGTCTCCGTTATCTCCTCACCCCAATTTCATGGGATATTCTCAGCTCATGGTTACTTGAACTTTTAATTTATGGTTATCATTCCTTCATCGCCAGAGTTTAATTTGTATCATCCATCTGCAAAAAAGCAGCATAAACAGAGTACTGTAAATAGACCAGAGGACCAGAGCAATGTGGATTGAAGAACTCATATTGTTTTTTAAGTTTGATTTGTTTATATATTCCTTTAATCTTTATATGATGAAATACTTTCTTCAACAAATTTTGTATGGACTTTCCGTATTAATTTCTTTGATTTTTTAGTGTTGAACCTGCAATTCTGCAAGTATAATAACTGGTTCATTAGATGTAGGCCTTTGCCATTCGCATTTCATAAATAAAAACTCATATAATTTTAAACATCCAAGTAAAACTTAACTTTCAAATAATCTGTGGGCAAATAAGTGACCTATTATTACAATATATTTACAACTTATGCAACAACACCCCATTTAAGTTAGAGATAAATGTTAGCATAACTCATCCTAATTATGATGAGCAACAAGCCCCTATATACTAATATATTATACTAATTAATTTACCTATATTTTGTAGATTAAATAATAAGTATATTTATATGAGAAATATCAATGATATCATTGATATGCCTACTTACTCATAGAGGCTTGGGATCCATGATAAACATGTATGAAATATTATACTAGTTTTATATAAATTAATTTATCTATATTTTGTAGATTCACTAACTTAAATAAACCCAAAAAAGATTTTAAATACTAATATATTTATATGAAAAATATTATTAATATGCCTCCTAATAGAGGCTCGGGATCCATAATAAACATGTATGCAATGTTATACTAATTTACTATATAAATTAATGAGTAAATTACACAGTAACCCCTCAGGTTTGAGGTCTATTACAACCTCATACAACATCTTTAAAACATTTCACTTTCATACCTCACGTACTATTTTATTTCAAAATAATACCTCCGTTAGATTTTCCATCCATTGATCCGTTAAGTGCTGACGTGGCTGCCACATTTGTGCCACGTGGCTGCCAAATGTGTGCCACGTGGCAAAAATAATAATTTAAAAAAAAAACCTAAATCTTCTTTAAAAAAAAACAAAACAAAACAAAACAAAAGCTGAAAGAAAACCCCATCCCCGTGAAACCCCCAAACCAGAAACCCCCTAACCCCTACCCCCCTGCGAACACCCCAAACCAAAAAGACCCAGAAAGAAACCCGTCCCCCCCCCACCTAACAAAACCAAACCTAGAAAAATCCCCCTCCCCAAAACCGGATTGCAGAAAGTCACCCCCCCGCCAAAACCGGATCTGGAAAGGACACCCCCTCCTCGCAAAGACCTTCCCTCCCTGACTACCCACCTAACCCAGAACCCAAAAACCTGCAACAACAAGAAGAAGAAAGAGGAAGAAGAAGAAAAAAAAAAAACCTCAATCCCAGTTCGTCCCACCCGCTAAAAACACCCTTCCACCCCGCCGCGACCCGCGACCCACCTCCCTTCCCCCCGCCACGACCCGCGACCCGCCTCTTTTCCCCCCGCCGCCAGGATCTTGTGATTTTCAGTGTGGGTGAGTTTTGAAAATATTTTTGAGTTTGAGATGATTTTTGGACTGGTTTTGTGGTAGATCCACCTAATCTCGGGTGGAATTTTTGGGGGTGGGAAGAACTGGGGCTTTTTTTTTTTTTCTTTTTTTTTTCTCCCTCTTCTTCTTGTTGTTGTTGCAGGTTTTGGGGGTGGACGAACTGCGGCTTTTTTTTTTTTCTTTCTCCCTCTTCTTCTTCAACGAACTGGGGTGGGGGGTACAGGGGTGGTTAATTAACCTGTTTTTTTTTAGAAGATTTAGGTTTAAAAAAAATTTAAAAAATTGCCACGTGGCACACATTTGGCAGCCACGTCAGCACTTAACGGATTAATGGATGAAAAATCTAACGGATGTATTATATTGAAATAAAATAGTACTTGAGGTATGAAAGTGAAATGTTTTAAAGATGTTGTATGAGGTTGTAATAGACCTCAAACCTGAGGGGTTACTGTGTAATTTACTCTAAATTAATTTACCTATATTTTTTAGATCCAAAAATTTAATAATAGGTACATTATTTTTCGATATCAACATAAAATGCTATAATGACTTAATTGAGGGGAATTTGGGGAACCCGAAAAATATAAAATATGACACACGATCTCAATTAGGTAATTTTCTTAGATGGAATCTAATCATCGAATTTTTGTTAGAAAAATAGACTGAAAATATGACTTTAACCCCTCAAACTCAATTTATTTCATATAAAACCCGACATAACCTTTTTACTCGAATAAAACCCAATGACTAGACTTCACATAAGCAAATTCAATTAATTATGTTTGACTTTACACATTTTAAATTTTTCGAATGCCTAAAATACCCCCTTTTTGTATGTTTAATGTGCACAATTAAACATATGCTGATTTTAAGGAGGATTAATGATTTTACAAAAAAAAAAAAAACACTAATATTTTAAATGCATTGCATGTTATATGAGAATTCAAGATTTCCACGTTTTGTAATTAATTTGGTTGATTCATGTTTCTCTCACTCCATAAAATTTGCTTCTAATTTGATGTAGGAATTAATTTGGCAAGTTTTCTTAATCATAACAACATTTTTCAATTTAAATATATTTTTTAGTGAAATAGTTTATCTTATAAAATATTTATCAATAAAATAATGTACCTATAATTTTTTTTGGGTAAATAGCCAAAATTGTCCATGAGATTTGCATAACTCATCATTTTGGTCCTTAACATTTCAAATCAATCAAAGTGGTCCTTGAGATTATCCACCATCCATCATTTTGGTCATTCCGTTAAAAACTCTGTTAAGTGTCCCGGAACTCTTGGTCGGAAGTTTGGGCAATTTTCAAAGTTTCGTAGCGTTTGGGCAATTTTCCTGCTATCTCCGGCAGCCATTGGGCTTCCAAATAGGTAGAATCTTATTCTACACTTTCCTATCTTCATTTTGATATATTATGGGTCGAATTTTGTTAAGAAACGATTGAGTTACGAAGCTTTGAAAATTGCTCAAATTTCCGGCCAAGAGCTCCGGGACACTTAACGGAGTTTTTAACAGAATGACCAAAATGATGGATGGTGGACAATCTTAGGGACCACTTTGATTGATTTGAAATGTTAGGGACCAAAGTGATGAGTTATGCAAATCTCAGGGACCATTTTGGCTACTTAGCCTTTTTTTTTTTGCCAACTATAAATTTATACCATAATTTATCTATCATATCAAATTTGTGGAGTAATAATGTACCTATTTTCACAATAATGTCACAATAATGTATCTACAATTTACCTACTGTATCTTAGGAAGTAATTTACCTACTGTCACAATAATGTTACTACAATTTTTACATAAAAAAATTTACCTTTTTTTACAATAATAGTGTATCTACAATTTTGGGTTTGTATGAATATAATTTACCTACAATTTAACTTTTCAAAAAATGTATCTTCTATTTTATGTTTTACTATTATATATATATATGTTTGATGTTTCTGTGTTCGCAAAATAATTTACCTAAAGTTACATAGTTAAGAGATATGGTAATGCATTATTTAATTCATTATTAGACTGGTAAAAGAAATTGTTAAAAACATTAGCCATAATGGTTGGCTAATAATGGTTGTCACATCCCGGCCCGGGGCGAATCACTTCCCGGGCCCGCTCCACCACCGTAGCACGATATTGTCCGCTTTGGGCTTACCATTCCCTCACGGTTTTGTTTTTGGGAACTCACGAGCAACTTCCCAGTGGGTCACCCATCCTGGGAGTGCTCTGGCCTCCTTCTCGCTTAACTTCGGAGTTCCTACGGAACCCGAAGCCAGTGAGATCCCAAAAGGCCTCGTCTAGGTAGGGATGGGAATATACATTTAAGGATCACTCCCCTAGGCGATGTGGGATGTTACAATGGTTGTATGAGAACAGTTATAGAAAGTTGTGGCATAAATTGTAAATAACTTATATTAATAGGTTACTTATTTTCTTAAGTGGCAATTTATTTAAATTTTGGGTTTTTATTGGACGTTTATTCATAGATAGGTTTTTAACCAAAGTATATGAGTTGTATGGGTCTATATTTATGATTCGTCTTATATGAAAATGTTGAGGTTGAAAAGGTAAAGTCACATTTCAGTATAATATATATTCATATTTTAGGGTTTTAAAGTCATTGGGGACTGTTCATTACACTAAGGGGGCGTTTGTTTGCCCTTACTAAGTGAGATTGGATTGGATTGGACTAAAACTTAGAGTAATACCGTGTTTGTTACGCAGCAGGACAACCTTTAGTGGGACTAGTCGGGACTCGCCTCGACAAAGGATGTCGCTAGACGGTCTTAGCGAGTCCCATCGAAAGGCATCAGATTGCTAAGACCTTCGCTGCTTCACTCCATCTGCTTCTCTTCGTCCGCTTCTCTCCCTTGCTCTACTTCATCTGCTTCTCTCTCCCTTGCCCATCTATCTGCTTCTCTCTTTCCCAGATCTGAAACCCAGCCCACCCACTGCCTAAATCTCAACACCAAAATTTGAAAAATAAATTCAAAACAAAAACAACAACAATCCCCATATAAAAATTCTTCCTTATTCCCAATAATTCCCAAAAAATTCCCAAAAAAAAAATTATTTTCCCAGAAAATTCCCAAGAAGTGGATAAAGAAAGGGAGAGAGTAACTTTGGTACAAAGAAAAATGGAGAGACGGAGGAGAGAGTAGCTTTAGGGACGATTTTGCAGGAAAAAATCACTTTGAAGGATATTGTTTTGCAGGAAAAAATGAGTGTTGGGGGACGGCACTAACGAGGAAGAAAAGAATGAACTCCCAGGAAGAAAGTCCAGATAGAGGAGAGTGTTCCATACACAAACACAAAGAAAAAGTTTGAATAAAAAATAAAATATTGTTGAGTTAATAATAAAATATTACTGAGTTAATAATAAAATATTATTAAATGTGTATTTAATGATATAAAATTATAGTTGTTAACTATTCTTTTTTTTAGTCCGTCACTCTACCAAACGCTTCACTAAATCAGTCCAGCTTAGTCTAGTCTAAGCCAATCCAGCTTAGGGCTGGTTTGGTATTGCTGTGCTTTGAAAAAAAGCTGCTTCTGCTGTGCTGTGAGAATAAACGGCTGTGAAATAAAGCTGTAGAGTGTTTGGTAAACTTTTTTGTAAAAATGTTCTTGAGAAAAAAAAGCAGTATTATAGTGTTTGGTAAACTTTTATGTAAAACAGATGTGAAAAAAAGTCGGTTTTTCAAAGCTGGGTTTTGCAGCTTCTTGTTTTTGGCTTTTTTTCACCCAAAACTGTGAAAAAAAACTGAAGCTAAATGTTTACCAAACACAAAAAAGCTCCCAGCTTTTTTTGATACCAGCTTTTTTCAGAATCACCTCACTACCTCAGTACCAAACCAGGCCTTAGTCTAGTCTAAGCCAATCCAGCTTAGTCTAGTCTAAGCCAATCCAGCTTAGTCCCTAAAGCTAGTCCAGTCCGAGTTAGTCCGGTGAAACAAACGCACCCTAATGTTCTTAAGTTCATAATATTATAGTGTTTGGTAAACTTTTATGTAAAACAGATGTGAAAAAAAACCAGTTTTTCAAAGCTGGGTTTTGCAGCTTCTTGTTTTTGGCTTTTTTTCACCCAAAACTGTGAAAAAAAACTGAAGCTAAATGTTTACCAAACACAAAAAAGCTCCCAGCTTTTTTTGATACCAGCTTTTTTCAGAATCGCCTCAGTACCAAACCAGGCCTTAGTCTAGTCTAAGCCAATCCAGCTTAGTCCCTAAAGATAGTCCAGTCCGAGTTAGTCCGGTGAAACAAACCCACCATAATGTTCTTAAGTTCATAATATTATATTGTTTGGGATAATGGTATATATTTCCATACGGGAGGCTCCACATCTGATGTAGCTTATCGTTCTCCGATTGATTGTATGTATTGTTTAATGAATAATTAACTTTTTAATTAGAAACTGATATGGATATGGATGACAGCTACAGGTTAATCACAAAACATGATTTACAAAGGTGTTGAACAATCAAAAACGTTTTACCTACATTGATTATTATAAACTTTTGACCAAGTTAACTTTGTTCGAGGCTCATTGATCCCAATTGCTAACCTAATGTGTATGCCAAGTCATTTCTATCTTTATTCGAGACAATGCGGGGGATACTTACACATACGTAGGTCTTGTACACACTATTGTAAGAGTGTGATGAAGTTGTGCGTTTGAAGGAAAAAAGATATATACTTGATTCTTTGCGTGGAGAGATTTTTTAGTATCATCGTCACACGAAATTGTACATCACGTGTCTTTATATAAATGGTAGGTTATGTGTGTTAAAAGATTAATAACTTAAAAATTAAAAAATTTCATTATTTATATAAAAATACGTGAAACACCATTCGTATTTCCGTCACAATTTCCTTTTCGTGTACATAACACGGACATAAGTGTCTTCTATGTCTGTCGACTCAAGTGAAACGTGTATTAAATAGAATTGATATGTTTAATGAGCGTAGAAAAGAGATCGGAGCTTGATGTGACAAGTGTGGACCATGACGAACGGCTTACAGTTAAACAGGGTATACTTTTCCTTAGGTGTCCATACATAAGGGTTCATGTATATCCTCCACAAGTTGAAAGGCATGCAAATCTGAATGCGAAATGTTAATGTAATTAACTTTAATACAAATGGATGTAATGTAAAGTAAAGTAAATTAGGTTTCAAAGCATGCATGCATGAGGCATCAATTACCAAATTTAGTGATTCAACGATACTTATTTATTTTTATACGAACACACAATCTTAAATGCGATAGTGAAAGTTTAACCACTTAAAATACAAGTCATTTACGTAAATATAAAAGGCCTTCGATCTAACCAATATTTGTCAACTTCAAAACCAGCTGATGCATGCATGCGCTGAAATATCTAACAATGTTATGAAGCTGAGAGAGAGAGAGAAAGATTTTTCAGTGTAACCGTCATACGGGGTGGTACATCACGTGTCGCTATATAAATGATGAGATATGTGTGTTAAAAAGTTAATAATTTAAAAAATAAAATTTCTCACCACTTACATAAAAACACGTGGTGCACCACTCGTGTTTCCGTCACAATATGAGAGAGAGAGAGAGAGAGAGAGAGAGAGAGAGAGAGAGAGAGAGAGAGCGAGCGAGAGAGGGGTCTGCTCACAAGTTGATGAGATGCGTGTGGGGGAGGATCCTCTTTAATTAATTAGTTAAGTTTCTTTTCGATACAGCTTTATTCATACATAGCTTGTATCTGGACAAGAGCGACAGTGAGAGATCGACATTATGTGTTAGTTGCATGGGAGGGACCCCTGTTATCACCAGTTGCAAAACTTCTTCAACCTAATTGCAAGCAAGTAGCAAGTTGGATAACCCTCGGCTGGAAACAAAACCGTGGGCTGCTCTCAAATTTAATTTATTTTCTGACAATTTGATATCTTAAATTACTTTAATCTTTGAAGAACTCTGGTGCAGTGACGCCAGCAGTACACTACCATGGTTCACATATGCAAACATTGATGTCTTAAACTATTATAATTTATCGAAAGTAACATTTGTACTCAAGTGTAAAGGGATCACTTATGCTCTTACATTTCATTTATGTCAGACGCCACGCTAACGAAGCTGCCCATCTCTTAGCTCAGCTTTGTCTCTTCTCCTCCAGCTCTTGCTTGTGATTCGAAGATCCTCCAAATTGTCTAGTGGATATTTTATTTTGATGATTGTAGTCAAATGTAGCTGTTAGGTTGTTTTGGCCTGACAATTTCTTACATAACTAATTAACTCGACACAAAAAAACATGAAAATAACAGGTTTAGTTGGGTCGTTATCAAGTAACCCGTTAACGTGTCGGGTTGTTATCGGGTTACCAATTAAGAACCCGATAACTGATGAGATATTATTTGCCAGATCTAATTTCTTGCATGACCCGTTAGTCTGACACAACACGACCCATTAACGAATTAGGTCGTTATTAGGTCACCCGTTAAGATAACGGGTATGACACAAACATGACAAACACGACTCGTTTGCTAAGCCTTTCTTTATTATGAGTGTAACTCTTCCATTTATCAATAAAATGGGGATTTGAACCAGAGTGCAAGGACCAGCACACTGCGTTAACTAATTAGTCTAAGTTCGTTGTAACTGAAAAGGATTGCATTCATCATTGTCGTAATCATTGAGAAGAATGGATAAGACCATTGGATTAATAGAGCAGCCCCCTTTTATGGTGAAATGTGGGTGATTGGGTAGTGATTCCACCTAAGAAAATAAAAGAAAGAAAAAGAAAAAGAAATGATTTTTCCTATATAAATTTCCTCAATTTCTTCTCCACAAGTCATCAAATATTATTTCTTAAATTAACAAATAAAAATAGTATCCATATCCTTCCTATGCATGGCAATTAGCTTCCCCTTCTGCCCTCACTTCAAAATGTCTACACATGAACAAGATGATTCAACTCTTGACCTCATCCGCCAACACCTCTTAGAAGACTTCACCTTCACAGATTCCTTCATTTCTCATCTCAATTTCGAGATTACCCCTGATGATATCTCATATTTCGAGTTCCAACCAGTCAAACCCGAGTACTCATCCCTCTCTGAATCAGGGTCCAGCTCCCCCATTTCAACCCCAAATTACCACAGCCCCCAACTCTCAAATTCCGAAACGAAACCCGAAAGCGTAAACTTACCATCCATGGAAGTAGAGCCCCTGAATTTGAGCTCACAATGCTCACCAAAGAGAAAAAATAGTACTTGTCAAACTTCCAGTTCAAAAGATGAATTACAACAAGTTTCAGGCTCTGGTGATGTGTTAAGGCATTACAGGGGAGTCCGGCGGAGGCCGTGGGGCAAGTACGCGGCGGAGATACGTGATCCAGCCCGGAAAGGAACCCGGGTTTGGCTAGGGACATTTGACACTGATGTTGACGCTGCCAAGGCCTATGATTGTGCTGCATTTAAGCTGAGGGGCAGGAAAGCAATACTGAATTTTCCGTTGGAGGCCGGACTGTCAGAACCGCCGGTGAACAAGGCGCGGAAGAGGAGGAGATCGGTAAAGCAGGAGGAGGTAACAGAGACTGAAGAATTGGAGCTTCAAAGTTGGGTGGTTTGGGAAGGAGAAGGTGCTTGAAGGAGCTCAGTGTTAATCTCAGGATCCTCCTCTGCTGATGTGTTAGAATATGATTGGATGGTGGATTTACTGATTTACTATATACATGGTTTATGTATTACTACAACAACAATCAAGCCTTAATTATCCACTAAGTGGAGTTGGTTGTATAAATATTAGAACGTTACTGCGTTTGATTTTGTGCCAAATCTTCCGTTAGATTTATGTATTACTACAATATGAAGTACTGGAAGGATCAAATGTATGTAAAAATGTGGAATAATAAAAGATTGTTCGTAAGATGAAAAATGAAAGTGAAAACAGAGACTAATTATAATTAATGAAATGTGTAATTATTTTGCAATCTTTAGTTGTCACATTCGTAATCAAAATTGTTCTAAATTGTAAAGATGTGTTTCATCTTTCATGATCAACAACAATATTCATCACTTCGTTCAATAAAATAAAGATTAAATATCATGATGTTGATCTAGCTTCTAAGAGCATGACATCTGTGAAGCTCTCAATACACGCATTGAACTCTTTGCTCGATGTCCTACATACATATTTGACATGGTTCAAAAAGTTAAAATCTTGTAGCTCAGTTGATTAAAAGCTTACTCAACCACCCGAGATCCTGTGATTGACTTTCTCCTTCCAGATATCGCCTTGACATTTACTTTGGAATTGTTGACTTTTCTTAAACCCTTATGTAGACTTCACGTAAGACCCACTGTAGGTGCGGTTGGGGTGGACTTGCTCTGTGGGTATAGAATCATATTACCAAGGCATGTCCCCAATTTTCCTACTTTCATACCTCACCACCTTCTTGATCAGAATGTTCAGGTAGAATGCAAATGTCATAGTATGTTGACAAATGAGACCAAAAGATGATAACAAAAGTCAATAGGCATATTTCAGAGACAATCGCGTGTCTAGGGATATCTATAGGTAGGGAACACTTCGTCGATGAACAAGTGTTCGGTGCGGCACAGCACAGCCCATACGGCACACCTCACAACGGATGGGACCGGTGGACCTGAATGATACAATATACAAAAGAGTTTGAGTTTAAAATGTGACCGCACATACATGTGATCCGACTAATTCGACCTAATTGCGATCCTTGGAATTGTCACCATGTTCCGTAGACGACTCCTAATTTGCACGAGTACGCAACTCGCAGATAAACGACAGCCAATTTATGCAACTTGGAAGTTTGGGGTCCATGATGGAACTTTGCAAGTTGAAACTTTAAGATAAGCAGGACAAGAGACATTGTTTGCCTACTTTGTTGTTGCCGTCACCTTATCGGGATGGTTTGTAACGGATTAGTGTGAAAAAATGATGCTAAACAATAAACCCTACACCACGAAAGAAAGAAATATTTTCTCTCTATTCGAGCGATAATCTAATCTAATCTAAACTGAGGGCAGAAAGATTTGAACTTGAAAACTTGGATGAAGATGCACAGCCCTAGCCAGGTCAGCTACGCTTGGGCCTGCAAAAAGGAAAGAAATGTTCTTAGATTAACTCGAAAGGAGGCTAAGTTCCTTTGTTTATTCTGAGCATTTTCACTACTTAGAGGTAAGGGAAGTAGAACAAATTTACAGCAAAAGCTCCCCTTCCATAGAGAAACTTCCAAAGACCACAGAAACAATTAGTACGGTTGTTCATTCTAATCCTTCATTTTACTCTAAAGTCCTTCCTATAAGAAGCTAAAATTTAGTATTGGTCGAATCCCTGTAACCAGTCTCCCCCTCTCTATTCCTCTCTATTCCTATCCGAGCCGACCATAGCCTTATCCCATAACCCGTCAAGGACCCGACTCGACTGCAAGCGTGTGTTGGCGAGTCAACTGAATGTTGAGAATGAATCCCACACTAAACACTTCTAAGCGCCATTATTCTATATCATGTCCTCACACAAAGCGAAAAACTTGGATAGCATGCTTCATGCTGCAAGGAAATTTGGGCAGTGAAAATATTAAAAAGTGAAGTGATGATGCTTAAGATAGCAGAAGTATCTATTAACAGAATAACTGGATTGACGATATTGTTATACAAACATTTGCAGCATATTTAAAAGCCTAAGGGTCCTAAGATATTTCTTTCGAATTTTTGTACTTACTGAGTTTTTATTCTAACTATTCTCCCAGCTCCTCTTTTCCTCACTTCTCTCGTCTCTTTTCTCGTCCTCCATGTCCTCCGTTTCTGTTTGGTTTACCTTTTCTTGAAAATAGAAGCGTGAACAAGCAAGCCCGTAGACAATGTAAAACCTCTTCATAACGGCAAGACCCGTTCGCATACTTCCAAAAAACAATGTTGCGTTGAATGAACGGAGCTCCGCTCCATAAATTTATAGAGTAGCTCTAATGTTGTTGTTTATCACATCAACATCCTCTTTAGCTTTTCCTTGCCCCTCACTGTATTCCAAGAAACTAGGCTGGTTCGTTGATGCAAGAAGTCTAGCCCACATCCGATCTGTCAACTTTACTGTGTTTTGCGTCTCTGTCACACGCTGCAATACCACATATCCCGTTCATAACTATACACTTCCCATCTTTTAGTGAATCATAACCATATACCTCCAACTTAATCAACATATTCGACCCACAACAGTACACTAGCATATAGATTATGAACTATTAGCCTCTGGATTCATAACATTGTTTCAGTTCAGGCCTCAAATTCAGCTCCATCGAACATGGGCAGTAGTTGTGGTCCATGAGTTTTATTCTATGCTCTCTATTCTAATTTCGTTTAACATATAAGTTATGCCGTTGAACATTTTATAGTTTGGCTTTGGCCTCTCAGTCAAAATAATTGTAGTTTCTTAAGAGTGCCGTTTATGAACTTCTCCCGTTTGTATAAAAGGAAATGTTTTTGCCAAAGTTTTGTAGTTACTTTCATGCATGCTACTGCAAATTCAACCTTGCATCATCTAGTTATCTAAAGATTCTATCCGCTCTTAGAATTTTCACACAAAAATCAAATAAAATGCAGTTCAAAAACCAACAACTCGAGCCAAAACTACCCAATAAGAACAAATGGAGCAGGGAAAGTACTTACAGCAATTGGAATATAAGCATGTCTACTGTTTACAGGCCCGACTGTGAAACCACTGAATCCTGCCATGGCTCCATGAACAGCACTCTGAGCAAGAAGAGTACAGTATATATTGTCCGATGCATTACTTGGGATAGCTCGAATCATATAGGTGGGATCTGTAGATAAGAAGATAAACATATATTTTACTGAGATGTATTGCCCAGAAACTTTCTAGTTTCTACAATAATGGTTTGCGAATGATAAGATCTTGACTTCTTAGTAAATCTACTTAGACTATAATTAATGTAAACAAAAAAGGAAATTGTAATAAGAATGAAATAAAAGGAAAAAGGAGTGCACAAACATTTCTTAGGATCCCAAAGATTTCATTTCTTTCAAATGTTATCTACAAAGGTTACAGAAGGGGAAGAAAGGCCCTTTCTGAGTTTTGGCAAGAATCAACGGATTGACTATTAAGGGCTATTTAGTAGAGACAAAACTCTATATATGATCAGAAACAAAATTATATTTTCTCTAGCTCAAAATTTACCTATATATTTCATATTTATCGCCGTCTTCTGAACTTTTGTAAAATGATCCTGTGTCATGAAATATATAAGCATATAACTGAATCAGTATTATTGGATGATACAAGAAGTCTATAGCAGAAAAAACTACCCATGATGTAAATTAAGTAAAAAAGAAGTGTCTCAAAACTACTCAAAATACTATTGACAGTTTGTACTACACCTTAATCTTTTGGGTTAACCATAGACCAACATCGAGGAGTAGCTTATTTCCTGATGCATCTTTCACATCAACTGCATTCATCTCCCCTGAAATATATTCCTGCCCTGCTCCTTCTGCTAACACAATAACCACATGTCCATTTTCTTTAAGCCGCTCTTCGACAAATTCAAAAAGCCCACCCCGGCCTTCCAAATAGAAAGGAGATTCTGGAATCAAGCAGCAATCCTGTTACATCCAAAAGCGTATTGAGAGTTTTTATAAAAGGTAAGTTACTACTTGCTGAATATTTCATTCGAGCAATAACGCTTAAACTATGAGCGTGTTCTTAACAGTCGCAGCATATTTCATTTTACGGAGAACGGATGTTCAATATCATTGAAAATGGTGCTAGTCCAAATTAAAGCAAATTCATTTGCAGATATAATTGTATAGTCTCTAGGACAATGTGCACACCCTTGTCCGACATATAGAACATGTGCTAAATGAACGCTCCCTCAGATTCACTATTTTGAATCACTGATGTATACTGGAATGCACATACAAAGGTATGATTTGTTAGGATTTTGGCTCGTCAAATATGTCCTAGTTGGTTTAGGATTGTTTTAGGAGACCAAGAGGTATACCGATTCTTGTCCTAGAGGGATTAGGAAAGAATTTCAGTTTCCTTATTCAATTTAGGTTTGGATTTCTAGAAGTCTATTTGGATTTGGATAAGTGTAATTTCCTAATTCACTTAGAAATAGGAATTCAATCAGCTTTGGGACATGTAAGCCAACCCTATGTAGGGTGCGGCAAGGCTGATTTTTTAAGAGAGAAAGAAAACAGCCAGACAGTCAAGAGTTTGAGATTAGTTCTAGGGTTTGCAAAAGTTCTGTAATCTCTATTATTAATCAAAGGAGCGGTGATTTCTCTACCTAGAGAAATCACAACTGGACGTAGGCAAAAGTTCTACCGAACCAGTATAATTCTTGTGTGTTTCTAAGTTTTCTAATATTTGCTAGTTTAGTCTATTGCCGTTGGTTACATTAAAGAACAAGGTCTAGTGTGCGGGTTTTTTAACAATTGGTATCAAGAGCTAGGATCAAGGTGTTCTACGATGTCAAAAGGGAAGATGAATGCGGATCAAGGACCTGCGTTAAAGCCCTTTGACGGCAAGGATGACTTCACGGACTAGCAAAGGATGATGAAGAACGTACTGATACAACAGGATTTGGATGATGCACTCGATGGTAAGAAGCTGGAAAACATGACAGAGGCAGCATAGACTAAGGTTCTCAAGAAGGCCAAGAGTTCCATCGAGATCCATCTCACAAGATCAGTTCGGTCACACATCACCGAAAAGATGACTGCCCAGGAAGCATGGGATAAGTTGGAGAATGTTTATATGGGCAAAACCGTGTCCAATAAACTTTTTCTAAAGGATGAACTATTCGGGCTTCGACTAGAAGAAGGAGGTGATATTGAAGATCATGTATGCAGGTTCCAGAATTGCATAGCTAATCTTCAGAAGGTCGAAGAAACTTACAAAGATGATGATATGGCTATCATCTTGCTGAGGTCTCTACCTTTGTCTTTCAAGCACTTTCGAACAACTCTAATGTTTGGAAAAGAGTCCCTGAAGCTTGAAGACGTAATTCAAGCTCTTCAATCATATGCTAAACTAGATGATATAACTGAAAGCTCTCAAGGCCTTTATGCCAAAGGCAAGGAGAGGGGGCGGGAAAAGACAAAGGAAGAAAAAATTGGCAATAGAGGTAGGTCAAAATCCAAGAAGAAAAAGGAAAAGAAGGAAGGTTGCTTCGAATGTGGTTCAGCCGATCATTGGAAGAGGAACTGCAAGATTTGGAAAGAGAAGAAAGCCAAGATGGAAGGAAGCTCAGGTTCAGCTAGTGCAGTCACCGAGCATGAGAGTGACGGGGAGCTTCTTTCAGTAAGATCAGGCTCCAAGGCTTTCACCAATTGGATTTTGGATACCGGATGCACTTTTCATATGTGTGCAGTAAGGGAATGGTTCGATACTTACAAAGAAGTCAGCAGCGGGGAAGTCTTAATGGGGGACGATTCTTCATGTCCTGTAAGAGGAATCGGCACTGTTCGAATCAGAATGTTCGATGGGATGATACGAGCTTTGGGGAACGTCAAGTATGTCCCTAGACTAAGAAAGAATTTGATTTCCTTGGGTACTTTAGATGAGGCCGGTTATGAGTACAAGTCTAAAAAAAGAAGACTCAGGGTAACCAAAGGATCGCTAGTGGTAATGTGGGGTGACCTACAACCCAATAAGTTGTATAAGTTAATTGGGACCACTATAGTCGGGGGAGCAGCTATTTCTATAAATCAGAGTGTAGAAGACAAGACTGAACTCTGGCATCATAGGCTCGGGCACATAAGCCAGAAAGGGTTGCAAGAATTACACAAGCAAGGCCTGTTGGAAGGCGTGTCATCTTGCAAACTGGACTTTTGTGAATACTGTGTTCTCGAAAAGCAAAGAAAGGTATCATTCGCAAGTAGCAGTGTAGATAACCGAAGCAAGGAGCAACTCAGCTATATTCACTCAGATGTTTGGGGCCTTGCACCAACTAAATCAAATGGTGGAGCCAGGTATTTTGTTACTTTCATGGATGATTTTTCTAGGAAGGTTTGGGTTTATTTCATGAAGCAGAAATCCGAGGTTTTTGCAAAGTTCAAGGAATGGAAAACAGAAACCGAGAATCAAACTGGAAGAAAGATCAAGTACCTGAGAAGTGACAATGGAGGTGAATATACAAGTAATGAGTTCACCAATTACTGCAAGCAAGAAGGCATCATAAGGCACTTCACAGTAAAGAAGAATCCCCAACAAAATGGAGCTGTTGAGAGGATGAACCGAACTCTCATGGAGAGAGAGAGGAGCATGCGATTTCATGCAGGATTGCCTGATAGTTTTTGGGCAGAAGCTGTTAATCATGCAAGTTATTTGATTAACAGGTCACCATCTACAGTTCTCGGTTTTAAGAGTGCAGAAGAGGTATGGTTTGAGAAGCCAGTGGACTATTCCAAGCTCAGGGTGTTCGGCTGTAGTGCTTATGCACATATTCCAAGTGATGAAAGGTCAAAGCTAAAACCGAAGTCTACACATTGCATATTCTTAGGTTTCGAGAAAGGAGTTAAGGGTTTCAAGCTTTGGGATTTCAACAACAGGAAAAAGGTTGTCAGTCGAGATGTTGTCTTTGATGAGACAACCATGCCTCTTAATAAAGTCGAGAGCAGTAGGGAGAAGACGGACGATGCTGAAATTGAAGCAACAAAGATTCCATTAATCAGTTAAGATGAAGAAGAAGCTCAGGTGGAGCAAATCGAGCAAGAGGCCGAATCTGATGGTTCTGAGGAAGAAGAAGAGCATCAACATCGTTCACCAGTTAGGAATCAGGTGGAGCAAGAAACAGGGCAGATTGAAGGCACTCCAATCCGCCAGACATCCCAAAGGGTTCGAACTCCAACCAACAATCCACCTGCATTCCAGAGATGCATAGCACTAGACAAACCTAATCGGAACAAGAAGAAGCCTGACAGATTTGGGTTTGACCAAGACGAAGTTAATTATGCTCTTAACATTAGTCAAGGAGATCCGACTACTTATCGAGAAGCTATAGCTAGTGATGAGCGAGATAGTTGGATAAGTGCTATGACAGAAGAAATGGAGTCTCTTTACAAGAACTCTGTTTGGGAGTTGGTTCCTAAGCCCAAAGACAGATAGCTAGTTGGATACAAGTGGGTATTTAGGAAAAAGGAAGAACTACATGAACAAGATGCCGTGAGATTCAAAGCAAGGCTCGTGGCTAAGGGGTACTCACAGAAAGAAGGGGTGGATTATGATGAGATCTTTTCACCTGTAGTCAAGCATACTTCTATTAGATTGCTTTTAGCATTGGCAGCTCAGCATGACATGGAGATTGAGCAGATGGATGTGAAGACAGCATTTCTTCATGGGGATCTAGAGGAGACGATTTTCATGGCTCAACCAGAAGGGTTTGTTGAATATAGGAAAAAGAACCTAGTATGTCAGCTAAGGAAGTCCCTGTATGGCCTGAAACAGTCTCCAAGACAATGGTACAAGAGGTTTGATTCATTCATGCTAAAAATCAATTTTAGAAGATGTTTATATGACTGTTGCGTGTACTATCATGTGTTCCAAGATGGGATGATCATATTGCTATTGCTATATGTGGATGACATGCTAATTGCTTGTAAAGACAAGTCTAGAATTCAAGACTTGAAGAAGATGTTGAGCGAGGAGTTTGACATGAAGGATCTAGGTGCTGCACAGAAGATTCTTGGCATGGAAATTCAGAGAGATAGGACCGCTGGAAGGATCTGGATATCACAAGCCAAGTATATTCAGAAGGTTCTTGAGAAGTTCAACATGCAAGAAGCAAAGGTAGTTTCGACTCCTTTGGCAGCTCACTTCAGGTTAAGTGGGCAACAGTGTCCTACGTCCGAGGAAGAGCAACAAGTAATGAAGAATGTGCCTTATGCTAATGCAGTGGGCTGCCTCATGTATGCAATGGTATGCACACGCCCCGACATAGCTCAAGCAATCAGTGTCGTTTCCAGATACATGGCAAATCCAGGAAAGCAACATTGGGATGCAGTAAAATGGATTTTGCGTTATTTGAAGGGTTCTTGGCGACAAAGGATTATGTTTGAGAGGCAAAAGGAAAGTGCAGGGGTGTTAGGATATGTGGATGCCGATTATGCAGGGGACTTGGACAAGAGAAGGTCAACTTTTGGTTATGTGTTTACATGTGCAGGAGGACCAATCAGTTGGAGGGCACTACTGCAACCAATTACAGCTTTGTCGACCACAGAGGCAGAGTATATTGCATTGGCCGAAGCTGGAAAGGAAGCAATTTGGCTTAGTGGCTTGGTAAGTCAAATGGGAATCACTCAAGATTGTGTGAAGCTGAAGTGTGATAGTCAAAGAGCCATTCACTTGGCAAAGAATCAGGTTTTTTCTGGAAGATCAAAGCACATTAAAGCAAGGTATCACAGAATCAGAGATTGGGTGGAGTCTAAGGAAATTTGGATTGAAAAGGTTCATGCGGATGACAATGCCGCAGATTTCCTTACAAAGATAGTGCCGGCCAAGAAGTTCAAGCATTGCTTGAACTTGATCAATCTCGTTGATTGATTAAAATGGAGCACCTTCTCACTTGAGGTGCAATGAGGCAAGAAGAAGATTGCCAAGGTGAAGACTCTTGAAGATTTCCAGAGCTGCTTCAAGAAGGTTCAAAGATACTTTGGGGTGCAACGATCAAGACTTGGTTTGACTCACCAAGGTGGAGATTGTTAGGATTTTGGCTCGTCAAATATGTCCTAGTTGGTTTAGGATTGTTTTAGGAGACCTAGAGGTATACCGATTCTTGTCCTAGAGGGATTAGGAAAGAATTTCAGTTTCCTTATTCAATTTAGGTTTGGATTTCTAGAAGTCTATTTGGATTTGGATAAGTGTAATTTCCTAATTCAATCAGCTTTGGGACATGTAAGCCAACCCTATGTCTATAAATAGGGTGCAGCAAGGCTGATTTTTTAAGAGAGAAAGAAAACAGCCAGACAGTCAAGAGTTTTAAGATTAGTTCTAGGGTTTGCAAAAGTTCTGTAATCTCTATTATTAATCAAAGGAGCGGTGATTTCTCTACCTAGAGAAATCACAACTAGACGTAGGCAAAAGTTCTGCCAAACCAGTATAATTCTTGTGTGTTTCTAAGTTTTCTAATATTTGCTAGTTTAGTCTATTGCCGTTGGTTACATTAAAGAACAAGGTCTAGTGTGCGGGTTTTTTAACATGATTTCCATAAGTAATTTTTTGTCTAATCCTTATGATAGATGTCCTTGTTATAAATTTCATATACTTGAATTGTTGGACTATATTGGGGTGCGCATACACAATTATGATTTCTGAAACAAATTTTTTTGAAATGCTTTAATATAAGTCCTTTTGGATCTCATTACATGTTATGATATGCGCAACTTTGCAAGAATCCTAAGTTTTTTTCCATAATCATTGAGATCATAAGTAGGTTATGTTCTAGGGAGAGGGGTTAAAATTCTTACCACATCTCGACTTGCCAAAGTTGCATTTAGAGCAATGAAACCTACAGAAGAAAAGTGTATCAAGTACAGGCAAAAATATGTGAAACCAAATACTAGAGACGTTCATTCGTCATCTGACATAAGTTGATAAGGAAAAGGTAAAAAATGAAAGTATGTCATTTGTTCTATCATTTAAGACACATACCACTGTATCTGCCCATCAGTTTGACAATTCCAACTCCATTGTCCACACTTTCAGCCTCCACATGTGCAGCGTTAATAGCTCTCTGTGCTTCTTCAACAGCAGTATCGAAACCAAAAGATTTGTCTATCACCTAAAGCCAAATTTCAAAAATCATACAGGTAGATTAATGATCCACTTGATAAAAGCACAACATCCTAAACCGAAAGAAGAAAGATTTTCGAAGTACAAAACCAAATTGCATAATAAATGAGAAAAGGGAAAACAAACTTTCTTTTATGCCCTTTCCATTTAAGATTTTGGTGGAACATTCTGAATGTTGACTCTAGAATTCAACAGCATGTCATCCAGATTAAATATAGTTCTTCATCATATGTGGACAAAACATATGTTGCTCATGAAAATTTAGAGTACTCGTATTGAGCTTGTGAACTTTCCAAATTCAAAACTGGCATCAAAATTTTATTGCATCTTGCAGAAGTTAACAGGATAATGATACCAATAAATGCAAATCATTCGTGAACGATAGAACTTACAGCAATATCATTATCAATTGTCTTAGGGATCCCAGCAACTGCCACTTGAAGACCACGTTTCTCAACTTCCTTGACAAAATATGCTAATGTCAGAACATGATGCGACAAGGAAATGGATTAATCTTAGAGAGAATATGTTCACCTTGTATATAAGATCTGCTCCTCTTTGAGTGCCATCGCCTCCAATTATGTATACCTAGAAGTCATATTAGCAACTTCCACTCATCAACTTCAACATTTTTCATTGGGGTTAACACAACCCAACACAAACATGCAGGAAATGCAAGCATACATAATATATTCACCTGATTTATTCCTCGGTCCTGTATGTTATCAACTATCTTGTTTGTATCATGACCTCCTCGTGAAGTTCGAAGAAAGGTGCCACCGCGCTTATGGATATCATTGACAACTTTTGGTGTCAACCTCAATGTATTTTTAGAGTAAAATCCCCTATATCCTCCCTGAAAGTTTTCAACATCAGCAAGTTTACAATTCCCTAATCGATAATATTCTTAAAAGTTCCAAAATCATTAAATAGAACTTTTTGCAGCCATTCACTACAAGTGTTGCAGAGTTAGAAACATTGTGAACTGAACTAACCTCAATTCCAAGTATATCTTCAACACCATACATGTAGTTCAAGCCGCATACTATTTCCCGAATCACAGTATTGATCCCCGGGCATAAACCCCCACACGTGACAATGCAAGCACGAACTTCATCCGACTTGAAATAAACCTAATATTAGAAGCCTCACGTCACATTTTCCGATAGAAAGAAAAATCATGGTACTACAGTTTCATTTTCCCTAAGCATATGGCGGTTTAGATGAAAAAAAATGCACCTTTTCCCGGGGTCCTGCACGTCGAAAATGCACCCCTCTAGGGCCCTCCTTTTGAACAACAACCTAGAGCCATTGCACAATGCAGTTATTCAAAAAGCAACAAAAAACGAAGACAAAAACAACAGAACCGAAAACTTGGCAGTTAGATTTTACAAAAAATACACTCACTTTCTGCGCAACCACATCGTTAGGGCTCACAAAAGTTTGCCTACCAACATAAACAGATTATCTGAATAAATATAATTACCGAAAATTTAAATTTTCAACATGAAATTGGTAGAATTTGCAATATTGACGTAAGCAAAACTTACTTGACAACTGCATAAGCTTGGCTCTGTTTCAATGGATTTGGATATGACTGCAAAAACAGGAAAAAAACAAATATTCAAAAAAAAAAAATCAAACACAAATTGCTTAATTTTTTTAAACGGTGATTAATTACTAATTAGAAAAATTACCGGCAAATTAGGGAGAAAATTAGTCAAGTGAGGGACGTCTTCGAGGACGAAGCCGTCGTTAGCCGGCTGATGATTCGAGCTCTGTGATCGGATAGGCTGGTTTTGGCGCGAACGGAACGGAAATCCGAGGAAACTTCTGGATTTGAAGCTGGGATAGCGGAGGGTTTGAACCGACGGAAGCGACGGGAGCGACGGAAAAGACTGGGATCTGGAGCCGAGTGAATGGGAAGCCGAATGCAACAGGGGCGAGGACTTGGTGGAGGAGATAGGAGATGAAATGGTGGATTCCATCGGAATTTCGTAGCCTCCGATTTCAAAGCTTTTGGAAATTTGCAGAGAGAGAGGGTGTCAATGGCGGAAGTTTGGGAGGAGCTGCGTTTTGGGTCAGCTGCGTTTGATTCCGTTAAATGGTGGCGGTAAAGCCTAACCGAAACCAAGATGGTCGTTAATGGTGTTTGACTACAACACGACACCTGTTAGGTCAAAGTTAAAGAAGAGGTCACGTAGCCGATTTTGGACCCGTCCTTTATTACGAAGAAGCCCCTGGTGTTCACATTATTCACAAAACTTCCACTATCTTGGACATCGATTGAAAAATATTTAGACGTGACAGTGTGACCATCGCATTGGGTTGATAGTCATGTTTTACAATATGATTGGGCAAAAAAAATTAATATTCATAAATGTATGATATATTTAGAAATAATTTCATGAATATTTATATCCCTTGCCTTTAGCATTATGGGAAAACTATTTTCATATTATTAATCAATAGATATACGTGTTATGTTTGAACGAACTAAAGACATCGTGTAGTGTAAAGGATACACTGAAGATGCATATATGGATTTAGCTAGTCAGACTTGCAAGGGGCTCGTGGAATTGGTTAAGAACATTCACCTCTCGGAGTCTGGCCGAAATCGTACGTTCAATTTCCCGCTCTATAATTGGAAAGAAAAAGTAGTGAGGACATGGTAGTAGATAAACAAGTGGAAATGTTTGCATTTGTAATGAAGATCTGGTTCATATACATACATATCATCGCATACCATAACGAGTAAACAAAATTTCTATCACAGAGCTTGCTCGAATTGAGCACATTTCGTGCACAGCTTTTCGGTCTAATAACCGATTGCCTTCGGCCGCAAGCTGCAACGCACCAACAAAATACAGATACATTCTTCTTTCGCCCGGTAATTGAGATACAATTCAACTGTGCAGATAATCGTGGATTTCTCTCCACTCGGCGTAGCATTACTGAAAGAACCGCAGTCAGGACCACTTCGCGATGACAATTCTTCTAGCTGTCGTTAGGTTTTACTTGAGGAAATGATCCATTATATGGCGTATGACATCTTCACCTTCTATATGTACACTTTTATTTTTGACCTGTAAAATGTTCAGAGTGCAAATTTGTTTCTTTAGCGTAAGGTGTGAGCATGCGGGCGTGTGAGTGTGCGTGTGGGAGAGGGAGGAGAAAGAAAGAGACCTGAATGACACTATGAGCAGCAAATCTCTGTCTGCTGCTGTGGAAACTAACATCTACTTTTTCCCAGGACACGCGAGATAGGCCTTTCAATAGTTCCTCTGCACAAAACAAAGGTGTTAAGAAAGAAATTATTTAGGAACAACCGATATATGCACCTCACTACGATACAACAAATGAAAGTAAAAGGCAGGTAGCACACAGACGCAAACAGATACAGGAGCAATGAAAATTATTAATAAAATATAAGCAAATTAGCGAAGTAACACAAGCAGAAGAGCAACGAGAATAGACAATGACTTCTATTTACATAGAATTCAATAATTAGTAAGTTGGAAACAAAAGAGAACTGAGTTGTTAACCTTCAAGCTCGTCAGAGCCACCATCCTCCGCTGAAGTAGGCTCACACTGCTCAGTGTCATAGGCCTTGCAGTGTTCTTCATAAACAATATGCGGATATTTTTCGTCAATAGTATTTTCCCACTGATAAGCAGAAAACTCAAAACTTTAAGCGAAAATTAGAAAACCTGACCTTAAAATTACAATTACAAAACCATGCAGATGGCAATACCTTTGGAAGTTCACTATTACGTCTGATACATGATGTTTTCCAGCCGACAATATCTTTATAGCATTAATTATCAAAAACAAAAAGTGAATAAGGCATAGAAAAATGGAAAGTAAATATATTGATCATAGAAAATAGGATACGGTCATTGCCCACATTTGAATACACCACCCTTCGCTTAAAACTACGCAATGCAGACCTGTCAAACAAAAAATGTGTCATTCTATATACAAGAAATCTCAAGAAACTTCGAATCTCAAATTAATGTTTGGAACATGGATGCATGTAACGTACATGAAATAACAACCATCAGAATCTTCTATCATGCGTTTAAGCAGTGGAGGCTTCCCATCATCGTCATCATTAAGAAAAAGATGCCGACCTGTCCTCCTAAATATCAAATGAATAACTGCACTAGCAAGTTTTTCAAAGGCAGGCACACCAAAAAGGAATGGTACCTACACAAGGTGAAATAATTCATTAGTAAAAAGTGGCAAGTGCACATACCAACTGGGTTACTACTACGAAGAAAATAACATAAGATCAGCCTAACATCTATCACTCCTGATTCCTACCTTAACTAAGTCTTTCACTACATAAAACAGAATCAGATAAACCAATACAAGCCAAGAACTTGATCAAACTTGAGACGTTACAAAAATTCTAGGATTCAAGTACATTCTGAATGAGCAAGTGTTAAAGGCAATTGTATTACCTGCTTGTTACCCCTTGATCCAAGATGAGGTGTAGCAACAGTAATAAAGTTCATAGGCTCCAAGCCAGCTAATGTACTCCTTGCATCCTCTTCACGTCCATTAGGAGATGAATGCTCCGTATTGTCACTTTTAAGGGGTCTATATAGCCTCCCAATTGCATATCTTGCCACTAATCCTCCGACAGAATGTCCAATAAATGAGACCTTACGTAGATTAGGCTTTTTTTGAGTCAGTTCAATAACCTAAAAGTAATGAACTTGGTTAACAACGGTACAAAACGAGAAGTGGATCCATCCTTTCAGAAATGAAAACAGATGCAATAACTTCCATTATATAAAATACATCAGGCAGAAACGAACCTCCTCTGCCAATCGCTCCCCCATCACATCCACACCATCTAGAGTCAACCTAGAGACATTCCGTTCACTACCTGCAGCCGGATTTCAACCAAATTAATTAGATTGGACAAACATTATATTTTCTACAAACAATACCGACTGCAATAGATCACTTAGTAGAAGTTTAAACATCAACATTGCACTAATTTCACCTTTTTAAAATCTTAAAAGTTAAAAGAGCTAAAAATATAAGAAACAAATAGCAAGGTATCAGGATCCGAAAAGCTAGAACTTTGGACATGTAAAAGGCTAAAAGCAAAGAACCACCACTAATGCAAGCAGGGATCCAAACTTAGACTCGAAAAGTAAAGCAGCAGGGTGATCATATTGGCACCTTTCTCTGTTTCAAGATTCTTTTCTTCCGTCAATCTTCTATTAACATTAAAAGGAAATGCACAAAGTAGCACTAAAGTGACAGGTAACAAATCAAGAAGATACATTTTAACAAAAATTGTAACCAACGACAGACGAAGACCATAGGACTCGAAATGATAGCAGGTATAATAAAATTCAACCCAAAAACGCCTTAATAGATGAAGTGCATCGGCATTAATTGAATGCATAACACAAAAGAATGTTCCTTACAATGAACAATAACTTTATCTGGAAGTGTTTTAACAAATTGCTCCGCCCCAAACTTCCAATCCGCGGCACTGCACGAGCAAATGCAAAAACGATATCAACATTGTACAAGAGTGAGAATTTACAGAACAAGAAACAGACCGGTTCAAATACTCAAAAATACAAAACGAAGGAGCTCATGCTCAAAATCTACTTTAACGTACACACAACCAAAGCAGATACTTTCCGATTCACCAAACATCAAACTGTAATCTTTGCCCAATCAACAAGCATAAATTTGTAAATTAAAATACAAAAATTGAAAATGTATACCAGAAATGAAGTCTTGGTACGACTAATACAGATTTAGGACTACCAATTTAACTAAAAAAAATCAAATTTATCATCAAAACAATATAATTTGTCAATAAAATCACTAGACATTCAACATTATCTATCGCGATAAGCAAAATCACCACCACACCGTCTCAATCTCTCGATAAATCAAGAAAATTCAGAGTACAGCTAAATCAAATCGTGATTATATAATTTTCTTCCAAGAAAAAAATATTAAAATATGAAATTGAAGAGTCATACGTTCCCATAATTCCATGAACCATGACGACAAGATGATCAGCGGAGGAAGATTCCGACTCCTTCGAGCTCCAGACGTCGCGATTCCCGTTAGCCGACTCCGAGGAGCAGACTCCGTTCTCTACGATGCCGTTTTCCATAGCTGCTACTGACCGCCGTTCGGCTACGGGCATTGACTGAGACGAACGGTGGCGGGAAGCAGAAAACGGGAAGCGATTGGGGAGATTGGAGAGAGGGTGAGGAAAAAGAAAAGGAGGAGAGCTTTTATGTTGTGGGACGTTGGTTGGTGGTTGCGAGAGACAGAAACGGTATGGAAATTTGTAAGAACCCTGAGAGTGAAGGAAACTGATGTTTTTCGCTCAATATTTTTACTAAAATTTGAACCGGCAAAAAAAAAAGAATATATATATATATAAACTAACAAAAAAAAGCTTGAAAATTTTAAATTTTAACAATAAGAACAAAATAAGGTGTAAAGTGAATAGTACTATGATTGATTTTTTAGTGTAAAAATATGATTTTTCGTTAAAATAAACAGTACCGGAGTTTTGTCGTTAAAGTTCCCTGCATATATTATATTATATTTTTTGTACTATAAAGGTAAATGTTGCAGATTGTAAAGTAAGTTTGTGAATTGACATCTTCTTGAGTTTATAGCTGATTTAGATGTGCTTTTAAAATGATTGAAAAATATTTTTGGTGAAAATTTTTGTAAAATCAATCCCTAGTAAAAATCCAAGTGAATCCTGAAAAAGCACTTTAAGTACTTTCTGCAAGTGAGCACTTTAGAACTCAAAATCAATTTCACTAAAAATGCTTTTAGTCATTTTAAAAGCACATCCAAACAAGCCTTCTCATGTACTACTTGATTTTATAATATAATTCCAACTTTCTTCAGTTCAATAAGCTTAATAATATTTGTTCTTAATTTCCGAGAAATAAAATATAAAACCAAATTTTATGTTAGTGGATGAGAATTGTTGCATGACATCATAATAGTAGTGGATTACATTATCAGTTGGTTTCGTTAAGATTCGTTAACGCGTTGTGGCGCGAGGGAGATAAAGGGGGTCGGGTCAGCACTCGGGTGATGTAAGATTTGGCACTTTCCAAGCTGGGGAACTTTGGGAAAGCGTCAAGGGTCGATCGTAAATACACGACCACGGACGAATTTAAATTTTGCACATTACATTTAAACCGCGGTAAATCTAGATAATTTTAAATTTTAAAATTTTTATATATCTTTTATGGGCATCTAGAAATTTAAACTCATAAAAAATAATGGGAACTGTTATTAGCATTTCAAAAATCTTATTCTACACTTCTCAAAAATATATATATTTTTTCTAATTATAGAAAGTTTGGAATGCCAAATGAGATATTTGGAGTGCTAATAACAATTCCCAAAATAATAGATAAATAATAGGGAGTTTTAACTAAACACTCCCGGTACTATTCACTTTTAACGAAAAACCACATTTATACATTTCACTGGTACCATTCATTATACATTTAAATAGAAATTTTCATTAAAAAATGAAGTTTTTTTTTGAACTTTTCGTTAATTTTTCTTAAATAATAAGCATACTATCACTTAAGGATGGTGAACAAATTCAACCAGTATAGGGTTGGTGGAATTAAAACATAAAGAATCTTATACTTTTATGAAAAATATCTTACGAATAATGCGATCAGATATCGTTTCCAAAGTTTTCTCTTGTGGATAGATCGTATACGCCAGGGTAGGTAGCTAGCTTAGCTAGGCAGACAGGCAATAGTTTGGACCTTGCTTCAATCTACAATTAGGTCCACTTTGGATTTTCAGATCCCAAAATTTTATATAAACGTGATATTCCAGCGTGCAGCGCTATCCACTTATCCTCCTCCTCCTCCAACTAACTAGGAAAACGACATGCAGTATGAGTTGTCACCATTTGCCTATGGTGACCTGTATCCGTAATGGCTTTATTATCATAATTATTAATCAATGATCAACCAAATACCTTGACGCCACGTGTATGGACTTATCTCATAGATGATGCCATCCATTGTCGCATTAGTCCACGAAAAACAGAATGAAATTTAATTCCGTTATTGTGACTGGATTCTAACATGTCTAAAAAGTTGGAACACATATCAATGTTTTACTAAATCTACAAAAGTCCTATTTGGAAATTCATTGTGCGGGTTCTCAAAGTCAGTCAACTTTCTGTGAGCACTAACGATAACTTGAACGCAAGTTGTGACAGTATTCCAAATTAATTGAGTATTGTCAAATAGAAAATTTAAAATACAAAGCGGCGTTTGATTGATTTAGCAGGTGTCACAGTGGCATCCCAGTTATAAGTAAGTTCTAGGTTGTACGAAAGAAATTGGTCATGTGGGTTTAGCAAAGTCGGAACCGGATCCCCAAAAACTGAGGCTGCTGAGCAATGATCATGGGCCGTTGAAACTTAATTCAACGGCTACAAACAAGGACCCCCTCAAAGTTATAATAATTGTAGCCATTGGATCAAATTTCAACGGCCCTAATTTATTGCTCAGCAGCCTCAGTTTTTGGGGATCCGGTTCCTAGCAAGTCAGTCAGTCAATTTCCATGAGCACTAATGCTAATCCAGAGAAATGAGAAACAAATGGGAGAGGGAAAGGCCACCGTTATAGTCAGACTGTTGATGTTCCAACTACTCCATAAACATATGATATTACACAGAGAGAGCATGTTAAACATTGAGAAAAGCAAACCTGCCTCAATCATCCGAGCTATATTCACTCGATTCTTCAGGAAGAACGGCGACAGCAGCGCAGCAAAACAACTCTTTATCCTTCAGGAGAAGACAGCTTCCATCCGAATTCCATTTCAGATCAACTATGCTAAACTGTGGTTGCGGCGGGATGCTCACGCAATAGGCACCACCAGGAGTCCACATGTACAGATGAGAACTTCCAGTGCAAACAAGAAGACGAATGCACGTAGGATCCCAAACTGCTGCACGAATAGGATCTTTCTGCACCAAGATAGCCGCGAGTTCAAGATGGCGTATGTCCCATATCCAAAGAATGCTTGGCATGCTATCGTTGCGAGTACAAATATATTGGCTATCGTTGCTCCATGACATTAGACCTACAGCAAAACCTATAGCTTTAGCCATATTTTCATACAATGAACTCTTGAACAATTTCGAAGTAGCATCTAAGGGATACCATGACCATTATTCAAACAAAATCCCTCACTAATACGTTGAAAGTGCATCTAAACTTTGCATTCCTGCGTACAGGTATACTATATTAGAACAGCTTGACTCAGTAAAAACGAAACCCTGTTCATCATTGGAAGAAGTTTGCTACCTACAAGGCTGATAGTACCTTCCACATCAAGATCATCTATCCTCCAATCCGTTAAAATATTTCAATGAATAAAACTGTTGTTACGCAAAGTCAATGAATAAAGGATGCTGACACCGCTATCCGCTAGTGAGGTTTCTATATTATTCAAGGTGAGTGGGAATATCCCATATAGTCAATATTTGACTCTAATATCGACAGACTTGTTACCACAACTTCAAGTTCCTCAACTTGCAGGATTTGTCCAGAAGTATGAATTGACTCAACCATTTGATGGCCTCTGTTGAGGACATTGAATGTTATCTGATGGCTAGGCCAATGTGTTTATGAACCCTCAGCCATCTAAGGCATCTTCTCTTGTCTGATGTAAAGTAGCTAAAACGTAAACCAGTTTGATTGTCTTCATATTTGACTGTTTACAAACTTTGTGTTCATTTGCATCAGACAGTACAAGAGGGAGAAAGGGCTTACCAATTCCTTGTTTGGGGTTAGGTTTGTCTGCAGGAGGTTTCTGGAAAGGCAAACTGATGGGCACTTCTGTAACCTCGTATCTAACTCTGACTTGTCCTTCCGAAGCATCTACTTGAAATGAAACAAAAATTATGGGGGGAAAAGAAAAGGGGATCGAATCAAGTAAGTTTTGAATATTAACAGAAGGATCTGTGATTCTTCGGCCAAAAGGCGTAATTTATGTATCATGCAAAAGATGGCCAATGTGATGCAATGGCAAGCCACTCTTTGAGTTTTGCTTTGCAAGAGTAAAATTTAAGGATGTAGCGCTGTTACCTTATTTTCTTAGAATAAAATGATTCATCGAAGCTTATATTGATCTTAGTTATTAAAATTTTACCGTCATCCATCAACAGGTTAAAAGGTGAATGAAAGAATAAGTTATTCTGTGAGCTTTGAATACAAGTCGGTTCAAAAGGCATCAATGAAATCTAGTAGATACCAACAACAGGAAAAGAAATCTGACCTAGCATACAAATGATACAGCATATTATTTTTGTACTCTGAGCACCTTTTATAAGTTAAAAAATAACTGTATTAACATGGAAACATCATGCTTACCATTATTGCCTTCTGCACTATCATCATTTAAAGTTAGCTCGGACATATCAAGCAGCAGTGGCTCATCTACTTCCTGACATTTAGACATTATGGGGTGAGCAATCATCCAACACACTAAAAGAACATGATATCTCGCTATCTCAAATATTAACAAGCAATAACCTTAAACACGGCCGCACAACAGGGAGCACGGACAGTAGATAGATGCATAAATTCAGCAAAAGTCTTCCAAGTCAAGTGATTTAAAACCCGCAACATCTGGTCATAACTACCCACTGCTAGAAACTGGCCACACGGAGACCATGAAACACTTTTTACACCCAAAGCACTTTCGTATGCTTGATACTTATACAGACACCTCCCATCTGGGGAGTATATCAAAACCTGCATCAAACCGCACCATGAGATGTTTCAAACCAAAACATTATATAACTACTGCAAATCTTTTTGCCATAACAAAGAAAAAAAAAACCTAAGTTCTCACCTTATATTCGAGAGGCGAATCCCATATCACTATTGCACTGTCATCTGGTGACCATTCAGTATCAGCCAAGTCCAAGGTGTCCACAGCAAATACACCCATTATTTCCCATGTATGACAGGACAGAAGATTAATATAGTCCTTGCAATCACGCCTTGTGCAAATTGCAGCAAATTGCCCATCTTTGGTGAACGAAACTCCCTTGGAAGGATGCTTTGGCCATTGCACATGTACACATGCTGTGTTTAACAGTGACCAAACTGTTAACCGCAGTTGAAAGTCTGATGTGGTAAGTATGTGACGGCTATCTGGGCTCCACCTAGCATAGGCAATACCGGCAGGACCTTCATCTATCTTACATGTCCATTCAGGTTGGGCCAGCGACCAGGCTTGTATCATTGGTCTTTTATATAGACCACAAAGAATGTATTCAGAATCAAGCGCCCATTCGATGTAGCTTATCCTATCCAAACATGAGAACAACTGCACAACCTGCATTACAAATGACATTTAATTATATATCGGACAACTTACCTTCAAGATATATGAAATGGAGTTCAGCAATTCAAACTTTAAGTCAGACATAAGATGTTGCACAACAGCGCTGAATGTGAAGCATGCAGAAACCTGTTTAAACCATTGTTCTCTACAGCTTATGTTCAAATGCTTAAGGGTATATTTCTGCCTCCAAAAAGTCCAGAACCTTGTAACTGCTCATGAACCCTACCGTACAATTTTGTCCACGGTAAAAGAGTGATCAGAACGGAGCATTATTCTATGGATTAGTTCACCTCTAATTAGGGTTGAATCCTTCGATCTGTATAAACTCTCTAGGTGTAAGAAACACTGAAATCATTTTCCTCATATTTTCCGATTTACTTTTTAAGAACCTCAACGGAAACACGCCGCATGAACTCACTCAAGTTTTGAGGTTCTCTCCCAAGGACAGTCAAAATACAAGAATACATAGCGGTCCAAAATTCGCTTTGAATCGCTTGGCGAAAAACTCGTGCCGCAACTACTGTGATCAGATCATCGGCATTAAATTAAGTTTCCCTTAAAATGAAGAAACAAAATTAAGATTTTTTTACTAATTTCTCAGCAACCAAACAACTTACAGCATACTGAAGCTACAACACTACATCTTGTTTGTCAACAGCTAAATGCAACGGCTGAGATCTACAGAAACTTAACCATGTACGTGCCAAACCCAATCGGTCCAGCTCAATTGTGCACCATATGATTGCTTTTGAAAATGCAGAGAGATAAGTGATAAATGAACGAATTAGGACATTTGGACCATCATTTCCTGGCATTTTCTCGGTAACCAAACAGAGCATGAAATAAATAAATTAAATTACAAAAAAGAAGCAAATTCGATAGCAGCATACCTTAAAGGAAAGAGTGTCGCGAATGACGAGGCGGTAGTCGACGGCGACGGCAATGTAGCGAGCATTAGGTGAGAAGCAACAAGGACCGGTCTGCTTGTAAGCCTCTGTGAACTCCATTCACATTCAGATCAAATTTCCGGACCACAGCACTCCCTGCTAGCTTATATTTCAAGTGTAGGTCCTCATATTAGCTGTGAAATTTAGTAATGCAGCGGTTGCGGTGACGGTGGCGGTAGTTGCTATTACTGTTGCTGTTGCCGTTGCTGGAGAGCGTTTGGCTGAGTGGATGAGATCTGCGAGGCTTCGTTTTGGAGTGAAATGTTGGAAGTTCGAATTTGTACTGGCAAAAGTCGATCGTGAAAATGTTGGGATTTTGGGTTTGAATTTCGAACGGACGATTGAGGGAAGGGCCGGGGATTGAAGTCAGTCGGCCCAAAGTGGTATTTTTATTTTTTTGCTGGCTTTGGCGCTTAGGACCTTCTGTTTTGTGGGAAACAGGTGTATCAAAGAAATTTTTGCGGAAATATCAACGGAACTTTAATGAAAAATTTATTTTAACGAAAAATCACATTTTTACACTAAAAGGTCAATCATGTGGTACTATTCACTTTACTCTTTAATTTATCCTTATCGTTAAAACGCAAAGTTTTCAAGTTTTTTTTATTAGTTTTTCTAAATATTCAATTGTATCAAAGAAATTTCAAACATTGCACCAAAATATGTGACAATTCGATGCTATCAGCAGAGGAAGGGGTGGTCCGGCGGTTTTTCTTAAATATTTTTAGGGGTAGAATGGGAAGTTCAAAATGAATTTTATTTTTCTCTAATTTTTCTAATAATTTTACAAAAATATTGACAGTGTCAAAGAAATTTCAAACACACACAAAAAAATAGGTGGTAATCCGATGCTAGCGTAAGAGGAAGGGTGTGGTCCGGCGGTTTCTCTTAAATATTTTGAGGGGCATAATGGGGAGTTCAAAAATTATAATTTATTTGTACTCAGGAGAGGGGGTGAGTTTAGCGTCACAATTGGCTAGCAATAATGTGATTCAAATTCGCCTTTGGCGATAACGAAACTAAGACCTCTCATTTATCAATGAAAAATAAAAATGAATATCACTGGACCGTAGTACTAAGTGAAAGTTTAAAATTATAATTGGATAGGAAGAGCATAAATAGAGGGTGCAAATAGAATTGACCAAAAAAATTGATAAACCCATTAACCGCCACCATCACCCGCAAAGGCGCAAACTTTAAAAAGAACAAAAACCCTAAACCCCTCCAAGGGCGCCTCTGAGACTCTGAGAGAGTGAGTCAGCAGTCCCCAAACCCAAAACCCTGAAACCTCCGGAGCCGTCCGACTCTTCCGCAGAGAACTCCATTGTTTGAGTATATCTATCAGCTTCTAGAGAGAGAAAGAGAGGAGAGAGAGAGACATGGCGACCTCGATTGCTGCTCAGCTAGAAGCCATAAAATCCGTGATACAAGCCGATGCGGAGCCGTCGGGGTCGAGCAAGAGGCCGTTCACCCGCCCTTCCATTCTCTTCGACGCCAAAGAGGCCGCCGATATCGATGTCCACACCATTTTCTCCATAGCACTCCAAGGTCTCTCTTCTTTTTTCCGTTTGTTTCTCGAGAAAATTTAGAGGGAAAATTGCTGGGGCTCGCTATCGAAGTGAGCTAGCGATGCCTATAAATTGGCCTGTTAGTGTGCGTTTTGGATTCAACTTTTGAAGGAGTCAATGCAAGCAACTTAATTTAGAGTTCAGTTTCAATTTTGTTCTGATAAATTAGTTGAAACTTGAATATATGTTTCTCAATTTTCAGGTCTGGAGGTCCTTGTAAGCGTCGACGAGCGATTTAGAATCTATAAGAATGATTTGTTCAGCCAAAAAAGCAAAGATTTGGATAGAGAGTTGATGGGCGTTGATGATAATAATCGGATTAATGCTTCGATTAGTTCATACTTACGGTTACTCTCAGGATACTTTGAACTGTCATCATCAATCAAGACACTTGAGTACTTGATACGAAGATACAAGTAGGTGTTCATTTCAATTGTTTTTATTTTCTTTTTCAAATAATTTATGGGTTATTTCATCACATTTTGTATCTGGGAATTTCAGGATTCATGTCTACAATTTTGAGGAATTAATTTTGTGTGGTTTGCCATACCATGACACCCACATTTTTGTTCGAATAGTTCAATTGATTAACTTGAGGTTAGTCAGTTATAATTCTTCTACATTGCTTGTCATTTGCTGAAGTTAACAGAATTGACTTGATATATCATTGTGGTTCAGAAATAGTAAATGGAAATTTCTGGACGGCGTAAAAGTTTCTGGTGCACCACCGCCTAGAAATGTTATTGTCCAGCAATGTATTCGTGATAAGGGGGTTTTGGAGATTTTATGCAACTATGTAAGTTCTTGCAACTGTAATTGGTTGTTTGATTACTTTATTGTCATGGTTCTGTTTATAAAAGAAAAGTTCTCTTTAATGACTTTTTTTTTTCTTGCAGGCATCCCTGTCAAAGAAGTATCGGCCTTCAAGGACCATGATAAAATTTTGCGTGGCAGTTGTCATTGAGGTTTTGGGTTCTGCTACATCTGTTGACAGTGATGTTGTGCAGAGAATCCTACCACTTGTTGTTTCTGGACTTGAGGCAGGCACAAAAGGACATCCAGAAAACAAGGTGAGGCTCCACAGATTGTCATTTTAGACATTTTAGCATATCCTGAAAGTATTATGCAAACTGTACCAAAAAAAGTAGAAGTTATAATATGCTTTCTAGACACATACAAGGAATAGGAAAGCAGAAAATATTGAATGATGGGATGAACTTTGATTACTTTGCCACATTAATATCTTCCTGTCGTCTTGCTATGGGGTACCTCTGTGATTTTTGTTTTATTTTTCATGAAGTTTAAATTATATATTCTTTTTGTAGGCTGGAGCCATGATGATTGTTGGTTTGCTAGCGAGTAAAGTTACATTATCTCCCAAACTTGTGAAGTGTTTGATTAGGTCAATTGCTGAAATTGCTCGAGAGGAGACGAAAGAGTCGGCTGATTTTCAGCTGCTTCGCTTATCACTTATGACTTTGATCAACCTTGTTCAGGTACTGCTTTGTTCTTATACGCAGTAGGTTGTAGCATTATTCCTGAATTTTGCTGTGTCATTTCTCCTTGAATACTGTCTGATGTCCTTACAATAGATCATCTTTTTAGCTGGGTTTTGGTCAGTGTCCCTTAATCCAGCGGTCTTTTTATAACCCTATATTTTAATTGTTTTAAAGAAAAAAATATATTCCTTCATTTAAGAGCGTTTTATAAGAGTTACTGAATTTCATGATTTAGTAATATAGTTTTCTGCTTGTATGTATACATTTTCTTAACTTTCTTGTACTTATAAGTTTCCATGAATTTTTTCAGTTGCAAGCTGTGGATATGTTTCCAATCAAGACTTTGGAGATTGTTATGGACATTAGGTAGTTATTGATTCCACTAATTTTCCGAACAGTTCCATATCTTTTGTGTGTTTGCAATTAATTTCATATTCCCTAAGGTTATTTTCTACTTTCGTTTGAAGGGATATCGCTGGAATACTTTTAGGACTGTTTAACGAGTTCAATATTGATAGATTCATTCTGGTGCTTTTGGATTCTCTGGTTGATTACAGGTGAGAATCCAATTTTGGTTTTCAGTTATTCTTGTAGACATCTCTATTCTCCTTCCTGTTTCAAAGAACTTATGATCATTTATTTGCAGTTCTTCTAATGAATCATGCCAGCTTGCTTTGATCTCGGTATTAGAGACAATTCCTTGTAAGAGTTTTGTTGAACATGTAGTTGCTAAGGTCTTATCATCCTGCTTGCAAAATTCACAGAAAATAAAAAATTCAACACCATTAGTATCAGGTATTTTTGTTTTTGAGTTTTCAAATTTTATTTTGGTATGCATGTTATATCATTACATATGTGGGCATTCTTGTTTTGTCTTCTCTAATGTGCACATTCTTATGACTGCACTGGTTGCCTTCTAGGAAGCTGGGCGAAGAAAATCTTAATTGTTCTTAGTAAGAAATATCCATCTGAACTACAGGGAGCGGTTCATAAATTTCTTGATGTATGTTTCCTACCCCTCTCTCTCTCTGTACCCATGCATGCGTTCTTCGTTCATGTTCAGGATATTCTGATTTACTTCTTGAACAGGAAAAGAATGTGAAATCTAAGAAAGGGGGCTCAGTATATGAAACTTTGGGTAAAATATTGGATGGTAATTTGGACACGTCACTAACTTTCTCGGAATCAAAAATTTGGTTTGGGTTGCATCATCCAAAGGTATTCTTGGTTATTATCTCATTTCTATTTCTACGTATGAGTGCATATGCTGTCAATAAGTTATGGAAGCAATGTCCTGATGTAAGCTTGTGTTATTGTGTGTTTTTGTATTGTGGCCTAGGCTGATGTTCGTCGTCATATACTGTCTGCATTGGGCACATCAGATGTTCTGGAAACCAAGGCTACTAATCCACAGGTAGCTTTGTGGTTGCAAAGTCTAAAGAAAATATTGTTCAATTTTACTATTGCTGCATCGACCATGTTGCAAATGTATCCAGATTTAAAGATTTGCTTGTTTTTCCTGGGGAGATGCTATTATATAAATCTGTTTGGATTTGCTTTCTAATATTTCCTTTCCGGTTTTAACTGTTGATATAACCAAAGTGTTCAACACTTAAAACTGGAAGTGTTTGCGAGCAAAAAGGGAGGGGAAGGGGGTGTTGGAGAGGCTTGCCATGCATAAGCATTCTGTTACATTCACCGTCAAATTGTCCTGCTTAGTACATGATTTTATTTTCCTGTGCACCAGAGTTTTGTAACCATCCAAGATGCCATATTGCGGCAGCTTTATGATGATGATCTTACTGTCGTGCGGGCGGCTCTGTCCTTAGACAGATTGTCCACTATTGTAAATTCTTCCAATCTTGTTGAAGCTCTGGATAATGTTCTTAAAAGATGTTTTGGTATTCTGATGTCGTGTGAGTAATTATTTGTTGGATGCTTTCGCTCCGTATTTTATTCTCTCGTGTTGAGTTTCCTTTACTCTGGCATGCAAATATCTCATTTTCAGTCTATTTTCTAGCAGGTTCTTTGGAGAATACCAATCTAGCATGTGATGTTGCTGTTTTATGCCTGAATAACGCTAGTTCTGATATCCATGATAATGTTGACCGTTGCAATATACTTGCTGCCATGATATTTCCTGTACTCCTTGCTCTGCCTAAGGTTCTTTCCTTTTTGTCTAAGACATCAAATTTAATCATTCTCCATTTCTCCCATTGTTGCACCACCAAGTTGAACTTTTGTTAAAAGATTTATATTTCACTGAGTGCAGACACAGAAGTTAAATTTGAAGGCTTTGGAAATAGCTAAGGAGGTAAAATGGCCACTTTTAGGGAATCTTGCTGGCGTTTCAAGTACAGCGTTGGTAAGTCATCTCGTTGTTAGCTCCACCATGCTTGCTGTCTTCAATTCTCTTCTTCATTTTACAATGAGTTGGGTAAAATGTTAAATAAGCTTTTAGAAAGCTGTGTGCTGTGTATGGCGTGTGGTCTCTATTTCTATTTTGATTACCTTTTTTTTGTTTTTGAGTTATGCATGGTTATTGATAGTGGTAAGTGTAATTCATGTGACATGAGTAACTCTGAAGTTGTAAATTTGTATATAGGCATCACAGCCAGGAAGGCTGTCCTCAATTAACATGGACACCATTACCGGTCTGGCCAGCAGGTTCTCGTTGCACCCTGAAGAATTTATGCCGTGGCTTATTAATAGTGCTAATGCCTTCGAGTCGTCAAGGACACTTTTTTTCTTGGTGATGTTGCAGACACTTCTCATTCAGAAGAACAGTATGTTTTCTTTCTTGTGGGGGACTTTTGAACCCTTTGTCTGTGTTTTCATTTGTAAATCTATATGTTGCCTATTGAATTCTGAATGACTTCTCCCTACTTTTTGTACTTCTTTTTGTTTTTAGCATAATTGCTGGTTTGTGCTTCTTCTGTGTCAATGTGTGTGTCTTTTGTTCTTGTCTTCCTCTCTCCTTTCTGTTTTGGCACTTAAGATACTGATTCTATTTTTTTTTCTTTATGCGTCAGAATCTGCTGAAACTTTGGCCTTTTTCGAAATTGGGTTTCCTGCACTAAAGACTGAATGGGAAGCATTTGAGTCTGTGGGTGACAGCTCTATAGAAGAGGTATGAGAAAAATTCTGGAGCTAGCCTGAAATTCCAACTTCCAGATCTTACATTCATGCTGATGATCTTTGTTGTTTCATGTTTTTGTAGTTCGACACGGAGATGCTAAATTGGGATTGCAGAAAGTTCCTTGATAAGCTTGATTCCAATTTGAAATCACTAAACGCAAATATTCTCATATGCTTAGTTTGGAATTTAATGAAGGCATTTTTGTCTGTGATGCCTGCAAATGTCTCCATGGTTCGTGATTCCTTATTTGGACTGTTTCTTGAGACTAGTAGTCTAGTACGTTAAGTGGTCATGGATCCCTCTTGTAGAAAAATGGACATGGGTATCGTATCTGTATTTATTTGTGTTGTTGCCTCTACTAAATGTGATAAATGCTTTTTAATTATTGCAGGATGATGATAAGAAGCGGCTTAGCTGGCTTAGGGACTTGTTTGTCTTTTTCTCAGTTTCTAAATTTAAGAAAGTTTTCAAAGAACACCTTCTTTACCTTGTCACGAAGTGCAAGGTCTCCGCTGTTTGCTTCTTGCCCAAGTTTTTCACAGAAGAAGGTGCACTGCTCCCTTTGGATATATCTTCTGTGACTTTTTTTTTGCTTTCCTTCTTTTGGAACTTTTGATTCTTTGGGATTATCATTACTCTGTATTTTTTTTTTCTGTAAGATCATCTTGAATTGACATGTTGTCTGATTCATTTTACAGATGTTCCACTTGCAGTCCAAGTTGAAAGTCTTAATTGTTTTGCATATCTCTGTCTTCAACCAGAAGTTAGATTGCCAATCCAACTTCTTGCGGAATTTCCATCTGTTCTTGTTCCATTGGGTAGTTATAATCAGGTAACCTCGGTTGTCTTGTCTCTTTTGTGATTGTATTTTTTCTTGGCTGACGAGTCAAAATTATGTGCAGTAAAACGTTTAATTTGGTACCTATTTCTTTTTCTGTCAAGTGTGTTAATTATGTTCTTTGTTTTAGTTATGCTATAAGCGTAGGCAATTAACTTGGTTTGCTGGGATTTATTCTTGGTTTGTGCCCTTCTTGCAGGATATAAGAAATGCTGCTATGAGCTGTATTGAGGGGTTACTCACACTTTGGGCTCATGTTGACACTTCGAGCAAGAAAAATGGTATTACTTAGAATAAATACTTTCTACCCTTTCCGATTTTGTTTTGACAAATGCCTAATCTGAGCTTGTAAAATGCCAGGAAACCATGCAACTTGGATTCATTTTCTTGGTAAGCTTTTGGACTTAGTGGTTCAGCAAAAAAGACTCATCTTATCAGACAAAAACTTTCTTCCTTCCCTTTTGGCCTCTTCGCTCAGCCCATCCTACGAGAGCTTCATGGCACCAAAGAATATTGAGCTAAGGTGATATAGTGTTGTTATATTTGCCTTTGTTTAACTACTTTGCTCATCATCATTATCTCATCTTACATATTCATCTACAATGAGCCTTGCTTTGTTGCTTCTAACTTGGCTATTGAAGACATTTGACTTCAAATAATTTCTTCCATGTTTGAATTTCTTATGGAAAAAGTTCGCTTTCTTATCTTGATGCTGTGGTTAATATGGTCTAAAGTTCATTCTCGAGCATGATAATAATACATTTGATTGTTAAGTTAATCCGGATTTTTTTTTTGTAGGGTTGATCAATCTACAAGAGAGAAGATTCTTGCTTTCATTTTAAATTCTGCCCTGAAACTGTCTGATTATGCAAAGGTTTGTTTATTTGATCTGCTGTTACCTTTCAAATCCCGCTATAGTTATAATTGCTTGTGTTTCAAAATTACCATCAGTTACATAGGATATAATAAAGTCAATTGTTTCTGGCAGCTTTCAATTTTATCTTTGCTTAAAGGAATGGGCAATGCCATTTTGCACGATATCGAGATGAAGTCATTTTTATCACTGCTTTTGGAAAGACGCAGTCAAGATCATGTCTCCAGCCATAGTTTGTCAAAAATTGAAGTTCAGATACTATGCCATCTACTGGAGGTAAGTCAACGATGTTCTCAAAGCTTTGTTTGACTTTATGCATACATACCTCATCTTATTTACACTCTGTAATGAGAAATTTGGCTTCTGCCTGTTCTAGAGCTGTGCTATGCCTTCTCCATCAGATAAGCACGTTTCAGTGGATCATTTGTTGGAGGCTTTGAAGGTGAGAAGCTATCAACTAGATTGTTGTGCATCCTGGACTTCAATGTTAAATCCTTTAACCTTATGTGTATTGACATTACTTTTTGCTATTCTAGTTGGATGATTCGTCTTCAGAAGACCCTGCTGTTATACAGCCTTGTATAACTGTTCTGCAGAAGCTTAACAGTCAAATATACAGTGGGCTAGAAACAGAAATACAGGTTAACTTTTTTCTGTTTTTTAGAATGGTTCATGTATGTTGCTTGGCCAATATCAACGAGCTCTTTTGTTAATAAGTTAATGTGTTTAGTTATATCCAAAAGTAGGAATTTGAAGTAATGATTAGTACTTAAGACACTAATAAGGGTTAACTACAAACATGTGGCACCTATGTTAGTTCTCTCGTCGATATTCCCTGAATTCCCTGCTTTCCAGATGTAGGCACTGAACATGGACATCCTGTGAATTGTTATACTGTTCTTATTTGTCATATCACTGAAGCGTAGAGATTTGTTCATAAATTGGAGATAGCAAATACAGATAGGCTAAATTTGTCATCATTTTCCTGTATTGTGCAGGAGCTTCTATTTCGAAGACTTGTTTCTTTATTTCGGAATGCTAATGGTGATATACAAAATGAAACTAGAGCGGCGCTGCTGCGGTTAAATGTTTGTTCTTCTCTCTCCCTGCCTCTCTCTCTTTTTTCTCTTTCTTTTTTGTGTTCATTTTGTGCTATTTGGTTTTGCTTTGCTTCATATGTTGTCAGACTAGCTATTTTTGACTGAAAATGTGATGCTAGAGATAACTAATATTTTTTTTTTAACATTCATCAAGTATGTGATTGAGATTGAGTACTTTCTCTTGGAGTTGATTTATGTTTTTTCATTGAACCATTGTGCACACAACTCATTTGCATACATTTGGATGTATCAGATTACTTGCTCTACTATCATTCGGACACTTGATTACATAGTACAAGACAGAAGTTATGGTACTGGTTCAGTGCATGGAAAGAAGAAAATGAAATTAGTTGGTCATCTGAAGTCAAGCCAATTCCATGATTGGTCATGTCATGGAGAAAATGCGCTCTCTCTCCTTGGCTCTCTCCTGGATGTTTTGCTATTTAAGAAAGACATAGAGAACAGGTTTGTACTTTCTTATACTACCACTGTTTTAAAAAAACTAGAAAGCGAGGCTTTGATACCTTATTAGACTTATTGCCTTCAATTTGTTTGTTGTAGGGATTCTCTTTTGGGGTCACTATTTAAACTTCTTTCTAAAACGTTTTCCAATGAGTGGGTACACGGTGTTCTTGACCAGGATGAAAAGTTTATTCAAGTCCCTTCTAGCAAATCTGACTCCTTCTCGAGCACAATAAGTTCCATACAACAGACATTGCTGATAATCCTAGAAGATATTTGTTCTTCCCTAACACATTCAGTGTTACTGGGGGTATGCTACAATATTTGGAATTTGAATTTGTTATTTGGAAATGCTGACAGTACCATAATTTTACAATGTTTTGTAGTCTGCGTTTCTTTATTTTAGAATTCTTTAATTTGTGGCAGGATGACATATTAAAAGAGATTGATGTCAAAATGTTGGTTGAGTGTGCCCATTCAGCGAAAGATGGAGTTACTCGTAACCATGTATTTTCACTAATTTCCTCTGTCACAAAGATTATTCCGGAAAAAGTTTTGGAGCATATACTGGATATTTTTACTGTTATTGGTGAAGCAGCAGTCACACAGGTTTGTTGATATGCTTTACTGCTTTTAACTAGCTAATATTGTGCCTTTGTGCCTTGCACTTTCAACTTCTGGCTTGAGTTCTGCTCTCTCAATGTGTAAAATAGTCATGGTTATTATGTTATTGTGTAGATTGACAGCCATTCACAGCGTGTGTTTGAGGATCTTATATCCACAGTTGTTCCATGCTGGTTATCTGGGACAGGCAACAATGACAAATTGCTCCAGGTAATATTTTTTACTGTTTTTCAATGGTGAAACAATCAACTTGCAATGGGGTTAATGTTCGTAACCAAGTTGTGATTTCATTTGCCCTTCAGATTTTTATCAATGTATTACCTGAAGTTGCCGAGCATAGAAGGCTATCAATCCTTGTATACCTACTGAGGTACTGTTGGTTTAAACACTAATAATTTTTTTCTTATTTTCTCTTCTTTAGGTTCTGCTTATGTTGTATGTCCATATGCAGGACCTTGGGAGAGGCAAATAGTTTGGCTTCATTACTTGTCCTTCTCTTCCATTCATTGGTAACACGAAAAGGATTATCTTGCTTTGAGAACACACATACTTCAGATAGCTCCACAGCCTCATTACAGAGAGAATGGGAATATTCTCTGGGTCTCCAAATTTGTGAGCAATATTCGTGCATGATATGGCTTCCCCCTTTGGTTTTGATGCTTAAACAAATAGGAGCTGGTATTCAGTCGCAAGAACTGTTTATTGAATTATTAATTGCTATGCGATGCACCTTAAACAAATTGCAAGATCCAGAGTTTGCATTCAAGCTTGCATCAGGGGAAGATCAAGAAAAGATTCAGGTACCGATTTTGCACAAATGAGTTCAATATAACAAGAATGTTAGTTTAAATGGGCTAATTAATAATGATGAGTTCTGTTTTACCTTATCATTATGAATATTTTTCCCTTAGAAAAGTTGATATATTGTTAAGGGTGAGTGACTGTTTCTGCTGAAATATCCAGGCTACGCTCGAAGAACTCATGGAGCAGGTTGTCTCTATCCAGCAACTTGTCGATGCAACAAGGAAGAAAAAGAGTATCAATGTTTCTATTAGAAAAGAGCTGAAGGAGTGCATGCATACTGTATTAAGGACAATTACATTGGTCATGATCCCCCAGACACACTTCAGTGGTATCACTAAGTTGCTTGGCCATAGAGATAGAAATGTGGCAAAGAAGGTACTTATTGGATTCTACTTCTAGGACTTATAAATGTCTATATGCAATTATGCATGCATACATATTACATACATATATGTGTCTCTCTATATTTATATGAAAATATGAGTAGGATTTGGAGGCTGCTTAGTATAATGATACATCATTGACAACTGAGCTAAAACTGCAATTTGTGTGATTGTACATTTTAGGCACTTGTTTCTGCTTTTACTGTGGGTTGACAAAATTGGAAATCTTGTAAAAAATGATTTGGCCTGAAAGTGTAAACAGTAAGACTTCATCATAGTTCAATAACGGGATACTTGATAACGGTTTTTGTTGCAAGAAAACCTTGAAACAACATGCACAAAAGGAGATGTTCTGATACTAGTGATGAAATTCCCTGTTCTGCGCTGCCAGTGTAATCATATCATGATATAGATTAGCAGTCGGATAGTGGTTATTGGTCTATTAATATAGTCTTTGCTTACATGTGCCTTGTAATAACAATTTGAATTATGATAGGTAGTATTTTTTATTTTTATTTTTCACATTAAGTTCAATTTTTGGCAGGCACTTGGACTCTTGTGTGAAACAGTTAGGGAGCATGACATGGTCCGACCAAAGCAAAAACATAAATCCATTTCCAGTGATCGGTGGCAGCATCTAGATGAGAATTCTTTTGAATCGTTTCGCAGTTTGTGTTTGAAAATTGTTCAGTTAGTTGATAATTCATCAGATGATAAGGAAGTCTCCTTGAAGGTGGCAGCGGCTTTGGCTCTAGAAGTTCTGGCCCATAGGTTTTCTTCTAATCATTCCATCTTCAATGAGTGTCTACCATATGTTACAAAAAATATCAGTATGCACAACTTGGCAGTGTCCTCTAGCTGCCTTCAAGCAACTGGTGCTTTGATTACTGTGCTCGGGCCCAGGGCACTCACTGAGCTTCCTCACATAATGGAAAATTTGATTAGGATTTCTCGCAAAATATTTTTATCTTCAGATATGAAAACCGTATCTGGTGTGGATGGCACGGATATTGCATTACAGATACCAAAGGAATCTCTTATTTTATCAATTCTAGTCACTTTGGAGGCTGTTGTGGTTAAGCTAGGAGGTTTCTTGAACCCATATCTTGAAGAAATTACAAGAATTATAGTGCTTGATCTTGATTATGCGTCAGGGTCTGATCCGAAGCTGAAAATGAAAGCTGACTCAGTACGAAGGCTCATCACTGAGAATATCCCTGTAAGCATCTTAATAATTTTTACCGTCAATTAGTTATTTTTCTTCATTGCTTATAGTAAAAGGGTTTTTCCCTTTGTTATGTCATCTCACTTTATATCAATTCGGGTTCTGTTATCCAGGTTCGACTTGCCCTACCACCCTTGCTGAAAATATACTTTAGTACAGTTGAGTCTGGTGATTCGAGCTTAGCAGTTTATTTTGGAATGCTGGAAAACTTGATTGGGAGAATGGATAGATCATCTGTTAGTGGTTACCATGCTAAGATCTTTGACCTCTGCTTGGTTGCTCTTGATCTGCGTCGCCAACATCCTGCATCTGTTCAGAAAATTGATGATGTAGAGAAGATTGTGTTCAATGCAATGATTGCTCTCACTATGAAACTCACTGAGAGCTTGTTCAAGCCTCTTTACATTAGGAGTATTGATTGGGCAGAGTCAGATGTGGAGGATATTGCATGTACAGGAAATATATCTAGGGCTATATCTTTCTATGGTCTGGTAAATAAACTTGCTGAGAACCATCGGTGAGTCAGTTCTTCCTGTTTGTGCTTACAATAGCCAGAAGTTACTTATATTTGTTGTAGTGATTTGATTGCCCTTCTGTGTATGTCTGTGTCTATCTGTGGTGCCGATCTGTGAATTTGGTTTATAATTGGGGCCCTTGATTTCAGAGATTAGGTTGAATATATGATGAATGACTGCGACGAGGAATAGTTATTTTCTCCACATTGCATTTTGTGCATTCTTGTTGGTAAAAATTGGTATTAATTGGATTCAGCTGGTCTACGATGATTTAACTTTCTGCATCTTAGGATTGATCATTGCATCACCTTTTTAAAGTCTTATTTTGTTTGATTTCCTTATTATTTAGGGGGCTGATAATTCAAGTGAATTCATGCTTTATTTTATGTTAAATCTCATTTAAACTGCAGATCTCTTTTTGTTCCTTACTTCAAATACTTGGTAGAGGGTTGTGTGCGTTACCTTACTGTTTCTGGAGATGCAAATACTTCTGGTTCAATACGAAAAAAGAAGGCTAAGATTCAGGAAGGGAAGGACAACAGTATGTTGCTAGGAAATTGGCATCTCAGGGCTTTGGTGTTATCATCTTTACACAAGTGTTTTCTTTATGATACTGGAAGCCTGAAATTTTTGGACTCTTCAAATTTTCAGGTCAGTCCATTTTTTGTTTTCCTGCAAATTTGGTACGCGAGGATAAGTAATGTGTATACTTTCCTTGTTTATATTGGATGTCGCCGATCCCTAATTAATAGTCAGGACTCAGGAGAGATAAGAGAAGGGGAAAAGGGAATTTTTAATGGAGAGAACCCTTAATTAAAATATTTTTTCGAAAATTTCAACCATTTTTTCTTTTAATCTCTCCCCTTGTTTTCAGTTGGTTATGATGTGAATAATAGCTTGACATCCTTTTATTATTTTTCTGTCTCCCAGTATTTTGTCATGTATTCTGGCAAAACTGTTTAGAAAGTGATGCACACGTCTATAGGTTCCCTTTAGTATAGATGTAGAAAACAGAAACTTTTTATGTTTCTTCAGCATGCTGTATGCTACTATGTTACTGTCTCACACTCGCTTTTTAAATTTGTATGTGTTCTCGGTCTTCTACCAAGAATTTTCGTTTGAGTTGTTGGAACCAACCTTTCCTTTAGGCTTGAGCCTCTTCTCGACCTTGGAATGAATGATAGCGTCTTGAAGACACACTGCCTTTTAGAATTTTGAAGTCTCATTATGATCTGCCATCATTTCTGTTATTCATTAAAACCGCTTGTATTCGCAGGTTCTTCTGAAACCCATTGTTTCACAGCTTGTTGCTGAACCACCATCATCTCTAGAAGAGCATCCAGACATACCATCCGTGGAGGAAGTTGATAATTTATTGGTTGTTTGTATTGGTCAAATGGCTGTGACTGCAGGAAGTGACCTTTTATGGAAGCCCTTGAATTATGAGGTGATTTTCCCTTTCATGATATTTTACGCTTATATACACAAATCTCTACTTCAATCTTGTTGTCTTTGTCACCGTACACATTCATATGAAGTTGGACTTTACCTAGGTTTCTTAAAGTAGCCGAACACTTGGTTGTTCTAGTCTTTTCGATTTTCTCTCTTTTAGTTCAAAGATTAAGCTTCTCTTCCTACATGTTTGTGTGAGTCCTTACGCTTTTATATTGTGAATCCAGGTGCTGATGCAGACACGCAGTGACAAGGTCCGGACCCGAATTTTGGGCCTGAGAATTGTTAAGTATTTATTGGAGCATCTGAGAGAAGAGTATCTGGTATTCCTGCCTGAGACCATTCCGATCTTGGGAGAATTGCTCGAGGATGTGGAGCTCCCTGTTAAATCTCTTGCACAGTCGATTCTCAAGGATATGGAGACCATGAGTGGTGAAAGCCTCAGGGAGTACCTGTGAATGCAGTTCATACACTGACGTTGGCCGAGCTTTTTTGCATTCCAGTGGTCGTTTTGCTCTGTTTACCGACGCCAACGCAGGATCCCTCATCTTAGGAACGCGTTTACGTGCGGTCCGAGCGTAACTGTAAAAGTTTTGACGTTTTAGTTTACAGAATGGTTCGGACAGCACCCGAATTATAGATGGTGGTGGTGTATGTATATAGCCGCAGCCCGCAGGCTGAGCCTTTGAATTTTTGTAGTTTTATTTGCATATAGTTTTCAAAGTTAGTATTTGCTTCTTTGCAATTCTCTTGGCAACCGCTTTATCTAGTCTATCTTTATTACCATTTACTTTACACACTGCGCGCGATCTGCTTAGATACGACTCGTTTGGAAGTGCTTTTAAAAAGATTGAAAGCGCTTTTAGAAAAAATAATTTTGGGTGCTAAAAGCACTTGAACTGCTTGAAAGAAGCAATTCAAGTGTTTTTTTTTTTCAGGATTCACTTGCGTTTTTATCATGTCTTGTTCTAAAAATACTTTCATCAATAACATTTTCAATTATTTTAGTTGTACTTAGTTAGCAAGCAATCATATGAATGTTTGTTTCAGTTTCAACTTTCTAGTTTTTTACCAACCTTCTGTGGGTTAATATATTTGGTTGGGGATTTAGTTCAGTAAGCAATCAAAATTTTCACTAGTTAGTTTTTGGTATCCTAAATTTAGGTTTGATTCTCGTAAATGACGATACCAAATTGTCAAGGCCAGAGTTCAATTTTCTTACCACTTTAACTTAGTAAACACATAAGACGTCGTGGAAGCATCATTGGAATTTGGAAATACAATGAGCATGTGGTCGGCCCATTGGGCTTATTCGATGGAATCGGATACAGGCCTTCAACAATGACAACAACATAAGCCCTTTCTAATTGGAAGAAAAAAGAAAGAGAAAAAAAAGTAAAGGAAAAGAGAACATGGGGTTCGCCGGACTTCCACGCCTACGCAGTCGCCGCCGTTAGTTTTTTTAACTACGCGCGCTCCTCCTTCCCGGTCTGTTTCTCATTCGCGCACTCCTCTGTAGGGTTTTGGACTCGCAAAACTCTCAAGCATTTCCATCAACTGCAACTCAAAACCTTTCAAATTTCAATCTAAGGTACCTGCACTTTTCCTTGTCAACTGATTTTTCAAACTGATTTGTGTTTGTTTTCTGTTTGGTTCCCGAGAAAATATTGATTCTGTAATTCTTGTTATTTGGGTTGATTAATGTGTTTAAGATGAACATCTGTATGGTGTTGTTGTGCCCCGTATGTGTTTGAAGAAATGTCTCTGTGAATCCAACAGGGAGCTCGAGATGCTGCCGAGATGGAGCAGAGCTGTTGCTCAGCTCTCGAGGTTGGGTACGCAGCAGAACCTGAATCTCAGAAACGAATTCTATGTTGTTTCGCGCCAAAGCTATGCCAGGGCTGCTGCGGTGGCTCCGGATACGGCTTTTACAGTGGAAAAACCTCTCCCTGCCGAGCCAGTGGTACGATTTGCAGCTACCCTTTTGGTTTTAGTAATCAAGCTTGCTTATTTAAGTAATTATTGGTTGTAATTTGAATTGCGTTTGATGGTTTTCTTGTTAATGGGCATAGATTATCCTGAAATTAAATCACTAATGGCGAACCTGTTTTCTCGTGATCGTGTATCTGTGGTTATGTTTGCATATTTTTATTGTTTTAAGGTTTCTGGAATTATTTAATTGTTGAGACTTTGGGTAACAATGTTGGACAGGTAAATTTGGACAAACTGTTTTGGTCTAAGCCCTCCTCATTGGCTTTGGCCTCGGACTCCCCATTGAGAATTGATGAGCCACAATATGGGAGGTTTAGGCGTGCGATTCTTACGATGTTGCTGTTTTATAGCAAACAAAGCAAGTCTATTCGAGGGGCCAATGTCGTGTATAAGCGAATCGTTTCACAAGTTGATAAACCGGGCATCTATGAAGGTACTTTTTTCCTCTCAATTTATTTTCTCCTAGTCGTTTATGATTACAGGGGGTGCAGGAAATTTCACATAAGCATAAGGTTGAAGGGAAAATGGGCTATCTTTTGTGGAAGCATTTTTTTTGTAGCCAAAAAAGGATGTATTGGGTTTTCCGCATTTGTACAGTAACTCCTCCGCATCATTTAATGAAAAAGAATCAATCATTTTATCTTATTCATTTCTAAATTATTCTCACCTTCAGTGGGAGATCAGACTTTTTCTATATTTTACGCCCAGGAAACTGTCTATATGTGTCAGGAAACTTTACTTGAAATAACAGCGCTTACATAGCTCTGTGTAGGAACTAAACTGTTCTTCTAAATATGCAGTATTCAATTTGGAGAAAACCTTTAAGACAACATTCTCTCTACTTGTACTTCATATGTGGCTTTGTTTACGCCGTTTGAAAGAAGAGGGAAACGATGGTGTTGAATTTGGGCAATACATGTATGAGATTTACAATCATGATGTGGAACTTAGAGTATCTAAGGCTGGGGTATGTTCCCTTCTGTTAAACTTAAATATTCTGCTTTGAACTTAAGATTGACAGTTCACTTACTTTTTCATGAGGTTATTTCTAGATCAAATTGAGTTCATCCGTCTTTGAAAAGAACTCAATAAGCTGTTGCTGATAACTTTATGTTGTACAAGTCAACCCCTTATGTTTGAACTATGATTGAGCCTGAGGTTGCTTACACTTTCCATGACTTGTAGAAATTCTTCTCAGTTATGAAGTTGGTCTGTCGACACCTGAGGCACATGATAATGTTATTTGTTTATTTATCTCTTAGTATCCGCAGGTTCATTTTCAAGCACATGAATACCAAAAGTAGATGCTTTGTTTGGCCTGCTCAATTCTCAAATACATACATGTATAGATAGCTATATCCAATACTGTTTAACATCTTTGACGTTACACACTTGTGCTTCTATGCACATTTTCTAGTAACTTGGCTCCGTGAACATTCTTGGAGGCTAATGATATTTGAGACTTCAGCATTAGGAGAGCGTAGGATTTACCATTAAGCATGCTGATTGATTAATTTACCCTTGAAATCTCAGGTCAACTTACTACTGTCTAGATGGATGAAGGATTTGGAGAAGATATTCTATGGAAATATTGTTGCCTATGATGCTGCCGTGCTTCCAGAGGCTAAGCTGGATGATCTGCAAAATGTGATATGGAGGTAAATACATCATCAACTCTCTCGAGCCCCAACATTAAAATTATCAAACATTTAATCATGGGATACATATTAACCTTCTGCACCGATGTTGCAGGAATGTCTTTTCCGACGATGGTTCATCACAACCAACTGGAGATGCATCACGAGCAGTCCAGGCATGTTCCCTTCCTTGACCCGCAAACTTTCAACAGCTTTTAGCGTTAACTAATAACTCTTTTATATGATGCATAGAGTTACATTGAATGTTTGTGTACATGCAGGCAATGGCAAGATATATTCGCCGGGAACTTTGTTGCCTGTCCTTAACAGGTATTCCTTGTTTGTTCTTTGTGTTTCCTGTTCCGCATTCGGTATTTCTGATGTTGTTAATTTGTTTCCCTTGAGATTGCACAAAAACTCTCATCTCTTGACGAGATATAACGTTGTAATTCGGATGTGCAGATAAAGAAGCTATGTTTTCTGGTAATTTCATGTTTACTCCACTGAAGGGCGAGAAAACGAAACCGGAGGCCTCCAAATGAGAATCCATCTACTCACTTTCAAGTTTCTGTCGTTTTGGAAGAAAAATTTTCACTCCAATCATAGACATGTAAAAACGATCACAATAAAATATTTTGTAAAATTATCAAAAGTAACTTTTTTTTTGTTTTTATTGTTGTTTTTATATATTTTTTCTTGAAACCGCAATTCAATAATACAAAAGGAGAGGCTGTGGCGCTTTTGCTCTGGTTTTTCAAACACGTGTGAATCCCAATTTTTTTTCCTTTTCCAATCAGGATTACGTAGTGTTACTATTTTACGTGTTATAATATGAGTATATGGTAATGTTAATAAGTCTCACTAAGGTTTAATTTAAGCAAAGTAACACAATAACGGTGTTCCAGGTATACCAAAAAACTTATAAACAGCACAATTAAGCTATGAAATGCATGAAACACCTTTTCCTTTTGGCCACTATTATTGGTACTTCGAAAATTTAATTGTGTACTTCTCGAGTTTTTTTTTTTTTTTTTTTTTTTGGTTTAATATAAAAAATTTGAAGGCCACAATTAAATTTTTGAAATGCCATAAACAATTCTCTTGCTCTTTCTGTAATTAATAGGGTAAAAGCGAATTACCTTCTAGACTTATTAAAACATTGACCCGAAGGTCTGTTCTTTGGGTTTGGGCTCTTATTCATGTATCACACAGGCTTGGGGGCCTGATTCTTAATGGGCTTCGGCTCGTTGATATGGGCTTAGTCATATAAACTGTCAAAGTCTGCCCTGGACCCAGAGGATGGGTCCCACTAGCCACCAGAGGATTGGTCCCACTACCAACATTTTCCAGAACGGGTGTGCTATCCATACATCATATTTTACTTCTCACACACCCTTTGTTAATTTATGTTCGTTGATTTTCTTCAATTCATCCGATCCAACGGTCGAAAATTAAGAGAGGGTGAGAAGTAAAAAAGAGTGTGGATATCACATCCCTTCCCAGAATATCTCAGGATCTTTCTCCCATTCACTTCGTATGCCATACGCGGTTACGTACGCCATCTCAAGGTTCTTCCTTCAACTATTCAACCTCTGTAAAAACCCAATTTTCAAATCTTCTTGTTTCCTTCCCCTCCCTCCATCTCTCTCTCTCTCCTCTTTCTCTCTCTACAGTTACTTCACTCGCACGCAACACTTCCTATTGAAACCAAAGCCTAAGAGGTTACTGTTCCATTACGGTTTTCTCCTTCGCACGCCAAGAAACACATTTTCCTTTTATGGCAGATTTCGCTTTCCTCATATATTATCTCCCTCGATTTTTCACATGTACCCACAAAATCTTCTTCGATCTTCTCCAATACCCAGAATCTAATTTCCCCAAATTCATACAAATTCGCAGTCTTTCTCCACCGACCACCATGAACTTTTTGAAACTTTTCCTTCTTTTTTCCCTGCTTCCGGTTGCGTTTTCTCACGAGACCTTCGACTCCCGCCTCCTGCCGCGGCCGTTGATCCTTGAATACCCGGACATCGCCGAGACCCACTTCAATGATTTGGAGAATGAGCTCAGATTACACTGCGACAGCTGGAGATTTTCTGTGGAGGCAAACAATGCCAATCCCTGGAAAACAATCCCGGAGGAGTGTGCCGGGTATGTCAAGGATTACTTGACGGGTCGGGCTTACGCATTCGATCTCGAAAGGGTGTCTAAGGAGGCTGGGGTTTATGCCAAGAGTGTTGAATTGAATGGCGACGGGAAGGATGTGTGGATTTTCGACATTGATGACACTTTGCTTTCCAACCTTCCCTATTATGCTGACCATGGTTATGGGTATGACTCTTCAACTTCCCCCTTGAGAAATTTAAATTTTGTTTGGTTTATTAGTAAGTGTAGCAAATTATTAATTTTCATTGTTCTAACTTGTTAATACTAGAAATTCAGTCAGACTCTTCAGTTCAACAAATTGAATTAGTTGAATGAGAATTCTTATCACGAAAATTTGAATTGAGAGTTATAGAAGGCGGTTTTATAGCCGAGAATTCGAAAGTAAATTGGAATGTAGGAACTTGGAACACTGATAATATATTGAATCTATCAACTAGAAAGGTTTATGTTGTTAAAAAAGTATAACCAGAATCCTGTTTTCTAAATTTCATTGAATTTTATCATGATCTGTTGGTTTGGGTTTTTAGTTTTTTGATGACATATTTATGTTCTGATGTGGATATTCCGATATTGTGTGTAATTTTGTAGCTTGGAGGTGTTTGATACGGTGGAGTTTGATAAGTGGGTTGAGAAGGCCATGGCACCTGCTATAAAGTCCAGCTTGAAACTCTATGAAGAGGTCTTGAGTTTGGGATTTAAGGTTTTCTTGCTCACGGGGCGCACCGAAGGGAAAAGGAAGGTTACTGTTGAGAATCTGAACAATGCAGGATTCCGAGAATGGCATAAGCTTATTTTGAGGTGAGTACGAACGTCGCTTATGAATTGATATGGAACTGAATTGTTGTATTGCATTGCCTGACTAGTATAAGTACCCATATGTCTATTGCATTTGACTGTTTGAGCATGAGTAATCGTTGTAGTTTTGAAGAAATGTTATGTTACCTGTCTTGTTGCTGTAACTGTGGGTACGAGTAGGACATGTGAAAACTAAGAACAATGCAGGATCGTGACTGTTAAAAATAGACAAACTTTATAGTTTATAGGCTTATAGCATTAGCATGAATAGTCGTTTTTCTTTTCATCATTCAGGCTGCTCTCGGTGGAGTAGAATAGATGAAGTGTTCAATTTCTTCCCTGGTCTTTTTGTTATAATGTCGATTCGTCCTTCCATCCTTTTTCCATTATTGCAGTTACCTGGGGTGGGGTACCAATCCGTCACTTTCTTGCATAATTACTTAGAAACAGAAATTGTTGATGCACAAAATCAGTGAGACTTTGGAACAACGTCAAGTGTCAAGTTTGTGACCTTCGCTCGGTTGCTCCAGTCACTGGTGAGGATAAATATGTAAAGAGATAGAAATAGGGAAGCAAACACAAGATGTACGTGGTTCGCCCTATGTTTGGCTACATCCACAGAGTAGAGGAGTTCTCATTAATAGTGAAGGGTTTACACAAATACATAGGTTCAAACATAATCATCATTAGTGAGTTCTAATGACTAGTTTAAGTACAGTAATGACATTAGGGATTAATTGTAGGAGAATGGTCTCCTTTTATAGTTGAGGAAAGTCTTTAGCTTTTGTCCTCGATCGATGTGAGACTTTATGAGTTTTATTCTGACGTTAACTTGTGTCGCACTGTGATTGGCCTCCTGGTTGGAGGGAAACTCTTGTGCTTCGGCAGAGGTGCCTTAACATGAACCCCTCAGTAGGTCCTTGAAGGTATGACGTTGACCGGTGCTCGGTAGTTTCGGGATTGGTCAAGTATGGTACAAACAAAAATTATTGAAATGGAAGAATGTTGGTTCAATCAGATGAAAATATGGTTTAGTTTTTAGTTGTGTCCTGCACGTACGCATATACATTAGCACACATCACTTTAAGGACACACCTCCCCTATGGGCGTGTTATCTAAGATGAAACGATGGCTTTAACTGTTTTGAATTTTGTTTGATAATTAGACCCAATCGCTTTGTTAGGGGTGGTCGGTGCACGGTTTTGATGATTTCATCCTGGTTTCCGGATAAATGTTTAGTTTCCTTCTTGTAAATCTGTAAATATCATTGCATCATGTGTTTTTCACGTCATCCTATCGCTGTTATTCGTCAGTTGAGTAAACAAATTAATGACACTGTTATTTGATGATTATGTCTGATTAGAGAACGTAAACTCGAAGCTTTCTTTTTAAGACAATGCTCATTATACATGCTATCATAAAGCTTCTGACTTTAGGTCATTGTGCTACTTTAAGTACTTGTACCAGCTTCCTAATGGCCATTCGAAATTCTGAATCCTATGTTTTATGTACTATGCAGGTCAGCTGACGACCACGAGAAATTGGCGATAATTTACAAGTCCGAAAAGAGGAGTGAGATGGAAAAGGAGGGATATAGACTGCTTGGGAATTCCGGAGACCAGTGGAGTGATTTACTTGGCACCTCAGTCGCCCTCCGCTCGTTCAAGCTTCCGAATCCTATGTATTACATTCCGTGATAGGTCAGGCATCCTTCGTTTCAAAACTCGTACCGATGAATGCAAATCAAGCTGTCTTAGAATTTTTGTGCAGCTTGTACTGATTTAATTCATGATGCCATACACAAATAATACAGTGAATTGTTCATATCAAACTGAATCGTGTATAGAGAGAATTGTGATGTAGTTCTTTGGATGCTTGGAATGTGCCTAAACTAGAATTCTCACAATGAAAATCCGAGTTTAGGCACATTCTTAACTTAATCGTCTAATAAATGTCGTACACGTATCCGTAGAGTCTGACTTTTTCTTTGACGAAACATCGTGTCTCACGTGGTGGGGAGATCCTACGCGTTTGATTTTGATGAAGAAGCTGGGCAACCACATACTTTGGTGATGGGGGCCACCGAACAACTCATCAATCCCTGCCGTTAATTAACAAATAGTCTCCAACCGCCGCTTAACCTTCATTAGTTACAAATTAATAATGAGCAAGATCCTAATCTGTATCTTTGACCCCAAAAAAAAAATAAAAAATCCAATATGTATTTATTGTAGCGTTCTAGTTCAATGATAAATTATTAAGTTGAAAAGAGTTTACGTGTGTCAATGCATTATTGGACTGAAACACCACGTAACTGTGAACTTGTTTCATATAAATTAGTCTTCATATATATTGTAGAAAACTTAATAAAATAGGCTATTGTGGTACCAAAAAAACCATAAGATTTCCTTCTGCCCTAAGTTATTGATGTGTACTTAAATTAACCTAAATAATAGATTAATTTTAACTAATTTTTACTCGCAAATGCACGACTCAATTGTAGTAAAGATATGCACGTAAGACGTTGATTCTACGAGGATTGCGTTAAAATCAATTAAACGTAAAGTTACGCCAAACTTAACTAAACAAATGAGTGATTGAATTTAAGGATTGGTCAAAACTAAAATTAACAAATGAATGAAAAAGTAAACAAAGCAAAAGACAACGATGAAAACGAGTTTTGGAGATTAAGATGTGAAGACACTAGGACACCGAATTTACGGCTAATAATCCAATCTTTTTTTCTTTTTCTTTTTTGATGAAGGCTAATAATCCAATCTAGCTTCTCAACTACTATCCGTTGATTAATCCAATTGATGTTGTTGATTAGTTTTCCTTATGCATAAACTTAGGGCACTCTATTTATACTAGAAAATTCTAAAAGGTCTCGCAAAAACCCTCCTAAAAAGAAACAAAAACTTAAACAACATCAGACACAAACAAGTGAAGAATCATCACACACAAATTGGGAAAGAATCATTCTTCACTTGGGAAACACTTAAGTTACTTTGCACGCCAAATTACGGTCATTCCATCTTCTAGAAAATTCAAAAAAAAAAAGGAAACTTGTATCTGTATCTTATATTTCGCGGTAATGATTTGCAAAAGCCTTCAAATCTTCAATCTCCTGCAACTGCGCAATTATGACAGGAATGTAATTTTCGCGGTAATGATTTGCAAAATTGGAATGTTTGGCTTCATGAAAAATATATGAATTCAAACAAAATGATCTCCAACTCTTAGTTTCCTTCTCCAATTGGTCATGCATTAAAACTCCTCTAAAAAGTCAATTATCATAAAAAACGTCTTTAGTGCACAATGTAGCTAAATTGAGAAAAGAAAAATAATAACGTTTTTTTAAGACCAATCCTTTAACAAAACCAAAGGATAATTGACATGAAAATATAGACAATAATACACCTAATACACCTATCAGTTATTCCACTGTTTTGGTGTATAAACATACCAAACTAATTCAAAAGCAAACTTGCTCAGATGAGCAAACAAAGTTCATCTAATCTATAGGTCATGTGTCAATATTGTTTTTCTTTTTTTAATATTATTAAATTACAATAATTGAACAAATATGGATCTGAAAATGGTTTCCAATTTCTTACTCTCCCCAATATTTTAATTAAATGACAATAACCTTGCAGCTTGTTTGTTAAATATGAACAAAATGCCAAATTTTGCTTCCAAAGGGAAATTAAAATACGCGTATTTTGTAACGATTTTGCAGCTAAAAATTTCATACCATAGTTGATGTGACATCTCTCCTTCCTTGACCCCTTCACATTTTTAATCATCAATACCAATTTTAGGCAAGTGATGTAATAAAATCGAACACAATAGTTCAGATGCAGATATAAGTTGTTTTTCACACTCTTTGAATACATACTCTTTACTTCAAAACATATAACCTCGAATATTTACAGATGTAACATTCTTAAACGCTTTAAATGCAGAACATTTGCTTTAAGAAAAGAAAGAAAAGTACCACTTTTTACAAAGGCAACCACTTTTTGTCTCCAGCTTCTAAGTCTCACTATTCCTTCCTTCCATTAGCACATCAATCAGAAAAAGACACAAGGTCCATGCAAAAATGCAATGTGGAATATTGATTTGGTGGCAAAAGTGAACTTTCACACACTCAAAGCACAAAAACAAAGAGTCAAAAACAGGTGCAACATCACATGGCTTAGATCTGCCCTCCAAGTTTTCTGTCATACCATATTAGCTCATCTTCTCATCTCCCTTCTCCACTCCATCACCTCTCTCTCTCTCTCTCTCTCTCTCTCTCTCTCTCTACCCAAAAGTACAATTGTATCCCAAACCTCTTGACTCCTACTTGCGTTTAAATCTTTCCCCATGAAAGTTATGCACACCTGCAATCTGTTCATCACCTTCTCAACTCCCCACATCAAAACCAGATCCCTCAATTGGGTTTTCCTCCAATGTTTCACATGAAGAAATTGCTTTTTTTGACACAATGAACAGAACCCAGGTGCTAAATTTGATTCTTGCACTGACTTCATCAGCAACTTTGGTGTTTTTCCTACTTTTCATCTTTTACTGCAAGAAAGCTGCAAAGAGTGAGCAAAAGGATGTGGAAAAAACAGAGCAGAAGCAAGAGGAAGTTGTGGAGGCAGATGAGCTGGTGACTTTTCAGGATGGGGAGGACTTAACAATCTGTGACATTCTGGATGCCCCAGGGGAAGTGATTGGAAAATCGAACTACGGTACGCTGTATAAGGCGCTGTTGCAGAGCAGCAACTCGGTGAAGTTGCTGAGGTTTTTGAGGCCTGTTTGCACTGCAAAAGTTCAAGATTTTGGTGAAGTTGTTCGGCTTTTGGGGTGCATAAGGCATCATAATTTGGTGCCTCTTTTGGGATTTTATGCAGGGCCGAGAGGTGAGAAGCTTTTGATTCATCCGTTTTATTGGCGCGGCAATCTGGCTCAGTTTGTGAGAGGTGATGATTCTAATTTCTCTTTCCTCGTTTGATCAGTTTGTGTTTTGTTCTGTTTGGTTGCCGAGAAAATCCCCAAGAATATGAAAAGAAAGAAACTTGAATCTCTTTTTTTGTTTGGTTTATGAGGATTTTGTGTGTTTGCCATTGTGTTTCAAAAGAATCAAATCAAAAAGTTTTGGCTTGAAAAAACCTGTTCTGTTTTTCGAGTCTGGATTGCTTCTGCTTTCGACTATTCTGTTTTCTCTGCATAATTTTGATCTCCTTTGTGCATGTTGTATAACCATATTTGGATTCTTTCCTTCTTAATTTATATATATATATATTGCTTGTCGGAATGAAACATTCCGAAACTTCGGGATGTCATTATAGCGGAATTCCAAGCCGATACACATTTTCAGTCGTTTTAACTTTCCCCATGTGACATTGCGTGATTAAATTAGGATACCGCAAAATGACATCTCTATCTTTTCTCATCATTGCCAAATTTAGAGATGTTCTCTTAGAAGTTGTCTTTGCCTGTATATTTTTAGCTCCCATTAACTATAAATTGACAGACAATCTTTGCTTTCAATGGCAGAAAGCAACTCTGACTCTCACAAATGGCCCATAATCTATAAGATCTCAGTTGGTATAGCCGATGGCTTGGATCAACTTCACACCGGTTATGAAAAGCCGATAATTCACGGCAATCTCAAGTCGAAAAACGTACTCTTGGGTCACCATTATCGCCCTTTCATATCCGACTTCAGCCTCCATCTTCTGCTGAATCCAACTGCTGGCCATGAAATGCTTGAAGTCTCGGCATCCGAAGGCTACAAAGCACCTGAGCTGGTAAAAATGAGGGATGCGAACGAAAAGACCGATATATACAGTCTTGGGGTTATCTTGCTTGAATTTCTCACGGGGAAGGAACCCAACAACCAAAACCCTACAACTCCTGATGAGGATTTTAGTTTGCCAGATTTCATGAGAAATGCAGTGCTTGAACATAGAATTCATGACTTGTTCCATCCAGATTTGCTTCTCAATAGCAGCGTTGGCGACGGAGAAATCCCCGTCACAAAAGAAAGGATTCTCAAATTCTTTAAGCTTGCTATGGCATGTTGTGCTCCTTCTCCATCACTTAGACCGAACTCCAAGCAAGTTCTGTCGAAGCTTGAAGAAATTGGAAACTGAACACTATGAGCATTGTTTGGGTAGGGGAACTAGTAACTACACCTAGGATGACACTCTGACGTTATTTCAAGTCAACAATGCATTGTCACGTAAAACAGTTGATCACATGACAGTGCTTTAGATGACTTGAGATGTCGTCATCCTGACATTCCGTATGTAAGTAAGTTTCTCTAATTTGAAGACCATAGAGCCTTGATTCAAGGATGTTTGTATTCGCATGATTGATGGCCATGACAACAACAACTCAGTGACCATATTGACATACATAGACATGTATCGTAAAAGTATAAGTGGGGGCATACCATATTGACAAATTCAAGATGATAAGTTGGTGATTTAGTTTGTCAGATTGCATATTTCTTTATTGCCAAGTAATGAGCAGCCTTAGACAGTGGATTCCATATGGTCCCACCTAGCTTTCATATTGTTGAGCAAAAAATTTATAAAAGAAGGTGCCTTTAATCAGAAGTAAGCAATGAAATTATACATTTTACTAAAGTTTTTTTAGTTGGTATTTGAGATTGACATAATTCTTTATTTTGATCACTGAGATTTAAAGCCGATTGAATTAGTCCTTGAGTTTGTCCACCGTCGATCATTTTGGTAATTCCGTAAAAAATCTCTGTTAAATAAGGATAAAATAACAAAAATACCCTCACTTTTGTCAAATCATTTTTGCCCATTATTTATTAAATTGAGGTATTTTTATCATTTTGATCATTATTTAACAGTCATTTTGGTCCTTATCAAGTCTCAGACCATTTTGGCTAAAATAAATTCTTGATATCCCAATCTCATCAATAACGTGCCAATAACATTGTAGCCACAAATATGTATCATGTTTTTTTTATACGATATCGGCAATATCGATGATTTAGATTGAAGTATATTCCAACATTTGAATATTGGAAACTTGTTTAGTTTGTTTCCTGTTCATTCCTTGATTATATAAAATACATGGTGGTGGTGGGTGGGCATAAGTTGCTCTAAGTCCGACTGTGAGAGATCACTATCTAGCTGGCGTGTGTGGAGGTATGGAAAGAGATTCTCTTCGGATCTCTTCAACTAAGTCTATCGGATCAAGTGATTCGGACCTTTAAAATTTAATCCAATAATTCATCTGTTTTGATTCCTTAAAAGCTATAATAATTTTTTACCGTTGGATGAAATTTCAAAGGCTCGGATCACTAGCCGATGAGCACACACTGTGTGTGTGAACAATTTCATTTTATTTTTTGTTTTTTTATTAAGGAGTGTGATTAGTTTTTAAAATTTTAAAAAGAGTATGAAAAAATGATGGTGAGACAATTTCTCTTAATAAGTGCATATTTTATCTTAATGTTACATAATTACTGTTTCTTGTGCTTTATAAACCTTTTGCTAATTTAAGTCCTAGTAGTACCAAACCAAACAAATATATAGTTTGGTTACGTACATGGCATGACACGTGGCACATTGGTACCCTCTCTTCCCAACAAATTTCGCCGCAATTTTGAAAAAGATTAATATGTGTTTTAACTTTCTCACATGACGTCGCATGATTGATTTAAAACGCTAGTATTTTGTTGTTCTCGTGTTATACGTCATCACAATTTTTCATGTCTACAGTAAAATACTTTCTGGCCTTCAATTCTTGAATCTTATACTTTTTTGGTTGTTGGATGAAACAAAAACTTCATTGAAATTTGAAACCATGGACAAATTCAACTACTTAACAAAGGAAGATGCTATTGTTTTCTGGACTTCCACTCCATAATTGCAGAAAGAAGAGTATAATTTGGCATTACATTCTTGTTTGGCAATGGCACATTTGTCACCGGCGAGTTATCGTTCTCTTCGAGCCATGTCTCGATCGCTTTGCGGTCGTAAGTGTAACCATCTGCGGCCACACAAGGCTCATTCATCACATCCTGCAACAAAAGATAGCATACAGATTACTAGGTGGAATTATTGCACGAAACTATGTATTCTTTATTTTGGATATGTGGATCAAATACAATTGTCACGCATCGAGACTCACTAATGTGGCGTTTAACGGTAAGAATTTGACATTGAACTGCGAGCGATTATGCGTACCTTAAGAATTGGACAGATGAAGTGGTTAGGAGGTAGGCAATGAACCGCAGAAGCTGAATTTTTTTCTGCATAAGCAACCAACTTCAATCTCTCAAGTAAAGGAACTACTTGTTCTTTCAAGTCAGGTCTGTCTATGCGTCGAAGCTCTGCGCAGCTCAATCCCAATTCAGCCAACTGCCTTGTCTCTTCCATTGGCCAAAGACCGGCTTTAGGGTCCAAAATATCCGTTAAATTTTTGTCGTTAACAGCTGTTTCTACCAGATGTGTTATAGCTCTTGCCGGTTTTGCAGTAAGCAACTGCAAGATCACCATTCCGAAAGCATAAACATCCGATTGTGGAGAGATTATTCCTGTCCTTTGGTACTCGGGGTCTATGTAAGAGAGAGTTCCAACAGGCCCTGTGTCATTGTATATACTGGACGTAGAAGGATCTGAATTAAGCATTGTGGCAAGGCCAACGTCGCCAATCTTGCTCACAAGGTTATGATCTAGCAAGATATTTGCTGGTTTCAGATCACGATGGATGATTGGTTTTGGCTTTGAGCTGTGAAGAAAGACGAGAGTTGAGGCTATCTCCCAAGCAATTCGGAACCTCTCAAACCAAGGAATAGGAGGTGTACCGTTTTTCTGCAGCAACCTGTCCTCCAAGCTACCGTTTTCCATGTACTCGTAGACTAGGCTACTGTGATCAGGACATGCTCCGAGAAGGAGAAGCAAATGGGGATGGCGGATTTTGCTCAAGATCTCAAGCTGCAAGCCAAAACGAAATGTAAATTAGTGTTCAGTACATGCAGGAAGGATAATAAGTTTACCGCTTTATGTCATGATTGTCACTTACCTCCTGCTGGAATTGCTTAGTTTGGTGATTCTCTATAGAGTGAAGGACTTTCACTGCTGCAGTTGTATGATGAAAGCTGCATTTATAGACATTTCCGTACGCTCCCATTCCAATCTTATGATCCTCGGAGAAAGATGAGGTGGCTGTAACAATCTCATCCCACGAGAACTTCTGGTATAACACAGGACCTACAAGTGCATGTTCAAGTTTTTCGTTCTCCTTGGCACCATGCATGGCTTTCATCTCTGCTTCTCTCCTTAGTGAAACTTCTCTTTCGACACACTCTTTCATGTAATCAGCTTCCCTCATAGCAGATTCATACTTCTCCTTTTCTTTTGTTGCAAATACTTTCGCTTTCTCCTCCATGGAATTTATCTCCTTGAGCCTTAATGCTTCTTCAAATCGGCGTTTAGTTAAATCATTTATCTGATTATCACAAAGAAAATTTTCTTACCATCCAAATTAAAGATCTTAAGGATCATGAAGTATTTTCTGCTGTCAACAAGGATAAGAATGCCTACCTTCCTAGAAGCATCCATAGTCTCACTTTGAGCCATTGCATACATTCCTTTGACATGTCTGAGTTCAATTCTCAGCTTTTCTATCTCGAGGTTGATAGTCGCCTGCGTGGAAATTGATCAATACAATCAATACTGAAAAACATACAACTCTCATATTGTTGAAATCAAAGAGAACTACCAACAATGTAATTCGTAAACCACATCTCATAAATGAAATTCCAACTATGTCTTTTTCTGCATGATTCATTGAGAAGCACCATTTAACCAAGTCAAAAGAAGTCAGGAAGTGCTACCTGGCTCTCCGATGAATAATCTGTAACCACGTCTGAGGTGGACACTTGATCTGAAGTCCATGACTGGTTATCTGCAACAAAGCTTCCAAGATCCTGAGATTGGCATCTAGAATGGATGGTGTCATTTGAATTTGTTTTTGTAGGAAGAAGGGTCTTGTTGATATTTGTAAGAGCTTGAAATCGCTGCACTGTCAGAGGAGGAGAACGGAAATGAGAGTATGAACCAACCGAGCTGCGATCTGTGCCTGAAAAACAGAAGACCGGAATTAAATATTCATCTGCTTGCATAGGTAGCACCATTAGCACACGACATATGAAGATGGCACTCAACCCTAGTCAAGTATCGTACCTGTCTGTAAGCTAGACGTGTAACTCGAAGAACTGCTGATAGAACATGTGTCACTGTTGTCATCTTTGATGCTTCCGACTGACTCAGAATCAGGTGTGCGTAGGGATGACAACTTTCCTTTTGAAACAGCAGGATCAGATGCGCGTAGGGATGACAACTTTCCTTTTGAAACAGCATACACGGTGCAAAATCTTGGAGTGCAGGCTGAGATTTTTAAGGAGAGTCCCTTTTGTTTCCTAAGAGCATTAATTGTTAACATGATCACTCAGAAGGCAATTCTGACACAATTGCTCACAAAATACAAAGAAGATACATGGATGGTTCTCTATGTTCCTAATTAGTAATATTAATTTGCGCTTGCGTGTGTGAGTGCAGGCGGACGTGATTTATAACGACAACCTGAAGGTTATATAACCAAATCACATATGCTCGGGGACCAAAGAAACAAGAAGAAAATTTGAATAACTAACAAATGATTAGCAAGGTCCAACAAGTGTTAATCCATTTGAACACCTGCATTTCAGCAAAATACCTTTTAAACATGCCACGAGATGGGGCACCTAAGACGAGATTGCTTATAGCAGACTCAGCAACCTCTTCTGCTATTGCATTTGCAACGTCATCTGATTCAGCAAGTGCAACTTCTACTTGCACCTGCATTCAAAATATAGCGGATTACGCTTTTGTCACCTCCGATTTTCTTACTATCAAACTTCACAGAATAAGAAAGTTAATTTACCTTCCTATAAGCACACATTTTCTTGTATGGAACAAGCATTTCACTCGCCTGCCACTCCATTTCCTTTCGATAGGCAGCTACTACGTCCTCTCGTACTCGCGAAATAGGAATCAGACTTCCCACTACAATCACAACAAGAACAAGAATTTCTAAACATAATAGAAAATGAAAAATGTTCAAGACATGAGATTCAATTGTTTCGCGACACATGAACTCGAAGAAGCAAAGCTTACTTGGTGTTGGAACTCCGGTGATCCTTTCCCGGACATGAATCAACTTGAAGAAAACATTTCCCTCCGGAACAAACTTATCCAGAGCCCACCTAACTATGTATTTGCTATTTCTGTCCCCACTGACAGCAATGCCAACAATTGAAAGAGAAGAAGGTTGAATATTTTCACCTCCTTCCGTAATTTCACTCCCATTCCCATCCATCTCTCTAACACTCCTCTGTGGAACTGGAAATCCTCTGTAGCATGTAGAAACAAAGCATAATAGCACAACCGAATATGTCAGCATTTCCAATACAACAAATTAGCAAATTGAAATAATCCTCAAAGTCAAACTACCAAAAATTTGAAGGAAAACGAGTGTGCGGAAATCAATAAGGGTGTGCAAAGAAAGAAAACGAGTGTGTAGAAATCACTTCCCGCTTCCCATATAAATATAAAATTCCATGAACTGGCACTCAAAAGTTCAAAAAAAACAACAAAAACTCAAAACCCCAGAAAAGTAATGCACAGAAAACAAAAGAAAAAAGGGGCATTTAGACAAGGACCTAAAGAAGATTATTTTTTCATTATAACCGGGATGCTTTTATAAATCTAGTTTTAGTCCCTAACTTTAAAACTCATTATCAATCATATTAAATACCCCTGCCCACTTTTATTATTTTCAAATTTTCTTTCTAAAATTCCTAACTTAATCTTCAATTAGGCCTTAAAATAGGAATTTTTATTTCTACAAATCAAATTTAGTAATTTAAAATGGAAGACTTTTTTTTGTTTGTTCAAAACAAAATGGAAGACTTTTTAAAATATTTTTCTAATGAGAATTAAACTATATAAAAATTTATACAGACAATCACAAAACCAAACAAATAAATTAATATGCAAACACAATAAACAATATACATAATAAAGGTACATGAATATATGTATACATATATATAGGTGCATATGTATAGGTACACATATATACATAGGTTCATATGTATAGGTGCAGAAATGTATATATAGGTACACATATATACATAAGTTTATATGTATAGGTACACAAATGTGCCTATATATCGGTACATGAATATATATTTATGTACATATGCATAGGTACACAAATTATGTATTAATTTATATACATGCATATAAACATATATGCATTGTTACCACTTAAGCAATTTTTTACCCGTATTGAATACACATTAAGTAAAAATCTTTTATTTATAATAGTAAAAATAAAACAAAACTAAAGTTAATAATTATTAGCTAGATTTTAGGTGATATATAAAGTCAAAGGACCAAAATCAGTATTTAATCTTACACCCAACTTTAATAAAAAATAGATCTTATTTAGAGATTATAATCTAGTTTCCTAAAGAAAAACATACCAGCTGCTCATGAGAAAAGAACAAAAACCTATCAATATCTCTCTCTTCAAAAACACGTTGACATTCAACCTCCATTTGCAAAACTGGAAATTTGGAATAAGTTATAGCTGGTCAGAAGCAGATGACGTGATTCCACCAAGGCATGTTTGATTCTGGTACGACTTTTCAGTTTCTGTTTGTTTTCAACGCAATGTAAAACTTGTTTTTGTATTTATAAGTGTAATAATCTATATTACTGCTTCACGGAAGCGTTTGAAAATCCACCACCTTTGGACTCTTACCTAAAAGGCTTAAGATGAGAGCAAATTCGATGCTCCGGAAACCACCATGAATTTTCTCCTATTTATCTGCTAATTAATTAGTAATTAGGCACTATCAGAAGTCACGAGATGATAGAGACCTTCGCATGCTAAAATACTACAACTGCAATTTCCTTATATATATACATATTATATATATATATATATATATATATATATATTATATTAGCAGCTGGTACAGAGAACTTAACTAGTTATTTCTTAGAATCTGGACGACATTTATTAGCATGTATGTATATGTATAATACCACTGAATCAGAATGCATAATCTTAATTAGAATTTAAAACCATTCAATTAATCCCAGAGTGAGTGGTTTATATAAATTATATTCATCTTGCGTAAGTCATTGCTTTAGTGGTATGTTTACTCGATTAGTTTCTGAAATATGAGTGTTAAAATTATTATGATCCTGATTCTCTACGCATATGAAAAAGAAAAATTGTTGGTTTCACATTAAAATTTGGACTACAATATTTTGAATTAATTATTAATTTTCTATGTATAAATTGTCCAAGACCATGACATGTTTTTTTCTAGTAACATAAAAATTTAGAGGGAGATTGGCTATTATCACCGCCAGGGCATACCTACAACCTCAAGCCATAAGAACTTACTCGTGACACCTAATTATCAGCTGTCACTGGTATGGATTTACGTAAAAATTTACAGAACTTGCACCAACAAGAATAGATGACGGGGTTTGACCTTGGATTAAGGATTAACCACATACATGTCCTTACCAATTGAACCAACTTTCGTTGGCCAAGGCCATGACATTACACATGAAAATATGATAGAAATAATCAAACATTTGCATAAGAATGGTCCTTCAAAAAATTGAAGTCCAATGCATGTGGTAGCAAAGTAAACAAACATGACCAGAATAATTAGTTGGTCTATCAAAAAATCGAAGCCCAATGGGAGAAATATGAATTTTGTTTGTTTAATTTAGTTGGTCTATCATTTTTCCTTGTTTAATAAAATCTTTAGTTGGTGTCGACGACCAACAATTACCGTGGACTCATCCAAGAGTACGACATTTGAAGCTTTTGACTTAGTAGCTCAACCTTTTCCATGCATGTCGATTCAACACCAACTTTGATATAACCATTTTCTATTGCATTTTGTTGGTAGGTTGCTAGGTCGTCTTGTTTTCTTTGAGCCACACTCTGGACTTCTCTTTAAAAATAGAGCAGATGCTCACAAAAAGTATATGTAAACTTATTGTCAAACATGATCATAAGCGATTTTTGAAAGCGTTTTTGTCCGTCACTACTATAAATTTGTTGCACCGTCAAGTTCACGTGAACCTTGGTTGAGTACACAGAAGATATATAGGCAAATAATATTATCAATGTCTACCAAATGTAACGCTCTAGAGAGCATAGCCATTGTTGTATCTCAGCTACAAATCTTTTGTAGCAACGATATCTGAGAGTTGATCATGGCGAACTAGCTAATCGATGACCGTTGAGGTACCCGCCTGTTCCCCGGAAAGCAACTCCGTCGACCTGATTAGCTAGTTCGCTGCTTGTTTGTGGATGCACTGGGGACTGCTTGTTCTTGTACTCCCGTTGAGTCGAAAGCTTCTTCTTTGGAATGCAACTCTAGCATGTGGATTCCGCTCTTTAATAATTTGCGAGGAGAAAGTTAGGATTCACCTTTGCGTTAGATTTTCCATTTCCAATATCGCTTGTATAAAATACACACTAATCAAAGTTCGGAAATGAAATTGTTGGATTTATTTTCTTGGAATTTATATTTGGGTACCAAACTAGAAAATGGAAAATACAAAAAAAGTATGAATATGGTACATAATGGGCAAAGTTGTATCAAATTTCAGGACCGGAGGCAAACAAGCTAACAAGGCCTCGAAATACTTGCGCCGATAATTGGTGTGCTTGAAAGAGTTCCCCGTCCAAATTCCATACACTCTCGTTGCCGGAAGACGTGAACGTAAAAGCAGTGGTCTGTACCAAACATATGAACAAAAAATATTACGGTCGAGATTAATTTGACAACACGAGTGATGAAAACATGATGAATAATCATATATACCTTGTGATGTTCAACAAACTTGAAATCGAAGGGGTTTCCACCCTTCTTTGCAAGCTGGGTAAGATGCCTGCAAATTAATCATACATAAGAAATTTTTTACTGTGATCTTCGTGGATAAAGAAGCGAAAAAGTATCGACATATGCACGATAATTGATGCCAAGAAAAGGTAAAATCTTCAGAATTTTGCATAAAAACCTCTGTAACAGATAATTCTTAAGGTGGTGAGAGGAATTATAGACAGATGGTTAAGAACTTGGAATTGAAACCTCCATAGAAGAACACTTCAACAGACTAAACAAATAGACGACTCTAGACTGCCATGTTACTAATGGGAGCCTTTCAAATGTATCATAAAAATCATTTGGCCGTCAAAAGATTGGTGCAGCTCCGAATGTGCTCATCCCAACAATTTGAAACCCGAAATATTTTTCTAGCTTAAATGTGGGAACCAATATCAGTTATTATCCAATTCTCAAGGGGAGAAGGAAGGAATGTGCATTTAGATGGGGGCTATAAATTATTACCATAGATAGAGAGCATGAGAGCAGTCTTTGATCAATATGAGATGCATGAAACCGTCTGAAAGGTGTGCATCGGCCACCAAACCGTCAGGTGCTCTTTCATTTCTATTGGAAATTACTGCGGCACCAATGCTCAGAAACTTTCCCTTTGATATGGACCATTTTGTTTCTCCTGGATATGAGCAAGGGGTGGTGCTGCTACAGACCTTGCAGTTAACACGGCATATTGCTTGATCGGATTTATTTGGGCTCCAAAATGATCGCTTGCGACCGCTCAAACTTCCTCTTTCAGGAATTGACTTTCCTTCTGGTTTGACTTCTATATATGCTACTTCTGCCTCATAGGACCTGAATGATACGACATATATAAGATAGATGGTTCAATGTTGTTAATTAAAATAAAAGATAATTTCTTGTTAGTCACAATTCATAGAAAGCTAATGAAGAGAATCTACACGGTGAAAGTATATTGGGAAACAAATACACAGAGACCATATGAATGATTTAAGACCCAACATTCGTGATTTTGGGAGTCGCATAGCAAAATATGAAATCCAACTAGTAAATTACCGGTGCTTTAAAAATACCCTTGTTCCTGCATAATCATATCTTTTCGGACCCATCCAACGGTATTTTTCACTCTCAGTAATGACATCTCCATAAAATCCATACCTACAAAATATAGAACATCTGGAATTTTAGATAACTTAAAATGAGAATCAAATATCTGATTTTCCAGACCAGAGCATCACCCATATCATTGAGTAATTGTAATGAGAAACTACCCGGCAAAAGACGCTGCATAGCGCACAAAAGGTTCAACCTTTGATGTAGATGTTGTTTTCCACCTTACAACTTGGGCTACATCAAGGGAAACCCTTTTCCCAAGGACAATGTGAAATGTCGATGTTATAGGATCTCGAGCACCAGTTGTGCTGACAAAATGAAAAGAAAAAAAAAAAGTGAACACCTTACATTGGGCCAAAGGGAACAATACCAGATGAAATAAAGGTAGAATGATACGGAGATATGTTATTATGTCCAATAGACACATTGAATATTAACGGTTTTTGTGAAATGTGCATAGTGAATTCATATATGATAAACGATAAGAGATATACTTAAATACATCCCATGACAACAAATAGGAAGAGACCTAAAGAAGTTTCAACTTTTGATTAGGCACTTCAAGTTCAAGCTTTCTGATGCAACATTGAAAAAAGTGGATTCAACCAACTCCTACAAGATCTAGGACCAAGAATCATACTGGAACAGGATCGAGAGCAGCAATCTATTAACATTTCTAATATCCATCACTACTCAGCAGAGGTTTACTATCATAAACACTAATTTCAAGAAATATTCCTTGGCATTTTGTAAGTTGGTGAACTATATTGCAATTTAAACAATCTAAATACCACATTATATATGTAAACTACAGTCAAACGGTTAATTATGTTCAATTCAAATTAAGTATCAATTTGGAAAACATTGTGGGTAATGCAAGTGTAGACCAAATAAGGCAGAAAAATTTGAATGCTGGCTGAGAAGTGTAGAGAAGTACCACATCACAATGGCATCGGTAGAGCCAGCGGGAATAATTCCAAATCTGAAATGCTCAATGGGGAATGGAAACTCTGGATCTTCATCTGCTGGGTTTTGGAAAGCAGAAAAAACAGTAATCATGTTTTAGGCATTAGAAAATACAAACACAAATACTATATACTATTATATCATGTTTGTACAACAGAACCAATCAGCCGATGGGGGAAGAAATATCCTCAATTCTTGTAGTGTTAGATACATCCAGTGATATGTACGAAAATAACCAGTTACAACTAGAAATCAAATCAAAGCTGATGTGTATGGAAAATATTATTATGATACATACTGATAACCGGGGCTCCCGAACCATTCTGGATTGGACTTGGGAGGAGAGGAGACTGCTCAATGTTCTGAGAAGAAGTTCCAATAACTGTTTCATTTGGATCATGAACACAGAAACTGTCATGACATGTATCAGAAGGAAGAAAACCTGAAGGAGTTGGCGGGTATGGAGCTTTAGGCCTTGAAGAAAGAAATCCATTGAGGATTTCATTGAAGAAACCATCACCGCCCTAGTTCCAAATCAATTATTACCAAGTAATCAACAATTAGGAATAGAATAAGTTCAAAATCCTAAAAAGGAATAAAATATAGCATCAACTGAAGAAGTATGCCAGTATAGATGTTCCTTTTACAAAGATTGAAATAAGTCTAGGAAAGTTATAACTTACAACGGCTATAACTCCGTCATATGAAGCAAGCTCTTCGTTACCTATAGATGCCATCATATCATATGCCTGCCCTGACCTTTGGGTCACAATGACCTGATGTTGGAATTGAAAACAAAATTTAAGAAGGATCACTTTGTATATTCAATTGGTTTGCTTGTGGTCTTGATTCCCATTACAGGAGTAAATGAACAAGCTAGAACTCTACCTTTGTTTTCACCTTAGCTTGGGAGAATATAGGAGCCACCAAGTCCCAAATTTTGCAGCCGTTTCCCTTCCCACTCTTTGGATGAACAAAAACCTAGTCAATCAGAAAAAGATTCTGGAAAAATATAATACCACTTTATGTCAATTTTGATAAACCACCGAAAGGACTCAAAAACCCAAACAAGCATAATGATATAGCGATTGGCAAACTACAAAACATACCAATAGATTCTTTGGTCGCCCCTGTTCTAGGGCCAGAGAAGCATTAATCTGATCGACCCACATCTGACATATTTGGAGATCATTATGACCAAATGTATATGCAGCCAGGACCCGAAGAGAAGGCAGAGTCTTTGACTGCTGGAAACCATGCACTATAAAGCGGTAAACCTGAACCTATGTAAACACAAATGACATCAATACCATATGAGGGAGTGAAACAAAATAGCCAAGAATGGGAATTGAACAAACCTCAGATTCATGACGACCCGAAAGGCATCTTCTATCATTTGAAACCTTTGGTATATGGATCAAACCGTGGCTGATCAACTCAACAGAATACACATCGGAAAATTTGATCTCGGTTGCAACCTTTGAAGTAAATGTGATGCCCAAACAAGTTGAGTCATCCTGATATATTAGACAGTCATAAAAATTTAAAAATTTCATTATTAAACGGTATAATCAACTCATCGATTAACGATCATAAATGCTTCACCGATTAATAATACAGGATCCCAAGTAAATTAATTAACAAAGTAAAATGTTTGTCACAAAGCTCAGGCAAAAGTGACGAAAAATCAGAAATTTAGAGGAACCCAGTTGCCATTAGGCCTAATAAGCAGCAGAAATCTCAGAATCCATACTAAAATTCAAAAGTATCACAAATTTAACACAATTAAGAACAAATTTCAATCTAGAGTTGATAAAAATATAAACTTTACTATCAAATAAATCAATTTAAAGACAAAAACAAAAGGGAAAGAAGAGGAGAGAAATTAAATACATTTTCCAATGGCTCGAGCGATTTCCAAGACAACCCATCTGAGTTTAAGAAGAGAAGGACTTCCCCGACGCGGTCCAAGGTGAGGCTGCAGCTCAAAGCCGCCGCCGTGGCTCCGCCGTCAAACTGCGCGTGCGGGAGAGGGGGAGATTCATCTGGTTCAATACAGCAATCTACATCACGTTCCATTCAACGAGGTTTGAATTATTTGAAGGATAATGTTGAAGGCGGCGAAAACGGAAGAACTTTCAGGTGGAATTTCAAAAAACCGGTGATCGCGTTCGTTGGGCGAAGTGGAATTTGGCGCTTTTATTGACCACAAAAGGAAACAAAACGACAGGAAAACGGGCCGTTGCAGCCAGAGATCTAGGCTTCTAGCATGTTTGCTTTTCTCCGGTTATTTTCTTTTTACCCTTTGACCATGGTCATTGTTTGTTGGTCAGTGCATGAAGCCAAATCCAACCAATAAAATCCGGTAAAAAATATGTTTATGGTTAAATGATAAGTTTGTTGGTCAGTGCATTGTGTTTATCTTTGTATTCAAGGTTGAATTTTTCTTCTCATATATTAGAGAGGTACGCTATCCACATACCTTATTTTACTTCTTACACATCCATTGATAATTTATGTCCGTTGATCTTCTTCAGTTCATCCGATCCTACGGCCGAAAATTAAAAATGTGTGTGAGGAGTAAAATGGGGTGTGTGGATATTGCATCCCATATTAGATTGGTCCAAAATACCACATTGTAAAACAAATTTGCAAATTAAATTGTCCAAATTTTTTTTTTTTTTTCAAAAGTAAAATTCTTTTTTTTTCAGAAAACATAACATGATAAAACATCAAACAAAAAAGGATCTATGCGCTACCTAAATTACAATCATTAAATTGCGAGTTGAATTAGAGGAGTTTAAAAGGTTTTTAGTCAAAATGGTCATGAGATTGGTATAACTTCTCACATTGGTTTTTGAGATTTCAAATCGTAGAAGTGATCTTTGAGTTGGTCCACTGTCAATAATTTGTTCAAACTCAGGATTAGTTCTATCGATTTCAAATCTTAAGGACCAAAGTGAGGAGTTATGTCAATTTTAGAAATTATTTTAGCTCAATGCCGAGTTTAAAATACCCCCTCATCTGCCAGTTAGTACTACAGTTTAGTGATATTCCTCTTTACTTGTAAGTGAAAAGTCTTAGGTTTGATTCTCGTCATAGACAAATTTAAACCACATTACTGCTAGCCCATAGTGAGGCGTAACCCACTATCCCACAGATAATATCGTTTGTTAAAAAAAAAAAAAAAAACCCTCCTCTAATTAACTTCAACAGCATGTTGTTTTCATGCTCTAATGTAACAGATTTTGTAGACAATAAAACGGGGCAATAACAGGACTCTTGTTGGCAAGCGGAGCCTTGTCACGGTAGCACGGTGTAAACCTTCACATCGTCCATGTCCGGGCTTCTCACTGAGTACTGAAATGTCCATCCGTGGCAAGTTCCGGCGTGCACGCCCTTCTTATTGATGGCAAAAACAGCCCCAACAAAACCAGGGAATTTTCTCGTGATTGTGATATTGCATCCTTCGCAGCGAGTTTAGGTTCCATCCCTAATCTCATACTCTCCACAACTTGATAACTGTAGTTCAATCATTTAATAGATTCAGCATAGGAGCAGATTGGGGACTAAATACACAGGGCATGACAGAAAACAAAGCCTGCTTGACGCACACGCAATGCATTCTTTACCGGAGTTGCAAAATGATGGATCGGATTGTTACGTTCAAAACTCAAGCCACCAGGCCGGAAGGAAACCAGTTTTTAATGCTTGACAAGCCTCCAACAGGTATGGTTTGATTAATGACAGTATTTGCTTTACATTTAAGACAAACTGTACTTCTTGATTAAGGCTTTAAGAAGGCAAGTCAGTAGCAACATTCATAACTTCATCGTCGCCCAAAAGGAAAACTTCAAAAATAGTAAACTGTTGATATTGTTGGAGCAAAACCGAATTTCAAATACGAAGATTTGTAATTGTTGACTGAAATTGGCATCCTATAGCAATATACTCTACAAGAGAAGAACGTAAGACCAGGAGCAAAGATGACCAGTGCATTACCATGGAAAGAAACGCATCGTGACATCACCATCTCCGGTTGCACCACAAGCACCAACTTCGTCATCTGCATATGCAGATGATCTTGCAATGGGTCCATCACCCACCCTGCAGTCAAGAAACTGTGCTTTCACTCATGCACTCATGCACTCATGCAATCATGCACTCGGAGTTCTGTATTAGACTCCCCTTCGTACCAACCCGAGTAATCGCATGTATCATAATCTTGATCACATCCAACGGTGATCCATGATATTGCAAATCATACCAGAGGACATATACGTAATTTTATCATCTATTTTGAACAAGCAAGGAAACGGCGGTGGTGTGGGGTGCTTACCACTAACCGCCATAACCGTCTTTACGTGGTAGTGGGATAAAATTTCCACTGTTTTTCATACACAATTTAGATGACCAATTAGAAACGTGAACACCGTAATCAGGCCCTTCAAATTTCATCATCTTTGATCCTTAATGGTCCCACAATCTAAGCACTTTGATTCAACGGCTAGCTTTAATTCACCAGTTACGTTTCCATAAGATGCGCCGTGTGCATGCAAACCCTAGCATGCTCGAGATTTTAAAAAAAAAAACTCATACCTCAATAGTTCATATTCCATAATCTCATTTTTTCCAAGAAACCGAATTAATTTCCGGAAGAAAATTTTGTTTCCCATCGGAGTGAACAAAATTGAGAGATTAATTTTGTTGAAAAATGGCGAGGCAAAAGCAAATAGATGGAGCATACATCAGGAAAGGGCCATGGACTGCTGAGGAAGATGAGGTGCTCATAAGTCATGTGAAGAGAAATGGTCCTAGAGACTGGAGCTCCATTCGATCCAAAGGACTCTTGCCGCGAACTGGAAAATCATGCCGGCTCAGATGGGTTAATAAGCTCCGACCGAACTTGAAGACGTAAGTAAGCCCTACGAATCCTTGGAATATTATACAGATATCAGACACTAATTAGTTTTTTGTAAGTTCAGTTGATGAGTGTTCATTAATTTGTTATGTTCACGCTTTTGTCGATTATTCGTGGGTTTTTGGCAATTTAGTTGTTGTAATCTGTATTTTCTTGGTTAAGATTGACGCTGACAAAAAATGTGAACTTGAACTTTTACAACAAAGTGGATGCAAGTTTTCTGCAGAGGAGGAGAGGATGGTGATACAACTGCAAGCGCAATTCGGGAACAAGTGGGCGAAAATCGCGACGTATCTGCAAGGCAGAACGGACAATGATGTGAAGAATTTCTGGAGCGCTCGGCGAAAGAGGTTTGAGAGGATTCTGCAGAAATCGACATCCTCAAACTCCCCAAAAAACAAAGGGAATAGCCTTGTGCATCATGAATTTCCAGTGGATAAGGTAAGGTAGCATTGTTCTCAAATTTCCAAGACAACTTTTTCAAATTAACAATTGTGAATTCTCAGGTTTCTTCTCATCCAAGCAATTCCTTTTTGAATTCTGAAGAGTTGGGAATGGTGGATCTACCGGATTTGGTGAAAGCGAACCAACTGCTGAATGTGGAAGCAGAGCAGCAGCCCATGCTTGAGGCCACACCGATTAATATGATCCCGTCTTCTGATTTCCCACCACACTTATCTTTGTCTCAGCTTCCTCAGCCCCAACTAGACCTCTCATTTTTATCAGGATGCAAAGAAATTGACCAGGACCCTATCGTTCTGAACTTGCTGGACGTGTTCGGGCAGGATATCCCACCTCTTGGACTGGAGGAGAATGTTCAAGGTAACAAGTTAGGAGAGCTTAAAGACCTTTCGACCCCTGACATTTTCTTCGATGAATTCCCACCTGAGATGCTTGATTATCTCGAAACTCTTACAAGCTCGTCAGAGTTATGAATTCCTGGGAGTCTTGTGTAACTGTTATTTGGTATGAATTCTGGGACACGATTGTTTGATACACTAGAAATGAAGATTAGAACTTGTTTAACAAATATTCTGTTTAATTGTTGAACATGACGAAAATCGCTTCTTTATACAATGTGCTAGTCCAATATACTGCAACCTGAGTCCATAAACTCAGTGTTCACAGATCTTATTAAGAAATTTACATAATCAATGGTGATAAAATACATTATCCTAATAGTAACTCTACCCAAAGTAAGAAAACAATGCCAAAACCAACCACAACGTCCAATTCAGTATTAAATCCAAGCTTTTTCACAGCTGCACCAAACAATTCATGGTCTACCATGCTCCAACTCGAAATAAAGTTTGAACCTTCGTAGGACTGGCAAAGGTCATAAATTCTTCTACTTTGTAATCATCGTCTCAGCCAGATCTGGTTTCAGTCTCAAAGCATTAGTCAGTTGGACTGCCCAAGGAATTTGTATCATCTCCAGATTGTTTCATTAGCATCTGTGAAAATTGCGTTGTGATGTTCCATGAGGCACTGGACAACCTCAATGGCGCCGAAGTCCATGGGCACGCCATCATCCAAGGGGATGGAATCATCTACGGCATCACCTTCATCTGAATCCACAATAAAAAAAATACGCACAAAAGAAATGAATATGTTCTTTCGAAAAACCAACAATATAACACCTGTTTAGTTAGTATAATTTCTCTAAAATAGAAATAGGTTGCTAATGAAGAACCGCTCACCAGAAAGCATGTCCCACGCAGTATAAGTAGGCTCAAGATCCAAGTTCTTCCTGGAAGGACCTTTTGACGGCTGATTCCAATATTTCCTATATAGGTCCGGTGTCTTACCCTTCTGCCAAATTATAACAGGGGCCATCTCCATCGCGAGACTTTGGGTGCTCATCTGTGTACAGTTAACAACTATTTAAGCAAGCTTACCAACGATTCAGGCTATGAACAACCCGCCATGCATACAACAGAGGAGAGAGAGAGAGAGAGAGAGAGAGAGAGAGAGATGCTTCCTGCCTTGTTAAGAACTGATTTCTGGCTAACACGGAACAGTAATGCAGTGACAAATTCTAGGGTTGTGTAGTTGACTGTAGGAAGCCTCCTGAGCATGTTTCTCATCGCATGTATGCTGGATTGAGCACCTTTGATCTCATTATAAAGCTCAAATGTGGTTAGTGGCTCAGGAAGGGTAGCTAGGTAACATTTGACTAGAGCCGCTACGTCAATTGGGTTTACACCCTCTGGTAATGGTGCATTTGAATCTGATATTACAACACTGGATTAGTGTCATCCAAATAGAACTAAGAAAATTATGTTTCAAAGAAATTATACACACTTCACATACCTTGGTTGTACAGTGAAACCAGTTGGTGAATGACTTTTCTATCTCCCTCGCCTTTAAATAGATAAGGTGTATTTAGTCCTAGGAGTAAAAAACATCACGAACAAGTTAATCATACTTGCAAAGGAAATCAAAGTAATATATGTATAAGTGATCATACATTCACCAGAAGTGTATAAATTAGAGAAGTATAGACTATAGAGTACCTGATAAAATGAGATAATCTGCACATCTGACCAAAATTTGAGGAATGGGCCTACTAGATTGTTGCCGTTGTACAATAACTTCAATCGGAACTCCAAAAACTGAAAATAAAAATTTAAATAACTCTCACCATTCACCATTTAACCCAAGATTAAAAGCAACTACCATCCTGATACAGTTTATCTTGACACACAAACCACCAAATCAGGGAGATGCAGAGGATCCAGAATTTCACCATTCTTCAAATAATGCTAACTATAAAAACCTGAGTCATTTTCTATAAATTCTCCAGCTACAAATTTCACCTTACAGCTATAAGTACAAATACATTTTAGGGGGAACCCCGTGTGACAGAAGGTCATATGTAATATTATCCGAAGTCAAAGAAACAAAGCTTCCAAAGTTTCCTTAATCCCAACTTCGTCCACCAGCACTAACTGCTACCCACTATCTCATCTCCTACAATTAATGTGTATATTCCTTGCTTGTTGATCCCAGAGAAAAACCAGACATGGGTCATTGGAGAAGAAGTAGCCGGACAGCCAAACAAGCCACAAATCCTCAACAATCCTCACTATAACCCTTGAAACCAAATGTAGTACAGTATCTCAGTTTCAAATTCCATCCAATTGAACACTGTAAATCTCACAGATAAAAAGCTGTTTCCAAATATAACAATTATGGGTGTGCTATCCACACATCCCTTTTTACTTCTCACACACCCCTTGTTAATTTATGTCCTTTGATCTTCTTTAATTTAGTCAATCCGACAACTGCAAATTAAGAGGGTGTGTATGAAGTAAAAAGGGGTTTGTGGATAGCACACCCCTACAATTAATGATGCTAGGCAAAAAAGTATATGGAGGGTGTAGAAAATTCAAGAAACTTACCGTCGGTGCTTGCAACACCCTGAAATGAAAAGAACAAGATTAGACTTTCAAAATGTGTATAACAAAGAAGAAAAAGAAAGGTAACAATTGTTTCAAAATTCTATACCTTCTGCCATCTTTCAATATCACTCAAAATAGTTCTGCTCTTTTGGGCAGTCTTCTTTGCCACCTGAAAGAAAAATCACCGTTTCAAATGTGTCACTGATGAGTTCAACTAAAAAAACATGCTCTAGGCACACATTTAGATTATCAAGCTCTGGAGCATTTACAGAAGTCAGTATTTACGATCAATTGCATTCACCGTTAGGGTTAAAGAGACAGAAAAATAGTACTATACGTTCAGTGACTTCAGTCTAAGTTCAAGTTGGATATGAATCATTATCGCCTAACAAAGTTCTAGCCAGTTTACCTCTTCAACTTTTATCTTCCCAACAGAAACCTTTTCCTTTGTCTCTGATAAGCCCTTCCTAAACAATGTACCAGTTGTCGCAGCAGCAGTTATAAGGCGTTCCTGCACAGCATGTCTTGTAGCTGGTTGTTGAAGAATCGCCCATCGACTTTTGAACATTGACCCAACTCGTTCTGCCACATCAGCAACATTCACTTTTGCATCTTTAGTGACCTCTCCAACAAATGTTCCAGCTTCTTTAATCTTCACCCCTGCATTAAAATATAGTTGGCTATAGTCAAACACCAATCTTTTTTCTTAGAAAATGATTAAACAATAAAAAACGGTGTAATCGGAAGGTACCTGAGGAAGAAAAGAATTCGGTAGCCGTCTCTTGTGTGATGGGGGGTGAGAACGGGAAAGCCATTGTAGCAGTTGCAGAGACCAGAATCAAGTGATAAAGGCAAAGACCAGTTCAGCCTGTTTTGAAGGGAACAGATAAAAAATATGTCAAAGAAGATCGAAGGCCACTACTTTTCAGAGGTTCTACAAATTCAAGAAAAAAAAATTGGAATAAATCACAACGGTTTCCCTTTTCGCTAAGAAAAACTAAGGTATATATAAGAAGGAAACCAGCTTTGATTTCACAGGCAGCAAGTCTCTTGAATCCATTTATTAACACGAACTCGAAAACCAAGTTAAACAATAAATCATCAAAATTTCCCTCCACTTCAATAAATCAACGTAAACAATAATCTTTCTAAGTCAACTGTTTGGCTGGTGAGAAAATGAAAGAAAGTCAAACCCCTCCCCCCATCATTCCCAAATACAAAATTTCTCAACTTAAAATTAAAAAAATTATGATCTCAACTCAGCCAATCAGCTCGAATCAATTCTCTTTCACTGTAATCTGTCTAAAGATTATTCCTTTTTCATCAAATTTTATCCAATTATCAAAACCCAGTTCCTACTAATTACATATAAAAATTGGCCAAATCAACATCAATCAACCTGATTAAAATTTTAATTACAAATTGAAAAGAAAAATAGTACTAATACAGCAGTAGTTGAAGAAAATTTTAATTTAGTTTCCACTAATTAAAAACAAACAAAAACCCCAGTTTTAATCAGTGAAATTCGAGAAAAGATTACCTCTGTGGGGCTTGCTGATCAAGGAAGCTGGAAGCGAAGAAGCTGAAAGGCGAAAATTGCACAATTGTAAAAAGAAAAATCCCTTCTTTTTAGAGAGAGAGAGAGAGAGAGAGGAGAGAGAAAGTCGTCCTCTCTAGAAAATTCAAAAAAGGCGCTTGTCTGCGATTGGTTGGGCATTCAGTGGGGTAGGCGGACGAATAGTATGACGCCATGTAGGCGCTAACTGGCGAACACGCGGACTGGGACCCGCGGGTGATCCTGGAGGTTTTTTAACTGATATAACCGTCGCGCGCGCAGACTGAGATTAACACTTTTGTTTGGTTTAAAGTTTAAAGTTAAGACAGAGATTAACGTATTCTTTTGTTGAAAGTAGACTGAGATTAACATCCCCCCTGTCCCCACCTTAATCCATGAATATTCAACTTTTTAATCAAACTGCCTGCGTCAAGGGCCCCACTCCACTCCCACGTTGTTATCTTTTCTGTTATGGTGACGATGTTACGTAAATCAAGGGTGAGGATTGAGGGAATCAATCAAACGGTTGGCAATAAATAAGAAAGTTGGAATAATAAACCTGCTCATAGCAGGTAAGGGAAGGAATAAGATTCTCTTAGGATCCGTTTAACCGAAAAATTGAACAGTTATGAATTAATTTTTGGGAAGTTTAACAAAAAGCTCCCGGTACTGTTCACTTTAACGAAAAAACACATTTTTACACTAAAAAGTCAATCCTAGTACTATTCATTTTTCCCTTTATTTTGTCCTTATCATTAAAACTCAAAGTTTGCAAGCCCTTTTCATTAGTTTTCCTTTAATTTTTTTGTTTACATTCACTATTTTTTTTAGGAATTTTAACGAAAAGCTCATGGTACTTTAACGAAAAATCATATTTTTACAATAAAAAGTTAATCATGATACTATTCACTTTACCTTTTATTTTTATTCTTATCGTTAAAACTCAAAGTTTTTCGAGCTATTTTTATTAGTTTTCATTTTTTTGTCCATCTTCTTTATATCTTCACCTTTTACTGTTTATCTTCTTCTATTTTTTTTCCGGTTAATCGTTTCATGTTCATTTTCTTCTCTCTTCACATTCATTTAGTAGGATAATGTTTGGTTGTTATTGTTGTTGAACTTTTTTTTAACAAATGATATTATTTACACTACCAGAGTGGACTCAACCTTACAATAAGCTAACAATGACATGGTTCAAATTTTCCTTTGACGAGAATCGAACTTAAGACATCTTTTATAAATAATATTGTTATTGTATTTAAATCTTGGATTTTCAGCTTTTTTTTTATATACAGAAAATAAATGGTTAATATTAAAAAGAAAATATTTGTAACACTGAATAATAAGTAGCAATGATGCCATACTCGTAAATCACTGTTTATTTATGTTTGGTATTGTACTGCACCGCATCAGACCGAATACATCTATTACGGAGCTTCCATCTTGGTGTCCATGCTAGAGTCCCCCACAATCCTCCTCCAAAACCAGTGCTCCTGCCACACACTCTCCATCTTCTCAATCGGCACATTCTTCGTCTCCGGCAAAAACAAGTACACAAACACCGTCATCACCGCCACCCAACCCCCGAAAAAGAAGAAAATCCCAGCCTTGAAGTGGCACAGCATTGCTAGAAAAGTTTGAGCAACAATGAAAGTGAACAAAAAATTCACCACCACATTGATACTTTGTCCCGCTGATCGAATTTCCAACGGAAAAATCTCACTCGGAACCAACCATCCGAGCGGCCCCCATGACCACCCGAATCCCGCTACATAAATGCATATCAAAACCAGCACCAAATAGGCATACCCTTTGCTCACTCCGCCGCGATCACCAAGCTGAGCTGCCATTACACCTCCCACCATAATTTGTGAAACCAACATTTGAATCCCACCAGCTAAAAACAACGCTCTTCGCCCACATTTGTCTACGATAAGCATAGATACGAATGTTGAGCTTGTACCAACCACTCCAGTCGTCACGGCAACGGACAAGAGCGAAGCGCTTTCTCCCAACCCAATTGTTCGAAAAAGTATGGCGGAATAAAAGGATATGACATTGATCCCTGTCACTTGCTGAAAAAATGGTATGGCTATTGCCATCACAAGCTGAGGCCTATAATTTCTCTCCAGGATTTTCTTGAAAGGGTGTTTGATGTTTTTCGATATGTTGTTTGCTTTGATCAGATCATCGAGTTCTGCTTGGACATCATCGACACCTCTGATACGTTGTAGCATTTGCTTGGCTGTTTGGTGATCCGCGCTACGCTGGATTAAGCTGTTAGGTGTTTCGGGAAGGAAAAATGCTCCCAGTGTTAGCATTGAGGCAGGGACTGCAGCCATGGCTAGGGAGATTCGCCACCCCCAACCGCCTTTGATCTTTTCAGAGCCGTAGTTGATGAGGTTAGCTGATAATACGCCAATGCCGACGCTAAATTGGAAGCCATTGTTAATTGCTCCTCTGTATTTTGGTGGTGCCATTTCTGAAAGGTACAATGGAACAGCCTGCGCAACACAAACAAAGATTACACAAGTAACACGAAAAATAGATACATCGAAAAGGGTATGCTTATATGATTAATGTTGGGGGCAAAAAGTGCTACCTGATTTCCAAAACCAATACCAACTCCAAGCAATAAGCGGCCGAGGATGAGCATGTAGATGTTCATAGCTGCGCCGTTTAGAGCTGAGCCGGCAAGGAATGCAGCTCCACCGGCAAGGATTGAAGGCTTGCGGCCGTAAGCCCTTGTGACCAAACTGGCAAAAAGGGAAGCTACAAGACCAGCTATGTAGAGTGAGGATGTGAACGAGGTCAACAATTCACTGTCGAATTTACAGTAGTTGCTGATTTTGGTGTCCGATTTCATCTTACTGTTTACCTCGGGGAAGAATTTTTTCAGAAACGGCTCCATTGAAGTCACGCCGCCTGAAATTCCAATGTCGTAGCCGAAAATTACACCTCCTGTGGCTGCCAGCATGCAAGACAGGATGACAAACGGCGTCATCCTCCCGTTGTATTGCCCGGCTTCGCCTGCTATTGCTAACCCAACTGCCATTGCTTCTTCCAAGCTCACACACAAAGAGATATGAAGAGAGAACTCAAAGTTGTGATTTGTACTAAGAGAATGGAAATATAGTGAAAGTCTTGCTCCATTTTCTGACAAATATGATATTTTAAACTACTGTAATCTACGGAGAACGAATTCTTGGCCTAACCACGTCTGCAAGAGCAGTCTTACTTGACTGGTATATTTCAACAAATGGTTTTGGACTTGTACGGAATATGTAGGCAGTGGTTGCAATCACTACCACTACCAGACAGCTTCAGGCAGGACCATAAGCATTTGTCTGAACTCTGAAGAAAGTTAAGGGCCCGTTTGGCCACTCTTCAGCTGCCATTGCCTGGTTTAACAACCCTTTTGTACTTAATCACTCTTTTTTTGCTGCTTTAATATCTGCTTTGCTGTTAATTACGAGCACTTAAACTTGTCGACCGCTGCCACCCGTTGGTACCCTGCCGGAGCTACTGGGTATGGTAGTCCGGATGCCCCTGGAAGTGACGGTATAATGCATGATTAATGTGTACATGTTTTGTAATTTTTGGTTTATAGATAATACAGTATTGTTATTTAATTAATAGTATTAATAGCATATGCTAAACTAATTAATTATTGTCATATTTTACAAAGTGATTTCAAAACTACTTTCATTCACGCTAAGAGAGACTCGGAACTAATACAAAGAACAAAATTAAATAGAGAATGTACAGAAGGAGAAAAAAAATGTGTGCGGAAATCATTGAATTATTCTCAAGTGAATGGCATGAAAGCGAAAAGAGAGAGAGAGACTACCAGAAACAATAGACTGTCCCCAGTCGGGTACCTTGGCATGCTTCCCACGTCACTCTAGTTACATTGGCACCCTAGCATGAACTCCACATACTAGAATTCGAGGGCTCGCTTGAGAAAACCATGTGCATACTCACGTGATGAGAGAGACATACGTTACGTGATACATACCCTGCTGTTTCACAGAAACAGTTTTGCCTTTCAGCAGAAATGTAAAAAATACAATTGCCTTTTTTGCTTGCTTAACAAGTCTGTCTGTCACTATAGTTGGAGATAACATCATTGCATTTTGCAAACCAACTCATATTAATCTGTTCACAAAGAACAGCAGTTGAGGCATAAATTTTAGGGTATAAGCACAGCCGAGCCGGATGTTTTCCTGTTTTCGAGGTCTGCATGAGCTTGTGCTGCGTGAGACAATGGGTATTTGTGATTTACTCGAACGCGCAATACACCTGATGCAACATTAGCAAATACCTCTCCCGCAACCTCTAACAATTTGTCTTGAGCTGCAGTGTACTGGAACAGGGCTGGCCTGGTCAGGAAGAGTGACTTTGCTGCAAGAGCTGATAGTGGGACAGGATCAATTGCACCTGATGCTTGTCCGAAACTCACCATGTATCCACGAGGCTTCAAGCATGCCAATGATCCCTGTAAACAATGCCCCAATTAAGTACTAATTATAAAATTCACCATCAAGAAATTGGACTAGCTAATCTTCTGAACTGAAAAAATCAAAGGGTAACTAGCATTTGCTTTAACAGTTTCGTAGAACTAGCTTGAACGGAACAGTATATAGATTTGGTATACCTGGCCTAGCATTGAGAAACCTCAACGCAAGATTACGTAATAAGTCACAGTAAAGCAGAAGCATTAACAGGATGTGTTGATACTCAATGAAACCAACAACATCAAAGGAACGGTGCAGAAGGAGAACCTAGAATAACTTCTGTATAAAAATTGAGGGATGAAAAGTACGATTTACCTGAAAGGTATCCTCCCCTACAGAATCATAGACAACATCAACCCCATTGTCAGATGTTATTTCTGTCACTCGAGCAACAAAATCCTCTTCCGTGTAGACTATGACATGGTGACACCCATCATCCTTGGCCTGAGCTGTCTTCTCTTTCGTTGATACAGTTCCAATGACAGTTGCACCAAGCGCATTAGCCCACTGGCATAAAAGGGATCCGACTCCACCAGCTGCTGCGTGAACAATGACTGTGTGTCCTGGTTTGACCTGTATAATTAACAGCACAAAATTCAGCTCGAACATTAAAAGCAGCAGCATTCAAATTTATAAACAATTTCTAACATTGAATCAACTGTGTTTAGATAATGAAATTACAAATTCAGGAAGCATTTAGTTACAACTTGACCACCAATATTTGTCAGTTGATTGTACTTTTTCGACACATAAATCACATAGTTAACAACACAGAAAATCGTACCAAAAAACAACCTTGAAAGACTGCCGTAGTAGAACCTGAGCTGTCATACCCTTAAGCAATACGGATGCTGCAACAATAGGATCAATTGAAGGGGGAACGGGCACCACTTTGTTTGCAGGAAGGATCTGCTCTTCCGCATATGACCCCATCGGAGTACCAACATAGGCCACCAGATCTCCAACTCGCCTGCCTATTACTCCAGGTCCTACGGCTGTCACAACTCCACAAGCTTCCATACCTGAAATGAAAATTGATTTGTTAATGAATAGGGTTTATCCGTCAGCCTTCTGATCAAGAACTAGAAGGCCCAAAGAAGGCTGGACTCCAAGTTGTTCAAGAATAGTGACGATGAGTTTCTCGACCATTTCTCTTAGGATTAGTCAGTTCTATTTCAAACAGCAGGAATGGCTAATCTGGTTTCATGCCCGGCATTCTTATAGGTTTGCTAAATCATTCTTGATCATATCTGAAAACTGTAAGCTCACGTGAAATGTTTACTCGAGAAACTGTTAAGAAAAAACTAAACTTTGAAATTATGCCTTCAAAGAGTGGACTAGATGTCAATCCTTCCTACATTTCAGAACTTGGAAATGAAGCAAAACCTGGGGTGAAGGGCATTGTATCAGGCTTATAATAAAGTCCTTTGCGGAAGTATACATCGATGAAATTAACCCCTATCGCCTTGTTCTTCACACGAACCTCCCCCTCCTTCGGCTCTCCTATTTCCACATCTTCCCATTTCAAGACCTAGCAGCATTACATCAGAAAATTAAGTGAACTGGGAATAAAAGCATTGGAAATTTGGATAATGAGATGTAGCTGAACCAGATTGCAGATCAAAGAAAAATTACGAGCAAAGGAAACTTCTTTCAAGGAAAACAAACTGAAGTAAAACTCGAAAACAAACGGGTTTTGAATAATATGTTTCAAAGGTTGTGTATGAACACATTTGATATGGCTCGAGATAAACTATAAACACAATATAAACTTAAGTTTACAAACTCAAATACTTCAATCGATGTCTATGATTGAATTGGATTGAATAATCGCAAGATTCAATGTATGTCAAAGAAAGAAATTTGGAAGGCAGAAGAAGGATTAATCATGAAGAACATTCCAATCGCCAAAAAACACTATCTATTATTTTAAAAGTAGTTCCCAACGAGCCTTAGACAAAATTTAGAAGTTGACTTCCATTTCTTCCTTCGACATTGAATCATAGTGAGTTATCGAATCCAGTCAAATCCTTGACACCAAACAAGAACTAACCTTCTCCGGATTAGTCCGATGAATAAAATGGCATAAGAAATCATGTACTCTTGGCTAAAAGCAGAAAGGCTATCACTTTCAGCCTGTTACCATATTTCCCATCAAACAACTTGGATTTATTGTAAACAGAAATAGTTTACAAATGAAATCAGGCACTTAATATTGCAACCGACAAACAAGTCTTGATTTTGTGATCACAAATTCAAACATTCAAGTTACCCAAAAAAATACAGGAGAGAGAGAGAGACCTGAGGACCACCAAGTTCATGAACTCGAATGGCTTTCACCATCTTTGTTGGCAATACTGCTTGATTTCTGGGTACAAACTATTTTCCGGTCAACTCAAAAATGATTGTCTGCCCTCCCACTCATTCATGTTTTGTGTGGTCACGGTTAAGCTACGTCAACATTTTATATTATTTTTTTATAGAGAAAATATGACAAAAATGAATAGTAATATAAAATGTAGACGTGGCTTAACCGTGACCACATAAACAAGAGGGCACGAAAAATGGGAGGGCAGACAATCCTTGTCCATGATTTCTTGGTAATTATCCCTTAATAAATAGCCTAACTCGTGTTAATATTATAATGTTGGGCCTACATCTTTTTTTAGTTTATGTCTCGTACACGCACCAGAAATCATAAATTGTTAAGTCTATACCACATATAAATAGATTATTCTTTATAAATTAGTTTAGTTAAAGTAAGGTTTGAAATTGGCACTGTTTAAATAAACAGTGTTTGAATCCTAATTTTGCTCTCTTTACGACCATGCCACTGCTTTTCAGAGTGGCCTATGTGTTTGGGTCCGAATTTCAGTTTAATTACGGTCATGCCACTGCTTTACAGAGTGGGCTTTGTGGGTTTGGATATTTCAGCTTTTTTACGAAGCTGCCATTGGTTCGAATGACGGGAATGCCCGTTTAGGACAAGTTAGGGGTTGCATTCGGTGGGATCGACCGCTCGGTGTGGGATTTGGTGAGGGGAAGGCATGCGGCTTACAGAGAGGAGGAGAGATAGAGGGGGAGAGAGAGAGAGAGGGATTCGGTGAAGGGAGGCATGCGGCTTGCAGAGAGGAGGGAGGGAGGGAGGAGAAGACGAAAAACAACTGCAGCAAGTTCATGGACAGGGAGAGAGAGAGCGTTCTGTAGCCCGCTAGCAGTTTTCGTTCAGATCCAGGTTCGTTTTTTTTTTCCCTTAAAATTTAGATTTTTTTCGCCATTTTATGTTTCGTTCAGATCCGGGTCCGTTTGGTTGCCGAGAAATTCACTTGAAATTTTTCTTTTCATCGGGTTTTAATTTGTTATTTGGGGTCACGTCTGGGATGAATTGCTTGCCGGCATTTGAATTCGGCTTCTGGGATTGCGAAATTCTTCGATTCGAAGTATTGCTTGTCGGCATTTCATAGATCACATTATGCATTATGTTAGTGAATCGTGCTGAGAACATGTCAATCATATTTAGGTTCTGTGCAAGGAAGGGGACATATGAATCCTGCTCTTGATGATTCAATATGCCATCAAACATTACTTAGGCTTCTAATTTCATACAGAAATCGAAAATCCATTTAGTGAGCCCTTGAGTCAGGGGCTACGCTCGAACATTACTTAGGCTGTATCTATGCTACTATCAGAGCTTAAGGTATACGCAACAATAATCATGGTTTCTTTAATAGAAGAAGAACATCCAGGACAAGTCATATATAATATATGCTTGGAAGCACAAGTTTAATGCATAACATTTTTTAGGTTACATGTGTTCCCAGAATGATCTGTTTTACGTTTAACTTCATTTCCTTGCGGGACGAGGTTGATGCTAAGATTGTTGTGGCTGGTATTTCAACAACCTGCAGTCAGAAAATTCACAACCAATTGGTATGTACCTGATTAAAATAATTTACGCTTTGCTGCCATGCTGGTGCAATAGCAAGGTGTTGCACAGTTTAAGTGTTATCTTATCAAATCATTATGTACCTATAATTGTTCCATGTGACGAGTTTCTTTTCTTTATGGAATACAGGAATATAAATTTATTACTAAGTCTTAATGGTGTAGGGTATATGTAAATGAATTCAATTAGAACTCACATTTTTGTTTTCTGTTTTGTAGTTGCCTTGATCATTAGTTGGTGATATTTGGGAGATTGGGTCATCTGGTTGTTTGGATTTAAGTGGGATTGAGGTTATTTTTGCCGCTTTTTGTGATTTGGGTCTGGGTTATGGTCAAGTTATTGCTATTGATTCTGGGTATTTGCTGAAATTTGTGTTCAATTTGTGTGAGTTCTGTAATTGGTTTGTGTTGGTTCATATAACCTTCTGTTCTTGGAATGTGATTTAGCTGTGGCTCTTTCATTCGATTCTTAATTCTTTATGATTCAGCACTATGTTTATATTGATGATGAATTTTTCCTCACGATTAATGCTTTCATGTTTAAATCTTAATAACTATACTTGCTTCTCTTGGGTGTATGTTTTTCCGGTCATGAAAAACTGTCGGCCAGCCTTTTTGCACCACTCTTTCGCACTCTTTTCTGTGGCTATCATGTTTCTCTCTGACCTTATAAATTTTGCCTTCATTCACAGCAAAAAACCTTGTGGCGAGCAAACAGGCACAACCAATTCTGCCAGAATTGCTGGAGAATTCCACAACCAAGGTCATCGAGTACGGCTGGAAGCATGTCGAGGGTCGAGACGGCGACAGCACCGACGTTGGCAAGAGCACCTATTAGGCTCTCAAGAGGTTTGACGGACTTCATCAACAAGATCAAAGCTGATGAGAATGTTCTCTTTGATCTGTCTTGGTGAGTATCGTGATGCCAACTCTTTGTTATTATTAGTTCAATTTTTTTATGCGTATACCCTTTTCAAGGTACGGTCTTCATTGATTTGAAGTTTTAGTTTGTTTATGATTTTTTTTTCTTTTGGATTTGTAATTTATCCTTTTGTACCTGGCAATTTGTGATCCAAATTTTTTTTGTTCGTTTTGATTTTCATGTGAATTTATATGGGTTTAGATTTTTATTGTTAATTTACTGATGTTGGGCTATCATTTTGGCTTCTAGATTGGTTTGAAAATTTTTCTGTCTTTGTTTTTTCCTTTGTGTAGTTTTAGTCAGATTGAAGTGTTCTTTTCAATTTGAGATTTAATTGAAGTGTTTAGGATTATCTACATATATATAATCAATGTTGAAATTTTAAACTAAATCACTATGCTGCAATCAAACCCACAGTTGGGTCCAAAAGAAGAAGAAAAAGGAGTGAACAACGTGAAATTGGCTTTGGGTAAGCTTCTACTCTCTTCTATGTATGATCTCTTTGAGACGTGATTTTGGTTTGTGCCTTCGAAAAAGATGATGGCAATTTCATATTTGGACAGAGAAAACAATAGGCATGTATAATGAAGTGGAATTTTTCGTGGTATTATCAACATGCATGTTATAAAGAATTCTTCATTTAATTTTTTGGGTTGTGTGTTTTCTGCATTCGTGACTTGTGTGTTTTGTTGTATATGATTCTGAAATGGGTACGAAAGGAAATAAACTTGCTGAACTGCATTGGCATCTATTGTTCTGGTTTTTCTTTGACGAGTTAACTTGCTCTCTCTTTGCAGTAAAGTGCACAAATATGGGAAAAGCACGACAGGGGAAAGCTGGGATATTGTTGTGGATGAGGAGACCTATTACGAGTGAGTCTGGACTTGGTTCGGGTTCTGTCTGCAATCTGCATATGGTATGTTGAAGCAGTCAAAAGGATTTGAGGGGAACCAAATATAAATAATTTAGATTACATCTTCTGGTATTGCTCTTACTGTAAAAGTAATTTTGATCTTTCACTTTTTGATGAAGGGCTGAGCTGTCAATTAAACCTCTAGAAAGGCCACCTGGCGTCTACCATGCTCTTGATTTTGGATCATCGTCGCCTTCAGTTGATGAACCACCAGATGAATTTTCTCCAATATCGTGCGGCTCAAAAAATTTTGTATGTGTATACGCGTATTTTTGTGCTCTGAATAATTCTAATCAAATTCCATTGCTCCTAAGCTAAAGTCAGAATTTGTAGCATATAAGGGAAGGTTAGCAGATACTTGCCAATTATCCAAAGCTGGATATTAAGGTCTTTAAGCTTAATATCTTTTTGTACGTGTAGCATCCGCTTGGAAAAAGGTTTCAACTTTAATGTCTGTATGTGTTATTACTCTCCACTGATTGTCAAGAACCAGGATTAAAGAAAAGCATCCTTTAAAGTTTAAACTGGAAGGGTGCAGGTTATAAATTACAGGTGAAATGAAACTAGAAATATAGTCTTATGATTTGTGTCTAAAAACATAATAAAGGATATTACGTCCTTCCATGATAATAATAAGATTGTTATTTATGTGGTTATGAGTTTCAAGTCTCTTTGATTAAACATTTTCTTTCTGACTCGGGGGTTCACCATGAACCACGTCTTTTTGATCAGCTATTATACTTGAATATGATTATCAAGTATAAACATTTGAATCGAACCATAAGGTAATCGTGTTGTAATTAGTGACTCAAATTGTCTTTCTTCTGTCGTCAAATTATGTAGCAGTAGCCAAATATAAACATTTGAAATAACGTTGCTTAAAAGAGCGGTTTTAATCCGAACTCAATTCTTTTCGGGGACATATTGTAGGTCGATTCACATTCTGGGATGTAATATAGTTGGCGTGTTGGGGCTGATCGTGGAGATTCTGTTTACACTGTAATTGCTGTTGTAAAGAGTCCCTATATGCTGCTTAAAGGCTGGTATCGACTGATTCGTGATCTGATTACTCGAGAAGGTCCATTTCTTGAAATAGCTTGCATCCTTATTGCTGGTTTTACAATCATTCTGTGGCTAATTGTGGTTGTTTCAAGTATCGTGTTGGCAGTTTTCGTGAACATTTTAATTGGATTGTATGCATCAGTTGTAGTGTATCAGGTTTGCTTACACCAGACTATAATCATTGTAATCTCCTTGGCCTTTCAGTACACATTATATGTGTGAACTACATGTTTCTTCTGTTTCTTAAGGAAACAGAACTTTTTTGGAAACCATCTCTTTCTAATCAAAGACATTCAGTTTCTTCCCACTCATTGTACAATGTGTTTATACGCCAGCTTACTTAAATGTATATAAAAGCAAAATTGCTTATTTTATCGACCTTATTCCTCATGCATCCCTCTGTTTGTTCATAATTGTGTTGAATTTATTTAACTTACATGTGTTTTATTCATCCGATTACGCATGAAACAGCTGGTTCCCGCTGCAATGCGTGGGCGTAGTTTCTAGTTGATACTGAAACTGAGTTGGCCATTCTGCGAAACCGGAACTTCATCATTTAAACAACGGTTCAAAATTCAAAGGATTTCCCAATCCAACTTCTATCAAACTCTGAAGCTCAAATTCTGATTCGTTTCCGTAAATCCAGTACGTGTGATATGTTTTGATTTGTTTGAGTTTGTTTTACAGATGACGGGCAAGTATAAGGATTTCAGATATATGGCTACTCCTGATATGCTGAACAAATTAAACAAAGATAGTTTTAAAGTTGAATCTGATCTGGAGATAAAGTTGACAAGTATTATTATACGGCAACTTCTTGATGTTGGTGATGATGTATCTGGATTGGCCGTGAAATGGTATGGAATTTGTTTATGGTTTTACCAATTACACAAACTGAGTCGTTTTTGTTGGGTTTTTGGCTCAAAATTAGGATGATGCAATAAATTAGGTTTGTGTTACCTATTTGGTTTTGGTGTCCTATTTGGGTTTGATTTTAACTTCTTAGTTAGTTTCCTTGGTGGAGAGATTTTGTTAATTACCTATTTGATTAGGATTTGGATTTATTTCCTATTAGGATTTGGATTTATTTCCTATTAGGATTCCTATTGTAACCTAAGTCCTATGCACTATAAATAGGACTTTAGGGTTAGTGTATTTTGTGTGGCTCATTCGTGTGACAATTTGGTGAGAGTCAATTTGTGAGTTAGAGAGCAATTTGGGAGAATCTTCTCCGTTAGTTTTGGGTTCTCTACTCGTTTGGTTTAGGGTTTATAATTGATGGGATTTGGGTTGTGAGAGTTTAAACACTCTTTTGTAATCTCCATTTGTTTAGTGAAATTCATCGCCGTGCTTCGCCTTTGGAGTAGGCTTTACGCCGAACCACGTAAATCTCTTGTTGGTTTGGGATTGTTTGTTTTAGCTTTCACCTACGACATTGATATTAGGTACTTTGTTATAATTCGCTTCCGTTTGCGCATAAACGTACAACAGTTTTTGCTCTTATCTGTTGGAGTTTTATGAGTTGTATCTGGTGTGCCTCTTTCATATACAATTGCATCATGATAATGTTTTGAGGCATTTCAAATTATTCCACACGTAAATGGATAATCTTTGAATGGTTCAAGCATTTTTGTTATCATTCCAATTCCAAATGGGATCTTAAATTAACTTGTGTCTCTATAGATGTGGACTAGCTAATCCTAAATAGCCTCTTAGTTTAATCCATCTTATCATCTATGAAACTTTTGTCCAAGATTCCAAGAGTCCGTCCAACGACTGCTACTCATTGATGTGCACCGATTTTGAAAATGCGGTCTCATGCCGTAGAGGATGGTTTAGAAAAGGTGAGGCTGCCTAGTATATATATCGTTGTTTTTTACTTTGTTTTACAAAAGGGTAATTAATGTTAGGGAGACTAAATATGCAAACTAAATGATGTGTCATCAATAAAAATAAACACTTTCGTCAAGGTTTGCTTACGCCAAACTATAATCATTGTAATCTCCTTGGCCTTTCAGGACACATTATATGTGTGAACTACATGTTTCTTAAGGAAATACAACTTTTTTGGAAACCATCTCTTTCTAATCAAAGACGTTTAGTGTCTTCCTACTCATCGTACAATGTGTTTATATGCCAGCTTACTTAAATGTATATAAAAGAAAAATTGCTTATTTTATCGACCTCATTCACTCATGTATCCCTCTGTTTGTTCATAATTGTGTTGAATTTATTTAACTTAAATGTGTTTTATTCATCCGATTACGCCTGAAACAGCTGGTTCCTGCAGCAACGTGCTGGTGTGGTTTCTAGTTGATACTGAAACTGAGTTGTCTGCGAAACCAGAACTTCATCATTTAAACAACGGTTCAAAATTCAAAGGATTTCCCAATCCAACTTCTGTCAAACTCTGAAGCTGAAATTCTGATTCGTTTCCGTAAATCCAGTACGTGTGATATGTTTTGATTTGTTTGAGTTTGTTTTACAGATGACGGGCAAGTATAAGGATTTCAGATATATAGCTACTTCTGATATATTGAACAAATTAAACAAAGATAGTTTTAAAGTTGAATCTGATCTGGAGATAAAGTTGACAAGTATTATTATACGGCAACTTGATGATGTATCTGGATTGGCCGTGAAATGGTATGGAATTTGTTTATGGTTTTACCAATTACACAAACTGAGTCGTTTTTGCTCTTATCTGTTGGAGTTTTATGAGTTGTATCTGGTGTGCCTCTTAGCAGTAGCTGGATAGTCTTTCATATACAATTGCATCATGATAATGTTTTGAGGCATTTCGCTTCTTTTAGATTCCATCATCTAGTCCTTGGGCACTTCAAACTCTGGATAGTCTTTCAAGATGATATTCCTTGGTGTATGCTTTTCGCAGACGATATAATGTTGATAGATGAAACTCAGGAAGGGGTAAATGCAAAGCTTAACCTTTGGAGAGAAGTGTTGGAATCTAAAGGTCTTCGCCTAAGCCGATCAAAGACATAATATATGGAGTGCAAGTTCAGTGCAAATGGAGGCCAAAACGAGTTAGGGGTGAGGATCGGAGATCAAGAAATACCAAAAAGCGACCGTTTTCGTTACCTAGGATCTATCTTGCAAAAGAACGGAGAATTAGATGGAGATCTTAACCATAGAATACAAGCTGGATGGATGAAGTGGAAGAGTGCATATGGCGTGTTGTGTGACCGTCGTATGTCACTGAAGCTCAAGGGAAAATTTTATAGGACGGCAATAAGGCCGGCGATGCTGTATGGCACAGAATGTTGGGCGGTGAAGCATCAACACGTACACAAAATGGGTGTAGCGGAGATGAGGATGCTTCGTTGGATGTGTGGGCACACGAGAAAGGATAAGATTAGGAATGAGGATATCCGGGGTAAAGTAGGAGTAGCCGAAATTGAAGGAAAGATGAGAGAAAATCGGTTACGGTGGTTTGGACATGTGCAAAGAAGGCCTACTGACGCTCCGATTAGAAGATGCGACTATGGGACAGAGGTTCAGGGCCGAAGGGGTAGAGGAAGACCTAGGAAAACTTTGGAAGAGACTCTAAGAAAAGACTTAGAGTACTTGGATCTAACGAAGGACATGACACAGGACCGAGCACAATGGCGCTCTAAGATTCATATAGCCGATCCCACTCAGTGACTTGGATTTTCCAAGTCTCCAACCGAGAAGTTTTCCTCACTCGGGAAATTAAGGGAACACTACCTCAACCTACATGCTCCACTCACAAAGCTTCAACATACAAGCTTCAACAAAAGAAAATTCAAAGAACGTAGCGAAGAAGGCTTTGGTGTATTTAACACAATACGTTGAAATGAAGGAAAGCTTATTTATTGATATCCCCGATAAGTTACAAATATGTACATATACATGAGTCAAAATAAACAAACAAGAGGGAACATTCACAAAGGTTGCTTAGGAGAAGTCTCAGCAGTCAGTAGAGCCCCAGAAAGAGAAGGCACCGGAGGGGGATCATTCGGAGCCTCAGTACTGGACAGAACCCTAGAAGGAGGAGGCATCAGAGGTTGATCATTTGGAGCTTTATTACGCGGTACAGCCCCAGAAGACGAAGGCAATAAATGCCTTTGGAACAAACCCACAAATCTCTGATGATCAAGTAAAACCTGACCATCACATTCCTTCATCTGGTCAAGCTTCATCTTCATGTTTGTAGCATAGTCATGTGCGAGCCGGTGCAACTGTTTATTCTTATGCTTGAGCCCTCTAATCTCCTGTTTGAGACTCATCACTTCAGCCGCCAATGATTCAACTTGGCGGGTTCGAGCAAATAGGCGTTGGGCCATATTAGACACGGAACCTGCACACTGAACACTGAGAGCCAGAGAATCCTTAACATCTAACTCATCAGACCGTTTGGAAAGTAGTCTGTTATCCTTGGGAGTGAGAAGGTTCCTGGCCACCACCGCAGCGGTCATATCATTCTTCATCACGGAATCCACAACGGTAAGAGGACCAGTAGGGGAGACGAATGATGGGCGCCATATGTTGTCTAGAGAAGGCGGGGCTGCCTCTTCAACAAGGTTTAAGTCAAACGACGGTCGGAGGGGCCAGACATTTTCAAAGGTGTTGAAGAGAGAAGAGGTCGGACAAATCAAGATCTTAGAAGTGCAAGAATGGAGCTTCTACTGGTGGAGATTCAAGTGTGCTTTGGAACTTAATGCCAGCCCCTATAAAAATCTGCACTCGACGGAGCTTCAGAAATCGAAGAGGCGCTTGCTTTCTCAAAAGCTGGGCTGCCCAGAGACCACGAGGGTCAATCTCAGAAATCGAAGAGGCGTTTGCTTTCTCAAAAGCTGGGCTGCTCAAAGACCACGAAGGCCGATCTCAGAAATCGAAGAGGCTCTTGCTTTCTCAAAAGCTGGGCTGCTTAGAGACCACGAGGGCCGATCTCAGAAATCGAAGAGGCACCTACTTTTCCAGCCTTGTCAGCACCTGTTACACGCACACTCAGCTTTGCGGAAATTATGGGCATTCTGTCGAAGACTTCTGGTGAAGTAGAAAGCACATGAATCTTACTGTTCAATCACCCACTTCCCACACGCAACAGTAGCTCATGGGTACCACATATAACTTTGCCAAAGTTGAGACACGTGAAGCTTGCAGCTCCCACTACATCGCTCTGACCAAGAAGGGTAAAAGAATAGCAAAGAAACAGCACTAACAAAGTTTAGACACATAAATTTTGAAGGTCTAGCTACCATATTATTACCCATAAGGGTAAATGAACAGTACCACTGCTGGATAATTGGAAAGTCCCTGTGTGTCAACCTATGTGCTTCGTGGCAAGGTAGACTAGCAAACATGCCCAACCTTTACTCACATTCGAGAAAACACTCCCAACAAAATTGCTTGCTCCAAAATCGAAGAGGCACCGTCCTCCGAATCTCGAGAGCCAGACTCCCAACATGACTACTTTCTCAAAAATCAAAGAGAGGGTAAATGAACAGTACCATTGCTGGATAATTGGAAAGTCCCTGTGTGTCAACCTCTGTGCTTCGTGGCAAGGTAGACTAGCAAACATGCCCAACCTTTACTCACATTCGAGAAAAAACTTCCAACAAGATTGCTTGCTCCAAAATCGAAGAGGCACCGCCCTCCGAATCTCGAGAGCTAGACTCGCAACATGATTACTTTCTCAAAAATCGAAGAGACACCGCTCTCCGAATCTCGAGAGCCAGACCCCCAGCATGATTGCTTTCTCAAAAATCGAAGAGGCATCGTTCTCTGAATCTCGAGAGCCAGATCCCCGATAGGATTGCTTGTTCGAAACTGAAGAGGCACCACTTTCCCAACTTCAAGAGCCGGATCTCCTTGGATAAAGCTTGTCTGTAATCTTCACACGCAACATCAGCTTTCCATATACCACAGATCACTTTTTCAAAGTGCTCTGACAGAGTTAAAACATGTGAAGCTGGCAGCTCCCACTACCGTGCTATGACCAAGCAGGGTAAAGGAATAGCATTACTACTTGTTGTTAGGGAGACTCCTATATATGTCGACCTCCATCCCCAACGGACAGGCAGACCTGCAAAAATGCTCAACCCTTCCTCATATCTGAGAGGGCACTCCCAACGAAGCCTTTTGAAATATTCAGCTTTCTTTCCTCCCGATAATACCTCTGCAAACAAGCTATACTAGAGAAAGAATATCTCATATCATCAGGGTTAAAAGCAAGAGTATCCCATATCATGCTTTTTCCCTGTCTTTTCCTTTGGCCTTGTTCTTACCTGCAAGACAAGGAGAAAGAGAGCAATCAGTCAGCACTTGGAATCAAGCTTCCAGCCAGGAACTGACTGCCTGGAACCCCTTACCTGATTACTTACCTGTCATTGCTCTCGAGTACTCATCTTCAACATCTTATGCTTCCAGGGAAGATACCGCATCTGCCTGAGGAACAGATAGGGCAAGTGAGAAGGATACAAGGAAGCATGTGGAGACAAGCGTAACAGCACACGTGCCGATACATCCACTACTCTGTCAAAAGCAAAAGTATCCCATATCAGCAGGGTCGAACGTACTCTAGATTTGATGGACTTGTTTTGACCCTCAAATTCTTCAGTCGGCCTTATACTCTGGAGGAAACCAGAAAACCCTCCAGCTCAGTTCAAGAATAAGCCTGTGGAAAGTTACTTCTTCAAAAGTAAAAGTATCCTATATCATCTCTTCATTTTTCTTCTCTTTATCCTTCATGCTGCCTGCAAGATAGGGAGAATGTGAACAATCAGCCGGAGCTCTGATTGCTTACCTTGTTTGTCACCTCTTTCAGCAGATCCCCTAGCTCGGCGACTTGGGGGACTCCTACTACATGGTTTGTATCGCGCTTGACCAAGCTTGAAACTACAAGTAAGCTTCAAGTGAAATTGATACATTACCTTGTGCATCTCCACCAGTTAAAGATACCACCCCTGGATGGAGGAAGAGTACTTCCAGAGAAGATGTCACATCTACCTATGAGACAGATAAGGCAAGTCAAGACGATACCACACTCCGATACTTAGAAGTTTCGTGATTACGAGATCATTCTCCCACAATATTTCCTAATGTCATTTGTACTAAATCATTCACATGTACTCACTAAAGGAGAGCTTGAACCTATGTACTTGTGTAAACCCTTCACAATTAATGAGAACTCCTCTATTCCGTGGACGTAGCTAATCTGGGTGAACCACGTACATCTTGTGTTTGCTTTCCTATCTCTATCCATTTATATACTTATCCACACTAATGACCGGAGCAATCTAGCGAAGATCACAAAAGCGACCGTTTTCGCTTCCTAGGATCTATCTTGCAAGAGAACGGAGAATTAGATGGAGATCTCAACCATAGAATACAAGTTGGATGGATGAAGTGTAAGAGTGCATCCGGCGTGTTGTGTGACCGTCGTAGGCCACTGAAGCTCAAGGGAAAATTTTATAGGACGGCAATAAGGCCAGCGATGTTGTATGGCACAGAATGTTGGGCGGTGAAACATCAACACGTACACAAAATGGGTGTAGCGGAGATGAGGATGCTTCGTGGGATGTGTGGGCACACGAGAAAGGATAAGATTGGGAATGAGGATATCCGAGGTAAAGTAGGAGTAGCCGAAATTGAAGGAAAGATGAGAGAAAATCGGTTCCAGTGATTTGGACATGTGCAAAGAAGGCCTACTGACGCTCCGGTTCGAAAATGTGACTACGGGACAGAGGTTCAGGGCCGAAGTGGTAGAGGAAGACCTAGGAAAACTTTGGAAGAGACTATAAGAAAAGACTTAGAGTACTTGGATCTAACGGAGAACATGACACAAAACCGAGCGCAATGACGTTCTAGGATTCATATAGCCGACCCCACTTAGTGGGAAAAGGCTTTGTTGTTGTTGTTGTTGTTGTAAATGGATAATCTTTGAATGGTTCAAGCATTTTTGTTATCATTCCAACTCCAAGTGGGGTCTTAAATTAACTTGTGTCTCTATAGATGTGGACTAGCTAGTCCTAAATAGCCTCTTAGTTTAATCCATCTTATCATCAATGAAACTTTTGTCTAAGATTCCAAGAGTCCGTCCAACGACTGCTACTCATTGATGTGCACCGATTTTGAAAATGCGGTCTCATGCTGTAGAGGATGGTTTAGAAAAGGTGAGGCTGCCTAGTATATATATAGTTGTTTTTTACTTTGTTTTACAAAAAGGTAATTAATGTTAGGAAAACTAAATATGAAAACTAAATTATGTGTCACCAATAGAAATAAACACTTTCATCAAGGTTTGCTTGCTCCAGACTATAATCATTGTAATCTCCTTGGCCTTTTAGGACACATTATATGTGTGAACTACATGTTTCTTCTGTTTCTTACGGAAATAGAACTTTTTTGGAAACCATCTCTTTCTAATCAAAGACGTTCAGTGTCTTCCCACTAATTGTACAATGTGTTTATATGCCAGCTTACTTAAATGTATATAAAAGCAAAATTGCTTATTTTATCGACCTCATTCACCCATGTATCCCTCTGTTTGTTCATAATTGTGTTGAATTTATTTAACTTAAATGTGTTTTATTCATCCAATTACGCCTGAAACAGCTGGTTCCCGCAGCAACGCGAGGGTGTAGTTTCTAGTTGATACTGAAACTGAGTTGGCCATTCTGCGAAACCAGAACTTCATCATTTAAACAACGGTTCAAAATTCAAAGGATTTCCCAATCCAACTTCTCTCAAACTCTGAAGCTGAAATTCTGATTCGTTTCCGTAAATCCAGTATGTGTGATATGTTTTGATTTGTTTGAGTTTGTTTTACAGATGACAGGCAAGTATAAGGATTTCAGATATATAGCTACTTCTGATATACTGAACAAATTAAACAAAGATAGTTTTAAAGTTGAATCTGATCTGGAGATAAAGTTGACAAGTATTATTATACGGCAACTTGATGATGTTGGTGGTGATGTATCTGGATTGGCTGTGAAATGGTATGGAATTTGTTTATGGTTTTACCAATCACACAAACTGAGTCGTTGTTGCCTTGCATATACTTCTTAGCAGTAGCTGGATAGTCTTTCATATACAATTGGATCATGATAATGTTTTGAGGCATTTCAAATTATACCACATGTAAATAGTTTTGAATTCAGAATTTAGTCTTTCGATTTCAAGCTGGCATATGATCTTTGAATAGTTCAAGCATTTTTGTTGTCATTCTAATTCTCTGAAGGTAAATAGAAAAATTGCATGTAAATCGAACAATGTTTCATAATCTTGTGTATGTTGGTACTATTATTGATCCAAAGCCACAAGAACTTTGTTGGTCTAATCTTTTTTGCATGTAAATAGAAGTCTGATCTTTTGTGTGTATACAAAGCAACAGTATCATTTAAACGCTTTTAAAACCCGCAGCATCGCAGGGGCAATTTTTGCTAGTTATAACCAAATGTATGAAATTGAAATATTATAGAAATGTTGTACGAGGTTACAATTGGAGAGATTTTTCAGTGTGACCGGAATACGGGATGGTAGACCACGTGTCATTATACAAATGGTACAAAAATATGTGTGTTAAAAAATTAATAATTTAAAAAATAAAATTTTCGCCACTTATATAAAAATATGTGGTGTACCACTCGTGTTTCGATCATAACGAAAAATTTCTCGTTACAATTGTACCGAAATGTAAAGAAGTAAATTGTAATTTACCCTTTTTAATCTCACTTGCACATTTACCTGTTTGACGCCCAGCTTAGGTGGGCATATTATATCCCAGTAAAAATATCACATCCATAAAAAAAATTAATTTTTCATCTATATTAATACAATGTATTTGAAGGACCGATGATTCCTAATTCCAAGTGGGGTCTTAAATTAAACTAGCTAGTCCTAAATAGCCGCTTAGTTTAATCCATCTTATCATCTATGAAACTTTTGTCCAAGATTCCAAGAGTCCGTCCGACGACTGTTACTCTCATTGATGTGCACCGATTTTGAAAATGCGGTCTCATGCCATAGAGGATGGTTTAGAAAAGGTGAGGCTCCCTAGTATATATAGGTAGCTCTACTCTGGATTGTTCATTGCTCATACACATCACCTGCTTCATACACTTGAACTTTATGGAGAGGACCATGAGAGTTGTTTTACTACGAATCAGGTTTCTAGCCATTGCAACCATTACTTTCAGTATTGGTTTATGCAATGGAAATCCCGGTTGGCCTCCACTTTGCAAAGAAAGCGAAAGACGAGCACTTCTGATGTTCAAGCAAGATCTCAAGGATCCTGCCAATCGCCTTTCATCGTGGGTTGCAGAAGAAGATTCAGATTGTTGCAGTTGGACAGGAGTTGTATGTGATCACATAACCGGCCACATCCACGAGCTGCACCTTAATAATACCAGCCCTTATTGGGATTCGGAATCTTCCTTCGGTGGTAAGATAAATCCTTCTTTGCTCAGTTTAAAGCATCTCAACTTCTTGGACTTGAGTAACAATAATTTTCAGGGAACACATATTCCTAGTTTCTTTGGTTCTATGACAAGTTTAACACACCTTAATCTTGCATTCTCATCGTTTGATGGAGTAATTCCTCATAAACTAGGAAATCTCTCCAGTCTACGCTATCTCAATCTCTCTAGTTTCTATCTGAAGGTAGAGAACCTTCAGTGGATTTCTGGTCTTTCTCTGCTGAAACACTTGGACTTGAGTTTTGTAAATCTTAGCAAAGCATCTGACTGGTTGCAAGTTACAAACATGCTCCCTTCTTTGGTAGAGTTACATATGTTTGAATGTGAACTTCATCAAATTCCCCCTCTACCCACCACAAATTTTACTTCCCTAGTCGTCCTTGATCTTTCTTTCAGCGGTTTTAATTCTTTGATGCTGAGGTGGATTTTCAGTCTTAAAAATCTAGTTTCTCTTCGTCTTGTTGGTTGTGGTTTCCAAGGTCCAATTCCTAGCATTTCACAGAATATCACATCTTTGTGGGAAATTGATTTGTCATCCAATTCTATTAGTCTTGATCAGATTCCCAAATGGTTGTTTAACCAAAAATTCCTTGAATTGAGTCTAGCAGAAAATCAACTTACAGGACAACTTCCTAGCAGTATTCAGAATATGACTTGTCTTAAAGTTCTTGATCTCGAGTGGAACGACTTCAATTCTACCATACCTGAATGGTTGTATAGCTTGAACAATCTCGAGTCCTTACTTCTTTCTGGCAATGCCTTGCGTGGTGAAATATCGAGTTCCATTGTAAACATGACATCCCTTGTCAATCTTAACTTGGATGGTAATCAGTTGGAAGGGAAAATCCCAAATTCTTTGGGACATCTTTGTAAGTTGAAAGTTCTTGATCTGTCAGAGAACCATTTCACGGTTCGAAGACCATCCGAAATCTTCGAAAGTTTGTCCAGATGTGATCCAGATGGAATAAAGTCTTTGTCGTTGAGGTATACTAATATATCAGGTCTCATTCCGATATCCTTAGGAAATCTGTCAAGCTTAGAAAAATTGGACATATCTGTAAATCAGTTTAATGGAACTTTCACAGAAGTTATTGGTCAACTCAAAATGCTAACGGATTTGGATATATCTTATAATTCGTTAGAAGGTGTGGTGTCGGAAGTTTCTTTTAGCAACCTTACAAAGTTGAAGCATTTCGTTGCAAAAGGAAACTCATTTACTCTGAAAACTAGTCGAGATTGGGTTCCTCCTTTTCAACTTGAAATTTTGCAGTTGGATTCCTGCCATTTGGGGCCTGAATGGCCAATGTGGTTGCGGACACAAACGCAATTAAAAGAACTAAGCTTGTCTGGTACAGGAATTTCAAGTACTATTCCAACTTGGTTTTGGAACTTAAGTTTCCATGTACAGTATCTGAATCTCTCTCACAATCAATTGTATGGGCAGATTCAAAATATATTTGTTGGTGCTGATAGGTCTGTGGTTGATCTTAGTTCTAACCAATTCACTGGTGCATTGCCTATTGTTCCCACCTCATTAGAATGGCTAGATCTTTCCAATTCATCATTTTCTGGATCTGTTTTCCACTTCTTCTGTGATAGGCCGGATGAACCAAAGCAACTTGAAATGCTTCATCTCGGGAACAATTCTCTCACTGGAAAAGTACCCGATTGTTGGATGAGTTGGCAGCACTTGTTATTCCTAAATTTAGAAAACAACAACCTAACTGGGAATGTCCCAATGTCCATGGGATACTTGCAATATCTGGGATCGCTGCACTTGCGCAATAATCACCTGTACGGAGAATTGCCACATTCCCTGCAGAACTGTACCTCGTTGTCAGTTGTTGACCTTAGTGAAAATGGGTTTTCCGGAAGCATACCAATATGGATAGGGAAAAGCCTTTCAGGGTTGCATGTTCTTAACCTTCGTTCAAATAAGTTTGAAGGAGATATTCCTAATGAAGTTTGTTATTTGAAAAGTCTCCAGATATTGGACCTTGCACATAACAAACTCTCAGGAATGATACCGAGATGCTTCCACAATTTGAGCGCCTTGGCTAATTTTTCACAATCATTTTCTTCAACTAGTGGTTTGGGTACATATACACTTATATCTGAACTTTCAGATAATGCAATCTTGGTAACGAAAGGGATAGAAATGGAATATAGCAAGATTCTGGGATTCGTAAAAGTCATGGACCTTTCATGCAACTTTATGTATGGAGAGATCCCTGAAGAACTTACCGGCCTCCTCGCATTGCAGTCACTCAATTTATCGAATAATCGCTTCACCGGAAGAATTCCTTCAAAGATTGGGAATATGGCACAGTTAGAATCTCTCGATTTTTCCATGAACCAACTTGATGGTGAAATTCCTCCAAGCATGACGAATTTGACATTTCTGAGTCACTTAAACTTGGCCTACAACAATTTGACGGGACGAATTCCGGAAAGCACTCAACTGCAGAGCCTTGATCAGTCGAGCTTCGTCGGCAACGAACTATGCGGAGCTCCTCTCAACAAGAATTGCAGCGAGAATGGGGTGATACCGCCACCAACAGTTGAGCACGACGGAGGAGGAGGATACAGTTTACTCGAAGATGAGTGGTTCTACGTGAGCTTGGGAGTTGGATTCTTCACGGGGTTTTGGATTGTGCTTGGTTCTTTGCTGGTAAACATGCCATGGAGCATTCTTCTTTCACAGTTGCTGAATAGGATAGTGCTTAAAATGTATCATGTAATTGTTCAATATGTTTAGCTTTGTTTTGTACTTTGCGTAAGTTTGTTGGCATTTTCCTTGCTGCGACGAATAAGCCAGTATGGTTGTGTTGTATGATTTTGTCAAATTTCGTCCTCTTGTTTTACTGTATTTTTCTTTCAGGTTTGGCTTTAGAGGGGTTAGGTTTCATGTCCCCCCCTTCCTTGTATCGTTTTTGTTTTTGTTTCTAGAGGGGTAAGGTTTATGTCCCCCCTTCTTACTCAATGTTGTTTTTCTCCTTTTCTTGGCATTATGAGGGGTAAGGTTTATGTTCTCCCCTGACTAGGTGTAACTTATTTTTTTCGTTATCAATAAAATATCCCTCGTACCATCGAGGTTTCCTTAAAAAATAAAAAATAGAAAAAATTATCCCATATAAAATTAAATGACTTGTTTTCTGAACAAGTAGCTCTTAATTCAGCAAAAGTAAATTGAATGACAAGAGAAATGTGTGAAAATGGTTTAGGGATTAGTTACCTATTAATTAATTATCAGCAAACTCACATTATTCACATTATTTCGTGGTTGTATTTTTAATTATTTTTCATTTACAATTTTATCCTTGGATCTTTCTCAGAAAACTAAAACAACGCTTCTCTCGAGTTGGAATTCCAAAACCAAAATTCATCCAGGATACATATCCCAAGACGCAAAAGGACCAATTGGCAATTAAATAAAATACTTTCGAATAAGATGACAGAATAAATGAACGAATTTTCAGTGTGATCGTTACACAGAGTGGTACATCACATGTCGCTATATAAATGGTGGGATATGTGTGTTAAAAAGTTAATAACTTAAAAAATAAAAGTTTACACCACTTACATAAAAACATGTGGTGTACCATCCGTATTCCCATCAAAATTAAAAAAATTTCCATGAACTCAACCACCTGCACAACCCCGGCCAGTCCACCAATGACTCTAATTTACTCAGAGTTTTAATTTGGTAACGACTTAATTAATTTATTTATGAAAGGGTAATTAAAGAAAATCAAGTAGTTTGTATTGACCAGTATCGACGGATAAGAAGGGTAGTATGGTCAAAAAGGTGGTGCTGAAGTAAGGCGGTTAGTATATTTGGAAGTTAGTTAGAATTGGCGGTAAAATTAGTCAGAGCTGTTAGTACTAGTAGCTTAAGAGATAAAGCAGCCATTGAGCTATATAAGTGTGTAAGAATCTTGTAGTGTTCATTCGAAGAAATATATCAGAGCCAGCCGATCCTTGGTTTCAATTCCGCTGTGCAAGTCTTCTTGATTGATTGAAGCTCGATGGTAGCTGCAAGTTCTCAGGGATTTCTGCTCAAAGGTTCAATATTTTCATTTGTATCAGGTTCTTTGTTTCTGATTTCACAGTGCACACCATCTGTTTGCGTTATGTTCTAGTTGGAGAATGTTTGTTATTTTTCTGAAAGATTGAAGGCCCATAGCCATTGTTAGAAAATTGAAAGGCTGATAGCCGTTGTTTGAGAGCATAAGAGGCCAATAGCCATTGTTTGATCAAGATTTGTTGGTATTCATTCAGTTGTTTCATTGAAAAAGGCCGATAGCCAGTAGGGAAGAATCTGTGACAGTGTATTTGGGGTTCAAGAACAAGTCTTGTTTGTCTGCAATATAAATTTCTGGATTAATATTCTCTGTAACCTTGTTCAAATGGCAGAATCTATTGTTAAAATTGAAGGGTTACTTGGTATGCTTACAGTGAAGCTTCAAGATGATAAGTCTATCAACTTTACGTATGTTGTCATCGTGTGTATGTGATTCTATGCATGCAGTGTGTTAACTTCCTACGGCATAAACTAACAGCCGAGGAAAAATTTAACGAAATATACATCAAATACTGCCTAACAAAGAAAAAGTAATACCAAAAAATTCACAAAATGGATGACTTATGTGAAGGATTATATGAAAGTTACTTGATGATATGTGCATATATATATATAACATAGGCTGCTTAATCAAATTGGGCTAATTAATTTGATTTTTCATACAAATTAAAGCACAACCCAGAATCCCAGTTCATAATGAGAGAGAGAGAGAGAGAGAGAGAGTGAGAGACCTCAGGACCACCAAGTTCATGGACTCGAATGGCTTTCACCATCAGTGTTGCTGCTTCAGTGGCAATGTCCTGCTCTAACTGCTTTCTGGGTTCTAACTGTTGATGGTAAAGGTTAAAAATCACTTGTTACACGTCACTCTAGTTACATTGGCACCTTTGCATGAACTCCACGTACTAGTACTCTAAGGCTCACTGTTAAGAAAAACGTGCATACGTTTCACATTATAAGAGAGATAAATATACGTTACACTGATTTGTAATCAATTTATGAGGGTTGGTGACGAAGTTGTCTTTTTCTTCTCTTTCTCCATTACAAATTGACTAATTTAAATCTGGGGAAATTAAACTTTAAAAAAACGAAAATAATTAATCTACACAGATTTGTAATGATTTTGGTAGGAAAAAACTGGATATGATTCATTCAATTTCTATTACTTTATTCATATGCCAATTAGAAAATTAAAAAAAAAGCAATAAATACAAGATAATGCTGGGAATTTGAAAATCAGCGGTGGCAAGGTCAACTTTCTGGGCATAACATTTGTGTAATGGTGAACATTGTTGGCAGAGGACTATACTGGTTTCTTGGTCCTACCTCCAACGTGTGGATGCTAAACGGGTGAATGATCAATATATATAACGAGTTCACTGTTATCGTGACATCTTTATTCATTAATAAATTATCATGTGAAGAAAAACTTACACATGACAACGCATCTAATTAAGTACATAAACCTTATGTGATAGTAACCTCGTTCTATATAACGTCTTAGGCTCGTTGGACTCACTTTGCTAATGTACCAGCCCAAATATTTTCATTAATTGGTTTAATTCCTGTTAATTTTGAATTACGCATTGTAGTGTTGGATTCACAAACTTTTTAATTCTCCACTTTCAATTGAATAAACAAGTGTGGTATGTATTTCAAACAAACAAGATTGAACATCTAATTAATGATTAGTTTTCAGATAAAATGCACCAAACACTCATCTTCTTCTGGCAAGCAAGAAAAACTAGTTATGCGATGCGGCCATGTTTGAACAACTCGAAATTGGCTTTGGGTAAGCTTCCACTCTCTTCTATGTATGATCTCTTTGAGAAGTGATTTTGGTTTGTGCTATCGAAAAAGATGATGGCAATTTCATATTTGGACAGAGAAAACAATAGGCATGTATAATGAAGTGGAATTTTTCTTGGTATTATCAACATGCATGTTATAAAGAATTCTTCATTTAATTTTTTGGGTTGTGTGTTTTCTGCATTCGTGACTTGTGTGTTTTGTTGTATCTGATTCCGAAATGGGTACGAAAGGAAATAAACTTGCTGAACTGCATTGGCATCTATTGTTCTGGTTTTTCTTTGACAAGTTAACTTGCTCTCTCTTTGCAGTAAAGTGCACAGATATGGGAAAAGCACGACAGGGGAAAGCTGGGATATTGTTGTGGATGAGGAGACCTATTACGAGTGAGTCTGGACTTGGTTTGGGTTCTGTCTGCAATCTGCATATAGTATGTTGAAGCAGTCAAAAGGATTTCAGGGGAGCCAAATATAAATAATTTAGATTACATCTTCTGGTATTGCTCTTACTGTAAAAGTAATTTTAATCTTTCACTTTTTGATGAAGGGCTGAGCTGTCAATTAAACCTCTAGAAAGGCCACCTGGCGTCTACCTTGCTTTTGATTTTGGATCATCGTTGCCTTCAGTTGATGAACCACCAGATGAATTTTCTCCAATATCGTGCGGCTCAAAAAATTTTGTATGTGTTTGCGCGTATTTTTGTGCTCTGAATAATTCTAATCAAATTCCATTGCTCCTAAGCTAAAGTCAGAATTTGTAGCATATAAGGGAAGGTTAGCAGATACTTGCCAATTATCCAAAGCTGGATATTAAGGTCTTTAAGCTTAATATCTTTGTGTATGTGTAGCATCCGCTTGGAAAAAGGTTTCAACTTTAATGTCTGTATGTGTTATTACTCTCCACTGATTGTCAAGAACCAAGATTAAAGAAAAGCATCCTTTAAAGTTTAAACTGGAAGGGGGCAGGTTATAAATTACAGGTGAAATGAAACTAGAAATATAGTCTTATGATTTGTGTCTAAAAACATAATAAAGGATATTACGTCCATCCATGATAATAATAAGATTGTTATTTATGTGGTTATGAGTTTCAAGTCTCTTTGATTGAACAATTTCTTTCTCACTCGGGGGTTCACCATGAACCACCTCTTTTTGATCAGCTATTATACTTGAATATGATTATCAAGTATAAACATTTGAATCGAACCATAAGGTAATCGTGTTGTAATTAGTGACTCAAATTGTCTTTCTTCTATCGTCAAATTATGTAGCAGTAGCCAAATATAAACATTTGAAATAACGTTGCTTAAAAGAGCGGTTTTAATCTGAACTCAATTCTTTTCAGGGACATATTGTAAGTTGATTCACATTCTGGGATGTAATATAGTTGGCGTGTTGGGGCTGATCGTGGAGATTCTGTTTACACTGTAATTGCTGTTGTAAAGAGTCCCTATATGCTGCTTAAAGGCTGGTATCGACTGATTCATGATCTGATTACTCGAGAAGGTCCATTTCTTGAAATAGCTTGCATCCTTATTGCTGGTTTTACAATCATTCTGTGGCTAATTGTGGTTGTTTCAAGTATCGTGTTGGCAGTTTTCGTGAACATTTTAATTGGATTGTATGCATCAGTTGTAGTGTATCAAGTTTGCTTACACCAGACTATAATAATCATTGTAATCTCCTTGGCCTTTCAGTACACATTATATGTGTGAACTACATGTTTCTTCTGTTTCTTAAGGAAACAGAACTTTTTTGGAAACCATCTCTTTCTAATCAAAGACATTCAGTTTCTTCCCACTCATTGTACAATGTGTTTATACGCCAGCTTACTTAAATGTATATAAAAGCAAAATTGCTTATTTTATCGACCTCATTCCTCATGCATCCCTCTGCTTGTTCATAATTGTGTTGAATTTATTTAACTTAAATGTGTTTTATTCATCCGATTACGCATGAAACAGCTGGTTCCTGCTGCAACGCGTGGGCGTAGTTTCTAGTTAATACTGAAACTGAGTTGCCCATTCTGCGAAACCGGAACTTCATCATTTAAACAACGGTTCAAAATTCGAAGGATTTCCCAATCCAACTTCTCTCAAACTCTGAAGCTCAAATTCTGATTCGTTTCCGTAAATCCAGTACGTGTGATATGTTTTGATTTGTTTGAGTTTGTTTTACAGATGACGGGCAAGTAAAAGGATTTCAGATATATGGCTACTCCTGATATGCTGAACAAATTAAACAAAGATAGTTTTAAAGTTGAATCTGATCTGGAGATAAAGTTGACAAGTATTATTAGACGGCAACTTCCTAACATAAAATTTAATCCTCTCAACTTCCTAACATTATCAAACATTCAATGACAGTCTGATCTGGAGATAAAGTTGACAAGTATTATTATACGGCAACTTGATGATGTTGGTGGTGATGTATCTGGATTGGCCGTGAAATGGTATGGAATTTGTTTATGGTTTTACCAATCACACACACTGAGTCGTTTTTGCTCTTATCTGTTGGAGTTTTATGGGCTGTATCTGGTGTGCCTCTTAGCAGTGGCTGGATAGTCTTTCATATACAATTGGATCATGATAATGTTTTGAGGCATTTCAAATTATTCCACACGTAAATGGTTTTGAATTCAGAGTTTAGTCTTTCAATTTCAAGCTGGCATATGATCTTTGAATGGTTCAAGCATTTTTGTTATCATTCCAATTCCAAGTGGGGTCTTAAATTAACTTGTGTCTCTATAGATGTGGACTAGCTAGTCCTAAATAGCCGCTTAGTTTAATCCATCTTATCATCTATGAAACTTTTGTCCAAGATTCCAAGAGGCCGTCCAACGACTGCTACTCATTGATGTGCACCGATTTTGAAAATGCGGTCTCATGCCGTAGAGGATGGTTTAGAAAAGGTAAGGCTGCCTAGTATATATATAGTTGTTTTTTACTTTGTTTTACAAAAGGGTAATTAATGTTAGGGAGACTAAATATGCAAACTAAATGATGTGTCACCAATAGAAATAAACACTTTCATCAAAGTTTACTTACGCCAGACTATAATCATTGTAATCTCCTTGGCCTTTCAGGACACATTATATGTGTGGACTGCATGTTTCTTTTGTTTCTTAAGGAAATAGAACTTTTTTGGAAACCATCTCTTTCTAATCAAAGACGTTCAGTGTCTTCCCACTCATTGTACAATGTGTTTATATGTCAGCTTACTTAATGTATATAAAAGCGAAATTGCTTATTTTATCGACCTCATTCACTCATGTATCCCGCTGTTTGTTCATAATTGTGTTGAATTTATTTATGGTTTTACCAATCACACAAACTAAGTCTATCAACTTTACGTATGTTGTCATCGTGTGTATGTGATTCTATGCATGCAGTGTGTTAACTTCCTACGGCATAAACTAACAGCCGAGGAAAAATTTAACGAAATATACATCAAATACTGCCTAACAAAGAAAAAGTAATACCAAAAAATTCACAAAATGGATGACTTATGTGAAGGATTATATGAAAGTTACTTGATGATATGTGCATATATATATATATAACATAGGCTGCTTAATCAAATTGGGCTAATTAATTTGATTTTTCATACAAATTAAAGCACATCCCAGAATCCCAGTTCATAATGAGAGAGAGAGAGAGAGAGAGAGAGAGAGAGAGAGAGAGAGAGAGTGAGAGACCTCAGGACCACCAAGTTCATGGACTCGAATGGCTTTCACCATCATTGCTGCTGCTTCAGTGGCAATGTCCTGCTCTAACTGCTTTCTGGGTTCTAACTGTTGATGGTAAAGGTTAAAAATCACTTGTTACACGTCACTCTAGTTACATTGGCACCTTTGCATGAACTCCACGTACTAGTATTCTAAGGCTCGCTGTCAAGAAAAACGTGCATACGTTTCACATTATAAGAGAGATAAATATACGTTACACTGATTTGTAATTAATGTATGAGGGTTGGTGACGAAGTTGTCTTTTTCTTCTCTTTCTCCATTACAAATTGACTAATTTAAATCTGGGGAAATTAAACTTAAAAAAAAACGAAAATAATTAATCTACACAGATTTGTAATGATTTTAATTTCTTTTGGTAGGAAATAACTGGATATGATTCATTCAATTTCTATTACTTTATTCATATGCCAATTAGAAAATAAATAAAAAAGCAATAAATACAAGACAATGCTGGGAATTTGAAAATCAGCGATGGCAAGGTCAGCTTTCTGGGCATATCATTTGTGTAATGGTGAACATTGTTGGCAGAGGACTATACTGGTTTCTCGGTCCTACCTCCAACGTGTGGATGCTAAACGGGTGAATAATCAATATTTATAACGAGTTCATCGTTATCGTGACATCTTTGTTCATTAATGAATTATTACATAAAGAAAAACTTACATATGACAACGCATCTAATTAAGTGCATAAATTATACGTGACAGTAAACTCATTCTATATAACGTCTCAGGCTTGTTAGACTCACTTTACTTAATGTTTCAGCCCAAATATTTTCATTAATTGGTTTAATTCCCGTTAATTTTGAATTACGCATTGTAGTGTTGGATTCACAAACTTTTAATTCTCCACTTTCAATTGAATAAACAAGAACATCTAATTAATGATTAGTTTTCAGATAAAATGCACCAAACACTCATCTTCTTCTGGCAAGCAAGAAAAACTAGTTATGCAATGCGGCATGTTTGAATTGCGCGACATAAACCAAATTTTCCAATCGCAAATATGGTGATAAATAAATTTTTCAATAAGTGAAAAACTCAAATAGATTACATGATTTGATTTTTTTTTTTCAGGGGATTAGCTAGTGGGAAAGCTACGGTAGTCCACCTCTTCGGAGGTCGGGAAAACTTGCAGAGGCATTTCGGTCATCCTCTGACTACCATCGTGTGATTCACTATTGTTAAAAATCTGACTACCATCGTGTGATTTACTATTGTTAAAAATCGAACCTATGACAAGACATGTGGAATGCGAATCTGAAATTGGTGAAGCATTTGTAATTTCAAAATTTCCCCCACCGTACATATTTCTTTTGTCAAGCCCTCCATACATATAACAGTTGGAAAAATTAACTTAATTACTATGGGGTAAAACAGTAAATTAATACTTGCGAATTAAAACCACTCCACGTTGGAGTAGTTAAACTTTTTTTTAAGTACGCTTGTGACAAGAGATTAGTGTCTACATTGATTTTGGTCGCAATTAATTCAAAGAGTGAGATGGAGATCTTGGTGATGTTGATTTAAAGAAGGCCTCCTCATCGGACGGTGTTGGTGAATAGCGCCATGCGGCAGTCAATGGTTGTTGTGTGCAAACTCTGGTCATCTGGTACTTCTCTTTATTGAAAAAAAAAATTAAACAAAAAAAAAATGCAAGATAACTATTTTGAAGTGCCAGTAGTAATTTTCCGAGAATGAAATTAAAAAATGTGGTCAAATTCTTCAAATCTAGTTGAATCTGCTAAACCATCACCTGTTAAAAGAGAAAGAAAAGAAGTTATAAACATTACCAAAATTGTATCAATCTTAACGAAGACATCAAAAAACAAAAATTGGAAAAGAAAATGAAAATTGTTTGAAATCAAAATCAAAATCTCTAATTGGGTGGCATGAAAGGGAAAAGGGAGAGACTCTCAGGAACAATAAAAATGAGTGGCATGGGAGAGAACTCATGTTATGTCATTTTCTTAATTTTATGAAGAAGAGAAGATGGACATAGATTGTGAGATCGCCCTCCCTACCACTCATCTTCACTGGCTTTTGAGAGATTATCTCCCATTTCAACTCGGCCAATTCTAAGAATGTACGTTGTGGTTACATGACTATGATGCCTTAATTTATAGAAACTCGAGGGCACACAGATTCAGAAAATCAACCTTAGAGCCCATGGTTAGTAACGCTAGCAATCTCGAGAAAAACATGTGTGCGTTCACGTGCTAAGAGAGATGAAACGCCTAAATTTGACTTAACAATAAGGGAAAATAATCTAAGAGCCATAAGGGTTGTGAGTAAGTTGTCAGTTTTCTTTTCCTTATGAGACCCATCAGGGTTGGTGACTAGAGGCCTGGTTTGGTATACTTGGATCTGATATCTCGTCGTTGCATTCACCTTGCACATTTTCCAGCCCAAAAAACTTTCAACTAATATCCGACCTTATCATAGGCATATTTAAAAACATGTGGTCCAATATTTTATTGGATATCGTGCTGTATTTCTAACCATGAGTCGTCGATTCGATGTACTATATGCAATACAGGGAAAAAATATTGTTCTCAATTTGTAAAATTCTAAGTTTTGTTCATACAAATCACCATTTTTTATGTTGATGGAAAATAATCGAGGTTCACTACATCGCAAGTCTCTTTTTTGGTCAAATGTTTACTTTATTTATAACACAACATATTACAAAATAGAAGGCCCAAATACAATAAACACACAAACAAAAAGACGGACCTCCATAGTAACCCAACAGCCCAAAACATAGTTTTGAGCCCTAAACAGGAAAAACACCAAAGCAAACCCTAGCAGGTTTCTACCCCCACCTTCAACCCGCTTGCCGAACGAACAACCCCTGCACCCATCAAGAAATCAAAATAACTAAAGCCCCAAAGCTGGATGAAAACAGAGCTACAACAGGACCCCAAAACAGAGCCCCAAACTCCTCCACAGCACACCACAGCAGTAGCCGCCACAAATCGAAGGAAGCTAGTGGGAAAACACCCACTAGCAACAGTGCCAACAAAGGCAAACCAAAGGAAGGAGGTGGTGTGAACACCGAACCAAAGCTCTACTCACCTTCCGGGAGAAGAGCGATAAATCGGGTTGAAAAAGGTGGGAGCCAAGCCGGACTGTGAGATCGAAGAAGGATGAAGCCGATCCGGATTGGGAAACGTGGGGGGAAAGAGGGGGAAATGGTGGAAACAAGGAGAAAAGGTGAAAAAGGTGGAAGGAAGACGAAAGGAAACAAAGGGGAAAAGTGGAAGAAAGGAAGAAATGGGAGAAGTTGGAAAAGGGACTGAGGTCAAAGAAAACAGATACACAGGGGGTTGAGTGGCAAACAGGCCACTGGGCGGGGGTACATGGAAGATGAAGGAGAAGGAAAGAAAAGGAAAAAGGAGAAAGGAGAAGAGAAGGACTGCCACCGACCCTGGCCATAGCTAGGGTCGGTGGCTGCCGGAAGAACGAAGTGGAGGACACACACACACAACAGGTATAACAAGTTTCGGAACCGGAAGGCGACGTTCCGTTCCTTATTCGTAATTTTTTTAACACATACCGCAAAGCTTTTGAAATGAACAAACCAACTCGTATATGTTTGCTTCAGACCTAGGGGATAAGAACGATAGATCCAGATGTTTTCCTGTTCTCAAGGTCTACGTGTGCCTGCGCTGCTTCAGATAATGAGTAGGTGTGATTCACTCGAACCCGCAATATACCCGATGCAACATTAGCAAATACCTCTCCTGCAGCCTCTAACAATTCCTCTCGGGTTACAGCGTAATGAAAGAGGCTAGGCCGAGTCAAGAAGAGTGATTTCGCTGCAAGGGCTGATAATGGAACTGGATCAGACGCACCTGATGACTGCCCAAAATTCACCATGTATCCCCGAAGTTTTAAGACTTCCAGTGATCCCTGAAAACAATACCTCTGGATAAGAATTCATAGTCGACAACATTACTTATCTATTAGATGATGTCAATGTTGGAGTTGAGTAGTTTGGATAAATCATGACAAACTTATGAATATAAGACAAGTATAACTTACCTCAAACGTATCCTTCCCTACAGAATCGTAGACAACTTCAACCCCATTGTTGGATGTTATTTCTTTCACACGAGTGACAAAGTCCTCTTCCTTATATATTATGACGTGGTGGCATCCATCCTCCTTCGCCTGTGCTGCCTTTTCTTTAGTTGATACAGTTCCAATGACAGTCGCACCAAGGGCATTAGCCCACTGGCATAAAAGGGATCCAACTCCACCAGCTGCTGCATGAACAAGGACTGTGTGTCCAGGTTCGACCTATATAACAATGGTCGAGTCAGATCTAATAACAAAAGCAACAAAGGTTTCAAATTTTCAAAACATTCATAAGATTAGGAAAAGGATGGCCATCGTTAGGCATGCAATTGTAGAATGAAGCTATGTTGAAATTAATGAAGCACTTCACTTTTCACAGTTTTTTTTTTTTTTTAACACATCACTTTTCACAGTTAGCTGTGATGCTTTTCTTATTTCCGCAGACTGTCCATAACGGAATCAAGAAGCGTACCACAAATGAAAAAGTGAAAAAGAAAAGGAATAGCAGTTTTCCCTTGTATCAGATAGTTAAAGGAACACATAAATAGAGAGAGAAAGCTTCTCAACTTCTATGAGTGCTCATGATTTGCATATGAAAGGGGTGGTACACACAACTCAGCTTACGTTGCTGAAACAGGGACAACAGCTAAAATTGGTTTAGCGGTACATTGAATTTCATTTACTGATTCACATTTGCTGGCACTGACCAGTATTATTAGTAACAATTATTCACCTTGACAGGAACAACACGTGTATGAAACATAGAGCTCTATAAAAACATTCAGCAATTCCACATTTATTTTCAAGGGAGATTAAAAAAAGCAGATGCGGGTACATATGTGTAAAACTACCTTGAAACAGCGGCGTAGTAGAAACTGAGCTGTCATACCCTTAAGCATGAGGGAGGCTGCAACTTTAGGATCAATGGAAGGAGGAACAGGCACAGCTCTGTTTGCAGGAAGGATCTGCTCTTCCGCATATGAGCCCATTTGCTGACCAAAATAGGCTACAAGATCTCCAACTTGCCTGCCCGTTAGACCTGGTCCCACAGCTGTCACGACTCCACAAGCCTCGACACCTGAAATCAGTTTTGATTTATAGATAAATAGGGTTACTAGTAACTACACCTGCAGTGCCAGATAAAGTTTTAGATGTATATATACACAATAAAACCATTGGTGGGAACTGTTATCTGATTTCATGCTCTGCACTCTTGTTTTAAGTTCATCCAAATGATTCCTCGAAATTTATACTTGGGAGAGGTTGACAGTTTACACAAAAACTGTCAAGAAACCCAAAAATTTTAATAGAACGTTGAAATGTATCTCCATAATCTCAAAAAATGAATTTTTATTCAATCAGTGAACTTGTTGAAATGAAGCAAAACCTGGGGTGTAGGGAAGCGTAGCAGCCTTATAAAGGCCCTTGCGGTAGTACACATCAATGAAATTAATCCCGATGGCCTCATTCTTGACGCGAATCTCGCCCTCCTTTGGCTCCCCTACTTCCACATCTTCCCATTTCAACACCTAACATGATCACATGGCAAAAGTAAGAAAAACGATTAGGAATTATTGGCATAAACTAATAACCAAAGCAAAGCTTTAACGAAATGGATATCGAATAATCAGCATCAAAGGAGTATAAATCGTTTTCGGGTCCAATTGCCGGCTCATGTGAATGATTATATAAGAAAAGCACTTGATATGGCACTATAAACTCTCTACCAGACAGTATAAATTGAAGCTTATCATCCATCAACAAGCATGCTCACTTCCAAATAAATTATCATAGCACACATTAGAAGCGATTCTCAAATTCAATGAGTCAAAATTACAAACAATAAAAACAACTCAGAGGCTTCTTAATTAAATTGGGCTGATTCTGTTTTTCTCATGCAAATCAAAGCACAACCCAGATTTCCAATTCATAAACAATATATGTAGAGAGAGAGAGAGAGAGAGAGAGAGAGAGAGACCTCAGGGCCACCATGTTCATGGATTCGAATGGCTTTGACCATCTTTGCTGCTGCTGGTGATGCTGCTGCTTCAGTGGCAACTGATCTAACCGCTACTGATGATCTCTGGGTCCTGATAGGTAAACAATTGATGAAATTGTTGCCGGAAATCTGTGAAAAATGTGTGAATTTTGGAGCCGACAGCAACTGGAAATAGGGCGGTGGACTTGTGATTAAGAAATGGGTTAAACTTAAACCGCGGTTCTGGATGCTAATTGGAAGTAAACCCATTTCGGTTTTGACGTTGCCGATTTGATTTGTCCTACATCGGAATTGTATCCGCTCTGAGATAGCGGCCGGATGAAGAAAGGCCACCTGCAGGGTTTTGTTTCAGCCCAAAAGAATGGCAGGCCCAATCATTTTGGAGGGAATGTCCTTTTGTGGATGGACACGTGGGTGGCAATGATTTTGACACGTGTGTAGTTGAGGGGTGACTGATCAAATCTCATGTGTACTGTGTGGAATGTGGATCACTCTCAACTCTATTTCAAGAACAAGGAAAATAAATTGTACTTGTTACTTTCACATATGATCAATGGTATGTTTTACAATACACATATCACATGTTCAGTGACGGAACTAACATTTTATATTGTTAGAGGCTTCTTAGAGCAAGTCCACCCCTAAAGACTTTGTGCCAGCACCCAGCGCATTTATCCACTTAAATGAACAGTAATAAACCCCAATGAACAGTAATAGGCTAAAACATCTCCACCCCTAAAAATATGCTATCACCCAGCCCATCTAATATTATATTATTTTATTCATAACAAGTAATATTTTATCATTTAATTTATTTTTTCTTCTTTCTTCCTTTCACTCTCCGGTCCTTTCTCTCTCTCTCTCTCTCTCTCTCTCTCTCTCTCTCTCTATGTATTTTGTCTCCCTCTCTTTTCCAGCTCACTCCCGTGAGAATTTCCATAGCATATTCCTCTTCACGCTGGGGAATCTGTGCGGAGTATTTGAACCGGAAACCTCCGTCACAGAGCTCTCGGATTTCGGATTCTCGTATCCGGTCTTTGTGGTCCCCATTTCTGTGCTGGATATGCAGGCGGAACAATCCGAGGATGACGACATGGCGTCGCCGTCGCAGTCTCCGGAAAAAATTTCAGGCGAGCAGGAGAAGCAAAGAGAGTGATGATCAGGGGTTTCGGCAATGGATTTGCAATTAGAGCAGAGAGGGTGGCGGATGTGGCGGGCGACGAGGAAGTTGGCCTGGTGGATGCGGGCGTCGCAGCGGGAGCAGAGGAAGGCGAAGTCGGAAGGGCAGTAGAAAGAGGCTTCCTGGTCGCAGAGTTCGCAAGCCCTGAAAAGTTTCTTCATTTCTTGATTTCCGGCGGAGAGTAGAAGAGGAATGGAAGTTCGGAGACAATTTGGGAATTCGGGGAGGTGGTGCGGTGAGAGGATATGTGGGTGTGGCGAGAGGGATTATATGGAGAGAAATGCGGTTATGGAGGATGAGAAGGTTGTGTGTGAGTTTTGTGGGTGTAGCCATGACGTCAACATGGCGTCAAATGAGCCGTCTCCTTCCTCTGTCGATTTTAGGCCGGCCTGTGGACTGGCTTGGGCTGGGTGCCAGTCTATTCCACGGGCTGGAGTGAATTGGCTGAGTCCTAGCTTGTTTTTTTCACTGGGTGCCGGGCTATTCCATCTCCGGTGGAACTGCTCTTATAGAAAACGTATTTCAAAAGAGAAGTTTGTTAGCCCGATTGATATTTGAGAGTAGAAAGAAACTAGAGTGTTAAGGACCTTTTCTCTTAGTGGTTAGTATTCATGTTTTAATTGCTCTATCCTTGTATGTGTTCCTGCTCTAATAAAGCGGTACTATTAGATGTAACAATTGTGTCACTTTTGCCACTTTTTATTTTTTTTATTTTTTGGTTATTGGCTTGGATGTACATTAATTTAAAGATGCAAACTTTCAATGTGTGACAACTACGAGCTGGAGATTCAGTGGATTACAAGGCTTCCTTAAAACTAAAAACTGGAGGTGTTGGGTTCGAAACCCGTTGCTGGTGTGAAAGCCAGACTTGTGGTCACGGGAAGGCTGAAATACTCTGTGAGTCTTCCCAGCTCCTGAAAATGGTGTATAACTGTGGTTTACCACCAGTTGTCCCAAAAAAAAAAAAAAAAAAAAAAACTTTCAATATGTGACAAATGTGAGTTGTGGCATTAAGCCATAGTATGTGACATTACAACATAAAACGTTACTTGATAAATTAGATGTACCAATTTATGTATAACTCATGACTCATGGGACCATCCACCTCAATATATCAATATAAGAACAATCCTCTCTCTCTCTCTCTCTCTCTCTCTCTCTCTCTCTCTCTCTCTATTCCGTTGCTCTCCCGCTAACAACTTTCATCCCATCACAACCCCAACGTCACCCAAAACAGATCCAACGGCCAAGAAATTCCATCCCCAACAACCAAGAAACACATCCGACGCTCCACGTTAAAAACTCAGTAAGGCAACCAATCAAAACGCCCGTCATTCAAAGTCACTGCTCCTCCGGTCTCCCACGCGCCAAGACAAACGCACGTGAAAAAGCCGCCGCGCGCGAGATTATCGCGTTCATGCAGCAGAGCAAAACGACGTCGAGTGTCCGCAGCGATCTCTGTATTTATGAGATTGCAGACAAACAAACCCGCATGAACGTCCGAATAATGCAGAATCGAATTTACCCAGCGGTAAATTCTAGAAGGTTGTTTGGGTAAATCGGTCTGCATCCCGCAGGCTTTATAATATCTATTGCGGTGAAAGTGTGTGAGTTTTTGGTGGAAGCTTGGGTTTTTAACTGAGTGGTGATTTCTCTGTGGGAGTGTGAAAAGAGTGAGCTTTTTCTTCGATTTTCTTGGAGAGGATGAGCAAGTACTTGGAGAAGAAGCAAGTCCCAAAAAAGCCAGAAAGCAAAAGCACTTTTTTGGCCACACAGGCTCTGCTCTCCTCTGCTTCTGCTTCTCCTTCTTCCTCCCCCGTTTCTTCGCTCGGTACTTACTTTCATCGAACACATTGTCTTCATCTCTTCGTCTTCCTTCTTCTTCTTCTGATAATTTCCGTTTCGTTTTCATTTTTTTTTTTCTGATGTGATTGTTTCTTTTGTGTATTTTGCAGATGCTATCGAGCACATTAAAGTCGGCTGTTTCTACCAAATGGACCAGTCCAAGCTTCATGGAAGAACAGTACCAGAGCAGCTCAGGGCCGTACGGATCGTCATGGTACTATTTCATATTTTCATACCCATAAAACCCCCAAAAACCCACTGATAATTTTCGCCATTGTTCTGGAATCTGGTTTATATATTTCAGTTTTTGATTTTTTTTTGTTGGTTTCAATCAAATGGGGTTTTTTATTTGGGGTCGTTTAATTTGTATACAGGTGAGTGCGAAGGGAGCGTTTAAAGTGGCGGTGAGGTTTCCGAGCCTTCACTCTCTCCACGCTCATCTCCCCTCAAAGGGGTATCTAAAACCAGACGCCAAACAGATTCCGGCGCTCAACGAGAAGTATGTGATGTCCCCGGAAATGGCGTCGGAGGTGCTTTACCGGAGAATCCCACCTCAGGAGATGGTAGATCGGAGCAACATTTGGAGCTTCTGGGCCGTTCAACCTCCGTTGAAGAATCACCCGAGAAGCACGTTGTCGAGCCCAGCAGTAAGTGGCGGAGGCGGAGCCATTACTAGCAGCATGGTTCCTAAAAAGGGTCCGTGTTGGTCCGAGCTCACGTTTGCCGGAATGGTGAAGTGGGGCAAGCGCCGGCAGATTCGCTACCTTCGGAGGCACGAGTCGTCGCCGAGCTCTGGCTCTGACGATGAAGAAACGGAGAAGGGAAAGGAGGTAATGGAGCTGAAGGAAGATAGCGATGATGGTTTCACTGAGAAAGTAGTAACTGTGATAGACGAAGACGATGACATTGAAGAAGAAGGTGAGGAGACAGAGGAAGAAGCTACTCCTCATGTTCTGCCATGGAAGATGAACCTCCGGAGTCGGAAACGGAAGCGTCCCGATAATAAGAGAAAAATCAAATCTCCAACCCAAAAGCGATCAAAATCCAGAGCAAAGCCTCCGAATCAGAATAACCATATTGTAGCAGTTCCTGATCGCAGCAGCAGAAAATTGGCTAAAGTTAAACACACTGTAGCAAGATGGTCAGCAGGAAGGTGAGAATGAGATTAATATAGTAATATCATTAATTGGGTTTATTAATCTGTTAATTATATTAACTGGGTCGATTTTTGGGTTTAATAATCGTGGGTTCTTGACTTGATTTGGGTTTTTTTGCAGGTACAAGCTGGCGGAGGAGAACATGTTGAAGGTGATGAAGGAGAAAGGGGCGGCGATTGGGAACCCAATACGGCGGCCAGCGCTGAGAGCGGAGGCTCGGAGGCTGATTGGAGACACGGGTTTACTGGATCATTTACTCAAACACATGGCGGGCAAGGTGGCGCCCGGTGGGACGGAGAGATTTAGGCGGCGGCACAACGCCGATGGGGCCATGGAGTATTGGCTGGAGAGTGCTGATCTGGTACACATCCGGAAGGAGGCTGGGATTCAAGATCCTTACTGGACCCCTCCGCCGGGGTGGAAGCCCGGCGATAGTCCCACCCAGGACCCCACTTGCGCAAGAGAGATTAAGGAGCTCCGTGAAGAAATTGACAGGATTAGAAGGTAGTTAAACACGTTTTTAGTCTCTTAAGCATGGTATTAGTCTCATAACTGTTTGTGACACACTCTGGATTTTTACAGGGAGATGAAGGAGTCCAAGCGGCAAGGGAATGCTGGTTTGGCTATGGTGACCGCTTCAAATTCTAATTTGACCGGTGTTGACTTGGATCGTGACGGTTCATTAATCCAGATTAAGGTTGTGACTTTGTTCATGATTAAGTTTGATTATATTTTCTTAATCTTGATTAAGTTCTGTACTTATTGTTTGATAGGGATTTATCATTTTTGCAGGAGGCTTGTGCAGAGCTAGAGAGGAAGATAGCTAAGATGGATGAAGAAAGGATGGAGTTTGTGACCAAAAAAGAAGAACACATGATGGAAGTTGCTCAATCTTTGTCCGGAATTAAGGTAATTAATTGACCCCCTAATTACATTAATTATGTCTGTCTTAATTGCGTTTAATGAATATATTGATTGGTGGAGGTTTAAATGTTAATGCAGGAGAAAATCAGGATGTTTGAATCAAGCGAGGAAGATGCAGTTACAATTTCAGAAGGAGCACCACCACCATCAGAAGCAAAACCAGCAGGCGAGAAGAAAGAAGAAGATAAACTAAGCGGCGGAGACAAGGCGGCTGAGGCGGCGGAGTGCAAGGCGGCAAAAATAGAGAGGCTGAGAAGTGGGTTCAGGATATGCAAGCCGCAAGGAACTTTTCTCTGGCCAGACATGGGCAGCCCCACCAACATTCCTAGTCCTTCTTCCCAGATTCTGGCCCCACCACATGACCTCTTTGTGGTCCCCACCCCACCCTCATCCTCCTCTTCCGCCCCCCGCCCCCTCATCAGCCCCACTACTGCCCCTGTGAAGCCGGTGGCTGAGCGGCGCCCAGTGACCACCACCACATTGTGCAATGTGACCACAATACCCTCTTCAACTCCTATTGTCGCTCCTCCACCTGTCCTGGCCCCACAGACCCAGAGTTCCACTACCGTCACCATCAGTAAAACCCTACTCATAAACCTAAACGAGCTCCCTGCAACAACAGCACCAAACCCTAACCCTAATCCCCAAACCAGCTGTGAAGCTACCACTACCCTCACCACCTACCACAGAAGACACCACCATCATCTGCCACGTGTACGTCTCTCGCCCCCTTTTCAATTTATCACTTCCTCAGTCCTAATTATTAATTAAATTAAACTAATTACATCTTTTGTGTGATTTAATTGTGTGGAAATAAATGCACAGATGGTGAAGGAGGAGGAAGAGGATGAAATTGCAAGAAACGGTGATGATCTGCAGAGGCGGTGCGCCTCTCCTGCTTCCACGTGGAACGGAGAGAAATGGTGGATGGCTGTGGGAACTCCTAGCACTTCTTTGGAGGGTTGATTTTGGACCGTTGATTCAATCTTGCAGCGGGGCTAAATATATATGGGTATACTTTATAGGGCTACTTTATAATTATAGGAAATTGGCGGGTATAAAAATAACTGTATCTAGGTATACATGATGATTAGGGATTTTGCACTATAGTCCAAAAATTGGGTTTTTTGCTGGCATTTTTCTAAGATTGCTGGTATGCCATTTTGGACACGGATATAAAGATTGGTTTTGTCCAAGTGAGAAAATCAAAAGGAGGCTAAATTTTGTCACACACACGTGTGACCGTGGTTAATATAATTAATATTATGTATAATAAGGCAATGATATGTGTCCTTTTTATTAATACTTACTTTTAACTATGCTTTTAGAAATCGATTTTATTTTAACTTTGCTTTTGTAATAAAAAAACCGTCACCTTACTCTCTAAACCGTAAAATGTTATCCAGTTTGTCTCATGAAACTCGATTTTGGATGGGAACCCTCCTTAACCGTTTGCAGTCGACAATTTGAAAATACTAAGATTTGGAATTGCATCATCTTCCAACTTTCAACTCTTCCAAATTTTCCAACACGTCGAGATGGCAAGTTCCCATTTAGTCTTGGTATTGCGGGTGTAGGCTCTTTTTTTCAAGAAACTTAGAAGAGGCTTGGTGCAGTCTATTACTGTCAACTTGCTTTCTTCATTTTTGACTTCTTTTGAGAGATTTTAGGTTCGATTTTCGCATAAGGCGAGTTTGAACCACTTTATTGCTAGCTCATTGTGAGACTAAGTTCACCATTTTCCCGTGTTGATAATACCATTTGTTCAAAAAAAATATCTCTAAAAACCTTGGATGTTTGGTTTAAGAAATTCAAAAACCAAGAATCTAGATCAAAATGCCATTCTGAAGCTGATGGGGTGTCCTAAATTTCAGTTTCTTTCTACGGTAAGAAGGTTTTAGCCCGAGACTCGTGTGTCAGGCAGCTTGCTTAATGACGCAGCCAACAGAAGAGAGTTGAGAAAGTGATGGGAACACAGCCGTCGACAGACTACAACGACAGCCTTGGCCAAGGAATCGAAGAGTTGGTAACGTCCAAAGACATCAGAAAAGTGTCGACGATGACCATAACACCATCACACAAGATTATCTGTGAATCCATTCACGTGTTATGATATGAGTAGAAGACTGATTCATATTACCAGGTACCCAAGAAACTCTTTGTATCACATCAACTTCAACATAGTACATATTCATAGGCTTGCAGGACTATAAGGGAACCCATAAACAGTTACAAATTAAAACCCGTAATATATGTTCCAGATCCATATGTCAAACAAAACCAAACCATAGTACTCTACAAATTATAAGTTGGTAGAATCCATATCGGAGGTACATCGGTCTTGCTCATCAGAGTCCCAGCATCTCCGTGGAACGGATTTTCTAAAAGCCTCTTTTCCTCGACGTTGTAGACGCCATAATCAAAAGCTCCACTTGGTCCAAGGCCTCCTTCAACCACAAGATGATCATGAATGAAGTATATGCAATTCGCTCGATATCCTGACTTTGAAGCACAAACAGATATTGAAGAGTTGTTTCCCAGAAACAAAGCAACGTCACCTAAAGTGTTCTTCTCCGTGCACTCACCCTTGCTGATATTTAGTTCAAAGACTCTGAATCTTTTTGTCTTTGTCTCATGATCGTCATAATGGTCCATGCACCTTCGAACGATCAGCATTGTTTTCTCATTACAAACCATAAGATATTCCTTGCAAATATAGTTGTCATCGACTACAAATCCGCCTAAAACCACTTTCACAGGTGACACAGACTGAGTAGCAACATCCAAAGAATAGAGTTGACGGAAATAATCAACAAGATAAAATCTCTCTTCAACTGTAACAACTTCAGCGATAAAAAACCTTCTTTGCTCAACCGTTTCCATTTCAGGGACATAAGTCCAATTACTGTCTTTGTTAAGTCGAATAAAAGCCAATTTGTACATGTTCGCAAACATGACCATAACAATGCAGTTGTCGGCATTTAGTATTGGATCTTCTGAAATTGTAGCCTTGTAGACAAAATAATCTCCACGATGAGGAGGCCGATTCAAATCTGCAGGGCCTAGCGGAGGAAGGCGAATTATTGACTTTTCATGATCTCTTCTCCCTCCAACACCAAAAAGGAATGGATTTATCAGTGACACAACACGTTTCTCATCCACAACAATTAACCATCCTTTTGAAGACCCACAGAATAGTTGTCTTCCCAAACTCAATTGGGTTTTAAGAACCTTGTCGGTCACCGGATTGTATAAATGCCACTTATCATTCTCTGCATCAGAAGAAATCAACATCATCGGAGTTGTCGTGACGGCACAATGGGTCTGTATAACCTTTGCAGCCGAACACCATGACCTGCAAACAAAGCTAAATTCTTTTGGTGTCTCCAGTCTCCCTACAACTAAATTTAAAATCTCTGTCGGCAACGCGGCCCAATCTGACATGAACCAAAAGATAAAAAACACTGGTAAGCCGAGCTGATGATGAATAATTAGACCGACGTTCCTATATTCTTTGATCAGCATGTACCAGTTCACAAACTAAACAGATATAAAGATAAATCTAAAAAACCCTAATTGAACACAAACTAAACAATTTGATTTATCGATTCTAACGAGAAACAGTAGAATTTCATCAAAACCCAAATAGCTTCAATAAGAAAACGTACCTCGATCCATAGATTCTAACTCCACAGCAAGAATTTTTAGTATTTTATTTTATTTTCAGGGAAAATCAGAAGAAATTGAAGGCGGCTGCCGCTCCGGCTCCGCTCCTTAGGGTTTGACTAGGGATTAATCTTGCCTTTCGGAGTGTGGGATGCCTCAGCCTTCAGAAAAATAAATAAATCAATCAACAGTACAACGAATAATAAAATGCAATGTTTTCCAAAAAAAATAAATAAATAAAATGCAATTTCGTAAAACAGGGCGGGCCCAGGTCCGGGCAGGGCGACTGTTCGGGGCCCAGAAAAATTAGGGGCATCAAAATTATTAGTGTGACATATTTGTGTACGTTTTTAAAAGAATATACATTTATAAAATTTGGTTTAATGACAAAGAAATTTAACTAGAATCAGTGATTTTGTTGTTTTAAATTAATGAGGAGGTCTTGGTTTCAAAACACCATGTGTGCTTAATTAAATTCCAATTTTTACAAATTTCTTTTCATAACAGTATAAATTTATAAAATTTGGCTAAATGATTAGAAGTTTAATTAGAAGCAATGGTTTTTGTATTTAAAATTTAACGAGAGGTCATAAGTTCGATATGTTAAGTGCAACTTTATTTTTAATTACTAGCTAGTAACTATGTGGGTTGCTATTTTTAAACATTTGTTCCAATTCAAGTCTAATCTTCAACAAAGGGTAATGCGTAGACTAATTTTTTAGACCAAATTTGCAAATCATATGACGTCTCATCAAAATGTTTAATTTGGTACCCATTCATTACTTATACATATCCTTAAAGACTCGAAAATATCATTATTTTCTTAGTCTTATATTGACGAGGTTAGTAAATAAGAAAAAACACCTCACAATTTATACAAAAACACTTTAAAAGTTCAGATGGAAGATAAAACTCATAATCTATCTACTTGTAAGCTTGAAGTTTTTTTGTTTCATTCTCTCGATACAAAATAAATTAGTTTTTCCGTGTTTCTAAATTACTGAGTTTGAAGTTCTTTTCTAAATATAATTTTATGGATGTTTTAAGTGTAAAAACAACTATTTTTTTTTTTATGAAGTAAGGGCACATTTGTTGACGTCGCCCCGGACCTCAAAAGTCTCTGGAGCGGTCCTGGTAAAACAACGACACTTGTACTTATTTAAATCTCCCAAATACTTAACCAAACCTCAAAAGTTTCTAGAGCGGTCCTGGTAAAACAACGACACTTGTCCTTATTTAAATCTCCCAAATACTTAACCAAACATCCTTTATTTCTGTAGCCAAACACTCACCCTCTTCCTCGCCAAAGCACACAATCAGAAAAACACTTTCATTAATCTAACTGTGGTGGAAGATTCCATTTCCAGAAGCCCAATCTGGTAATCCAAAATATGGGTTCCTTGATTTTCATACGGAGAGGACGATGGCTCGTGGGGTTGGGTGCTCTTGTTTTCACGGTTTTCTAATCTTACGTGAGATCCAGATTTTACAACGATGAAGGTGCCATGAGTTCCGGCGAGGGACGGTGGCTGATTGTGGTGGGTGAAGACGCTGGTCTGTGGTGGGAGACGATCGTGGCCGGTGGTGGTGGCCTGGTGGGAGAGGATCGTGGTTGGTGCCTGGTGGTAGTGGACCGTTGCCGGTGATTGCGCGGCGAAGACCGTGGCCACTGGCGTGGGAGAGGACCGTCGCTGGTGCCGGTGGCTTAGATCTCGGTGTATTTGGTGTGAATGAAGATGGGCGTTTGGCTAACACAATAGTGAGTGTTTGGCTAAATAATTGGTTAAGAATTTGAAGATTAAGTTTTGCCAAGTGTCTTTATTTTATTGTGCCACATAAGATAGTGTGTATATTGGGTACTCCCCAGAGAGTATCCAAGTATTATCTCTAGTAAAAATGCATGCGCTTTCCGCTGTGGGTTTTGAATCCGTAACCACAATTTAACGCACCAATTTTTAAATTATTTATAAATTCATCAAAGCAGCTGAATCTACATGATAAAATAAGTCTTTCAGTTGCATCTATAATTTATTAATTTTACATTAAAAGACCATATACAAACAAAATGGCGGATTTTTAAGTCCCATCTATATACAATGGACCGGCTTCTCTGCCCTCCCACTTCCCATACACTCTCATCCCCTCGTATTTTGTGCGGTCACGGTTAAGCCACGTCAATATTTTATATTAATTTTTTTATAGAAATAATAAGACAAAAATCAATAGTAATATAAAATGTTGACGTGGCTTAACCGTGACCGTATAAATAGGAGGGGATGAGAGTGTATGTGAAGTGGGAGGGTAGAGAAGTCAGGTCCATATACAATTTACATGAGTTTTCCTCATGAATTGGAGAATGATGGTTGTTTAATTGTACCTAAAGTGCAGTAGTAGTTGTCGGTGATGGGGCTAAATGCACCTACACAAAGATTCAAAATTGAGTCATGATTCCTTGTACTTGTAGCATAAGTAGAAAAGGAGGTGCTGCAAGACAATGTATCAGTGATAAATAACTCTTATCAAAGCTCTACTCAGAATTTACCACATGTATCACCAATGACTTTATGCATATATATCAAGGACACAAATAGTTGCAGAGGCGTGGATTATACCTTTTCATCTTGGATTGAGAACTTGGTGTCGTCTTCGATCTCGAGGCTTCTACACAGAGAATACGTACGTACATGAGACAGTCATCTTCTATTTTTCCCTAATCTACTATGATCGGAGATAAAATTCAAGGCAGAAGGTGAGAAAATTTTACCTGTGAGTGTCTCGGCACCAACATCAGGAGGTTTGGCATCTTGACTTGCACGACTGAGCACCATTTATGAAGAGCAGCGAACGATTTAGGAACCAAAATCAACTCTAACCCCCCATTTTGGCACCCCTGCTCCTCCATCTCTCTACCTCTATACTAAAAGTGATGAATCTACTATTAGATGCCATGCAATCATGGAGCTAAAAACCAAAAGCCAAAAGTAAACCATTAAAAAAAGCAAAAAACCTATGAGGAATGAGGATGCATTGCTTTCAGCTGCTGCACGTTTGGAGGCATCTAATCTACATCCTCATGAGCCACTCAGTACTACGGTCTGATGATATTTTTTTTTACTTGGAAGTGAGAGGTCTTAGGTTCGAATCTCGTGGATGACAAATTCGATATCAAATTAGGTTGCCCATAGCCGACCTCCCACTCCCCTTAGTGTAAAAATATCGATGTACTACAAAAAAAAAAATTACATCCTCACCCCACACAATTTGTACGAAGCTGAGTGTGTTGTGTAAGAAGGAAGATTTGGAGGACAGGTGCTAGAATTTTTTATTGACGGGCCCGAGGCCCACTCTAATGACACCGATACTACACTTGCGCAATTCATCAGGTGTGTGGTTTTATTACAAAAGATCTCGAGATTAGTTAAAGTAGGGTAATCTTATTTAAAATCATAATTGTTGACGTCCCCACCGATGTGGGATAGCCAACAGCAGGTGTATCATCGAATTTGTTATTTCGTGTTGGTGAAGAAACTAAGAAATTGGCAGTCACTCTTTAGGAGGTGTACCATATTGTCTCCTTTGTGTGCTATCTGTAAAACATCTTTTAAGGATCTTCAACCCTAATGATAGGCGATATCTCGCTAAGACCGGCTAATTTAGCTATGTATGTTTTGAAAGAAATATAAGCGATATTCATGTATTTTACTTTTTCTAATAACAGCAGTATCCCTATATATAGATGTGCATTTACACTAGCTCAGTAAACTGGTAGTGATCCACCTCTTTCTGTGTTCTCAATCTCACACTCGCACATCTCTGCATCTAAACAATTAGAGGGCAAAAATGACGAGTTTCCGCTTCACGGTGACCCTTATGGTGATCGCTCTCTTCTTCTCTACAGCAGCTGGAAATCCTCATGTGAGTGCTAATTACCTAATTAAACGTTCAGCTAATCGTTTTCGTTAACCCCTCTATCCTAGACACAACCTGAATTTCGTATATATATGCAGGACAAATGTGTGTACACAATTTATGTAAAGACGGGGTCGATCATCAAGGCGGGCACAGACTCAAAGATAAGCATGACCCTCGGTGATTTCTCCGGCCGATCTGTATGGGTGCCGGATCTTAGGTCATGGGGGCTAATGGGGCCACACTACGACTACTTTGAGCGTGGCAACGTGGACGTGTTTAGCGTACGTGGTCCATGCATGGATGCACCAGTGTGCCGGCTCACCCTCACTTCCAACGGGTTTGGTGCACACGCCGGGTGGTACTGCGACCATGTGGAGGTTACTGCCACGGGGCCTAACACTGCATGTTCGAAATCCATGTTCTATGTTCAACAATGGTTGTCCAACGATGTTGCTCCATATCAGATGACTGCAACTCGCGATGCGTGTAATCCGTGGAACGTCAATGCCGCTGCGGAGCAGCTGGGGAAAGATGGGAAGTTTGTTGTGGAGTATCCCAAAAGATATGCTTGATTGTTATTTGTTGGGATGAATAATGACTAGTTGAATAGAAATATTTTGGTGCTTTGGTTCGTTGGGATTTTTTAATTTTTTTAATTTTATAATTTGGATCCGAAAATGTTTTGGTGTTCTTTTCTACTTGAGGAAATGGTCCTATCTGTAGTTTGGAGTTTGTTTTTTCGGAGGCTTAATTATCATTAATCTATGAAAAATTAACAATGTTGATCTCATTTTGTTCATTCACTATTCCAAATACAAGTTAGGTTCGCTTCACCATTCACGGGTAAACTTAATTTTGGTCACTGACATTGGTGTGCTAATGCTCTGGGTTCGATAGTGTAAACTGTGAATCTACTTGATCGTGGTCATGGGTAAGGTGTAATTCCCAACTAGCCTCTTCTGGGCCCAGAAGGAGTGGATAATCGTGGTTCGCCACTAGTTGTCCCCCTTTTGTTAAAAAAAAGAAAAGAAAAGAGATATATCAATTGTCCGGGAGTATGACCTAAATCCGTTTGCTTTTCAGTGGTCATATATGTCAATACGTGAACAAATGAATTTGTGTATCATTTGATGTGGCAAGTGAAGTGTACATGTCATGTCAGCTAATGAATTTATTTTATTGGACGATTGTATACATCATGCATTACTTTTCTCATGCGACAGTACCCCAATATGGTATAAATATGTGGTTTCCCCAGCATTACTCCTGTAAAACAAGACAAATTTTAGTGTTCGTTTATCGGACTACATGGTTGTTATCCACACACATAGAAAGAGAGCCGTTGCATGGAAAAGTTCTTGTGTGAGGCCATCAACTATGATGAGCCATAGGTGTGCTTTGAGAGGGAGTGAGACACAAAATGAGGCCGGATGAATGAACCTAACAAAATCAAGTGGTGGGGTAGAGTGTGGTTTTTGAGTCTCTTGATCCGTAAGGACACATGGTCTGATCCAAACCCAGAAGAATTCCTCCCTTGCAAGGCCCTTTATTTCCATCCATGCGTTCATCTTCACTTGTAAGTGAGAAGTCTTAAGTTCAATTTTTGCCAAAAGTGAGTTTGAACCACATTATTGTTGGCCTATTGTGAGGCTATATCCACCCACTTCCCTTAATGTAGATAATATCGTTTGTTCAAAAAAGAAAAATACATATATGGTTGGGCGGGCAAAAGTTTTTGTCTTAAAATAATCAACACTTTGTCTTTGACACCATATTGATCATATCCATCTTAAAGTTGAACTTAAAGAATGTTTTGACAAAAATTAAGGGCATTTTTGTCATTTTTCTTATTTAATGGAGATTTTGCACGAAATGACCAAAATGATTGACGGTGGACAAACTCAGAGATCAGTCTATCGATTTTAAACCTTAAGGACCAAAGTGAGGAGTTATACCAATCTTAATAATCATTTTGGCTAAAAAGCCAATCAACAATTAAGCGATCTTTCATGTTAGCTTTTAGATATTTCTTAAAGAAGAATCATCACACAAAGCACTCAAATTCAAAACAATTTATGAATCGTTCGAATGTGTTTTTAGGAATCGTTTGAAGGTGTTTTTAAAATTGCTGAAAGTGTTTCTGATAATTTTTTTTTTTTTGAACTAATTCTTAGTAAATATGCAAGTGAATTCTAGAAAAGCACTTGAAGTGCTTCATGAAACATGCAATAAGCACCAGTTATCCACCTAACCAAATGTTTGTTATTTTGGTGTTTGGGTGCCTTAAGTTTGAGTACTATTTCAAAGTCATACCTTATCTTTGAAATATTACAATTTAATACACAAACATATGATTTAGTTGCAATATCATACCTACATCATATAATTTATTAAGTTAACCGTTAAGTAATCACGTGTCAAAAATATAATCACATTTTGTTAACGTGGAATTGGATGCCAATTTTCACAATGTGAATAAACATAATAAACATAATAAATAAAAATTTGATAAAAATTATTAAACAAAATAAAAGATTAAAAATGGGCCCACCCCTTCTTCTCAATCATCCTTAGGACCACCCACACACACCACATCCGATGCCCCCTTCCGCCCCGAACTTCTCAGTTCTGTTCGCACGACAATTGCAGCTATGCCTTTTTTTCTTGTATTCCGATAGAAACCCATTTCAGTTTCGACTCTCTTAGTCTCTTTGATTATCTTCTTTTCTTGCTTAAATAATGATCAAAACCCCAAAATTTTGTTCATATTTTTGCAACTTTCACTCATGAATTATTTGTTCTCAGTAGGTCTTTAACCATCAGGTATTCGCTCTTATGCTGCGATGAATAAAGATCATAACTTTCGTCCGACCTTGTGAGGACGCAAAGTTAATAGTGTCCCCAAGGTTTCTTGCCTGAAGATGAATCTTGGCATTTACGACCCATACAACGGTAGTTCTTTCCTGATTCTTTACAATTTTCTAGACGGTTGAATGGGATAACCTGATCCGTTTCATTCTCAACATCGTATCTGCCCCTTCAACCATTTTCATCTCTCATTGCAGTAAAAGAAATGCTTCATAGAGCAACAAAGTGAAAGTAATATGAATCCATGATAAACCAGACAAACATGAAATGAAGTTCGTGTTCAATTGACTGCACAATATGAAGTTTCATTACCATTGTTCCCTCAACTTATCAAAATGTGTAACTATAGTCATTTTCATCAATTTCGTCAAAATTTTGTCAAAATAAGTTACGTTGGAATAACCATTTATATAATTAGGATCCCTCAACTTATCAAAGTGTGTAATTATGGTCATTTTCGTCAACTACGTCAAAATTTTTGTCAAAACGAGTTATGTTGGAAGGACCATTGCTACAATTGGGTTAAAGTTAAGAGACAATTTCTTCAGTTGAATTAAAGTTGAGGGACCAAGGGTAATTGATTTTTAGTTGAGAAACCATAGCTGCACGTTTTGATGAATTGAGGGACCAATGATAATGAATTTTTAGTTGATGAACTATTGCTCCAATTGAGGTAAAATTAAGGGACCATAACTACAATTTACTCTTATACAAGAGCAGCAAAGAAGTAAATAACTGTTTCAATATGAATTACATAATACTTCCTATAATTCTCAAATGACTGCAGAAATAGAAGTATTTGATTTTAATTTTCACTTATAGCCCAACGGGCTTAGTACATGTGTCACATAATCCTTCATTGCCATTCACAACAAGCATTGTTCAATCAAGGCATGAACTTCTACTTAATAATACGGTCTAGTGGTATTCCTCTTTACTTGTAAGTAAGAGGTTTGAGGTTTGATTCTCGCCAAAGAAGAATTTGAATCATATTATTATGGTTAGACCAGTGTAAGACTTAGCCAACTCCCCCACCCCTTAATGTAAATAAAATCGTTAGTTCAAAGATCAAAGAGAAAAGAAAAAAAAATCAAGGCATGAACTTGTAAAAGAAAGCAACCTATCATTTTGTGACAAGGTTAATTTTGAGCCCCAAAATTTCAGTAACACCATCTCTTCCTAAATGCATTTGAAACTAAAAGGGATTTAAAACCACTGGAGCCAAAGCTCTATCATATCCAATTTTCCATGGTATTAGATTTTGGTCATTTTCGAGCAGTATGTGTTGTATTTGAATTGTTTTATTTGATTTGATTTCTTGTGCGTCAATTGATTCGAGCATATGAATTACTTTGACAAAATAGAAAGAAAAAATAGAAAGTTATAAAAAACAGTGGTAGGGAGGATGTCGAAGCTTTGTAATTTGTGTACATAAAGCATAGATTCTCGGTGTATTATTTCTGATGAAAAAAATAATAATTAGTTTGTCAAACGTCGTCTGATCGTTGTTAGACATAGATATAAAACTACTTGGATAAAAAATTAAAAAAAATAAAAGATAACCCTTTAGTAAATTTGACAGGATTAACTGAATTTCTTTAGTATCTATAATGATTCAAAACATATAATGCAGAAAGGTCTTGATAAAGTAAATGTAGCGGTAAACTTCTTACAAACAAGTAACACTAATAAATCATCTGCCAAGGAAAATTAGAAGTAAAGTTCTTTATTATGACAACCCAATACTTGAAAACTTATGACCCGTGGAAGCTCATCCTATGAAGTGAAACCGTCTAAGCTATCTCAGGAGACACTGAAAACAAAAATAAACAAGCATGCGTAATTAAGTTTTGAAGAAGACAACCAAATTAGTCAGGAAGACTTTACAAAGAGATACATGCATATCGCTTCATTTAAGAAAGAAAAATAAAATCACATTTGCTTACCATTGCTTAATTGAAGCGCTGCTTGATAGAAACCACCTTCACATAAAACCAATCATTCAAGACATTCAAGAACCTGAAGTACGAGTATCTCCATGGCCTGACGAAAATCAGACTGCCAAAAACTCCCCAAAATCCAACAATAAAACCAAGCCCCATGCTGACGTAAAATCCCCATGTTATAGGCTCATTCTTTTCATCATCATCACCACACATGTTTTGGAGTGGAGGTCCGCACAGTTAAGGATTTCCAACATAAACAGAGTGATCAAAACTTTGGAGCTTAACTGTTGGAATTTCGCCAATAAAGTTGTTGTAGGACAAGTACAAGACACTAAGATCATCTATCTGAGCAAGGCTGGTTGGAATTCTGCCATTTATCTGGTTTCTTGACAAATCAAGGGCATCCATGTTGAATGGTGGCCAAGTGGCCATTACCTTTTGGCTATTAAACAAATAAAAAGAAAACAAAGGGAGACATCATGATGTTGTTCCTTACTTTGTGATGATGACAAATGATGATGTTGGAGAAAACTTTTTTTTTTCTTTGGTCCATGTGAGAAGTCACGGGACTCCTAGGGTTTTTAACTAGCAGCAACAGCTGCCTTTTGTTGTGGGAGAAAGGCAGTCGCATAGAAGAAGAAAATAGAAGGGAGCAGCATAAAGAAGAAGAGAGGTACGCAACTCCTATATAAGAAAGAAATGTGATTTTCTTTCTTGGTTAGTTCTCACTCCATCAAAGTTTTATTGTTGTAATAGCTTTGAGCTTTGTATAGAGAAGAAATTAATCACTATATTTCTTTCTCTATTTGTTTCTTTGGTGTGTGAGAGTTATTGGTTGTATTGGGATTTTGGGTTGTGAGCTTGCCAACACTTTGTAAACTCCCATTTGGTTGATAGTGGATTATTGGGTGAGCTCATACTGCTCCGAGGACGTACTCTAGTTACACTGACTGTTGAGGAACCTCGTTAAAATCTTGGTGTCTTTTATATTTTGTTCTTGCATTCCATTTGATATATTTCCTGTGGGTTAGCTTGAGTTGGTTCCAACGGGTTTGGTGCTGCCATAGCACAACAATCCAATGATTGCAAGTTTCCAATCTCTGCAGGTAACTCACCTGTCAATCTATTTCTCGACAGGTTTAAAGAAACTAACCCAACAAGGTTCGTGATTTCACTTGGAATCTCCCCCGTCAATCTATTGCTCGAGAAATCAATTCTCTTCGCTCCCAAAGTGTTTTTGTATTCCAATGCTGCATTAGCCACCGTATCAGCTAAAGTATCATTTATTTGGTATTGACGGTTAGGAGATGAATTTCCTTTATGTGCCAGAATAGTCAAAGTGCTGAGGCATTTTGGTATTGTTCCAGAGATGTTGTTCATAGACACATCCAAGTTTTGAATGTTTGTTAGACGACATAGTTCAGACGGCATGCTTCCGTTGAAATTATTAGAGGAAAGCATCAGGACAACCAAATTCTTAAGGCTAACCCCTAACCATTTTGGTATACGTCCTGATAATTTATTGTATCCAACATCAATAACTTGTAAACTGGTGCAATTCTTGAAGGATAAAGGCAACTCTCCAACAAATTTGTTGCTTCTTAATATCAATGATTGCATGTGATATAGTGAGCCTACTGTGGCTGGAATTTTCCCAGAAAAAGCATTGTAACTCAAATCAAGGATGACTAGATCGTCGAAGTGTGTCAAGCATTCTGGAATTTCTCCAGAGAGATTGTTGCTTGAGAGATTAAGAAACATTAATCCCCTGGATGCTTTACACAAGATAGAAATTGACCCTGAAATTTTATTATCAGAGAGATTAAAAAATGAATACTCATTTTGAGTTTGAAGCCATTTTGAAAAATACGGACCCATCTTGCAAGACCCCAAATTTATATAGCCCAATTGAAAAGGTGGAACCCAATTAGAATTGAAGCTTAAAGCTAGTGAGTTGGAAGACAAACCCAAAACTGTTAATCTAGAGAGATTGGAGAAGTGGCTTTCCGAAACCACACCTTCCAAAGCATTCCAACCCAACCTTATATACTCCAAATTAGACATTTGCCCAATGCTTTCAGGTATTGTTCCTCTCAATTGGTTTTCAGAGAGATCTAATACTTTCAAAGATGAAAAGTTTGTGAGATTAGGAATTGATCCCTAAAGATGATTGTCTGAGAGTCCTAAAGTCTCTAATGAGTTTTGATTTGGACATGTAGACATTAACATTTGAACCAACTTAGAAAGCCGTCCATTCAAAATGTTGCCAGAAAGGTGCAATTTTTGCGGATTACATAACCTGGAAAAAGATTGCGGAATCCCTCCTTCAATGTGGTTATAAGAGAGAGATAGATAGACAAGAGAGCTCATGTTTCCAAAAACTTGGGGAATTAAACCAGTTAAACTATTGGAAGAGAGGTCAAGATGAACAAGACCGGCATTGTAGTTTGACAACCATAAGAATATTGAAGGAGAAGTGAATTGGTTGTTACTGAGATCAACATGAGCAAGAGATTTAGAAGAATCCATGTTAAAAAGAGTAGTGGAATGAATTGGAGGAGAAGAAAGACCACATCCTGCCAATGTCAAGTTTGTAAGTTTAGGGTGGTTATTAACTATTTCCAGCCAGTCAGGAACATTACGAAGATTGATGTTACTCAGGTCCAAATATGTTAAAGAAGAAAGAAGAGGGAGCCATGAATTCAGATTTTCTAGACTAGCAAAGGCATTGTGGCTAAGATCGAGAAATTTCAAGTGGGTAAGATTTCCAACCTGACTTGGAACTCGACCACCAAAAGAAGCACGAGAGAGATCGAGGTGTCTTAAATTGGAAAGATTACCAACGAAATCTGGAAGTTGGGCGCCATGAAAGTTGATTTCGGAAAGGTCCAAATATTTCAAATGCTGCAACTCAATCAGGACTCATTATACCTTGCAAATAATATTTGATTTCGTGCGGGTCTCCTTTCTGTTGAAGTGAGTAAGCTTGATCCAAACGTTCCCATCCAAGATTAAGTTGAGTAACATGGTTGGTTCGGTTGCTGCAGTGGACGCCTACCCATTTACAACAATCTTGCCTGTGTTCTTCTCTTCCCCATGAGGAAAGGACATTGTAGTCATCCACGAGCTTCTGTTTGATAGCAAGGAGTGCTTCTCTTTCCCTCTCAATGCAGCTCATCACTCCTCCTGAAGAAATATTATTGGATCCAAGGGCAAGGGAAGAGTTGACACATTGCAGTAGAGTCAGCACCGCAACTAAAGCATGAAAGAGCCCGATTCCGTCACCCTCCATCTTAATTCAACCAAATCAACGAAGAGATAGTTGAAGAATGAAGAAGAAAAACTGTGGATTCAGGATTTGATTTACGAGCAAAACGAAAGCTGCAAGTGTAGTTCAAATGGTAAGCTTAGATATACAATGATTCTAGACAGCATGATTGTCCTTTTTTTGGGTAAAAAAGACAGCAATATTTGATAAGTGAAGACTTTTTTATGCACCAATCTGGGTAAGTCATTACTCAATTTACTTCCCCACCTAATTTATTGCTTTTTTCTAGCTAGTTACGGAAACTACTAATTGAAAGATGCCGTATATAATTATGCTTTCCCTCAAACTGCTTTTTTTTTTATTCAAGGTATTGAAATCTTAGCATAAAGTAATTTTATCTAAACCACAAAAGTGATTATCTTTTAAGTGATCAACTGAATTTGGATGAAAATTATTAATCCTTTTAAAAGCGAGGCATTCAACGCACGTTTCAGTAGGTGAGATGTTATGGTAAAAAAAATCAATATTATTGGAACAATTGCTTACAACACAATAATACTTTTCATGATCATCATGAAGCTTGAGCTTGAGTCTACATCTAGATTTTCTCATTCGAGCAATATTCTAAGCTAATCTCAATTGTGGGTGCAAGTTCAGGGGGAAGCATACTTCTATAGGCAACTTGCTACACCCTGGTATGTTGGGAGTGACAAATGACTTTGGTAGGTACGTCAAATTGTGAATGAATTTGATCGTATCTGGTTGTTTTTCTTATGATAAGGGTGATTCAGTGGACACTCAAGAATTGTCTCTAGGCACCCAAGAACGGCTTATGAACAATTAAGAATTTGTCTTCATTGTTGGGTATTCACAGAATCACCCTTGTGCAGAAGCATATATTTAGAGAGAGAAGACCATCCAACTTTTGGGGCTCATTGTTGATTGTTAAAAGCCTCTTCTGCAACTGGAGCTGCAAGGGAAAGAAACATGGCAGCAGATGGCTTACTTGGTCTGGGTTTGCATTTGAGAGAGAGAGGACTATACTTCTCAAACAGCCCGCCTCTTTCTGCAATAAAATTGCTGGCATAAATTTCAGTTGATCAAATCTTTACATCATCCATTCTAATATTACAACGTCCACTGATCCCTTTTGAAAACATTACATCCACTCATCCAACTCTACAACGTCTAATGAAAACATTACATTCATTTCAATTGATCAAAATCATCAATGAAATCCCCCTTTTTGCTATATCATATAAACATTCATTAAACAACCACTAACAATTGTTTCAATAAAATCGTAATGAACGGTTAAATAGACATAGTAATTAAGGGATGTATAACATTACAATAAAATCGTCAGTTTGTGTATGACATTGCAATGTTTTAAAGATGAGATATGAGTTTGCAATTACAATTACACTCAAATTTGAGAATGCAAAATGTAATTTATAGCATTACTCACAAATTGTAAAAGCGTGTCTAACTAAGAGTGCAGGGAGCACCTCTATTAAAAAATTGTGATAGCGAAAATTTTTATGCATCTAAATAGCATTGCTTTACAAATTGTTAGAACATGTCGAGTAGTGTTATAAAAGTAGAAAACATATGGGGCCCAGCTTGGGTACTACGTAGCTTTTAATAAAATTATTTAGGTAAATCTCAATTTGATACTCTTCAGTTTCGTGATTTTCAACATTTAGTACATGAAATTTTTTTCGTCCCAGAGTCATACCTAAAGTGTTAATTTTAGGACAGTCTTATACATCCATTAGTCTGACTGTTAAATCTCCAATTAACTGATTATGTGGCGCCCATGTTGACATTGACTGGACGACAAGTGTCATTAAAAATATAAAAAAAATTAATTAAATAAAAGTATTATAAAAAAATAATTTAAATAATTTAAATAAAAATAAAAAAACCTCGTCTTCCCCACCCGAATACAAACATAACAAACACATCCAGAAAACACCAACGAAGCCCTAAAATCTACACACAATTGGCCCAATCCTCCTATAAATTGTCAGAGACGCGTCGTCCCGCTCTCTTTTAACACATCTGTTATCTCTCTGGACTCTCTCTTGCACTCGAAGCTTCTCCAATCTCAAATCCATGGAGGCTGCTCTCCAATCAAACCCTAACCTTCCTCCTCCAATCGAATCCCTACATCCTCACCCTCATCATTCCGATTTCAATCCTCCTCCCCCTGCAGAAACCCTAGCCTCAGATTCTAATGGCCCGTCTCAACCGACGCCCACTGAAACCCTAGCTTCCTATGCTCAAGACCCCTCCACGAATCCCAAGACCGCTGCTGAGAACGGTAATTCGACTAACGCCTGCAAGGCGCTTGCTATTATGAAGCCGCTGTTGTCGGAAAACGGATTGACCAATACCACTAGCGGCAACGAAAAGGATGGCTCGGGCGGGGAGGAGGAGACGACTAGCAGGCGCCGCCGCCGCAGCCGGTGGGATCCTCAGCCCGAGTCGGACAATCAGAGTGGTGGTGGCGAGACGGGCAGTGGCACGAGGAAGAGGAAGTCGCGGTGGGCGGATGAGGAGCCGAAGCAGGCGATTCAGCTGCCAGATTTCATGGGAGGTATTGAGTTTGATCCAGAAATTGAAGCTTTGAATAGTAGGTTGCTTGAGATTACCTTAGATGATCGTCCCGAAGGGGCTAGGTCTCCTTCGCCGGAACCTATATATGATAACATGGGAATTAGGATTAATACTAGAGAGTTCCGTGCCCGTGAGAGGTTGAACAAAGAGAGACAGGAAATTATTGCCCAGATTATTAAGAGGAACCCAGCATTTAAGCCCCCGGCTGATTACAGGCCACAAAAGCTTCACAAGAAGCTTTACATACCGATGAAGGAATATCCCGGATACAATTCTATCGGACTTATCATTGGGCCGAGGGGTAATACCCAGAAGAGGATGGAGAAAGAAACTGGTGCAAAAATTGTCATTAGGGGTAAAGGTTCGGTGAAAGAGGGTGGGTCACAACAGAAGAGGGATTTGAAACCTGACCCTTCCGAGAACGAGGACTTGCATGTTTTGGTTGAGGCCGACACACAAGACGCTCTTGATGCTGCGGCTGGGATGGTGGAGAAACTCTTGCAGCCTGTTGATGAGGTGTTGAATGAGCATAAGAGGCAACAACTTAGGGAACTTGCCTCGTTGAATGGGACAATAAGGGATGAGGAGTATTGTAGTTTTAGAACATGTCGAGAGCAGTTCTTTCCTGATTCTTTATAATTTTCTAGACGGTTGAATGGGATAACCTGATCCGTTTCATTCTCAACATCGTATCCGCCACTTCAACCATTTTCATCTCTCATTGCAGTAAAAGAAATGCTTTATAGAGCAACAAAGTGAAGTAATATGAATCCATGATAAACCAAACAAACATGAAATGAAGTTCGTGTTCAACTGACTGCACAATATGAAGTTCCATCTCTCACTTCAGTAATACAAAAGCTTCATTATATAAGAGCAGCAAAGAAGTAAATAACTGTTTCAATATGAATTACATAATACTTCCTATACTTCTCAAATGACAGCAGAAATAGAAGTATTTGATTTTAATTTTCACTTATAGCCCAACGGGCTTAGTACATGTGTCACATAATCCTTCATTACCATTCACAACAAGCATTGTTGAATCGAGGCATGAACTGCCACTTTGTATTACGGTATAGTGGTATTCCTCTTTACTTGTTAGTGAGATGTCTAAGGTTCGATTCTTACCAAAGGAGAATTTGAACCATATTATTATGGCTAGCTCATTGTGAGGCTTAACCCATTCATGCGTCCCTCAATGTAGATAATATCGTTAGTTAAAAATAACCCACTCATGCGTCCCTCGGTGTAGATAATATCGTTAGTTAAAAAAAAAAAAAAAAGGCATGAAGTTGTAAAAGAAAGCAACCTATCATTTGGTGACAAGGTTAATTTTGAGCCCCAAATTTCAGTAATCTCATCTTTTCCTAAATGCATTAGAAACTAAAAGGGATTTAAAACCACTGGAGCCTAAGCTTTATCATTTCCAATTTTCCATGGTATTAGATTTTGGTCATTTTCCAGCAGTATGAATTGTATTTGAATTGTTTTATTTGATTTGATTTCTTGTGCGTCAATTAATTCGAGTATATGAATTACTTTGACAAAATGGAAAGAAAATATAGAAAGTTGTAAAACAGTGGTAGGGACGATGTCGTTCATAAGCTTTGTAATTTGTGTACATAAAGCATACAGGATTCTTGGTGTCTTATTTTTTATGAAAAAAAAAATAATTAGTTTGTCAAACGTCGTCTCATCGTTGTTAAACATAGATATAAATTACTACTTGGATAAAAATAAAAAATAAAAGTTAACCATTTAGTAAATTTGACAGGATTAACTGAATTTCTTTAGTGTATATAATGATTCAAAACATATATTGCATAAAGGTCTTGATAAAGTAAATGTAGCAATAAACTTCTTACATACAAGTAACACTATCAAAACATCTGCCAAGGAAAATTAGAAGTAATGTTCTTTATTATGACAACCCAATCCTTGAAAACTTATGGCCCGTGGAAGCTCTTCCTATGAAGCGAAGCCATCTAAGCTGTCTCAGAAGACGCTGAAGATAAAAATAAACAAGCATGCGTAATTAAGTTTTGAAGAAGACAACCAAATTAATCAGGAAGACTTTACAAAGAGATACATGCATATCGCTTAATTTAAGAAAGAAAAATAAAATCACATTTGCTTACCATTGCTTAATTGAAGCGCCGCTTGATCGAAACCACCTTCACATAAAACCAATCATTCAAGACATTCAAGAACCTGAAGTACGAGTATCTCCATGGCCTGACGAAAATCAGACTGCCAAAAACTCCCCAAAATCCAACAATAAAACCAAGCCCCATGCTGACGTAAAATCCCCATGTTATAGGCTCATTCTTTTCTTCTTCATCACCACACATGTTTTGAAGTGGAGGTCCGCACAGTTGAGGATTTCCAGCATAAACAGAGGGATCAAAACTTTGGAGCTGAGTGGTTGGAATTTCGCCAATAAAGTTGTTGTAGGACAAGTACAAGACATCAAGACCATCTATCTTAGCAAGGCTGGTTGGAATTCTGCCATTTATCTGGTTTCTTGACAAATCAAGGGCAACCAATGATTGCAACTTTCCAATCTCTACAGGCAACTCACCTGTCAATTTTTTTTTTTTTTTTTTTTTTTTTTGGTTACCCTCCACCACCCACACAAATACAAACACAAACACACACACCAGGTTTCGAACCTGGGACCTAGAACTACCCCACCCCTTACCCACACCCTCACCACTAGGCTATTAAGGCAACTCACCTGTCAATTTGTTTCTCGACAGGTTTAACGAAACTAACCCAACAAGATCCGTGATCTCACTTGGAATCTCCCCCGTTAATCTATTGCTCGAGAAATCAATTCTCTTCAGAAGGCCCAAAGTGTTTTTGTATTGCAATGTCTGGTGCATATCAGCTAAAGTATCATTTATTTGGTATTGACGGGTAGGAGATGAATTTCCTTTCTGTGCCAGAACAGTCAAAGTGCTGAGGCATTTTGGTATTGTTCCAGAGATGTTGTTCACAGACACATCCAAGTTTCGAATGTTTGTTAGACGGCATAGTTCAGGCGGCATGCTTGTTGTGCCTTGGCCCGTTCGTTAGTGCGGAAACGAGATTCAGATTACAACCTCACCATATTCACACTCAGTTGAACAGAATAAAATACAAGAAATAAAGACACTGAGAGATTTACGAGGTTCGGCAAAAACCTGCCTACGTCCTCCAAGAGATATTGCTCTTCACTATGAGAATAACTAGTACAAGATACACTTGAGTTAAATCAACATAACCCAAACCCCAACCCCTTGTACCCTCACAGAATTTTACTAAGAGACTCACTCTTCCCAAGAGTTTCTCACTCTCACTCTATATTTTTCTCTCCTTTGTGTTTTCCGGATGCACACCCACTTTCTTCACAATTGGCAAGCTCACATCACTTTGTGCATGAAAAATGCCTTCACTTATAGACATGCACCTTCAATTATGTCAACCACCAAAAACCAAGTTTTACGGGTCATGTTTCCAAATTCCACAAAACATGCTTCCACAAAACATGCTTCCCTAAAACATGCTTCCACAAAACATGCTTCCAAAGTCCACAAAGTTGAGAGAAAAAGGTTGCCAACTCATAATTATATGAGCCAAACACAACAATCTCCACCTTGGCGAATATACTGTGCAAAAATCCTTGCACCCATCACCAATGTCCATTGGCCTTACGTACCAGCATACACACCCTGAATCAACCTCGTTGGTCCTGTTCCTGATTCAGTCACTGCCAATGCATGTGCAGCTGCTGCAAGCTAAAAATCACCATTTAGCTTCAGACAGGATCTCGACACATCCTCGTCTCCTCCAGCAGGTTTTCCTCCTCTTCATTGTCTGCAACCTGAAAACTCGTCAGCGCGCCCGTTTCTAGTAACAACCCATCGAGCCAGACAAAATTCTCACACTTCCTCCTACCTCATGATCATCTCATCACCTGTGAATCCCATAGCTCCACCTGTTGCAAAACCCCTGCAACACTTGAGACTAAACATCACCAGGAGAAATGTTGCTTCGAGTACCTAGAGGGCATACTCGAAGTCTTCCGCCACAAAATTGCTACAACCCGGACCAAGATCATCCTTTCTTTTTCTCAAAGGACAATTTTTCTTTTTATGCCCGAATTCTTTGCAGTTGTAGCATTGTAGACCTTTGCCTCCGGAACCGGATTTGAACCTGTTGTCTCTCTCAGATCCTTCTCCCAATTTTCTTCCACGATTCCAACCTTGAACAGCTAAAGCAGTCTCGTGCCCACCATCAACAATGGTCTTCTTCTTTTGTGTATCATAAGACACCAAAGAAGCTTGCACCTGCTCCAAACTTACTGTATCTTTTCCATGCAGTAAGGTTGTCACAAGATTTTCATACGAATCTGGAAGTGAGGTAAGAAGTAAGAGGGCTTTGTCTTCTTCCTCAACCTTAACATCAACTTTCCGCAATTGATCCAAGTATCCGTTGAACTCATTCATGTGGTCCATGAGATTCCCACCTTCATCCATCTTCAGCTTGTACAGTTTCCGCTTCAAATGCAACTTGTTGGTCAAACTCTTAGCAATATAGAGTTTTTCCAACTTCTCCCAAAGTGCAGGCGCAGAATCTTCATCCATAACATTATTGATAATGTTATCAGCTATACAGTGTCGAATCGTGCTAACATAACGCGCCTCCAGCTCCTCCCACTGGTCATCTGTCATTTCTTGAGGCTTCCCATCTTTTCCCTTCAAAGCTCTAGCCAAGCCTTGTTGAGTCAAGACATCCTTTACTCTCATCTGCCAAAGAGTAAAACTGCCTTTCCCATTAAACTTCTCAACTGAAAATGACATGTTTGTAGTCATCATGGTGAATAAAAAATCTGAACCGTCAATGAACCAAAGCTTCCAACAAAGCTCTGATACCAATTGTTGTGCCTTGGCCCGTTCGTTAGTGCGGAAACGAGATTCAGATTACAACCTCACCATATTCACACTCAGTTGAACAGAATAAAATACAAGAAATAAAGACACTGAGAGATTTACGAGGTTCGGCAAAAACCTGCCTACGTCCTCCAAGAGATATTGCTCTTCACTATGAGAATAACTAGTACAAGATACACTTGAGTTAAATCAACATAACCCAAACCCCAACCCCTTGTACCCTCACAGAATTTTACTAAGAGACTCACTCTTCCCAAGAGTTTCTCACTCTCACTCTATATTTTTCTCTCCTTTGTGTTTTCCGGATGCACACCCACTTTCTTCACAATTGGCAAGCTCACATCACTTTGTGCATGAAAAATGCCTTCACTTATAGACATGCACCTTCAATTATGTCAACCACCAAAAACCAAGTTTTACGGGTCATGTTTCCAAATTCCACAAAACATGCTTCCACAAAACATGCTTCCACAAAACATGCTTCCCTAAAACATGCTTCCACAAAACATGCTTCCACAAAACATGCTTCCAAAGTCCACAAAGTTGAGAGAAAAAGGTTGCCAACTCATAATTATATGAGCCAAACACAACAATGCTTCCGTTGAAGTTATTAGAGGAAAGCACTAGGGTAAACAAATTTTGAAGGCTAACCCCTAACCATTTTGGTATGTGTCCTGATAATTTATTGTCTCCAACATCAATAATTCGTAAATTGGTGCAATTCTTGAAGGATGAAGGCAACTCTCCAACAAATTTGTTGCTTCTTAGTCTCAATGATCTCATGTGATATAGTGAGCGTACTCTGGCTGGAATTTTTCCGGAAAAAGCATTGTAACTCAAATCAAGGATGACTAGATCGCCTAAATGTGTCAAGCATTCTGGAAGTTCTCCAGAGAGATTATTGCTTGAGAGATTAAGTAACCTTAATCCCTTGTAAGCTTCACACAAAATAGAAATTGACCCTGAAATTTTATTATTAGAGAGATCCAAAGATGACGGATTCTGAGTTTGAAGCCATTTTGGAAAATACGGACCCATCTTACAAGACCCCAAAAATATATAGTCCAATTGAAAAGGTGGAACCCAATTAGAATTGAAGCTTAAAGCCAGTGAATTGGAGGACAAATACAAAGATGTTAATCTAGAGAGATTGGAGAAGTGGCTTTCCGAAACCACACCTTCCAAAGCATTCATACCCAAATACATATACTCCAAATTAGACATTTGCCCAATGCTTTCAGGTATTGTTCCTCTCAATTGATTTTCATAGAGATCTAATCCTTTCAACGATGAAAAGTTTGTGAGATTAGGAATTGATCCAGAAAGATGATTGTATGAGAGTCTTAAAGTCTCTAATGAGTTTTGATTTGGACATGTAGACATTAACATTTGAACCAACTTAGAAAGCCGTCCCTTCAAAGTGTTGTCGGAAAGGTGCAATTCTTGCAGATTACATAACCTGGAAAAAGATTGCGGAATCCCTCCTTCAATGTGGTTATTAGAGAGAGATAGATAGACAAGAGAGCTCATGTTTCCAAAAACTTGAGGAATTAAACCAGTTAAACTGTTGGAAGAGAGGTCAAGATGAACAAGACTGGCATTGTGGTTTGACAACCATAAGAATATTGAAGGAGAAGTGAATTGGTTGTTACTGAGATCAACATGAGCAAGAGATTTAGAAGAATTCATGTTAAAAAGAGTACTGGAATGAATTGGAGGTGAAGAAAGACCACATCTAGCCAATGTCAAGTTTGTAAGTTTAGGGTGGTTATTAACTACATTAGCAAAGGCATTGCAGCTGAGATTGAGAAATTGCAAGTGGATGAGGTTTCTTACTTGACTTGGAACTCGACCACCAAAAGAAGCACGAGAGAGATCGAGGTGTCTTAAATTGGAAAGATTACCAACGAAATCTGGAAGTTGAACCCCATGAAAGTTAATTTCCGAAAGGTCCAAATATTTCAAATGCTGCAACTCAATCAGTTTAGGACTCATCATACCTTGCAAATAATATTTGATTTCCTGCGGGTCTCCTTTCTGTTGAAGTGAGTAAGCTTGATCCAAACACTCCCATCCAAGATTAAGTTGAGTAACCTGGTTGGTTCGGTTGCTGCAGTGGACGCCAATCGAACCAACCATGTTACTCAACTTAATCATTGGAGAGGACACTTGTGTTCTTCTCTTCCCCATGAGGAGAGGACGCTTGTGTTCTTCTCATCCCGATTCTGTCACCCTCCATCTTAATGCAACTAAATCAGTGGAGATACAGCTGAAGAATGAAGAAGAAAAACTGTGGATTCAGGATTTGATTTACGAGCAAAAGGAAAGCTGCAAGTGTAGTTCAAATGGTAAGCTCAGATATACAATGATTCTAGACAGCATGATTGTCCTTTTTTTCGGTCAAAAAGACAGCAATAATTGATAAAGTGAAGACATCTTGATAAGTCATTACTCAATTTCCTTCCCCACCAAATTTATTGCTTTTTCTAGTTCGTCCATGTATGGAAACTACTAATTGAAAGATGCCGTATATAATTATGCTTTCCCTCAAACTGCTTTTTTTTTAATGGAATTTTTGAACATTAGTCCTTGCAAAAGATTAAAATTTTAAAAAAAATTTGTGCTAGATTAAATATTAAATTTAATCCCTTGAGTGTACTTTTATCAAAATTTACATTCAATTTTTGTTATTTAATGTGTATTTTTATTTAATCTCTCCATATTAAATTTTAATTTTATTAATATGCACATATTTAGTTAAGAAATTTATGATACAAAAATATATAAATACATTAGTGTACAGAAATGATTGTGCCAAAATATATAAAATTGACTTTTTTGTACCGAAATATTTGTACATACATGATTGTACCGAAATATATTATAATGAACCTAAGTGTATGTACCGAAATGTATTATATTGAATTAATGTACCTAAACGTCAATACTAAAATGTATGTACCAAAATATACGTACCGATATACAATGATTCTAGACAGTATGATTGTCCTTTTTTTCGGTCAAAAAGACAGCAATAATTGATAAAGTGGAGACATCTTGATGCACCGATCTTGGCAAGTCATTACTCAATTAACTTGCCCACCAAATTTATTGCTTTTTCTAGTTTGTCCATGTCTGGAAACTACTAATTGAAAGATGCCGTATATAATTATGCTTTCCCTCAAACTGCCTTTTCTTATTCAAGGTATTGAAATCTTAGCATGAAGTAATTTTATCTAAACCACAAAAGTGAATATCTTTTAAGTGATCAACTGAATTTGGATGAAAATTATTAATTTCTTTCAAAGCGAGGCATTCAGCGCACATTTCGGTAGGTGATATGTTATGATAAAAAAAGATTAATATTATTGGAACAAGTGCTTACAACACAATCATACTTTTCATGATCATTATGGGGCTTGAGTTTGAGTCTACATCTAGATTTTCTCATTCGAGCAATACTCTAAGCTAATCTCAACCGTGGAGAGGAGAATTCGAACTTTGGGTGCAGGTTCAGGGGGAAGCATACTTCTATAAGCAACTTGCTACACCTATGGTCTGGGTTTGCATTTGAGAGAGAGAGAGAGAGAGAGAGAGAGAGAGAGAGAGAGAGGACTATCCAACTCCGGCGAGGATACTTCTCAAACAGCCGGCCTCTTTCTGCAATAAAATTGCTGGCATAAATTTCAGTTGATCAAATCTTTACATCATCCATTCTAATATTACAACGTCCACTGATCCCTTTTGAAAACATTACATCCACTCATCCAATATTACAAACGCCTAATGAAAACATTACATTCATTTCAACTGATCAAATCATCCGTGATCCCCTTTTTTGCTATATCATATAAACATGCATTAAACAACCACTAACAATTGTTTCAATAAAATCGTAATTAACGGTTAAGTAGACATAGTAATTAACGGATGTATGACATTACAATATGATCGTAAAATTGTGTATAACATTGCAATGTTTTAAAGATGAAATATGACTTTGCAATTACAATTACACTCAAATTAGAGGATGCAAAATGTAATTTATAGCATTACTCACAAATTGTAATAGCATGTCTATCTGAGAGTGCAAGGAACACACCTCTACTAAAAAATTGTGTTAGCGAAATTTTGTGTGTGTCTAAATAGCATTACTTTACAAATTATTGGAACATGTCGAGTAGTCTTATGGAAGTAGAAAATGTATGGGTCCAGCTTGGGTACTAAGTAGCTTTTAATAAAATTATTTATTTTTAATCTCAGCTATTCATTTTCAGTAATATTCAATATTACGTAGTATTAAAAAAAACTTAGTACTTGTTTGGATGTGTTTTTAGCTTTTGGTGAAAATATTTTTGGAAACAATCTTATTAAAAATGTTAGTAAATCCTGAAAAAACACTTAAAGTGCTTCCTGGAATAATTATATAATTGGTGATTCTTGTAAAAAGCACTTTTTGAAATCCAAAAATATTTTATCTAAAAGCGCTTTCAGTCATTTTAAAAACACATTCAAACAAGCCTTAGAGTGTTTCATGTATGTCTCCAGAACTAAATCCGAACATAAAACGGACCAAGAGAGTTCTCGCATGAAGAAAGAACCGGATAACCGTATGGGCTGGGCCTTGGTTGTTAATTTACCCCATTTACAATTGGCCCAATCCTCCTATAAGTTGTCAGAGACGCGTCGTTCCGCTCTCTTTTTACGTATCTGTTCTCTCTCCTTACTTCTTGCACTCGAAGCTGGAGATCTCAAATCCATGGAGGCTGCTCTCCAATCAAACCCTAACCGTCCTCCTCCAATCGAATCCCTAGATCCCCACCCTCCTCATTCCGATATCAATCCTCCTCCCCCTGCAGAAACCCTAGCCTCAGATTCTAATGGCCCGTCTCAACCGCCGCCCACTGAAACCCTAGCTTCATATGCTCAAGACCGCTCCACGAATCCCAATACCGCTACTGAGAACGGTAACTCGACTGACGCCTGCAAGGCGCTTGCTATTATGAAGCCGCTGTTGTCGGAAAACGGATTGACAAATACCACTAGCGGCAACGAAAAGGATGGCTCGGGCGGGGAGGAGGAGACGAGTAGCAGGCGCCGCCGCCGCAGCCGGTGGGATCCTCAGCCCGAGTCGGACAATCAGAGTGGTGGTGGCGAGACGGGCAGTGGCACGAGGAAGAGGAAGTCGCGGTGGGCGGATGAGGAGCCGAAGCAGGCGATTCAGCTGCCGGATTTCATGGGAGGTATTGAGTTTGATCCAGAAATTCAAGCTTTGAATAGTAGGTTGCTTGAGATTAGTCGAATGCTGTCTTCTGGGTTGCCCTTAGATGATCGTCCCGAAGGGGCCAGGTCTCCTTCGCCGGAACCTATATATGATAACATGGGAATTAGGATTAATACCAGAGAGTTCCGTGCCCGTGAGAGGTTGAACAAAGAGAGACAGGAAATTATTGCCCAGATTATTAAGAGGAACCCAGCATTTAAGCCCCCGGCTGATTACAGGCCACCCAAGCTTCACAAGAAGCTTTACATACCGATGAAGGAATATCCCGGATACAATTTTATCGGACTTATCATTGGGCCGAGGGGTAATACCCAGAAGAGGATGGAGAAAGAAACTGGTGCAAAAATTGTCATTAGGGGTAAAGGTTCGGTGAAAGAGGGTAGGTCACAACAGAAGAGGGATTTGAAACCTGACCCTTCCGAGAATGAGGACTTGCATGTTTTGGTTGAGGCCGATACACAAGACGCTCTTGATGCTGCGGCTGGGATGGTGGAGAAACTCTTGCAGCCTGTCGATGAGGTGTTGAATGAGCATAAGAGGCAACAACTTAGGGAACTTGCGTCATTGAATGGGACAATAAGGGATGAGGAGTATTGCAGGTTGTGTGGTGAGCCGGGCCACCGTCAGTATGCTTGTCCATCACGTACTTCAACCTTCAAGAGCGATGTTCTTTGTAAGATATGTGGTGATGGTGGGCATCCAACCATTGATTGCCCAGTGAAGGGTACAACTGGGAAGAAAATGGATGATGAGTATCAGAACTTCTTGGCTGAGTTAGGGGGAACAGTTCCTGAATCTGCAACTAAGCAGACCGCTACATTGGCACTTGGCCCAGGCAACAGTACATCAAGCAATCCTCCTTGGGCTAACAGTACTGGCAGTGCTAGTGCATCATCACATCCAGGCTTGGGATCAATTGGGGTCAAGCCAGTCAAGGACTATGACGAGACAAACTTGTACATTGGATACTTGCCACCTACTTTTGATGATGATGGTTTGATCCGATTGTTTTCACCATTTGGTGATATTGTGATGGCCAAAGTTATCAAGGACCGAGTTACTGGAGCGAGTAAAGGTTATGGTTTTGTGAAGTACGGAGATGTTCAAATGGCTAATAATGCAATTGCAAGCATGAATGGTTATCGCCTAGACCAGCGAACCATTGCTGTCAGAGTTGCTGGCAAGCCTCCTCAGCCTGCTGCGCCTCCAGGACCTCCAGCATCGGCACTGCCCACATACCCGGTTCCCCAGCCTGTTGGTGCCTATCCATCCCAGCAGTTTACCGCAGGTGGCCCTCTTGGGAATGCACCACCTACTAGCTACGCGGGTACTCCTGTTCCTTGGGGACCCCCTGTTCCTCCTCCTTATGCTCCTTATGCTCCACCTCCTCCACATCCCCCTGGTTCAACCATGTATCCTCCTCCCATGCCGGGTCAACATATGGCTCCTTATGGTGCACGATACCCTCCTCCACCTGGGGCACCACCTCAACCGGTGACTTCAAGTGAGGCACAACAGAATTATCCCCCTCCAGGAGTTCAATCCGAACACAATGTCTCTAACCAATCTCTACAATCTAATATGTATGGTGGCTCCTCAGCACCAATGCCACCAAACGGCCAACACACTTATCCTGCTGCTTCATATGGTTACTCGTCTTACTACAATGCAGTTCCACCACCTCCGCCTCCCCCCGCCCATGTACCTGGTTCAACTGCAGACCAATCTCAGAACATTGGTAACGTTCCATGGGCCACGAGTGCTCCGGTTCCCCCTCATGCTTCTTCTGCGGAAAGGACAACTTACGGTGCAGATGCAGAGTATGAGAAGTTCATGTCAGAAATGAAATGATACCTCCAAGCTGATAGGTATGCACTGCACATTTTTGCTTCATTTCTGGTTATACAAATTATGTTTTGGTATTTTGAGTTGTTGGGTTGCTTGGATATTTGGTCCAGGGCATTTCATTTTTACAAAAATATCAACCTGTGTCAATGTACAGAAATTAATATTCAGCACTACAACTAGAGACCATTATACACAAGGTTCTAAAAGACGCTAGACGCTAGTTGAGCGGCGTGCTGAGGCCTAGCGCCTAGTCGGCTAGGCGGGCGTCTAGGCAGATTTAAGTAGATCTATTATATTTCATGTAAATAAGTGTCAGTTTATTAAAATATATATAATTTTATCATAAACTACAAAGTAGAATGACATATATATTATGAAGTATTGGAACATAATGAAAATATAGGAACAAGCCTATAATGTGTGATCATTTAAGTATTCAACAAGTCTCTTACAATTTATTGAAAAAAATAAAATTCAAAATGAAAGTTATCTATTTTCTGTTTAAGTGAGTTGCAACATAGGCGGGTGCCTAGACGAGTCCGGACTGGCTAGGCGGGCGCCTCAGCAGGTTTAGGCGCCCTTTTTTAATTTTCAAATGCCTTGGCATTAATCGGGGCAGTGACCTAGGCGCTAGGCGGGGATTTTTAGAACAGTGATTATACATTAGACTCACAAGGATTTTTTAACTTGCTGTCTCTTGCTTCCTTCTGCTGCTTATGTGAGTGATGTAGGACGAAAAAGAGCTTTGGGTTTCTCACTTTTTATTGGGGTGGGTGAACGATGTGCACTGTTTATTAATTTACTTATAATTTCCCACTTTTTATTTTACACCGGGGCTTTCACTTGGTCTTTTGTATATATGAAGGTTGTTTACAGAAACAGATGATCATGCCATCGTTGTCAGTATGTGATTCCCCAGGAATGTTCTGGATATCTATCCTGGCTTTTGTTCAATGTTTTATATGGTTCTATTTTTCTTGAATTATGGCACTGGTTTATACTAATGCGTGATGGAGGCTAACGCAAGCCTTCTTTTCCAAACCCTTTGCATGGAATGAAGAAAAATGTGCATTTTTTGTGTTGAATTGAATCACCCAAAAAGCTTGTTGTGCAGGGATGATCTTCAAAGTCGCATGGCTAGGATTACATTTTATAGTTTCCATTCTTATGTTGAGGGGCACAGATATCTGATTTTTCTATATTATGCTGCGTAAGTCATTTATATCTTGTTTTTGCAGTACTTGACCCTTCTCCGTTGCCATTATGTAAAATTTTGACAGGACTGATGTTTCTTGGAGCTCTTGTGAACCGATTTCTTACCTCTTGCCATGACTTTGTTGAAGTTTGGGACTCACATCTTTAACCTTGCTGTAATGTTATGACCTTTGCAGAGACTTGGGCTGGAACTTCCGTTGATCGTTTCGTGTTGGAGAAGTCATCTTTAACAATATGATTCATATTATTTTGGGTGCTTATGTTGGACGTAATTTTGTTATTTTTCTGGTTACATTTCTCTTACAAATTCTAGCTACTAATTTCCTCCTTGATCAAATTTCGTCTGAACGTCCATTATTTGGTACTAATGTTTTGTGATGTTATGTTGGATTGGGTTGCATAACTAGTTTTGTTGCTTTGCCTAACGGTTTTCCCTCTCTAGTTTCTATTGTAATCCAATTTTTACCTTAAGGACCCTAAGTTATTCCGCCTGCCGTGGTTTCTGAAGCTGCTTCAGTGATGCATTATCTTTCCATTGAAAAGGTAATCATGCCTTGCAACTCAAGGCATTCTTGGTAGGTGGAAGATAATGTTATGTTTTATTCATATTATCTGTGTTTTCATATAACAATGTGATATTGATGTTCTTTTCTAGTTTTACATTGGCAGGTAAAAGAAATCATTCATGTATGTATTGGTTATCACTTGTTTTTGAATATCCAGAGTTTTGGTTCTGTCTTATGGTTTCTTCCATAAATTTTACACTTATTTTGGCATCTTAGTAAAACTAACCCTGATCATAACCTAAATTGTCCAGTCTTGAGTGTTGCTATGATATGTTAGAGGACCTGAGGTAGAAAGCAGTCCGTTTCGGCGAGTTTGAATATGCTAGGTGGCGAGGATTACTTTTACAATGTATTTCGTTATCTAATTTCTTCGAAGTGGTGGTGTTACTAGGTTTGCCAGATCCTCGTGGATGAAGCCACTAGGTACGTACAGCATGCTTATATTCTTCTATCGAGTTCAATCGTCGTTCCTAGGTGTCGCCCCGCTTTTGAGCTTTGATTGTGAAGGAGGAAAAGAACCTGTGTAACTTGTTAGAAATAGTCCCAACTGGGATTGTGATTCTGGGTACTGTACATTTCCGGCAATACTAACCAGTTTCTAACACTTGTTCCTTCACACCTCGTTTTGTTATTTCATTGTGTTGAATTGGCCCTTCCATATCTCACTCTTACCATGCATGTACAGGCTTCCCTTTGAAGCCTTGGAGGGAGAGGTTGGTTCGGTGGGGGATTAGATATGGGGTGGTGGTTGCCGGGGGGCGGGTGTTCTGGCACACCGGGAGGGGAAGAGGCGAAAACATGGGCCTCGGGGGTTTATTATTTTATTTTATTTTCAATATTTACCCGGTCATAGCAAAAACCCACCGTCCAGATCAATCTAACGGCAATGGTATGTTGACAAGTGCACAAGAAAAATCGCTTATGCTCCATCTCCATCTTTAACACAAAAAAAATTGAAATATCAGACAGGCTCTTCAACAACTGGTTCTTTGATATGTGCCACAACTTGAAAGTGCTTGTTGTGGTAATGAATGAGATTGGCCACTATGTGTTAACTGTACAGCTGTGTCTAAACTAAATGACATTTTACAATTGGAATTTTAATCAATGTGAGAACGACGAGCGGTTTATATGGTTAGTAACACTCGAGACAAAAACGATAATCTAAACTATTGTGATTTGTGGAGAGGGGAATATGGATTGGTATTTGGAGACTTGACCAAATGGGTCTCGCATCGTGGCATGCTAAAACATTGCTATTAGCCCTCACATTAGCCTCGCTTCTAAATTATTTCAAAATAATAGGCAAAGTGTTGGCAAAATGCATGTAACAAAAAAGGATCTAGGAAAGAATAGATCTAGGAGTCTTAAATTTTATTTTTTTTGGAAATTACTACAACATACTATTAGTAGGCAATTATATATGAAGGATTCTTACTGGTAAGAACACGTTCATTGATTGAGCAAAAAATTTACATAGGTTATTACCGGTAAGAATGCTTGCAAATATTCAGCTTTACTTTTGAACGTGTTCTTACCGATAAGAACACGTGTAAATTTTCAGCTCTACTAATGAACGTGTTCTTACCGGTAAGAACACGTTTATATATGACTACCATCTTGTTTTATACTAATTTCTAAAAATATAATTTTGGCCCCGGTCTACTCTTTCTTAGATCCTTTTTTTTTTTTTTTTAATATTCCGAAATAGTAGGCAAAGTGTTAGAAAAATGCATGTCATAACAAGCCTCACGAATTGTCGACAGAATGCATGACGTGTCATGAATTCTTCTAGCCTCTATGAAGGTCTGTAATATTGATACAACAATCGTAATTTAGTTTAGGGTAAAAGACTGTTTACTACCCTCATGTTTCGTGGTTTTCAACATTTAGTACATCAAGTTTTTTTCGTCTCAGAGTCATACCTAAAGTGTAAATTTTGGGACAGTCTCATACATCTGTTAGTCAAACTGTTAAGTTTTTCGTTAACTGTGACGTGGCGCACTGACTGGGTGCCACGTGTCATCCACATTTTTTTTTTAATTTTTTCTTTCTTTCCTTTTCTTCTTCCTCCGACTGCAACTTTCTTTTTTTTCTTTTGTTTTTTTTTTCTTCTTCCTTCTCCTTCTTCCTTCTCCTTCTTCCTTCCTTCCTCCTTCCTTCCCTTTCTTCCCCTTCTTCCTTCTTCTTCCTTCTCATTCTCCTTCTTCTTGCTCCGAAATATGGGGAAGTTTTTTTTTTTTTTTTTTTTTTTTTTTTTTTTTTTCTTCTTCCTCCTTCTTCCTTCTTCTTCCTTCTCCTTATTCTTCTTCTTCCTCCGAAATCTGGGGAAGTTTGTTTTTTTTTTCTTTTTTTCTTCTTCTTCCTCCTTCTTCCTTCTCCTTCTTCTTCTTCCTCCTCCGACTGCAATTTTTTCTTCCTCCTTCTCCTTCTTCCTTCCCCTTCTTCCTCCTCCTTCTTCTTCTTCTTCCTCAAAAAAAAAAAAAAAAAAAAAAACTTTCATCTTCCCCCAAATTCGGAGGAAGAAGAAGAAGAACGAAGAAGGGGAAGGAAGAAGGAGAAGAAGGGGAAGGAAGAAGAAGGAAGGAAGAAGGAGACGGAGGAAGAAAAAAAAAAAACTGAATCTGGGCAGATTCGGAGGAAGAAGAAGAAGAAGAAGAAGAAGAAGAAAAAAAAAAAAAAAGGTAGATGACACGTGGCGCCCAGTCAGTGCGCCACGTCACAGTTAACGGAAAATTTAACAGTTTGACTAACAGATGTATGAAAATGTCCCAAAATTTACACTTTAGGTATGAATCTGAGACGAAAAAAACTTGATGTACTAAATGTTGAAAACCACAAAACATGAGGGTAGTAAACAGTCTTTTACCCTTTAGTTTAATTATTCTATGTTTAGTTATTTCATTTAGCATCATTCTATTATGTGGCGTTTATATTGGGTGGTGTTATCCATATAATTTATGTTATTTAATCTTCTTCAAACAGTCAATTAGCTGGTAAAAAATTTAGAGGGTTTGTGAAAAGTCAAAAAGGGCGTGTGGATAGCCCAACTTTTATATATAATTATTTAAGTGTTTTTAGACACGTTGCCGGATAGAATAATTGTGCAATCGTCAACTCTACACGACCTCGGTTCGATTCCCGCCCTCTTTGTCTTTTTTCCCCAATTTTCATTTTTCGTCCTTCTTCTCCGTCGAGAAAGCCATGGATAACGACGATCCCTCTCACCGTCGCGGAAGGGTAACTTCCCGCTCTTTCTCTCTCTTTCCCTCATCAAAATTCTTGTTCAATTTCACCAGAACTCCATCTCAGATCTGAAATTCTTGTTCTTCTTTCCAGCGTAGGTTCATTCCCAGAGTCCTGCCACGCAAGAAGCTTGGACCAACTGCCCCCACTCCGTAACTCTCATAATTTCACCCTCCAATTTCCATTTAATTTCATTTTTCGTCAAAATTCATAGCATTATTAGTTTTTTATTTGACATTTTTGAGTTGCGAATCGATGCAGCGACGTCGGCGACGGCGGCGATGGTGGTCAAGAAACTCGCCAGGCCCAGAATCTGCTGAGTCAGCACAATGTAAGCTCGCTCTCTCAGCTTTCAACTTCTTTTCTTTCTTTATTGCTGTCTGTATTTTGATTTTTCATTTTCTTGCTTAATCAATTTCTTGGTTTATTTATTCATTTGTTATTTCTTTTAATTCTTGGGTTTTTTTTTTCTTTAAAAAAAAAAAAAAGAGATTAAGCGGCTTTTGGCTTTTTTGAAAAGTTCAATAAGGCTGGTTGGGGTGAAGCGTACTATTTGGTCATAGGGTGTGTTTGGTACGGACCGTATGGTATTAAATTAGACAATCATAATGTGGTAATTTCCTTTTTTGGGGTTTAGGGTTTAGACTTTAATTTTCGATATATAAAAGATACGGAAAGAAAAATAATTTACTTTTGGATTTGGCGGAAAAAGGAGATGGTTTGGACATGTGGGTTGGGCCATTGGCGAAAAAAATGTGCCAGTCATTTTTGCATTCAAGTTCGAATCCTTCTCACTCTCAGGTTTGAGTCACCGTGCCGTATATAGACTAGTTTAGAAATGGAAACATAATTCACATCATATGTTTTGCCAATATGTGCAGCTGGAATGTGGTTCTGAAGTCAATAACCTGGAATTATTCTTACTTCCTATGATGTCTACTTTGGTTTGACAATGTGTTGGATAGAATGTGATATTTGATAACTCTTGATTTCTTTCAATTATATAAGATTAGCTGAACAAATGGTTGATTCTTGTTCTTGAATTTACAGGAGAGAAGACGGGGAGTCGAAAAGAAATGTAATTTCTCATTAACTTTGCTTGCATATTATTAACTTGGCGTATCACATGCCGTCTTTAGATTTGACATGGTTTCTTATGAGATTGGTTATAATGTTACTGATCCGAAAATGTGTTGAGTACAATAGTTGCTTCCTTTAGATTATCCTGGATTCGCTTTCCATTCATGTTTGCTGTTCAATCTGCAGCTTCACTGCAGGTTGCATTTGGTCCTGGAGGAGCAGGTGCGTCCTCAACTTCTATCAGAACATTTGGAGCTGCAAAGGACGGCAATGATGGTAAAAGCGGCAGCGTAGTTCTCAAAGGCTCTGATGATGATGAGCAAAACCTCTCAACTTTTCCTTCAGCCTCTACTGAAGCTGAAACGGATGTAACCATGGAAGATGCTATCGATCGAGAAGCAGAACCACTTCAGACTGTCAAGAATACAGAATGTTGGGTAAGAACACGCGGCATATATGTCTCTACGTCACTCTCTCTCTCTGTATTGCTCTCTCACAAATGATTCTCTGGTGCTTCTGCAGGATCATGAGAACACATACTATCCTACTACTCTCCCTCTCAGGCAACCCAACTCTGGAGACCCAGGTATTCTTTTTGAAAGCTGAAAACCATTTCGGTTTTCCTTATGCAGTTAATGGCACTTTTAGTTTATAGCCATCTTGTAATTCATAGATCTTTTGTTTTGCTTTTAGAAATCCTTAATGAGAGTGAATTTGGGGAGGATGCTGAAAAAGAGTATGATGAGGGCACTATAAATCCTGCTTCAGAACTTGGGCTGCTGGTGCGTTTTCTGATGTAACAATGTTAAACACTAAACAGAGTGATATATTTGATTGGATGTTACCAAACTTGCTTAACAGGAGGAAAAAGAGAAAGCGAAGTTGTTATTCATTCAACTTCCTTCCATTTTCCCATTGACATTGAAGCCAGCAGCTACTGCAAAGAGCAAAGAGAAAGCTGGAAGCTCAACATCACTGGAGAGCACAGGTGCTCCAGAGAAGGGATGCAGTTTGGAAGAGTTGCCTGCCGGATGTATGGGTAAAATGCTAGTTTACAAGAGTGGAAAAGTCAAGCTGAGGCTAGGAGATACCTTCTATGATGTAAGTCACAGCCATTAACTTTCCTTAAACTGAAAGAAAAGCACGATTATAGAAACTTTTTATCATCTTTGTCTGGTTATATATATGTTAATCATTCCGTGATCAAGTTCAATAACGTTCAGTTTACTTACCACTTGCTCTTACTGTTTCATCCAAAGATTGATGATTTTGTGTCATCTGCCCGGCACAGAATAGTTTTTCATTAGATTTCACCTCCCACGAATACAAGCTAGATTCAAGTACTATGAATGAGAACATAATGTTCATTTTTGTGCTTACGATATGCAGGTTGCACCTGGTTCAGATAGCAAGTTTGATCAAGATGTTGCGGTAGCCAACACTGTAGAGAAGAAATGGACCGTTCTCGGAGAGCTACGCCAGCGAGCTGTTGTAATTCCTGATGTGGATTCCCTCCTAAATGTGATTAACAGGAATTGAATGCAGGGATGTTACAAAAATTATGTGCATTTCGAGGTGTAATGGGGGAATTATGCACATGAGAAAGCTGGAAATGGTAGATATGTAGAGGAAAATCTAGAGGAGTAAATATGTTGCTAGAATTACTGAAGCCTGAAGGTGCCAAGTGTATTGAAATGTAAGCGGTTGTAGGTGAAAATTAGTAGGTCAGACAGAAAAATTCATCTGGATAAACAGTTTTGCTGACTCCATGTGGTTAAACAGTTAATGTTTGAAGTTTTTTCAAGTGAATCCATCTCTTTCAGGATAACTTTTTTTTCTTTTTACTGAGTCCATGTGGTTAAACAGTTTTATTGTTTGCATGGAAAGGTGTAGTGTAGATCACTATATTCTAAAACGTGACCCCAAATCAATAAGGTTTTCCACTTCGCAAGGGTCAGGGGAGAACGTCTATTGTACGCAGGTTTACCAGAGGTTGTTTCCACAACTTGAACTTATAACCTTTTGATCACAAAAGAACAACCTTTTGTTTTGTGCCAAGGCTCGCCCTCTAACAAAGCTATATTTTAATCTACTTAAATCTACGGGTAGGGAACTCAAACTTGGATAAATCTAGCGGTAGGGAATTCAAACTCGGATAAATCTACCGGTAGGGAATTCAAACTCGGATAAATAGTGATCAGATGTACTTGGCCTTTCAAGTGCATCCCATAAAAAGAAAATTAACCTCAACTATTCGGTAATTACCGTTTCGGTTGCAATTGTTACCAAAAGATTCAGGTGGCAATGCAAAAAATTAAGATCTCTGAACAAAAGGTAAACTGATAATATTGCAAAAAACCATAGCTAATATCCATAAATCCCCACATTGCAGGCAACCTGCTAACTCCAATGTACCAAGCACTGGAAGTTCATAACAAAACATAGTTTGAAACACAGAATGCCTAACAATGGGGTGGAAAACTTCATCTGCAGGTCATCCAATGGAGATATGCTAGTGATGTCGTCGGATTAGGGTCAGGCCTTGTGGGTTCGAGTAACCACCACAATCAACAGGACCACAACGGAGAGCATGAACGATTTTTTCAGCCTGTCCTCAAAGCGATTTCTGGGTTCTGCTTTCGCATTTTCCCTGCTGGGAGGTTGAAATAAGTCGCCCATGACCTTTGTAATTTTCTCGACTGCTTCCATGACTTTTGCCATGGTATTTTGAAAGATCCACTTGACAATGTTTGTTGCTTTATCGTTACCATCAGAATTCTCATCTGGACTCTCGGATTTATTGTCTTCATCTGCGTATATGATGAAAAAATCACATCGAAACTAGCATTAGTCACGAGCACATTCCTTCAACCTTTGAGCATTGACAAGGTATTTCACTCTCGACTATTACATACTTTTCAGCTGCTTAGTATATTGCTCTCTTTTGGATTTTCTAGTACATTGCTCTAACTTATAATTTCATCTAACTAAACCCAGCAAGAAAACTCGTAAAAGAGGCATCAACATCGAACAAAAAAAGCTCGTGAATACAGTACGATATTTCTCAAATTTTGATTCAATGCTAGAATATCTTCCTTATAAATTCAATGAACTGTAGTCTATAGAATATAGTCCTTGCTTATATCCAAATCATACCAACCTGCATAGAAAGATTCCCGGAGCTCCCTCACCACTTCGTTGTTCATTACCGCATCCCAAACTGCTCTATCAGATGACAATGAGATCACCATTCTCTGCACAACAAAAAACCCTTAAGACATAATTATAAAAATATCATATGAGATTAGACAATACAAAGCAGATGCTATTATTCTTCATCCTCTGCAATACAGAAATTAAAAAAAGAACACCTTTCTGGAATAATTTGCAAATTATATTTTTTTTAACAGAGTCAATGGTCTGAAATTCAAAAAAAAAATTCAGAAAAAATATATGAAAAAAAGACTTGTTCTGGTAAAAATAAAATGGTCAAAAAGAAAGGGACCTGCACAGAAGTCTCGGTCTGCAAGAGATGGAAAGCATCATAAACTCTTTCAGACCCATAAGACTGCAACATCCTTGAACTATTAGAAAGATAGGCAGAAGGCTCCATCCAATCTAATTCTGACCCAGCTGAAGATGCTGGGTGCACAAACCCAGCAGAAGCACTTGTAATTTGATCATCCACAGTTCTGTCTGACTCGGAACCAAACTTATCCCTGATGAAGGGACTGATAACCCTACCAATCACAAAACCCCATTTCATCAAACAAGGCGTGATTAGTATAAAATGCAACAAGGCAGGCGTTAATCTTTGTTTTTATTCGACAAGATGATAAAACTAATCTAATTTGTGGGGTGCGAGATTCAAACTCGAATGCAATAGGTCATGCACAGCTGCCCTCACCAACTAAACCGACCCACATCTGCCGGTGGAAAAAATATTTTTATGATAAAATGATAAACTAATCTAATTTACACGCAGGAGAATTCAAATAAGTACAACTGGGCATGAAAATTGTCTTGACCAACTGATCTAATTTACATATGCGGGCTCTAAAACACATAAAGGGTTTTTGTTATCAGAGACAAAAGAGTATTGAGTTGCTTACTGTTGAAGGGCAGACACAGCACTGTGAACTTCATCCTTGGAAGGAACAGGTCCAAGAACAAAATCATCAAGAAACCCATGTGAAACTCTCTCATCATCCTCACTGCTAATGCCATTATCCACAGTCACCCAATCAAAATCATCAAGGCGAGGGGAAGAAGGCCAGCCGAGCGTGCCACAATTGGAAGCCAGAGGATTATTGCACGAGGCAAAAGGTGAGGTGGGTGAGGAGAGAGAGAGGTTGTGGGAAGAACTGGGCTTCTGGGTGTGCCTAGAAGTGGAAGTGGTGGTGGTGGTGGTGGTATTCGCAGTAGCAGGAGAACTGGAAGAAGAAGAAAGGGGTTCTTGAATTGGTGGGCCACCAGCAACAGTTCTGGTGACTGCTGCCCTACTCACAGTCCTAAACACGCTTCCTCCTCCACCTCCTCCGCCCATGCTTCTTCCACCAAACATCATTGAAATTCTTTATGGTTTTTTTTCTTCTCCTTTTTTAGTTCTCAGACTATGAATCTCTGTCTTCCCTTTTCTACGTTATCTAAATCTGGGAGGAGCCAGGATTGAGTGGATTCCTTAGTTTGTCAGGCTCTGAGTCTCTGACTCGTGTTCTGTTGATATTCTCGAGGTCATGAATGTGGATAGGGTTAATATAAAATGGTTCAGAGTTCCATTGGCGTCACAACTTCTAGGTACAAAAAGAAGACTCCTCGTTATGGTTAAGGCTGGTTTGGTATTATTGTGCTTTGAAAAAAAAATGATTCTGCTGTGCTGTAAGAATAAGCAGCTGTGAAATAAAGCAGTAGAGTGTTTGATAAATTTTTTTGTAAAAATGCTTTTGAAAAAAAAAAAAACAGTATTATAGTGTTTGGTAAACTTTTATGTAAAACAGATGTGAAAAAAAACCGATTTTTCAAAGCTGGGTTTTGCAACTTCTTGTTTTTGGCTTTTTTCACCCAAAATTGTGAAAAAAAACTAAAGTTGAATGTTTACCAAACACAAAAAAACTCCCAACTTTTTTTGATATCAGCTTTTATTAGAATCACCTCAGTACCAAATCAGGGCTTAGTGGGAGGTGGCTTGGCTTCCCCATAGCTATCTGTTGTTTATTCGTTTGCTGGATATATATCATTCCATATTTTGTGTTGTTATGTACATTACGTTTAAACTAAATAAAAATACTTCTATAACATATGTGGACTTTCGCCGGTTGATTAGGATATGAAGCCTATTATATCGGAGTAATGATTTACCTCTCGATAGCAAATGGGGTTAACTATAGGGAACTTTAATGAAACGTTTCTGGTATTGTTTACTTTAACGAAAAATCATATTTTTACACTAAAAAGTCAATTCTGGTACTATTCACTTTACCCTTTATTTTGTCCTTATCGTTAAAACTCAAAGTTTTCAAGCCATTTTCATTAGTTTTCATTTAACTATATTATATATACCACAACAAAGATACACTATTAGAAACATATGAACGATTTGTCCTCTAAATATATTAAAGCAAGCAAGTGATGAATTTTTATGGTAGTTAAGATATTTCTATTCAATTTTTTGGGTTTAAATCCTCTCTTTTTCTCTCTCATTCCCCATTTTCAGGGGCAGATTCATTCATTGACCCTCGTAGTCCCGGGGCCATCGGAAGCCTAAAGAAGCACCTATGAGGACCTCTGATGATCATTCAACGGTCTGTGCAAGTGGTGAAGAGAGAAGATCATCATTGTTGTTCAACATAAGCTTTGAACCAAGAAGACAGATCTATTTCAGACAAAGATGAACACAAAGAAAACCATCATGGCTCTTTTATTCTTGGAAGAAAAACTCTCTCAATTTCCAACGTGACCAACACCCCCCCCCCTATTATTTTAATTGTTGTCAAATTAGGTTGTGCAACTTCATATTTTATTTAATAAAGAAGGGGTGTATTACTCAACAAATGTTTTTATACCATATATGTTTGACACCTTTTTTTATTTATTTTTAAATTCACTATAAATTCAAACAGCCTTTCAAAAATATTTTGTAAAGTACTGCGAACTCATAACTTGAACTTTCATATCATAACATCAAATTCACTAAAATACTAAAACAAAAAATCTAATATTTTTATGTGTTATATGTTAAATAATAAACACAAATTCTCAGTACAATTTTTTAGAGTAAATAGACACTTATTTATATCATATATAATGAATTTACTTAAATCCGCCTAGTCCACCTAACCCCATCTAGGTGTATAGACGCTAGCTTCAGCCCGCCACCCAACTAGTGTCTAGCGTACCACTCAATATTAAAATCTTGAATCTGCCACTACCCTCCACTAATGTAAATTAATATAATACTCTTTTTTTTTTCAAAATATATCTATATATAATACACACGCGAACGAAAGTAGACTTTGTGAAAACAAAAGGGAATATAAACACATTTTGGCCATGTACACATTTTATTATGAATGCATCCAAACATAGATATTTTCTTCCCTTGTTCTAAAATTTTGCTGTGAAGCCACTTAGTACTTCTACGGTCTAACTGTATTCCTCTTCACTTATAAGTAAGAAGTCTTACGTTCGATTCTCGCCAAAAGCGAATTTGAATCACATTATTATGATTAGTCTAGCGGTATTCCTTTTCACTTATAAGTGAGAGGTTTTATGTTCGATTATAGCCAAAGGGTAATTTGAACCATATTATTATGGTTAGTCTAGTGTGAGGTTTAGCTCACTGTCACATCTTCTTAATATAGATATTATTATTTCTTCAAAAAAAAAAATGTTGTGAAAACTCTTGGCCCAGACAATTACAACCCAGAAAATTTTGCACAAGTTTGGGCTAAAAGTCACCACTAGGGAGGCCCAATTTGGGAACGGAAAATATTAGTGAAAACCCTCGCTAGTTCCGAAACCTATATAAACGCCCAGGTTTTAGTAGAAAAAACGGGAGAGGAAAGGAGGAGATTGGTCCAATTTGACATTGAGTACTGAGGATTTCTTCAATCTGAACGAGTCTCTTTTTCTCGGTTTCTCCATTTTTCTAAGGTTGTATTTGACTACTTAATGATATGGTTTTGGCTGATGAGAAAAACTTGGCAAAGTTAAGAAAATATTTGAATGTTGTGATTTCCGTTGCATTTCTCTCCAACCCCTGAAAGTGAAACTTAAGATTTGAAGATACTATTTTGCTCGTATTCTATGGAGGAGGAAGCGGTCCGAGTTATGCGGTTCTCACAGCGGTATGTTCTACCGCCAGCATCCTTCTATTGTGCAGATCACTCATCCGCCGCGCCCCGATTAGGCTCGCCAATCGGGCTACAGGCCGAGCAGGTAATGAAATTCTTCATCTCTGAGATTGTACATATGAAATGCTTCATTTTGTCTTGCTTTCAATTGCTTTGCAGTGATGTTAAACATACATGTTGTATATCTTTTCAATGGTTTTTCAATTATGGTTTATTCAGTGACCATGGTAACTCGATGTATAGACTGATTCTGGTGGTTGGATACTTGGATTTTTTCAGTGTGTAGGAAACACGGCCCGGTTTCAACCATTTGGTTAAGTATTTTTGAGTATTTGGAGTTTTAGTTGTAAATGGTTAAGCATGTCATGATTCATTCGGCCGCTAGAGTATTCTTCCTCTGTCATACTGGCACAGTTATACGAAAAATCAAGAAATAGCATAGATGGTCTACTATCTTGCATGCTAAGGGTGGAAGATAATGGTATTCTTTATCCCCCACGACTGGGTTGGAATTCTACCTGCTGTGCTTTTCAGATTTTGTGACTAAAGTTTACCTCTTTGCAGGCCTATGTTGTTTACTGTGTACGTGTGAGTCGCGGTGGACATAAGCGACCAGTTGCTATATTGTGTATGGTAAACCCACAAACCAGTTCGTCACTCAATTGGAATTACAACGGAGCAAGCGCTGTTGCAGAGGAGTGCGCTGGCAGGAAACTAGGCGTCCTCACAGTTCTCAACTTTACTAGGTTAATGAGGTATTCACAACATGCTGATTAGGGTTTGCACAAAGTTTTCCTTTTCTCGTTGACAAAATCATGTTGGTTTGTTGTGATATATGTGACGGGTGACATTGATCAGTCCCTAACTGAACGGTACAGGCAACCGATGCTTGTACATTCCAAATGTTTGATATTATAGTATCTTTTACTTATATTCAGAACATTGTCACGTAGTGTTACTAATTCACTTATTAAGACATGATTAAACAACATAGTTGATATGTCACACTTCAAAGTACATTAATAAAAAAAAACAAAACAACTATACTTGTTAGATTATGAGTTAAATCGTAACATAACGTGACAGCTGGTATAAATCGAAAAATTACCCCTTTTACCGTTTTCCTTGTAGGATTCAACATACAAATATTATGAGGTAATCTTGGTTGATGTTGCCCACAACCCAAGGATAAGTTGGATCTGCAATCCGGTTCACAAGCACAGGGAGCTTCGCAGACTCACTTCTGCTGGAAAGAAGTGCAGAGGCTTGAATGGCAAGGGACACTTGCACCACAAGGCACGGCCATCGAGGAGGGCAAATTGGAAGAAAAACAACACCGGATCTCTTCCACGCTATCGTTGATTGTACTGACTTTTCTAGTTTACATTCGGTTTTAGGCATTGAAAGAGAACCTGTCGAGTTTTGCGATTGGTAAACTAGCTCTGAACTATTTATCCTACGAATGCTTATATAAGTTGGTTTTTGGCACTTCTATAAGTTCCTTTTATTTGTGCTTAGGCTAGCTCCTATCGCAACCAAAAAAAATCTGACAAGAAAATGCTAATAGCTTTTGTGATTGATCCAACATGTTAAGACATTGTTAAGGAGTATTTTTTTTTTTTTAGCCATTTGTGTAGATACCAAATGGTTTGGGCTCGGAATGGATGAATCTACTCATCTCTATAATTGAGATAGAGTCACCGACACACGTAAATCTCATCTCTATTAAAGAGATGGTATAAATGGAGATCAAATTTTCAGTAACCATTTTGTATGTCTTTTATCGTTGATTGACACGTATTAAGAAACTTAATTTTACTTAACTTTGTTGTCATAAAAGTAACATGTGTCAATAAATAATAGAGGTTACACACAAAATGAGTGCAGAAGATTCGAACTCTTATAAATATGGTAAAAGTAGCAATTTTGTGTGGAGAAAGGATGTGAAATCGTAAAATCGCAAGTGAAGTGACGCTGTATCCCCATCCGCTAGGCAATCATTTTCTTCATCTCCACCAACATTTGCCACACAAAATGTCAAAAACCAAAACATTTTCTGTTGACCAAACTTAACAAGAAAACAAATATCAATTATGAATTATTTGCTAATAGGGATTTGTTTAATTAGTGTGAAAATATTGTAGAAATACGATTATAATTAAGAGAAGTGAACGTTTTAACTTTCAACTCAAATGAGCAAAAAGTTTTACCCTTACGCGTTTAATCATAATTAAACCTAACGACTTAAATGCTTTTTTTGGACGCTAATTAGTGAGATGTATGCGGAGGAAAATTTTGCATGTAAGTTTAGGAAAAGGGTTAGGTGAAAGTCTTGGGATTTGTCAAAAAAAGAAGTCTTGGGATGAAAATTGAGCAGATAGCCAGTAACAAGCAAGCTAGGTTGATGAGGATGAAGCCTTAGCGAGAAGAAAGAAGAAATTGTGATGATTCAATGGAATCCCACGGGCACGTTGGTTGTCCTCCAATGTCTCCAGAAATGACCAACAATGGTAATTATAAGCTTTGAAAGCTTGGCCAAAAAAGTGGTGCAAAGGAGAAAGATGAAACTTATGATTAAGATGCAGACTAGGGTTTTAGACAAGCATCCAACAAACACATATGAGTATAAAGTGAACTTCATCTTCCAAAAGGAAATGATGGTGGTTTTTGGGGTTTTCCATGGGAGGTTGAATTTCCTCCACAGTTTTCATAGCATTAATTTAGTCTTTGATGTGCTTCGAAAGGCAGGAAAGCATAAGTATGAAACAATGCATTTTAAAGAGAAGGTGGGTGTGGGAAGGATAAGAAACACTTTGATCCCCCTTGCCATCATCGTGTGATTCATTAACGTTAGGAATCAAACCCAAAACATGTTGTATGGAATACAAACCTAAAATTCGTTATCAACCACTGGGCCACCCCGTGGTGGTTCTTGTTGAGCTTAAGTTGGATTCAACATAAAAATACCTCCTTCAAGAAAACTTGTTTGATGTATGAAAATGAAGCGGATAACCATGAACGCACATCCAACAATATGTAATTTGGGCAGCTTCCCAAAACCGTCCCTCACAGTTAGCAATTTCCCCTACCTTTTCTATTCCTTTTGCTTTAGAAGGTCTTATAAATCATTTTGCTTGTCTATCTCTACACATACTCTCGAAATAACTGGCGGTGCTCTCAAGTCTTAACCTATCTTAATCTTTACAGCATCTTTTGTTTTTGTTTTTTTCCCTTCTAAACAGAAACACCAAATGATAGAGCATGGCATGTAAATGCAATGATAATATGGGACCCTTTTTTTGTAATGTTGTTGAAATTCACTTAGACCACAAAGATTCACACATATATATTTAAAGGTTTTCAAATGGGTGATTATTACAAAAGCTAATCGATCACATGGATCTTAATTATCTCAACTTTATAAATTAATCTCCCATAAAGCTAAACGACAAGATTTTGTCCAGTTTACAACTATTAACCCTTTTCCCCCTTTCTTAATTATATAACTTGCATTGTGATCCAAGTCAATTGAAGTAAAAAATTAGCATTTTGTCACTAGTAAACATTAATTTCAAAACAGTATCATAAGCAGACAAGTTACTTATATTTTTACTACAAGCAATATTATTATTCTAATTTATTAACTAGACTAAAAGGAAGTGAAAGAGTTTGAAACCGGTGCATAGTAAATTGAAGAAAAACATCTTATTTAATGAGAGATTTTTCAATATAATCGGAACATGAGGTGATACGTCACATGTCACCTTAGCATTAATGGAGATCAGAAAGCCATGCATATGTCTTGCTATTTAGCACTAAGGTGAACTCCATTAGCACACCCAAAATGGCCATGTATGTGTCAAATTAACCATCACAAAACGTCACTTAATTAGACACCAACATGGAGAGAAAGATAATTAACTAAGGGTAATGGGTTTGAAGCAGTTGTTAATTAGTCCTATTCTTTTCCCTCCTAAAAGATGAACCACTTTTGGGTATGATTCACAAGCAAATTAACGATATACATTGGTATGGGGGCATATATATGTGTGTGTGTGTGTATCTCGTTTCTAAGAATTTGGGAAAAGGTCAAGACCTCACCTTCAAAACATAAAAGACAAGGAATATATGATGAAGTTTCAATTAAGACGGGAAAAATAATTAGGAAGACGAACTTAACTTATGTACTCAAAAGTCGATTAAGGGCTTCCTTCTAATCAACAGAGTTGTATTGCATTTGCATGTCCACGTCTTAATGGGGGGAGGGCAAAATTGTATTTGTATATGATCGGCAGGTGGTGTGGTGGTTCTAGTGCTCACTGTACGTTGAGATATATTAGCTTTTAGCTCCAAATCTTGACTTAAGAGGATGGAGATCTTCTCACATGCTGATCATGTCACTCTCCTTCAAACCCTAATAATTCTGTTCTCCACTAATTACAAAGTGCATGATATTATGTGAAGAAAAACCCACACAAAGAGGATACACTAAAAGGGGAAAAGGTCGTTCACAAATTTAATTACGAAAGGGCAAGAAAAGGACGAAATGCGAGAGGAGGGAGGCGACTTGCAGTCACTGAGTGTGAACAGTTGAACAGTGACTGGGACTCCAACTCGCCCAGTGTTGGTTTCTGCAGAAGAATGAAGTGGGGTCCTTCTTTTACTCTCGCTCAATCTTATTCTATTTTCATTTTGTTGAGAAACACGGTCCAATAAACCAAGTATCATTGGGGTTTCTATATCTGCTTTGGTTTGAGCCATGCTGGTTTGTATTGTAAACGCCTGATGCGTACAGAGTCTTAGGGCAGAAACGAACTTTCATGTACATTTGGGGCCTTTGGCATGTGCACAGAGGTTAGTGGCTCAGTTTTTCCGTTGACTTGGAGATTAGTTGTTTGAAAATTCAAATTAATCTTTAATAACACAATTTAAAACAAGGGAGATTAGAGACATCAAATTTGTGTCTGTTTAGACTTTAGCGTAGATTTTAGTATATGTTTCGGTATATTTTATCTAACGAAACTTTGAACCGTTAATTTTTTCTAGACTATATGGATCTAACAACCAAAAGTGTCATTGTATGTTACATAGTGGTGGATCCTATCAATTGGTAGACAAAGGGAGATAATTGGTGACCAAATAGTGTCGTACGGATCTTCAGGGAGAGGTACACAAGCAACAGTAGTGCTATATTCATCCATGCAGGTATAAGTATATATACAGTAAGATTCAGGACAAATATCAACAGGGGCTATTCAAAGCTAACCACGTGACAATAATAACGCTCTCGAGTGTGTCTAGCCACATAATACAATAACATGAAAGCAACATGCATCAAGTAAGAACAAAGGTTTTTTCGTTAGAATTTTTTATTTAGCAGCAACTGCTGGTATTACGCGAAATCTCAGTTTTTCATTGTTGTTTTGCCCTAGTTACTGTGGCAATTTAATCCGTGGAGCGTTTCGTGGGTAGATCGAAGAAAGATTTACCTGTCACGGCAGTATATTCCCATGTGAGATGAGTGACGTAAAAGCATGGAATATCAGATACCTCCGGGACAGGTCAGTTTTCTGCTCCGGTAGGCCTTAAAACTAACAACCAGCAGGTAGGCCTTAAAACTAACAACCAGCAGAAACAGCAAGATAACAACGTTTGGTAGCTTGTTATTTTCGAAACTCGTTTTAAGTATGTACGATTGTACGAGCACGACTGCTAGAATTCGATTTATCGAAAATACAAGATGGAACAGTCACGTTGAACATGCAAATATTGACAAATAATTCTGAAGTCACCTGCTGACTGTAACTGTTCATCACTTTCTCGAATATACCGATTTCGACTCTGCCTTTTTCGTCATGGAAATGCATATTATCATCATCCATCAAATTCCATTAAAAGAAAACAAAACAAAAAGAAGAAATTGAAAAATGGAAAAAGCAGAGGGAGGGAGAAGGAAGGGGAAAAGGGAGAGAAGCGTCGGAGAAAAAGAAAAGTGGGCGGAGCAGGAGGAGCAACCGTTATAGGAATTGAGATGAAATCACGCGTTGGCGTGGGAGGGGGCAAAAGGAGCCTTCTCGCCCATCATGCCTCTTCATGCCACATGTCTCTTGTACCATGCCGAGCCCTACTGTGGTGGTAGGGTCACCTCCGTCACGCCTCGTCGTACCCTCCCTCTACCCTAATAACGCATGCACTTCATACGTTCCTTTCTCATATTTACCCTCTTTTTTATTTATTTTGTATTTCTAGTTTTATTATAGTTGCATTTTGCACCATGTAGATTAGTCTATGTCATTTCAAAAATCTAGCAAAAAGACATTTTGTTTTCTACGAACGATAGCGTTGAAGGGTGAATCAAATATAAGATCTCGATTGCAAGAATAAATGTTTTACTCTTTAACCACTTGAGCTACAAGTTCTTTGTCAAGAAGACAAAGTATGTGTAAAATTACAAAGTGTTACATCATCGGTCCGTATCAAGTTAACTACTATATTTTTTTCTGCACTTATTTGAGACGTTTTGTGTTAGCCATTTTTTATATCTCTTCAATATGTAGGAGGTTATATTTACTACTCATATTATATATAACATTAATCTGTGAATCTACGTGACACCGATATGACGTTAGTAAAAGCAAACATTGGGCTCCCAAAGTGCTAAGAATAACAATAAATTTAAGAGTTTACCTAACAATATTGTTACTTAGTACTACGGTCTAGTGATATTTCTTTTTATTTGTGAGTGAAAGGTCTTAGGTTCGATTCTCACTAAAGACAAATTTGAATCACATTATTGTCAGTCCATTGTGAGACTAAGTCCACCTCTCCCCCTTAGTGTGAATAATATTGTTTGTTAAAAAAAAAACAACAACATTAGACATATTTTGTTCAATTTTTAAGCAATAAGGACCAAACTGTAATTGATCACAAACTACATGATGTAAAGTGTAATTTCCTCTTTATTTTGTTTATATTGCAACGACAAACCTGCAAAGTCCACTACTCTCAACTAGACAAGACGACAAGTGAAGGGTATGAGGGAGACAAAGTGGTTCTGGACCCCACTATAGCACTTCTTACATTCTCTTATAGTGGGCCCCACGTGGCCACCCTCACCGTTCTCAACCATGACCTGGTATTTTTTACTTCTAGGGTTCGGTTGTGTGTTATTTTAACATTTTAAAGGGTCTAAAGGTAAAACTACAAGATAAGAAATGCATGGAAAGAATAAGAACACCATAAGACGTCCCTTTCAAATTCCTCATCTTTCTTTGAGTGGTGGATAATTAGACAGCTTCGCATTAGGGTTACGGATAAACTGGTTCTGATTATTCATTATATAATTTGAGATTCCAAGGATGCTTCTTTTGTAGTGTAACACGTAGATACATGGTGAAGAAAATAAGATAGTTGTGGGTCTAAGTAGGTCTGTCAATTTCTTGGACGATCATTAATTTGATATAAAAGGACATGGAGATAACAGGTTTTGAGTTCACCATTGACAAGTCACTGATTAAGAATTCATTAACAATTTCTAATTGTTATCGAATCACACGTTAAGAACCTGTTAAGATAACGGATATGACACATAAACGACACGAATACGACTAGTTTGTCATGTCTATACATTAGGCATGACAATTTCTTTAATGACCCATTAGTTCGACATGAAATGATACGACGACATGTTAACGAGTCGTATCGTTATCAGGTTAACTATAAAGAATTCGTTGATACAACATGATCTATTAAAATAACGAATATGATACGAAAATGACACAAACAAAATACACACGATTCATTTGTTAAGTCTAGATCTGAGGCACTCAGCACGCGCAGTTGAAAAGGCATGCATAAAGCAAGTATTCTTATGATTTGAACTCTTTGGTCTCCATTGTACCATCATAGAAGACGACTATACAGAATATGACAATATGTACGTTCTCGTTTCCTCTAAGACTGATAAAATTACAACTTTAATTTAATTCTGTTGTTTTATCTTTTACTTTATATTCTTTTATTTTAACCTTTTCTTAATTGGGTAAACATTTGGCTCGTTTTCTTTGATTGTTTGTTTGTTTTCCATTATTTTATGTGACATTCTTTTAGAGTTTGGAGAAAAAGAGACTTCCAAATTGACAAAGAAAGGAGAGGGACAGCTGACGAAAGCTTAACTTGTAGTTCTTGAACCACGCAACTGTGCGTATTGGTTCCCACTGCTGCCTCTGAGTCTGAGTAACTAAAACATATGTTTTTGTTTCTAGCTAGTTAACCAACTAATTGTTTTATTTGGATGCTAACAATTTGTGTGATATTCACATACGCGAAATACTAAGATTCTTAAAGCGGAATTTTTTATGAATTTTCTGCAACTTTATAATTTAGGGTTAAGTCCCGTACCAATATTTATAAAATATTGTGTGAAAAATATAAGGTAACAGAGAGTTTATTCATATCCCGCTTTTGATACAAATAATACAATACGAAGAGTTAAGACTGATTGGTATTTAAATAGGGAATTGTTATTAGCACTCTAAAAATCTCATTTGGCACTCCAAATTTTCTATAATTAGAAAGAAAAATACACTTGTGAGGAGTGTAGAATAAGATTTTTAGAGTGCTAATAACAGTTCCCTTTAAATAAATCTATCTATATTATGTTATAAATATCTAAGTTTGTTAATATTTTAAAGGGAGGTTTACTTATAGGGATAAAAATAGAATATACATTTTATAGAATTTCACTAGTTTTGAATCATTTCAACCAGAGATAGAAGTTTAAACCCTAACAAACCTAGCCAAAACTACAAATTAACCCCATCTATAAAAACTTCAAACGTATTTAAGATCCGTAAAAATTAATTTATGCACTTCTGCAGGATTAGTTTCAAAATTTTATGCCCTTCGACAATATCAATTTCAAAATTCTAAAGATGATTTCAAAATTCCAGCTCTTCGGCAAGATCACTTCTAAAATACTATGTCCTATTGAAACTACTTTTAAGCCTTTCAGAGTTCCAATAAATATCGTCGACAATCGCGTAAGCAATCAACCAAAAAGCTGTTGGGTGTAAGTATTAGCCATAGCCTGGATCCAAATGAATAATATAATGAGGGAAGATGATTGTGTTTCAAGCTTTACTCAATCGTAATACAATACTTTAAACAAAGCTTAATCATACAAAGTAAATCCCCATCATTCCTTGTTAACCTTTATCGAAGTCAAATTAAGTAGGAAAAAAAATAATAGAAGTAGCTCAAAACAAAACCAGTATATCCCGCATATAAAATTAATTGACACTAATCGACAAATGTAGATCTTCTGATCTTTATTCAAATAATTAATCTGTAAGAAATGTTTAGGAGACTCTCTCAAAGATAGAACTCTTTATGAACTCTCTGTAACCTCACAGTTTAATGTCAATTCCCGTACCATAACTATGAGACAAGATGAAAGAAAAATAAGAAGTGAAAAAGAGTCCATAGAGAGTCGATAAAGAATCTTACTTTTGAGAGAGTTCACAGCAATTCCTCTTAATCTAATTAGCATCCTATAATTTATTCCTAGAATCCTAGTGGGTCGACTGTCCCTGCCAAAAGAGAAGAAAGAAAAATAAGAAATGGTTTTGTTGGGGAATTTTCTTGAATTTCAAAAACCCGCGCCAACTTGTTTCATATGTTATTGCGTATTCTATAAATCACACTCAAAGTGTCATAGTAGTGGCATGTGACGTGAAATATGATAAACCACACTTATGATGCGCCTTATGCTGTATAAAATTTCTTTTGTTTCTTTAAATACATATGTAATGATAAACGATTTTAATTACTTAAGGTACAAGTAAGTTTGATAAAAAAGCGTTATTCGTGATCAGTTTACTCTTTTATAATACCATATTTTTGTGCGAAAGTACAAATAACATTCTCAGTACACTAGTATTATTCACATTTATACACCGCATGTCATATACCCAAAGTTTAAAAAATTTGAATGCCAACTTGTAACATTTTTAATTATGACAAGGGAACGGAAAAACTGATTTGAACGGTAAGTTTGGGCTAATTGCGGTGAATAGTGTTTTACAGATTTTAGTAATCGATTTAGGTCCATGATATTTTTCTGCAAAGGGAACGATGAAAAGAATGCAACTTCGTCGCGACATAAGATGAATTTTGGCATTTTACCAAGGTAAACGACTTTTTAAGTTTTAAGAATGATTTTGAGACTTTTGTAATTTCCTGTTTTATTTCCTTTTGCATTTAGGGTTTTTCTAAGACTATATAAACAACTTTAGTGTCGTATTTTCAATTATCTTTCGTTCAATATAATTTAGAAAACGAGAGTTTTTCTTCCTATTTATGGTATTCGTGTAGTCTACAAATGATCGATAATCGTCTATAAGTGGATTTTGTGAAGTCATCTTAGTTTTATCCCATCCACAAACTAAGAATTTTTTCGAACTTAAATCCAAGTAACATATTTCATATATGACTCACATGCATAACGAGTTTGACACGTAATGTCCATCACTCCAAATTCCCACCCTCAATGTCATTAACTTAAACAAAAAATTATCCAATAATTGACATGAAATGTTGGGAATAATGGAAGAGAAAAAGAAGAAAAGAAAAGGGAATGGGAGAAAATGTTTAAAAAAACGGAAGGTGAATATGGTGGGAAATTGGGATGACTTTCTTGGATCCTGTGAGGGGCATTTGTCACTGCTAACATTTGCCAGTTTGTTAGGCACAAAGATAAAGGGTACCCTAAGGAATGATGAAAAGTAGAACAAAAAGAAAAGGAAAAAAAAAAAGAAATATCCGAATAAAACCGAAAGTATTAGGATTTATATGATACATCATCAGACAAAGGTAGAATACCCAAACAAACAGAAAATTCTAGAGAGAGAAAATCAGCCATTGAAATTGAAATCCAAAGCTTCTATTAGTAGAGAGAGAGAGAGAAGAAGGGAGGAGGAGAAGTATGTATTTCTTTGCTTCTTTCTCTCTCTGGTTTCTCTCACTAGGATTTGAAGCCCACCAGGAACTCCCACTGAAGCAAAAAACCTAATGATGATGATGATGAAAAACCCTCTGCACCCAGCAGCACTCCTGAAAAGCACTTCTCTCATGAGCAGAAGCAGCCATCAAGACCTCCCTTCCCTTAAATTTCCCAACAATCTCTCCCTCTCACTCTCACCCAGCACCTTCCCCACACCCCCAAAACCATGAAAGTACCTTCCTTTTCCTCCTCCTTCTTCCCCCTCTCTCTCCTCTTCTTCTTCTCTCTCCAAACCTCCATAACTCTCTGCTCTTCTTCCTCTAATTCTTCTGTGTCCTTCCAGCTCATTGCTCTGCTCTCCCTCAAATCCTCCCTCAAAGACCCTCTCTCCTCCTTCCACGATTGGGTTTCCCCCAATTCCCACCCAAACGGCGGCGTCTCCGGTTGGTGTTCGTGGTCCGGCGTCAAATGCCAACCCGACACCTCCCAAGTCGTTTCCCTCGACCTCTCCCGCCGCAACCTCTCCGGCCAAATCCCACCACAAATCCGCCACCTTTCTTCACTAATCCACCTCAATTTGAGCGGCAACGCCTTCAACGGCCCTCTCCAGCCCGCCATTTTCCAGCTCGACAACCTCAGGATCCTCGACATCAGCCACAACGACTTCAAGTCGGATTTCCCGCCCGGGATTTCGAAGCTCAGGTTTTTAAGAGTCTTTACCGCTTACAGTAACAGCTTCACTGGCCCATTGCCTCAAGAATTCGTCAAGCTCCGCTACCTCGAGCAGCTCAACCTCGGTGGAAGTTACTTCGATGGTAAAATCCCAGAAGGGTACGGAATATTCCCCAAGTTAAAATTGCTCTACCTCGCCGGAAATGCACTCAACGGTTCAATTCCGCCGCAATTGGGTTCCTTATCGGAGCTGACTCGGATGGAGATCGGGTACAACGAGTATTCAGGTGGGTTTCCTATAGAACTCGGAATGCTGTCAAATCTCACGTACTTGGACGTCTCCAACGCCTTTCTCTCCGGCGCTCTCCCGTCGGAGCTCGGCAACTTAACCATGCTTGACACATTGCTGCTCTTCAAGAACCGATTTTCAGGCTTTATCCCAGCAACTATCGGCCTCTTACAGAGACTGAAGACACTCGACTTGTCGGATAATCAGCTTTCCGGCTCAATCCCGCCGGGAATTGGTACACTGAAAGAGCTGACCATGATAAGCTTGATGAACAACTTTCTCGTCGGAGAAATCCCGGAAAAAATCGGAGAGCTGCCCAACTTAGAAAACCTCCTCCTCTGGAACAATTCGCTGACGGGTCTCCTTCCCCAGGGCTTAGGATTCAGCGGGAAGCTCCTGCGAGTCGACGTCTCCTCCAATTCTCTCACCGGCCCGATCCCGCCAAATCTCTGCGACGGCAACAAGCTCCAAAAGCTCATACTTTTCTCCAACCGGTTCACAGACCCTCTTCCCAAAACCTTAGCAAACTGCACTTCTCTGTTCAGACTCCGAATCCAGAACAACCAAATCAACGGGTCGGTTCCGACGGGTTTCGGGTTATTACCCAATCTAACCTTCGTCGATTTGAGCGGCAACAATTTCACAGGCACGATCCCGGAAGATCTCGGCAATGCCGATGCTCTCAGTTACTTGAACATTTCGCTGAACCCATTGCACTCAGTCCTTCCGTCAAACATCTGGCGCGCACCAAATCTGCAGATCTTCTCTGCTAGCTCCGGCCACCTCACAGGAAAAATCCCCGACTTCATCGGCTGCCAAAGCCTGTACAAGATCGAACTTCAACGTAACGACTTTAACGGCTCGATCCCATGGGACATCGGGCACTGCGAGAAGCTTCTCAGCTTGAATCTAAGCCGCAATTCTCTCACCGGCATTATCCCATGGGAAATCTCCGCTTTGCCCTCCATCACCGACCTCGACCTCTCCCGGAACTTTCTCTCCGGCACGATCCCGTCCAACTTCGAGAACTGTAGCACGTTGGAGAGCTTCAACGTTTCGTTTAATTTGTTGACCGGTCCGATCCCCGCGTCCGGTTCCATTTTCCCGAATCTCCATCCGTCGTCGTTTTTGGGGAATAAAGGATTATGTGGCGGCGTTTTGGGGAAGCCCTGCGACACGTTGTCGGCCGGAGCCGTGGAGGTTCGCGGCCACGAGCAGCCGAAGAAGACGGCGGGCGCGATAGTCTGGATCATGGCTGCTGCTTTCGGTATCGGGCTTTTTGTTCTCATCGCCGGGACCCGCTGCTTCCGCGCGAATTACAGCCGCCGGATGGACGAGAGTCAGCAGATTGGACCGTGGAAATTAACCGCTTTCCAGCGGTTAAATTTCACGGCGGATGATGTGTTGGAGTGTTTGGAGATGAGCGATAAGATTATAGGGATGGGGTCCACGGGGACGGTTTATAGGGCGGAGATGCCAGGTGGCGAGTTCATAGCCGTTAAGAAGCTGTGGGGAAAACAGAAGGAGAACAATAGTGATCTGATCCGACGGCGGAGAGGGGTCCTGGCTGAGGTGGAGGTGTTGGGGAACGTGAGGCACAGGAATATAGTAAGGTTGTTAGGGTGCTGCTGCAACAGGGACATCACCATGCTGCTCTACGAGTACATGCCGAATGGGAATTTGGATGATTTGTTGCATGGCAAAAACAAGGCGCAGAATTTGGGTGCGGATTGGGTCACGAGGTACAAGATCGCCCTCGGCGTGGCGCAGGGGATTTGTTACCTGCACCACGACTGTAACCCCGTGATCGTGCACCGTGATCTTAAGCCGAGTAATATCTTGTTGGATAGCGAGATGGAGGCTAGAGTGGCGGATTTTGGGGTGGCTAAGTTGATCCAGAGCGATGAGTCCATGTCCGTCATCGCCGGCTCCTATGGCTACATTGCTCCAGGTGCGTTGATTCCTCAATCTCCATTTCTCATATTGTCTTAATTTATGGACGATGATCATGAGTAGGATATTATGCACTTATAGAACTGGTTAAAAAAATTTAACCGATTTTTGTCTGTGCATATTATTCGTATAATGTTTGACCTCTAGCATAAGTTGGTGAAATAATGCTTGGTTTTGTTGAAAATTCGTTTTGTTGGGTGACGAAATCTAAATTACCGAATGTGTTAGGGTTAATCTACCAAAGGAATGTTTTATCTCCAAAAGCAAGGGTCACCTACCAAATCCCAAATTGTAACATTAGTACATAATCCAAATGGAATACTATTATTGGTCGGTCCAATTGGTCAAAAAGGGTAGCAATTTTGTTTTTTCTTTTGGATCCTTTATCTACACAACTATGATGAAGTTCATACAATGGTCGGGTCCCCGTACATATAAAATACAAGTCACATTACTTCACGTCACATCAATATACAAAGGAAAAGGTCAAAAAAGAAGTTGATATTATTTGAAATAGATGGCCACCACACCAACTTTCGGGCCATGCTATTTATCTTCGATTTAAATGTGGTTAATTCACCTACGTGGCGGAATATCATGATGAATATGACATTTTTGTCGATAGGCGAGCTTTGATGTAATGGAAAAATTGTTCTTTTGTGACCGAAAAATCACGTGTTTGAGTCGTGAAAACAGTTTCTTTGCAAAACAAGGATAAGACTTCTTACAATAGACGCTCTCCTCGACTCTATCAAAATGGAGAGCCTTGTTAGCTTCGACTCTTTATGTGACATTTTTGTTGAACTTACTGCATTTTGAATTCAAATCTTCTCTCTTTTGTTTAGATAGCATAACTTACGTAGCAATATCGTTCGCAATTGAAAAAAAATGTGAGTTAACTTTGTTATTGTTTTATTTTTGCAGAATATGCTTATACCCTACAAGTGGATGAAAAGAGTGACATATACAGTTATGGTGTCGTGTTGATGGAGATTTTAAGCGGGAAAAGATCGGTGGACGCCGAGTTCGGAGATGGGAACAGCATAGTGGATTGGGTTAGGTCGAAGATCAAGACGAAAGACGGGATCAACGATATTTTGGACAAGAATGCCGGGGCGGGTTGTGCGCCGGTGAGGGAGGAGATGATGCAGATGCTTAGGATTGCTTTGCTCTGCACAAGCCGGAACCCGGCGGACCGGCCGTCGATGAGGGACGTGGTGTTGATGCTGCTTGAGGCCAAGCCGAAGAGGAAGGTCCTAGGCAATGTTGGGCATGGTCACAATGGGAGTGGTTGTGCTGAATATCATGAGATTTCCTTGCCACAGAAGCCGTCGGTGGAATGTTAATAGGATCAATTAATCACTTCTAAATGCCTTTGAAGGGTTTTTACTTTTTTTTGGGATTCTTTTTTACTTTTTTTATTTTATTTTTGAAATGGTGGGGGATTGGTATAGGAGAAGCGATTTCTTGTTTCACTTCGATTTCAATGGAATTTTCTCAAGTGTTAGTGCTATGTTCTTATGGTTTTGGGTTGTGGACTTATGTGTATATATAAGTATTGGTGCATGAGTTCCAAGTGGTGGAAGAATATTAAATCCCCCCCTCATTTGTTTTGTAGATACAATTTCGTTAAATCGGAATACGACAAATTTTTACCAACACACATAGCAACGCTCGTTGTTTAAATTTAGCATTCAGATTGAATAAATGAACTAAAAAAATCAAGAACAAAATAAACGAAGATGTACATAAGGAAAAAAAAAACATAGTGATGGGTTCGAGCTATAGAAACAATTTCTTTGCAAAACAAGGATAATGCTGCGTAAGATAGACATTCCTCCCTTCCCCGATACTCGCAAAGCAGGGAGCCTTGTTGGTTTGGGGTCGTCTTTTTTTTTTCTTTCATCCGTACTAGACTTGACAATTTCTTACACGACTTGTTAACACGACACTTAAACAACACAAAAATAACGGGTTTCGGATCAACACAATAACTAATCGGATCATTATCGAGTAACACAATAAGAACCCGTTAATAACGGGTCCTTAACAGGTTTACATGAGGGTGACACACGGGTAACCAAACACGTTAAGAAGAAAGTTATTTTGATGATTTTAATTTTTTAAATTACTAAAAAAACTTACTATAAAATACTATAGTCATAAGGTATATGTATATATTGTATTATTATATTATTATTCTATATAAATTAAAAAACTTAAGTTTATTTATTTATTTATTTATATAGTATACAATAAGCAAAGAGTGAAATTAAAAAAATTAAAACACATGAAAAATAAAAACATCACACACATTAAAAAATTATAATAAGCGTGAAAAATGTGAAAAAAAAATGTAAACGTTGGTGATCGCATCCTCTACCCTTTGAGGATGGGTACATCGTCGTTTAAATTTTTAAAACCATACAAACCCTCATGAATAGTTTTTTTAAGAGAGTTCAAATTAAATTAAATTCAAAATCATTAATATACATGTTTGAAAAATGTGAAAGAATTTATAAATGCTCATGATTTTAGGCGATGGTTACATGGTCGTTTAGATTTTTAAAACCCTTCAAATCTCATGAATAGTGTTTTTTTATTTGAGTGCAAAATTAATAATAATTATTGTAGGAGAAGGAAAAATGTAAAATAAATATACAACGATTCGTAATGACAAGCTTTACAACTTTCGTGAAAGGGTCAACTCTGAAATCAAACACCATAATCCATAAACCTTAGATTTAAATTTAACCGCTGAATGCCGTTTACGCTTTATTCTACTTAACGAATTTTATTTTTTAAGATTTTCATTATTTATTGATTTAAAACATATTTTCTTTAACGGGTAATAGATTGGGTCAAATTACTTGATAATATTAACGGGTCAAATTTGGGTCAGGTCATGTTACCCATTTACTTTAACGATTGTTACATGACACGACTTGTTAAGATATCAGGTATGTCACCAAAACAACACGAACACAAAAAACACGACACGAATGCCAGGTTTAGTCCGTACAGCTAATTAGGGCTTAACTATGTTGTTGGGTCAATCAAGAACAAAACTGTTGTTGGGCTGAATTTGCAAGCTCACTGGGCCCTCAAGTACGCAATGTTATTTCCCGCGTGGTAAAACGTGTTCCCGCCATAGCAGATACCGGAAGTACAAATTAGGTTTTCACCATTTCCCATTAAGCTAGGCTTTTCGTCTCTCTCGCGCTCTCTCTCACTCTCTAACTCTCTCTGTGCCAGTAGCGCTGCAATTCTTCCAGGTAATGCCTCTCAACTCTTTCCTACTTCCTAATTTCAAAACTCCATATATGTATTTATTTTTCTTAATTTATGTTTTAGATTCTTAAACTTGGCGAAAAACCGAGTCCAGTAACGTTCTAAAGTTCATGCACTTAGTGGAATAAAGCTTAATTGTTATTGTTGTACGTTTTAGATTCTAAACATATAGCCGACCCACTTAGTTGGATAAAGCTTGATCGTTGTTGTCGTATGTTTTAGGATATAATTTTGATCATATTGTACTCTTAAGATTCTCATCTGAGCAGTAAATATTCTTCGTTTTTATTAACTGATGTCATATAAAATGGTTTTTTTCCCACTTCAGTTCTTTTTCAAATAGATTGAGACAACAGCCATGAAAAGGAAAAGAAAGTCAGCAGCTTCTTCTGCCATCCAAATGGTGAATAACGATGAACACATGCAACAACTGGGAACTAACATAACGGATCTTCCAAAGTTTTTCATTCACGATGTTCTACTGAAGCTCCCGACGAGGAACATTATTGCGTGCAAATGTGCATGCAAGACTTGGTATGGTCTAATTTCGGACCCCGAATTTGCTAAGTTGCACTTTTCACAAGCACAGCCCTTTCCCATCATCCGGCCCCTGGATCCGTCCAGTGTGTCAAGAACCCTTTACTTGGCTGAGCCGGAAGACGGGTCTGGTTTTGATTTGAGGAAGTGCACCTGTAAGATTAACTATGATCGGTCTGGGGGTGGAAAGTCTTACATCCACATGAAACTCACCAAATACAAAATCCCGTTGCGCAATGCGGATGAGGTAATCGATAGCCAGGGCAATGTGGCGAGTTCGGTGGGTGGGAGGAACCATCATGGCAGGAAACGGAAGCCTTGTATCAGGATAAGGCCGAATCATCACAAGTACAAGGTGGTGAATTCGTGTAACGGCTTCCTTTGCCTGTCTAGTCCAGTCTCTAATGACCCTGTTGTTGTCTGCAATCCAATCACTGGCGAGTTTATACACCTTCCGGAATCAGCCTCTAGGTGCGAGAAGGAAAATGAATCGTATGATTGTGGATTTGGTTTCAATCCAAAAACAAATGAATATAAGGTGTTGAGAATATTTCAGCAAAGGGAACCCTACACTAAAGTGGCTGAGGTGCACACACTTGGGACAGGCTCGTGGAAATTTGTCGGAACTGCTCCATTCTTCTTATCTATGCTAGAACACACTACCTATGTGAAAGGAGCACTTTTCTACTACGAGAGTTTAGGTTATACAATATACTCTTTTGACTTGGACACCGAAAAGTTTGAATCTGTTCCATCACCTCCTATTCGACTGGAGAAATCTCGTACTGTGAGCATGGGAGTTTTGGGAGATTGCCTTTGTTTGTGTGATTATGACGTTTTACGCATCAAGTTTTGGGTATTGGATGATCACGGTGCACAGAAAATATGGAGGCAGAAGATTTCTGTTGATACTGAAAATTGTGGGAGGTGGCCATATGGCTTATATAAATCGATGAACTACTTAAAGAATGGGGCTTTGTTGATGTTTCATTCCCGTACTAATTCCTTCTTCTACTATCACCCAAGAAGATATCGTAAGGCCATTTATCTTAAGATTCGTGGGTTTAAGTCGGATTTTGAAGCAATTAGTCATGTTCCAAGCTTGATTTCACTCAAGGACATTCTGGTGGGAAGTGATGTACAAGTCCTGCATATACATTCAAGGTAAGGATGTGAAACATTGAAATAACTTTTTATCTTCTGTGCTTACACCTTATCTGAATTGTTTGTATTTTGATCTAGTCCTGCTTTTCTATAAAAAGCAAAAATTTTAAGCCTTTTAAGTTCATCATGGTCCCAAGTTACTTCTTGTGATATACGGAAAACATGTATGCTTTGCAGCTGCAACTCCGCAATCTAAACATGAATACATCACTTGGTATGTTTACGATTTGTTTCCCAATCGATTTGACTGCCATCAATGATTTTTATTGTCTTTAGATCTAGGTGATTGAGTTGCTTTCACTTAGTGCTGACAAATTGGGTTAGCATCTCGTTGGATCTTTACACAAACGGATGCTTACTGCTTACATAGACACACATACGTATGTATTCATGTATGTGCTAGTACTTTAAGTAAGGGCATGTAGGATTCAGTGTTTTTCATTTCCCATATATTGCTTGCCTTAATATGTATTGTCTTTTGACATCTGATTTGATAGTGCTGTGAAAGTCGGGCGAAGATTGATATTGCAATATCTGTTTTCTCAAACGTTACTTCTCAAGCATCGAGAGAAGAACATCTTGGTATTATTGACTGCTATTTGTTTCAAAGTATTTTACTTTTAATTTGTCACATCTGTTAACACAGGTGCGCAGAGTTGAGGCTGCTAGGAGAGTCCAAAGCTCTTTTTCTGGATGAAGAAATTGCGGAGTTGGCATCTGATTTTAATTCTTCCGACAGTGGTGGTGAAGATGAAGATGAAGATGAAGATGAAGAATGAAACAAGCATAATAGCGGAGGTGATGCAGTCTTACAATGGCGGAGTGTCAACTGTCTAAGGCGGTAAACTACCATTTTGTTAAAGGGTTTAACTGCCCTTAGTGCTATATATTTGGACACGAGAACTTGGATTCCCATCTAGCCTCAATGACCAACTACTGTTTTTGTTTGAATTTACTTTGAATTGTTTTGGATCAGAAAATTACTTGCTATGTTTATGGAACACTTGATTATGTTTGAAGTGACTTTGAGAGGTCAATCTTCCTCGTCTAAAGCTGACTTGTTCATGGCTAATTAAATTAGGTAGCAAAGATAAGAATAAGCTCGTGTTATCACTTTTTTCAATGTCATAAGAAATCTTAAGTTCGAATCTTCTCTTTCTTACATGGATATAGAAAAAGAGACGATTGGAAGTTCGAAACTACAGTTTATATGTTTAATTGGACTAATTTTCAAGCCCATTGGACTACGAGTGCGGACATACTTTATTTTTCCGTCAAACAAAAAGGAAAACTAATGAAAAGAGTTTGAAAATTTTGAGTTTTAACCAAAAAGACAAAAAGGTGTTGTAAGTGAATAGTAGTATGAGTGATTTTTTAGAGTAAAAATGTTCTTAACGTTAAAAGTAAATAGTACTACGAGTGTTTCGTTAAGACTTCCTTTGAAAATTCAATTAAGTATGCATATATAATCAGAAAAAAAAAAGAAAAAAACTCAATTGAAAGGATAAAAGTACCAATTTAGTTAATGGATTCAACTATCATCTTGTACATGCATGGACCAAGATTACCTTATCTGCAGTACGGAAAATGTCGGTACGCACACAAGATAACATATGATGTTTGTTATAGGAACATAAGAATATACACATCAGGATAAAACGTGATGTTTGCTACAGGAAAACGGGTTATACATGTCGGGATAACTAAATTTTTCTCTTGTATGTCCTACTACTGAACAAGAATGTATGCCATAAAAGATCAGATTGGAGCAAAAGAAGATGAGCACAACGATCTAAGGATCATTTAAGTAGAAGACGGCATTTTCATTGATCAAATTTATAAGAATTTGTTGGCGGCAACAGTTACATTGACTCCATTTGGATTAGATGTGCTCTTACACTTGCCTCCTCCTCCTGTTAATAATATAGAAGATCAATTTACAACTTCCAATTATTTGCCTCTAAAAACATGATTAATTTGCAAAATTTCATTCAAATTAAATTATCAAATTAACGGTTCGATCTAGGCCACTGTTCTAATATTATACGGCCCAGAGATATGTATTTGGTGCAAGTAAAACAATCCAACCCGGTAGGGCAACTCTTACACAATGTGTTCGAGAGGGACTAAATAGGTACCTTACAAATGATGTTGTCGAATGTATCTGTATTTAAGATTTTCTCCTTAATTAATTATCTAATGCTCTGTGTGTGTGTGTGTGTGTGTATTTATCACTAAGAAAAATGGTTGAGCTTGACAGCAAGAAATTATGTTACTCACCGCAAGTGCAGAAACCAAGGCTAAATTATTCTCCAATTCTCTCTGTTGTTTCTGTGCGATTAAAAGCTCCGTAACCATGTAAAGCACCTTTTCCAGCTGAAGAAAATCATCGGAATTAGTACTTAATTATATACAAATAGTGATCCAATGAAAGATACCAAACTACATTAGGCTTATTTTTGCGTTAATCAACTGTATAAAGAGGAACTAACCTGCGGCAACAGTTTAGAGACCATTCCTAAAATACCTTCCATCATAGCCATGGCCGTGGTCATGGCTTCGTACAGAGACTCCACATCTGCCTGTGATATATAAAAAGAGAGATTCAAACTTAAGTACAAAGAGGCGGACAAACTACTCTACTATGACTAACTGACTTAATTTTTTAATTATTTTATATAAGGTGAGGGATATTATACCTCCGCGTCATGTACCAAAGGGATTGTGTTTGAAATTCCAGACAATTTTCTCACCAACCTGCAGACGGATTCTTGATTTTTTTTATCCAGTTTTCCCCATTCATTCAATAAAATAATTTGTGGGTTCAAAATCTGGTACACCTTAATCTCATGCTTGAGCTTTTGCACTTGCATTCTTTTGTCTAGGATGAAGTTTCTCACCTTCAATGTTCTAAGCCACACACTAAATATTTTATCCTGAAAAAAAAAAGACAATCTATTAAGCAAATTACAAAGTGTGCCACTTAATTTGTAAAAAAAAAAAAAAAAAAATTAGGATTGCTTACCTAAAATTCCCTAACTTTTTAGTATCATTTTAAATTGATCTCAAGTTTTTAAACATTTCAAACAAATACCCAACTTATTGAAAATGTAACCATCCGTTAAGTCCTAGTTAATTTAACATAAATTTAACTAAGACTTCTTTTATCTCCAAAATCAATAGAAGGTTATGAAAGTATGGCCTTCACCAATTAATGTTCACCACCAACTCCACCCTACAACTCTAGGCCACTCCAAACATGAGCAAAACAAATATGCTATCGCTGATCACCTTATCAAATATCCTAGGACTTCATAGTTTCCAACCACCAAGTAGGCCAATCAAAGCGTTCAGAGTATAAAAGTTGTGATGGACCTTGGTTGTCGTAGGTTGAGTTTATAGAGGTGGCGAGACAGTTCCCGATTTTATTTTTGTTTTCTATTTTATTTATGAATTTATGAATTTATTTATTTTTATGTTTTTTTTGAAGTTATTTTTTATTATTGGTGTCCAAGTAAGCTAAAAAGCAGGACCTATTGTTGCCACATGTACATTTACCGAAAAATTAAATGGGGTTTAATGGATGTGACATTTTCAATAGGTTAGATACTTATTTGGAATGTTTTAAAAGGATGAGACAAATTTAGAATGACACTAAATAGTTGGGGGTTTTAAATATTTAATCCAAAAAATTTTGTGATAGAATTTTGTGGATTTCATAGACTTTTATTGACTATTAGAAACTCAAATTTACAGACTTTTCAATAATAGACTTCTACATATCTTTGAGAGTTTAATGACAGACTTAAGTAATAATTATACCCTTTTTTTTTTTAATTTCTTCTACTAAGAAACCAATTAGGAGTAGGCAAGGGACGAAGCCAGAAATTTAACTAAGAGGGGGCACCTTAAAAAATTTGAGCTCTTTTTTTTGGACAAATAAAGCTAGTTCTTTTACAAATGCTGAAAAAATTAGTTACAAAATGCCTAATTTTATTACTCTATTGTTTAATTTTGTCTTTAATTGTTGTATTGACAATCCAATGCTCATTTGTACTAACTAACCAAATACATGCAATTCAATAAGGTTTAGACATTAGTGCATGGGAAAAATATACAGAAATGAAGGAGGGGCATTTAAAAACCAAAAGAGGATTTTCATTATTTTAATATGATTAATTGAATAATTTGTAAAGCATAAAAAATAGGAATGATTAATTGAATAATTTGTAATGCAAACAAAATAAGATGAGAGGGGGCATGTGCCCCCACTGGGCCTTACCTCCCTCCGTCCACTTACGTAATTTTACTTTTTCTACTATGACCAAAATTGTTAGACATGTGAAAGAATCCTTAACTGATGAACATTATATATTTTTCATTCCAAATTCTTGTAAGTTGTGTGTTTCTGATGTGGTGTCGGGTGGTGGAGGAGTGGGGGTTTGGGTGGTGGTGATGGGCAAGGTAAGACGAGGGTAAATGTGGCGATCAAGCGATGTTAGTAGTGGTCATGGATGGGGTTGGCGGTGGTAAGGTGGACGTAGAAGGTTATGGTTGATGACCGTGACAAGGCGGTTATAGTAGAGGAAGTGGTGGGAGTGGTGGCGGACAAGGTAAAATAGTGGTACTATAGGTGGCGATCATGGTGGTCGTATCGATTACAACATAAATATATTTGTATGAGGTTGTGGTTGTGGTATAGTGATGATAAGTATGACAAGGTGGTGGTAATGGTGGGGCTGCGGCAACAATGGTGATTACGGTAGCAGCAATTGTGCCGATGCCAGCAATACGGTAATGGAGGTGGTCATGGTTATGTGGTGGTGAAGACATATATATATATATATATATATATATATTATAGTGTGGCAGAAGTGAAAATAGTGATCCTCAATGCATTATGGTAGGTGGTTGAGTATCAAAGTCTAACAAATTCTATCAAACTCCATACACAATACACCTTCCTTAAGTGTTGTTGTGGCACAAATAAGTAAAATAATGAGCTCCATTATGCCTCGCCAGCATGTTGGACGGAATATTTTACGGAATTTAACGGCATAAACAAAGTGGTAACAAAAACATGGTTTAGCGGGCCGGTGAATTGGGTCATAGGAACATCATGAGGCAAATAGTAATTTACAAACACCTTCAGGGTCAAATAGTGAATATTCAAGCATTAATATATGATTAGTACCTGTGAACTTTTCTGTGCAGCAATCTTATCAGCCTCAGCTCTGGCATTTGCAAACCTCCACTGCAGTAGCCTATTATGCAAAAGCCGAAACCGGTGGAAGTCCTCCTCTTGTACCGGCGACACTTTCTTCTGCAGCCTAAAATACTTCAAAACCCCACCAACCCCGCCACCACTAGACTTAACCCTAGATGCTCTTGTGGAAGGCACAGCCGCCGGGGACTCCGGCGCCACCTTCCATGGCAAAGACCGTCCCGGCGACAACGCCCATGCGGACGGAGACCTCGGAGGTGGCACGGACACTGATATCCGAGGGCGTGGACTTGGACTAGTACTCCCACCCTGCAACTTAGCAAAACTTGTATTTAAACCTAAATTATTAGTACCTTGTTTTCTACTGATATTTTCTTGGCCGCCCTTCTTTTGCTTGAGTGCATGTACTTCCTCTTCCTTGTGATCCTTATTGCCTCTTGATTTTACGATGGATTTCGAGCGGCAGGGGGTGGTGAATCTTTGGCTGTTGCATGGCGTGGTAGTGCATGATGAACTTGAAATGTTTTGCGGTATGGTTAGGGTTAGGGTTGTGGTCGGAGAAGTAGCTCCACTTCTGCTTCTGAGAAGTCGAGGGCTGGATTGCTGCTGCTGCTGCCTGCGTGACATGTAAGTGTCGTTCATCTCATGAATTAATTTCTGGGACTAATTCGACAAGTGATGACTTTGATTAATATAAGTCATGGATATTGAGGGAGTTGGTCGCACGTTAGGATTGAGCATGCAAACTAGACAGCTTAATTAATTCATCATGTCATGCTAGTCAGTATGTACTCACCAACTCTATTGTTTTCTCTATCGCATTGGTCAACGCTACAGAAATATATAAAACAAACAACTATGTATATGCATGCATGATTCTATCGTTTTTCACTTAATTACAAATTTACCAGCATCCAATGGCTAATTTAATTACCAAGCTGTCATTTGTTTCAGAAATGCAAACTTAGCAACCTAAAACCATGTTCTTTTTCTGTTTGGTTAAATTCCACAATGTTCATGAGGTTTTGATTCATTGAATGTACACCAATTTACAATGAAATCCAACAATTCATCTCTATCCTATAGTATATAAGGGGGGAAATTCTCAATACTAAAGCCTCTACCAATTTACAATAAAATAAAATAAAAATATTTGTTATTAACCTTGGCATGGTTTTAGGGAGGAGTAACTAAAATCGTCATTAAGTTTCTTAATTAATAATGAAATTTAACATTTTGTCATTCAATCAAAGTACTCAAATTAATAAGGTTTCAATCTAAGATTTTAGTCTACTAGAGACCAGATCGAAAGTTTCCTTAAAAAAAAAAATCAGTCTAATATTTCATTTTTTGACCTTTGCTTCCTTGAATAGAAATGTTAATTGACATTTCACGAGAAATTTTTTAGTGTGCTTGGAAAATAGCCCGGTGCACCAAGAGTGATAATACAATTGATTGTAATTTTTTTTTCAAGTTTCCAACCAATTATATTAGACACCTAGTGTACAGGGCTCTGTTCGCTCTAAAAAATCTCTCGACATTTCGCTTCCTTATACGTGTACTTTGTGAAATTAAGGTTATAATTAATTACTATATTTGATATGAAAGTTTCAATTTTAGAGTAGAATTCTCTCTCCTTCTCTCTCTCATCTTATTTGAACGGTCACGATTAAGTCACGTCAACATCTTGTGTTGACTTCTTTATAGAGAGAGAAAGACAAAAAGAAGAGGAGAGATTTTTCAGTGTTCCCGTCACACGAAGTGGTACACCACGTGTACTATATAAATGGTGGGTTATGTGTGTTAAAAGGTTAATAACTTAAAAATTAAAATTTTCCACCACTTGCATAAAAACACGTGGTGTACCATCCCTATTCCCGTCACAACTAAATTTTTTCCAAAAAAGAGTTAGAGAGAAGGGGAGAGAAGGGGAGAGAAGGAAAGAAAAATTAGAGGGGGAGAGGATCCTAGTCCTTCAATTTTGGTTGTTATTAACTTGACATTCTTGCAATGATGATAATTAATGGCTAGGATATCTCTCTACTTTATCCTATATTCCGATTGGATCTTCCTATTGATATTTTATTTTAGGGTAAAAGACTGTTTACTACCCTCATGTTTCGTGGTTTTCAACATTTAGGGGGGTGTATTCAATTTGGATTTTGAGAGATTTTAATTCTTTTAATGAATTTAGACGTATTCAATCAGGATTTTCAGTGATTCTCTGAAATTCAAGGTGTATTGAATTAGAATTTTAAGATAGTTTATTAAAATCCTTAGAAATCCGGGTGTATTCAATAGGGATTTTAAAGAAGTTTATAACATTCCAGGTGTATTCAATTAGAAATTGAATTTAAAGAATTTGAGAAAGTTGAGGAATTAGAGGGAATTTGAGAGATTTCGTAGTGTATTTTAAGTATCCACAAATCTCACATCTTCCCATGAGATTTCAAGGGAATTGAATCAAAATTTTATATGGAATCTCTACAAATCAATTAAACTCTATAAAAATCCATGGATTTATAAATCCATTAAAATCTCTCAAATTCTCAATTGAATACACCCCCCTTAGTACATCAAGTTTTTTTCGTCTCGGAGTCATGCCTAAAGTGTAAATTTTGGGACAGTCTCATACATCCGTTAGTCAAACTGTTAAGTTTTTTGTTAACAGTGACGTGACGCACTGACTGGACGCCACGTGTCATCCACGTTTTTTTTTTCTTTTTCTTTTTTCTTTCTTTTCTTTTCTTCTTCCTTCTCCTTCTTCCTTCCTTCCTCCTTCCTTCCCTTTCTTCCCCTTCTTCCTTCTTCTTCCTTCTTCTTCCTTCTCATTCTCCTTCTTCTTCCCGAATCTGGGGAAGCTTTTTTTTTTTTTTTTTTTTTTTTTTTTTTTCTCTTCTTCTTCTTCTTCTTCCTCTTTCCTCCTTCCTTCTTCTTCTTCTTCTTCTTCTTCTTCTTCCTCCGAATCTACCCAGATTCAGTTTTTTCATTTTTATTTCTTTTATTTCTTTTTTTTTTCTTCTTTCTTCTTCTTCTTCTTCCTCCGAATCTGCCCAGATTTAGTTTTTTTTTTTTTTTCTTCCTCCTTCCCCTTCTTCGTTCTTCTTCTTCTTCCTCCGAATTTGGGGGAAGATGAAAGTGTTTTTTTTTTTTTTTTTTTTTTTGAGGAAGAAGAAGAAGAAGAAGGAGGAAGAAGGGGAAGGAAGAAGGAGAAGGAGGAAGAAAAAATTGCAGTCGGAGGAAGAAGAAGAAGAAGAAAGAAAGAAAAAAAAAAAAACTTCCCCAGATTTCGGAGGAAGAAGAAGAAGAAGAAGAAGGAGAATGAGAAGGAAGAAGAAGAAGAAGGAGAATGAGAAGGAAGAAGAAGAAAGAAAAAAAAAAAAACAAACTTCCCCAGATTTCGGAGGAAGAAGAAGGAGAAGGAGAATGAGAAGGAAGAAGAAGGAAGAAAGGGAAAGGAAGGAGGAAGGAAGGAAGAAGCAAAAAAAAAAAAAAAACGTGGATGACACGTGGCGCCCAGTCAGTGCGCCACGTCACATTTAACGAAAAACTTAACAGTTTGACTAACGGATGTATGAGACTGTCCCAAAATTTACACTTTAGGTATGACTCTGAGACGAAAAAAACTTGATGTACTAAATGTTGAAAACCACGAAACATTAGGATAGTAAACAGTCTTTTACCCTTTATTTTATTTTATTTTTCTTTTAAATGATAAATGCCGTGGTTAACAAAGGGTCTTTTTCGACCCCTGAAATAATACTGGCCTAGGAAAGGCCCAAAAAAGGCCTAAGGAAAGAACATGAGACCAATCAAAGGGCTCATGAACTAGTCCAATAAAATTAGAGGAAGCAGCTCCGAGTGCAATAAACGACCGCTTAATAGTCTGGTTTGACTTTTGTCAAGTAAGCTGAGCACATTACCATAAGGTATTTTTTGACCGCTTGAAGCAAATTGTCATACTAACAACTTTATAGCACGGAGACAGGGACATGCCTACTCAAACACCAACCCTAAGCCACATGTTAAATATCAGAAAGGACAGAGGCTTATGAAGGGACATAAAAAAATGTCAGACCGAGTGCTTGAATTCCTCAAACGCATACGTATCTAGTTTTCAAACTAGGGATGTGATATCCACACACCCCTTTTTACTTCTCTCACACCCTTTTAATTTTCGGCCGTCGGATCGGATGAATTGAAGAATATCAAATGACAGAAATTAATAAGGAGTGTGGGAGAAGTAAAAAGGGGTGTGTGAATAGCACACCTCTTCAAACTAATTAACAATTAGATAAATGCACAATCGGGTTCAAATAATATTAGGCATCACTACGCTCTCCGAGTCCAAATACTGAAATGAATGAGCTTATCCAAGTTGGACCAAAATCAATTAAGCAAATCTTCACTTATCCCAAAAATCTTAAATCCACTGCCACGAGTTTAATTTGAAGGATGTTTTTCTCTTTCATTTTGGAAAAAAGTTCGAAAGGATTGAAAAACCAAGGTTCATCTGGAATATAAATAACGGTTGGTTTGCAATATTATCGACCTGGACCTGGATTGTCTGCCCTTCCCATCTTATACCTTTCCCAACCCCTCTTACTTTTGGTCACGGTTAAGCCACGTCAACATTTTATATTCTTATTGTTTTTTGTCTTATTATTCTATATTAAAAAATCAATATAAAATGTTGACGTGACTTAACCGTGACCACATAAATATAAGGAGATAAAAAGGGTATGAGATGGGGGAGGACAGACAATCCAAGTCCTTATCGACCTAGCCTACTTCTACCCATCATTCTATCCACTCTTTCAATTAGTTTTTTTATACAAGTAAGAGTAATTTTAGGGTTGGGACTTGGGATGCAAAAGAAACACAAATTTATCTAACTTGGGTACACTGGAGACGGCATAAAACAGGGTAGGTTGGGACTTGGGATGTCTTGGACTGAAGATTATATTTGATTCCAAAACCCCATTATTTAATTAAATGCAAAATGGCATTACGTGACATGTCATGCTTGACCATGCATGGCTTCACCTCACAGAATTACTACAGCACACCAGAACTAAAAGGAATCCAGAAGAAGAAGATAAGAGGAGAGAGAGAGAGAGAGAGAGAGAGCTGCATTGTGGGGGGGCTCTCTCTCTCTTGACTTCTTCACCAACTGTGCAAACTAAAAAGGAGGCAATGACAGGTAGAAACTTAAAAGTATTTTGGACTTTAATTTATCAACTTATATTTTTGTCCTCATATTATTCAACTTTTTAATTAAATTATTTTCCTAAAGAGAAAAATGAGGGAAACAGTTTTGATTGGGTAAAAACAATTCGATGGACAAGCATAAACAAGGGCCACCTTCACTGTAACTTTTTAATTTTGTTTGACAATCGACATTGACTTTCCTATAAGCAAAGAAAAATTCTCATCTTTTTAATGAGAATAATTGAATGTAAAACAGAAAATTTATTGCCTCATCTCCAATTCTTACTGAGCTTCGAAATTGTAAAGGTCATGGAATGGAATAGCTCGTGTTTAGCGATTTTGGCACTCCCAATTTAACTTCCGAATACCAAAATCGAGTTCAAAATTTGAACACTCCCACTTTAACTTCCGAATGCCAAAGTCGAGTTCAACGATTTCCACACCCATAATTTAGCTTCCAAGGGCCAAAATCGAGCTTAAGAAGCTAAAACTGGAACTGCCAAAGTCGCAACCCTATTTAGTCTCATGCAGTACAAAGCATAAACTATTAAAATAATAAATAAATAAAAAAGAACCTATCTCCATTAAACTATCCAAATCAAAAACCGCTGTATAACATTCTCGAAAGGGAAACGAGAAAATTCTAGTTCATCAGTATATACAACAAAAAGAAAACCATGTGTTGGGAAAGCAAAACAACATGATGAGCACTTTTTTAACTTTTAAGTTGTCAATGATCATTGATCAAAGATTTCAACTTATAATTTAAAAGCATTTTTTTTTAACTGCATTAATCGGAAACTGTTGAGAATTCAACCTGGCTAACCTCTTCATCTTCTTCTTCCTCCTCCTCTGGTGCAGGGAGATTGAGGTCAATGACCAAATTGTCCACAAAATTAGTAGAAGATGATGACAAATTAACATTCCTAGCAGGGGCATTGTTGGTCAAATTATTGTAGTAGTGTACTTTTTTATGCCCACCGAGTGCTTGGCCGGAATCAAACCGTCTGAAACAAACAGAGCACTCAAATGTCCTGTGATTCTCCACCACCGCCAAGTTACCATCCTGCCCATCATCTTCCTCAAAATCTTCATCTTCTTCCTCTTCGTAGTCATCAAACACTTTGGTTTTCATGGTTTTCTTGTGACTCGCTCTGTGCCCTCCGAGCGCTTGATAAGATCGGAACACTTTGTCACAAGTCTCGCACTTGTACTTTCCCCGACTCCGGACCCGATCCTTGATCCGAAAATCTGAACGGCCGCCGCTGTCGGACTCATCTTCCTCCTCCTTCTCAACGGACTCATCCACCCCATTTTTTACTTTCACTTTTTCCCATTTATCCATCGATAGCATGATGAGACACCTGGCAACATCTTCAGTTGAAAAAGTATCGGAAACAGAACTCACCTGTTCTGCCTCGAACGGCAGCGGCGAAGATTTCCCAATCACTTTGCGGCGCCGCTTGGATCTTCTCCGAGTTGGGTTTCTCGGGTGGGACTCGCTGTCGCTGTCGTCGTGGACCAAGGCTGAATCCAGAGAAGAATGCATGCCCCTGTTCGAGGTCGAAAATGGAAGAGACGACGACTCCGGCGAGTTACTGAGTTGGTGATGCTGCTGCTGCTGCGGCGGCGACTGCGGCTTCGGAGGGAGAGGAAGCTTGGCGAGGTGGGACCTCATGTGACCCCCCATCGCTTTTCCATTGGAGAACCGTTTGTTGCAGATCTTGCAGATTCTGTGCTTCTCCATGGAAGATGAAGAGCAAGAAATCTCTCTGCTTTCTCTCTCTCCCTCTAAAAACTCTCTGCGTTTGATGTGAGGAGAGAGAGAGAGAGGAAGGGAGGGTGTGAAACTTGATAGGGGACTTAATATGGGGAGTAGGTGACAAGCATTTCCTTACGCATAAGGAACAAAACCAGAAATATATGTCCTTCGGAGGCCGTGGCCATTTGGTGCATGATGCTTTTTATTTTTTGTTTTTTGTTTAGTATTTGAGCGCTCCTCTTATATATTTTCGATTTTATTTCTTTGCATATGGCGTAATTATAATCGTATCTGGCTCACATCTACACAAATCCGAACGCATTAAATATAAGTTTAAAGTTCATCCAAAAGAAAAATAATAGTTCATTTTTTCAGATTTTGATTTCGTTTTCCATATTTTCTGCTCCTTTTTAAGTTTTATCTTTTATTTTTATGGCTTGAATGCGCCTTTATTTTATGGTCAAACAATCTCTCAATGTGGATTACTTGCCCTTTATTATTTACGGTGAAATATCAAGTTTTTATCTTGAATATTGGTCGTTTTAATATAAAGTGACCTTTAGGTTTCAAAATTATCTAATTGTGACTTTAAATGGCTGGTCATCAGTTATGAAGAAAATCAAATGGCACAAAACAACATTCCTAATTTGGAGGATTCACTTATAATGATAGCTTCGCGTACAACTAACTTTTACGTGGACGTTTCTAAACACGGCTAAATTTTATACATTAATCATAATGTCGTGTCAATTATAACATACCGTGTACATTATAAATAAAGTTTCACGTCAATAACAAAACCTAAGTGACACGTGAGCACGATTCTGTAATATTTTTTTTATTTGGAGATACCATTTACCTGGTTAGGCTAGTTTAATCCATATTTTTTTATATTGTCGAAGGCGCTAATAAAAACACACACGTACGCACAGATAATATTACCAGTAATTTGTGTGAAATAATTCTAAAAATGGTGAAATCTAAATCTTGATAATCTGGAATTATCCAAAACGACGGCTGTAAATTCGATTTAATCTCTGATTAATTTGCATGGATTGGAAGCAGTCTTTGAGAAAGGAAGATAATTTGGATTTCCTTGAATTATGAGGTGGAGTTTTAAGTTGGACTGATTCACCGACATGAGTTGGGTTGGGCTGACTTGGTATGGGGCAGCGTGAACTGTGTTTTGCTAAGCAAGTTGGGACTCCAAGTCATGTCCAGGTGCAGTGAAGATAATGAGTCATGTTGAGATTTATCCATTTATAGAAATAGGCCGATCCGTGGTACTGCTTTTTTTTACATATATTTTTGTAGAGTTTGTTTCGTAATGCATTTTAACAATTCAAACTGTCTATGTTTTAGATCATAAGTTATAGATATCCATGCAAAATTTAAACAAATTGAAAGATATTAAGACATTTATTTACAAGAAAATAAACAAATACAGTTTTACAGAGAAACCCAAAACCATTAATCCAGTGGTCATATAGTTTCAAATCTGAGTGTTTTTTGTAGACATGACCTTTGATGGAGGACCTAAAAGATAAATGACTCAAATCTTTAAAATATATTACGGAGTAGGTGGATGAGAACAAAGTGTAAAAGAATGATTCTACGAATCCGTCCCTTGTATAAATGTTGTGTCCGTGTGTAACTCACGAGTGGATCAATATGCATTAAAAAATGGTCTACCTTTCATTTTTTGATAAACAATAAGATTAGTATAACGGAGTGTGTGATGCATTCACAAAAAGCTATATTATCAAGATTAGTCACAATTACGTTTCGAGTGCATTACAAATATATATCGTTTCGTCATTTATATGAGTCGAAGTTGAGACATCTGAACAAACGTATATCTATTTACCAAATGTTTGTTTACGAGGATAGTCGACCAAACGACACAAGGAAAGAGTAGAAAACTCAAATTATTTTCCTTCCTTTGCCCATTGTTTTTCTTTTCTTTTGGGTCCTACCATGAAGAGAAATTTGAATTAAACGGCTATTTAACAGTATTATTTGATGAGTGGACAACTGAGGCAAACTCCTTTTGCCTAATTTTGGCTGGAAAATATATTCCAAAAAAAAAAATTTATTGGCTGGTGAATTTTAAACATACCTAAACCATTTTTGGTTAAAAATCTTCATCACATTGTTTGTTGTGTTTCTGGTCTAATTCATCACCAAATAAAATTTGTTACTTTTTTTTTAGGTAAACTGGATTTATAACCAGGGCAAAGCCAAAAAACTACAAGGAGTTCCACACCAAGGAACAACCAACAAACATAATACAAATAAACTACTTCAAAATGATATAGGGAACAAAGACCCGACACAACCACACCATTGTGTCATCCTAAATCACTTGATCCTAAACAAGACTTAAGGCGGACATGGTAAATCATCCTTGTTCAATATATAAACTATCGAAGATGGAGGTCTGTCGACCCAAGTACAATCACTCATCTCTGAGGAAGAAGCAAGTTGATCATCAACCATATTTGCCGATCTAGGCACCCAGGACCAATGACACATCTGGAAAAGTTCTTTCACACGCAAAATTTTCCTTAAGATTGGAACCGTGTCCCACTTGCCATAAAATTTTTATTTATGTCAAATTACCCACCAATATGTGTAATATTTCAATGTGGCGAAAATGTCAAAACATTTTGCTGACATAAAATTTTAACCAGTTGCGATCGTGTGCCGCTCCTTGCATTAAAATTTGAATCTTCTCCTCAAATATCACCTTAAAAATACTAGATACACACTTGACACTTAATCGAAAAAGAAAAAAAAAGGAAAAGATTTACATTGACCAAGAAAAAGAAAATGAAATTACATTTGGCCACAAATGGAAAAGAATCTAGGTAGACAAATATCAAAACATTTTGCTAACGTACAATTCTAATCAAATGTGACAGTGTGCCGCTCTTTGCATTGAAATTAGAATACCCACCTCAAATATTACCTTAAAAATTCCAAAGACACGCTTTATTGAAAAAGAAAAAAAAAGGAAAGAAATTTACATTTGGCCAAGAAAATGAAAAAAAAATTGCATTTGGCCACAAATAGAAAAGAATTAAGGTAGACTTTCCAAAAGGGTATAAAGAAATAAAATTTTACGCAAAGACCCGATAAAAGTCCAAATCTCCAAAACTTGTGAGTAAAAACAAAAAGTGTCACTTAAACTATGATGTAATGATATTCTTTTTCATTTGTAGGTGAGAATTTTTAAGTTTAATTCTCGTCAAAAACGAATTTAAACTACATTAATACTAGTATATTATGAAACTAAGCTCGTCTTCTTTCATTTAATGAAGATAATTTTTATTAAAATAAAAGCAAAAAGCGAAGCGCCACACACCCATTCATTCAAAACTCGCATAAAGTTTAGAGAGAGAAAATCTAGCGGTTCATAGATACTGAGAAAATCGAGAGAGAGAGAGAGAAAGAGAGAGAGAGAGAGACATTGTGGAGAAGAAGAACTGAGACAAGCTGAAAGAGAAGACAAAAATGGGATACAGAGCAACAGCGGAAGACGACCCTGAAACGATGTCGTTACAGGCAGTGAAAGTGAGCCCAAAGACCGGCCCTTTACCGTCGTCGAAGCGGCGGACGGCGACCTGGGCAGACATCTGGCTCAAGAGGAACACCACCCCTCTGAAGAACCTGATATTCGCTATGCAGCTGGCTTCCCCCAAATCGAAACCCGCCCACGAGACCCTTATCCCCCATTGCGAAAACATTGATCGGACTTCCGTGTTATCCGACGAAATCCTCCTCAAGATCCTCGCCAAGCTGCCGGAGTCGCAGCGGAAGCCTAGCTCCGTCGTCTGCAAGCGGTGGCTCAACCTCCACGGCTGCCTTGTACGGTCAATCAAGGTATTGGAATGGAACTTTCTCCAATCTGGTCGGTTAATTTCTCGGTTTCCCAATCTGAATCAGGTGGACCTGCTAGCTGGGTCGTTGATTCCGGACCAAAATTCTGAAATTTTGTTGAGTTGTGGGATGTTTCCGGTGCATACCGGTTTCGGGTTTTCGCCGAATCAGCGAGTTCTGGAATCGAGTTTGCTTCCAGCTGAAGTTGTTGATAGAGGGCTTGACGGGTTGGCGAGTGGGTGCCCCAACTTGCGGAAGCTTGTGGTGATTGGCGCTAGTGAATTGGGGCTGCTGAGTGTAGCAGAGGAGTGCCCCACATTGCAAGAACTGGAATGGCACAAGTGCAGCGACAATGTGCTGCGTGGGATTGCGGCGTGTGAGAATTTGCAGGTGTTGAAGCTGGTTGCAAATGTAGATGGACTTTACAGTTCAGTGGTTTCAGATATCGGATTGACGATTTTAGCTCAAGGGTGTACTAGATTGGTAACGCTGGAGCTTTGGGGATGTGAGGGTAGCTTTGATGGGATTAAGGCAATTGGGCAGTGTTGCCAAATGTTGGAGGAGCTGACTTTCTGTGATCATAGGATGGATGGTGGGTGGGTGGCCGCCCTTTCGTACTGCGAAAATTTGAAGACTTTGAGGTTTCAATCGTGTAAGAGGATTGAAACTGTTCCGGGGCCGGACGAGTATTTGGATGCTTGTCCGGCTCTGGAAAGGTTGCATTTGGAGAAATGTCAGCTGAGGGACAAGAAGAGTGTGGGAGCTTTGTTTATGGTGTGTGGAGCCGCCAGGGAGATTGTTTTACAGGACTGTTGGGGATTGGAGAATGATATGTTCATGCTAGCAAACACTTGCAGGTATATTGGTTCTTTTCTTTCTGTTAAGTCTTTTGTTGCCTGAGATTTATATTGCATTGGCATGTCTAAAATTCATCCTTGTACAGTTATACTAGGGATTAGTTATCTCGTATCAATCTACGAATGTTCATAACGTTATGAATCGGTTTGATAGATCTGAAGTTATAATCTTTCTGAGATTGGTGATGTTTTAATGAACTATAGATACTTCGATATGCTTGAATTGTCGAAAGTTCATGTGTATCATTCAGTGGCTCGTACTGTTTGAGTTGCTAAGATTTTTGTCATCGAATTCTTCTTGAGAAAGAGGATATTTCGGGAAATGTAGTTAGTAATTACTAGTCCTCTAGACTGGATGTGATATTCTTGAATTGGATTTTTAAGGGTGTTTGGTGTTGTCACAGGAGAGTGAAGTTCCTATCACTAGAAGGATGCTCGGTGCTAACAACAGAGGGTCTGGAGTCTGTAATTCTTCCCTGGAAGGAGCTCGAATGTCTTCGAGTAGTGTCGTGCAAGAACTTAAAGGACAAGGAGATATCTCCTGCACTCGTAAACTTATTTTCTACTCTCAAAGAGCTGCAATGGAGACTGGAAACCAAATCTCTTCTCCCGTCAAGCATTATCGGAACCATCATAGGAAAGAAAGGCAGTAGATTTTTCAGGAAGAGTCGAAGACACGAGATTTGAAGATGCTGTTCATCGATCAGAATCCGCCCCTCGAATTTATACACAGCTGAGATGGTCTCTTGTATGAAGAATGTATGAGGATGGTATAGTTAGCTGTACTCATTTGTTGTCCATTTGGATGGTTAAGAACACAGACGTTGACACAGAGGAAGATTGTTGTTAGTTTTAATCTTCCACAATAAGGAAACAGCCCAGATTGTACAATTATATTACAGTTTGCCCGACCCACTTCTCCCCTGGTGAATGTTGGGCCAGCCCTTTTCTCCATAACGTTGATCGGGAAGTTTAACGAAAAGCTCCCGGTACTGTTCACTTTAACGAAAAACCACATTTTTACACTAAAAAGTCAATTCTTGTACTATTCACTTTACTCTTTATTATGTCCTTATCATTAAAACTCAAAGTTTTCAAGCTCTTTTCATTAGTTTTCCTTTGATTTTATGGTACAAATGTTTTCGTTCTTTATTCTTGCAAAATAAGGGTAAGACTGCGTACGATAAATGTTTTTTCCCAACTCTTGCAAAGTGAGGAGCTTTGTTTGTTTGGAGTCACCATTTTTATTCTTGTTTGCTCCATCATCACATTATAAGAAGGGGATGTGATATCCACACACCCATTTTTACTTCTCTCACACCCTTTTAATTTTCGGCCGTCGGATCGGATAAATTGAAGAATATCAAATGACAGAAATTAACAAGGAGTGTGAGAGAAGTAAAAATGGGTGTGTGGATAGCACACCCCTATAAGAAGTATCTAAAACCCTAGATCTTCTTTACTGTTTAGAAAATTGTTACCAATGCCCCTCTAAACTTAGGACTTCTTTGGAAAGAGATCCTCTTTGGATTTCTTCTACCAAAGCCGCCGAATCAAGTGATCTGAGCCCTTGAAATTTAATCCAACAGCTAAAAACAGGGCCCTTTTTAAAAGTTATATAACTTTAGCTATTATATCAAATTTCAAGGGTTTGGATCACTTGATCCGGTGACCTTGTTGGAAGAGATCTGGAGAGGATCTCTTTCCAACTTCTTTCAAATTAGTTTTGAGCCCTCTGTCCATTTTAATGCGTAAATTCTCCCTACCATTAACTTTGTCAATTGTTCTGTCAAGTTGAGGGTAACTTTCATTCATCTATAGGACATTGCTTACAAAAAAAACTACTTTGGTCTGATTACTTTATCCATAAGGTTCCTCTAAAAAAAGCATGAGATCCTACGTATTTTAATCTCATCTCGTTATATAATGGACAAATAATCTCACCGTGAATTGCCCGGAGTCTTACCCAAGCTTCTGATCATTGCATTCAAAGGCAACATTGGAAAATCCCTTTGATGGGTTCTGTGATCAAATCCTAGATTCCTACGTGTGTGTGGAAATTCCAAAAAACCCTCAATCTATAAAGAACAACGTTGCAATTTACATAACTCGGAATATAGCAATTTAAAACCTTGTAAACGAAATAAAGGCGTGTAACGAAAACGCATCTATGTCTTTATTTAATTAGATGAAAACGTCAATAACAGTATTCAGTGTACTCGTCATATAAGTTCTTTCTCCTAGATAATACTCAAGTATTATAAGTTATAACATACGACTTTTTTAATTTAGTCCAACTGAAACATCCCACAAATTTCTTATTTTTAAATTCAAGAAAAACTAAATAATGTCTATTATTTAATAAAATATGTGTCAAAATAAAAAGTGAGGACTGACGTTATTGACATCAGCTGCTGACGCTTGGAAAAGTTTTCTTTGATTCTCCTCCCACCCACGCATCTCTCTCTCTCTCTCTCTCTCTCTCTCTCTCTACAACTCCATTCTCCAACTGCAACAACAGTGGGATTCCAGCCAGACACCCAGAAGATGAACAACAACAAAGGCAAAGTAGTCGCCGTCTCAAGCCCCAACGCCAACGACATCGACGACGACGACGACGGCAACGGTAACATCAGCGAAGACGAATTGGACGACGACAACAACAGAAGCAGTGGCGTCTCTTCCACTTCCATCAGATTCTCGTCCCGCAACACTTCCTCCAAATACGACTTCGTCAAGGTTCTCCGTTTTATTCTGACCCAAATAACAAAGATTCTTCATTTCTGTTTGGTTCCCGAGAAAATGATTCAGAAATCGAGTATCTTTTCTGTTTTGGTCATCAGGTGAAGGTCTGGCTGGGTGGTAATGCAGACCACTACTACGTTCTGTCCAGATTTTTGCTCAGTCGAATGTTGACTGTCACTAAGGTATCGATTTCGGTCGACCCAATTCAGTATTTTGATTCAGCTGTTTGTGTGTTTTGGTAAATTGTAATGGTTTTGATCATGTTATTTAGTGTGAATTTTTGGTGTGTTGATTTGCAGATCCCGAATTATGTAGCGATTAAAATAGCGCTGGAGCTCAAGAAGTTGCTGATTGACAACAGCCTGCTAGATGTGTATGCTGTCTCCACATTGATTATGTTTTGTTATTCTGATGTTTCTTGTTGTTTTGATTGGATTTTTATAAATGGGTTCGCTTTTGGGTTCGCCTGATGTGTTGCAGTTCGCAGTCCGATTTGGAAGTGAATTTGTTTAAGGTAATGTCATATGCTTGTGTAGTTGTCGGAAAAGTAGTGCACTTTGCAAACTTTCTAGATGCTGAATGAGTTCATGCTGTATGTGTAGCTTATGGAACGAAGGGGTTATGGGGAAGAGTACATAAATCGGTACAAGATGATGACCAGGTCAGTCTAAAATCTATGTACTCTTAGGAAGTGCCTAGAAACGGAATAACAAAAGATCGTAAATTTTACTAAATTAATACTGATACCAGTTTTTTTCTTTGGTGGGACAAATTCTTACAGATTTCACCATCAACGAGTGCCATTAGTTATTCTTGTATGTGGAACTGCCTGTGTTGGAAAGTCGACCATTGCTACCCAACTCGCACAAAGACTAAATTTGCCTAATGTCTTGCAGGTTCTAATATTTATCATCTCTCTCTCTCTCTCTCTCTCTCCCCCAACTTTTTTTCAAGGTGCACAGAGATGTCTTTGATATTTTCAATTGATCCTCTGTTTCCTGTGTAACTGTTACAGACGGATATGGTATATGAATTGCTGCGCACGGCAACAGAGTATGTTCCAATTTCACACATTTCCTTTGTTTTTCATTTGAATGTACACAAAAAAAATAGTTTGCAAAATAATAGCGTGTCCTATGTTAAGCTGATTAGTTATGGTTGTGTGTAAGTCTTTTGTTTTGACGAACGATATTAGAATGCTTATTCTCTCCTTTTATCCAATTCAGTGCACCGTTGACATCTACTCCTGTATGGGCACGAGATTTCAGCTCCTCTGAGGAATTAATTACTGAATTTTGTAGGGAATGCAGGATTGTCCGTAAAGGTAATGTCTTTATTAATCCATCTGCTGAGATGTGCCAGATGACTACTTTTGAAGTTATAACCTTGAGAAATCAGAAATTTCTGTTTGGCTAGTGTATTGATCAAAGTTCTGAAACATGTGTTTACCAGGATTGGGTGGTGATATGAAGAAAGCTCTGAAAGATGGAAAGCCAATAATAATAGAGGTGTGTTTATTATTAAAATTCGTGGATGAAAATCGCATTGTAACTTACTTTTGTCCTCTCAAAGTTTTTCCTCTCTCTCTCTCTCTTTCTCTTCCTTTCATTTCTTTTTTTATCATCGAAACAATCTGTTTCAAATATGAAGCATGAAAAAGCTCTTACAGATTTGACGCTCCAAATTTTTTGTTCTCTCCTTGCTTAGTTTGTTTGGAGATTCTGCACAAGTCACGATTATCTTGTTATGTACCTGAACCTTCTCTTGAAGTGAGAGTCAATCATATGAACTTTTATTGCTCTATTTGCTTAGGTTGGTAATTTTCAGTAAGAAGTGTCGGAACAAATTTTATTGTTACTACTTTTAACAAAGGATTGGGTGTGCATGTATATCATATGGCTTAAGAATCTTTCCTCATGATGTTCCAGTTTGGGTGCTAAGTTCATGCTTATGTTAAAAAATCCATGATATTTGCTGCAATCCATGTTGCAGACGGGACTTTCTAGTTTACTAGAAGGATAGAGAGAGAATGCTTATCATGGCACTGCATGGACTATTGAGTTTTGTAATGCTGAACAATAAAGAGGGACTTTTTTGGATAACAAATTATCGATGACAATGTCATAAGCTTTAGCAAGCCTCTGTCCACTTAGTTTGTCTCACTCTCAGGTTGGATGATTTCATTTGTATGATGATAATGGCAGGGAATACATTTGGATCCAAGCATTTATTTAATGGAAGATGATAATAAAACACAAGAACAAGAGAAAACTCAGGAGGCAGACTCCGTTGCAATAGATGGTTCCAAAACACAGACAGAAAACAATTCTCCAAGTGGAAGTTCATCTGAAGTTTGCAATGGTACTGCACATGTCAGCTGCAAAGAAGGGACACCAACTAACAAGGTGGACGAAGTCTTGAATCACCTGGAAGCTATTGGTCTAGCCGGAATTGCTTCTGAGGAAAAAGGTTGATCCCCGCTGTGGATAATTCTCAGATTGTTTATGTTCTGTTCAAACACTCTTAATTTTGGTCTGAAACATGTTAGGCACAGTGCAGACGTCAGTTCTCTAACTACTTTTGTGTGATGCAGGTGAAAGTGTTACTGATCCAGAGTTGAGTAAAAGTACTTCTGTTAAGAAAGAGAAGTCTGGTACTAAACCAATTATTATACCTATAGTTTTGAATATGGCTGAATTTGATCATAAGGTGCGGTCACATTCTCTTTCACTTATGTAGTTTATTTTGGTACAAACTCTTTTTCCCACTGTCCTCATTTTCTTTGTGAGTGCATTTGGCCTTGATTGGTTTTGGTTTCGTTTCACAAGTAACTTGGCATTTATGCCAAGAAGTAGTGGTGACTGCTATGCTTGTGGATGCACATTTATTAGTGCTGTCTTCACTCTCCTCTCTTAATCATAGGCCTCTAAATCCTGAATTGGTTTCATTTAGAAATTCAAATACATATAGTTTTAGTAGAAAAATGAATATAGATTTTCGTGCTTTTATTCTTGGCTCTTGGTAAAGAATTTCTTGAGTTTTTCATGTTGGTGATGTAACTGCAAGTTTTTCTTTGTTTGTGTTATATTCTGAATCTTTGTGTTATTTTGTAATTTGTCATTTGCAGGCATTACTAGAAGAGGAGATCTCGACTCCTACATTTAGTGATAAATCTGTAGTCCAGGTACAAAATATTTTTTGCTATCCATGAAGAATGCTTAAATGGACTGTTTTGCCAATTGATTAATCTCAAATTACAATAGAGTTCATGTGATGCTTGGTAGTTTTGGCCTATTGGTGTTCTGAACCTTTTTGTCTTTTCTCTTCTTATTCCCTTTAGTTCTTAAATGTTAGTTAAATGAGGAGTTTCCCGTCAGATAAGTTAGAAAAATCCCCTCAAACATTCGTATTTATCATTTCCAGGATAAAGATAAGCTAATACGCAACTTAAAGACCATCCAGGACTATCTTTGTTCATTCAATTCGCAGGTAAGTTCTTTCATGTGTTGTAACTCCTTTTATCTATGGGCTAGTTGATTGTTTATTATTGGTTGTCTTATTCTATCATCTTCGATTCAAACAGGGATTGAAAGTCGTCAATATATCAGCAACCACATTTCCGCAAACACTGGATTGGCTGCACGGTTATCTTCTTGAGGTACTTCTGATGAACTCTTTTAAATTTGTGCTGTCCTGGCCTCTGTAGTGCTGCTAAAACCTGGAAATTTTGGATGTTTAATGCCCAACTGATGGCCCCAAATGATACCATCATGTTCTACCTTCACCAATACAAGATTACATAAAATTTAACTGCCACTGTGGCCGGAATATGAGAAAAATACATTAACCGGTTCCTTGTTTCTTTATACAGTGTATAGAGCATGGTATTTCATCAGTGTCCAATGAAAATAGTAGGCTGCCTGCGGAAAGTTAGACTGCATTGCAATGTTAGCTGACGGCTGGTATGAGTTGGACTTCCATTGTTTTGATCTTTTTTTTTTGAATCTATATGATACATAGATTCGTATTCATTGTTTTTTCTTTAAACGTAATCATTACATGGTAAATTCAATGAAATTTATCTTTAAGAAAAAGTTGCATCTTATCAGTCTGATTCTGAACTGTTGTGCTCTATAGATATTGTAAAAGGGGGAAAAGATGATGGTAGAGGTAAAACAAACACGAAAAATATTATGCTCGCCACCAACTTTACATTCATTCGTTTGTGCTTAAATTCATTCCTTGATGATATCTGCTTGTGGTTCACATAGAGCTGGAGAAAAGAACCAGTAACGGTTTTGAAACAGTGATCGGCTGGACGATATAGATCAAATGTCGGGAAACAAAACGGAGAACAAATACTTACAAGCACCTTTGCAGCAGCGGCCGCAGCAGCTTGCAAAACAAATTTCTACTTGCATTATTTGTTCTTCGATACGAGATGCCGGACTTCAACTAAATGCAGCCTCTTTAACGCATCCAAGACTTCTCCAAAATTCAACTTTTCGATACGAGATGCTAAATTTCGGGCTTGGGAGAAACTTGCTGGCATGCAAAATCAGTCAATAAGTTGTTGTCTTCGTAGTGTTCGTATAACTTAAGGGATCCTGTTTTTAAGATAATGGTGTTCTTAACCACTTGTTCGATGGTCGACACATTATTTGGACTGCTTCAGTTGTATGTGCATCTTCTTTGCCTTTTCTCTGTATATACAAACAAAGAGACGCAATAAATTGTCTGTCGATTAATGCTAGGGATACCACACATTTGTAGCACATTTTGATACCGCATGATGTGGCATGATGTATTCAGAGGAATGCCAAAGGTAACCTCGTATTAATACCACATGATATGGTGTGTGATGTATTCATATCCCGTGATTTTGGCGACGTGACTGTTACACCGCATAACTTGGATGTCACAAAAATGTCTTCCCTCTCTGCATTGCCTCTGTCAAAGCGTTTCCGAGAGCTGGCTCCAAACCATATATCTTTGCCGTGTCGAAATGCCTGTAACCCATCTGCATCATTCAGCCATGCGTTAGTTTCAAGTAGTTAAGAAGAGTTATACATATACTCGAAATCCTAATTTCGGTTTGTCCCTCCCATGTATCGTTCGTATAAAAAAAAAGTATATGAAAAGGAGTGGAGAGAAGATAAATGTTGTGTCGCTAGAGTATATCTCCTTGTGGCTCCAGTGCTGAGTATTGTAGACACAAAAATATATATTTCCAGTTGTATGAGGGATTCTCTCATGTGTGTGCGCGAGCGCACAGGGTTTGTACCTTGAGGGCCATATGGACAGCAAGTTCTATTGTTTTCCTATCGTTTTGGAAGGAATAAGTGCCTGACCCAATGGCAGGCATTGTAATTCCACAATTCAATCGAACCTGGTTGCTCCTCATCTTTCTTTCTCTCTCTCTCTCTCTCACTCTCACTTGTTCTACTTTCTATCTGGTATGTGTGTTTCTCAATGCAAATATGGCTCCTTTTATATAGAGACATCACCAACAATGTCAAACATTTTAAACTGTTTTCTTAATCCACTTCAAACCCATAAACTATGTTTTAAAATTAATTAAACTTGTTTATTAGAGAGCTAATGACATCGAAATATGTACAAAATCAAGGCATGGGAGATCTTCCATGTCTCTAGGGATTTTTCATGAAATGGCAAGACTTAGCTGTACATAAAATAAGGGAATTTTAACGAAAAGCTCCTGGTACTGTTCATTTTAACGAAAAACCACATTTTTACACTAAAAAGTCAATCATGGTACTATTCACTTTACCCTTTATTTTGTCTTTATCATTAAAACTCAAAGTTTTCAAGCCATTTTCGTTAGTTTTCCTTAAAATAAAAGGAAATTATATTATTTTTGAAAAATATTTATGCAAAAAAAAAGTCAACTAATATATTATATAGAGGTATTCATCAATTTCCCCCCTGAACTTGTGACTATTGGCCAATTTCCCCCCTCAACTTTAATTTTGGCCAATTTCCCCCCTCAACTCTCATAATTAGTCAATTTCCCCCCTCAACTTTAATTTGGCCAATTTTCCCCCTCAACTCTCATAATTAGTCAATTTGCACCCTACTGTTAATTTTTTTAATTTGATCATAATTAAACAAGTGTGTGTAAGAAACTAAATAAGATGTATGTTAATCATTTTCCTATGTCTTTATCCTATTACAAATATATTAAAATTTAGACTTTTACAATTTATCATAGATAGTATTATTAGTCATAATACATCAGTATTGAGTAATTTTATTTGATTTTTTACTATACAAAATTGATAACGAAAAGGATTGATGTGTACATTTTTGTATGTGAATACAATTTTCTTTATAAAAGTGAAAGCTAAGTTCAAGTAAATTGCGGAGAATCGAGCTTTAGTGCAAAAATGGCTAGTCAATTCATAATTTTCGACTCCTTATTAAGAATAACCCATTTTATTGAAATAGGTATGATCCATGAGTTTAGGATTATTATTTCTTCTTCTACATGCTTTAAACCCGATTCATAACTTTTTCTTATAATCAACTCATATCACATACTAATTGTATTATGTTTTTGTACATTTTACCCTATATTATGCAGGTGAGTTTATGTTAATTTTAGTACTTTGTTGGAAGTTATTAGAAAGATTGAAAGAAAAAAAAAAAGAGATGGAAAATTAAAAAAAAATTAACAGTAGGATGCAAATTGACTAATTATGAGAGTTGAGGGGGAAATTGGCCAAAATTAAAGTTGAGGGGGGAAATTGGTCAATGGTCACAAGTTCAGGGGGGAATTGATGAATACCTCATATTATATATGCATGTGTGTCACCATTAAAGCAACAGTTGCTTCCATGAACAACAGGTGTTACCTCCTCCTACCTTTCTCTCAATCTCTCTCATCCTTTCGTTCAAGCCAATGAGGATTGCTTCAGTGGTAAGGGCGTGTTTTTAGCGAATCCCTAATTCTAAGTTCGATTTCAATTGCCAACCGTTCTCTTAGGTGCGCGATCTGTAAATTCTTATAAATTCATATCCATATCAACGGCAACTAGTAGTTAAGTGGTATGTGTAAGTCTTTCTGACTTAAAGTTGTGAGTTTATACTAAAGCTAATGGTCAGAGTTACTAATCACCTTCTAAACTTTTTGTTACCCCAAAAAAAAAAAAGGAAAAAGAAATGGAAAATGCTTGGGCGTGCAAAAAGTTAATATTTTTTTTTGTTGGGTTTGTTGACTCTAAACCATAATTAAATAAATTAATCAAGTAATTTGGTATTCGACTTGCAAATTTGTCAAGGAATCAAGTCAATCAAAATTTGAAAAGTAACTAATTTATATTAGCATTATTGTTTATTAATAGTCTTGCACACTGCACGCTCTTAGTTGACATTGCTCTAAAGTCAAATACAAGTACATTTGGAAGGTTCTATTTTAGTTTTTAAGAAGATTGGAAGATTGTAAGTATGAGATTGTTGCTTAATCTTGTGGCTTATACAGCCTAATTTGCAATTCTGGACTCTTTAAGCAACAACCCTAAACATATATATATATTTTTTTTAAATTATGATACAATTATTTAATTTATCGTCAATCCTTTAATTATTACCCCAAAAATCAAATTTTTTTTTTTAGAAAAGAATAGCATTAATAAGAAGCTTCGGGAACATCCTAGGCCTGGAGGGTCATGCAAAAGCACATTTCCGGCTTGATGCAGAGTACAACCATTCCAAATCTAAAGATTGTTACAATTATGACCTAGCAAAGTCATAGCATCCGCCGTGAAGTTTGTCTCCCATTAGACATGGTTCCGTTTTACCCCATGATATCTTCCAAAAATCGATTGATTTTATTTATCTTTAGTCAAACTCAAGACCTGCTAATTTTTAATTATATCACTAAACCAACAAGTTACAGAGTAAATATAAATGCGTTAGTTTCATGTTTAAATTTACAGTTTGACAGTTTTACACGTGCGGTCAAACAAGAAGTTTCCGTACACATGTTTCAGGTAAATAACCTTCACCGGCAGAGCTCCCGATCTGGAAACACACCATCTGAATTCCGAACCAAAACAAAAGGTTTAACCACCGAAACGCAGCGTTTGAGTCGTGTTTCTGTAAGTAAGAAAATTCAGTAGAAAAGACTGGTAAGGAGGGCGGGTGGAGAGGTACCTTGGTTTGCAAGACTCTCCAAAAGCAACCAAAATCACTTGTGCTTAGCTGCAACAGTCCTTTGAACAGTTGAAACTCCATCCACGAATTTCGTTCGGAAAAGAACGTTGGCATTGTTGAACATGCCTTCTTTTAGCGAAACCACGATAAACTGCAAAATGTGAAAACCAAGAGAAAGATCAAGTTTCAAAGGATGGTTTATCAATAAGAAAATGATGCATGCCGTGCAAGGAGGTTAATATGAAGTTCTGAAGTTCTGAGAACCCTAGATACTTATTAGCCTGCATTTGACGCATACTTTTGGAATTTAGAATCATGTCGAATATGTATAAGTTGCGAAAATATGCTCTATTAAGGACACAAGAGAAACCACCAAACCTGGGAGTGGGGGAAATGAGTTTTGATCATTCTTCCAATGTTCTGCGTGTGGCTTAGATCCAGAGCCGCATCAACCTGTAAGTGAAATGACATCCCGACAACCACCTCGTGTAAGCAGAATAGCAAATAGAGAACAACAAGACATTGAAGGAGTTTAGTAAAGTGGAGAAGCTGGTTTTTGATACAGGAAAAATTAGGCTTACCTCATCGAGTATGTAAAGTGGGGCGGGTTTGAAGAGAAGCAATGCCAAGATCAGAGAAAGTGCAAGCAGAGATCGCTGACCTCCACTCAGTTCTGACAAGGACTGTTTCCAAACACCCCCAAATGCAACACGAACCTCAAGTCCATCTAAGAAGCTGCACCCTTCAGGAGGTTCAAGCTTTCCCATTGTGCCAGGCAAAAGGGTAGAAAAGATAGATCCAAAGTCACTGAAGAAAGAAAATATGAATTTGTAATTGTTGGATAAAGAACCAAGAACATTACAAATTACAAACATAGAGAACTAATTAGCTAATTGTAAAGCTGCCTATCGATTTGAGAAGAAGACTCACCTGTTAACTTTTACCCAAGTAACTTTCAGTGTTTCCTTCTTTTTCTCATCCAGCTCTTCAATCACCTTCTTGATCTTAGACTTATCATTCTACGAAAGCCAAAAGTAGAGTAAGTAAAAGAAAGCAATAATATGTATGTGGCCAGAAGAAAAGTAAACAACCTCAATGATGTTCTTCTTAGACATTAGGTCATTGTACTCATCTTCTGCTTTCTCGAACATGGCCATAACTTTCTTATTCACCCTTTTCTCAAGGCTGCAAAAAGGAGAAAAGTCACCTTCTAGGCACCATGCAAGATACTAATAGCATAACTTCAGAAGTTTAGAGGATATCAAATTGAGAATTCTTGTATCTTAGAAGCAACCGATAAAAACCAAAAATGAAGAGAAAGAGAATTCCAAGTCACGAACCCAGACTGTTGGGCCTGCAGTCTCTCAAATTCTTCCCTTGCATTAGTAGGATCCCGCAAGGAAAAATCATAATCAGTCCCATTTTTACCAAATAACTGTTTCTCAGATGCAATCCAGGCATGTTTCTCTACCAATCTATCAACTTTGGTAGAGCAATCTTTCTGCTCCATTTCCATTCGTTTTACCTAGAAAATTTGAAAAGGAGGTTGGTTAGCATGTAATGGTGTAGAGAACTTTACAAATATATAGAGGATAATTACCTCATTTTCCATTTTCTTCCTTTCAAGATTTGTCTCACTAAGTTTATGCTGAAGTGTTTGTTGCTCCTTAAGAATGCCACTAATTTGGGAATCACAATCCTTCATCTTCATACGAATTGAGTTAAGCTCAGATTGGGCACTATCATGAATATTTCTTGTACAACCTACCTGCAAAGGAGAAGCACGCACCATGAAACTTGTATCCAAAAGATCTAGCCAAATCAAATATCAGTGTTTACCTTTGCTCTCTGTTCTTCCACTTCTGAAATTAGGTTGTTAATTTGTGTTCTCAAAGAAGCTAATTGAGTCTCTAAAGATGCAAGTTCCTTTATAACAGCTTCCTTTTCCATAATAAGCTTCTCTTTTTCATTCTCATGACCCTTGCAGTGAATAAAATCATGTCACACAAAAGTTGACAGGCTACCGCAGAATCAGGCAGCTACTTCAAAATCCAGCAACTAAGATAAAACCATGCAAAGCTAATCATAACCTACCTTGAGATTCTTTGAAGCTGATTGCATTTGAGTTTTTGTTTCTTTAATCTTCTTTTCAAGATCTTTGAGCCTTCCCTCCCGACTATTATCATTTTCTTTGATTGATTTCTCAAGTAATGAAACTTTATTCACACAATCTTCATACAACAGCTGTTTTTCTTTTGCTGCAAATTGTGCTTCTAGAAGTTCCTGCTCAATCCTTTTTACTAATTCACCAAGCTAGTAACACCAAGAAATCATTATAAACCATGTCACTATAGGAACCAGTAAAGGAAGTTGCAATATAAAGCGTGTGGTTGGTATGCAAAGTGAAAGAGAGGACTGGACAAAACCTTATGATGCTCATTTTGCTCAGCCCTGCCCTGGAATAATGAAAGGTCATAGGATTTAAGTTCCAACTGTGCTTTAATGTCCATGAACTTCTTCTGAAGAGGCAGAAGCTCTGTAATCTGCAATTTAAGAAGTTGACAAAATATAAAACCCGTGTAAATGCTTCCAATTTGCAAAGAAATGCAAAAACATCTCCAAAAATACAGTATTTAAGATATGCAAACAAGAAGGATCCTAACTATCACAAAATTCATTTCATTTGTTCTTATTTAAAGAAAGAGAACAAGATTCTTATGGTCAACCTTAGCTTCAATTTCGGTCAATCTTCTCTGATGCACGGAAAGTTTTTGTTCAGTCTCTGCCAGCTCGTGAAGTTGCCTTAACAAATCACCCCCACCCCTGTGACAGAGTAAATGGTTTCTTTAATAGGCTGACTAGCTAGATGTAGACAAAAGCAATTAAAACAACTTTTAGAGAAATGTAACATTTTAGTTACTCAGTGTAGCATGCATATTACGAAGAAGACAATAACTAGATTGGAGCATTCACCAGGAAAATGTTAACGACAACAAGAATTTGAAAGATGGGGACAAAAGCAACAGATATATGGCTATTCCAATTTGAACTAATGAGACAAACAACAATGACTTACTTGCGGCTTCCACCAGTCAAAAGGCCACTAGGCTGAAAGATATCACCTTCAAGAGTGACACTTGGGGTGCGAATTTCCTTGTTAAAAGCAACCTAGAAAACATTCAAGGAGATGCAATTTGTGTCATGCACCCTTCTAAATATAGATTTCATTTTCATAAAAGTACAATATTACAGAACCATTCTACACCAAATCAAACATAATCAAGATGAGAAGCATGTGCACTGTTAAAGAAATATTATACATGAACAAATTAGCAAAGTTTGGCCTACCTCCTTTGCAGCATCTACGGTTTTGCAAACAAAGGTTGAACCAAAAACGAATTCCATAGCACTCTGCAATAAAAATTGAAATTCAAAAAGAGCAGAATATAAAATTCCAAAATCCATTGTTCAAGTCTGCATAATATCCCAAAGAAGAAAGAAAGAAGCCTACAACAAAAAGTATCAATAATTGTCTCAAGTATAGAAAACACACATCAAAGAACTCTACACTCCATAGTATATGTATTAAAAATAATATCAGGTTTAAGTTTTATATGGGGCTGCTTGATGCATACCTTCAATTCATTATCATACCCAACCAAAAAAAGTGCAAGCTCTGCATTCTCCTTGCCAACCTGAAATTGAAGCCAAGTTTCAGAAAATACGCTACACAACTGAGAGAATAAGTGTGGCGTGAAAGGGGGGTGGGTTCTATTGGTAGAGAAACTAACCAATTTAGAAGCAGCTTGTTGAACCCTAGGATGAACAGTATATGGTTGTATTTTGTTCAGAGGTATAATTGTTACTCTTCTTCGAAGGTTGCCATTCTGAAGAAGTTGTTTTCCTGTACTTTCTGTGTCTACAACAACATTAAACAACTTTCCACCAGCAGTAACCTGCGAAATGAATCAATCTAAGAATTAATACATTATCTAACTCATGAAATAAAATTCTCAGTTACAAATTCATTCTAACCTCTAAGGCAGTCATGGTGGAGCTATCCTTCACTTTGATAAGTTTTGCAACTACACCCTTGACCTTGGACCTATCAAAGTTATTCACAGGATCCCGATAGGCAAACTCAACATTCGATAATTGAGCTGAAAGATTTCGCATTTCATCCCTCAACTTCTGCACCTCCCCCAACTCAGATGCACGATCCTGAAGAAATATTCATAGAGCTAAACTGAGATTGAACTATTTACGTGCAGAGAAAATGATCAAACATAAATCACGTTTACCTTTTGTAATGCTTCCATCTGGCCCTCTTTATATGGAACAGACTTCAGTGCATTTTCAAGATTTTCCAGATCTCTTTTTCTAGCAGTAAGTTCACTCTTAACCGCATCAGCTTCTTCACGTTTTGACATTAGTTGTTTATTTTTCTCTTTCAACTCCCTTTGACAATGACTTATTTTTGTGTTCAGCTGTTTTAGTTCTGTTTCAGCATTCCCAACAGCTACTTTGGCATCACCCAGTTGATCTTCGAGGCATTTCTCCTCATTTCCACTGCTCTTGCCCGCTAGTACACCCTAAACATAGTATATTTAAAATATTAGTCGCCTCAACCATTGTGATTATAATTTATAATAAATAATATGGCTATCATGCACATTGATCATTGACAATATAAAGTAGAAAACCAACATATAGATACAAATTTACCTGATAATCCTTTTCATACTCATTCAGTGTCTGAGAAAGTTCCTCTGCTCTCTTTTTCAAATCAGCTGCTCCTTCTTCAGCATTTCTTATAGCAAAGTCCATCTCTTTTACAGACTGCTTCATGTCTTCAATATTGTTAACAATCTGCCAGCATCAAGGATGTCATAATCCAATCGTTAAACTAAGTGATATAAGGAATAACAATAGAACAAACTTGAAAGCGCCTGACAGCATTAGAAGAATCTAGCGAGTCATAGACTACAACATTTACCTTTTCAGCATTTTTATTTTCAATACCAAGAGTGTCCTCTTTATTACTCAACACGGACACTTCCTTCACAAGATCTTGAGAAAGCGCATCTAACTTGTCAGACAAAGCTTTTACTTCTCCACCCATTCTAGCCTCCTTTTCAGCAGTCAACTTCGACACTTGTGTCTCCATTTCCTGTATTTCTCCCTTTATCTTTCTCATATCATCATCAACCTCGGAAATCCTGGCCTTCACTTGTTCCAGCTCAGACGCTGCACTGTCTCTAATTCTCTCTGCTTGAACATATTCATGCGCAATGCAAAACCTTTTCAGGCGATCCAAGTCAGCGTTTCCATTAGCCCATTGCATATATTGCGCCCTTTCTCTCCTCAACTTGTCCAAGGCAGGCAGTATCTCCTGGTCAAGAAGCTTATTGATCTCATCAACTTTACTCTGCTTCTTCTCAAGTGTCTTCAATGCGGCCTCTTTCTTGGTCTCATACATTCTCGTCCCAGCAGCCTCCTCAAGCATAGAGAGAATCTCGGGTGGTTTCATATTCAAAACCTTGGTAATGCGCCCTTGCATTATCAGAAAATGCGGGTTGTTAACATTGAGCTGCACTGAATGAAAAAGGTTCTGGACCTGACTAGGCTGTGCAAGTTTCCCATTGATCAAATACTTGTTCCTTCCACCAACCACAATCTGTAAAGCAAACAAATAACCACTTAGCACTCGCTTTCTTTGAGCCCAACAACAAAAAAATTAACATGCAATTCAATACCATGGAAGTTGCTAGCCCTCACCAGATTGTCACCAAAATCAAGATATTTTAAGAAATACAAAAAAATCCAAAGGTGAACTAAAAAAGGAACAGAAAATCTCATCACACACTTAACAACAGTTAGTTCATTTCTACTCAAAATTCTAAAATATGGAAAGAATTAGACAATTCAATTAAAGGGGACTTACAAGCAATCCGGCATGTTATCACTAAATTGAACTTAATTTAAGCAATCAAAACAAAATTGAACACCAATTGGACACCAAAACCAGACCCAATTGACAAAACCCAGCAAAATTCAAGATAATGTAAGCGAAATTGAACAGTAAAACGAGACCCGGTTGTGAAAACCCGGGAAACGAAGTACCTGACGGGTGACGGTGATTTCAGAATGGGCCTCGTATCCGAGGGGACTACGGGCGCGGTCGGAATTATCGAAGACGATGGAGACCGTGGCCTTGGTGATTCCCGCCTGGCCCTGCTTGTAGACGAGTTCCTGGAGGTTGGCGGCGCGGACCTGCTGCAAATTGGTTATGCCCAAGACGAAGCAGATGGAGTCGAGGATGTTGGACTTGCCCGACCCGTTCAGACCCGTTATGGCGTTGAAAAACGGGTCGAAGCCCGGCACCACCGTCCTCGTCGCGTAGGACTTGAAGCCCTCCAGGCATACCTCCTTGATGTACATTTTCTGCCTAGAGCCGAAAGCCGAGAGCCGAGAGGGTTTTCGATTTCAATGGAGGGTGTACGGACAGTGAGAGATTTGAAAACCCTAGAACGAGGAGCTTTCTCTGCTTCTGCTTCTCTTTCCTCTCTGAAAGTCGAAAGTTTTCGAATTTTCAATCTCATCACGCGGGACGTGCAAGGCGGGAACTTGGGAACCCAACGACGTCGTTTGGAGTTTTATTGGACCGGTTTGTTAAAAAGTCAGTGGGAAATGTCAATGGGACTCTAAATAAACCACCACGAAGTGGTCCCGTGGTTGGGGATGAATTCCAAATCCGTATTTTGCACGGTATGTTTTGAATTCGATTCATAACAATGATGAATCGTACGCCCGTATTTCAGTCTATTATAATTATTCAGTGTTTTAGTATAAAAATTAGGATAAATATTACTCCCCCACAAATAACAAAGTACATGAATTAATTAGTACTAACTAAAAATTAAAGCAAAAAGAGTAGTCTTGGAATTAACTACCCAAATGCTCCACCAAAAACAACTAAAAAATGTTATAAAAAACGAAGATTAATGCCTAATACAAATATCTAAGAAACATTAATCGAAGAAAATCCCGTAAGAGAATCCGGAGATTGGGTAGGGTACACCACATTGTCATACAGTAGTCCAGCAACCGCCGCGCCAATCAGAGGCCCCACCCAATAAACCGCCTGGTTCCTGAAACTGCCGGAAACGACTGCCGAACCGAATGCACAAGCCGGGTTCATAGACCCACCAGAGAACGGCCCCGTTGCTAAAACATTGGCTCCTGCCATGAATCCAACTGCCAGGGGTCCAACGCCCCCAAATGCACCATGCCTTCGGTCACCGGCAACATAAACTGTGTACACCAGCCCAAATGTCAGCACGCCCTCCAAAACCGACGCCCCGAAACCCGTCATCTCTTCGGTGATTCCGTAGGTCGGAACATGCTGCGCAGTCCCAAAAAAACGTTTGTTAATATTAGTTCGTTGAAATCCTTTCGAAAAGGCGACTCCAAACCAACAAGATTTGCGAGAATCAAAGAAAAGCAAGTTGAAATCGGTTTAGTATAAATGTATGAGATTCGTTGAAAAAAATAGTTACATGGAGAAAAGTTTTTTTTAACCTGTCCAACAGTTGTGACTTTCAAGAGAAGGCATGCCATGATAGAAGCCATCATCTGAGAAATCCAGTAGCAGATGGCATTGAGGACACTAATGTGTCCTCCGACTGCCATGCCGAAGGTGACTGCCGGGTTGATGTGGCCGCCGGAGACGTTGGCTGCAATGTACATGGCCGAGGACAATGCGAAGGCGTTGGCGACGGCAACCATCACCAAACTTGCTGGATCATATGATGCAGCATCCGGCATCAACTTCCCTGCCACATTATAACACAACCAAGTACTTAAAGTGACGACACTTTTGTCTCAGTGTAACGGACCCAACATACACAAGAAATTAAATTTTATTTTCAAAACTTACATTACACTAAAACTAGAACAATAACTTTTAAGTTTAAATTACGATTTGCTCATTTTTCACACGTCGCGTGAGATGCGTGAGAAAGAAACGTATACATTTTGGGATAGGAAGGTATTTCTGCTAACACGAAAAGTGAAAACTAATGGAAAGAAAGACTCACTTGACGACATCATGGAGCCAACAACAGTGAACACGAAGAAGAAGGTTGATATGAACTCTGCAAGATAAGATCGGAGGGCGTTGGGAGTGATTGCTTTCTGAAGTCGAGCGGTCAATGCAATCCTAGCCATTGATCCAAAACAAATGTAAAAACCAAAACACGATGTTGAAGAACGAATTGAATCCTCAAGGTAATTTTAGAGAGTTTTGGTGTAAATGAGAGTGAAAAAACAGCGGTGAAATCGAACAGTTAACGCTACATTTGTTCTGTAAAGGAGTTACTTATATATTTGAGCAAGTAAAAAATGGCAACGTTTTGGTGAATGGTTGTGAAGGTTGGAGAGATTTTTCAATATGACCGGAACACAGGGTGTTACACCACGTGTCATTATACAAATAGTAGATATATGTGTGAAAAAAAATTAATAACTTAAAAAGTAAAACTTTCCACATCTTATATAAAAAAACGTGATTTATCACTCATATTCTGGTTAGAATGAAAAATTTGTCATGAAAGTTGATGGAGTTTCGAAAAATGGTTAAACGCCAAGCCACGTGGCAAATTACACGTTCGCATGATTGGGAGGACATGGGTGATTTGTGGATTCTCTTTCCTCAATATTTCCTCCCCACTCCTTTAAATAGTTTTAGATTAAGCCACTCAGTATCCAATGTTGATTTTTTTTTATAGAGAGACAAAAACAAAGTGTGAGATGAGGGAAGAGAAATTGAGTGAATTAAGAGGGGAGAGAATTTTATTCCTGTAATTATACCGTTACACAACTTTCTTCAAAACACAAACGTGTTTCCTTTGTTTGATACGAAATTATTGTGAGAGAGTAACAAAATTGTGAAACATTTATAAAATTCAAATTGTGCTTCTCTCGTTAGGGGTTTCAATAAATAAATAAATAAATTTTGCAATCGTGATTGCGCGGGGACGTAATTAATAACAACTCCCATTTTATTTGCTTTTTTGATTTGCTACATTTCAGGCCCATATTAACATATTTTTGTTGTAATTAGTATGATTTTGGATCGGAATTTCGTTAAAGTAAGCAGTATTATGAGTTTTTTTAAAGAAACACGGTATAAAAAAAGACCCGTTTATGAAACTTATTATCTGGATGGCTTCGAAAAACTTTTATATAAAATATAAATAAGTATAAGTAAAGTTTAAAATATGAAACTCATCCCTATTCGTTGGTCGTTGGTAGATCTATTGTAGTTGTTCGGAAAGTTCCCAATAACAACACCCTCATTCAGTCTTATTTGGCATTCAAATTATTTTTCATACAAAACTAGGGAAAGGGATCCTCTCTGGATCCTTCCACCTAATACTCTTCATCAAACAATCCGGACCCTTAAAATTTAATCCAACGGCTACAAATAGGATCAAATTTAGCCGTTGGATCCTTAAAAGTTATAATAACTTTAGCCGTTGGATCAAATTTCAAGGGCCCGGATTGTTTGATGAGGAAAATTAGGTGGAAGAGATCCGGAGATGATCCCTTTTCCAAAACTAGTACCAATACCAATATACCGTTAACATGTGATCGAGCATAGACCTCGGGTGCAAGGCAGAAGAAGTGATCACTTAAGCTACAAGTCATTCATTCAACATATTTCTTTTACCATATACCAACAAATAAAACATCATCTCATAACGAAAGTTTGTTGTATCGTCGAATTATAAAATATGACAAAGATCTTAAACCATATAGCAAATTAAATACATTACAATACATGAAACAAAAAAAGAACCAAATTGATTAACCCTTTTATCTAAACTCAATATTAATTAAAATTTGAGGCAGAAAATAGTCTTCAAGAACTCCAAACAACCAGCAAGCGAGGCACGTCTCTTTCTTTTAGCCCTATATATTACCGCACTCCTCATGTACTTCTCCAGGTCATCTTCTCCCTGCATAAACTTCCTCCTCGTGTGCTTCTCCAGGTCATCTTCTCTGTACATAAAATCCCCCACGTCGTTTCTACCATAAAGGACATCTCCCACCCCCGTCTCCGCTGCTGCACTGCCGGATTTAGTATAACAATCCAGGGACAACATCGAAAGTCCATAACAAGGTGGTGGGTTTTCCGTCGAGTGCTTTTGCTCAGCATACCCACCACCACGACCGAGAGAAAATTCACAGTGCATAATGGAAGAAGCGAAAAACATATATTCTTTCTTGTGGGAATTTAATTTAGTGAAGAGTCCCATATATATATATATATATGGCTACTTTGTCCTTTTAGTATAAGAAGTCCTTATATGTTTATACTAACTTGGACTTTAATTAGAATTAATTAATATGTGAGTAATCTCCGCGAACTTAATTATAACTAATTTATATGCATGTGATTATCCACTTTTGTTATGAATCAGATGGCAACTTCTTTTCTTTTTCGATCGAAAACGTTGGCTTTCATTCCCAAACAGAAAGATTACATACTACATCAACCAACAAAAGGGAGAGTTATATTAGCTTTCAAGGGGTTATTGCTGATCTCTTCTTCGAACTTGCTACCGCTCAAGACAAACTTACGTACAATTAGGACCACTACGGTGATATCTCAAATTAATAATGTACAAATACTTGTTTTATGTGCAATGCATGATTGATTTTAGACACCGCCACTACAATTAAAGAAAAGATGAAATAAAATCAGCTAAGGTGGTTTAGATTTGTGAACCGAAAACTTATATTAGAAGACTCAGGGCAAAAAGATAGAGAAATACCCAGAAAGACTTGGAAAAAAGACTTTAGGTAAATATATGAAGTACTTGGAGTTAACAAAAAACTTGACTCAAAACTGAGGCCAGTGCCGTTCTAGGATTCATACACCGACCCCACTTAGTAAGATAAGGTTTGATTGTTGTTGTTGTACGACCTCGCAAAGCTAAGAGCAGTTAAGGCAACATGTGTTATGTGAAGGAGTAACTTACATATTTGAGAAAGTAAAAATTGGCATCATTTTGGTGAAGGGTTGTGAAGGTTGATGGAGTTTTTATCCGAAATGGTTCCTAAGATTTGCATAACTCCTCATTTTGATTTGTGAAATTTGAAATCGATAGAATTGGTCCCTGAGTTGTCCACCATCAATCATTTTGGTCATTCGGTGAAAAATCTTCATTAAATAAGGATGAAATGACAACAATACCCTTAATTTTTGTCAAATAATTTTGGCCTATTGTTTATTAAATTGAGGGTAGTTTTGTCATTTTAATCTTTATTTAACATAATTATTCATGAAATGACTAAAATGATTGATGGTGGATAATCTCAAAGACCACTTGTATTGATTTTAAATCTCAAGGACCAAGGTGAAGAGTTATGCAAATCTCAAAGACCATTTTGGCTAAAAAGCCTTCGAAAAATGGTTACACGTCAAGCCACGTGGCAATGTACATGTTCGAATGATTGGGAGGACATGGTTGATTAGCAGATTATCTACCCTTCTAATCTCCTTCATCTTTCCTCCCCTCCTCTTTAAACTGTTACAATTAAGTCACGTCAGTATCTTGTGTTGATTTTTTAATATAGAGAGACAAAAAAAAGTATGCGAAGGGAGAAGAGAGAACCCTACTCCTATAATTACCGTTTTCAACTTTCTTCAAAAATACAAATGAGTTTCCTTTGTTTGACACGGAATTATTGTGAGACTAACAAAATGGGACAACATTTATAATATTTTCAAATAGGGATTTTCTCGCTAGGGATTTAAAAAAATTAAATAAATAAATCATTCACAAAAAACCTCACATAGTGAGACAGTGGTTTGTTAGTAAATTTATTATTTTTCACAACATATTTTAGTAAAAAATACAAAATAAAATAAAAAAAGAGTCAATTGTTTTTACAAACTCCTAGCCTTTCCACAACTGGTAATTAATAACAACTCCTATTTTATTTGCTTTTCTGATTTGCTATATTTCTGGCCCATATTAAGATCGACGTTTTTTGTAATTAGTATTACTTTAGATCGGGTATAACAAAACTATAATTCTGTCTTATCTGCCATTCAAATTCTATTTCCTACAAAACTAATACTAACACCGTTACATGTGATCGAGCATAGACCTCGGATGCAAGGCTGGAGAACTGATCGCTTAAGTTACAAGTCATTCATTGAATATATTTCTTTTACTATATATGACACGCCCCGACCCTGATATTCCCCGAATACCAGGATAGACACGTGCTGGCCGACACCCGAGGGTGACGAAAGCCATTAATTGATACAAAAGCTAAGAATAAGAAATAAAGACGGGTTAGAAATTTAAAATACCATGAATTAATAATTTTAGGAACGTGCTCAGAGCATACAACTAAACCTAATCACTAAGAATAATTAAGATAAAATTTAATGAATAAAGGAGTGAGTCCTACATTCAAGAGGATCCGAAGATGCTGCTGCGGAAGTGTCTTGACGCCGGGATTAGGTGCCTTGATTCTAAGTCCTGAATGGGGGCGCAAAACAAAGGTGAGTGGACCAAGTTTATATATATATATATAATAATAAAACAGTTATCAACGTACTAACCCCCAAAGTTTATATAATGAAAACTACTAGCATAATAAGTGATGGATTTAATAAAAATCCTAGCATGCCAAAAATATCTCAAAAGCCATATTGCGGAATCTCATCGCAGAAATCAAAACAGTAAACGTCTCATAAATCGTCTCGTAAGCGCGGTGTGCTGCTAGTAAGATCACCGAATAAATATAACTCCCGGCCCAATGCCTGCACCTAAGTCTCTGTGCCCGTAGCCAGAGATAACTCCCTCCCGGCCCAATGCCTGTCACCGTGTCCCTCAGCCTTTTGCTAGGGATTATTTCTCCCGGCCTAAATGCCAACACCAGATCCTCGCCCCAGGCGGCATAGTATCCACTAGGTACGCACAAATAGTTACGTCTCTCTTAAATAACCACTTCATAGCATAGGTTACCGATCATCGTCTACACTATAAAGAGGGGTTCAAAAACATGTTCTAGCATCCTATCGTCATCTATCAGATAGTCTACCAGTTCATGGTTTTAATAGAAAATACGATATATTAAAATATAGCTCAATATAGGCTAACAATTAATTCCTCACCAAAACACGAGACGATAATCAATATATTAAATCAACAAGCTTCACATAAATCAAATCATAAATCCGTAGGCATGCTAATCATTTATGCAATTAAATTATCAAATCATGTAATTTTAGAAGGGGTCCACTCACAGTACTTAGTTGCCAAAAGCTGCGCCACTAGCGAAGACGGAAACGTCACAATAATTTCCCCTAAGCACATAAAGAGTTCAATAAATAAAACTATATAATAGAAATTGAATTTGGGAAAACGGACATTGGAAACGGATTTAGAACGTCGAATTTGTTGGAAGTATGCCCACAAAGCCACTCATTTGATGTAATAGTTTTTTGGAATACTTAATATGTTAAACTTTTATATGTTTAACGGAAGGGCAATACTTATTGTTAATCACTATTTATTGAATCATGTGTTTAATCAATAAGAGAATCCAAGGGATGTATTTGACATAAGAGATAAGTGATCTAATGAGTTAGATTAAGGAGACCTTTCTCTTATGTTCATTCCTAAAACGTTCATAGCCATAGGATTGCCAATTGGGCATTGACAATCCGCTAAGGTTAGTATGTGTTATGTTGACTCAAACGTGAGTATGAACTAGTCTCAAGTCATTTGGTGTTGGACACTAAGACAAACACATAGGTGCTCGAAAGAGTAATCGAGTACACTGAACTGCGATTAATGAGAGTTCAAACATACATGTCATGTACGAACTCTAAGGTTACAATATGCAAAGTAGTCCTTAGACCTGAGGCATCATAGATGTCTAATGGTTAGGTCCTTGATCTTTGATCATGACAAAGGCATTCCCTCGGATTGTCCACGGCATTGTTGGGGTCATGTGATCTAGTCATGTAGGCATATGAATGCACAACAAGGGATCTCTAACCTTCCATGGTGGAAGGAGTATACTCTAAAATATGATTCTAAAGTCTTTGGCCAAAGCAAATGAATATGACTAAGGAAGATGTTCCAAATCATATTCAAGGGAATCATATAAGAAAGTATCACATTGGATAGTAGACATGAAACAAACTATCACTTAAAACAATGTGGTTAAGAGTATTGTATTAGAGAAGGACCGTATTGCATTGTAATTGTAACTGGATAGGTTCTCCAACCAATTCTACTTAGCTTGGGTAACCATGACATACTGCTAGGTGTCACTCATGGTTTGTGGAAGCCCTATTGATTAGCAAACACTAATCATCAAAAAGGGAGAATTGAAATGTGGTTTCAATTCACAATCGATAGTTAAGAGTAACATCGCCCACTGCCTCGCTAATTGGAACCTAATGGATCGCACACCAAATAAGGATATATGTGAAGCAATTAAATGAAATGGATAAGCAATTAAATGGTTTAATTGAAGAATGGTCAAGATTAATTAATTAGTTAATTAATTATACGAAATGTTCGTATTGGGCTTTTAAGTTGGTTTTAGGGCTTCGGGGCCCAAAAGTGTTTTGGTCCACAAGGCCCATTATGTTTAAGTTGTATGACAACTAAAACAAAATGGGCAATAAGCCCAATAACCATATAGGCCAACCATTTAGGGTGAGGGTATGCAAGTTTGCTTAATTGCAAGTTTGCCACTCACCTAAGAAATGAAGTATAAATTCATCTTTATAGCTTTGTTTTCAATAAGGGTTTTCTAAGCTACTTGGGGAAAGTTATCTAGCAAATTTACTTCCCTAAGTGATCCATTTTCATCCTCACAAATTACATCCTTGGTGAAGAGACATAGAGACATCAAACTTTTGGTGTTTTGGAGAACTAATCCTCAAATCCTCAAAGAAGCAAAGGAGCACTAAAAGGAGGAAAATCACAAGGAAGATCCAAGGAGCAAGGAGGTGACTTGAAGGCCCTCCACTTGGGTGAATCCCTTGTGTAATCAAGGATGAGCTTCAAGGGTAAAGAATCTCTAAATTCTTAATTATCTTTAATGTTGTTAAAGAGTCTTTTGGTTCACCATATACTAGGCTTTGAAAGTCATGGGTTTCATGAATTGTTTTTGGATGCATGCCTACTTTAAAGAGTTAATTGTTAGCATATGTATTCAAATGTTCATACATGTTCTTAGCTAGGACAAAATTTTTCCTTCAAGTGGTATCAGAGCCTAGGTCTAGTGTATGGTGGATCCTTTTGGGTTTTGTGATTTTCATGTTTTATGATTTAAATGTTGTAAATGTTACAAGCTTTGTTCTTGCTTTGAATATAAATTTTGCTAGAAAATTTTGCATCTCAAATGTTGTAGATGTATTTCATTTAAGCATGAATATTGGAACTAAAATTTGGTGCCATGTATTTTGAGTTTTCATAAGTGTTCTTCAATGTTCTTGGATTTCTTGCCAAGAACAAAAAGTTTTGAAGTTTTGATTCAAAAAGTTTTATGTTTTTACATAAAGTTTTGATTTAATTTTAGTGGGTGATGGTTAATGATTAAGTAATTTTAATGGGAGACAAACTTTGTTTTAAAGAATGACATAAATCATTTCTTACAAAATTTTATTTCATCTTTACCTCACCTAACATAACCCACTTACAAAACTTTGTATAAAATTTGAATTTTATCACTAAAAACCACTTATGGCCGGCCACCCTATTAAATAGGGTATTTTTGGGTGTTTTGTGCACTTACATAAAGTTTTGATACTTTTGTGTATTTGCATTTTGGCCCAAAAGTTTACGTTTTTACGTTAAGGTCCAAAAACTTTAAAGGACAAATTGTTTTGCTCCTTTAATGATGTTTTTGACATTATTAAAAATGTTTGGGTTCTAAGTTGTAATTACATGAAGTTGTGGACTCTTGTGTTTTTACAAAGTGACCCCAAAAGTTTTTGTTTTTAGAAAATGGCCCAAATTAGATGAGAACAAAATGGTTTGTCTCTTTAAATGAGAATTGGATTTTCATTTTATTTAGTTTCATTTAAATCAATTCTATGGATCCAAAAACCAATTGTTTTAAAATTGTTTTCTTAATTAAATGTGTTTGATTAAGAAAAGGGTGATTATGAACCAAATGCCTCGATAATTGAGCTATGTGATTGGCCGCTTTACATTATGAATGTTTGGGCTTGGTAGTGTAGATTTGAATGTAATTTGATTAATTCAATTTGTTGTAAATGGACATAAGTCCATCATTTGTGTTGTAAAAGGGCATAAGCCCTTATTATTATTTCATGTATTCCTTTTGTTTAAATGTATGCAAAATGGAATAGTTGGGTCCAACGCCCAATAGGAAATAACGGTTTAATTGGATTAAACGCGTAACTAAAATCAACAACTACATACCTTAGACCCAAGGTCCAACACAAGGCTCGTGTTGGATCAAATCAAACGGTTCATAATCATCCTAAAACCTAATATGACTATATAGTCCATATGAGGATGCAAAGCATTCGTTAGTAGTTCCATATAGTCTCGCTTGTTTCAACGAAACAGTGAGAGTATTATATACTACTAATTCATATAAATTTGGACCAATGGTTGTGATAGGCCCAAAGTTCTTTTAATGTGATTAAAATGTTTTGATGTAGCCCAACGCTATTCCCTCAAACAAATATTTAAGTTGATAAGCGAGAGATGTTTAGAATATCTCTTCGTAGGCCTTCCACCGTGGTGGGTTCCAAGCGTTTGTGACTCATGCACCGGCTTCACCCTATCATGGGGGAGTACAAAGCATGTGCTTATATCCAGGAGGAATCCATATACATATGATGAGGTGAGTGTAGGCAACGAGGATAGCCAACATCGTATCATCGTGAGGCTATTCTTGAACCCCTTCACGAACTAAGCATGGTGGGAATAACTTAAACTAAGTGCAATGGTGCCAACATCGTATCATCGTGAGGCAACATTCTCTAGAGGCCAAACGAGATGGGTAATTACAAAAGGTTGTAAATGAATAATGCGTTATTCTCTCATCATTATTTTTGCTAGCCAACATCGTATCATCGTGAGGTGGGCTTGGTAATGGTGAGTCTCCCATAACCCACTAAGAGTTCAATATAACTCTCGAATTCTATTGAGGGATGTGGAATTTGCCAAAAATGGTGGGTGGTACTATTTGATTAAAAGACCCAATCAAAATAGTTTTAAACAACAATGCTAATTCGATTTCTGTTATGTTATGTAGTGAACGACATGCCTAAAATTATACCCACCATTATACTTGACAAAAAGGGCCTAAAGGGCCAACGTTTCCTTGCTTGGTATCGCCACATTGAGAATGTCTCAAAGGTGAAAGACATATTGTATGTACTTAAGCAATCCCCTCCTCATGTACCTCCTACGAAACTAGCTTCAAAGGAGGAGTGTCAAAATTATGTTAGACACTATGAGGATGACTTACAAGCCAAATGCTTAATCCTCACTTCACTTAGTGAGGAGCTTATGAAGCTACATAAGCACATGGACACTTCTTGTGCCATGGTTGAAAGTTTGCATAAGATGCATGACATTGAGACTAGTAATGTACGATTCTCAAATATTTGTAGTCTAATGAATGCCAAAATGGCAAAGGGGACATCGGTCCATAAACATGGACAAAAGATGGAAAGGATCTTTCAAGATCTTCAAAGTTTAGGAACTTCCATCGATGGGAAAATGGCCCAAGACTTTTTCCTTGCATCTCTCTCGGATGATTTCACTAAGTTTATCGTAAACTATAAAGTGAATAGATTCGATCATTCTTTGAAAGAGATGATTGACATGTGCTGTAAATTTGAAAAAGGTTTCAAAAATGACAGTGGGAGTGAGAATGCAATGATAAGGAAAAGGTTGCGTAAGAAGAAGGCAAAGAAATCCAAAGGAACATGCTTTCATTGTGGAAATGATGAACGTTGGAAGAAGAAATACAGGGTGCGCATTGCGAGCCTTATGACAAGGACTTTTGAATAGACTATTTCTGTCATAGAGAGTGCTTTTACAGTGAGCTCCAATTCCTGGATATTTGATTCAGGCGCTAGTCAACATATCTGTAATACGTTGCAGGGACTAACAGGGAGCAGATCACTGCGCAATGAGGAGATGGTTGTGCGAGTTGGGAACGGCACTAAAATCTCTGCAAAAGCAATAGGCACCTATATGCTTAACCTACCCTCTGGGGAAGTCCTGGAACTTAAAAATTGTTTATATTTTCCTTCATGTATAAAGAATTTGATTTCCATCTCTAAGCTTTTACGAGATGGGCACTCAGTATTGTTTGACAAAATGAGTTGCACTTTATACTTGAACGGTCGTATTATCTCTCATGGTAATATGATAGAGGGACTTTTTCACCTAGAGACGAATAGTGGGATGCACTGTATTGAAAGCGAGAATACCTCAAAACCCAAAAGGGCTAGAGAAGAAGTTAACCAAGAAAAGATGTGGCATCTTAAACTTGGACATGTGAACCTTGATAAGACTCGCAAGATGTCGAAAGACGGATATTTCCGCCCATTAGGTAATGACCGGATGGGTACTTGTGAAAGTTGCTTGAAAGGGAAGATGACCAAATCTCCATTTACTGGAAAAGGAGAGCGTGCCACTGAAATTCTAGGGTTAATCCACACTGACGTATGTGGACCTATGTCTACTACGTCGAGAGAAGGCTTCTCATACTATATCACATTCACCGACGATCACTCTCGGTTTGGCTATGTATATCTTATGAAGTACAAGTCAGAATCCTTTGAAAGGTTCAAAGAATTCAAGAATGAAGTTGAGAAGCAAACTGGGAAACAGATAAAAATCCTAAGATCGGATCGAGGGGGTGAATATCTGAGTAATGAGTTCCTAGATTATCTCAAAGAGTGTGGAATAATATCACAGTGGACTCCACCGGGAACTCCACAACTTAATGGAGTTTCTGAAAGGAGAAATCGAACCTTGATGAACATGGTTCGTTCTATGATGAGTTCCGCTGATCTACCAGTAACATTCTGGGGATACGCTCTATATACAGCAGCTTACTTGCTTAATAGAGTACCTTCCAAATCAGTTTCACAAACACCCTATGAGATATGGCATGGAAGAAAGCCAAGTCTTAATCATATTAAGATTTGGGGTTGTGAAGCATATGTCAAGAAGCTTGAGGCTACTAAGCTTGAAGCGAGATCAGTAAGATGCTATTTTGTGGGATATCCTAAAGAAACTATGGGATATGAGTTCTACCATCCTGACGACCAGAAAGTCTTTGTCGCCAGAACTGCTAAGTTTCTAGAGGACGAATTTGTTCTCAAAGGAACTATAAGCAAACAGATGGAAATTAATGAGATTAATAATGAACCACAAACAAGCACTCGACATATTGACAACCCTGTTCCTGAACCCCTAGCTCCACGTAGATCTGAACGGGTTAGTAAGCCACCTATGAGGTTTGGCTTAAATAATGACTTTGATGAATTGTACCTTCTAGGTGACAATGAAACAAAGGAGGACCCTAGATACTACACTGAAGCAATGTCCGACATTGATTCAAAGAGATGGCAAGAGGCCATGAAATCCGAGATGGATTCCATGTATCAAAATCAGGTCTGGACTCTTGTAGACCCTCCAGAAGGTTTTGTACCTGTTGGAAACAAATGGGTCTTCAAGAGGAAGATAGGCGTTGATGGGAACGTGGAGACTTATAAGGCTAGACTAGTAGCCAAGGGATACAGGCAAATAGAAGGGATTGACTATGAAGAAACCTTCTCTCATGTAGCCATGATTAAGTCCATTCGGATTTTGCTTGCTATAGCTGCGTACCATGATTATGAAATCTGGCAAATGGACGTGAAGACGGCCTTTCTGAACGGCTACCTACAGGAAGAGCTCTATATGACTCAACCCGAAGGTTTCGTGTCCGAGTCTGAAGAGACTAAGGTATGCAAGCTTCAAAGATCCATTTATGGACTTAAGCAAGCCTCCAGGAGCTGGAACATTCGTTTTGACACTGAAATCAAAACGTTTGGTTTTACTCAAAACGAAGACGACAATTGTGTTTATCAAAAAGTCGTTGGGGATGCAGTAGTATTCCTAGTCTTATATGTAGATGACATATTACTATTCGGGAATGACACTGCAGTATTTTCTTCTGTAAAAGTGTGGTTGTCTAAAACCTTCCACATGAAAGATTTAGGAGATGCATCTTATGTACTTGGGATAAAGCTCTATCGTGATAGATCCAGAAAATTAATTGGATTATCCCAATCGATGTACATTGATAAGGTGCTAAGTAGGTTCCAGATGGAACAATCTAAGAAAGGTTTTCTTCCTGTGAGACATGGAATTCACCTTTCTAAGTCCATGGGACCTAAGACTCCTGAAGAGATACGACTAATGAATGAAATTCCTTATGCTTCCGCCATAGGGAGTCTCATGTATGCCATGATATGCACAAGGCCTGATATCGCATATGCTGTGAGCATTACTAGTCGATATCAATCTAACCCAGGATCAGAACACTGGGCAGCTGTCAAGGCGGTCCTTAAATACTTAAGAAGAACTAAGGACATGTTCCTCGTTTATGGAGGAGCATCAGAGTTGCGAGTGGAAGCTTATACAGACGCAGATTTCCAATCTGACGTCGATGATAGAAGTTCCAACTCCGGATATGTATTCACTCTGAATGGTGGGGCTGTCAGTTGGAAAAGCAAGAAACAAAGTGTAATTGCTGATTCCACGACAGAGGCTGAATATGTCGCTGCAGCTGAAGCCGGCAAATAAGCGTTCTGGATGAAGAAGTTCATTACTGAACTTGGAGTGGTTCCAACCATCACATCACCAGTAACTTTGTACTGTGATAATAGTGGGGCGATAGCTCAAGCCAAGGAACCCAGGGCTCATCAAAAGAACAAGCATTTTGATAGGCGCTTTAATATCATAAGATGATATGCTGCCGAGGGGAAAGTCAACATCCTCAAAGTTGCTTCAGCCGATAATGTAGCAGATCCACTGACAAAGCCAATGACTCAAATCCAGCTTGATCGTCATATGGATAAGATGAGTATTAGATACATGGGAGGATGGCTTTGAGTGCAAGTGGGAGATTGTTGGAAGTATGCCCACAAAGCCACTCATTTGATGTAATAGCTTTTTGGAATACTTAATATGTTAAACTTTTATATGTTTAACGGAAGGACAATACTTATTGTTAATCACTATTTATTGAATCATGTGTTTAATCAATAAGAGAATCCAAGGGATGTATTTGACATAAGAGATAAATGATCTAATGAGTTAGATTAAGGAGACCTTTCTCTTATGTTCATTCCTAAAACGTTCCTAGCCATAGGATTGCCAATTTGGCATTGACAATCCGCTAAGGTTAGTATGTGTTATGTTGACTCAAACGTGAGTATGAACTAGTCTCAAGTCATTTGGTGTTGGACACTAAGACAAACACATAGGTGCTCGAAAGAGTAATCGAGTACACTGAACTGCGATTAATGAGAGTTCAAACATACATGTCATGTACGAACTCTAAGGTTACAATATGCAAAGTAGTCCTTAGACCTGAGGCATCATAGATGTCTAATGGTTAGGTCCTTGATCTTTGATCATGACAAAGGCATTCCCTCAGATTGTCCACGGCATTGTTGGGGTCATGTGATCTAGTCATGTAGGCATATGAATGCACAACAAGGGATCTCTAACCTTCCATGGTGGAAGGAGTATACTCTAAAATATGATTCTAAAGTCTTTGGCCAAAGCAAATGAATATGACTAAGGAAGATGTTCCAAATCATATTCAAGGGAATCATATAAGAAAGTATCACATTGGATAGTAGACATGAAACAAACTATCACTTAAAACAATGTGGTTAAGAGTATTGTATTAGAGAAGGACCGTATTGCATTGTAATTGTAACTGGATAGGTTCTCCAACCAATTCTACTTAGCTTGGGTAACCATGACATACTGCTAGGTGTCACTCATGGTTTGTGGAAGCCCTATTGATTAGCAAACACTAATCATCAAAAAGGGAGAATTGAAATGTGGTTTCAATTCACAATCGATAGTTAAGAGTAACATCGCCCACTGCCTCGCTAATTGGAACCTAATGGATCGCACACCAAATAAGGATATATGTGAAGCAATTAAATGAAATGGATAAACAATTAAATGGTTTAATTGAAGAATGGTCAAGATTAATTAATTAGTTAATTAATTATACGAAATGTTCGTATTGGGCTTTTAAGTTGGTTTTAGGGCTTCGGGGCCCAAAAGTGTTTTGGTCCACAAGGCCCATTATGTTTAAGTTGTATGACAACTAAAACAAAATGGGCAATAAGCCCAATAACCATATAGGCCAACCATTTAGGGTGAGGGTATGCAAGTTTGCTTAATTGCAAGTTTGCCACTCACCTAAGAAATGAAGTATAAATTCATCTTTATAGCTTTGTTTTCAATAAGGGTTTTCTAAGCTACTTGGGGAAAGTTATCTAGCAAATTTACTTCCCTAAGTGATCAATTTTCATCCTCACAAATTACATCCTTGGTGAAGAGACATAGAGACATCAAACTTTTAGTGTTTTGGAGAACTAATCCTCAAATCCTCAAAGAAGCAAAGGAGCACTAAAAGGAGGAAAATCACAAGGAAGATCCAAGGAGCAAGGAGGTGACTTGAAGGCCCTCCACTTGGGTGAATCCCTTGTGTAATCAAGGATGAGCTTCAAGGGTAAAGAATCTCTAAATTCTTAATTATCTTTAATGTTGTTAAAGAGTCTTTTGGTTCACCATATACTAGGCTTTGAAAGTCATGGGTTTCATGAATTGTTTTTGGATGCATGCCTACTTTAAAGAGTTAATTGTCAGCATATGTATTCAAATGTTCATACATGTTCTTAGCTATGACAAAATTTTTCCTTCAGAATTACCCTAAGAAGGGTCCCGGACGAAAACCCGAAAAGTCAACCCTAAAGTCAACGTTGACCGGGGGTCAACGGTCAAATTAGGTCTAACGGGTTTTAGGCTTGAAATCCGAATTAGGGTTTAGATTTAAATAGGATTATGATATATTGGGTTTTGGTTTTAGGGTTCTAAGGTTAAAAGGGTTTGGGTTATAAAGGGTTTATGATGGAAAATTGGTGGTTTGGGCTTAAGCCCAAACACACACATACATGCATGCACTAAACACACACACACACGGGCTGCAAACACACAGCCCACACCCACCAAAACCGGCCCAAGGCCTTTAAGGCCCTAAAACAACAACAAATAAATAAAAACAATTAAAAGAATATTGGGCTAGGGCTTTGGGCTTAAGACAACACGGGCCTAAGGCCCGAGGGAGAGGGAAAGGCCGGGTGGCCTGTTGCCAAGAAAGAAGAAGGCCGGAAATTCGGCCGGAAAACCACCCCACTTTAAACGGTCATAACTTTGTCAAAACTCAACGAAATTAAGCGAGACAAAAACGAAAGTTGTAGCCCTTGAATAGATGAAGAGAATGATACCTCACACGACATCTAACTCGCAGTGTTTTGGCCGGAAAATGTCTTGAAAGCCGTCGGACTCGCCGGAAACTGGGTAAGATTCAAATGAGTATAACTTCTTCAATACTCAACGAAATTGAGTGAAACAAAAAGGAAAGTTGTAGTACTCAAGGAGACGAAGAGATTGATACCTTGCACGCCGGCCAACTCGCCGTGGTTTGGCCGGAAATGGCCTCGAAAGGGGCGGTCTGCGTTGGAGCATCGTGAACGGGTTTTTGCTGTCCTTGCAGCAACTGAGAAAGAGAGAGAACGAACTGATGATGATGATGATGACGCCGTTGACGTCGGAGAGGGTGGTGTGGTGATGGGTATGCTCATGGGAGGACGAGAACGAGAGAGACGAGGGAGAGAGAGCTCGGGTGAGGGAAGGAGAAGAGGAAGAAAGAGAGAAGAGGGCTGAGAGAGATGAGGGCTCGGGGGACAAAAAAATCAGGGGTGGGTCCCTTGGCTCACCATTTAAGACCAAAAACAATTTTTTTTTTTAAATATAAGAGGGGTTGGGGTGTTTCAATCTACCACCCTTATAAAAAATTTCGTCCTCGAAATTTAAAATAACATACTACGCTGAAAATACTCGAAGATAGGGAGAAGAAAAATAATATACATATATGTAACGAAGAGATCAGGTAAGAGCGGTTACACAAAAAGGAAAATGCCACGCCGTTGCGATCGGCTGCAATGATTCCATCTTTCGTGCCCCAGGCTCATACATTCTTTCCCCATCAGTGTAAAAATATAGAAAACATACTTTAATAAAATATAAAGTTGAAAACACAAAATAATTTAAGGCCAGAAACAAATTTTTTTTTTAAATATAAGAGGGGTTGGGGTGTTTCAATATACCAACAAATAAAATATTATCTCATAACGCAAGTTCATTGTATCGTCGAATTATAAAAAATGACAAAGATCTTATGACATATTGAGCAAAGTAAAAACATTACAACACATGAAACAAAAAAAGAACCAAACTGATTAACCCTATGACCTAAACTCGAGCTATTAAAATTTGAGGCAGAAAATAGTCGTCAAGAACTCCATACAACCAGCAAGAGAGGCACGTCTCTTTCTTTTAGCCCTATATATTACCGCACTCTTCATGTACTTCTCCAGGTTATCTTCTCTCTGCATAAACTTCTTCGTCCTGTGCTTCTCCACATCTTGTCTGTAAATAAAATCCCTCACGTCCTTTTTACTATAAAGGACATCTCCCACCCCCGTGTACATATAATCCCTCACGTCCTTCTCACTATAAAGGACATCTGCCACCCCCGTCTCCGCCGCGGCACTGCCGGATTTAGTAGAACAAGCCGGGGACAACAAAGAAAGTCCATAACAAGGTGGTGGGTTTTCCGTCGCGTGCTTTTGCTCAGCGTACGTACCACCACGACCGAGAGAAAATTCACTGTGCATGATGGAAGAAGCGAAAAACATATATTCAATTTTCTTTCTTGCGGGAATTTAATTTAGTGAAGAGTCCCATACATTATATATATACAGTTTTTTTTCTGTGAGGCAAATATGTATTTTAATTAGCGTAGGAGAAGGAATGATTATTCTGTTTTTATATCCTAAACCTGTTAGAACTTGGCTACTAAAATGTAAATAGTCCTTTTAGGATAAGAAATTCTTGTATGTTTATGTTTTTTACTTGGCAATTGCCAGCTAAAAGAGAGATTAATCCACGTGGACTTGGTTAAAATTAATTAATATGTGATTATCCACTCCACTTTGTTATGAATCATATAGCAGGTTCGTTTTGAAAACGTTGGATTTCATCCCCAAACAGAAAGATTATGGACTCGTTTAGAAGTGCTTTCAAAGTGACGGAACATGCTTTTGATAAAAATATTTATGGATCCAATCCTTGATGATAATAATGCAAATAAATTCTGGAAAAACATTAAAGGAACAACTTTAAGTACTTTTAGAATCTAAAAACATTTTTTCTAAAGACGTTTTCACTCATTAAAAAAAAAAAAAAAAACTTCCAAACAAACACTACATACTACGTCAACCAACAAAAGAGAAAGCCGAAAGGCAAGCTTAGGCCCTTGAAAACCCTCGAATTGAGAGTTATGATATTTCACTTATGTACTACAGGGACCACTACAGTCATATCTCAAACTAATCATGTATGAACACGTGTTTTTAGTGCAATACATAATTAATATGAGATACCACCATGGTGGTATTTCTTTTGCATAAAAGTCCTTCGCGTGATCCTCGCATCAATTGAAAAAATCGAATAGAAAGAGAGAAAAATACACTAAAAGCCTTTCTAGTCCAGCTGTCAGCAATTATTCTTAGTGGGCGATCTGTAAAAACCCAAAAAAAAAGAAGACTAAGACATCTTAGTATGTCCTCTAAGGCTTGTGGTATGCCCTGCCCCTCGATGGGGGAGGCTCCCCTCCCCCCTAAACTTAAAAAAACCAAGCACACAACAATGTATCCATTTAGATGTGAAATCTTTTCAAAATTAAAATGTCTCCAATCCTCACTGCAATGGAAAAGGATAAGACTATATCGATTGAGGTTTATACAGATTAATACTAAGCAACTGTATAGACGACTTCCCGTGTATGTGCCATCAAACCATTTTACAACAATGGCGGCAGCTCACACACATAAAACCCTAGTGAAATGATGCTTAGCTTAAATCCTACAATGCTTGCATCTCCATATTGGTGTGGCCATTATTGTTGGTAGAGGATGGTGCAGCAGAGTCCTGGTTATCGTCAGCAGACTTCATCTGTTGAACTTGGGGCGGGTTGACGACGGTCATTGGCATCACAGCATTGTCCGAGAGGCGTCCCTTCATCTCCCTGTGCTCTTGGCACAAGGCGCACCAGTGCAAGCAGCAGTGTGTCAAGCATGGGTCACATGGCGAGTTCTGCAGTCAACAACACAATTAAGCATCCAGCAAGCTTCAGTTAAGAAAAATATATTCCACATGACATAAACTTGAGATACGGATAAACAAAAGGTTACCTTTAGATGATACTTCTTCTGCAAGGATTGCCGGACAAGACCTGTATATATCCCACACATCCACCAAGAAAATAACAGACCCTCGCAAATAAGAAATGAAGTCCTTGGGTCAATGCCATGGAAGATTGCAGTTAATGCTGCCAGAGTCATACCACCTTCAATACAAACGGCATGACAAATGCACGGTCTGTTCCAAGGGGTATCGTCTCTTAGGCTCTCAACATTGCGCCCAAACAGAACACATGGACAAAATAACCCTGTCAAGCCTGACGAGGTAACGAAAGGCACGGTGTTATCAGTAGACCATGTTTTTATATTGCAGAAAACGAATTACTGGAACTAGAGTCTAGATACACAGTAGTACGAGCAAGGACCTTCATGCTTATCAATCACAAGACTATGGTCAACCAATTGAATGGGCAGAAACATCCTACTTGATAAAGTTAGAGGCGGCATTCAGAGCATAAGACTAATAAATTGTAATAAAAGAAGGGAATTGTTATTGGCACTCCAAATTTCTCATTCTACACTCCAAACTTTCTATATTTAGAAAGAAAAATACACTTGTGAGGAGTGTAGAATGAGATTTTTGGAGTGCCAATAACACTTCCCTAAAAGTATGAAACAGGGCAATGCTAGAGTTATAAATTTCAAACTTTTGAAAGGCAAGCATGATAGCTTGTTCCGAGCATTCAATATTCCAGAGACATACTCCAACAGACGCAAAATACCCCAGAAAAATCGAAGGGAAGAAGATATCTTATCAAATATAGCCATAAGCATCATAGAATTTAACACATGCACCGCTATAGTTGCATATTTGTGAAAAAAACCCTATTGCAAGGGCTTTGCGCTTTGTTTAAGAGGCAAGCTCAGTGGGACACCAAATCCCCCGCCAAGGGAAAAGATCAAAATAAATGGAAATCAAAGGTAAGCATAAACTTCATACTGCGTCGATGTGCAAGAAATGAAAAGCTAGTTCCCATATCAACTTACAACTTTCTCTATCTTCAGCACAGCCAAAAATTCCGGTTGTCCAAGGCTCATCTGCAGGGGCCTGATAGCTGTCGGGTAAAGGCTGTCCACATTCGTTACACCTGTGAACATTCAACTGGCCCATAACACACAAGATCAGTTGCCGAATCACATTCTCATCCGATCCAACGACTTAAAATTACAACCCTCCAATGCAAACAAACTCACATGTAAAATTCACAAATTCATCAACATCTACCACATAAACCTACAACATAAATGTAGTTTATCAACCATATTCAAGTTGTAGCCAAAACCAACTAGTCGTCCTCTTTCGAAAACTACGAAAATTCTAGATCTGAACAATTCTTTGATGTACCAATACGACTTCAAAAACCTGATTTACATCTTATCCCAGAAATGGTATTATACAAATTACAAAGCACCAATTTTTTTACTATAAATTTCTTCAATCCCCCCAAAAACCTTTCAATCAGAAATACATACAAACAGTAGAAAAATTTAACAATCCAAACCAAATCCCACCAGCACAAATTTTAACGAAATACAATTCATACAAAATCATACAGGAAAACAAATGGGATATTAGCAACGGAGTTTCCAGAGCAAACCCATGTCAAATTAACAAAAAATACGACGAACCGGTCTAGAGAGAGAGAAAGAGAGTGGGGTGAGAAACCTGAGGAACTTCGATGGGCTGATTGAGCTCGCCGGGATTAATGTCCTCCGCCGGCGCTTGTTCTTTCGTCAGCTTCACATACCGCGAGTGCGCAGTCCCATCCGCCATCCGATCTGCTCTGCTCTCTCCGGCACCGCTTTGGGAAAACCCGGGACTAATTAGTGAGGGAAGATCCGGACTGGGACTAGATTTACGCCGGTCAACTTTTGTCTTCTTAACGCTTAAAACATGTCTTCGCGAGTCTCGCTCTTCCGCTTCGGCCTTCAGATTTGTTTGGATTGCTGTCTTCTTTCCCGTCGTTCGGTGTAATACGACTTGTCGATGTCCGCTGACAAATGCGGTTGTATACGATGTCGTTTCAATAGACGGACTTAGGTTTTCTACGACATGACCGATCGATTGTATTTCAATCATTACGTGATTAATCTGCATACTTATGAGACCATCCTGAATCTTTTAGTAAGGGTCATCTCTAACGCAAACCTTTTAAATCTTTTGGTCGAAGTACATCACTTGTGTATACGAGAATTTAGAGTTTTGAGTTTACATTGCTCCTTAAAAACGACTGGACTCAAAACTCAAAATTTAATTTAACACTCCACTTCATTTCCTCTTCGTTGTAGGGCACAAATTTTGAGTTTCCAGTTAAAAGAAATGTAAGAGCATCTTCAAATGATATACCAAATTTTAAGCTTATGTGGCAATTTGACATTTTGTACAATATTTTGCTTCATCTGATATGTTTAATAATAATGTCATTTAATAATTTTGTTTATCTTTTTGTAGAGTCCAATGATAAAGGCAACCAATCAAATATTTCAAAAACATAACAACATTTATTATATATTATATTAATCTATTAAAAAATCATTTAATAAATTTGACATTTGCTGTCAAATTTGACAGCAAAAGCCTTTGCCTTCAAATGACTCAATGCCACGTAAGAAATTGAATGCTTGGTTAGAGAGAGTTTGCTGTCATTTTTTACTGTTGTAGGCCTACATGACAATTTTGACATCTCCTTTGAAGATACTCTAAACTTTAGTACATTATTTAAAAATATTATTATGTATTACTGGAATACGATCGTGTTATATAATTACTTCACGTGTTAAGATAAAGCAAATTGCAACAAAGCAAGTTTAGGTGGCATTGGTTTAATAATTTATAATTACACACACACACACACATATATATAACAATGCAGTAGATATACTGAATTTACAAACTTCAGCTCCAAACACAATTAACAAGAGCTTAATCACTTATGAAGGCCAGTTTCTGTACCAACCGGACCATGCAGATACCAAACCACTAATCCCAAGAGTGACAGCATGATTACAGAACGGATTAGGCTCGATGTCCGCGATTCCGATGATCAAATCCGCAACATTAGCCGCCACTGCCATTAATCTCATCACTCTATCAGCCCTAATCTTTCTCAAACTCTCGCTCTTCGTATCCGCAGACTTGTCCTCCAAGGCAGCAACCTTTTTCTCCGTCTCCACGCCCTCTTTCAACGCAATGAAATCCAAAACGATGAAGAAAACATACCCAAACGACTCACCAAACGCCGATATAAAGCTCATCTGTCGCGCCAGATTCGGGTTCAGAGTCCCGATTCTGGACAGCCAGAGGAAATGGTCGAAAAAGAAGTAGACCATCTCCCCAGCATTAGCAAGAACGGCTAGGAACCGAAGCGTAGGGGTGGAGCCGGGGCTTCTTCTCAGCGCATTGAATCCCGTGAGAAACCGCCCCGTTCGAAAGGCCTTCCGGCTAAGCCCCGATGCAACTTCCCACTGCTTGGCTCGCTGCGCAATTTCGGGGTTCTTGGCCTCGGCGTGCCAGTGCGCAATCTTGGAGACGTATTGGAAGGTTTTGACAAGCTTGTCAATGCCGTCTCTCTTTGCCAGGAAGATAACAAGTTTGTCTACTGTGTCGTTCATGATTGAAAATTTGCGCAGCGGATGGTTTGGTTGTGATTGGCGATGAAGAAGTATGAATCCCGCTAGCTGGATGGGAGGATTTTGGGGTTGGATTAGTAGAAGAAACGAGAGATAAAGAGCACCACAGAAGTTGCAGGATTTTGGATAATAGCATACAAGCTTCTGTGGTTGGACTGCATGCCATGCAACTAGCTAACGGTAGTAGGCCTTCTTGTCTTTAGCCGATAACGGTCCAAGCTTGTTATCTCCACAAAACTAGACCTCAAATTTAACCTCAACCAAAAAATCATTTAGGTCACGATACGTCACGTGTTCGAATTTCCTTCGCCAATATCGCTTGTATTTTCAACTTGTTTTTAGACTTGGTTTCAACATATTGGATGTGTAATTCGTTGTATCTTATGGAAAATTTGTAAAAGTTATCTATTATCTCCAAGCCAAGGGTGAATGTACATTGGGACCAAAGTAGTTCCAGAACCATTTAGAAGTTGGAAAACAAGCATGTAAAGGTCCTTCGAATTTGTCAAGTGTTATCGATAGCATTTGTTAAGTGTGTCAACGCAATATACTAATGTCGAGATATGCCTAGTAGGTTTACATCAAATACTTTATGGGCACAAAAAGGACCTGACCAAACATTCGAAGAATCTGACCTTCCTTCGACTGGTCTTGGGACCACCTTGGTCCCAATGTACATCCGTCCTTGATCATGTATTGTTGCTCTTCGGATTTTTTTGATGAGAATTTTGAAAATCCGTTATCGTACGGTCTGTTTTTGTCAAGTAATGTTTGTGTTTAATTTTAAATAAAAATATTTAAAATAGTTTATGACTGCACGATGTACGATAAATGGGCACAAAAGGATCCGGCGAGAATCCGGGTTAAAAAAAAAGTTCAATTCCGGTGACCAAGAGCACCTCGCACGGATACACAGACAAGACCAGGCCCAGTTCGCCTCTTTACTCTTCTTCTCTAATTTCTCTCTCAGATTCTAGTCCTTGGAGAGCAAAACCCTAGAAGCCATTGATACCTATCCCACTGCTCAATCCTCACTGGTTCCTCCGCTACAAACCCTTCTGAATTTCTTCTCTCCAAAAGCCCAAATCGGTTTCTTTTTGTTGTTCCCCTTCCCAATCCCAAATCATCACTTGACACAGCCATGGATGCTCAGAGAGCTCTGCTGGACGAACTTATGGGCTCAGGTTCAAACCCTAATTGATCGCCGCTCTGTTTAGAAACGATAATTGCTGATTATGAGTTGGGGACTTTGGATTTATTTAGAAAAGATAATGGCTTTAATGGGTTTTAATTTGTTTGATGTTTTTCTTGGTTGATTTTGGTTTGAATTGGTTTAATTTGGTTTTGGAATACTGATTTGTGGTGAATTCCAGCTCGTAATTTGACGGAGGAGGAGAGAAAGGGGTACAAGGAAATTACTTGGGATGATAAGGAGGTTTGTAAAGCCTATATGGTTCGATTTTGTCCTCACGATCTCTTCGTTAACACTCGAAGCGATCTAGGTGGGTTGCGATTGGAAATTGTATTGATGTTCAATTGTTTAACACTGTTTCTTGCTGAGGAATAAGATCAAATGCTTGAATCATGATTAGGGATTTCAGTTTTTCGTATCAGATGCTTAAATTTGTTTCTGTGGAGGGCACGCTTTCACTGACCGTAATTTTTTTGTTTTCGTATCAGGACCTTGCTCTAAAATACATGACCCAAAGCTGAAAGAAAGGTGAAAGACTGAACATTTATAGAGTTGAGAGTTTTTATTTTTTGGCAATGTGAATCAATCACAATGTTATCTAATGTTTTCTCGTTCTGCTATGTACGGAGTTTATATTTGCAATCAAAAGAGGGTCCTTTGTGCTTGTTTGGAATTGTTTTGTCACGAATTCTATCAAAAGAACGATATGATTTTTGAAAAAGTTTAGCTTGCTAACCCGTAAAGACTTTTTGATCATTTATATGCTTCTGTCGTAAGAATGTTGTTTCTCTTGTCTTCCTACAAACAAGTTTTCTGCTTCTTATGTGTGGTGTAGGGTGTAGGATGAAACTTTGACATGCCTTACATGGTATTCTAAGCGGTAGCTGGGTTTTTGTTTTTGAGGTAACTTATTTACGCATTTGAACAGATCTTTCCTCGAAGGGGAGAATCGTTTATCAATTCCAAGTCAGCAGTAGCTAAATAGTTGCTCATAATATAGAGTAAAATATTTGTTTAGTGATGCTCTGCTGCATGAGACGTCAAATAAACGTCTGCTGCATGAATCGTCTATCAATTATTTATTTTGGCAGATAATTATGCATGGTCTACTATCTTTTGTATTCAGTAGGGGTTCGGTTATAGGTTATTTGCCACTGTTCAGATTAATTATTTAATTTTTCTTACCTATGCATTGTTGATGTACAGATATTTTGCACAGATTATCAGGGAAGTGATATATAATTGCTATATTTATGTTTATAAGATGAGTATCTAGAAGGGTTTGCAAAAATCGAAGTTTAATTTTTGACCTTGGGTGATGACCAGAGGTCATTTCATACACTCTCCCCTTTCATAAGTACCCCAGGTATATTTTAGTTTTGATATCACAATTCAATGCACGAGACCAAACCAAAGATTATCCATATCATTCTTTTTTGTTTTCGTTTTTCTGGTTTTGCTTTTGTTTTAATATTCTGTTGTTTCCTGTTCCAAAGTTGTCATTATTTTATGTAGTTCCAGTTTTAATTCTTTATGTTATTGATTTTAGTTTTGAAGAGTCCCCACGGCATGATGCTTATGTACCCAAGTTTGAAGCTGAACTTGCTCACTTTTGTGAGAAATTGGTATGTTTTGCATGTCTCCTCATTTCTCTTCGTGATGTATGCTTTTTCACCTATATTTCTGTGTCTCATTATAATTTTCTTTTCAGGTGATGGATTTGGATAGAAGAGTAAAGCGTGGGAGAGAACGCCTTGCTCAGGAGGTGGAACCTGCGCCGGCTCCTCCACTGTCAGCTGAAAAGTCTGAACAGCTATCTGTTCTGGAGGAAAAGATAAAGAACTTACTGGAACAAGTGGAGGCCCTAGGTGAAGCTGGAAAGGTCGATGAAGCTGAAGCACTGATGAGAAAGGTGCTGCTGTTGGGGATTTTTAATTATTACTGTGAAGTATACTGCTACATGAAATTTGACTACTTGATTTCTTTATCCTTTCATTTGGTAGGTGGATATGCTTAATTCCGAGAAGACAGCCTTGGCTCAGCAGCCCCAGAATGATAAAGTGTTGATGCTGGCACAGGAGAAAAAAATGGCACTCTGTGAGATCTGTGGTTCATTTCTTGTGGCCAATGATGCTGTAGAGAGAACTCAGTCTCATGTTACAGGGAAACAGCATATTGGTTATGGCATGGTTCGGGATTTTATCGCTGAGTTCAAGGTGAGTCTCTCTGTTGATTAATGAAGTATTGAAGTTAAGGAAAAGTATAATTTCTTGCTCAGGGACTGAAAAACGTGGACCTTATTTTTCAGGAATCTAAGGAGAAGGCAAGGGAAGAAGAAAGGTTAGCGAGGGAGAAAGAAACAGAAGAACGGAGGAAACAGAGGGAGAAGGAACAGGAGGATAGAAGGAGAAGTAATTCAAGTGACAGGGACAGGTATCGTGATAGAGATCGTGACAGGGAGCGGGACAGATATCGAGAACGAGACTCGGATCATGAAAGGTCGAGGGAATGGAATGGCAGAGGTAGTCGGGATGGAGGGAGAGGGGTGGACCATAGGTCCAGAAATGGAAGAGATGGAGGAAGGGATAGGTACCGTGATCGAAGCAGGTCACGTTCCCCTGTTAGGCACAGTCACAAAAGGTCACCTAGAAGTCCAGTTCGCCCGTATTGATGAATCGTGTAGAATGATGTCTGAGCTTTGAAATTTAATGAGGTAGTTTCCATATCTCACATCTTTGTTGAGACTACCATCTCCCATTCATCAGTATTATTAGCGAAGAAAATGGTTGAGGTAGGTATAATTTTATTATTGTAACTCATTTCTACATTTCATTTTAGACTTGGGACGAGGCAAATTTCCTTTTGCTGTATGAAACTTCTGTGTTTACACGTATTTAAGACATCAGAACACCGCAGCTGGCGACATGATGATTTTTAATCATTTTTGAGGTAACACATTTATCGTATATTTACCGTCACCAACCCATGCAATATTTCCTTCTCTCCATAGGTACACTTTTCCCTTTCTTTTCCATCCTCCTGTATCTGGTTTTTAGTTTTAACCACTCTGTTGCTGGTGCTGCTTGTTTAACCGGGATGGGGATCCGAAGAAACCAGTCGTCAAATGCGCGGATTGTGTGCTACATGTTCATTCCTCTTGAGGTATTTAGGTTACTCTCCATATACATCTAGAAATAATTGGTCTGGTTTTACCCTTCTAATGGTTAGATCGGTGCAAGCATTCTTTTCGGTGAGAGAATAAAGACCAGTCAAGACTGGGGATAATCTGATAGACTCCACCATCATGTGAAATAGGTAGTTTTGGAGTTCAAATTTCTGTCTCGGTCTCTGAGGAGCCGCTTTCGAGCATAACTGTTGTTTCCATGGGCATGGACATCTACTTCACCAGACTGGGATGCGATATAAGATTTGCCGTCAACGGTGAATGGAGGTAACTGCCAATCATAACTCTGCAGATTAGTGCATTTCTTTTCAAGTTTTGCAGGAAGGGCAAGATAAAATCCGGCAAACCTCGACGATTAGATTTGCTACGGGTCAAATATCTCTCATGGCTAGCAATGGTTTGCGGAGGGCGTCCCTGTTCATCTTGCAGAACTAGTTTAAGAGAAGGGAGAATTGAGTTACCAAATGGAACCGAAATGATTGAATATGATCGGTATCACTTTTGACATTGTCGCATAATCGAGATCTTGTAAAGTTGTATGATCTCCAAACTTGTAGACGCCATCGTCACCGATGGGAAAGTGAAATACAATCATAATCCAGTCATCCACTCAGCACTTGCTGAAGCTAAATTCGAATGCGCTAAACCAAACCAATATTTCCATGGTTACTTTTAAGTATAAAATATTCACGAAAATGTTGATAATCTTGTCGAAATATCCAAAACATCAAGGATTGATATGAAAGTGGAGTGAAATGCAAACTTCACACTATATCGACAAGATATAGGAAAATCAATGAATTTGATGATATTTACCAAGGGTGAGCCTTGATGCAACATAAAGGTTGCTCATTTGTGATCGAAAGGTCAAGGGTTCGAGTCGTGGAAACAGCCTCTTTTCAAAGTAAGGGTAAGGTTGCGCATGATAGACGTTTTCCTCCTCCCCACAAACCCTAGCGTGTCAAAGTGTTAGAAAAATGCATGTCATAATTTGTCTTGACACGGTAACCCTCCGCATCGTGGCACTCTAGAACATCGCTATTGGCCACGACATGACAAGCATCTCGAATTGTTGGCAGAATGCATGTCATGACACACCATGCATTTTGTCAACAATTCACGAGACTTGTTATGACGTGCCACGATGCAAGAGTTAGAGTGTCAAGACAAGTCATTACACGCCATGCACTTTTCTAACACTTTGTCTACTATTTCAGAATAATTTAAAAAAAAAAAGAACCTAAGAAATATATGAAGCGTTCTTACCGGTAAGAACCTTCGTAAATATTCAACTCAAATAATGAACGTGTTCTTACCGGTAAGAAGATGTGTAAATATTCTCAGATATTGAACATGTTCTCACCGGTAAGAAGCTGTGCAAATAAAAGATGTATGTCATGACTTGTCTTGATACGCTAATCCAAAGTATCCGTAACACGAGCAGGTACTTGGAAACATTTCTCGCTAAAGGCATTTCCGTTAGAAGATGTAAAATGTCTTGAAATCCCCCTTATACAAATCAAAGGGGGAATATTGATCACAATCTCAAATAAATGCCTCAGCCGGTTGGTCTTTCTTTGTGATGATGGAGTCGATCGACTTGTTCTCTCTTGCTCGAATAAACCTTGTATCAAAGAAGGAAGGGCTTGAAAAACTCCGGTCTGCGATGTTGTACACACCATAATCTTCAGGTCCACAGCCTTGAACACAATCATCGCGGTGGAAGTATATGCAATTTGGTTGACATCCCAACTTTGAAACACAAACAGACATTGAAGAGAGACATCACCGAGGAAAAGAGCAACATCATCAGTCATCACGTAAGTGTTATCCTCTCGCGGTTCATCCATCTGCCGTAGCGACCACTTGAAATCTGAAGATACTTTGTTACCACCAATAGTTTTCTCTCATCAGAAACCACAAGATGTATCTTCAAGTTGCGGACCTTGTCTCGATCAATGCCGAACAATCATTTGAGCCGGTTGCAACTGCATTTACATCCGAGCACTCTCTCACAATTACGTCATATGCAGAAATTTCAAGTAATTTCACTGTTTTTGTTCAAAGCTTTACAACCCGGTAACCATATCAGTTGCAGTCATTTTGCTTTCGCGTTTTTTCTCCGAGTAGAAGTAAACTTCTACTGACGAAATAGTTATCTAGAAATAGTCGCTAAAGAAAAGAACAGCCCCTTCAGCGACGAAAAATTGTTTGAAGATCGTCATAAAAAAGCTTTAGCACCAATTTATGTTCTCTCTTTGTAAATTTTATTTAAAAAATCTTAATAAGCACATGCAAAGCATTATACGATTGCTAGTATTTCAAAATTTTACATACTCGTTGTATTTGCTAAATCACATGATAACTCCATTTACTGCAAAATGTTGAAACATCGGACCGATGGCTAATTCAGACACAAAAACAACCCGACCCTTTGTATAAATTCAAGAATGTAGTGCACATCTTTCAAACAATTTCGTCCACGATGAAATTATGACTAGTCTAGACTCAAACGCCGGATCTTACATACAAGGTTTGCAGTTGGAAGGTCGAGATTTCCTGCGTCCGACTTCACAAGGTCCTTGAGCTGGTCTCTTGGGGTAGAAAGACAGGTGTGGAATGTGGCAAGGACAGGAGGAATTGGCATTGATAAGGCAGAAAGCACATTGCTTAGATACTCTATGTCAACAGATAGCTGTTGCGCTCCACGATCTGTGATGTACTGAATTCCTCGCAGTTGCTCCATGTAAAGAGCAGTGGCACCCTCTGCAACCTTCATTACAGTAACACAGCATTGTCAAAACGGAAGAGTGTCGTTGAATCATCTATTAAGCAATTTTGATAAGATTCACAAAGTTACTACAAATTATTGCAGATGTAAGTCGGTACCTTGAACATCCATTCTGTTGCAAAAATCTGGGCTTCATCATTGTTGGCATCACTGTTCGAAATGCCCTCCGCAAGTGGCTCTAACTGCTGAGGTAAAGTAAGAAGATATTCACCGATACTAGTCACATAGGCCTGAGGGTAAGCACTGAAGGTTGGGAGATGATATGCACTTTGTTCTTCAACTGAGGACCATATTGGTAATCGAGAAACATCACTGAGGCGTTGCCGTACTTTGGAGATGAGAACATCGTATACAAGTTCATTAACTGTGTCAGCAAATGCTGTAACCCTCTGAGATGCGAGAGGAAGTGCATGAAACCGAGGATCTTTAGACTGCATAGCACCAAAAGGTGATGTCAATTTTATATTCCGACCCTTAAATTGAAGGGATATGATATGGAAAAGAGAATAGCGAGGTTGAAACATTAATCTAATTGTACCTGACTTAAAAGGTTAAAGAGTTTTCGAGCCTTCTCAGGAACATCAATGAGCCGCACAGCCGCCACATCCAGGGCAGCCCTCCCACCCAAAGATGAAGAACCATTTCCATCGTCACTAGAAAGATGAGATAGGTTTTGGTCCACACTTGAACCAAACACGGAAACTGAGAGCGTAGTGCTCAATCTCGCAAGAGTAGCTCTCAAGGAAGCTTCAAATACAGAGGACCTGCTAGTTAGACAATCTGCAACCGTAAGGATTTGTAAAGCACCTTGCACGATGGACCACTCCTCCTCATTCGAAATCGAATCAACCTTGCGTGCACTTTGGGTGTCCTTCTTATCCAACCCCATCTCCTTCTTTGAACCAACACCATCACCACCATGATCCACTCCACAGACAACTCTTAACGATTTCAGGGTTTCTTGCAAGGTAGAAATATACTGTAACATTATGTCATCAATTGCAAGAATTAACTCATCTGCCTCAGAACCTCCAGTCAAGCTGATGCATCTTTCAACAGCTGCTTCAAGAAGTACAATAACTTGGGGGATTGATTCCTCCATTCTGCGAACTGTTTCACTAAGTTCAATCCCTTGAGCTCCCACACCACGAGTAACAGCTCCTCGTAGATCCACTCCAGCAATCTCAGCAGAAAGTATAGCACGCTCCATCTGTCCATACCTACCACACGTTTCACCACAAATCAACCAATAAAAAAACACACAAATAAAAGACAGCACCATATCGAGTATATCAAAAAGAAGGAAATCAAGGGCCGATCCGAACTGAATAAAATCCAAGTCAGAAAAACAACCAGGCCTGAATGACAATTCAAACCTTCGTTTTTCTTACCTTTGTTTAAATGATTCATATGGAAGATAGACTGCCTTTAGCGTATCCATTAAAACACGTAGATCAGATTCTGAAAACAAATGCTGAATATTCCTTGCAAAGGTCTGGGTCATATTGTGTAATTCAATCAAAGCCTCCAGATGCTTTGTCTGGATCTTGATACCCTTTGGCATGTCACCAGAAAGAATATCTAATATACCTAAAGTTTTGAAGTAAGAAATTTGAGATATGATAATCAAGAATTAATCATCACAAAAAATATATATATATCAAATGGGTGAAAGGTGTGAGAGATGGGAAAAAAAAGACTGTATATCCATCCAGCAGACAGAATCAGAATATCAACCCTCTCATGGGTAGCAATGTACCATTTCACACCGCCTAATACCAATGCAATACCCAAGTCATTGGGATCAGTACAAGTTTTAAGAAAAGGAAAGGTGGTAAAATAGGACAAGTCTCAGATCATAATCATTTTAAACATCATCTAACATTAACAGAACATAAATTCACATCCAACCTTTTGCCAATGATTTTGTTTCAGGAACAACATCTCCAGTAGCAAGGTTGATACAGGAAACAAAACTTGCCCCAACAGCTACCATCGTCTCAACTAGCAGTTTTGGGACAAGGGACTTATAATCTTCAGGAAAGGCAACCATGCACCTATACACAACAGTTGAAGCTAATTTTTATTTTCTGTGACTTAGAAATAAAATTCTATAACTTTCTAAACCTGTCCTGAATATTTATTTTTTCTTCCTTAGAAGGATATAAATTCAATTTTCTCTTAACATTATGGAAGATCATAATAGTGAACATGAGCTGCAGAAGCATCAAAAGTATATCGTGTCCCCATTTGGAATTGTAAAACCAGATAAGAACATAAACAGAAGACAGTTTACATTGAGAGCTATATACAAATGAAATATCTCAAGGTAACACATCGAGGGCTTGTTGGGAGCGTAGGACTGGATTGGAATGGATAACTTTCCAATCTCAAGGCATGTTGAGGGGAAAAATGAAAAAATCAAATACAGGGTAGAAGATGGATTACTCATGCAGAAAACATATCCATTCCAATCTCCTCCAAAATGGTAGGATTAGAAGGAATGAGTTTTCTTCATGTCTAATCCACTTGTAAGTAATCCCCTCTAAATGAAAAATCATTCACTTCTACCTTCAATTCGCCTTGATATTGGGGAGTTCATTCCAATCCAATCCTACTTACCAAACGAGGCCTAAGGATAAGGATAAAATAGAAAGATATCTTGGAATCAAAGAGTGAGAATGTACCACTTCCATTCTTGTTCAAGATAGAGTAGCAATTCATCATAGAAATTTGGGAGCCAAGTAGAGAATAGAATTGTGGGAGCAGTTGGCTGAGACTCATTAGCACCGGATTGCCTTTCAAATTGAGACTTCTCAGTTGCAAGTTTATTAGGCGGTGGTTGCTTTGCGTCAAAATCTTCCCATAGCTGCTTTATGGGCTTTAGGTGAACTTTTGTATAATGCAACTCCATCGACTTGAACCTCCCAATTCGAATGAGAATCCCACGCAAATCTTGAGCAATTTCGACCTGTAAAGACGTATCAAGCGTCATTTTTTCATCTAGAGTCTAGCCACAAAAAAACAGGCTATCGGGTTATAATAGAAAGGAAGCAATTCAATAAGAAAAATGTTATGAATTGTGACCTTGCGATTGGATATTGCGTCGGTAAGACGTGGTTGCACCATTGAATCAAGCCTATCCTCTAAGACCTCAAGTTGCTTCCTCACATTAGCAAATTCAGCAACCTAAAAATCACGGATTTGATCATCGATGTCTCCATTATGACGAAATATATACAAAAAATGTACTATGGTACTGAATCAACTACAAAAATATAAATCTTTAAAAACATAATATGCAGCTTCCATTACCTCCCCAACAGCAGACAAGCAATGCCTCATGTTGGCTAAAGTTTCGGCCACGCGAGGAAGATCACCGCTTGCAAAAACATCCTCCACCGTCGCACTCAGTTGAGTTAACCCAGCAGCATCTTGCAATGTCTCGTATGCAGCTTCCATCCTCTGCTTCACAATATCGACTTTCGCAAGCGCCGCTATAGATTCAGCTGAAGATCCCTCTGCCTGCACAATGCATATTATTGATTGATTGTTCAATTCCCAAATAATCCCAAATCCCAATTCAATTATCCCACATTTTCTCAGCAACCAAACAAGAGTATAACAGACAGAGGAGGCTGGTAACGGTAACCTACCTTCTTGAGCTTGTCGAGAATGGAGGACACGGCGGAGCGGAGCGATACGGCATCATCGCGGAGGCGGACAACGTCACGTGTGGCACGTGGAACGCGGAGGAGGGCCGAGGCGCTCTGCTCCTCGAGCGAAGCTGCGATCTCCTCCGAGACCATCTGGAGCTTCATCTCGAGATCCACCATGTGCTTGTCTACCGAGTCCTGCGGGTGCCGGGCCTGGCACGCCGAGTTCACCCACTTCTTCGGGTCGAAGTTCGGGTCCGAGAACGGACCCAGATCCAGCATCATTGCTTCCCGCGCTCACTGACTCGGTTCCAAATCGGACGGATCGACTCGGTACCGAATTGCCAACTGCCGAGTCTCAAGCTTTTTTCTTTTTTTGGGAAAAAGTTTCAAGCTTTGGGAGTTACTTCTCTACTGCTCTGAATCATCCGAATTCCGATCCCGAGGAGATGAAGAAGAAAGAAGAAGGGCCAATTGGCAAAAACATTCCAATACGACACCAGAGTTTGGGGTCGGTTTGTGAATAAGGATAAATATGTAATGACGATTTTGCCCTCATGTAAAAGTGCAGGCCTATTTGACGTTGTTGTTCAATCATGTCCGTTATTTTCGTTGTTTTATTTTTGTGATTTAGTCGTTTTATGATTAGTTTGGGAAGTGTTTTTAAATAATTGTAAGCGTTTTTAGAAAAAAATATATTTTTGAAATCAATCATTAGTAAAATTGTAAGTTAATCTTATAAAAACACTTAAAATATTTTCTATAAAAAGCATATAACTATAATTTTTTTTTAAATCCAAAAATATTTTCTCTAAAAACAATTTCAACTGCCCTTAATCACGTAACGGTGGAATCTTCATTCATAAAATTTTTTAATCATGTTAACATATGGCTTACAACTATTGTGAAGTAATAGTAAATGGAACTTTAACAAATCATTATCGTTAAAATTCAAATTTTGAAACTCATTTTATTAGTTTTCCGATATTAAAAGCTCAGGTAAAATCCAAATTGGCTTGTTTGCTTGCTCTCCACACTTTTGCCCCCTTATTTAAATACGTCCCTCCAATTTAGGTGCGAGATTTGCTCTCGAAATTAAATCTGGTTTTGTTTTCGTGCTCTTCAAGCTATTTTTATATCTTTGGAGTTCCAATGGCGTCCTCGCTTGCCCTCAGGCGACTTTTCCCCAACTTCAAGTTCCTCGCCGCGGATATCTCCCTCAGTCGCCCAAATCCAATCGCTGTAGCCACCCGCTCGGGCTTTGCTGCCTCCCGGAGGTACTTCTCTAACCCCGGCGGAGTTGATGGAGACGAGGATTGGTACGTGCGCGAGACGGATGAGGGTTATTACGTGCGAATGGAGATGGAGGGGCTTGATAAAGAGGACGTGAAGGTGTCGGTGAACGTGGAGGAGAACACTCTCAGCATCAAAGGCGAGGGCGGGTTCTGCAGCTTCCATCACCTGCCGGAGTTATGCAAGACTGACGGCGTGAAGGCGGAGATGAAGAACGGCGTGCTCAAGGTGGTTGTTCCGAAGGTCCGCGAACAGGACAGGGCTGAGTTGATTCATGTCAAGGTTGAGTAGTTTTGTAGAAACATATATACTAATTGGCAAATTGATTGCTTGCTCTTTTTAAATACATACACGTACTTATTGGTTTCTTTGATGTTTGAGATTGGATGAATGCTCATGTTTTGAGATTAAGGTCAGGAATTAATTACGATTTGGATTGGCTCATAATCGGGTAGCGATAACGAAACTAAACAAGATCAAGTTGCTGTCTTAGACAACAGTTAGGCGGTGATTTCGCTGAGTTGCAGCGTAATTAGCAGTCGGATGATAATCTTGAAGTGCAACATTAGCAAAACAGTGATTAATTATGTATGAGTGGATCTCGATTGCGGAGTTGAGTAGTTCGAGTTTTGCAGCATTTGAGTGAATCATGAGGCGCCGGTGGAGAAAAGAATCATAGGCAAAGGCAACCTCATGCTTCTGGTCGGATGTTATTTCTTTCACATGACCAACTCCAGCAGCTGCTGCATGAACAAGGACCGTGTGCCCGGGTTCAACCTGTACATCAACACTAAAGTTAAGACGAAGTTTGAAATTCTTACAAATTTGTAACATTAGAAATAGGAAATATGAGAGACCTGACAATCGTGTTATGTTTGCCATATTCGTGTCGTTTTCGGAAGATACCAGTATCTTAACGGATCGTGACGTGTGACGTATCAAACCCGCTAAAATGAACTGATAATATGACTCGACCCAAACTCAACTGTTGCTCAATGTCAGGGATGCAATTGTAACGAAGCCATGTATATCCCTCAAAATAAAATATACATGGGTTCTTAAAATTAAACAGAAAAAGCAACGAAAAGGCCGGCTGGGAACCGACGGATTACATGAAGCAGATGGACCAAAATCAGAACAACAAAACGAGAACAACCGAGGTCCAATTTAATCCTTGGAATCCTATTTCCTTTGGAAGTATAATATTTTTGTGTATGAATAGGGCATGTAGGAGGCAGATCTCTCTTCCTGTCAATTAAAAGTTTAAAACCCTAACAGCAAATCCTGCCCTACCCAATCATGCCAAGGGAATCTATGGATCCAGGTCCGTTTTCTTATTAAAACTATTGATTTGATTACATAATTTTTTTTGTTTAGTTTGTGTTCAGTTAGTACTTTTTAATTTTATATATTTTGTGATTAGGAGATAAAACACTGTTAATTTGTATATTTGTTTAGTTAGTGAAGTTGTGTACGTTGATCAAAGAATATAGGAACGTCGGTCTAATTCTTCATCATCAGCTCAGCTGACTAGTGTTTTTTATCTTTTGGTTCATGCCAGATTGGGTTGCGTTGTCTAGAGAGCTTTTAAATTTAGTTGTAGAGAGACTGGAGACGCCAAAAGAATTTAGCTTGGTTTGCAAGTCATGGCGTTTGGCTGCAAAGGATATACAGACCCATTGTGCCGTCACGACAACCCCAATGATCTTCATTTCTTCTCACACAGAGTCACAGACAAGGATAAGTGGCATTTATACAATCCCTTGGATGACAAGGTTCTTAAAACCGAATTCAATTTGAGAAGACATGAACGAATTTTGTGGGTCTTCAAAAGGATGGTTAATCGCTGTCAATGGACGTCGAACTATATCACTAATAAATCCTTTCCTTACCACTGAAAAGTCAATAGTTCGCCTTCCTCCATTGAACCCCCAAAGTTGGGTCAGGTTCAACATGAAAGTTATTATGTCTACCAGGCTACAAGTTCAGCGGATCCAATATCAGATGCCGAAAACTGCATTATTATGGTCATGTGTGAGATGTACAGTGCTTTTCTTCGACTGAACAAAGTAAGTGGAGTTATGCCCATGAAACGGTTGACATAAAATGGTGGTGTTGCTTCAAGATGTTGTTTAATTTGAAGACAGATTCTATGCTGTTTATGTTTATGGTAAACCCTATTCTTTTGATGCTATTACTACTGATCAGTCAATCTCGGATATGAAAGTGGTTGTACGCGAATGTGGAAGGCAGCACGATGGCTATCATGTCAAGATGTATCTTGTGGTTTGTAATGAGAAAACAATACTGATGGTTCAAATGTGCAGGGATGGTTTTGACGATCATCGGAAACTAAAATTCAGAGTATTTGAAAACTAGATATCATCAAGGGTGAGTGGACGGAGAAGAACACTTTAGGTGACGTTGCTTTGTTTGTGTGTTATAACTCTTCAATATCTGTTTGTGCTACAAAGTCGGGATATCGACCAAATTGCATGTACTTCTTTAATGACGATGTTCGCGATGAAAGAGGCCTTAAACTGCCCGGAGCTTATGATTGTGGTGTTTACAACGTCGAGGAAACGAGGCTTTTGGAAAATCCTTGCCATGCACGGAGATGCTGCGACTCTAATGAGGTAGACCGTTGTACCTTCGATACGGATCGTACCAACTTTTAACTTGTAAAACAGTAGCTTTTTGTTTCTCTTGGTTTTCTTGGATATATTTTGTAACATCCCAATCCCTCAGGGAGTGGATCCTGTAAGCTTATATGTATATTATCATCTCTACCTAGCACGAGACTTTTTAAGAGTTGATTGGCTTCGAGTTTCATCGGAACTCCGAAATTAAACGAGTTCGCACGAGAGCAATCCCATGATGGATGAAGTTCTTATGTGAGTTCCTATAAACAAAATCATGAGGGAGTGGTCGGGGCCCAAAGCGGACAATATCGTGCTACAGTGGAGTCGAGTCCGGGATGTGGTGGGGGCCCGGGCCAGGATGCGACATATTTGATATATGGATTTGGAACAATATGGTTTTAATTTGTAATTTGCAAAAATTATTATTTATCTGCTAAACTTTCATTTCATGGTTTAGATTACAATAATCTCATAAATAAAATCAGGTAAAATATTGCATCACGTGTTACTTAATTAACGACCAACAACAGTAATTAAAAAGCAAAGAATGTCGACTCCCCTCACCCGCAATTTCAATGGTCCACGATCTATTCACTCCCACCTACACAAAGCGCAATATAATCCCCTGCAATCTCATGTTTAACTTAACGTCCAACAAAGGTAATCATTATTATATAATAAAAAATTTCGTTTGCAGTTATGGATGCGGAGCTCCATTGCAAACTTCAGAGCCGGCCGCTCCGGGTTATTTGGACCCGGAGACGTATGCATTGGTATAGATTATGTGTATTTGGGCTGCCATTTGGCTGTGTATTTGTTTGGAATGTTTGATTTTTTAAGCAAGAAAAGCACCTTAATTTTGAGTGCGAAGTGGTTTTGTTGACGCTCCATAGATGTAAAGAATTTTTTCTTTTCCTTACAAAATTTGAATGTGCAGAAGAAGAAACACCGCCAACTTGAATTTAGTATCTTACGACTATATGATTTCATAACTTTATTAAACTTATTTTTTAGATCACCTTTTTCATATTGAAATAGGATCCTCTTCTGATCCGTTCCATTCGGATTCTCCAAGTCCTCAATTCTGGAGCTTTAGAATATTCAAAAAAAAAAAAAAATTCTTGGATCACGAATTTTGTAGAGAGAAATAGATAGATGGAGGTGGAGAACAAAAGACTAAGTAGGTAGAGAAGAAAGAAGATGAACATGAGAAGTTGAAGGCAAAATTTTTATTATTGATCTCAGGTCGTTCGATTTTCATATGAACAAGCAAGATTGAATGACCTTGAGGATCCGGATGAAAGGAATCTGAAGATGGTCCTAGATTGAATGCTTTCCAATAATTGAGATTCTCTCCTAATCTTTTCTATGCAGATTCTCTCCTAATCTTTTCACGTGAAGCGAGCTAAGTATCACTCTAAATATACATGCCATTACACAACGGACTATTTAAAGCAGATGGGCCAAAATCACAAAAAACAAAACGAGAACAACCGAGGCCCAATGTTAACCTCGGAATCCTATTCCTTTTGGGAGTATATATATTTTTTTTATCAGAAAATATTTTGTATATAACTAGCGGATATATTTTTCTTCCTGTCAAATAAGACCATGACTTGGTGAGAGAGGATTTTGTTGTTGATGTCGTCGTTAAAAATTAAAATAATAAAATTATTCTGTGTGCTAGAATCTATGGATCGAGGTATGTTTTCTTATTGAAACTGTTGATTTGATTACATAATTTTTTTTTTTTTATGTATTTCATTAAGTGTTTAAAATATTTGTATCAATGAAAATATCGATATGCAAATTTGTGAAAACATCGATAGATATATCGATATCGATTGCCTTAGATGAAAATTATGAAAATTTAAAATAAAACTTTGGAATGTCAAACACTGATTTAGACGAAACATAAGAGTTTTTCTTCCATGTTTAACCGATATGTCGAGAATTTCAAACACTGGTTGCATTAGCGTTTTTAGATTTTTCTTTTTTATTTTGGTCTAATTCTTCATCATCAGCTGACTTGTGTTTTTTTATCTTTTGGTTCGAGTCAGATTGGGCTGCGTTGCCTAGAGAGCTTTTAAATTTAGTTGTAGAGAGAACGGAGTCGCCAAAAGAATTTAGCTTTGTTTGCAAGTCCTGGCGTTCGGTTGCGAAGGATACACATAGCTATTGCGCCATGACGACAAACCCATTGCTCATGATATCTTCTCAATCATATTACAAGTGGAGTTTATACAATCCGGTGGATGACAAGGTTCTTAAAACCCAATTAAATTTGGCAAGACAACGATTTTGCGGGTCTTCAAAAGGCTGGTTAATCGTTGTGGATAAGAATCGTCTTGTATCGCTAATAAATCCGTTCTTTAGTAACGATGAAAAGAAAATAATTCGCCTTCCTCCACTGAGCCCGCCAAGTTTGATTCGGCTTCGACGTGAAAACTATTTTGTCTACAAGGCTACAATTTCAGCAGATCCAATACTAAATGCCGATAACTGCATTGTTACAGTGGTCTATGAGGGCATCTGCCAATTGGCTTTTCTTCGACTCAACAAAGACAGTCAGTGGACTTATATCCTTGAAAAGGTTGACAGAGGATGGTGGCGCACGGTTGAAGAAGTTGTTCAATTTGAAGACAGATTCTATGCTGTGGATTTGTATGGTAAAGTCTTTTCTTTCGACGTTACTACTCCGTCTGTCGCACCGGTGAAAGTGGTCGGACGCGAATTTGACGGGGAGAACTGTTATGTCACGAGATATCTTGTGGTTTGTAATGAGAAAACAATACTGATGGTTCAAAGGTGCATGGTTGGTCTTGACGGTCACGAGACAAAAAGAATCAGTGTCTTTGAACTAAATATCAGCAAGGGTGAGTGGACGGAGAAGAACAGTTTAGGTGACGTTGCTTTGTTTGTGGGTGATAATTCTTCAATATCTGTTTGTGCTTCAAAGTCGGGATGTCGAGCAAATTGCATATACTTCATTCATGATAATGTTGAAGGAGGGTTTGGACCACGCGGAGCTTATGATTATGGTGTCTACAACGTCGATGAAAAGAGGTTTTTAGAAAATCCTTTCCATAGAGATGCTGGGATTCTGATGAGCAAGACCGTTGTATCTCCGATATGGATTGCACCAACTTATAATTTGTAGAACAATATTTTTTGTTCTTCTTGGTTTTCTTGGATATATTTGATGTATGGATTTGGAACATTATGGTTTTAATTTGTAACTGCACTATTGAATTGCTGTTTTTGTGTTTTGCAACTCTGTTGATGGGTTGTTTCGCATGGTCCTGCAAGCCAATGAATAGTACTATTATTTAGATATGTCATATGAACCATCACCAATGCCGTAAACTTAAGGAGGGAAATTCATTCCTCCCCAATCCAGTCGACAGAATGCCATTCACCGATGGGGTGTGTCCTCCGTCTGGCAGATTCAAGCTTAATGTGGATGGAGCTTGGGATCAAGCAAACAGTGTTGGTGAGTTGGAATTGCCGTCAGGAACTCTGAAGGAAGTTTTGTTGGTGAAGATTAATTGACAGTTTTATCTGTTGGTTCATGTCAGATTGGGCTGCGTTGTCTAGAGAGCTTTTAAATTTAGTTGTAGAGAGACTGGAGACGTTGCTTTGTTTGTGTGTTATAACTCTTCAATATCTGTTTGTGCTTCAAAGTCGGGATATCGAGCAAATTGCATATACTTCTCTTGGTTTTCTTGGATGTATTCGTGTTGTCGTTTGGTTGAGTATTTGGTTGGAATGTTTATTTTTTTAAGCAAGAAAAGCAGTTTAATTTGAGTCCGAAGTGGTTTTGTTGACGCTCCATAGATGTAAAGAATTTGTGCTTTTGCTTACAAAATTTGAATGTGCAGAAGAAGAAACTCCACCAGCTTAAAAGCGTTAAACTTGGAAGCTTGAATATTAAGAAAAAATTCTGGAGCTTTTTCATTAGTTGATGAAACTTGAATTTAGTTTCTTACGACTAAATGATTTCATAACTTTATTAAATTTATTTTTGAGATCACCTTTTTTATATTGGAATAGGATCTTCTCTTGATCCGTTCCATTCGGATTCTCCCAAGTCCTCAATTTTGGATCACGAATTTTGTAGAGAGAAATAGATCAATGGAGATGGAGAACAAAAGACTGAGGAGGTAGAGAGGAAAGAGAGAGAAGAGGTAAGAATTTTTATTATTAATTTTAGGATGTTCGATTTTTGCGTGAGCGGACAAGATTGAATGATCCCAAGAATCCGGAGGAAACAAATATGGAGAAGATCCTAAATTGAATGTTTTTTTAAGAACTGAGATCCTCTCGGAATCTCCTCTATGCAGACCTTCGGTATCAATTAAGACTGGCTGTTGATACAAGATCATGCGGGTAGAATTCAATTTTAATTTTTTAACAATTTTTCAAGCAAAGCGAGTTATGTATCATCCAAAATAGAATGAGGATCCTCTCCGGATTCTCTTTGTGAGGATCCTGAGAATCATCTAATCACATCTATTCATCGTACATCGTTAGGGGAGGTGCCAAAGTTGATGGATGAAATGCAAAATTTTTCAGCTTAATTATCAAATATTGACTTCACCTATCGGGATCCTATAAATTACGTTATTACTTTAAACAAAAATTTGGATTAAGCTCTCTAATACGGCTCCAAAGTCCTTTCGTTTTTTGTTACAGTACAAATTACATGCTCACAATTGATCTCATTACGTGTTAAAAAAACAAGTTCTAAGAACCCTAATAAAAGTTACAGTAATAACCAACCAATGGTGTCTCGAGACCCAACAATTCAAGGACTTACCTACACTTCACGTAAGCATTCCAAATCAAACATGAGCAGATCCTTGTATGCGGAACTTAAGGACTTATAGATTTAGCCTGTTAAAGCGAGATACAGATTCTTGACTCGTATAAAGTGAGTTAGTAAAATAAACTAATAAGGATTACAAAATTTAAAATAAATAGTCCAGATATTTGAATTCATCAGCTCGGACAATCCCAAACACACAACCACTATAGTTTGTGATTGCTAACCTAGTGGATTATCAATTAATGCGACAGTAACAAAGGACTAGGGGTGGGTTCAAAAAACCGAAAACCGAACCGAACCGAAACCGAAAAAACCGAACTGAACGAAAAAACCGAACCGAATTGAAAAAACCGAACCGAACCGAACTCTTTTGGTTTGGTTCGGTTTTGGTGGTCTAGAAACCGAATCAAACCGAACCGAACCGAAATAATTAAATTAATATTTTTTAATTTTTATTTATTTAATTATTTGATTTTATTATATTAGAATATGATACTTGGACTGCTGCTTTGGTAGGACTTGTTTGCTTTCCAATTCAAATTGTCTTCTCAGCTTCTCCATCTACAACAAAAATTAGAACTTATACCATTACATGCAATATTTCTAGTTTATATCATTAAGTGCAACACATATATAAGAACACATATCTCAACTGCACTGCAGTTGATTAGGGAAAGCAAACAGCGTATAAAAGTCTCATGAGTTTATTAAACACTACGAGATCAAAAACAAAATTCAAACTTTCTCACCTATGGCCAAGTATAGTAGATTCCGTGGCCTAACAATTTTGAAAAGTAATTCAAAAATATTGATGAACACCTCTTCAAAATTTGCTGGTGGTAGAAGCTAAACACATAATGTAGAAATTATATTATGTAACCACATATATGGATAAAAAAAATTCGGACCATAAAGATAAAGAAAATATAAAAAATTGTTACCTAGACAATAATCAAAATAAATAGTATATTATAGAATGTTTATCTTATTGCTAGTGAAGAATACATGTATATAGAGAGAGAGAGAGAGAGAGAGAGAGAGATTGAGAGAAAGAGAGGAATGAATAAGGTCGTACTCCATCATCATCGTCTAAAAAGAAATCTATTTACAGTTAAACTTTAAACCCAAAATATTTTAAAAAAACATTTATGTTATAATTCTAGTTGAACTTTAAATGTTTATTTTCATTATCTTTAAGTCTAGTCAGAATATTTATGTTATGATTTTGTTGGATATGTTAAAATTTAAGATTTCAAAATTTTTCATTTAAAAAAAAAAAACCGAAACCGAACCGGAAAAAACCGAACCGAAAAAAAACCGAACCGAAAAAAACCGAAAAAAAATTGAACCGAACCGAAATTTCGGTTCGGTTTCGGTTTTAGCAAAAAACCGAACCGATTTAAACCGAACCCACCCCTAGTGACTAGCATAGTTTTCGGTTCGGTTTCGGTTTTAGCAAAAAACCGAACCGATTTAAACCGAACCCACCCCTAGTGACTAGCATAGTTGGGCCCCAAATTAGTCCAATCTGAAACACTTCTGAAACGTCGAAACAAGAAAATGAAACTTCCAAGTGCCACATTCCTCCACAGTCGTATCAATTGTCCCGTGGAGACAGACGAACGTTCCAGTATGGGCTAAGCGCGACGTGTCACGTGTCGCCAAAGAAGCGCATTGTTTTAGTGGCTTAAAACGCCACCCCTTAACGGAACCGGATCACCTCCATATCCATATATACTGAGTCTGTTGAGCAGGCAATTTTGACCGTTGAAATTTGATCTAACGGCTACAATTATTATAACTTTTAGAGAGCATCATGTTTGTAGCTGTTAGATCAAATTTCAACTTCCCGGATCGCTTGCTTAGCAGGCTCAGTTTTATTGGATCTGGAGAGGATCCGGTTCCCCATTAACCATTGACTTCGCCACGTCATCTAAACGTGTGTTGGCGACGTGCATTAACTTTTGAACGCAGATCATCTCCGGATCTGTGCAACCAGAGCCTGGGGATCAATGGATCCGGACCATTAAAATTTGATCTAACGATTATAATTATTATAACTTTTAGAGGGGCTCCCTGTTTGTAGTCGTTGGATCAAATTTTAATGGTCTGGATCCATTGATCCCTGGGCTCTAGTTGCACAGATCCGGAGAGGATCTGTGTTCTTAACTTTTAAATAATAATTGCATCCACTAAGTAATACTTGCTTCCTTGAATGGGAGAATGAAAATATTTACATGTTATTCTCCGTCATCTTATGTTTTGACACAAGAATTTGGTTATTTCTTCAATTAACAGAGGGTTTTAATAGAAGAACCAAAATAATTGACTATAGACAATCTCATAAACCACTTATTTCTATTTTAAATCTCAGGACATAATGAGAAGTTATTCTAAGCTCAAGGACTATTTTGGCTAAAAGCCTATAAATTTTTTGTTATTTATACGACCATTTTCAAAAGGATAATGCTAGGGATATTAAATTTCAAAACTAAATTTTACAAACTAAATGATATGATTGTTGATTAACGTGCTTATTTTATATAGGTAACACATCATTTAGTTTGCAAATTCAATTCAAATTTTTAATATCCCTAGCATTTCCCTTTTTAAAATGTAAATAAAAATAAATATTTGTGCATTGTAATTGGTGAATTAATGAGATCCATGAAACAAAATAATTAGAAAAATTAATTGACAACACATTTTTTTATGTCAATCCACAAACAATTGACATATTGGCTGGAACTTCTTCTTGCCTTCAAATTTGCATAAGTGGTGTTCCACTAAGAATTCAATATCTTCTTTGGAGATGCTTAAAAATTTTAGGAATATTTTGGATGCGGTCCCTAATCACTAATGTACATTGATTGAAACCCTATTAGTTTTTAGATTTTAATCAAAGTCCCTTGACTTTGTACACATCAACATATTAGCATTAATCAATTTCCATGTCAACTATTTTATATTTTGAATTAAACATTATATTAAATATTGTAACATAGAGCAATTAAATAAAATAAATTACCACATTTATGGATATAAAATCCCATAAGATTTGAAATTTAACTTTTATGGGATTAAACAACAAACTCTACCATTAGAAAACCTTAAACCAATTAAAAATTGGTGATTAAAATGTGGAAAATAAGTTATGAAAAGAATTGTTTTGATTTATTGAATATCATGATAAAAGATAAATGTTCCCATAAGAATGTACCCATGTACAATTATAGTAATTCACAAGAATGTACCTATATACAATTTCAACATTAAAACCCATATGTGACAACAACAAAAAAACAATGTTCCCATATAAACTCTTAATGTAAAAATTGATTAAGGATAGAAAAATGGAAGCAAACCATAAGTGAGAGGTCTTAGGTTCGATTCTCGCCAAAGACGAGTTTGAACCACATTATTGCTAGCCCATTGTGAGGCTAAGCCCACCCTTCTCCCTTTAGTGTAGATAATATCGTTTATTAAAAAAAAATTACTTAAGGGTACATACTATATAAATCTTATAGGAAAAAGTTATACATATATGGGTACAAAATAATTTAGAAGAAAAAGTTTCATGTACCCAATGAAATTAAAATTGCGTTCATAGCAATATAATGGTCATTTGTTATGATTTTGCAATATGATGGTCTTGGAGAAAAAGTAAGTTCGAAATTTTGTTGGCAAAATTTAATTTGAAGATACATATTCAATATAATAATGTTGAATTTGAATATAAACATAAATTTGAGTGAGAGAATTTTGGGATTTTCAGTTACAAATGTGATAATGTAATATAAATTATAAATTAAAATTTGTAAAACAAATAAAAAGATGACATAAAAGTATTTTAACAGTAAAATGTTGAGGTGTACAAAGTCAAGAGGCTTTGACCAAAAACTGAAAACCAATAAGGTTTCAATCTATGAACATTAGTGATCAAGGACTGAATCCTAATTTTTTCAAAATTTTATTCTTCGAAATGTATGAAAGAGAATGACAATGTGAATAATAGGTAACATATTTTTAATAAATTGTTCATTCATTTAATACATTTCGATGCCAAAGAGATATATTCGATAATAAAATTTATAGAATAAAATGAAGGTGCAATTATCAGAGCTGGCTTCTCTGCCCTCCCACTTCCTATACACTCTCATTCCCTCCTATTTGTGTGGTTACGGTTAAACCACGTCAACATTTTATATTATTATTGTTTTTTGTCTTATTATTTCTATAAAAAATTAATATAAAATGTTAACGTGACTTAATCGTGACCGTACAAAATAGATGGGTATGAGAATGTATGGAAAGTTGAAGGGCAGAGAAGCCGAGTCCGCAATTATCAGTCATAAGTTGCGTGTCATCTAGTCTTCATAGGCCCGGAATTTCGGCAGAGTATAAACGCAGCACGTCAGGTATAATATTCCATCTGGATATGCGAATATCCTTTTCATGATCCGCATTCCGCCGCATGCTGCAGCTCTATTTGTGTTGTCGTAGGACAGTGGGCTGACGATTGCAGCACTTACTGAGTTGTTGGAATTACGTTTTTGCCACCCCTGTTTGGGGTGGTGACTTTTAATCAATTTAACGAAATTGCCCTTAGTTGATGAATGTCCGCTTTAGATGGGTTCATATTTTCTTTGTTTTTTATTTTTAGGCAATGATTGGTTGCGTGACATGAAAAACAGGTTCATATTTTCTTAGCTTTTTAGTCAAAATGGTAATTGAAATTTGTATAACTCCTTATTTTGATTCCTAAGATTTAAAATCAATAGAAGTAATCATTGAGTTTGTCCATCATCAATCATTTTGATCTATCTATTAAAAATCTCCATTAAATAAGGCTAAAATGACAAAAATACCCTCAATTTTGTCAAACCATTTAGCCCATTGTTCATTAAATTGAGGGTATTTTTGTTATTTTGATCCTTATTTAATATAATTTTTCATAGAAATACCAAAATGATTGATGGTGGACAAACTCATGAACAATTTCTATTGATTTCAAATCTTAAGGACCAAAGTGATGGGTTATGCAAATCTCAGATATCATTTTGACTAAAAAACCCATTTTCTTTATTCCCTTGTGTGGGTTGTGAAGGTTCTAAAAGACGCTAGGCGCTAGTCGGGCGGCGGGCTGGGGCCTAGCGCATAGGCAGACTAGATGAATTTAAGTAAATCTATTGTATTTCGTGTAAATAAGTGTCTGTTTAAACTTAAAATATATATAATTTCATCATAAACTATAAAATATAATGACATATATATTATGAAGTATTGGAACATAATGAAAACATGGGAAACAAACATATAATGTGTGTTTATTTAAGTGCTCAATAAGTCTCTTACAATTTATTGGAAACAATAAAATGCAAAAGGAAAGTTATCTATTTTCTATCTAAGTGAGTTGTAACCTAGGGCGGGTTTGGGCGAGCTAGGTGGTCTATGTGGTTTAGGCGGGCGCCTCAGCACACTCAGTAAGTCTAGGAGCCATTTCTTAATTTTCAAACGCCTAGGCATTAATCGGGATGGTGGCCAGCCGATTAGAGCCTATGCGGAGATTTTTAGAACAGCTTGTGAGATCACATTGTTCTATATCTTCTTCAAAAGTTAATTGATTTTTTAGGGTTAGAAAAAAAAGGTTGGGTAACTGTCTAAAAGTTGATTTGGAGTTGCTTAAATTTTTTTTAAAGTTTGGGCGTTAATTGTGTTTGGTAGATAAAACAATTCTTTTTCCCTTTCAAAATTATGGGTTCAAAATAGCAGAAAGCAACTTTACACATATTTATCAAGAAGCGTTTTTTTCATTAGACGTAGGTGAATAATATCAAAGGAAAACTAATGAAAAGGGCTTGAAAATTTTGAGTTTTAATGATAAGGACAAAATAAAGGGTAAAGTGAATAGTACCAGGATTGACTTTTTAGTGTAAAAATGTGGTTTTTCGTTAAAATGAACAGTACCGGGAGTTTTTCGTTAAAGTTCCTTAATATCAATTAATGAAACTCTATATTGACAATCCTACCCATATCTTATTTTTTGCTAAAAGCACTTGTAGCACTATAGTTTTCCAAACATTTATTTTTTTTTCACAGTTGTTTATTTTCATAACACAATGCAAAAACAATATAAAAAAAAACATAGTAACTCCAAACTAGTCCTAGGTGTTTTAGAGGGTGGACACGGTTTCAATATGTGACTATCGATTGTAAAAAGTAATTTACTTACGATAAAAGTTAGATTCGTTTGAAAAAATTGCAATGTGGCAATGAAGGTGACGAGGATGAAAATGAAATCCAACATTCACTTTGTTTTATTTATGTTCTCATATTGTATGTGTAAGACACAATCTAATTAAGAATTCCCAAGTACGAATAATATTTTAAAAAAAAAAGTTACATTGCAAATTCACTTTATATTGTGAGAAAAGAAAAAGCAACCAATGTTTTTAAGAATTATTGTCAAACTATGATTTGGAATCTCGGATTGATGTGTGTATGCCATTATTGCTTTTATAGGTATTATTATTATTATTATTTAGTATGCCATTATTGCTTTTATAGGTATTATTATTATTAGGCCAAATTGGATTGTTCATCCCCGTGGTCATAAGACACTTGCATGATGACCCCCGTGGTGAAAAAACTATGAATTAAACTCCTGTGGTCTAGAATGTTAGCAAATTTAGTCCAAAAGTAAGATTTTTGTTAAAGGACTATTAAAAGTTGGGGTAAAACTGTATTTTTAGTTCCAATTGACATTGAATTGGGGCTTTTTTTTATTTAAAAAATTAAGCATTATTTTTTTTGTTAATTGTTATAAAAAAATTATTTATTTTAAATGTCAATTGGAACTGAAAATACAGTTTTAGCCATACTTTTAACAGTTATTTAACAGAAATCTTACTTTTGGACTAAATTTGCTAACATTCTTGACCACATGGATTTAATTCCTAGTTTTTTCATCACAGGGGTTATCATGCAAGTTTTCTATGACCACGGGGATGAATAATCCAATTTGGCCTATTTTATTATTTAGTGGTTATGTGGTATCCGTCTTAGATTCAATATTCAGTTTGAGGTGCATATTGTTTTAATACATCTGCCTCTTCAAGTTGGATTTAATTGGATTTTTTTAAAGTTTTCTCAGGATTATTTATAAATCTGTTTGAGGTGTCACATGTTGCCAAAGGAGTGCATCGTTTTAGTGGCTTAAAACGCCGAGTTCGGATCCTCTTTGTAAGGATTTCGAGAATATATGAATCGTGTCCGTTCATCGTGCATCGTATGATCAGAAATCATTTTAAATATTTTTATTTAAAAATAAACATAAATTGTGACAAAAACTGACCGCATAGTATACGATAAATGAACACGATTCACGGATCCTCATGATCCTCACCAAAAGAATCCGAAGAAGATCCTGTTGGTAAAACACCACCCAATAACCATTGACTTTGCCATGTCATCTGAACGTGAGTTGGCGACGTGCATTAACTTTTAAATAATAATTGCAACTGCTAAGTAATACTTGCTTCCTTGACTAGGAGAATGAACATATTTACATGGTATTCTGTCATCTTATGTTTTGACACAAGAATTTGGTTATTTCTTCAATTAACATAGGGTTTTAACAGAAGAACCAAAATGATTGACTGTAGACAATCTCATGAATCACTTATTTCTATTTTAAATCTTAGGCCAAAATGAAGAGTTATTCTAAGCTCAAAGACTATTTTGGCTGAAAGTCTATATTTTTTTGTTTGTTATAATAATATTTATACGATCATTTTCAAAAGGATAATGCTAGGGATATTAAATTTCAAAACTAAATTTTACAAACTAAATGATGCAGTTGTTGATGACTGAATTATTAAGTGTTGATTAACGTGTTTTTTTTCCTATAGGTAACACATCATGTTTGCAAATTCAATTCAAAAATTTAATATCTCTAGCATTACCCTTTTTAAAATGTAAATAAAAATAAATATTCGTGCATTGTAATCGATGAATTAATGAGATCCACAAAACAAACAAATTATAAAAATTAATTGACAGCACATTTTTTTTTATAAAAATAAATACGCACAATCCAATTAAATCCAACTTGAAGAGGCATATATGTGTATGACATAAATCAGACAATGAAAGGTCAAAATATTTACTTTGTTTATTTGGTAAAATAGTTCAACGAATTCAACAATTTAAAATTTTAGTTCATGCTTCGGTGCATAATAGGATTATCCAGTGAGCGATCCACTTGTTTCATCATTGAGATTATATGCCAAGAATAAATATTAGGACAACGGTGTCGTTTGATGGGCTAGCCGTTGGACCAGTCCAGGACATGGAACCAGCATCCTATTAGAGGAAAATTAATGAAAAGTCCCCCAAAAAATTAGTTTTAACAAAAAATGACAAATAAAAGTATAGTAAATAATATCAGGGAAAGGTAAAAATGTGGTTTTTCGTTAAAAGTGAACAGTACCGGAAGTGTTTCGTTAAAATTCTCATATTCTAGATGTGTTGCTTCTGTATGCATATTTGTATGTGTCGTTTTAATAATTAAATTTTTTTTAAATAAAAAAACCGGAGAGATTCTAGACCATGGGATTGTAATCACGTGTCGCTATACAAAGTAATGAGATACTTGTGTTAAAAAATTAACAATTTAAAAAATAAAACGTTTCACCATTTATATAATAATACGTGGTGTGCCACCCATATTTCAAGACAATGAAAAATTTCTCCAAAAACTGTGTCCGTGTGTTAGCGTTTTTTCCAAAAGAGTAATGGTATACTTATCACATATTGTACCATATCTCTACTAAAAGTATGGCCCACAACACATGTAAGTCTCATCTGTATTAATAAGCGAGATGGTACGACCGTGCACATGTGTAGTAAGACTAATATTTTTGTTCATGAAACCAATGAGTAACGATACACTTAACACATATTTGTACCATATTTCTAATATAAAAAGAGCACACTAATATATGTGGATCTTATTTCTAAAAATATAATACAATAATTGTATAAATATGTGATAAAATTAGTATTTTTTTAAACGAATTTGGAGCCTACTAAAGTCAAACGCATCCCATTTTGTGGCGTAGATTTCAACAGGCAAGACTTGTTCAGATTTAAATTTAATCTCGATTATTTCAACTCCTTTATTGGTTCTGCAACCATATAAGGTAAATAACTTGTCGTTTTTACAAAATGTTTCGTGAAGGGACCTGACTTCTTTGCCCTTTTACTTTCCATACACTTTTATTCCTTCTATTTTGTACGATCACGGTTAAATCACGTTAATATTTTATATTACTATTACTTTTTATCTTATTATCTTTATAAAAAATCAATATAAAATGTTGACATGACTTAACCGTGACCGCACAAAATAGGAGGGAATAAGAGTGTATAGGAAGTGGAAGGGCAGAGAAGCTAGGTCCACAAATGTATGGGCCATAAGCATTTTTTTATATAATTAGAGACAATAAATACAAAAAATTAGATTGTTTTTGGAACTCAAGAACCATGAAAATATGTTACGTTTTATAAGGAAAGCGAAATTGTACATGGACTTTAATATGCATGAATCAACTCTTTAAAACTTAAATTTATCTAATTATAACCTAGTTGTTCAAGAGTAATGCAAGAGAGATTAAATTTACAAACTAAACGATGTGTTATTAATAAAAAAATAAGAATGTTAATCAACACTTAAGTAATAATCCAATTATCAACTTCATTTTCATTTAGTTTACAAAATTTAGTCTCCCTAACATTTCTCATTTTTCAAACTATTCCCAATGTTAGTATTTTGCTTCACAAAACTAGAAAACATATGTTTTTTTGTTAGAAAATCGGTATTTTAATCTAATCTATATAACAAAACAAAATTTACAAACTTAATGCAGAGATGAAACTCATCGACTTAGCCAACTCTCCTACGCTCAAATTTGGAAAGAATTTGTAATTAATGGAGCCATGAGTGTAAATCAATGGAGTCGTCTAGAGCGCCAAAACAAAAGGAGCCAACTTATCAGCCCACACGGGGGTATTTTCGTCACAAACTCCCACGTGAGTTACCAAATCCGAAAATCCAAATACAGTGAAACAGTAACAAGAAGGGAAAGCGAGGGCAAATTCGGGATTCAACAACATAATATAGTATTACCATCAAGCTCACGTTGCTTGCTTTCTTTGCGCGTTTTCTTTAAGAGCTCAAACTTCCACAGGATAAAAAACAGAGCATTTGAAGAAGGGGAGAAACACTGCAAATTCAAATACACAGAACAGTTCCGGCGAAGCTCGGATCTACTGATAGGTATGCTCCTCAGCTGTGTATTTTCATGTAATTTCCATCTGGGTATTTGTTTGTTTTTTTTTTTCAAATTTTATGACCGTTTTTCTTCCTCTCAGTTATCTATTGATCCCTTTATCATTCTGGATTGTTTTTTAAATTTTGGGTTTCAGAATATTGACTCTAATTATATCTAAGGAAGAAATTTGAGGAATGGGTTGTTGTTCAAATATCCAATTTTGTTGGGCAAAGGATAAATTTTTTGACCGTTTCGTTTCTCTTCTGTTCTTGTCGGTCGGAAGGTGGAAGGTTTTCAATTTTCCAGGAAAGGTCTTTGAAAAGAGAAATTAATTAATGGGGTTTGTTCTGATTGTTGAAAAGATTGTTACTTTTTTTTTGTTTAAATTTTAATTTTTAAACTTCCCCCCCCCCTGTAATTCTGTGTAGTTTGAGGTGCATATTGTTTTTAGTACATCTGCCTCTTCAAGTTGGATTTTTTTGGATTTTTTGAAGTTTTATCAGGATTATTTATAAATCTGTTTTTTTTTTTTTTACTGTTCCAATTGTTTAAATTTCTACTGGAATTGTGGCTACACTACTGAAGGTGTTTGACAAAAGTCTAGGGTTTGGGATTTCCTGCTGAATTAAAACTTTGTCAAGAATGTTTGGAAGTTGGGAATCATGGAATTGATAGATTTGAGCATGTTCCTCCCACTCCACATATGATGAAAATTTGAGCTATTTTATATGAATCTGTAGTTTATTAAATCATAGCAATTGGTAATTTCATTGGTTAAATTTCCTAATCTGAATGTATTACTGGACTTTAGCATACTAATAGTTTGTGGTTTTTTTTTGGGTTTACAACTTACAAGTTTGTATGCTGCTTGACTCACTCTTTCTTGTTTTTTCTCTTTATCTTGAAGGTTTTAGTGGATAAGAGGAGGTAGAAATCAATTACTTGGGTTCAATGTCAGAGCCGGAGCCTGAGACAAGTTACAGCAAGCCCCCGGGAATTCGGTTAGTAGAGCACATAAAGAGATCGCCCCTTTCCTACAAAACCCACCAAGCCATTGTTCTGGTTGTTACATTTGTAGCATATGCTAGCTACCACGCTGCTCGAAAAACCACGAGTGTGGTCAAGAGTACTCTTGATCCCCAATCTTCAGTTACGAGCTTAAGGTCTTGGCCATGGAGGATGAGTTACTTAAGTAAGCCAGATGAAAGCAGAAGGTTTTCTCGGGTTCTTGGAGATGGATGGGCCCCATTTAATGGATCAGATGGCACAGCCTTGCTTGGTGAAGTAGACCTAGCTTTCCTGGCTGTGTATGCCATAGGAATGTACTTCTCCGGACACTTGGGTGATAGAACGAATTTACGAATCTTCCTGACAATCGGAATGGTGGGAGCAGGGGTGTTTACGGCAGCATTTGGAGTTGGATATTGGGCAAATATTCACACCTTCTATTACTTCCTCGGCGTTCAAATGCTTGCTGGTTTGTTCCAATCGACCGGATGGCCTTCAGTAGTTGCAGTTGTTGGTAATTGGTTTGGGAAGAAGAAGAGAGGGCTGATTATGGGTATATGGAATGCTCACACTTCTGTTGGGAACATTACAGGGTCTTTGGTTGCTTCAGCCCTACTGAGATACGGGTGGGGTTGGTCCTTTGTAGTTCCGGGTCTTATAATCGCTACTGTTGGTGTGGTGGTTTTTCTGTTCTTACCTGTTAGTCCGGAGGATGTTGGAGCCAGTGAAGAAGATGAATTGCACTCTCCCAAGAAAATCGGGGAAGGAGTAACGGAACCATTGTTGGAACCAGAGGCAAAAGTGCAGGAGAGCGCTGTCGGGTTCATAGAAGCTTGGAAAATTCCCGGAGTTGCTCCTTTCGCTCTATGCCTCTTCTTTTCAAAACTGGTTGCTTATACATTTCTATACTGGCTTCCCTTCTACCTTACAAACACAGGTACTTTAACTTGCTGTTTTGAATTTGTTGTTGTGTTAATTGCATTTCTCGATTTGCTTTTGTATATGTCATGATTCTTCATATCGATTCTTGTTATTGACTTGCATTACTTGTTTATACATGTTGCAGCTATTGACGGAAAGTATTTATCCAGTGAAGCAGCTGGTAACTTATCCACATTGTTCGATGTTGGAGGTGTTCTTGGGGGAATCCTTGCCGGCCATATATCTGACCGCTTAGGTGCCAGAGCCATAACAGCTGCAAGTTTCACGTACTGTGCTATCCCTGCTCTCTTTTTCTACCGAAGCTATGGACACGTATCCATAACTGTGAACATTGTACTCATGTTCATCACCGGCATGTTTGTGAACGGGCCATATGCTCTAATAACAACAGCCGTCTCAGCTGATCTCGGAACACACAGCTCATTGCGTGGGAACTCGAGGGCATTGGCGACCGTGACAGCAATCATAGATGGAACAGGGTCCGTTGGGGCTGCCATTGGACCGTTGCTGACCGGCTACATTTCAGCCGTAAGCTGGAGTGCAGTTTTCACAATGCTGATGGGAGCAGCTCTGATTGCAGGGCTGCTTCTGACTAGGCTTATCGTGGCCGAAGTTGCTGCAAAGATTGAAGAATCAAGATCGCGAGGGTCTGCATCACGGCCTCAACCTGCAGCAATCGATGTATGATAATTATAGAGAAGAAGAACCTGGTTTTTTAATGAAGAGGCGACGGTCCTCCATAGTCATAGGAAGTAGAGGTTTTTTCCCTAAACCTTCTCCCCAGTTGTACCTCAAATTGAAGGGGAAGGGGAAGAAGGAAGGGGTGTTGTGTCTTTGTATTATATGTTTGTACATTATTTGTACGTTTTGTGAAACTAATTGCATCATGATTGGGGAGGATGACAAATTAAGTCATCCCGGAACCGAAAATTCCATTTGTTGGCTGCTTCTTTTTTGTGCTTGAAAAACTGGAAAACGTCTTCGAAGTATCTGGTTGCTCAAACACTGAAGCATCCATATGCAGGGCGACAATGGTAGGGAAATGTTCTTCTCTTAGAGCTTAGAAGATAACCGGAAATTATCACTATGACGGAGTTTTCAAGCTAATCGGGGCAATATGTCCAACTTTCTCACGTGTTATTTCATAATTGACTTAAGATATCATCACAGTAGTAGCGTCCTGACTGCAGCCGTAGGAAGTGATTGACGGGAAGGAGCTGCTCACCACAACCACAAGAACATGAAATCCTTTGGGTTTTGGGAAAGGGAATGGTAGGCAGGTAATCCATTTGCCATGCAACTACAAGAACGGTTGGTGGGAGATTATTGGTGCTAGTAAGTCTCTATATTATAGGCCCTCCTTAAAAGTCAGTCTTGACAATGACTTTGAAGAAAAAGATGATGCATTTTTCATCTACTTTGAGTGTTACTATTGTTTGATGGCAAATTTGTATATATCGAGAAATTTTTATGGATATTGAAAATCATGTTCTGTAGTGTTGTTATTTCACGTATTATAATATGTGTAGACGATATAGTTATTATGTCTCATTTCTAAAATTTAATAATAAAGAAATATATTTACATGTGTAGTGGAATACGCGGTAGTGTTTTGGGTATATGAATAAAGTATAATGTTGCACAACCCCAATTTCCCTTATGCTCCCCTAGCTAGTAATATACTAAATGACGGGGGTAGTTCAGAAGTTCTTTTGCGAAAAGCACGTATGCTCAGAAGTGTTTTGGAAGCACTTTCATTAGAATCACATCAAAACTTCTATATAAGTCCAATTGTTTGTGTGGAAATCACATATGCTCGTAAGCAAATACGAACTTAGTGGCCACTTACGCAGAAAGCACTTCTCAAGTGAAAAGTGCTTTAGCCCTTAAATGGAGAGAAAATTTATAAAAGGTTGGTGCATGCTTACATGGCAATAAAAATAATAAACATTGCTGGACGCGGAGTCCATCCGTGACAATTGCGTCTTAGTAATAGTGGTTTAGTGATTGCGACGAACAATTTTCCTTGGTATAGTGTTGTGTTTTGCTACGTTTTCTAACATGTTTGTTGCATTCCGAGAGATTTTTAAGTTTGCTGAGAACACTGTTTGGTACATCAAGTATCATAACATAAGTGATTAGATACTTAAAAAACAATTCCAACTACTTATACTATGATACCTAATGTACCGAACTGTATTCCCGACATACTGAAAAATCTACCCTTGCCTCACCTAATAAACCACACGAATCCACCACAAATAAGATAGTGTCATACTGATTTCTCCGCAAATCGATTAAATATTCAAGCACTAAGATTAAATTAATAACCTCTTTAACCATTTGTTGGCTGCTTCATTTTTGTGCTTGAAAAACTGGTTGAGGAAATTTCTTTGCTGAAGTATATGGTTGCCCAAACACTGAAAAGCATCCATTTGTAGGGTGACAATAATAGAGAAATGTTCTTCTCTTAGAAGATATCGGGAAATATAACTGTGACAGATTTTCAAACTAATCACGAAATGTGTTCAACTTTTTCACAGGATAGTGCATAATTGGCTGACGGATTTTCAAACTAATCATAAAATGTGTCCAACCTTTTCACAGGATAGTGCATAATTGGCTTAAGATATCACCATAGTACCGTCCAGTTACGTAAAAAGATTGCCGCCGCTATATATATATATATATATAAATAAGTCAACACAAGATATTGATATGGCTTAATCTTGACTGTTCAAATAAGATGATAGAGGGAGGGAAGGGGAGGGACAAAAAAAAAAAAAGAGGAAAGAGAATCTTATTTAGAAGAAGCGTGTGCTCTGCTCTGTGTGGGGGGACAAAAGAAGCTTTTGGCATAAGGGAATGGTAGGCAGCCATTTGCCATGCAGCTACAAGAAGGGTTGGTGGGGGATTATTGGTGCTAGTAAGTCTTTTTATATTATACGCCCTTCTTAAAAGCCAGTCTTGACAATGACCGGAAGAAAAAGATGATGCATTTTTCATTTACTTTTTGAGTGTCGCTATTTTTGGATTGAAATATGCTCCCTTATTTGTTTGACGTCAGCTATTTTGTAGTGTTTTCATTTCACGTATTATAATATAAATATTTAACGTAATTAATGTCATATTTTTAAAATTTATTAATAAAACAATATATTTACACGAGAATACGCAGTAATGTTTTGGTTATATGAATAAAGTATAATGTTGCACAACCCCAATTCCCCTTATTCTCCCATAGCTAGTAATAAACTAATCTGATGCGGGTTGCTCGGAAGTTCTTCTGTGAAAAGTACTATGCTCACAAGCGTTTTGTCGAAAGCACTTTGATTAGATTTACATCAAAATTACACTCCAATTTTTCATGTGGAAATCACATATAAGAATTTGAATACGAACTTAGCAGGCGCTTATGCAAAAAGCACTTCTCATGTGAAAACCGCTTTAGCCCTTTGAGAAAACATTGCCTAAAGGGATCGTTGACTTAGAAGGACAGAAATTTTATAAAAGGCTGGTGCATGATTACATGGCAATAAAAAGATTAACATTGCTGGATGCATAATCCATCCGTAGCTATTGCATGATTTGCATCTCAATAATGGTGGTTTAGTGATGGCGACAGACAATTTTCCTTGGTATGGTGCCGTGTTTTGCTACGTTTTCTCACACATTTGTTGCCTTCAGTATGCTTGGAACGCGGTCCGATACACGTGTCATAATACAAGTAGTTGAATACTTAAATTTTTTTTTTCCAACTACTTATATTATGATACTTGATGTAACGACACATAAAATTTTTCTTGTTGCCTCAACTAACAAGCCACACAAATCGCATAATTAACTCACGGATTAAACTTTAATCAAATTTGACTCCACTTTCTTATCCACGACAAATCAGACAGTGTCATACTGATTTCTCCGTAATTCGATTAATTATTCAAGCACTAAGATTAAATTAATAACCTCTTTAACCATTTACTAATCCGATTTATATGAACCACAAACTTAGCTGCATGATCAAGTCGCAATTCAAGCACTACGATTAAATTAATAACCCTCTTTTTTTTTTTCTTTTTTTTTTTTTTTGAGGAAAATTAATAACCCTCTTTAAGTATTTACTAATGAGATTCAAAATGAATCTGAACCACGAACGATATAGAAGCCGATCATTTTATAAGTATTTTCTGACCTAACTTTGTCCGTTGCAATGGATAGCGATTTTCACACTTTCATTTTCTCCGTCTGCTAGAGTCGAGCAAACAAAAGCAACACGCGATCAGGGCCAATCAGATAAATCCATCAGTGGGCTGGGCCAACAAGGGTCATGTTGTTTTGAATGTAATCCAGCCCATTTAGGATGAAATACAACGGAAGGCCCAAGACTGCAGGAGTAACAGAAGAAAACTGCACCAGCAGGAAGAAGAAACACTAGCAGGAAGGATAAGAACAAGCAGAGAAACACAGCCAAACGAGGCAGAAAAAACATCACGGCTAGAAGGAGGAATTAACATAAGGAATTCAACACCGCCTAAGGCGGGAAAGACTCATTCCGGAAGATCCTGTAATTTATCACTCCAAATTGAATAAATCACCAACTGCTAAACGAAACCTTCCTGACAGTAGCAGACAGCCACGAGAGTGACGAACGCTTACAGTCCCTAATTGTTCCTACCCTACCAAAAATTTAATCCTACTGGCTGCATTTAAGCGTCATTAAGACATTATAACATAATCAATAGACCACAAAAGACACAGACAGTTAGTTGTCATCAGCCAACGTGATCCTAGGCAAGGCTAGACACCGAAAATGAATAATTGCAGCCAGCAACGAAACTATGCTGCGTTGAAGGAAACATCGTACGAAATACAACTGTGAAAAGGAAGAACCTTCTCAACAGAATGCCAGACCAAGAGAAGAAATGTCATAGGCTGATAATAAATCCTACAGACTGTTTGGGCGATCCGAAGGAAAAAACTACAATGAAATCAGAAAGACATCTCAAGGAAGCATGTTACGAATTGACTTCAAAAAGTGAAAGCACCATGTTACGAAGATAAAAGAAGCCTACTCTACGATGGCACTTCGTATGACCTCGAATCATTATATATTCACTTCAAGATCTTTCTAGATCACAACCCGGAATTGTGACTGGAATAACATAACATTAACTTAATGATGGATCATGCCAAAGTGTACTAATTCTGCTCCCTAATGTTTCTAAAAATTGGACATCCACCTCGCACGCAATAATTTTTGCTCAACGATAATCGCCATTGAGCATCCATTATCATACGCATGTCTAAGCCATTAAATTGAGCTGCTAAAGGGGCTGAATTCTAACAGCTGACTACTTTCAATAAGTGAACCTGCACACTCCCACTCGACACTCTGCACTAAATGCGTACTATCAACTATCGAGCGAAATCTCTAATTCTTCGATAAACCATAATTACCCAACAATAACTTTTGCTCAAAAGCGATTCGACTGAAAAATCTTCACATACAGCAATGTTTACACAAATGCAGGCACAGCAGTAGAGTGCATAAAATTGTAAAACTCCTTCAAGGCTTTTCATTTACCATAACAAAAAGAGTATACATTTTGCATTGAATCGAAACCCGAAGCCCGAAAGCAACAAGTTCATCACAAATTACCTGTAACATTTTATCCAGCAAAAAATTCATAACCGAGTACTGATCACTTAAGTTAATATTAAAGCAGAAGAATTTCCCAAAACGAGAACCTGGGTCGGAAACCGCGTCGTTGAGGAAGCAAGCAATCCTAGTCGTCGTCTCGCTTTTTGGGCTTGCGGTACTTCTCCTCGTATTGCTTGGCGATGAAGACGGCAGTGTCGCCGAGCTTCTTGATGTTCGGAACGTCGTAGTTTTGGGCTATGTAGATCCCGGCGACCGTGCCCACTAGGAAGGAGAAGCTGCTCTTGATTATCCCCATCCGAATTTGCAGAACAACAATCGATTCAAATCGATTTCTAGGGCTCCCGATTTGAATTCGCGGGTTTTTATTGGGAAGAAGACATTGGGGCCTCTCAGAAAATTCTCTGTTACGACGGTGTCGTTTTCGGTGAGGCAACGTAAAACTGACCAATGCGCCAATTTATTTAATTTTTTTCAGGTTTTTTTTTTTTGAGAATTTTAACGAAAAATTTTCGGTACTGATCAGTTCAAAGAAAAACTACATTTTTATACTGAAAAAATCAATTTTTACTTTTTATTGTTAAAACTAATTTTCAAATCATTTTTATTAATTTTCTTTTTATTTTTTGATATATTTTTGTTTTAGTGTTTTTTTTAATTTATCGTTAGAATTTGGGATCTTGCTTTCCACTTCCCGCAAAAATTGACCCAGCCAATAAGCTGTCTTTTAGTAAATAAACAAAATAATAAAAAAGTTAAAAAAAAAAAACATAAACAGTCTTTTTATCAAAATATAAAAACCAAAAATCAAAATTAATAAAATTAAAATCCACCTCCCTCTCTCTCCTCTCTCTCTCTCTCCGACGCGGGTGAAATTTGCAGAAACTCCCCACCAACGCAGCGGTCAGCGTCGTCTCAGCTCTAATCAGGTCCTTAATTTCTCAACCTTTGCTGATTTTTCATTTATTACTCCCAAAGATCGAACCTTTCTGCTTTGATTTCGCTTAATCACCTTTGGTTTCGAGCTTTTTACAGTTTTACCCGCGTTTTCATGGCTTCGAATTATAGGGCTTCTCGATTTTATGCTTTGGCTGTTTCTAATAGCAATTACAGGAGAAAGCCGATTCCTTTTGATTGAATTGTATATATATTTTTCAGGTATCTATGCAACTTGATCATTCGCTGGCGTCCAATTTGTCACATTTTGTTGGCAATTATAGTTTCGATTTCGAATTTTTTTCTAAAATGATTGAAATTATCACTGATCTGGGTTTAAAGAGTTAATTGTTTATTAATTAGGAATTGTTTAGCATTCTAACAGCTCGTTCTAGTCATTGTTGTTGATTGTAGTGTTATTCATTGTTGCTTTGAGAAACTGCTCATCAATGTCGCTTTTTCGTGGCAGGTCGTACAGTTTCAATCTGAGAATTTACCATCGTATGTTGACGATTAATTCCCCGTCATGTTTGAAGCTAACTTGAGGTCCATGCCCCGATTTTTTACTCCAATGACAAGATATGGTCAAAATGAGGAAGGGATCTTGCTAATTCAGTGGTGATGAGAATTTTGGAGTTGGGATTTAGTAAAGAGGTTGAATTTGTTACCAATGGGTTTGAGATACATAGCCATCTCTGCGGCATGTACAGCGATAAGCTTTGCGGGTCTCCAGTTGTGGACGGAAACTTCTTTAGTTAAACTAAAATCGGATGGACTGATTGCGGAGAATTTGATTAATGCGGCCAATTTTGGCCATGTATTTGATCTGCTTTTGGGTTCTTATACTACCGTCGGACTGCTGGCAAATTTTGTACTCAATGCATTTATTTTACTCGTTCTATGTCTCAAGGTAATATTTTACCTCATCTGGAAACTTCTGTTGTTGCAAAACTGTAAGTTTGATGGATGCATGAACTAGTGCAGTGGGTTTATATTACAGTGAATAGGAGATTTATTAGTTTATGGGTCACAGTTGTTGCTATCGGTTCTAGTATTACTTTCATATGTTGTGCCACTTTGATGAATTTTGGCAAGAAACAAATTTTCTACATTTCCTGCTAGAGACGGTCAGTTTGTGTTAAGATACCAGATGCCATGATTGAAACATGCAATAAAAATCTTGGAGCTACTAAACTACTCATTGTCTGTTTTCCTTTATGTATGTGAAATTTGTTTGAGGAAGGTTGATTGGATCATCTGATGTCTGTTTCTAATCTGCAGACTATATTCTTTGTGGAGTTGTATCCTTCTGAAACTCGCAAATTAATTGAACGCCTTATCAATTATGTTATTTACAAGGTGAATACTTTAACTTGCTGTCAGTTAATTCGCTTGCTACCAGTAGAATCACTACTTTAACTTGATAAACTTTCCTTTTTAATTGTTTTATAATACTTAGTGTTTAATAACGCCGTCATGTATTAATATGTATTGTTCAATGATTTATGCTTATCGATGAATGTCAAACAGGGTACTTTTCTACCCCTGGTCATCCCTCCTACAATATATCATGCGGGCATGTGGTCAGTCTGGTTGATTGTTCTTTGTTCTTTAAAGGTATATAACATTATATTTATCAAGAACATGATGTTTATGGAAGTATAAAAGTAAGTGCATACGTTTTTACCTATCTTTTCTATGTACTTATGTAGATGTTTCAAGCTTTGGCTCGAGATCGACTTGAACGGTTGAATGCATCCCCTTCTGCCACACCATGGACATATTTTCGTGTGTATTCAGTGTTATTGCTGGTGCTCACTGTTGACATTTTCTGGTATTGCTTTATCACTTTTCTTGGAGTGTGAACTAGCTCTCTTGCATGTCACTTATAATGTCCATTTTGGGTGCATAACAGGATAACACCACAGGTTACAGGGTGAAATACTCTTTTATTTTATCTTTAAAAAAATTTCTGTGTTTGTCTAGCAGTATTAAACTACTCCAATGCCACCTTTCTAGGCCAAGTTTTTCTTTTGCCAGGACTAGATCATCAATCAGCTTGGATTTTTTATTCCCAAAACCTGCCTAGAAAATACTTATAGTGGATCAGTTGTTTAGTATTCTGAAATTATTTAATTGATTCATGAAGTCTTTGTTCACATAACTGTGTGTTGCTCCTCTCTCGTTGCATGAGTTTGTAATACTCATTCTGTATATTTTGCTCGGTGCTTGCAGGATAAGGCTGTGTGTGGTGATCTATAAAACACTGGGTTTATCCATGTTTCTCCTGTTATTATTTGAGCCTTTCAGTATTGCATTTGAGACACTGCAGGTAATCTCCTGGGAATTTTTTCATGAAACATTATCATGTTATCTGTCAAATTTTAAAAAGATAGTTGACAGGGTTGGTTGGCTTGTCACAATGCTTTTGTAGGCTATTTTGGTGCATGGATTTCAGTTACTTGATATATGGATCCATCATTCAGCATGGGACAGTTCAAATTGCGAGGGGTCTAAATTATTTGATACATCAGCAGCTGGTAGTTCTCCAAATTTATTTTTATTTTCTCACATCGTAAATGGGGTTGTTGGGGATGTTCCTATTCTCTATAGTACGTTGTATTGGTAACGGCTTACTTGAGTTTTCGGATCTAAAGTGGGGGTTATATGTAGTCAGGTTATAGTAGTTACTATTTTCATTTTGTCTCACTGCAGGTTTATTGTTGGAATGGAAAGGCAGTCTTACTCGGAATTTGGGATTTGTTCTTGATATGGCAACATTGTTAATGGCCCTTGGTCACTACGTGCATATTTGGTGGCTTCATGGCATGGCATTCCATCTGGTGGATGCAATCCTTTTTCTAAACATACGTGTAAATATTTGTGTAAATATTTTCATTCTACTTTCTATTGGAACATCTGTTTTCTTTCTTACTTGATTCCCCAATATCATCTTATTCCTAATTAAGGATTCATTATTGAGCAGGCCTTGCTAAGTGCAATTTTAAAACGTATAAAAGGGTTCATCAAACTGAGGAAAGCCTTAGGTGCTCTTCATGCAGCACTTCCAGATGCAACATCTGAAGAACTACGAGCATATGATGATGAATGTGCAATTTGTAGGGTATGATTAGTTTTTCCCCGAAATTGGTTTATTTCAGTTTTTTGTTGGCTCCCCAAACTTACTTGGAAAATGGCAGGAACCTATGGCTAAGGCCAAAAGACTACACTGCAGTCACCTTTTTCATCTTGCATGCTTGAGATCTTGGTATGGTTCATATTATTTGTTAAGTATACCCTTACGTTGTCATAATTTTTAATTTTAAAGCATGTGTTGCCTAGGAAAATAATGAAAGTTATTAATAATCCCAGGTTGGATCAAGGTTTGAACGAGATATATTCATGTCCGACTTGTCGCAAGCCACTTTTTGTGGGCAGACCTGAAAATGAAGTACATTCCCGCATTGAAGGAACTTCGAATGATGAGCAGCTTGCTCGTCAAATAAGTTCAGGACTTGATCGACAAAATACTCCTGGACATGCAATACCTGCTGGTGTGTTTCCCAATCAGGCTCAGAACCCTGCAGAAGGCGATCCATGGAGGTACGAAACCTTATTTAGGAAGTATTGTAGTTTCTCTTTGTAATAAATTCCATAGGGTGATTAGATTCCAGTTCATAAACAAGAAGACAAATACTCTGTATGGTTGCATAATCCTTAAAGAAGCATGCAAAACAGGCACTCCTCGTCGCTTTTTCCTTAAACTGTTTGATTGCGAAGTAATAGAAAGCAAACAATTTCTTTCCCGTTGCTGTTTATTCCTTATACGCTCAGATGCTGTAAAAGAAATTAAATCTGTTAGAATAAAACCGCATCAGGTAAAGACTTCCATTAAAAAGAAAACATAATTGTTTATTAGTTTATATAATACACAATATATATCATGCTTCTCCTTATGGCCCATAGGGGTGCAGGACTGGATCCAGATTGGTTGCATTCTTGGCCAAGTCAGGGAGTTGACGGGGCAGGTCCTTCTACAGCCATAGGATCTGTTGGACTGGGGAGAGTTCAGATGATGATGAGGCATCTTGCATCTGTAGGGGAGACGTATGCCCAAACGGCCCTCGAAGATAGTGCGTGGAGCCTCTGGCCTATGAATGCTCCACAGGTTGCTGCAACTGGTCCACCTATTCCTCCAGCTGACGATGGAAGAAACCAAGGAGGAGCACGGAATTTACGTATGAGGACCCCCTCACGTACTGTGAATGACAACCTAGCAAACATACTTGCCATGGCTGAGACGGTGAGGGAAGTTCTGCCTCATATGTCAGATGACCTAATTTTCCAGGTACAGTTTGTTTTTACAACACAATTATGCTTTTCGTACGAATAGATTGTCAATTGTCATTTTATAACAATTATATCGAAGCTTGTTATTAAACTTTGATTTTACATTCCGTAATGTATTACGTTTCACAGGATTTGCAGCGAACGAATTCAGTTACAGTTACTGTGAATAATCTTCTCCAGATGTGACGACGAGGCAATGTGTCTTCTTTTGTTGTAATGTGTTCCCAAGTACCCGAAACTAGTTGAGGTTGTCTAAACACCACGATCGTCCTCTGTGAGACTGTCTCCCCACCCACAGTGTACATAAAGGCAGCTCACCGGATCACTTTTACCGGCGGAAAGACGGAAAAGAGGCACAAGTATAGTTTCTTTGTTTTGTAATTCCCCTGGGAAAAATAAATTTTCGATGTTGTGTATCGTTTACAGATAAATAGATTGTTGTTTCCTGTGGTTTCGAATTCGCCATTCGGCTGGCTCGGCCAGAAGACTTGGTGCATACACGAAATCTCTGCTGTTGTTCATAGCTTTGCAAGAAATATGCACAAATAGAATGAGTTACGAAGTTTTAATCGAAAATAGGATTGGAGGGACATCAAAACGAATAATATATTTGCGACTTATACAATACGAGGGACGTATTCTATACTTTCGTATTCATACCCATTTGTGTGTATATTGAGTGGAACGACAGGAGATGAAAGTAGTCAAAGAGCAAAATAAACGACATGGGCGCCGAGATGACCAAGAAATGCTGTGTTTGTAGACGACATGAGTTGGGCTGTTTTGTCCAAGGCACAAACACCAATGGTTGATTTGTCACTAAAGCCGTTAACAAAGCAACGGAGAGGTAGTTCTTCAAAAAGTCAAGGCCAACAAGCCATTGTTTCTGCACGTGTCAAATGCCAGTTGAACCGACCCAAATTTCTGATTTTCTTCTGCTTTGACTTTCCTACTTAATTCCGTTCTTCGATTTGATTAGCTAAACTATGAAGAAAAAGAAGTCTACCAGCGATCTCTAGCTCAATTGATTAAGAACATTCGATGTCAAATATTATGTTCAATTTTGTTTTTTTATAATACTGTATAACATATAAAATGACGATCCTAAGCTAACAAAGCTTCTTACTTTAAGAAGGCTGGAAGAACGTCTTTCGTACGTCTCGATTCCTCTCCGTCTCGATTCCTCTCTAATCAATCTATATATTAACTTTGTCTTCTAATGGTCTCTTTTTCACCTGAATTTTGTGGGTATGGTTTTTAACTTCACATTGAGGGTCCTTTTCAAATTTCAATGGAGTTGTTAATGTTGTCTGTGTTATTAGTGACAATTGCAGCTACTGTTTTACTGAGGTTCAACCATTTTTATGTCCCCTTGCACCTCTTATTCTACTCAAAACAGTGCCTTCTGTCTCTCACCAGCTCTCGTCCTTTGGCAGCCACGAGAAGCTGGTCGTAGGCTGAGTTTCCATATGTCATGGTAAATAATAATCCCACCAAATTAACCCACGATTAAGCATGTTAGGTTAATGTTTTAGGGTAAAGTTTTTGTGCAGGTACGGAAGTTCGAGCAAAAAAGCATGCATGCAACAGACACGGATCGACAACCATGAAAATCTGACGGAAAAAATTGAGGAGTTTTTCGATAGAAACAAATCAACGTGTATTTTCTTTTGTGCCTTTCCACTTTTTGCCTCAACTTAATTACTTTTGGCCTCAGCACATTCCCCTTGGTTCTATATTTTTATATGAACGCCATCGACAACGATGCTTCGAAGTTCGAATTTACAAACTATATAGTCCAAAGGATTAATTGTATTTTACTGATCTAATTGGGACCATTGGGACCATGAAACTTTTTCTTGATGGGAAAGCAAGGTCTTAGTTCGATATGTACGCAGGTGAACACTATCACGTGCTCGGGATTTTGAGGCGTGACAGAAAAACTAGCAATACATTGCAAGTTGCAACTAATAAGTGCAGAACATATGAATTGACTAATCCCAGCTGCAACAAACCCACTTTTCTCTCTTTTGCACAAAAGTACTAAATGTTGTAGTGTAAATTCACGAGAAGTTGGAAAATTATAGTCTGTCCAAATCATCCTCCGCAACTGAAGGAAGCATGCATGCGTCCCTGTCTAATTATTTTTTAATTCTCTACATTTGGTCATAATCCCGATTAAACTAGTTAACTTTAAACCGATTAAGTTGTGGCTTAATTTTCTCGTACATGTCCGGAGTCCATGAACATATATATATGTTTCTCTCAAAGCTTCAAAGTATAGCATATCTAATATATCTAGGAGTTACGGTTTCACTTTCCTTGTTGAGGGTTTAGGGTTAGGTCTTTATCTTGGGGCCCTTGTTTTAATTTCTAGTAAAATAGACAAGTCATGCAACCCACCAGAACCTTCTTTTTTCTTCTTGCATAAGTCTCATCACTCACTGTCTCTCCATCTTGTCACAACAAATCGAAATAACCTTATATAGTTGCTGCTGCTGCTGCTTCTTCTCCATCTCAAGATCATCGTCATGTCGAGTATCATATCTTCTGTTTTCTCGATCTTTCTTCTGTTTCTTTCCATGCATGAATGTGAGGCTCGCTATATCGTGCTTGTCCCTCAGGGTTTTGGAGCACCATTCCAACCTTCCAGCAAGGTTTGTTATTCTTGCATGTGTTTCAATTAATAGCGGTCGTTTGATAATAATTTCATTTCTAGTTTTCACTTTGTTTGAAAACTAAAAAATTGTTTGGTAATGAAAAACCAAAAACTACAAATTACTTTTGTGAGTTCTCAAATTTGGCTTGATTTTGGTTTTCTGTTTTCAATATTTGAAAAATAAAATGGTTATCAAACGAGCTCTTAATATTTCCGCTAAGTTTATCTATGGAAGTTCATAAACTAATGCATGCACTGTTAAATTTCAGGGTCTGTTACTTGTGGAAAAGTTTAAAACACTTGGAATGGATTCCAGTAAGGGATTCGTTACGAAGGAAGATGATGAAGCTGAAAAGGTTCATGGTGGAGCAATCACTAGTACTACTACTCAAGACACAAATGAAACAAAGGACTCAAAGATTACTACCCCTCCTCCTCCTGTAAATGAAGTGAAGTACACTAGCAGAGGACAAAAATCAGGTGTTGTACCAGCTACTAAGCCTCTTGTTTCAGTTTCTTGGCCTGTACCGTGCAAGATTAATCGCGACAAGAACCATGGAAAAACTAATCCCGGGATTTTCTCAGATTATTCGAGACCAAGAACACGTCCTCCATCCCATAACTGAGCTTCAATTCTTTATGTAGTAACATCTTTTTTCCTTCTTCATATATAAATATGAATATATCTTATAACTTTCATAAGAATATACATAAAGAAAGCGCTTAAAGTATCCTTGGAGTATACGACCTATATATCTCCAAGAACTACTTTGTATTACTGTGCATCTAAATAGTACTCGGATCCAATTGAACATACTAATTTTTCCTTGCTGAGATCTCCAGTTTTAATTGTAAACCTAGATATTAATTATTAACTAATCAATGTATCATATATGATCGGTCGTCTTCTTGTCATTTCATTGATAGGGATGGAACATGCCGGAAGTGAGATTCTAGAGTCTCTTGGTCACATGGTGGGCTTGCTTAAAGCAACAAGTCCTACTACTAAAAAGGTAATCAACTTCACATAGGAGTCCTACTACTTCAGTTGGTCTTAATTTTCTGGCTAGCTAGATGGTACCTCACTCGGATCAATCTTCTTCAATATGTCGAACCCTGGAGGGTGACAAGGGAATTAAGACATTGTTTGTATGCCTGAATTGTTGAATGTGGGAGTTGGAAAAATTGATTGGATGTTAGTTCTGGTAGTTGCAAAAGTTGAGATTCTACCGTAAAATCAATTAGTTATATGAGAAGTAAGTCAAATATTTATGAGCACATGTAACGTCTCTTAGTTATCCGATGTGAGATTCACACACTCAACAATCATCTTATGGATGAAGCCCAAGGGAAAATGAATGGAATAATTAATGCGTCAAGAGAGATTAGACGAATCAATGTTCTATAGAGGATTAGTTGAGAATGTTAAGAATTGATCACCGTGTTTCGCATGCATATGTTGTATATGTAGGAAGCGAGGAGGAGAGCTTTATCTGGTAAAGAAGCCGTAAATTACAACAGTGATGACAGAGTAGAAGATAATGTGGTGCATACAGATTACAACCCACCACATTCGACACCACCCATTCACAACAGAAAAACTTAATTACGACGGAGGACGAACGTGATCTAGGGTTTATACAAGTAGCTACGGGCCTATGGCTACAAGAATATATAGTGAAAACATATATTATATATAGACAACCAGTTGGTTGCTAATTTCCTGTTATGTTTTCTCATGTCAAAGGGTTTATCAGAGAGACTTCATCGGTTGTATTAATACAAAAGGACACTACCATATCAATCTGGATAAATAAGTATTAGAAGTCTTAAGTAATTACCATCCACAACACAAATTAAAGGAATAAACGATTAGTACGGCATAATTTCAATGGATATACAGAAGGTAGGTAGATGCACTACCAAAACAGAAATAAGGAAACAAATGAAAAGGTTAAGTAGGAGTGAGAAAATTCCCATATTGCTGTGATCCACATTGAAACAGGAAACCTCCAGGCGACAACCCCACCACGACGGCAGAAACCATCCCAAGCAACCACCCTGTCACCACCGCCCCACACAATATCCCCACCCCAACACCTCCATTACTCCCACCACTCTTCCCCGCTCCTTCTGACGCCGATGATGAAGAAATCTTCACGTCAACTAACTTAGCAACTACTCCTTCATCTTTCATTGTAGTTTCTTCCTTCTCCTCCACAATCACTTTACTACATTTCTTACGATCAGCATTGAACAAAACCACCGGCAGTTCCTTGTACTCTTCTTCTTTTACTTCTTCCTTTTCTTCATAACATCCTTCTAGGTCTTGGTACCGCTGCGGGGATGACAACCCATCTACTCCATCGTCTGCAGTGGCATCGCCGTCGTCATTCAAGCACGACTCGGTACAAGAACACGTCGAACCAACATCTTCATGATCATCACGCACGTGTTCACAATCCATGCTGGAAGAGGTTAATCCCAAACTGTCTACCCACTTGGAAAGTATCTTCCCGAGTTCCTTGAGTCTCCGGGACATGTGTTCCAAGTGCTTGGGCTTCGACTGGCTAGACGCTGTCTCCGCCGACAGCATTTTCTCGAGAAAACTCTGCCTTTGCGCCATATCTAGGAAGTGATGAAGTTGGCATTCGGCCGCCAACTCTTCCGGTGGAAGAGCTAACACGCTTTCGAGATACGACTCCAGTTCTTTCAGTTTCTTCCGCAAAATTCTGTATGTCTTCGTCATCGTTGGTCTTCTGTGTGATCTGGGACGGTTGTGGTTGTGATGGGAGAGGGTGGCGGTTTCCTTGAAAGCGATTTGGTTTTGGTTGGGATTATATCGTGGGATGTGGCGGTTGAGGTTTTGAGTAATGACCGACGTAGTGTTTACCTATTTGCACCAGCCCCCAACCCCACGTCCTTATTTGACTACTTCCCCTTTTGCATTGACAGTTATACCTTTTTCGGTTTTTCCCCAAGCATTACAATCCAGCGATATTCTTCATTTACAGAAAGAAATTTAAGTTTGTGAGATTTTGACACTAATTTATTATGTTGACTTATACTGTGGGTTAGGGCTAGTTTATTGATGCGTTTTTTAAAAACGGTTTCGGATGTGCTTTAAGAATAATTAGTTATAAAATAAAGCAGATAAGAGTTTAATAACTTGTATTTTTAAAAATGTTGTAAGTATGAAAAAAAGTTTAAAGTGTTTACTAAATTAATGTAAAAAGTGATATAATGTATTAATGACAAAAATGAACATGGTAGTGAGAGTAATGATGACGACAGCGGTGGCAGTGGGGTGCTGGTAGCGGCAATGGTAAGGGTGTGTTGGTAGGGTCAGTAGTGGTGTGTGGTGGTTGAGGATGTAGAGGTAACAATGGTGGTAGGGTAACGATAGCGGTGGCAGCAAAAATGGTGATGGCAATAGTGGTGATGTAAGGTTAGTGTTTGTAGTAATAGGTGGCGGCGGTAACTTTGTTTAACAAGGGATAAAATGTATGTAAAAGGATATATAATGGCATTTTCAAAAAATTAGCTCTACCCGATTTTCTCCTTTCTCTTTGGGCTTTGCACTTAAGGATTTGAGGTAATGGGCCTAACAGGGTTGTCTGTTTGGTTAGACAACCCAAGGTTCTGTTTCGATCTAAATAAAACTGTCATAAAGCCCGGCCCAACTCTGAACCGGATCCAGTACAAAAGTCTCACGTGCGGCGCCGAAAGCCTCATCACGTGGGGTCAGAAACCGCACATGCCCACCTCCATTATTCCCCCTCTCAAAGTCTGAAACCGACCCACAGAGTCAACAATTCCCAGATCCTCATGTCCCTGTAAATTCGACCCCTTACCATGCCCATTTCCGTCCATTCACCACACTCAATTACGCGGCGAGTAGGATCCTCTTCGGATTCTCTTTGTGAGAATCTCAAGGATCATCCAATCACATTCATTCATTGTAAATCATACGATCAGAAATTATTGTAAATTTTTTATTTAAAATTAAATATAAATAATATCCGATAAAAATCGATTGTGTGACAATAAAACATACGTGATTGAAGGATCTCGAGATCCTCACAAAAAGAATCTGGAAAAAATCTCGTTCTCCTTTCTCCCAATCCGAGTCACCAACATCCTCACACCAGCTGTTCTCAAACACGCGAAATTCCAGTTCTACCCTTCCCTTTTCAGTTTTCACCCATACCTCGTACTCCTCATAAATTTGTCGCCTTCCTCTTTTCATCATCTTTTAATCCGCGTCTCTCAACGTCCACAGATCACAATCACATCGCAGATTGGTTCCAACTCGTTCGCTCCCACTCAGTGACTCAGTGATTTTAGTACCGAGTTTACTCAATCGAACACCATGAGCTGGCTCAGGAGGATCGAGCTCATCGAGCCCTACTACCCCCCGCCGTCGCCGTCGGCGGTTATTCTCCGGGAGACCTCCATTTTCGCCGCGCCCAAAGCCCTGCATTTCCCTTTCCCTTCGTTTTTCGAAGAGGTTGAGGAGGATTACGAGGTCGGGTACGCTTTGGAGCTGTTGAGTCCGACCCCGATCAAAACGCCGTCGCTTCTTTCGTACGGGATGATTCGGCGAGTCGAGAGGCTCGGGGGTGAGCTGTTCCTGCAGAGCCTGAGCGACCGAGTCAGTGAGCTCGAGTCGCGGTTCGATCGGCTGGCGAAGGTGAAATCGGGCGGGGATCGGAAGTACATTTGGACGGCGGAGATCAAGGGGCCGGAGAAGCACGGGCTCGAGCGGAAGTACAAGTGGACGACGGAGATTAAGGAGGGGAAGCATAAGAAGAAGGCGGCAGAGGAGGCGACTGAGAAGAAGTACAAATGGACGGCTGAGATTGAAGGGAAGGGAGAGATCTCGCGGAAGTACTCGTTCACGGCGTCGAATGGCGGTGATAGTGACAGTAGCGACACCAAGGAGAAGAAGGAGAAGAAGAAGACGAAGGGCAAGAATGGAAGCAAGAAGGAAAAGAAGCAAGAGAGCGACACGCGTCTGGTGGAGATTGAAGAGCTTGTTGATCATGGGGCTGTCGTTCTTCGACAGGTAATTTGAAATTACACTTTTAATCCATGCTTCAGCTGAATTTCTTACAGAAAAGTTTGATTTTTAATTTATTTTGTTCCATAAATGTTCATCCTTTCAGCTTAAACATAGTTTAGCTGTTGGATTACTAGTAGTAATGTGAGATTACATTTTAAACCAGGAATTAGTTCTTGAGGTGATTCAGTTGAATTTACATCGATATCGATATTCAATTGTTTATCTTGGTTAAGTGGAATACCATGTTTAATTTGGTTTAGTTGATTGGCAATGCTAATGTGAACTCACATTGCGAAACCCCGGATTTGTTCATTAGCTGATTCAGTTGAAATTACATTGATTTTGATTTGATTAGCTTGTTTAAGATTTCATTTTGCTAATTGCAAAACCCCGGATTAGGTCATGATTGATTCAGTTGAAGTTACATTGATTTGATTTGATTTGATTAGCTTGTTTAAGAGAAACTTCAATTTTTTAATTGCAAATGGTTTAATGCTGTGTTCCCCAATTGCTCTAGTATAATGAGGTATTGTATTTGTAGGCTTTTGCAAAGAGAGCTGGAGGCAGCAGAAATGCGAAGGGCAAGAGGAAGGAGTTGTCTCCTCAAGATGCAGCAATGATGATACAGATGACTTTCAGAGCTTATCTGATCCGCAGATCACAGGCTCTTAGGGCCCTTCGGGATCTCGCAATTGCCAAGTCCAAGTTGAAGGAGCTCAGGGCACTGTTTAATAACTTCTCTTACCGCCGCCGTGTTGCCCATGATGCAGCAGAGCGTCAGAGGTTCACTGAAAGAATCATCGTCCTGCTCCTTACTGTTGATGCTATTGAGGTAACTTTCGTTACCTGTGTTTTGAATTTATATTTGTGAGGCTCAAACTCATGTTCGTGTATGATTCTCATAACTTGAATGTAAAATAGCTAGGCATTTTTTATCCATGTTCTGGTAATGCAAACTCAAAATTTTAAACGATAAGATGAATTTCATTCCTGCTTGAAATTTGAAAGTAATGCAAATTATATCATGTCAGGTTACGTTATTGTTTGATCCCTATTGCCACTTCTTTGAGAACTTCATTCAGTAATTGAACTTTTATTTGGTCAATAGGAGTGTATCAATGTCAGTTGGTTCCTTAATACTAAATGCTGCTGTACAATAAAGGAAGTCATTACCTGACATGAAACTGAGGTCTACAATATGTTCTCTTAAACGACGTCAATCGATTTTCTCCCCAAATATGAGAACAAAGTGTTATGAAACATCCTTTGATCTTCAGATGGAAAAGGATAGTCAATTGCCGGAAGAACAAATCATGTTTCATGTTTTGCACAAATATGCACAATGTATATTTGCACCGAAAGCTAAGAAAATTCTAATTTTGCTAACTGGCAGACTAGGTTCCTTGTTTTCCCTTATTTTACTACCATGTCAAAGCAATCATTAACGGGTTTTTGACAATTTGCATTGTATTTAGGGTGCTGATGTGATGGTGCGTTCAGCAAAGAGGTCGATGGTGGATGAACTTGAAGCGATGCTTGATGTGGTTGACCCTCAGCCTGCTGGTGCTGGAAAATCACTTTCCATGAGGAGGAGGACCTTCGATATGCCAGATGGTGTCATTCAGAGGGAAATCGCTGAAGGTGTAGCACAGGTTGTCCAAATGCTTGACCGCGAAGGGAACACTTCTAATACCTTTGAGGCATGCTTGTGAGCGTACGGTAATACCACCGATCACCGCCATTTAGGGCTTTTTCTCGTTGTAGCTCTTACTAGAGAGATGTAGCCTAGCTAAGGAGTTTGAAGGGCTTGCTTCTTCTCATGAGTATTAAGTTAAAAACTGCATGATATTCGCCCAGTAGCAAGATGGTAGTCTGGTTTGCCTGCATTGTGCTTAGACTTGTATCGTCAAATCGCTGCGTTATATATTCAGTTTTCTAAATCTAGATAATCCTTGTTTTGTGAATTACCTTTAATAACATGTTTGACTAGGGATGGGCAAAATACCCGCGGTTATCTGCCCATTTAAACTTCACGATTACGGTTATAGGTAACCGTTTACATAAATAAACGGTTATGGGTATAACCGTTTACCCGTGAAATTTAAATGGGTGGTTATGGATATTAAATGCGGTTATAAATGGATAACCGTTTACCCATTTATTTTATATATGTAATGTTGAATATTTTAAAAATAAAATTATATATATGGGGCTGTTTGACAGGGGATGGGAAGTTGTGTTATTAACCCAACCATCACATCTCTTCAATTTGAATGTTGCATCTTTTGATTGTTGCCGAAAAGATATGCTTCATGGTCAACCAGTGTAATCCTTCTCCTAACCATGTTCTCTATCGGACAAAACTTAAATCAATGCTATTGACTATAGTGCATGGTTTATATAGTTAATTATAATATAATGTAGCTCAATATATAAATTATGTTAATACTTTACATTATGGGTTAAATAACCCAATAATACTATCTTCTAAATAATTTTCGTAACCCAAGAATACGTAGCAAATACTATACTACCTTCATTGGTAACAGTTAAAAATATTGTTTGTAAACTATTATTTCAATTATTGGAATGGTATAAGGACTTAAAAAATTAAAATATGGAAATGTACGATGAATGTACCTATAACAGTGTTTAATTGTCATTAAAAAAAATTATGACAATTTTTTTAATTTTTAAGTTGTTAAAAAACATGTAGACAGGTGAAAAAAGGGTAATGGTATAAAAAAAAGATAAAAGGGTTAAAAAGGGTAAATGCGTAAACGGATATTAAACGGTTACGGTTAAATGAGTATGCGATTATGAGTACGGTTAACCGTTTATAAACGGTTATGGGTATTGGTATAACCGTTTAGACAATTACCCAACTGGTAAACGGTTATGCGGGTACGAGTATAAACGATTATGGGTAAATAACCGCGGTTACCCGCCCGTCATAACCGTTGCCCATCCCGGTTACCCGCCCTCTATAACCGTTGCCCATCCTTATGTTTGACAGAGCTTTGCACATATTCTTGCATGAAGTCTTTCATTTTGCTCAACTTATTTTTATCATTGATGTGGAAATCAGTATGTAGGTTGAGAGAAATTTTTTATTGTGACGGGAACACGGGTAGTACACCACAGGTTTTTATGTAAGTGATGAGAAATTTTATTTTTTAAGTTACTAATTTTTTAACTCACGTATCCCACAATTTGTATAGTGACACGTGATGTACCACTTCGTATGCCGGTCACGCTGAAAAATCTCTCGCAGGTTGGAGCTTTCCTCACCCGCACATTTTTTATTCACGTGTGAACGGTTGTGATTAACTAAATCTCGACCAACTCGCATTTCAGAATAGTCGAATCTAAAGGCCTCCCAGTACGACCGGAGAGAAACGATTTTGTAGAAATATATTACGTGTGCTCTAAAGAATTACGTAGGGTGGCCAATGGCCATGGAGTTAAGATAAGCGCTGTCGGCGGAGAAATCGGGCTGTGATTCCGATTTCCTTCTGCTCCATGTAAAGCATAAGACCTCACAGAATAAAGCATAACAAAGTGTTATGAAGAATCTGTTGATCGATCTTCGGAGGAAAAAGGATCATCACTTTCCGGAAGGGAGTACTAAACATTTTGACAACCATGTTTTACACAAATATGCACATTTGCATATAACGGTAAGAAATTTGGGGTTTCACTGATTGACAAGTTAGAGCATATCTAATTTGTTGGGTAAGGGCTGGAGGCTAGAGGTACAATCTAGCTTCTCAAAACGATGATAATATTGTCTGCCAGTATTGTTTTGGCTCTAGTGGTGAAGGGCTAGAGGCTAAGATTCTAAATGGTGAGTGAGACCCACGATGTACATCGCTTGGGCTGGAGCTAGTTCGGCCTCGTAAGATGCCTAGGCTTCAATTTGACTTGGCAAATTTGTTGGGTTAGAAGTTGTTTGTTAAAATTGAGGCAAGAATATCAGTTTGCTTAGGCCACAAGGCTCAATTCCAATCGACTAGGCGTATTGTGTCGATTCTTTTGAGTAATATATCTGGAAATGCCCATTGATTCCTTATTAACATGATTTCGAACACAACTGGTACATTCCAAAATGACCGTTACTCGGACATCTTTACCCTTAGCCATGAACCTCCTTTGGTTTTTGATTCACTCAATTATTTAATTTTCCGACCCGAAGCAAGGAAGAAGAAAGGACACAAAAATAGAAGCAGGTAACTCGAAATCAATTATGAAAGAAATATTTTGTTGCAATCAATATCCATTAGGTTCCTTGTTTTTACTTTTATTTTACTACCATGACAAAACAACCATAAAGTTATTTGACAATGTGCATTGTATTAGGGTGCTGATGTAACGGTGCTCTCGGCAAAGAGGTCGATGTTTTTGATCCCCAGCCTGCCGGAAAATTAATCGCTATCCATGACGAGGAGAACCTTCGATATGCGGTCTCATTCAGAAGGAAATTGCTGAAGGTGTACGTAGCACAGGTTGTCCAAATACTTGACCGTGAAGAGAACAGTTCTAATACTTTTGACGCATGCTTGCCCAAATCCAAGTACTATCCCTTCATTTACGTCTCTTCACGTGATAAGAGAGCGAGTATCGCAGACACGAGTATCTCCCTGTCACGCGAGAAAAGAGAAAGAGTTTCATAAACTCATTGCACATGAGTTTCTCGCCTGAGTTAGGGACCTTTGAGGGTACAGACAGGCATGCATGACCAAGCTAAAAGCATGTAGCGTAGAACACCTCATTTGGATTGTTCCAGTGGAATTCGGTGGTTTTGGTTTGGAATAAGATGGAAGTTTGAATTTTGTGGAAGAAATTAAATACGTGTACTCCACATTGTTCACGGTAGGCAAGGCATGGAGCTAAGCCCCAGTTTAGGCCTATAACTTTGACCCAACTTTGTCTCCAAATTCAAAAACGCTACCAATCTCATGAAGAAAACGGTGTCATAAACTCGTAGGCATTGTCAAATGAGTCGGTGTTTTTGATACAATGATATATTGGTTGTGAACTTGTCATTTTCGAGAGATTTGAACATAAGATCTTTCGTTTATAAGTAAAGAAGAATACACTCAGACAAAAAAGTTCGGGGTTAGCATGGAAAATAAAACAACTTCACAAGGATAAAGTTGAGAATTGAAATTAACACGAAGTCAAACTTTTGAGCACTTCACAAACCAGCTATTCGTATAATGATATTTCTCTTCTCAATATTGAAAGAGAAAGATCCTTACGTCGAATCCCCCGCCCTTTTTGACCCAGAAACAGAAAAAAAAAACTTTCGAGTATTTTGTAGTGTTGTACCTGTCCCAAGATGTTCCATTAATACTCATGAAAGGAAGCTTTAGATTGCAAATGACCTCGCCACATATTACACCAACCTTTTCTTGGAAAGCAATCGCCACGCCAATGTTGTAAACCAAACCTATTCATCAAAGTAACAAGACCAAACCTATTATTTTGATAGGGTGCAATTACTTGGATGTCACTCAACTGAAAGTAGATTATATTGTTAGGGTTTGTGAGGGTTATGTTGAGGGTAAGGTTGTAGGAGAGAGTATGGTTGACTTTGGTGTAATTGAATTGCCTAACGTCAGCGCTGTCGACGGTGAATTCAAAGAATTTGTTCAACTCCGAATGCCTTCTATTCATCGCAAAAACAAACATACAAGTAAACAACACGAACAAAAACAGCATCACGCCACTACCAAATTCGGGGACTTTGTACAACTTCGTATGCCTTCTACTCATCACAAGAACAAACATACTAGCAAACAACACGAACAGAAATAGCAACACGCCACCACCAGTATTCTCAATGTCTGGGCTTTTAGTTTCAGACATGGCTAAGAAATTGTTAGTGAATGGAAGAAAGGTCACAAAAAGTTCTAGGGTTGAGGGTTTGTATCCTACTGTTTGGACCCAAATTTACATCATCGGCCAGTGTAATCAAGGCCGTTGAGTAAGCATGGTTCTCAACCGTCGGATGAAAAGTGAAGATATTTTTGTTAAAGGATAATATTATGGTTTTTATCATAATAATCTTTTAATATGAATTATCTGCATCTTCTTAAACCAGATAAATAAGATGTGAATTATATCCCAACGGAGAGACAGGTGAAACAGTCCGATTTAATTTGGGGGATTTATGGATGTTGTCAGATAAATTGAATTGATGATGGGTTTGGCCTGTGCATGCCGTGTGAAAGGTTGCCTACTATATAATTATATATATATATATATATATGCTGCAACCTGCATATGACAAGAAAAGAAAGCCTAGCTAGGCTAGGCTTTTAATTATGATGGGATTATATTTCATTTTATTATGCATGCATGGGATAAAGGCTACTGATGGAGTTTTGGTGATAGATGAGAAGTCTAAGTGGGCTAGAAATGTGATGTGATAAGCCAAGATGGACTTTTATTAGGTTTGAAAAGTCTTGGAACAAATCCCACGGCTCAGTTTGAAGGATATGCCCTGGTTTCTGGTTGCTGATGCGAATCAACTTCAGGAGTTAGAGCTGCAGCTAAACTCTGCAACATTATCTTACCGTGCAAAGCAAGTACTTCAGTCCTATAAATACAGAGGTAGTAGCAACGGAAGGGGGACCTCCAATTCAACACACAAATTGCCTTGCACATTCTTTAGCTCTACGCGAAACCTCTCAATAACCTTGAGATTTTTGTTTTCCCTTATTGAGATTTTTGTTTTCCCTTTTTCGCCGATACACTTTCAGTTTGGATAAACAACATTGTGAAGGCAACCGGCGAACATCTTCATTTTGGATAAACAGCACTGTTGCCGTAGAATCAGCCGACCGTGGAGCATCTTCAGCTTGGATAAACAGGACTGCGACAGGGCCGACTGGTTACCTATCAAAGTCTCGGTCGAGAAGGATTTTTTAATCTTTATCGGCATAGGTCATCTCGTTAGCCTTCTCGGTGAAGCGAGGTGTTACAAGTTATTGTACTCGACACATTGAACGCCGAGTCGTTTATGATTGGTTATTCGCAAGTAGGATTTAGAGTTCGGCATTCTGACGACCAAACTACTTTCACAATCAAGACGTATATTCGTTTTGAATACTTGTGTCCTTATACTTTGGTGTCGATTCGACGTGCTTATACTCTTACGAATATAATCACAGTAACCGAATCCGGCGCCGACGATTTGTGAACTTCGCAGAACTAGTAGCTTTGTCTTCAAGCTCTAGAACCTAAAGGCCGACGCGTGTTCCTTCCTCGGCCGCAATCGCAAGATCGAGAAGTCAGCCGCGCACCCAACGCAACATCAACAAATTTTACTCATCGGCCGACGAGTTGGCACGCCCCGCTTACAACCGAATGACGTAGTTAGCTTACTAATTATTCGGTCTGCGCGCCACGTAGGCTTGGTAGTTTTTAGGGTCAACACCTACGTACAATCTTAGGGTTTATATGGAAGAAAACCTACTTAAAAGAGAGATGAAATATATATTAACATGTCTATTATTCTTCTAAATGATATGATCTAAAGCATAAATCCAGTTTATCGATGCAATTCAGCTCAAAAAAAGTGATGTTTCAAGTTCTTTTTTTTTTTTCTGGCCGAATATTGTCTCAAGTTCAAACTCATCATCTTCAAAAAATTTCAACCGTTCTTTACCAAAAAATAAAAATTTCAACCTTTTACACGGTGAGACCTCCCAGCCTTGTCAGATTGCATGACTTTTTTGGTAAACCCACTACCAGAAGATAGTTCATATATACTATCACACCTTCCAAGGTCTAATTTAGAAAAGCAACTTTACCGAATGAGACACCACGAAACAGTGTAACGGTGTCAATAAAGGACAAGGATTGTCTGCTCTCCACTTCCGATACCCTCCCCGTGCCCTCCTGTTTTGTGTGGTCACGGTTAAGCCACGTCAACCTTTTATATTACTATTCATTTTAACCGTGATCACACAAACATGATGACACGGGAAGAGCACCGGAAGTGGAGCGCAGACAATCCTTATCCGTCCATAAAAGTCTTTTTCCTATTTTAACCGTAGTATCGGTAGGAAGACTTTTCTCATGATCATTCATGGTTAACATGGGCAATACAGCACAATATTTTAATATTTTTAGTTTGAATTTCTGAAAACCTAGCCTTTTGTTTATTCACATTTCACATCATCTCGTTCCTGTAGCAGCAGACCAATATTATACTACTGTCTTAATTTTTGACGGACAAGGATTGTCTGACCTCCACTTCCGGTGCCCTTCTATTTTGTGTGGTCACGGTTAAGCCACGTCAACATTTTATATTTTTTTTTTATAGATATAATAAGAAAAAAATGAATCGTAATATAAAATGTTGACGTAGCTTAACCGTGACCACACAAAATGGAGGGCACAGGGAGGGCACCGGAAGTGGAGGGTAGACAATCCTTGTCCATTTTTGACCTTGATCTTGCAGTCGGTAAACAATCAATGCTTCGACATTGTTTTAGGTCAAATTTAAAGGCACGCATGTATGAAGATAAGTTCAAAATTGTTCCATTCAACCAAATCTGGTAAAAAAATGAAATGAATGTTAACTGTAACATCTCACATCGACCAACTGATAGGAGGTGATGTGCCTTATATGTACATGCCCACCTCCATATAGTACGATGCATTTTGAGAACTCACTAGCTTCGGGTTCCATCGAAACTCCGAAGTTAAGCGAGTTCGGACGAGAACATTTACAGTATATGTGACTCACTCGGAAGTTCTCGTGTAAGTTCCCTTAAACAAAACCGTGAGGACAATAAGTTCTGTGACATTAACAACTTTAACAGAGTATATAATTATTAATTAATAGCATAAAATCCTTATATTCTGTAACATGCACCTTATTTTTTGTCAGCATACTTTGATAAATTAATTTTCTTTTTAGTGAATTAAAATAAAATAGCTCCCATCAAAAGTTGTGTCACCGATTCATTGCCCAATGGAAGTGATCATTCGCATAAATAATTCTCGTGACAATAAGGTATTTAAAAATTAGATTCCGTAGTAAAAAATTAGGAAATAAATCTTTGAGGTAAAATTTGTTATGCATTAAATTGAAATTGAATTTTTTAATTAGTGTGACTTTCTAATGGACTTTATTGGTTTTAATTAAACGCCATGCAATTTCAAACACCTTTTCATTTATTCTGGGCCACTGTTTGATCACCTTTCAATTTTGAACCAATTTCCAGGCAACCTCACCATAATCATTACCAAATTTCAAGATTTAACGTCCTACTAAACAACGTAAGCTAACATTATATGTATCGTAAATACTTCATTTTCTCGCAACGTTTCATAATATAATATATTGAGTCAAATCAAGCGTTTTAATAACTTAATTTAACATCTCATGGTCTTATTTAGAACACGAAAACAAAAAAAGAGACTCCTAGTTTTGCCTATGCCAGATTTATTTATTTATTAAATTGTAAATATATCACCAAATGGAACAATTTTAATTTTTGTTTTAGCTGTAAAAAAAGAAGAACTTTAACGAAAATCTCTCGGTACTGTTCACTTTAACGAAAAACCAAATTTTAACACTAAAAAGTCAATTCTAATAAAACTCAAAGTTTTCAAACAAAAATAAACATCATGCTTACAAAACAGAGAAAAATAAAATTACGTAGAAAACCTGGAGTCAAGAGTCTTTAAACCGCAACCGCAGCTCACGGCGTTGAAAATAAGATTCCGTCGTCGCTTGTCCGAGACTGCAAGTACCCAACTGCCACCTGGGCCCCCACCATGCCCTAATCAAACCCTCTGGCTTTTTTCCACGAATTGTTTTCCATTTTCCGGCAATCTTCCTCGTAACTTCCATTTTCCCCTTTCGATTTCAGCTGTCCCTGTCTTTGACTGGTTAAACCAGGCAGGAGATGTGTCGCCAGCTCCTACGGGGCCCCGCCGGATCATCCCACACGTGTGCCAATAGTTCATAGGATCATTGTACTGTGTTCTGTTCCTTCTCTGTGCGGGGATTGGTGGCGTGAGGAAATGAGGCTACTATATGGTTGGGAAATAGAGTGTTAAGGATAGTTCAACCATGTTGTTCGTAGGCACTTGTTTATTGATCCCATCATTTGTTGACTCGTCTGGAAGTGATTTTAAAATGATTGAAAACGTTTTTGGTGAAAATATTTTTAAAACCAATACTTGTTAAACATCCAAGCGAATCATGAAAAAACACTTTAATTGCTTCATGTAATAAGGTACTTCTTCCAAAAACACTTAAAATGCTTTTGGAACCCAAAATCAATTTCACCAAAAACATTTTTAGTTAGTTTAAAGCACTTCCAAATGAGACTTATATTTGATACTATTTGATGCGAGAATTGTCTTAATTATACGATTATACTGAATATCTTATAATGCATCGTTATTTTGTGCATTATAAGTATGAGTTATATAATTTTATCGGTTTAGCTGTGATTAAACAGTATAAATTTACTTTTCTTAGGCACCAATCCATACCGTTTTCTTGAGGAAATGTACAAAATTGTATCAAATTTTTTTTTCTAGTAATTAATATGGAATAAAAACTACAAAAATAACATCTCTATGGGGCTAAGCTGACTAGTGTTTGATTATGGTGAGAGTCATCTCATGCTGAAAAAGAAAGCATTGTCTTAGTTGTTTAAATAATTTCGAACCCTTATCTGCCAATTAATTTTAGGCTGAATACTCGCATTTTAGTAGAGTTTTAAAACGAAATTTGCTATTTTGAGCTAATCACATGTACTGGTTTTTCCATTTTGCCAATGAACAACTATCAGCTGCGTACAAGACGATAAATGTCATTAGGCGATACTAATAGTTGACGCTCGACTGTTTTTTCATTAGATCTTAGTTTATACTTTTAACTAAGCCATTGATGTGACTCATAGACTTGCTCGTACTTACTTCTTTAAGTATATATTCTATTTAAACATAAATTAGAGAAAAAAAAGTTTCCATATTTTGTTGCCCACAGATCAATCAAGTGGTAGTGAAGTAGATGGAAAGAGGCGAAACCAATTGCCCAATAGGTTTTTGTTTCATAGCACAAAAAGGGCACTTATATTTTCTTTCCCTCTCAAACGCACATGCGGAAACGCATTAACGCAGTGTCGTTTTGCATACACCATCGTCCACGTCTTTCTCACGCATCGTGTCCATCGGCTGCCACGCAGTTCCATCGTGTGTCCAGAAACACGCGTGGGCCCCCACCGTCCCTCTCATCGCCACGTGGGACCAACGTCTTTTGGGTATTATTGTCAACACAGACCCACCGCCACCGACGACCACCAACTTGCTGCTGAGAGCAACGACACGTCCAACTCCTTCGTGGTGGGCCCCATCCACAACGTGGCCATGTCAGCTCCTACTCGGACACAAGTGTCCTCACGCGCATCCCCGCGAAACTCCCGCCGTACGTGTCCGCCTTGGATCCCCTGGCCCCCACTACTTCCTCACTCTTTATTTATTTATTATTATTATATTAATTTAACATTTTAATTTTAAAATTAAACTGATTATGCAGTTACAAACGGAGATTGTTATTTTATTAAACCCCTCACCAAAATTTACTCTCTGAACACCTCACGCGATTCTCCACAGCATATTGTTAAGACTCAATTGGCTGAAATTAAGAAAAATAATACATTTTAAAGTGGTTTAAGATCTCTAAGCTCTATTTACTTCAAAAGTCAACTTTCGTAATAATGTTACTTGACGTTATATGTCAATGATATAATACAATGTTGTAATAATTATATTTAAGAAGCTATATTCTTAACAATTCGTATCAAAACCTAATTACATTACTCAACTTAAACTCACACGGCAAAAGTGCAATCTATAAGCTGAACTGATTAATATTGTATATCAAATTTATTACAGACTCGGTGAATAATGGTAGACGAGAGAAACCACTTTTAAGGAAAAAAACGACTAGCAAACTAATTTCTAGAAAACGACTGGCAAACTAATTTCCACACCCCTAATATTTTTCGCCTTACACGCGCATACGCGTTTTTAGCCTTCAAATAAAAAGGATAAAAACCAAATTAAAAACAAAACAAATAAAAGTGTGCAGAAAAAGAAAAGAAAGAAACTCAATATTCAAGTAGAGTAAGTTTAGGGTTTAAGTCTTGAATTGGCTGAGTCGTTAAGGATCGTTCTCTTCGTTAGACCAAAGCTTAGGTTTGAGTCCTTGTCAGCAATTTTTCTTGTGTCCATTCTATAAAAATAAAAAAAAATTAGGTAAGACCCCGTCCTAAAAAAGGCTCGTGGTATGCAGCCTTAAATGGGGTAGCTTCTCCTCCTCCTGAACCTTTTGTTATAAAAAAAAAAAAAAAAAAAAAAAAAAAAAAGTTAGGTATAGAAGCTTGATAAAATTATTAGAACCAATTAATCTAGAAGACTAGAAAGCTGCGCGTACACGCGCGAAACCCCGGTGGCTTTCGTGTCTTTTTCTTCGGGGAAAGGGCGTTGCCGGGTTGGATTGTGGAGCACGTTTCTCGTGGAAATCCGAAACTTTCTATAAATGTAGAAGCTCTAAAATTGAGGCCCTTCTTTCTTCTCCTTCTCCTCTCTCCTCTCTCCTCTCTCCTCTCTCCTCCCTCTCTCTCTCCTCTCGTTCGCTCATTTGCCGTTTCGTCGATTCCGATTTTATACGTTTCTTTCTTTTTCGCCCCTTTTTTTCTAATTGGCCGTTTCCTTCGCGATTCTCCGCCATAATTTTTTCCCCTATTATTTTCGATTTCCTGCGCAGCCTGTTGCTTGCGGATTAAGGTGAATGTTTAAAGCCTCTCGCTTTTCTAAGTCTTCTGTTTGGCCGCCGAGAAAATAAGTCGGTTGTTTGAAGCGGCTGCTGCCGAAGACTGTTCCTTTCCTTTTCGTTTTCCCCTTTTGTTTTCCTCTGTTTTCTTGGCTGCCAAACAGAGCATTTCGGATTTTTCCATCTGCCTCACTGTTTTTTTTTTTATCCGCTGCTGATTTTTCGATAGTTTGGTTTTGAAGGTTTCCTGAATCCGCCCCTGCATTTCGAAGACTGCTGGCGTTTCGGATCAAAGTTTCCTCAACCTGGTACGTCGTCGTTTCGTCCTTTTCTTTCTGAGTGTATTTTTTGTTGCCTGGTAAGAAAAATGTAAACTTTTTAGCACTAAACAGGTGATTAATTAAGAAAGTTTTGATCTTTGTCACCAATGAGAATTGGGTTCTGTTATTAATTAAGATTTATGAATATTAAATTGATTTAATTATGGTTGTTTACTTTCCTAATTAATTTTTTTTTTCCAACCGCAAAAACTGATCATGTCAACATCGTCTCCCATTGGGCTGTTTTCGGCTGAGCTGATGTGATACTGTTATTTTGTTGATACTGTTATTTTGTTTCCATCCTTTGATTTTTCACCCCAATTTTTTAAATTTATTTTCTTTGCTTCGATGCAAATGCTTGGTCAAATGCCGAACCATGTCGCAGTCGCGTAGACTATTCAAAACCGAGAGGGGAAAACTAAAAAGAGAAGAAAAGTCTTAATCATTGAAGTCATTTATGCAGAATCTTGACCATATACTTCGAGTCTACTCTTGGGTTTGTCTCGGTCGTACTTTCGAGAATGGCCCAAGTGGCGAGTAGCTCACGTGGTTAAAAGTATTTACCCGAGTCGGGTTTTCAAATCCCCCTCCTCTCAAAAGTAGGATTGAGAAGTATATAGGCCTTTCCAACTTGTTTTCTTTTTTTAGGTGGTGTTGTTGGTTGTCACGCATTTTCTCACATCCAAATCTGTCGATTTCATATGTTTTTTAGATTCCGTGTTTGTGTGTAGGGCCTCTTTTTGTGGTTGTGTGTGATTCATTTGATGTGTTTTCGTCGCCCGGTGTGTGGGACATAGGAGTTGTTAATGGTATGCAACTACCAGTCACATGTTTTCGGTTGAGCTGTATGTCCAAACATTTTCATATCTTCTCTTGCAATATTCGTAGCCTGAGAATCTGTAATGTTTTTGTATTCCTCTGTGTTTCGTGTAGAATAATGTACGTTTTAGCACAGTCGATCGTGTACTGATTTAATTCTCAAAGTTCACACAACATATGGTTATTCTGCAGAGTTTAGAGGAATGGTGTATTTGTGTAAATTTGTACAAGTAGTTTGGCAACCCTTGAGGTTCTAGTTTTTCCCCTTTAGCTATGGGCTGTGTATTATTCTCTCCTGTGTTCGTCGACTTTGGAAGCTGAGAAATTGGACTGAACATGTTGCTACTACTTTTGAATGAAATGGCATAATCAAGAGCTAACGGATAATTGTTCTATGCATATATATAATTTGGCATGTCCTTGTGTTTCATAAAATTCGCGTAAAATATTGCGTGATATTGTGCTTCCGATATTCACAGCTCCCTCCTCTTAGGAATAGTCAGTAATCTCCGAAAAAGAGAAGGCTGATGGAATTTTCTTTTGTCTGATTCGTGCGTTTAACGGTTATTTAAGATGCACATATTTTTGTTCAATTCTAATGATTGTTCACTTGTTCATTAGATATAAGGAGCCATGTACTTGAGGGATTGATTGTTAACTAGCAGTTACAAGACACTGAAATGGTTGTTTTTCGTTGATTACAGGGTCATCTGAAGAAGTTGTAATAGATTTATACACTTGTTTATTGTGATAACGTTACTTCATACGACGTGCTACAAATCTGGATCCAATGGACCTGAAATCAAATCATGCTTCTCCTGTTCTTGCTGACGCTGCGCCCTTGAGCAAGTCAAGACTGGGTGGCGTCCATACCAGCCTGTTACCATATGCACCTCCAGGAGCAGCTTTCCCGGCAGGTCTATTCCTAACAATCCCTAGGTGGAAGACTGGATTACTTGATGATGTTCGCTCTAGCTCTTGGCTCGATGCCATGAAATCTTCATCGCCTCCTCACAGAAAGATAACGAAGGGTGTTAACAATGAGTCCGGGGCGACAGATACTGATATTGCTTACCACTCATGGATGGTAATAATAAATCCTTTATGTGTTTTTACCTCCAACAGGCTTTGAATCTAAGTTATTTATGCAGTACTTAACATCTTTCTGTCTAATTCTTGCAGGTCAAGTATCCATCAGCGCTTACATCTTTTGAGCAAATCTCTAATCATGCCAAAGGCAAGAGAATAGCACTGTTTCTTGATTATGACGGGACTCTTTCACCGATTGTGGATAACCCTGACTGTGCCTTTATGTCTGATACCGTAAGAATATCTTGATACTTGTATCTTTTACATGCCAAACTTAAAATGCTCTGCTTGCTCATCAAAGATGTTTTAATCCTTTTAGATGCGTGCAGCCGTTAAAAGGGTAGCAAAATATTTCCCAACAGCAATTATTAGTGGAAGAAGCCATGACAAGGTAATTGCTAGTCGGGGCCTTAAATATTAGCATGACATACTCTTCAGTAATCATCTGTTTGTTTAACCATATTTTCTCGTGCTTGCTGATTTTGATTGTTCCATATCCTAATCTATCAGGTATACGAATTTGTAAAACTAAATGAACTCTATTACGCCGGTAGTCATGGAATGGACATAATGGCCCCTGTTATACAATCTATAAACGATGACCAGAGAAACTGTTTTAAGTCAACTGACAAAAAGGTAATTGGCTACAAGCTCTCTCCTCGTGCGAAAGAAATACGTGTATGTATTGGGGTTTTGTTTCTATTCGTTCTGTTCTTTTAACATCTTTTGGTTTCTGGTGAATTCAGGGTAAGGCGGTTAACTTGTTCCAGCCTGCAGCTGAATTTTTACCTATGATTAGAGAGGTTTGTAAATTTCTTCTCTGCAATCGTGTTCATCAACTATGAATAAGATGTTCCTATCCATTCTGTTACGAATGACAATATAGTATTGTAGTGTTCTGATTTTTTATGCTCAACCAGGTATTTAAATTACTTGTTGAAAGTACGAAAGACATCCAAGGAGCTAAAGTTGAGGACAATAAGTTCTGTGTCTCTGTACATTACCGCAACGTAGATGAGAAGGTAGTCTCTTCTTAGAGTAGTAAATTTGATTAACTACGAGTTTAAGATTTTTTTTTTTTTTTTTCCGGCAGAGGAAACTAAACTAGGAGAGGCTGGAAGGAGCCTCTCTTTTGTTATGCATTTAATTTTTCATTTGCGTTTACTAATTATACACCCTGTCTTCAGAGTTGGCCTGCAGTTGCGCAATGTGTCCATGAAATTCTTAAAGACTACCCACGTTTGCGCTTGACTCACGGGCGAAAGGTACTTTTAAAAGCCTAAATGCAAGCTGATCTACCGTAATGTGCTATCTTTGTGCTATGGTAAATTTTTATTCAAAATATTTTCGTTCAATGTTCTTTATTTGCAGGTTTTGGAGGTTCGACCTACAATAAACTGGGATAAAGGGAAGGCCGTAATGTTTTTACTTGAATCTCTCGGTGAGTATTTCTTCTACTACTCATCTCTCTTGCTGCTTTTAAGTAATCTTCAAGAATTCATTAAATTCCATCTTATACTCTCCCTACAACGAAATTTTTATATCAGGGCTAAGTAATTGCGAAGATGTGCTCCCGATATATATTGGTGACGATCGGACAGATGAAGATGCATTCAAGGTATAATTCGAAATTTTCATCACCAAAGTTGTTTCGACTGTCTTCTATAAAACCGAGAGAATCGCTAACTTGATGGGTGACTGTAACAGGTCTTGAGGGAAGGAAACCGAGGCTATGGCATTCTAGTCTCGTCCGTGCCCAAGGACAGCAATGCATTCTACTCTCTAAGGGAACCCTTGGAGGTAATGGAGTTTCTCAAGTCCCTGGTTTTATGGAGGAAGTCAAGTGCTCTATAAAAATTACTGCATAGATAATTACATAGAAGATATAATCTTCACATGCTTATACAACGAAAACCAGCAGGACGACGTATTTTTTGGTTTCTCTAGATAAGTATACTTCAAGAGGTTTTGGGGGAGCATGCTGGCATGGAAGAATGCTTCCCGGTCTGTGCTCGTCGCTTCTTGCCGGTTTTTTGGTCGTAAAAAGCTTTGTGCCTTAATTGTAAATGCTTTTGGTTAATTTATCTTATGTTTTTACTAATTAAGGTGCCCTCATTCATTCTTTCTTTCTTTCTCAATGTATTAATTATTTCATTCCATTTTGTTCTTGGATTTTTGGTTAATCAAGTATAATATCTTACTCCGAAGGTCTCTATAGATAATCGAATGATGTTTATTCGTTGATTCTTTTAATTACGCGAAATATAAATGTTGTGTTGTATTCTTTTTCCTTTCTGATAATGCGATATGCTAATCAACGCGGCCGGAAGATTTGAACTCGGAATTTAACGGGGCGGGCGCATAGCTTTAAGGAAACAGAAACGAAAGTCATTAGAACTATCACATGCTGGAAACTGTTCAGTTCATCTAGGTATCGTTTGGTATGCAGACGGGACAGAACGGATAGGGAGTAAAGATGCCCTCGGATGGAAACAAGGAGGAAGAAGAAGGAGACGGAAAAGTTATAATTTTGTGTTCCACGGATGTGAAACAAGTCGTTCCAGGGGGTGAGGCAGAACGAAAATTCACCCAAAATTCGTCCCGTGGAACAGCGTGTTCCACCCGTTTTAGGCGTACCAAACGTGAGACGGAATGCCTCGTTCCACTCCGTTCCGTCCCGTCTGGAACGCGCTGTTCCACGGAACAAGTTTTAGGTGAATTTTTGTTCTGCCTTTCCTTGGAACGACTTGTTCCACCTCTGCGGAAAACAAATTTATAACATTTTAAGACAAAAATACCCCTAATCTTTTTCAATATTTACACCGTCTAAAACAAACTCTAACACTATGTTTGGATGAGGAAAATAAACTTGGAATTTTGGTAAAAGTCAGAATTTATAAATTGACATGCACCAATTCCCTTGTTTGGATTCATAAACATAGAAATTTAGAATTTCCGCATGGAAAAAAAACTTGGAATTTGGGATCTCTAATTCCCAAGTTCAAATTCTATGTAAATAGGTGTCATTTCCCAACTTCTATGATTTAGAGTTTAAAAATAACAAATTCAGTATTCAATTTCATTGTTCTTTTAGATTAACCAAACAAGAAAATTTACAAATTCTAGAAAATAAAATCTTGTCATTTCAATTTCCATCATTTTAAAATTCACTAGTAATCTTAAATTTCTTCATCGGTGTAATCCATTCTCCGCTGCTGCCTTTCTTTTCGCGTAGCCTTCCTCCTCATCCTTCATCGTCATCCTCATGTCTCTCGCCCTCCTTCCCCTCTGTTTCCTTCTCTCTCCTCTCTCTTCCTCTCTCTCTGCAAGTTAGGGTTTTCTGTTTTTTTTTGTCCGATTCTGCAATTCTGGGTTCGGCTTCACCAGATCACGATTCTCGCCTCCGTAAGATCTCGATTGATCTCCCTTTTGCTTTAATTCGTACTAATTTTTGTTCTTGCCATAGTTTCTTGAATTTGGGGTTTCTATCATGGTGGCTGCCCTATTTATGGTATTCAAAATTCTTCTAATTTTTCTGGGTGTGGTTATTTTATAGTCAATTGTGTTTTCTTGTAATATCTTCATGAAATGATTTGGAATATAATGTCTGTGCAAGGTTTATTTTGAATTTTATTTTAATGTTATGGACTGTTTGGTTGCTGAGAAATGGTAGGAAATGAAGAAAAACTAGATTATAGATTTAAACTGTATATTCCAGTTTTTGGGTCTTTTACAATGGATGTTAAATAGTTTACTTGCGTGTTATACTGATGGCAAGTTGGGGACGAATGATGTTTATCTGAATGAGATTAACGGGTGGGTCAGCATGTATGAGGTTGGCAAGTTGGCGATGGTTTTGAATGCAGAGAAAGTGTTTGATGAAATAGCTAAGAGACAAGAAGAGGACGCTGCAGGAAACGTCTTCGATCGAATGACCCCTCTTTTTCATAACATGGTTGTATGCTCTCAATTTTGCTTAACTATAGGTGCATTCTGGATTGGATGGGATCCGGGAGGGGGATTGGCTAAAATTCTAGGGATGATGCTCTGTTCCGAGCACCAGGCGAACCATTGTGACAAGTACCCTCAATTTTTGATCCCACAGCTACACTTCATTGATCATGCATTGCATGTTACTTGTCTACTACAAGTGATGCAAAATGAGGAAGCTACTGCTTCATGTAAAAGTGTTTTTGATATGTCATGTGGTCGCAGGTCCTTTATTGTTGCCGGCAAGGCTGAGGAACTATTACTGCCATCAAGGGATGATGAAAAATCGTGTACCAATATACGTGTTAGCAAGAGAAGCTTTGATTTTACTGCAAGAAGGTCAGAAGAGGAGGCTCTTGAAGTCATGCACGTATTTTCTTCGGCCCTGGACGGATATGTCTTGAGGTATCTTAACTTTTCAGACAACGCCATGGGCGAAAATGGTGTCAATGCACCTCTGAGTTCACAAAACAAATTGGAAGAGCTTTATTTGATAAATATGGCAACGCTCAATATGTGTCACAACACGAGGGAGTGGCACCGCGATGTGATGAGGAAGATCAAATGGCTGAGTGAGAAGGGGATTTCTATTATGATCGATACCGAAGGACAAGCAAACTATGAAGAATTTTCTGATAGTAGGGATATAAGTTAGTTGGTTAGGAGTGAAGCAAAGAATACTTGTATAAATAACGAACATATCTCTCTGTGTAATTCATTCATTGTTCAAGGAATACAATCTTTAGTCATTCACTTTCTCTCTCTAAATTATCTACCATTGTTTTTCATTTTGCTTCTTCTGCAATCTCCAAAAGCTAATCATGGTATTGTTATATGTGTTCAAATATGAACAAGTTAAAAAAAAAAGTCTCGTTCCGTCCCACGCATAAACATTGTACCAAACAACAGACAGAACAGGGGTAAATTAGTCATTCAATCTTTTGGTTCCGTTCCGTCCAACGCGTACCAAATGCAGAACGGAACAACTGTCCCGTTCTGTACTGCGCGTACCAAACATAACACGGAACCTTTGTTCCGTCCCGTCTTGTTCTGTCTTGTCCCGTCCTATTATGTTCCGTCCCGTCTGCGTACCAAACGGTACCCTAAAGTTTCTAGCATGCCCCACAGTCCACCAAATTCAAATTAAAAGAATTATAGTCACAAATATGTGACAATTAATCATGAAGATTGCCAAACACTGGAATGAAAGCAAGTCCAGCACTTGGAAGTTGATGGAAGATTTGGACTTGAAACATTTTTTATGTTCTTTATTTTGCACCTAATTGAGTGGTTAGAGGAAGAAATCAAGTTTTGGTGACGGGAGGAGACCCCATCATCAGTCTTTATTCTGTTCATTTGGCGACCATAAATTAGTAATGACCGTCCATTTAATTTGTTTATTGTATTTCTATGAACACACATGGATGGAGCCAGAAATATTTTTTAGTGGAAGCAACTTCAAATGATAAAATACATGGCTCGAAAGGGTGAGAGAGTAAGTATAAAACGTGAGAGAGTATCTTGAGTTGAATGTTGGAACTGAGACTTCATTTCTAACTATATATGTAATTCATAGTTTAATTGAAGCATTTTTCAAGACAATAAGCGTTGAGTGGGGGCAGCTGCCCCTGATGAACATATGAATTACACACTGGAATGAAAGCAAGTCCAGCACTCGGAAGTTGATGGAAGATTTGGACTTGAAACATTTTTTATGTTCTTTATTTTGCACCTAATTGAGTGGTTAGAGGAAGAAATCAAGTTTTGGTGACGGGAGGAGACCCCATCATCACTGTCTTTATGCTGTTCATTTGACGTCCATAAATTAGTAATGACCGTCCATCTTGATTTGTTTATTGGGTTTTTCACGATATATCCACGAACACACATGGACAGAGTTAGAAATATTTTTTAGTGGGAGCAACTTCGAATGATTAAATACATGGCTCAAAAGGGTGAGAGAATAGAAAAAGTATAAAACATGAGAGGATATCTTGAGTTGAGTGTTGGAACTAAGACTTCATCTCTAAAAAAAAAAACATATATATATATATGTGTGTGTAATTCATAGTTTAATTGAAGCACTTTTCATGGCAAAAAGAGTTAAGTGGGGGCAGATGTCCCTGATGAACGTATGTTGGCTCTGTCCATGGGGACACAATACACTTATGTATTATGTAAATTCAATCGTTCAATACACCCGTGTATAGGATGCAACGGGTATTATTTATTTATTTATTTATTTATTTAGATTATTTACCATGATGCAACTAGTAAGAAATAATAAAAGGCAGCTTTAATAAAACGGCACTGACTTTCTTTAAGGTAACAATAACTGGCAAAGCATGTTTAGCATGTTTGTAGACCATATACTAGTTTCTGCATGGGAACTAATACTTAGGTTTATCATAACTTTTGGAAATACAAGGTGGAATGTGGATCGGTTTCATCTTTAATTTGTTTCATATGGGCTTCTAGGTTTTCTTATAGGGATCTTTTGATATAGGCGCCTCAGTTTTGAATTTTCTAGATCAAACATTCATGTCTTTTAATGATTTGATTAAACTTTTTTTTTATCATAATCTTGGTGCTATATGCACATTATATTGTAACAAATTTCCTATAATCTAGCCTTTTGATTACACTCTCCTCCATTAGAGATAATTGTAAAAAAAAAAAAAAAAAAGTTGGTTAGATTCAATTTATTTTCACAATAATGCTACAATTTAGCAATAATTATCCACGATTTAAGATATATATTTCCAAAATAGTTTAAAATAATTTTCAATCCCCCAAAATCAAACGTACCGAAATGAGTTTTTCTTTTAGTACGTTAAGGGCGTTTGTTGCGTCGGACTATCTCGGACTGGACTAGCTTCAAAGACTAAGCTGGACTGGCTTAGACTAGACTAAGCTGAACTAATTTAGTGAAGCGTTTGGTGCAGTGTTGGACTAAGAAGTTGGATAATAACAAATTCTAATATTATATTATTTAATATATAAATTATTAATATTTTATTATGATCTAGGTGACCGGAGATGACGAGGAGTTTATCGGGAGTGATTGTTGAGCATGACGAGGACGAGAGATGATAGTCTTAGCTAGTCCCATGGTTATTGGGGGGTCTCGCTAAGACCTCTTAGTGAAGGGTTTTGTCCATGCTAGTCCCCTTTAGTCTCATTAATGTTAATCCTAGCATGGAACAAACACAGTATTGGACTAACAGCTAGTCCAGTCCAGTCCAGTCCCACTTAGTGAGGGCAAACAAACGCCCTTGAAAATAGGATTGAGAATACTATAAACGTACCAAAATAAAAATAATATACCAATATTAACAATATGTAGGGATGGACACTTGGAACCGAAAACCGAAACCGAAACACGAATCGAATCAAACCGCACCAAACGGTTTGGTTTTGCGGTTTTGAAACGGTTTCGGTTTCAAAACCGAACCGCAGCACACAAAACGGTTTGGTTTCGGTTTTGGGTTTTCAAAACCGCACCGAAACCGAAACCGCACCATATAATAAATAAATGTTATATAACTTATATTTTAAACTTTTCAACTAGGTTATAACTTATAGGTTTGTATTATGGCAAACTTAACCTTTCAATTGGGTTGTAAAGTATTGTGATTGGTGATCAAGTTCAATTTTAGTAGATGTGATGCATAAGGATTTAAAGTTTAAACCCTTTGATGCATTGGATGTTGTCTCAATTTTAGTAGTTGTCATTTGTTGCAGTTTTGGTACAAGTTAGTTGCACTTTTGGTGCAGTTTTTTGTGCTGTTTTGGTGCTGTTTTTTTATGCAGTTTTGCTGCATTATTTTTTGGTGCAATTTTGTGCAGTTTTTGGTGCTGTTTTGTTGCTGTTTTTTATGCAGTTTTGCTGCATTTTTTGGATGCAGTTTTTGGTACTGTTTTGGTGCTGTTTTTTATGCTGTTTTGCTGCTTTTTTTTTTTTTTTGCAGTTTTGACTCTTTTTTGCTGCAGTTTTGTTGTATATTCATTAATTAATATACGAAGAAAATAAGACCGTCTTATGCATAAATATGTGTATATTTTAAATTGTACATTTTTTTTTCTCAAAAACCAAACCGAAACCGTTTGAAACCGCACCACACCGAACTGAACGGTTTGGTTTCATTTCGGTTTTGGCTTCAAAACTGCACTGCACCGCACCGCAAAATGTTTTGGTTTCGGTTGTGGTTTCACTCGAAACCGCACCAAACCGCACCTCGCCCACCCCTAATAATATGTATCAAATCAAACGTACCAAAATTGCAACTAAACGTATCAATTAATGATTTTAGTAAATTCAAACGTACCCGCAGATAATATATACGTAATGTATTGAATCTAATAATAATTCGTCAACAACTATACTTAAAAAAACATCAAAAAAAATATAATTTCACAAAAAAATTGAAAAAATTACACTGAGCTTTTATGTTGATCACCAACTATTTGAAAAAGAAAAAACCATTTGGAAAAAAAATAATATTAAAAGTTTGCATACCCAAAAAAAAAAACTATGATCGAAAAAACATATTTGGAAGAAGGGAAAATATAGTTTAATTACTAATATCTCCACTAAATAAGGAAAAGTGCATGGTGTAGATAAAAGTATAAATTCAAAAATTATTTTAATTTAAAAAAATAGAGGTAACTATTGGTCAAAACACTTTAATCAAATTTTAAAAAAGCATAGATGTTTAAACTAAATTATATATAAAAACTGTCGGGAATTCTAATTTTCCCTTTCTTATACCAACCAAAATTTGATGAAAGCCAAGGGTCGGTTTCATCTTGACTCCACTTTTTGGGTAAATCCGACAAAAATACAAAACTAATTTTTGGGTTAAGACTTAGATCTATCCATGATCACTTCACTAAAGATACTTTGGACATGGTCGATTCAATAGGACATCTCTCACTCTCATATCAAGTGAGATCAACATGAGTTCAGGCATAACCAAAATATATAGAATTTCATATTTTTTTGTCAAAAGTCTCAACAAATAACATGGTCGAAGATATCTACCTCAATTTTCCTCCTTCCCTAACAACTTATATAGGATTCGGTATAGTTTAATGCAATTTAGAAAGTGATTAGGTACTATATAATTGACAAAATCTTGACTCCACTTTTTAATGATAGGTGAAGAATATTAATATCAAGTCGTAGGTTCATTTGAACCTACCATTCCTTCATTCCTGTTGCTGCTAATTTCAACAATTCTAGAAATCAAACCAACTAAGACTCTGAATGTTAGGTAATGCTAATCTTAATCATGTGAGATTTTAAAGCCAAAAGTGGGTTGGTTTATGTTAAAACATGAAGATCTATCCGATGTTAATTATATACTCGAGTGATGTGAGATTTGGAGCAAATTATTAGATAAATCCACATGTTCGCTAGTGTTTGATGGTGTTTCATGTTCCCTGTCGATCGATGTCGTTGTTTTCCATGCATATGCATGCGCGTACCCAATGTTAATTACAACCCTAATCAAATCACAAACATTAATATTGTTTATTTAATTTTGTATCAATTTTCTTCACAGGTCTCGTATGTAAATTCAAAATTTTGAGCTCACGTCATTTCATCATCGTCATCAACATGTATAGCTGCCCGGTTAATTACTTACTTCTTCTGAAAACATTTGAGAAAAAAATTATATGAATATTGTTGCTAAAATTATAAACTACGTATTTTCAATGTGATTAACTGCACTTTTCAAATACGATTACTTTATTAATAAGTTTGCATCGTCGACATCCAACACCAACTTGGCTTTCAATAATGACGAAGAAAAAACCTTCACCTATATGCTATTAAAAAATTTCACGCATAAAAAACCTTCACTTACAAGGTGAAAGATGAACAAACTTAAAATTTATTTCCAACAAATCGTACCATGGAAAATAATATTTATTTCTCTTTAAACCACTTCAATAATTACGTCACTTAGATTAATTGTGACAACCCGTCCCGATTTAACGTGTCATATGTATACAGTGTGTTAAATACCATAAATCCTTATACAATTGTTTAAGGTTTGGACGACTATTTTATATGTTGAATGATTAAAGGCTAAGGAATGGATCACTCGTCGGATTCCATTTCCATTTCCTTTCCGTGAAGTGCTCCACTGCCTCCCTCAATAATACCTTCACTCATCGTCATTCCCTCACACGAACCTGAAACTCTCTCTCTCTATCCCTCGACAGTCTCTCTCTAACTCTCCCTCTCGAACCCGTAAGCAACACACACACAAAACTCAATCAAACTTGCACGAACGTTGGATCTAAGACCACCATCGTGATCCTGAGAACTTCACGAACACGGGGAAACCAAATTCAGGTGAGTTTCGTTTCGAAAAACTCTAGTTTCAAAGGTCCCGTGTTTATGTACTGTTCATAAACTTTATTATGGCTATGTTTTAGGCTAAACAAAGATCACAGTGAGTCTTAGAAGGTCCCAAGGAAGCTCGGAGTGCTTCGTTGGAAGTTTTTGGAAGTAAAAACACAGAGATCGGAAAGTTCAATGTTTGGCCGGAACTTTCGAGTCGTTTTCCGGCCAAACCACAGAGAGTTAGACGTCGTGCGAGGTACCATTCTCTTCATCTCTTCGAGAACTACAACTTTCGTTTTTGTTTAACCCAATTTCGTTGAGTATTAAAGAAGTTATACTCATTTGAATCTTACCCAGTTTCCGGCGAGTCCGACGGCTTTCGAGGCTTTTTCCGGTGAATTCCCGGCGAGTTAAGGGTTGAGACAGGTATAGATTTGTTCGTCTCTTCAATATATTCATTTTGATATAAAGAACGTTGAAAATGGTGAAGAAATGAAGAAGTTATGGCAATTTGAAAAACTGCCCAGAAACAGGCGAAACCAGTCCGGCGAGCCGAGGAAGAAGACGCGCGTGGGGGCGCGTAGGTCCGTGCCACCCACAACGCGTGGGGGCGCGTGTGGGGCCCAAAAATGTTTCTAAAAATATGTCGACGTCCGTGACGTCGTGTAGATCACCGTGGTATATTCACATACCCAAATTGAGCAACGTATGAAAAAGTTATTGATGAATGTTTGTGTATGTGCGTTTAAATGATGTTTTATAATTATTTTTGTATAGGTGAAAATTATAAGGACGAAGAACTTAACCAAAATAGGCGAGGGGGTTACGAACCGGCTACTTATCAGTGAGTGGGCAGTTATTTTTCAGTATATATATAAGTATACTTGACGTGTTTCCTAGAAAACGTATTTTAAATATAAATACGAATTAAATAACTTGTCAAATATGCATTATATTTTGATATGTGCATTACCATAATTATACATATTGTTGCATGGTGCTGAGGAGGCCCAGGTACGTTACATGTGATATATTATGTTGAAAATGAATGAAATACTATGGAAATACGATTAAGATACGTTTGAATATTATTGAAATACAATTGACATACGTATAATAATACGTATATTATACATTTGAAATACGTACGATATGCATTTGATATACGTATAATATACAATTGAAATACGCATGAAACGTGATTGAGATATGCATGAAATGTGATTGAGATATGTATGAAATGTGATTGAGATATATTTGAGATATGTTTGAGATATAATTGTGACATGATTCGAGATATAATTGTGATACGTTTGAGATACTATCCTAATAACGATCATGAGATATAGTTGAGATATGTTGAGTTATATGATTGAGATGTGATAGAAAGCTCATTTACTTGCACACGTATATAAGTGCTCCCGCCTAGAGAGAGACATAGCCTTCACGTGTATGTTCACCTCCCACACCGCATGCTCGCCTTGGATCCAAGTAGGTGTATAGCCTGTCGTATAGACCACTTATGTGGGTTCGACTTGTAGGTGACCCGCGATTTATCGCACAGCTTCACGTGATTGTAGCACTAGAGCATATTATGATATATACAGTGATGAGATGCAGACCACGTGAGGTGGTACTGAATGTGTGCAAGATATACAGATTTATACATGATATGATGAGATGATTATGAGCTATATAGGTAGCCGAGGGCTGAGTTAATTATGATAAGTTGATTATGATGAAAGAATACAAATTATGTTGAGAGCTGAGCGTTGAATTGGCTTTTATGTTATTCTATCATATTCACTTAGAAATGTTGAGCATTCTATTATGATACTTTGGAATGGCATACGTTCATATTATTCAGCATGATTTGATATATATTATGTATATGAATATATACTTTATTACTGGGAAACTTATACTTGTTTTACAGCGAGGGGTTAGTATATTCAAAAGAGAAAAGAAGGTTTCGAATAAGTTCGTTTTGCTGACCCACTCAACTTTGTTTTGCGCCCCTCCAGGTTTTAGATAACGTTCATCAGTGAATCTCGAGGTGTCCAGCTGAAAGTTCTGACAAATCACCACTCATGTAGGATCATCGTCGAGTGTTGTTAAATACGTACATTTTATGTTTGACTGCACTTAGACTTTATGCTCTGGTTATGTAATCACACTTAAACTCAAATTAGAACCTATCGTATTTGGTTTTAATTTATTCGTATTTTCCTTATAATATAACGCTTCCGCACAGCGCACATGGCTACGTCACGTTCACGTGACGGCCAGCATTCCTTGACTACGGTCGGGGCGTGTCAGTTTGGTATCAGAGCTTTAGGTTGCAGTCCTGCATATTTTGTGAACTTCCCTAATTCTTTCTGGTGTCTTCTGTCAGAACTATGCCGCCTCGTAGAGATCCACGTACTCCTTCTGAGTCTGGTTTTCCCGATCTCTCTCAATTAGGGGAAGCCATAGCCAATGCCATTCAAGCTTCACTCCGCCCTCCTCCGAAGACCCCTTTAGAGTCGGTGTATAACTTGAAACTACCTACTTTTCGGGGTGATGAAGGACCTGAAGGGTCCGAGCGTTGGCTAGAACATGTGGAAAAGACTTTCCGAGTTATGCAAAGTCAAGGCAATCTTCCTGCTGAAAGGTGGGTTGAGACTACGGCTTGGTTTTTAAGTAAAGAAGCCGCATCTTGGTGGGAACAGGAATCTCAAGGATGGTCGCCTGAAGTGGTAGCGGACTGGAAGAATTTTAGGGATGCGTTCTATAAGAGGTTTATTCCTCCAGCCTATATTGACCGGAAGAAACAGGAATTCGTTAGTTTGAAGCAAAGAAAGATGTCTGCTAACGAATACTATCAGAAGTTTACAGACTTATCTCGATATGATACTGATATTACTTCTAATCCTGTCGAAATGCTCAGACGTTTCAAAATGGGTACTAAAAAGAAGTGGCGTTCCCTGGCTACTAGTGCAAAATGTACCACTTACCAGGAATTTTATGAAGTCCTGCTGAATGTCGAGGATTCCGAAAACCTGCCCAGCGACAGTGAAGAAGAAGAAAATGATAAGAGTCAGAGGCGACATGATAAGGGTAAAGGTCAGCTGTATCAGGGACCTAAGAAAGCCCAAAGTTTCAAAAGAAGCGGTATGGGTTCGAGTTATTCTAGCGGAGGTTTCAGCTTCTCAAATCAGCGGCAAGGAGGTAGATTCTCTGGAGGCTCTAAGTTTCAGGGACAGAGAAATTTTGGTGGTTCTGGAGGTTCCAGCGTTCCTCTTTGCCGAAAGTGCAATAATCGACATTTTGGAGGATGTCGTCAAGGAAACAGTGGGTGTTTTAATTGTGGTCAGATGGGACATATAGCTAAGTATTGTCCTCAGAGCCAGCAGAGAGCTCTACAACCTTTTGTGCCACAGCCAGCTCCGACACAACAATTTTCCAGACCTAGTGGTTTCAATCAGATGGGTCGCGGTAGCGCATATCACCTGCAAGGGGATTCAGTTACTTATCCTTCGGGACATTATCAATACCCTCAAGAACCTTACCAGCAGAATCATATTGGTCAATTTTCAGAAGGTTTTGTGCCTTATCAACAGAACAACTTTGGTCAGCAGTTTTCAACTAGTGGATCACAGTGGCAACCAAGGGAACAACTACAGCAGTCAGACATGGTTGCTAGTAGTGCTGGACCATTCAGGCAGTCCATTCAGCCCGGTCAAGGACGTGGTTCACAAGGCAGATGTGTTCATGCTGGCAGAGGCCGAGGAGGAAGACAACAAGCACAAGGACGAATCCACAACATTTCTTTGCAGGATGCTCAAAATAATCCTGACTTAATCATGGGTACGTTAACTATTCTTGGTTATCGTGCTAAAGTGTTGATTGATTGTGGTGCTACGCATTCAGTAATTTCTCATACATTTGCTCAATTGACTCAACCTAGATCGACGCCTTTAGGGTTTGAGTTAGAGTTTGCTATGCCTAGAGGGGAAAGATGTTACGTAGCTTGTGTATATCCAGATTGTCCAGTGATAGTTGAGAATGAAGTCATGTCAGCTAATCTTGTCCCGTTAGATATTGTGGACTTCGATGTAATATTAGGCACGGATTGGTTGCATTTCAATCGTGCCCAAATTGATTTCAGCCGTGAGAGCTGAAAGATTACTATCGAAAGGTTGTCAAGGGTACTTGGCGCATGTGATAGTAGATGATGTCACTCCTAGTAATTTGGAAGAAGTGGGAGTAGTCAGGCATTTCCCTGACGTATTTCCGGAAGATTTACCTGGATTGCCGCCTGATAGAGACGTTGAGTTCACTATTGACTTGCTTCCGGGTACAAACCCTATTTCCTTAACTCCTTATCGTATGACTCCTACCGAGTTAAGAGAATTGAAGATTCAATTACAAGAATTGGTGGATAAAGGTTTCATTCAACCTAGTACTTCACCCTGGGGAGCTCCAGTCTTGTTTGTAAAGAAGAAGGACGGAACCTTGAGGTTATGCATCGATTACCGGCAATTGAATCGGGTAACGATTAAAAACCGTTATCCATTGCCGCGTATCGACGACCTATTTAATCAACTTCGAGGTGCCTGTGTATTCTCGAAGATCGACTTAAGGTCGGGTTACTACCAGTTGAAGATTAAGAGTGACGATGTTTACAAAACTGCTTTTAGAACCCGTTACGGTCATTATGAGTTCTTGGTGACGCCCTTTGGACTGACGAATGCACCAGCAGCTTTTATGGGTTTGATGAATAAAGTATTCCAGCAATACTTAGACAGATTCGTCATTGTCTTTATTGACGACATTCTGGTGTATTCCAAGTCGGAAGCAGATCATGTTCAACATCTTACTATGGTGTTGGAAAAGTTGAGAGAACATCGGTTGTATGGTAAGTTTAGCAAGTGCCAATTTTGGTTAGATGAAGTGGCATTCTTGGGACATGTCATATCAGCTCAGGGTATTCTGGTAGACCCTCAGAAAATAGCAGCTGTGGAGAATTGGGAACAGCCGCGAACAGTCACCGAGGTACGAAGTTTCCTTGGCTTAGCAAGTTACTATCGACGGTTTGTTAAGAATTTCTCAGTTATCGCTTTACCACTTACCAAGTTGACTAGAAAGGAAGTCAAGTTTGAGTGGGATAGTAAGTGTGAGCAGAGTTTTCAGCAACTTAAGCATTTTCTCACTCATGCACCTGTTCTGGCACTTCCTGATGACGATGGTAATTTCGAGATTTACAGCGATGCTTCATTGAATGGCCTGGGATGCGTTTTGATGCAACATGGGAATGTGATTGCTTATGCTTCACGTCAGTTAAAGACTCATGAAAAGAATTACCCTACTCATGATTTGGAATTAGCAGCCATTATATTTGCCTTGAAGATTTGGAGACACTATCTTTATGGTGAAAAGTGTAAGATCTTTACGGATCACAAGAGTCTGCAGTACATTTTCACCCAGAAGGAGCTTAATCTTAGGCAACGAAGGTGGTTAGAGCTGCTCAGCGATTATGATTGCACTATTGAGTATCATCCTGGTCGTGCTAATGTGGTGGCTGACGCTTTGAGTAGGAAATCTCAAGGTCGAGTTAATGCTTTGTATGCTTCTCGTATTCCTCTCCTTGCAGATTTGAGGTCCACTGGAGTGCAATTGGGATTGGAAGATCAAGAGGAAATGGTGATAGGACGAGAAGAAGCCTTACTTGCTAGTTTCCAAGTTAGGCCTATTTTGATGGACCGCATACTCGAAGCTCAAGGAAGTAACGAAGAAGTTCAGAGTTTAATCCTTGGAGTTTCTCAAGGAAAGAAGAAGGATCTTAATGTCCGAGAATCTGATGGCATGCTTATGCAGGATAAACGAATGTACGTGCCAAAGAATGAGGAATTGAAGAAAGAGATTCTTGATGAAGCGCATATTTCAGCATATGCAATGCATCCAGGAGGCACTAAGATGTATCATACCATTAGCCCATTCTACTATTGGCCCGGTATGAAAAGAGAAATTGCAGAGTATGTCAGTAGGTGTGCAATTTGTCAGCAGGTTAAAGCTGAAAGGAAGAAACCGTTCGGTTTGATGCAACCGCTTCCCGTTCCACAGTGGAAATGGGAGAATATCACTATGGATTTTGTGTACAAGCTTCCTCGTACACGGAACGGCTATGATGGCATTTGGGTGATTGTTGACCGACTCACTAAGTCAGCGCACTTTATTCCGGTGAGAGAAAAGTATTCTTTGAATAAATTGGCTGAGCTGTTTATCACTAAGATTGTGAAGTACCATGGAGTTCCAGTGAATATTGTTTCAGATCGAGATCCTAGATTCACTTCTAAGTTCTGGACAGCTTTTCAAGAAGCTCTTGGTACGAGATTGCTTTATAGTACGGCGTATCATCCCCAGACAGATGGTCAATCTGAGAGGACCATACAGACTTTGGAAGATATGTTAAGATCTTCTGTAATGCAATTTGACGAGGATTGGCATGCAAAGTTGGATTTAATGGAGTTCGCATATAATAACAGCTACCATTCCAGCATCGGGATGGCACCGTTTGAAGCTTTATATGGAAAAGCGTGTCGTACTCCTTTGTGTTGGTCAGAGGTCGGTGAAAGAGTTTTGGTGGGCCCTGAGTTAGTGGAGGAGACTACTCAGAATGTTCAAGTAATTAAGTCTAACTTGAAAGCGGCCCAGGATCGACCGAAGAGCTTAGCAGACAGACATGCTACTGATCGAGTGTATAAGGTTAATGATTGGGTATTCTTGAAGCTATCGCCGTGGAAAGGAGTAGTAAGGTTCGGGAAAAAGGGTAAGCTGAGCCTAGGTACATCGGACCTTATCAGATCACCGAGCGAGTTGGTGAAGTTGCTTACAGGCTTGAATTGCCCTCAGAGCTGTCTAAAGTGCATAATGTATTCCATGTATCGATGCTTCGTCAATATGTTGCAGATCCATCGCATGTGATTCCAATTCAACCTTTGGAGATTAACCTGGATTTGACTTATGATGAAGAACCAGTGACTATCTTGGATTGGAAAGAGAAAGTTCTGAGAAATAAGACAGTGCAGTTGGTAAAAGTCTTGTGGAGGAATCACTCGGTGGAAGAGGCTACTTGGGAAACGGAGGATCGAATGAGAGAAATGTATCCGAGATTGTTTTATGATGATTAGTGTTGTATTTGATTATGTAAATTTCAGGGACGAAATTTCTATAAGGAGGGTAGGTTGTGACAACCCGTCCCGATTTAACGTGTCATATGTATACAGTGTGTTAAATACCCTAAATCCTTATACAATTGTTTAAGGTTTGGACGGCTATTTTATATGTTGAATGATTAAAGGCTAAGGAATGGATCACACGTCCGATTCCATTTCCATTTCCTTTCCGTGAAGTGCTCCACTACCTCCCTCAATAATACCTTCACTCATCGTCATTCCCTCACACGAACCTGAAACTCTCTCTCTCTATCCCTCGACAGTCTCTCTCTAACTCTCCCTTTCGAACCCGTAAGCAACACACACACAAAACTCAATCAAACTTGCACGAACGTTGGATCTAAGACCACCATCGTGATCCTGAGAACTTCACGAACACGGGGATACCAAATTCAGGTGAGTTTCGTTTCGAAAAACTCTAGTTTTAAAGGTCCCGTGTTTATGTATTGTTCATAAACTTTATTATGGCTATGTTTTAGGCTAAACAAAGATCACAGTGAGTCTTAGAAGGTCCCAAGGAAGCTCGGAGTGCTTCGTTGGAAGTTTTTGGAAGTAAAAACACAGAGATCGGAAAGTTCAATGTTTGGCCGGAACTTTCGAGGCGTGTTCCGGCCAAACCACGGAGAGTTAGACGTCATGCGAGGTACCATTCTCTTCATCTCTTCGAGAACTACAACTTTCGTTTTTGTTTCACCCAATTTCGTTGAGTATTAAAGAAGTTATACTCATTTGAATCTTACCCAGTTTCCGGCGAGTCCGACGGCTTTCGAGGCTTTTTCCGGTGAATTACCGGCGAGTTAAGGGTTGAGACAGGTATAGATTTGTTCGTCTCTTCAATATCTTCATTTTGATATAAAGAACGTTGAAAATGGTGAAGAAATGAAGAAGTTATGGCAATTTGAAAAACTGCCCAGAAACATGCGAAACCAGTCCGGCGAGCCGAGGAAGAAGACGCGCGTGGGGGCGCGTAGGTCCGTGCCACCCACGGCGCGTGGGGGCGCGTGTGGGGCCAAAAAATGTTTCTAAAAATATGTAGACGTCCGTGACGTCGTGTAGATCACCGTGGTATATTCACATACCCAAATTGAGCAACGTATGAGAAAGTTATTGATGAATGTTTGTGTATGTGCGTTTAAATGATGTTTTATAATTATTTTTGTATAGGTGAAAATTATAAGGATGAAGAACTTAACCAAAATAGGCGAGAGGGTTACGAACCGGCTACTTATCAGTGAGTGGGCAGTTATTTTTCAGTATATATATAAGTATACTTGACGTGTTTCCTAGAAAACGTATTTTAAATATAAATACGAATTAAATAACTTGTCAAATATGCATTATATTTTGATATGTGCATTACCATAATTATACATATTGTTGCATGGTGCTGAGGAGGCCCAGGTACGTTACATGTGATATATTATGTTGAAAATGAATGAAATACTATGGAAATACGATTAAGATACGTTTGAATATTATTGAAATACAATTGACATACGTATAATAATACGTATATTATACATTTGAAATACGTACGATATGCATTTGATATACGTATAATATACAATTGAAATACGCATGAAACGTGATTGAGATATGCATGAAATGTGATTGAGATATGTATGAAATGTGATTGAGATATATTTGAGATATGTTTGAGATATAATTGTGACATGATTCGAGATATAATTGTGATACGTTTGAGATACTATCCTGATAACGATCATGAGATATAGTTGAGATATGTTGAGTTATATGATTGAGATGTGATAGAAAGCTCATTTACTTGCACACGTATATAAGTGCTCCTGCCTAGAGAGAGGCATATCCTTCACGTGTATGTTCACCTCCCACACCGCATGCTCGCCTTGGATCCAAGTAGGTGTATAGCCTGTCGTATAGACCACTTATGTGGGTTCGACTTGTAGGTGACCCGCGATTTATCGCACAGCTTCACGTGATTGTAGCACTAGAGCATATTATGATATATACAGTGATGAGATGCAGACCACGTGAGGTGGTACTGAATGTGTGCAAGATATACAGATTTATACATGATATGATGAGATGATTATGAGCTATATAGGTAGCCGAGGGCTGAGTTAATTATGATAAGTTGATTATGATGAAAGAATACAAATTATGTTGAGAGCTGAGCGTTGAATTGACTTTTATGTTATTCTATCATATTCACTTAGAAATGTTGAGCATTCTATTATGATACTTTGGAATGGCATACGTTCATATTATTCAACATTATTTGATATATATTATGTATATGAATATATACTTTATTACTGGGAAACTTATACTTGTTTTACAGCGAGGGGTTAGTATATTCAAAAGAGAAAAGAAGGTTTCGAATAAGTTCGTTTTGCTGACCCACTCAACTTTGTTTTGCGCCCCTCCAGGTTTTAGATAACGTTCATCAGTGAATCTCGAGGTGTACAGCTGAAAGTTCTGACAAATCACCACTCATGTAGGATCATCGTCGAGTGTTGTTAAATACGTACATTTTATGTTTGACTGCACTTAGACTTTATGCTCTGGTTATGTAATCACACTTAAACTCAAATTAGAACCTATCGTATTTGGTTTTAATTTATTCGTATTTTCCTTATAATATAACGCTTCCGCACATCGCACATGGCTACGTCACGTTCACGTGACGGCCAGCATTCCTTGACTACGGTCGGGGCGTGTCATTAACATTCATGGCTAAAAAAGAAGATAAATTCGGATTGTTTGTGGGACATACACATATATACAGAGAACCAAAATTGTTTACCTCAAGAGAAATTTATGGCTAAATAAGATCATAAATTATGATGGTTTGTGGGACATACAGATATATACAGAGAACCAAAATTATTTACCTCATGAATCACGACTAACTTGTATAATATTGCAACTTTCAACTACTTTTCTACTTTTTGTATTAAAATTTAGTTTTCTACCTTTAATCTCACTCTATGATTAAGGTCCATTCTCTTCTAGTTTCAGTTCTCACCACATTACACATGAATCCCACGATATAACTTTTGAGAGAGGATCATCGCTGGATCATTTTTGCAAGGATTTCATAAATTTTTCAATCATATTCATTTATCGTATATCGTGCAGTCAGTTTTCGTCAGTTATTGTTTATATTCAATTTTAAATAAAAAAATTAAAATAAATTTTTACCACAATATATACAATTTAAGAATTCTTGAAATCCTCACAAAGAAATCCGGCGAGAATCCTGTTGTACTTTTATGCGCAAACGGAAGCGAATTATAACAAAGTACCAAATATCAACGTCGTAGGTGAAAGCTAAAACAAACAATCTCAAACTGACACAAGAGATTTACGTGGTTCGGCGTAAAGCCTACTCCACGGGCGAAACACGGTGAGGAATTTCACTAAACAAACGGAGATTACAAAAGAGTGTTTAAACTCTCACAACCCAAATCCCACAAATTACAAACCCTAAACCAAACGAGTAGAGAACCCAAACATAACGGATAAGATTCTCCCAAATTGCTCTCTAACTCACAAATTGACTCTCACCAAATTGCCACACGAATGAGCCACACGAAATACACTAACCCTAAGGTCCTATTTATAGTGCATAGGACTTAGGTTACAATAGGAATCCTAATAGGAAATAAATCCAAATCCTAATCAAATAGGTAATTAACAAAATCTCTCCACCAAGGAAACTAACTAAGAAGTCAAAACCAAACCCAAATAGGACACCAAAACTAAATAGGTAACACAAACTTAATTTATTGCATCATCCTAATTTTGAGCCAAAAAACCCTACAAATCCTCATTCATAACTTTTGGTCTGGCATGTTCACCGTCTGGTACTCTCTGGTAGGCACGTTTTGACGTGGACCCTTCGACAACGTTTTTTTAACTGTGGCAGACAAAGGTCTTTCTTATCATTCACATTCTTTTTTCTTTTTTTAATTTACATTCATCACTTGTTTTTTTAATGTCCGTTTGATATCAATTTTATAAAAATAAATTATTTTAATCATTCACTATGCACAAGGATTTCTGTTAAGCATTCATAGTTGAATGGTTATAGCGCCAAACTCATAATAGGCGAATTCGTAGGTTCAGTTCCTACTGGCACTCTAAATTATGTCAAAGTAAATGATTGTCAACAAGGGCATTCTAGTACGTTGTAGATTCTTGACACACAATATTCTTGTTAAGATATATTCAAAGATTAATAATTTTCACACTTTTTTCTTCTCATGCACACTTTGTTTACCTGTAGTTTTTAGTTTGAATAACTGCAAACACGAATCGAGAAATGTAAGTTAATATGAGCGTGCATAAAGAGAAAAACAGCGTGCAAAAATACTTCCCCGTTCAAACTAACGTGGCAATTAAGACTCAAAACAGTTAATCTTAACTAACGTGTGGCATAAAGCTTTCTAAATTGAATTGAGACCATCCCAATTCCCACGTTGAAATTCTTGTAAAATGTTATACAAATAATCGCAATCTCCCCCACAAAAAGCAAAAGAAAACGTTTTTGAATCGCTTCTCTGTATGAAATACTGAAAATATACGCATATACACACATCATTTGTAATCGTGTCAAATTGGAAGAGCAAGAATGGAGCAAACATCAAGTTTTGCCCACACCATGTCATGTGCTCCATCTGCACGTCTCTTGGCAAAAGGATCTTCTCAATGGAGGCAGATTGTCTGCCATCCTGTTATGGTGCCCTTCCCATCATCTTGCCCTTCCCATCATCTTCTATTTGTGCGGTCACGGTTAAATCACGTAAACATTTTATATTAATATTTTAATAGAGATAATAAGACAAAAAGTAATAAAAATATAAAATGTTGACGTGACTTAACCGTGACCGCACCAATAGAAAGAGATGAAAAGAACACCATAACAGGAAGGCAAACAATCTGCCTCCCTTCTCAATTTCTTGTCGACTTATTAAAATACCAAATTAGAGAGTTTCGAGTTTTAGACACCTTCACAATTCGAAGTTTTAAAATATTATTAAAATAATGTTTTGGTTTACGTACAATTTTCATCTTTGATTTTTCTTGTCCGTATCACTAAAGATTAAGGCATATCCGACTTGTATTTAGGATTCTAAAGGAACTATACATATTATGAGGTAAGTGATTTTTATATCGTATTCACTTTGTATGGAATCCCAACTAATTCGTGTACTCTCACATGCCCAACTAATTTATCGAGTCCACATCTGAGGGGCATTCAAATTTTTACTTTTCCAAACGTGAGATTTTTTCGGCGTGTTAGGAAACACGTCTTGATACATCAAGTGTCATAATAAAAGTAATTATAAATTTTTTTTTTAAGTATCCAATCACTTGTATCATAAATTTGTATATCAAACTGTGTTTCTGACACAAAAATAAATTTCAGCATCCAAAGAGGCAAAGGACAATGAGGTCTCTCTCTCCTCTCTCCATTTAAATTGGACAACCACCAATCCACCCTTTACACTCCAATCTCCATGCGGAGTCCTCACAATCTCTCCCGCTATATAAACCCCATTTAATTTACTTCTCCCCACATTCACTCATCTTTCTCTCAATTTCCACTGCAGAGAGAGACTACAGCAACATGGACTCCAACAACACTTCCTACACTCCCTTGCCGGGAGAAGACCCCTCTGCAGCCGTCCCTCCGCCGACTCATCGCAGACCCCTTAAGGTTTTTGCCGTCACATTCTCCTCGGTCATATTCCTCTTGTCATTGGTCACGTTAATAATCCACCAAGGACCGGGAGCGCCACCAAAGACAGTGCCAGAACAACCAGATCACGACCACCGCCACCAGCAGCCGGCAGCTTCAGCTAGTCCAGAACCGAGGTCGTTCTCAGTGCCTAGGGGAAAACTAGAAGGCGTATCGGCCAAATCGAATCCATATTTTTCAGAGGAAGCTTCGTATAACTGGACGAATGCTATGTTTTCTTGGCAAAGAACTGCCTTCCATTTCCAACCAGAACACAATTGGATGAATGGTTGGTGCACTTACAGCTTTTATTTGTTATTTATTTAAATTTATTTTCGAATAACAGTAATGGTTAGGTGAGATTTGCTACTGGACTTTCTTCTTTTGAATTTCAGTATTTAATTTTTGTGATTTTTAATTATATTGGACTAATCATGTTTGTTCTTATCTTCCAATCTTGTTCTTTTGGTGGTGGATTCTGGTTTCTTCTACTTCCAGATCCTGATGGTAAGTTCTTAAATCAAAACTTTCTCTGTTTTTTCTTTTTCTTTTATTTTTTTTGACATTTCCTTTTCCATTCCTAATCATGTGATTAATTTATAGATATATATTTGCTTAGACCACAATTAACTATATGAAAAACTAATGAAAATGATTTGAAAACTTTGAGTTTTAACGTTAATTACAAAATAGAGGGTAAAGTGAATAGTACCAGTTTGACATTTCAGTGTAAAAATGTAATTTTTCGTTAAAGTAAATAGTACCGTAGACTTTTCGTTAAAACTCCCTTAACTATATTGTATTGTTAGTACTTTTTGTTTCCTACTTAATAGTTTAGTTTATATGCGAATTGCATGGGATTGTCTGATTATGTATATAATTGTGTCTATTGGGTTGACATTGTTCTTTGGAGGCCTTCTTTCATGATTAGGTTAGGTGATCAGTGCAGTGTATTTATTTTTTTATACTAAAGGTTAAATCTTTGTTTTTATAATTAGAATGATTAGAGTGTACATTAACGTCATCTCAAACACATGCATATATAAGGTTAGGATTGGAAGATGGGAAGTGTTATTGACACATATTTTTATACTTCTTACACATCTTTATTAATTTTGTTCATTAATTTTTCAATTCGTTCAATCAGACGATAAAAATTTAAGAACAATGCATTAAAGATAAAAATAAACGTGTAGATAATTTCATCTTCGAAAATTTGGTCCCTAACTTTATCCTGGGAGCCAACATTATATTATTTTTTAAGAATATCCCAGCAAAGCGCTGATGCTTTGTGAGTTGTGGACCAGTCAATCAAGCTGGAAATTGGACTGGTCAGTTAGGGCCTACCCTACCAAGCTAATACCTAATCCAATGCAGCCACGTGACTCACATTTAATGTAACAACATGTGGTTCATTTTAGGAAATGAGTATCTCTATAGATCTTCTCAAGATTCTCTTTACGAAGATTTCAGAAATTTTTTAATCGTGTTCGTTCATCGTATATCGTATTATTAGTTTTTATTAGATACTATTTATGCTTAATTTTAAAGAGAAAAACTTAAAATAATTTATGATCATATGATATACGATAAACAGACACGACTGAAAGATTTCCAGAATCCTTTTCTTTTTTAGGTATTTGTTGAGGTAATTAGCAATGTGCCCATCTGCCTCCGTGGACGGTGGCAGATACCATGTACCCGCCATTCAAACTTTTTTTGTTTTTTGGAAACTCCATTCAAACTTATGGACGACCAAACTTTGGAAACTCCATTCGGGATTTTTTTTTTCTTAAAAAGGGGATAACTGTCCGGGTTATCAATCATTTTCGAAGATCTTAAAGACTCACAGAAATATCTTAACTTTTCATAATTACAAGTCTGACTTTCACATCAGCCGTTGGTGTTTGGGATTGATCTTATTCTAAATTGCTAATTTATTAATAATTTAATGAGTTAATTATCAAATGTTTTGTAGGTCCATTGTTTTACAAGGGATGGTATCACCTATTCTACCAGTACAATCCGGACTCAGCTGTGTGGGGAAACATCACATGGGGCCATGCAGTATCAACGGACATGATTCACTGGCTCTACCTCCCGCTCGCCATGGTTCCCGATCGATGGTTCGATGCGAACGGGGTGTGGACCGGGTCCGCCACTATACTCCCTAATGGCGAAATCATGATTCTGTACACCGGAAGCACCAACGATTCCGTGCAAGTACAGAACCTCGCCTACCCCGCCAACCTATCGGATCCCCTTCTCCTTGATTGGATCAAGTACGAGGGTAACCCGGTTTTGACTCCGCCATCGGGAATCGGATACACGGATTTTCGTGACCCTACAACTGCGTGGATCGGTCCCGATGGCAAATGGCGCATTACCATTGGATCAAAAATCAACACAACCGGCATTTCAATGGTGTACACCACATCTGATTTTATAAACTATGAGCTCCATGATGGGGTCTTGCATGAGGTCCCGGGTACGGGTATGTGGGAGTGCGTGGACTTTTACCCGGTTTCTATAAACGGGACCAAGGGTGTGGAAACGTCCGTAAACGACGGAGTTAAGCACGTCCTGAAGGCTAGTTTGGATGACACAAAATTGGATCACTACGCAATTGGGACTTATTTTATAGAGAATGAGACATGGGTGCCCGATGACCCGACTATCGACGTCGGTATCGGGTTGAGGTACGACTATGGAAGGTACTATGCATCAAAGACATTTTACGATCAAAATAAGGAGAGAAGGATCTTGTGGGGTTGGATTAATGAAACTGATACTGCAACTGATGATTTGGAGAAGGGCTGGTCCTCGCTTCAGGTACGTGATCATATGACTTTTTTCGAGTGACAATAATTGTTTGGTTATGACATGCGAGCGTATTTAATTTATGTGCTCGCATTTTGCAGACCATTCCAAGGACTGTGTTGTTCGATAGCAAAACTGGAACCAATTTGCTTCAATGGCCAGTGGAGGAGATTGAAGACTTGAGATTAAACAGTACCGAATTTACTGATGTTTTGGTTGAAGCTGGAACAACTGTGCCACTTGATATTGGAACCGCTACACAAGTATGTCAAGCATTCGAAAATAGTCGCTTGAGGCACCTTCGAGCAATCCTCGAGTGATTAAACTTCTAAATGTCGAAAAATTGGCTAAACGTCTTTAACATGTTCATATTAGATGTTTAAATTTTCCTACTCACTAACGTTTTTCTTGCTTGAAAATGTGGACAGTTGGACATACTCGTCGACTTTGAAATTGAATTATTGGGTACAGAGGAGAGTGTGAATGGGAGTTCAGGGTGTGGCGATGGTGCTGCAGATAGGAGCACATTCGGACCCTTTGGCATTTTGGCTCTTGCAGATGAAACTCTTTCCGAGTTCACCCCAGTTTATTTCCGAGTTACCAACTCGACCGATGGGGACGTCACAACTTACTTCTGCGCCGATGAATTGAGGTTAACCTTGATCTTAATGAATGTTAATTAGTGCTGATCTCTAACTTTCAATATGTTAATGTAGCGGTTATCTTACATGGTTCTTGGTAATGCAGGTCCTCCAGGGCTCCTGAAGTCTTCAAACAAGTTTATGGAGGCGAAGTTCCTGTGTTGGATGGTGAAACATATTCTGCTAGAGTATTGGTGAGACTTTCTTTCCTTACCAAGTTATATTATCTTTTGTAGCATAAAACTTCAAAGCACATGCTATTTATGCGCACGTGTCAAACTGTGAATGACAGAAGGACCTCGAGAATGGCGATGAATCTAAATTGCTGGGTGTTGAATGTGCAGGTTGATCATTCGATCCTGGAAAGCTACGCACAAGGGGGCAGGACGGTAATTTCATCGCGGGTTTACCCAACAGAAGCAATCTATGGAGCAGCAAGGCTGTTCTTGTTCAACAATGCAACAGGAGTGAATGTCAAGGCTACCCTCAAAATCTGGCAGCTCAACTCAGCCTTCATTCATCCATTCCCATTAGACCAGGTTTAATCAGTGACATTACTTCAATTCTTGCAACGCGAGCAAAAGCATCTCCTGCATCAGCAGCTGCCAAGGAATCACAAACTTTCTGGCTAGCAAAATGTCAAAAATGTGCATCGATGGTGGTGCTATTACTCTTTTCAGTTTGTAGCTAAGGCTTGACCTCGAGCGATATCTATCGATTTAGATTCCAAGAAAAATAAATTAATAAAGTAAAAATTTTGCCCATTGCTTTCTGCGCTTTTTGTGTGCTGCGTACGATAGACGTTCCTCCCTGACACTTAAAAAACGAGAAGCCTTGTTAGCTTGGGATTGCTCTTTTTTGCTCTCTACACTTTCTTTGCACTATTAGCTCACTCAGCTAAAATTCATCTTTCTTCGATGTCCTACACGTTGTTATCCACGTGTATTGTTGTTATTTAAAAATTAGAAGTGCTAACTGCTAAGCGAAGAGTTTGTAATCCGAGTAGTTAATCGTGTTTGTTTTTTGGCATGAAGTATTTGTGTTGGTTTCTCGATCTTAATATTGTTTGTATAACAAAAATAAAAAGAGTGCTAGATGTCCACTACCATATGGTGTTCGTCATTTCAGGCTACATATTATTCAACATTTTTAAAGAACCAACGGTTGAGATTGAACTAAATTTCTTTATTGCCATTTAGAGCACTTCCAGCGTTGGCTGGAGCTCGGGGGATAGGCCAGCAAACAGGACCCGAGAGCCCGGCCTATTGACTCCAGCGTGTGGGAGCCCGAGGGACAGGGCAGGCCCGAGCACCAGGCATGTCACGAATTACCAGCCCGTGAGCTCGAAGGCTATCTGACGCAAGGCTAGCGTCAACCCCTTTTTTAATTTTTTTTCCTATCAGGCGCGTGCACTGCACCCACGCGTGGGGGCGCGTCACCCGACATGTTTTCAGTGAATAGGGCCCGCGGCGGAGTTTCAAATTGTTACTGTTGGGAAGCCACGTGGCTTCCCATGGTTTGTTGGATCTCAATGGCTAGAACATGTGGACCGTCAGATTTGCAACGGTAAAAAAAAAAAAATCTTATTTAATATAAACCGTTGGATTTGAGATCAACGGTTGATATTATTCTCCTTTATAAATAAAAAAATAGTTTTAAAATTCAAAAATGTTACCGTTGTGCCACTTGGCACAATCTGGAGTGTTGGAATTCAATTTTTTTTAAAATCCAACCAGAGATTAAAATTTTTATCGGGAATCCATCACCAATAATTGTCTTTTCGGATTTTATGACACGTGGCGCAACGAGAACGATTAAAAATCTTATCCGAAATTATAAATAAAATTATTTTGTATTATGTTATAACTTTTCGGATAATGACACGTGGCGCAACGAGAACGATTAAAAATCTTATCGGAAATCCATCACCTATAATTGTCTTTTCGGATTTTACGACATGTAGCGCAACAAGAATGATTAAAAATCTTATCCGAAATTACAAATAAAATTATTTTGTATTATTTTATAACTTTTTGGATAATGACACGTGGTGCAACGAGAACGATTAAAAATCTTATCTGAAATTACAAATAAAATTATTTTGTATTATTTTATAAAAAAAATACTAATATTTTATTGCCTATTGTCAGGGCTATTGAAGTGCAAGGTGAATATGCAAAAGACGGCTACTGTTCATTAAGGACGGTTACTATTCACTAGATGAATAATATAGTGTATTGCCTGGGGGTTCTCACGCTAGAACTGCTCTTATGAGAGCAAAGCTTGTAATCACTTTCCTCAAGCAATTGAATCTAATGATTTGGGCCCTAAAAGCCCAATTGTCTGATGCATGTTGGATTGGGCTAGAAAATTTGGGGCTGCAAGTAAAAGTGAGAGCCCACATGGAATTGAGCCATTAGGGTTTTTTCTTCTTGAACAATATGTGCTTTGGTTCTTACTTTAATTCAATTCCCCATGTAACATGACTGACTTGGTATTCGACCGTTAGGCCCTTTTTGTTTTTTTTGTTTTTATTTTATTTTATTTTTAATTATAGTTTTTAAAATTGTGAAGCACCATTTGACCGTTTATTTTCAGTTCTGAATCTTTTTGGCAGCATCAATGCATCCAATACCCATCCCAATAAAAAAAGATTTAAGCTTAATGGATCATGGCTAATCCTAATTATTTATTTTTCTAGGGTTTTGAATGGGTCATGAGCCAGCACACTGGCAAATTAAGAGATATTAAAATATGCTTAGCAAGTTAATTAAAAAAACCAACTAACTGATTAAATTTCTCCACCAACCATGTGCAAGTTAGTTGCTTCCATTTCCTGCCAATGCTCTCAGGATATATATATATATATATATACACACACACACTTTTAGATCACATTTTGTAAACTACATGATGTGGCGGTTGAATAATACATAATGCAAAGGGAAATGTTTAATTCCACACTTTTTGCAGAAGGATAATGTGAAAATTCAATGTTTATCGTGGTTGCGAAGATAACCCACTAAAGCATTAATTATAGGATTATATAATACAAAAGTTTCCTCTTAGTTTGCAATTCTTCTTCAATGTATGTAGCACTAATAATTTTTTTTTGAAATAACATGAAAAATGAATGAATGAGATTGAAAATAGTAGATTAATAATTGTCGAAATCAAATCTAACCGCTAAATCACCTGTTATGTTGAAGCCACGGCCCTTATTTTGTATCATTCTTCTTGTGCCGCATATGTTGGGTGCACGTCTTTCATTGACAATAGTAAGATTCTCATTAATCGTGACTAAGATACCAATAAATAAAATATGGAAACACAACCACCTCACAGTCGCCAATTTCCCTCAATTCCCACAATTTGTTCACTTGAAAGTTGTGACTTGCCACTACCACTTTTGTCCACTCAATGCTAATATTTCACTTGAGATATTAAACTTCGACAATTGCTAAAATTTTACAATGTACTTACAGCGTCATAACAAAATCACGTCATCACAATAAGGCTAACCACATTTATATATTGTCATTATCATCTATACGAGTGGGCCTTCAATTTTTCTTCAACTAATTCATACAAATACCACTATTAAATGCTAGCCAGTCGGTCACAGTTAACGATTCTATACACTATTCATTGTTCGGTTGGATACGATTCATTTCACTCGATAAATGAAGATTTGGACATCACTAAATGTACACTTACACAAGTCAAGATAATAAACTCATAAATATATATAATTGGTGATACGACAATTCATTTCGGACATTGGTTTTAAACAAAAAGAAATAAACAAATGCCATATATAAAGCACAAGGTTTGTTGGATGGTACAAGCCGGCCATGTAAATTTTGGATTCTATTGCACATGCTGCCACACAAACCTTAGCTCTCACGAAAACTCCCCAAACCTGTATTTCACCAAATCCATACATATAATGGTAAATATTTGGCCAATAAAATAACTATATTATTTAAAATTTACCAATAAAGTAATATTATCTAGGTGAGACAATAGTAAAGTGAAAAACAAGTTTAGGGTATGCAAATTAATGCTCCTTACTTAACATAATCATATTTTTAATCACCTTCCTGATTGAGAAGTCAACTAATTTTTTTTTTTTATGACAATGGAAAATCCGACATTTTTAAACCGTTTAGCCGTAAATTTTACGGTATTTTTCTGTGTCTATACATACACATTTTGATAATTAAAAATTTCGAAATATTAATCCTTAATTTCGTAAGAAAATATAATTTCTTACTCACTAATTTTGTTTGCAACAGACAACGTGACATGGCAACAGATTATGCCACCTCAGCAAAGAATCCCAAAAAACAGACTGTGGAATTAGTAAACCGTGTAACCTGCGTGTTCCAGAAAGAAAATAATCACCCAGAAAAATAAAAAAAGGGGAAAATATTTATAAAAAATAAAAAACACAGTCAGCATATTTGGGGTGGGGCCAGAAGTGGTTGCTTTTGCAGAGGATGAGAACGTTAGAAAATTTGGGCGAGCGCGAGGCGCCGAAACTTGTGCCTTTTGCGTTAGTGGGGCAGTTGTGCGAGAAAATACTATTCGCACCGGCAGCACCCGGTAAATCAGTCACCAATTATCCTTTTCTGGCTTTTTAGCCGAAATGATTATGAGATTTGCAAGGCTCATTATTTTAGTTTCTGAGATTTGAAATCAATGGAAGTGATTTCTGAATTTGTCCACCATAAATTATTTTGGTCATTTTATGAAAAATTATATTAAAAAAAGACCAAAATGACAAAAATGCAGCCAATTTATTAAACAATGGACCAAATGATTTGACAAAAAATTGAAGAGTGTTTTTGTTATTTTAGAATTTGACAAGAAAAATACTATTATAGCGTTTAAAATATCGATATAAGTGAAAATATGGATATGCGATTTTATAAAAATATAGATAGATATATCATTTTCGATGATATATTGATGTCAATATCGTTATTGGTATTGGTTGACTTTGATGGAAACTAAAGAAAATTCCAACGGGATGAGGATCAACTTATTTCTAATTAGTCGAAATTAGAGAAAACTTTCTCAAAAATTTTAAAAGTTCGACATTTGCAATGAGTCTTGGCAAAATCTCTATAGTGAATCAATAAATATAATCGATATTCATTGATTTTCCTCTATATCACTGATATAGGAAAAAAAACTTGTATGGTGCTCAGCGTGCCACTGGACTTTGCTCAGTGACACTACCGTTAACTCAAAACTTGCCATTTGTTAAACATTAATATGATTTCTATTTAAAAGTTTCAAAATATTTAAAGTACAAAAACTAAAAAGATTATTTAAAATTAAACGATAAAAATAAATAAAAACAGACCCCCAGCTCATCTCCATCTGCACACCACTACCCACCCCCTGTCAATTCATGGGTTTCTGGGTAAAGACTTTGATTAAATTTATAGAGAACAGTGACATTCAAACCCCGATCCAAAAAAAACTCTCCCCTTTCCTTCTTTCTTTTTTTTTTGGTCGAAAACTCTCCCCTTTATTTCTTAACAATTCTCACTTTGTAAAAAAGAGTTTGATGATTAAAGGAAAACAAGAAAGGTTTGTTGAATCGAGAAATATGTATTTCTGGGCATGCATTGACATTGACTAAATGAAGGGGTTGGGTTGGTGGGGACGGGAAGGAGGGAGAGAGGGTGGAGGTGAGCTCGGGATAATAAATCTTACATTTTTTTCGATTTTAGTTTATGCAGTAAATTTTTTTCGACTTTTAGATTAAATTTAATAAGGAGAATCTTATAATAATTTGGCTGAATACATGGTAAGTTTGAGTGGCGGTGGAGTGCCATTCAGTAAAGTTCAGTGGCAAGTTTGCTTTCATCGTTTATTTTCATATCGATCATTGATTTTTCAGATATTTATTATTTGCGAAAAGAATAAAACTAGAAATCCAACCGGTTGAGGCAGTCACCTGCCGCACTCCTTAATATACGCGCGTTAAGCCAAAAATTTCGAGAAGCGGAAGTGGTTGTAGCGCAACACTGTCGTGACACGTAGCCTTCTCCGTTCTCTCTTACACACTGTGAGAGCAGCTGAAGAAGAAGAACGAAACTTCCTCTCCTCTCTTCGTCTTCTCACACTCTCAAAACCTCCGTTTCCGCGCTCTCTCTCTCTCTCTTTCTCTCTACTTTCTCTCTCCTCCTCTGATATGTAAAAGAAACTCGCCGAATCCCAGAAAGTTCGACTTTGATTTCGTGGACTTCGCGGTTGCAGACCCCCATGGCGGCTCTGTCGAGGTTCTCTCTGTTTACTCTGTTTTCTCTTACCTGCATTGCTCTGCTCTCGACTCTCTGTTCTGCTGGAGACCCCTACGTCTTCTACGACTTCCGCGTCTCTTACATCACCGCCTCCCCTCTCGGCGTTCCTCAGCGGGTACGGTTTTCTCGTCTCCCTTTCATTTGGGTTTTACTCTGTTTATTTACTGCTGAATGATAGTGCGAACGCCTGTTAACTTTTCTGTTTAGCTCTGGATCCATTGGAACTGCGATTTAACACATTTGTAATTCATGGGTTTTGTGTATTTTTGTGATTTATTTATTAAATCTGTGGTTTTTGCTGTTTGTGGGTTTATATCAGTGACGAGGGTTTTAGTGACAGTGAGGTAGATTGGGTACGGTTTTCTCGTCTCCCTTTCATTTGGGTTTTACTCTATTTATTTACTGCTGAATGATAGTGCGGACGCCTGTTAACTTTTCTGTTTAGCTCTGGATCCATTGGAACTGCGATTTAACACATTTGTAATTCATGGGTTTTGTGTATTTTTGTGATTTATTTATTAAATCTGTGGTTTTTGCTGTTTGTGGGTTTATATCAGTGACGAGGGTTTTAGCGACAGTGAGGTAGATTGGGGTTTAAGAAGAGCATATATAGATCATTTCGATGTGGGTTTTTGTTTTTCCAGCCATTCTTGCTTGATTTTGCGTGCACTCATGGATTATTTCTGGTCCTGTTAACGAGGGTTTTAGTGAATGTGAGGTGGATTGAGGGTTTAAAAAGAGTATTTAGTGAGTCTTCGGTTTTTCAGCGATATTTGCTTGATTTTGCAGTACATATTATTTTTAGATTATTTGTGTCCTGATAGTGAAATTTTATTGTTCTAAAACCCTTGTGCGGGAGGGGTTTTACCCCCTTTTCTTATAATTTACGAGTATATTTTCGTTTATGTTTGGATGGTTAATGTAGATCTTAGGCCATGTGTGTATCTTACATTGTTTGGAGTTTGAGCAATTTTCGAAGTGTATCATTACATGTTTTTATTGGAATTTTGATTGCAGGTTATAGCAGTTAATGGGAAGTTTCCAGGTCCTCCTATCAATGCTACTACTAATAACAATGTTGTTGTTAATGTACACAATGAATTGGACGAAAATCTCCTGATGACATGGTAAGGTTTTCGTACAAATTTCATTGTATTTCTTGAATGGGATGTTTCTGAGATGTTTGTGATGAATTTCTTTGACAGGTCTGGGGTTCAAATGCGGCGGAATTCATGGCAGAATGGTGTTCTTGGCACAAATTGTCCGATCCCTCCTTCATGGAATTGGACTTATCAGTTTCAAGTTAAGGACCAGATCGGGAGCTTCTTCTACTTTCCAACTCTTAATTTGCAGAGAGCATCTGGAGGTTTTGGCTCCTTTCATATTAATAACAGGGCAGAAATTAATGTTCCTTTTAATCTACCTGCTGGTGATATCTTCATTACTATCGGTGACTGGTACACACAAAACCATACGGTCAGTATTTGTTGGTGTATTAGTCTTTTCATGTGAACAATGAAGACTGAAGTTCAGGAATGACCTCCTCCCTTTCCTTTGATTTTTAGGCACTGAGAACTGCTCTTGATGCTGGAAAAGACCTCGGGATGCCAGATGGAGTTCTTATCAATGGAAAGGGACCTTATCAATACAATAATACCCTAGTACCTGATGGAATTCAGTATGAAACCATCAATGTTGATCCAGGTATATATTTTAAGGGCTATTGCAACCATTATCCATCCTCCTTCCCAACACTCCATCCCTTTCAATCTTCACTTTGTTTTCACAGGTTATCTTGCTGTCTGACCATGAATATATAAACGTTGCATTTGGTTTTTTTCTGTTTTGCTTCATCTTGTTTCATATTATTATTGTTTGTTATGAACATTTGTTGACAATTCCATTCTACTATCATCCTTTTATGCACTACCTGTCTAATTTTGATACATTGAATCATATTTCTCCCTCGTAAAGATCACTAATGTCGATTAAGGAATTTGGATTTCCTAGTCTTCAGAATTGGAGACCTAAAATGGTGAAACGTATGGTGCGATATTGTTATTTCTGTGATATATTTTGTATTCTCTCAGATAATTGTTTCAGATTAATGTGTTTTGCAGGAAAGACATACAGAATACGAGTGCACAACGTTGGTATTTCAACAAGTTTGAACTTTAGAATTCAGAATCACAATCTGGTTTTAGCTGAAACAGAGGGATATTATACAATGCAACAAAACTATACAAACTTAGACATTCATGTTGGACAGTCATATTCATTTCTTATTACCATGGATCAGAATGCCAGTAGTGATTACTACATCGTTGCAAGTGCAAGGTTTGTAAATGAATCACTTTGGCAAAGAGTTACTGGTGTTGCTGTTTTGCACTATTCCAACTCTAAAGGACCAGCAAGTGGTCCTCTCCCTGACCCTCCCAACGATTTTTATGACAAGACATGGTCAATGAACCAGGCATTGTCTATCAGGTTTGTTTTTGAAGATTTATATTCCTTCAAGATGTTGATTTCTTGTAACATGTCTTGTGGTAGAAAGATGTTAAAAGTTTGCTATTGAGGAGCCATCATTTCTCTTATCTTAAATCAACTTGAACAGGTGATCAGTTATTGACTTAAATTTACAGAAATATTTAGATCACGGCCATAACAGATGATTCAGTTAGATGCTGTAAACTATGCCTTGTTTTCGTTCGTGCATATATTGGATTTGCGTTTTCCTCATTTCTTCCCCTTAATTGTTCTGTTTTAGGTAAATTCTCAGAGTAGTTGATTACTAGTTCATTCGTCTGAAGTCTTTGGCTTTCTTATTGCTAGGCAAAATGGATCTGCAAGTGGAGCTCGACCTAATCCTCAGGGATCATTTCACTATGGTCAAATTAATGTCACTGATTTATACGTGATAAAGACTCTGCCACCACAGATAATTGGTGGGAAACTGCGAGCTATGCTGAATGGCATCTCATTTGCCAACCTTACTACACCAATCAGGCTTGCAGATAAGAACAATGTTAGAGGAGCCTATAAGCTTGATTTCCCCAATATGCCACTTAATAGAACCCCCCGAACAGACATATCTGTCATCAATGCTACATATAAGGGTTTTATTGAAATCATTTTCCAGAACAATGACACCGCAATGCAGAGTTTTCATTTGGATGGATATTCCTTTTTTTTGGTTGGGTAAGTTTTATTTTCATTTGTATAGTTTTATATCAGCTACTTTGAAATTAGTTGGTGTTTAGAGAAAATGATTTGATGTGTGCAGGATGGGTTTTGGTGATTGGACTGAAAACAGCAGAAGTGCATATAATAAGTGGGATGCAATTACTCGATGCACTACACAGGTTTGGCTTTTAATCAGAACATCTGTTTTTCTTAATCTTTATGATACCTTTTGCTTTTCAGCCGGTTATTATGCCCTTTCTTAAAAATCTAGAGAAGAAACTAAATGGAAACCCTAGAAAAAAAAGTCCTGATGGCTGTGTAGCAAATATTTCGTGCATACATTCAAGTCGAATGCAAATGTGTAGATGTTTGATGATATCTGCTTTAGCATGTGACTTCTGAAATGATTGCTTACATGCTTATTGTCCAGTCTGTTCATGAATGGTATGAGGATGACTCTGGAATATGCTTGTTTTATGTCTTGCATGAAGTGTTTGTGTTTCTGTCCTGTGATTGTGTAGGTTTTCCCAGGGGCATGGACAGCAGTGCTTGTCTCACTTGACAACCCCGGAGCGTGGAATCTTAGAACTCAAAACCTTGATAGATGGTACCTTGGCCAAGAGACATATCTGAGAATCGTTAATCCAGAGGAGAAAGGTGAAACAGAGTTTGGTGTGCCCGATAATGTTCTGTATTGTGGTGCCTTAGCCAGCAGGCAGAAGTATGCTTAACAATTCTCACTCCTCTCTCTCTCTCTCTCTCTCTCTCTCTCTCTATGAAAATTATCATTTTAATTTTCTTTCTTTGGCATCTTCAGGGAACAGAAGCACTCTTCTGCAACATCAATTTCCGGGGGAAGTTCGAGGCTGCTCATCTCTCTGCTGGTGGCATTCTTCACTTTGGTTTGTACTTTTAGATGATGAGTTAATTAATGGCGACGGTTGATTCCGAGCAGTGGTGGCTTTTTCGTGCTGAATTGCTGGGTTGGTTGAAATACAGATGGTAGTTTTAGGTGTGCAAATCAAAGTGTGATGGTGGTAGATTTCGGGTTTTGGGTGGTTTTAGTGACAGATAAATGCTTGTTTGTGGCATTTTCTGTGGCGATACTTCCCCTACCATAGCGTTGTAATAGGTCATTTCGTATCCAACATTCTTTTGTGCGTTTCTCTTGAAATTATGTGTACTCATGAATTGCAGTCTCATGATGTTTAACCCCATTATTCTCAATCAATATTTATACCATTTGACTTCATTTTTCTCCAGTTTCCCATGCGTTTTTTTTTAAATCTTTTTTTTAATTTTTTTATGATGATTTTTATTTGTCCTTTGAGAATGTGGGCCTTGACCGGCCCACAAATTGTCAATATGTTTTTTATGATGATTTATTTCGATCATTTTACGATTCATTCGGAAGTTATTGCCTCACCAACTATCTAATCAAATATGAGCCTCTTTTCGGGCGAAGTTTTTATTTTGCTCCTCAGCCTAGGGGGTATTATCACCCGCTTCCAGCTGTTGTTCACTTGTTTTTTATTTTTATTTTTGTACAAACGATATTATGTATTTAAGGCGTGGGGAATGAGCTAAATCTCACAATGAACTAGCAATAATGTGATTAAAATTCGTCTTTGGCGAGAATCGAACTTAAGACTTCTCACTTACAAGTGAAGAGAAATACCATTAAAGTTATAGTACTAAGTGACAGCTGTTGTTCACTTGTTTGAACTAGGGTTTTAAACCAAACTTGTACTCAGACGATAGATGGGCCAATTTAGTTGAGATTCAATGGGGCGATCAACTCTTCTATTGTTGTCATCTTACAAGAAAATCTTATTAGCATGTGAAAATTTTAATTAAAAATCACGTGCTTTTTGAAAAAGCACTTGAAAAGTGCTTCCTAATCAACTAAATTAGTTTACGCTATAGCATTCGTTCGATCCCAACGAAATGGCGACTTCCTGAAACTGACGATAGGATCAAGGACTATGTGACCTAGAAAAGCAATGTTTAATGGTAGGTCTAGGACGGGGACCCGATTCAGAAAGAGGTTAATTTGTGGGTTAATTGAAGAACATGATAGCAGTCACATGGACTAAGTATGATTACACTGGATATCATCCTTCTTTCACAAGCAAGAATTTCAGAAATATATAAAACCCTAATTACATATTTGCAATTAATTACCACCTTCTAAAGTCTTTTTCTGTTCATGTCATGCGTATGGGTAACATTTTCTTCTTACACTCATTAGTTCATTCTTTTTCCTTTTTAAATTTTAAAACAAACGATACGATTAATATTTACAAAGATACTGTCATTAAATCATCCACAATAAGCTAGAATGGGTTATAACGTAATATCTAACGGACTATAAGATATATAATATTCTCGCATTTATCTAAATCGAACATAAAACTTTCTATAATAATCAAATCAAGTGGAAACTAGGTGCCGCTAAACTAATTGATCACTTCTTCACTCGACTTTTCTATCCTAGGATACCTCATTGACTTAATTAATTTCTTCTCTTGGTCTCTCTCGAACATGCCTAATGAGTATGTCGCAGTCGCACCAAAACTTTCATTGCTTGAAAGGGACTGTCGAGTTTGACTTGGCAACAAGTAAATAATGAAATGATCTATCCAAATAAATAGGTAACCAATGTCCTCAAATTTCCTTGCAACCGTTTGTTCGTTTCTCTTGCATGCAAATGCTACAAAATTCAGAGGGCATCCTACTGGAGCTCTCCAAATCGCTACCATGTAGAACTGATCTATATTTAGCAACTGGGTGTATTTTATGCTTTGGTGCAAATTGCCTCCAGCTTATCTTTCTCACACATCCACGATCCCATATATAGGTTAGTAGTTCATGTTCTTTTTTATGTTTTTTTTTTCAAAAAAGTTCCAAGTTTAGTTGTAAATTCAGCTTAAAAATTTCATCTGGGTCGGTTGCATGTTTTGTTTTCAAGTTAGAGACAGTTTTTCTTTTTCAGCTCCTCATGGTAGTGTCAAATACACAACAGAAGAGTGACATATCTAAAAAGTTGATGAAGTAACGCATTAATAGGCATTCTTCTCTCCCTTGATTTGCTAGTAGCTAGCATAGAATTTGAGCATTAAATTATCAATAAAATTGTTTCGACACACAAAACTGACACACTTGTTTATTTGCTATTGGATGTGAATCTCACCAATATTAAAGGGTGTGTCAGCAAGTGTGTGATAATTTTGTGTGTCCAACTAGCATCACCCTTTAATTAGGGTGAGAATAATGAAGAAAATGAAACTTTGCTATTGTATATAAGAGCCTATGAAACACGGCCATGTGTATAATCCGCGTATTATAATATTACATCACAAGTTGGGGAGACCACATTTTGTAAACTACATCTAAACCGTCTCTCAAATAGAAGTAGGGTCCACAATACAAGTAGGTTCCACTTCTATTAGAAAGATAATTTTTATGTGATTTACAAAAGGTGATCTCTATAGCGCTTAATGCATTGACATGATATATATCACATAACCTTATTCCAGTACCTAATAAAATATACCCTTCAGTAAAACACATTAACTTTTCAGAGTCGTACACAATAACATTTCAAAGTCTATGACAACGAGGACCCAAAAATTAGCTATAGACCACTTCCAAACATCTGCCCTATCTAGTACTTATTAGAACATGGTAATTGATAAGAAATTTAATCTAAGCATACTCTGTCAGCGCTTAAAACCTACCTCTTGTGGTGCCGACTATAAGGATACGTGTTCTTGCTTGTTGATTGAATTACATACTTGCCTTCTACGATTTAAAAAGAAGGAAATGTACTATAACTGCATTTGCCAAGCTTTACAGCAAAGCAAGTATTCATCATTCATGTAATGTATATATAACTTTATTATTCCGTCTCTCATATCAGATATGATAAAGACAGTAAACGGAGCACTCGATCGTCTTTCCACTAATGTTTTGGGTGCTAAATTTGTGAGCAGTCAATAGAAGAAACAACCATTCTGGTGAGGCAGATACATTATATAAAAGAACTTTTTCTCCTTTTTAGAGGAGCAATAGAGAAATTCGAACTCGGAATCTCGGGTGCAAGGGTGAATATCCTTAACCAACTGAGCTACACGCTCCTTGCATTATTGAAAAAAAATTAAATACAAAGATATAGAACTCCAACTATATATAGTAATATTAATATCATTCAGTTGACATACAAAGTAACATTTCTTCAATCAATCGACCACCTGGTCGAGTTCGTTAACAGCGTACATGGCTGTTAGCTATAGGTAGCACATAATAAAGTCCCATGACATGCAAATAAACAATGCTTCATCAACTTCATTTCTTCAAGCAAACTCAGCTCCATGCACAGTCCGCTTGCTAACTAGATGTAGAAATTTCAAAATGACGACTAATTTGATGGGGTTAACTTACTACTCAAACAAACAGAAGTTTAGAGTTTAATTAAGTTACAATGTTGATGCAGTAGTTTTATTATGTACAGGGAAATGTTAAGATCAATATCCTCTCGATTTTCCCTAATGTACTTAAATCCTATGATCAGTATATATATATATACTACTAAATGAATTTCATATGGTGTCACTTCCTTCCGAATGTTTGAGTATTAATCCATATTTGTCTAATACATAATATAGACATTTTATTAACAGGGCATGTAATATCATGAGTAGCTATTTCCCTTTGAGGCGTCATCCTGGCTGAGTTGTGAAGCTACAAACTTGTCCAGCGCTCGCCAATCAGTCAGTTGATCTACTGTTCGCTGATGATCGTCATTACTATTGTTACCATAGACTACACCATGAAAGTTTTGGTCTTGATCTGACGGCTGAAAAGTGCAAGCGTGGTTAATGTCGATACCATATGCATGAGGTGCCATGGAGTTGGAGCTGCTTACAGCTGTGGCTGATGATGATTGAAGTAGTTTTGGGCTTCCGAGAAGAGGGAGCTGGAAGAAGTGCTCGTGGGGAACCTGGAAGGGCAAGTGATCAAGCTCTTTCTTGCATGGATAACTAGGAAGCTGGTGGTATGGCACCATGTTCATGTTCATAGAGCTAGAGTTGTGCCCTGGTGAGTCCAAGTCTGGCATGAAGGAGACTTGGTCATCGTACCAACATGGTGACCCGTGTTCACTCATCTTATTTCTCATGCTTGCAATTTTCTTCTTGAATACCCTACATACAACCCATCCTTCTTCCTGCTTTAATTGCACAAGAATCGAGTTTGAACACAATGTAATAAGGAAATACAAAATTTATTTATCATCTCAACTGACCTTTAAGAGTGTACTATCTCTTGGTTAAAGTAGTACAATACATGATCAGTTAAGATGATACAAATATGGCGGCACGTACATAAAAAATTTAGAATATGTGCAATTTAAATTCTTGCCTGCGGAGTTCCATTTTCATCAGTTTCAAGGCGGTATTCATGCATAATCCAATCGGACTTCTGACCATTTGGGGCTCGACCTTTATAAAACACTAAGGTCTTCCTCATGCCAATTAAGTCATGCTTTGAATAAATGGCCTTGTCTCTTCCTGTGGCTTTCCAAAACCCTGCAGCTGTGGCTCTGTTTGTTCGAGTTCCAGTAGGATACTTCTTATCTTTATGGCTGAAAAAGTACCAATCGTTTTGCTCTTCTGTCCCTATTCTGCATAGTTCTGTACTTACAGGTTTATGTAACTGATATTAGTTGTTGTCCAATTGATTAAATAAATTGAAGTGACTCCAATATCTTGATTGTGATAATGTTTATATACCTTGAAGATCCCATGGCTCAATTTTATAGAGGTCGACATCTTTAATAACATCGAGGTCAATCCTTCTTGAAGTAACCTTTTTCCTGAGGTAGTAATCAACAAGTTCTTCATCCGTCGGATGGAACCGGAAACCAGGGGGAACGTGTGAAAAAGTTTCCATATTGTCCAGCTTTTGGTCTTCGGTCCTGAAATTTATTTGTCATACTGATCATATAGGCATGCATGCATGCAAAGTTTTATCCTGAAACAATATTCAACCAACTGTAAATTGCCTTACACAACCCTCAGGAATCATCTAAATGGAATTTAATTTTCGTTATTTTTTGTGTACTTTAGCCCTAATCAAAGACATGTGTGCATGCCAAAAAAAGAGATGATTATCAGAATGAGCTCGATGTAACATATGCAACATTTTCTTTGTAAGTAATCAATGGTGACTGATTTTGTCTGATTTTTCAACAAAATGAGCTCGGATGAGTGATGATTGAGGTCGTTTAACGCTTCCGCTCGAAATTAATGAACTACTGCCTACTTAACTAAAAGTTCATTTGACCTAGCTAATGTGGGAAATTTATCGATCCATTGTGAAGTTGATAATGAAAAGTGTCATGTAATCATGAATATTCAATTAGATGAATGAACTAGTGAAAAAAAAGGGTTCTTTTTGGGGAGTTCATTGTCAATGCTATGTAATTCACACAGAATATTTCATCTGATACAGAAAATGATGCTTCAGATGAGAAAAAACTTTTTCTGTATGGTAATCATAAATACTTTTGATAATCGATCTAGGTGCAGGCAAGAAAACATGAAAGAAATCAAAATAACAAAACTGATCATTCCAAATAAATTGTACTTTACTGTTATTGTTAATTGGATCAGAAGGTCGATGAGAATCCAGATCATGTAAAAAAGGAAAGCCATATTTTTTTTTTCTTGAGATACGGTTGATGAAGAACAAGTTTCTACCCTAGCAAACCCTCTTGTTCGAGCGGAAAATAACCGAAATTATAATATTGAAAAGCTAACCCACAAAGAATTCAACTCAAGAATACTTGGAGAACAAAGAAGTAGAATTTCATGAAGAGAGAGAGAGAGAGAGAGAGAGCTTACAGAAAAGAAAAATCTTTAGCTTTTGCAGTCCACGGATCTGATCGGTTGTGTGTCAATCTTCCTCACGACTTCAAACTATAGAGGGAGCTGAACGGAGGTTACAGATATCAGGGAAGAAACAAGGACAGCCGAGCAGAAAATGTCAGTGATTTGTAAGATTTATATCAGTACTGCCCTCGGGAATTGGAAACACGAACTTGTTTTCTGGTCCCCAAAAACTTTATTGTCGACTTTTCTGGATTATTTGGATCCCGAGAAAATAAGAAAGACAAGCCAAGAAAATGGAAAAGTTGAGGAATGGAAGAATAGAGACCAAGTAGGTTTAAATAAGCAGAAAAACCCTAAAAACAAAGTTATAGCTTCTGGTTAATGTCTTAGATTTTCATTGTCTTGTCTCTCACTATCGATAAAAGCTAGATTGCGGGGAAAGATTAGGCGGGAAGAAAGGGTGGCGCAAAACTGGCTGATCAAACAGGAAGCAAAGCTCTTTCTCTACTGCCACCTCTACCCGCCACTGATAGTGATAGAGACCGAAACCTTAATCAACCCCATATATATATATATATAATTTTATTTTTTTTCAATATTGTTTGTCTATCTGAGCTAGCTTGGTCTCTATGCCAGTGACAAAGATTGTCAGAGAGAGAGAAATGTGGACTTAAAGATCAATAACAAGTAAGATATATGAGAGCTAGGGATATAATGATGACGTATTGGAACGGCCACCAGCCAAAAAGTTACAAACAAATGCGGCATCATCCTTCTAGTCCCTACCATTAATTACTTACATCCCTCGATCCCCCTTTTTTTTTAACTCTCAACTCCAATAAATTTACGATCATGATCATGGTGTTGTTGCTGTGTCCATATGAATCGTGATCCATGGTTTCTTGCATGTTCCACCACATTTTTCTGGGGTTTACCACACGTGGAATTGCTATAACTAGTAATTGGCTCTAGGGTTTTACTGATCTTTCTTAGTATTAGGTTTGTTTTCAGCTGTGTTAATTATATCTTCCATAATTAAAGTACAAAATAAATGGGGCAAAGTAACAATCATGGATGATTAATTCAAAGTGTTGTTGAAGAAAGTATTAATTTGGTTCGGTAGATATGGCTCTGGCTCAAAACCAATTAAAACTAATTAACCATTATGTTTTCACAATAATTCTCCAGCATTGTTCTTAACTATTATGGTGTTGTTGATCACATATAAATTACAATAACGAATTCAGGTGTCTGATTACTTATTTCTAGGGCATGATAAATTTTATACTTGTTGGCTGCTGATTTGTCAAAAAAAAAATTACAATGTGATGGTTAGAATTACATATGTGAATTTTGATAATCTTAATCTAACTGTTCAAATATTGATGTCTCTCTCTACACCGATATATTATAGACAAACTCCAACTTAAAAGGTGAGACCTAAAAGTTGATGAAACCAATGGTGAAATTATAGCACTCCAATACGCTTCTCTCTACAAACCCTAGTCCTATTACATATTTTATTGAGATCAACTCGTGACCTATACGCTTCCATTGTCATCATTATACGTGGTCTTAAAATATCTACCTACATGTTCTTTGTCAGCTGAGTCGACCGTAACGGAGCTCGAGCCCCATTCTAACACCGTCCTCTCCTTCCCCGTTCCATCGAAAAAGGAAGGGCAGCACAGGTGGCAACTTTCTACTTAACTAACGTTGTCCTATATTCTTTAGTATTGGCGGTGTTGTTAGCTAGGGTTTTTGCACGACTGCTTTTCCAGAAGAAAAGTGGGACCCATTAACCGACGTTTAATATCAAGAAAGTGACAGTCCTCCAAATGGCTTCTTTATCGTGCTGGGCGGAGTTGGGCGGAGCGAGCTGAGCGGAGCCGAAAGGACCGAGAGTGTTGAGGAAGGTTTGAGGGACTGGGATGAGTAAAGTAAAGGGCGGCAGGTGTGGTGGGATGTGGGACCCATACAGGAGGAGAATGATGGCCTGGACGGCTTGGCAATCCGGCGTGGGCTAGCCACTATCATTGAGCTCGCAAGTTGAGGGAGGGACGACGGAGGGGTCGTGTATTTTTCTGAGTTGTGTCTGTGGGATCCGAGCTCGCGTGGTCCACTCGGTGGAAAGATATTTCAGTATGATCGAAATAAGGTACGGTACAACACGTGCTGCTATATAAATAGTGGAATATGTTTGTTTAAAAGTTAATATTTTAAAATATAAAATTTCTCATTATTTATATAAAATTACGTGATATACCACTTGTGTTCCGATTACAATAAAAAATATCTCTACTCGGTGGCCCCTTCCTTTGTGTACCAAAACAAAACAGGCTTTAGTGGGTCGTACTGTTGGGCTTTAGGAATGAGCACACTTCTTCCCGCTAAAGACTCAGCAGTCGGCAGCCTGCTCCCCTCGCATTGCAACCCAGAAGCATGGAAAAAGATCAACCGCGTGCGCGCGTACATTAGCTAAGTTCAGTTAGGGTTGGTTAGTGCGAGAGAGGACAAACTTATCCATATAGTTATTTCAAGCTAATTGCCTAACTTACTCGAGAATGTTATTGTAACGTTATTTAATGTGAATAACATGTTGATATATATCTATACTTTTTCATATAACGTAGATAAATAATTTAGCATACTGCTACACTAACATTTTGGTTCTTGAAAGATTTTCTGGTGCAGCCTCATATACCTCTTTGATTTTTATGAATATATAAAAGTATATATCTATATTTTTCATAATGGATTCATATGCAAATGAAGATCACAAAGCGGTCAGATACACAAGCTTTACAGATCGAACACTTGCTCAATCAAACAATCTCTCAAATTAATATAGAGCCTATCAATTCAAATAGATTCTAATTGTAATAAAAAACGGTAAAAATATGATATGAAAAATATAATAAGGATAAATTTTTTGTAATTAAAATGGAAATAGCTTGTATAAATTAGTGGTGAGATTTTGAGTATTCATGTAGGTCCCGTATTTTTCATGATGACGGATGAGAAACATCATTGTTTCCGTCCGAACGTTTTGGTGGACGGTAAGACTCCGTTGTTACATCGACGTGTCGTCATTTGGGTGGCTGAACTTCTCCGCAACCAATAAGGATGCGGCTTCCCTAATACTCTTAGGGCCCCACATCTAATCATATGCCTACGTCTCAGGGTCCCACCCCGTATAATCCCTGGATTCGGAAGGATGTTCTTTAGGAGAGATTTTTCAATATGACCGGGTACACCACGTGTCATTATACAAATGATGAGATATGTGTGCTAAAAATTTAATAATTTAAAAAATAAATTTTTTCATCATTCTTATTAAAATACGTGGTGTACCACTTGTATTCTCATCACAACTAAAAAACTGGTCGGGTGGCATTGTTGGTCTTGTTCTTAATTTAATTGGTAAAATATAATATTGCCAAAATATCCATAAAGCTTCGATTTTTCAACTAAAGTTTTTCATTTTAATTTTATGACTTGTTGGTTATTGCTAAGAATACGTTTAATGTTTTTTTACTACATGAAAATATTTTTCTTACATTTTTAAGTCTTTTTACAATTTTTACTAACATATGGGCACACACAAAAGTGTGTGTGAGAAATTTTTTTATTTTTTTGTTTTTTAAATAGAAGAAGAGAAAAAGAGAGTGATATAGAATGTGGGAGTAAGAAGTTTTTATTATTTATTATTTATTTATTTTTATTAGAGATATGTTATGATCACATGTAGGTGAGGCTTTAACAAAAAAAAGCAAAATTTAGTTGTGTGAAATTACATTTCTGCTCCATATTTCTTATTCATGTTCTGTTTTAATTAGAGGGTTAAACTAGTAATTTTATAAAATTTTGATTGACCATAAGTGTTTTATTAATTAGTAAAGATAATTGTTTATCTAGCATCGCGTTTATTACCGCAAATTTACAAACTTCCTTGTAAATGCTCTATCTCACATCGAAACGTCAATGCCTTCGTATTTCAGTCCATTCAATAATTTACAATATTCTCTTCTTTGATTAGCTGAATTGGAGTTGGTTTAGAGGTGATTTTTCTTTTTATCCGGTAAATAAAATATATATGTTTAATCCATGTTGTTTTGCCTCTTCCATACAAGCAAAGGTCATTCCCTATAAAATATTAATTCTATAAAGCATTGTTGCATGCAAGTTTCATCTAATTGTGAGGTTACTTCCTCTTGAAAAATGCGGATCACTTTCGTCCTTGGTTGCAACGTGTGGACTGTGTGGTCCATATTTGGTTTCCTGTTTTCTCAAATTTTGCCATAGTTTATTTTAAATTAATGATTTTATTCACACAAATTTTTTTTTAATCACCAGATCGAATAAAATGACAAAGATCGAATGAAAAAATTAACAAGTGATATGTGAAAAGTAAAATTGGTGTTTGTATAGCCCCGCTCATCTAAAAATTAGTCAGAAAAGCAAAGTTAAGCGGGCAAATTTGTGAATGTGACGCATGGTTGACAAGTTTTGGGCATACGCACGCACGAAGACACAAATTAGTGACGATTAAGTGGTTTATGATTCTAATAATTCTGTTTTTAGTGTTTAGTTGTCACTTCATTGAAAAAGAAAATGCATAAGTCTCACCTAAAATAATCTGATAAGTACAAAACATGTGAATATATGATTGCATTTTGGTTTATATGTCACCTCGAAAATTGTAATGACTATTATTACCGTGATTATGTGAATATGAAACCTGATCAACTAAAGCAGGAATAGTTAAAGCTCAAATGATTAAGACTATAGTCATAGTCGCTTACTACATATCCAAAATGACATTTTCATCACGTCACAAAGCAAAAACAAGAAGAAATACAAATAGTGTGTGTATTATTTCACATGTCATAGTAAGCGTAGGCGATATAATTGATATGTTTTATTTTTAAAGTTTACTAATGAAAACAATTCCGTATCTTAATCTGAATAGAATAGTATATTACGTAATTGTGTTCCAATTATTACAGATTTTAGGGCATCTTACACTCTCCCTTAAATATCCAAATGATTGAGTATCTCACCAACTTAAACCCAAATTGGTGTTACTTTTAGGTTTTTGCCACATTTAGGTCTTTTCTCATTGTGAAGGGTGGTGATTTGATCACTCTTATTTTCTCCTTCTCGACTCAGTGTCATTTGATTGTTGCTTCGTTGCGGTGGGCTTTTGCTGCTTATGTAACCAAGAAAAATAAAAGAAACTCAGAATCACATTTTAACTTTGCAAGAATGATTTTTTTTTTAATTTCCATTAAGCAAGGATGATTTTTTTATTTTTATATTTCCATTAAGTAATTTTCGATACAATAATTAAAAAACAAAATATTGTCAAATAAGTAACTTAGAGACATAATTATAGAATGGCACAGTTCATGCAATGGTATGATCAGAGGTTATGATCAAAGGCCAGCAGTGAATGGTACATTTGTAGCAGGCAACCATGAGCTTCCAGCAATGAAATTATCCACAGTAAACTTCGATGCTTCCGATGAACTAGTTATAATTCGATAACCACCCCATTTGACCCTGCCAGTAGTAGGTGCACCCGGTCCAATGTTCTTGTACTCTCCATAATACAATGTCTTCAAAGCAAAATCACCGCTCCACTCGAGCCACCCAGCTGGGTCAACCAGGGTGTCTAGAAAAGATTGCATAAAAACTGTGCGTGAATACTCCTTCCATGGTCTACCCAAGAATGTCTTGACTGAGCCGACGGACGATTCAAAGTCCGGTGCGGCCATGACACGTGAGTCGTGGATAGAAATACCCGTGTTCTGGTTCGGGTCCGTTCGGCCCTGGGCTGTGATTGTGTTCTGTTGACCACTCATGGGCTTTCTTGCGTAGATCATGCAGTTTTGGAAAACAACTGCAGCGTTGCCAAAGATGAAATCAACGGTGCCGTAGACATAGCATTCTCTGTAGAACTGTCGTTGGGAGTGGATGTAGAGGGTATCTTGGTAGCCTTCGAATCCGCAGCGGTAGAAAACTGAGAGGTCGGCGCCTGATCGGAGGGCTACTGCTTGATGGTTCTCTGGGCCAGCTGTGTTGCGGAATGTTATGCCACGAGCAATGAAGCCTTCACCAGTTACTGCTGTAATTACACCCCCCAAGAAATCAAGAATTAGAAAATATGAATTTTTAGTATTACTTTTTGGGTTCAAATCTTTTGTATCTTGTAGTAGTTAAGTTCTAAGTTTATATGTCTGCTCGTAGAAGATTTTGTTTTTGACTTTGTTATTTTTTTGTTCATATCATTGAATTATGGATAAGTTAACCGTTATAAATTTAAAAAGTAAAAATTTATACTAATTAAAAATCAACAATTTACCACACCTTTTGTGCTCTATTGAGACAATTTCATGGCACATACATTTTGACATTTGAGAAGACTAGTGATTTGAGAGAGAGAGAGAGAGTCATGACGTACCAACAGTTGCAGACTTGAAAGTTGTAGAACCTCCAACAACACTACGGCTGCCGGTGATGATAGTATACCTCAGTCCATCACCCAGCAGATAAATGTTCTTCAACTTAATCTCAAGGTTTTCCTTATAAACCCCTCTCTTCACATGTATCACAAACCTCTTACTCCCACTCCTTGCGGCCGCAGCATCCAAAGCGGCTTTGATCGTCTTATAGCTCCCCGACCCGTCTTGAGCGACCACTACGTCCGCTGTAGGCGTCGACTGCAAAAGTTTCCTATCCCCAGGGGAAACCCAACTAGGATAACCCTCTCTGTACATATTTGTCACAGGTGAAACATTTGAGGAATTCCAAAGTGACAAAGTGTTACTAATCAGCTTGGACACATTGTTGGACATGAGTGGAAACACGAAGTCCGAAACCCCAAGCTCCACGAACCCAGCCCGACATGTGTCGAGGTTCGTGAGGGCAGTGCTGAGCCAAGTTTGCGTGTCATAGTCGGTGCATTTTGTGGCAGGGTCTATGGTTTGGTTGAGGAGTCTGATGGTTTCCTCATAGAGGCTCATGCAGTCAGCCCATGCAGCTCTTTCTTTCTTGTTTCTACACTTTTGCCCTAGCCACTTGTTGTGACTTTGCGCTTTGAGTGCTCTTTCTAGTGTTACTTGGACTGCAAGTTTCTTGAAGTTGGATAGTTGTTTGGGGACAAAGAGAGATTTTTGGTCTTGGGTAATGGTGTATTTGCAAGTTTCAGGGTAGGGGGTTTTTTTGCACCATGAATCTAAGCTGGTGTGGAGAATGTTTGAAAGGGCATGTGAGAAGAATAAAACAAAGGAGACACATAGGACGAATGAACTTAGATTTGTCGCCATTGATGAGCTCTTAGCTGGTTTGGTTGCTAGGGTTTGTGAGGGTTTTGTGTTTTGTGATAAGAAGTTGCTTGTATATAGGGGCGATTGGAGAAATGAAAAATGGGGTGTAGTGGCGACAGCTGGTTTGGCTAGGGTATAGTTGGAACATGGAGGGATGATGGAGAGAGTCGGATAATTTAAATCCAAAATAGTAAGACGAATTGAAAGATTCTCAATCCTTGTCTTATTAAACTATGATACACTTGCGTAGCCAATGTTGAAATAATGTGATTAGACCAAGTATCATACATATAGTTCATTATTCAACATATCCGAGAAGAAGCTAGAACTTCTCAACACGACTGTATGTCACATATATAGTTCATTATTTAATTAGAAGCACCCAGCCTGCAATTTAATTCATGTACGTAACATTATCTTCAACCAAACACACATATTATGGATGACGGTGGTCATGGATCATTTTAAGACGTGTCTTAGTACTTTTAGTTAATTCACATAACTCATATTCTTCTGACCAGTTGACATAATTCACATTTGTAACATGCTTAATTAGTAACCAATCAATTGAGTGAATGATATACAATGAACGAACCTTATTATTAATGTTATTGTATAAAACTTAATAATACATTGCTATTAAACTTGTCCTCTGGAGTATGGTGGAATACAATATGTATATCTGAAAATATTTTGTAATGAAACTGGTAGAAGCGTCCTAACGATTTCCTCTACTTGTTCTTTAGAATATGGTGGAATTCAACAATCAACCGCCACATAAAGTTGTTTACATAAAAAGATAATCTTCCTAAGTTATTTCTCAGAAAATTCTTAGGCTCCTAAAATTGACTTATTTCTAACTAATGATAGTACCATGCCATTTGTTAATACATGGGCCATTGGCAATTTGGCATGCAAATCTGACTATATTTTAAATAGTTGACTTTAAAGTTTGAACAGTTCAAGCAGCACCAATTCAGAATGCGTTGCGCATATAAATAATGACCACTGTTTTTGTCCCTTTGATTAGTTTTAATAAGTTTGATGGTTTCAACATTCACGAGAACTCGTAGAATGTTGAGTTTTCATTTGATTTGTAACACAAACTCGAATAAGGTAAAAGAAGTGTTGAATCCTACAATTTCACAAACTTTGACAGAATAACTTATATTAAATGGTTACATTCTTATTTGCGCCAAGACATTGTGTAATGAAATTTAGTACTTGGTGAATTGTGCAAGTGATTAATTTAAGACGGTGTCAATATAATTAGTAGAGGATTTGTCATTATCCGTTGCGTTGGTTTTATATAGCAAAGGTTGACATATGTCATCATCTGGTGTGATGAGCTATTATAAATTTGTTAAGAGTTGTTGGTAGTTTGTTATGTTGTTAAGTTTGATATATATAGCTGAAGGAAGAACTGTAGTATCATTTAATCATCAATTATAATACAAAGTACTGGTTTGGTACTGATGTGCTTTTATAAAAAATGGGTATAAAAAAAAACTGAGCTCAAAAAGGTATTTGATAAACACTTAAAAACAACTTATTTTCATAGTTTTGGGTGAAAAAAAGCTAAAAACGTGAAACAGCAAAAATGAGTTTATTCTCACAGCACAGCAGAAACAATTTTTTTTCAAAGTACAGCAATACCAAACCAGGCCAGAGCTTTCAAGTTTCTCTCTCTAGTTCTTCATCTTTTTTATCCTTTATTGTTCTTTAATTTTTAGTTAATAAAAGGTAAGGAATTCAGGCAAATGAGTAATGCCTGCCGCTTTATGTTAGCTGGACAACAATGTTGGAAATTATATGTTTATTATTTTAATTTATAATATTATAATATATAATTTTTTGTGTGAATGAAAAATTTAAATTCAATTACATGAGTTGCATCAGTTCGTTGGAATTTTAGGCAACAATCACACTATTTCAAAAAGGGGTGGCTTGAGTTCTATATAAACTCAAGCATCCAACCCATCTAAATTAATTAAGAGATGAGTTTTCTCCAATGTCTTTTAGTTTTGCTAGTCAAATTCCAAGTCGTGTCTTAAGAGTATGAATATATAAAGTTTGCCAGAGTTCGAAGATTGCGGTGCTCTGACTTCGGATTGTAGATTGTTCACTTTTGGGAGACGGACTCCTACCGAACTACAAGCACAAGAGTAGGAGCAAAATTTTGTTTTTAGGCCATTGCACCGTTTTTTACTTTCTCTTTAATTGTTTAATTATATTGAGGCCCATTGTGCACACTATCCTCAGTTTGTATGTATTCTTCGTTGCTTAATGAATATCGTACTTTCCTTAAAAAAAAATTAATTAATTATATAAATCTTGTACACAATTAATGTTGTGAGTTTTTATAATTATTGTTATTGTTAGAATACTTTTATTATTTTTATATTTTCTATTATCGCTCCAACAAATAATATAATTGTGTATATTGCTTTGCAATCTTTTCTTAAGACTTTATAATGACTTTTCTAACTAATACCATTCTGTTTAATTAATTTATTCAACCGCCAGATGCATTCTCTCACATATTAATCTTACCATTTGAACAAACAGTTCGTTCCCAGGCAAATCTTGATTCATGGATAACGATATATATTATTTAAAATCTACACAGCTGGTGCTAAATGAATGAGCAATATCCATATATCGAATATTAAATTGATTAAGTAAAATATTCACAACTTAAGAAAATTATCCTAACTAAGGCATCATATAGTACGGGGACAATCTTCTGTTTTCTTAATGTGGCCGCATGGTTGGTACAACTTACAACACATACTAAAATCAGTATAGATAGTAGTAATGCAGGATTCTTCTAACAGCTACCAATCGATATATACCAACTAAGGAATAGAAGCATGAATATGAAACCTTCCATAAACATAAAGAAAATCAGTTGGTATATATTAAAACAAGTCTTTGTTTATGAGCTTGGACAAAATAGATAACTCACTATTTTATAAAGATCACACAAACTTTGACGTCATCTTCTATATTTCGAACAATAATGTTACCTAGACACACAAAAAGAATATTCAACTATAACAGAGGCCAAGTCATTCTATTCATTTTTGGAATTTACGTGTTGACGTGATTATTTGGGTAATTATAAAGGGCATTGATCATAGACCCATTGTGAACGGCACACCGGTGGTGGGCAACCACGACCAACCAGCAATAAGGCTACCGGCGGTGAACATAGACGCCACATTTGGACTGGTGATGGCATGAAAACCAGGCCACTTCACTCTATACCTAGTACAAGAGCCAGGTCCAAAGTTCTGATACTCCCCATAATACAAAGTGCTAAGGGCAAAATTACTTCTTTGCCACCGCAACCAGCCCGCTGGATTTACCAAATTGTCCAGATAACATTTCATAAAGACAACCCTAGAGTACTGCATCCACGGCCGGCCCAAATATGTTTTGTAAGAACCGGCCACGGGCTTTAGGTCAGCGGCTGCCCGTACCTGAGAATTGTGGATCGAAATTGCTGTGTTTTGAAACGGGTCGTTTCGACCTTGTGCCGTGATGACGTTGACTTGGCCCCACAATGGCTTTCTCACATATATCATGCAATTTTGGAAAACTGCAGCTGCGTTACCAAATATGAAGTCTATGGTGCCAAAGATGTAGCATTCTCTGTAGAACTGGCGCTGGGAGTAGACCATGAGGGTGTCTTGGTAGCCCTGGAAGGCGCATCGGTAGAAGACCGAGAGGTCGGATGACGATCGGAGCGCCACAGCTTGGCCTTTTAGTGGTCCGGCAGTGTTGCTAAATGTGATGCCACGAGCAATGAATCCTTGACCGTTTATGCCTAAAGAACATATTTTGTAACGACAAAACGATTAAAATAGTAAAAGTTATACTTTTGGTCTTACATATTGGGTGAAATTTCATTTTGATTCATGTAATTTTAATTTTGGTGACTTTTTAACTCTAAGATTACTTATTGTTCAATTCAAGGATAATGGTTTATATTAATGTTTTTACAACTTAAAAAAAACGTAATGCGCGCGTGCGCACACACACATATATATTATCATTTATTTTAAATTTATTATTATTAAATGGCAGGAGATAGCTCGACATCCAACACATTTTTATTAAGATATGAGACCATATACAAAAAAAAGATGATAAAATAATAGAATCAAGCTTGTTGATTTCAACAATTAATTGTAAACGAGAGTTTAGATCGTGACAATGGAAATTAGACTGACCATTGGAACCTCGCAAAAGTACAATAACTACAATTTTATGAATTGGACAAAAATTAAGTGCTCAAACTTAAGAAACAATTAGATCAAATTAAGCAAATAATTAGAGATGGAGAGAAATTATATGTACATACCAGCAGTTGCAGAATTATAGGTTGTGTAACCTTCACTGACACTTCGGCTAGATGTGATTATTGTATATCTAATGCCAGCACCAACCAACATGATTTTACTGTTAGTGTTGCTAACTTGAATGTTCTCCGTGTAGACACCTTTCTTCACATAGATTATAAACTTGCTCTTGACTCTTCTCCTCGCGGCTGCTTCTAAGGCGGCTTGGACGGTCGAAAAATGCCCCGATCCATCTTTAGCCACCACAAGATTTGCCCTAATGTTTGAAGCTTGCAATAACCTCCGGTCATGCTTCGAAACCCAATTTGGAAACTTTTCGCTCTCATTGTAACTTTCTTCCGTGCCTAAAAGTTGCGAACCTATTGCTAAACTGTTGCTAATGAGCTCCGACACATTGTTACTGGACCTGTAAATCGGCGTTATGAAGTCCGTAACGTTCAGTTCCAAAGACCCGACTCGGCACGTGTGAATGTTGGTGAGGGCAGCGCTGAGCCAAGTTTGCGCATCAAAATTAGAACACTTGCGTTTGTTGCCTAAGCCTTCAAGTGTAACGTTGAGCTGGTTGACGGTGTTCTCGAAAAGTTTCAAGCAATCGGCCCACGCGGATTTTTCGTTATTGTTTCGGCAGTTTTGGCCATACTGGAAGGTGTATGTTATGGCATCGAGAGCTCTCTCCAAGGCCACTTGAACCAGCATTTTTCGGAACTCAGAGGTGTGTTTCGGGGGGAACCGGTGGATGCTATTCGACAAGCAGTAGTTGCAAGACTCTGGGTGAGGGGTTTTTCTGCACCACGTACGTATACGGCTAGAGTGGCGGTGGTGACTTCTGGCTAGGGTTGTGTGGAAGAACAAAGAGATGAATATGAGTAAGAAAAATAAAGAGAAGCGGGCAAATTTGTGAATGTGAAGCATGGTTGACAAGTTTTGGGCATACACACGCACGAAGACACAAATTAGTGACAATTAAGTGGCTTATGATTCTAATAATTGTGTTCTTAGTGTTTAGTTATGACTTTATTTTAAAGAAAATTCGTATGTCTTACCTAAAATATTTCGATAATTACAAAACAGGTGAATATATGATTGCATTTTGGTCTATACGTCACCTCGAAAATTGTAATGACTATTAGTACCATGATCACGTGAATATGAAGCCTGATCAAATAAAGCTGAAATGATTAAGAATATAGTCATAGTTACTTGCTACATATCCAAAATGGCATTTTCATCGCGTCACAAAGCTAAAGTATCTAGAAACACAAGTCGTGTAATAGAAAACTTCATTTTAATATTTAAAAAATATGAGTTTTAGACTATAACCTTTTGTAAGATTAAAATCCAATTTTAGTCCCTAGTACATTTAATCATCTAATTTATTAGTTATATTTTGATGTTTTATTTATCTTTTTATTTTTATTTTAATGTATTAATTACATTTAAATTTAATTTTTATTTCATTCATCATAATTAAAGAACTAAATATGTGCATATTAATAAAATTAAAATTTAATGTGGAGAGATTAAATAAAAATACACATTAAATAACAAAAATTGAACATAAATTTTGATAAAAGCACACTTCGAGAAATTTTTTGAGATGACGGGAACTCCAACTCATCATTGCCAGTTGGTGTTCCGAGCCAATGGTAATTTGACAAATGAATTTATTTATTTTTTATTATTCAATTCATTCTCTTAAATGATGAAACGTCACTCCGAAAACGTAAAAATAAACAGAGCTAACATGTCTGTGAATAACCCTTCCGTCCGTTTTGTTCTCAATCAGCCATCTACTTTGTTTTCCGATGAACATCTTCTTTGTCACTGAAAAAAGAGGGGGAAAAGCCGATCTGTTTCATATTACTATCGTATAGTTGTTTGGGACATTCAATGGTATCTCCTTCGCCGTACGGATATACTCGAGTCTTGGTCCCTCTTATTTTCTGGAAAGATCTGCAGGAAATTTATGATTATCTCCGGTGATGCTTCCTGCCCAACTCTGGTTGTTTCTCCTCCTCCATCTTGTCTGTATTGTAGATTTCTTTTGGAATTGGAAGACTTTGTCTCTTGCTTTGTTAGCTTTTATTTTATTGGTTCTACACCAAAAACAAAATAATAAAGAGGTGCTTTGCCGATTGTAATCACAAATCCCAGGCAAACAAGAACATTTTAATTATCGGACGAGGAAGAAGAAGATTTGAAAAGTTTAACTCCGTTTAGCTTTTTTCGCTTTGTGACAAACGTTTCAGCATTTAAGAGTTTGTTTAGTAAGATTAAAAAGAAAATCCAGATGTCAAACAACCATTGGTTGGAATAACAACTGACGTGGAGTTCTTGGAACCCCAAAATATTTCTCGTACACTTCAAGGGATTAAATTGAATACGTAATCTAGCATCAGATTTTTTATTTTATTTTTAAATTTTAATCTTTTGCAAGGACTAATGTTCAAAATGTTATAATAAGGGTGAACAATATAATTGATATGTCTCATTTCTAGAGTGTATAATTGATATGTCTCATTTCTATAGTGTATTAATGGGTTATAATTTGAGTGAAATAATAATATTATGTGATTGTGTTTTTTTTTTTTTTTTTGAACAAACAATATTATTTATACTAAGGGGAGATGAGTGTTTGTTGGAACTACAAGCACAAAATAGGGGCGAAATTTTGTCTTTAAGACATTGCATTTATGCAAGCCTCAATCTCCAAGTTTGTTAGTTTTTCTTACTTTTTGTCTATTTTTATTTTATTTTATTCTTATACATAATTGATGTTGTGATTTCTTTATGATTATTATCATTCAAATTCTTTTATTATTCTCATATTTTCTAATATTGCTCCAACAATGTTTTTTGTTAAACAGTAGATTCTGTTAGATTAGATGTTAGATTATATGTTAGATTAGTCATCGATGAGGTTTGAACTCATGCCGTTATGCAAGGGCTCAACATCTTTCCACCACTGTGGTAATAGGCCACTTGCTTGCTCCAGCATTGTAGAGTTTCTATCCATGCATCATGAGTTCGAAACTCTTCATTCCCTAAATTATTGTAATAGTTTCAAACTCTCTCCTTCTCCTAATAATAGTATTTTTTATTTATTTTTAAATGAGTACCTTACCCACTCAAACCCAAATGGGTGTTGTTACTCTTAGGTTTCAGTTGCATCTAGGACTTTTCTCATTGTGAAGGGTGTTGATTTAATCACTCTTACTTTCTCCTTCTCGAGTCAGTCTCATTTGATTGTTGCTTCGTTGCGGTGAACTTTTGCTGCGGATGTAACCAGGAAATAAAAGAAACTCAGGATCACATTTTAATTTTTCAAGAATGAAAAATTCCTTATTTCCATTAAGTAATTGTCGATACAATAATCAAAGAACAAATGAAAAAATTATTGTCAAATAAATAGCTTAGATACATAATTATACAAGTTACAACAATGGCACAGTTCATGCAATGGTATGATCAGTTGTTATGATCAAAGGCAAACAGTTCATATGAAGTATGAACAGTTCATGCAATGGTACGATCAGTTGTTATGATCAAAGGCAGCAGTGAATAATAGCAGGCAGCCATGAGCTTCCAGAAATGAAATTATCCACAGTAAACTTCGATGCTTCTGATGAACTAGTTATAACTCGATAACCACCCCACTTGACCCTGCCACTAGTAAGTGCACCCGGTGCAATGTTCTTGTTGTCACATCCCGACCCGGGGTCCATCACATCCCAGACCCGCTCCACTACCGTAACACGATATTGTCCGCATTGGGTCCTAACCACGCCCTCACGGTTTTGTTTCTGGGAAAACACACGAGAACTTCTCAGTGGGTCACCCATCATGGGAGTGCTTTCGTGCGCTACTCGCTTAACTTCTGAGTTCCGATGAACTCGGAAGCCAGTGAGCTCCCAAAAAACCTCGTGCTAGGTAGGGATTGGAATATACATATAAGGATCACTCCCCTGGGCAATGTGGGATCTTACACTTGTACTCACCATAATACAATGTCCTCAAAGCAAAATCACCTCGCCACTAGAGCCACCCAGCTGGGTCAACCAGGGTGTCTAGAAAAGATTGCATAAAAACTGTGCGTGAACACTCCTTCCATGGTGAAAGTCTTAACTGAGCCGATGGACGATTCAAAGTTCGATGCGGCCATGACACGGGAGTCGTGGATAGAAATGCCAGTGTTCTGGTTCATTCCGTTCGGCCCTGGGCTGTGATTGTGTTCTGTGGACCACTCATGGGCTTTCTTGCGTAGATGCATGCAGTTTTGTAGAACCGCCGCAGCGTTGCCAAAGAAAAAGTCAACGGTGCGGTAGACGTAGCATTCTCTGTATAACTGTCGTTGGGAGTGGGTGTAGACTGTAGAGGGTGTCTTGGTAGCCTTCGAACTTGCAACGATAGAAAACTGAAAGGTCGGCGCCTGATCGGAGGGCTACTTCTTGATGGTTCTCTGGACCGGCTGTGTTGCGGAATGTTATGCCATGAGCCCAAAAATTAAAATCAAGAATTAGAAAATATGGATTTTTAATATTAATTTTTTTGGTTTCAAATCTTTTAAGATGGACTATGTATGTCGTTCAAGGGGAACATATATATATATATATATGTAGTAGCGGTAGTAGTTAAGTTCTAAGTTTATATGTCTGCTCATAGAAGAATATGTTTTTGACTTTGTTATTTGTTTGTTCATATCATTGAATAATACATAAATTAAACGTTATAAATTTAAAAATAAAGTTTATACTAATTAAAAATCAACAGTTCACCACGTATTTTGTGCTCTATTGAGACAATTTCAGTGGCACATACATTTTGACATTTGAGAAGACTACTGATTTGAGAGAGAGAGAGGCATGACTCACCAACAGTTGCAGACTTGAAAGTTGTAGAACCTCCAACAAACACTACGGCAGCCGGTGATAATAGTATACCTCATTCCATCACCCAGCAGATAAATGTTCTTCAACTTAATCTCAAGGTTCTCCTAATTATAAACCCCTCTCTATGTATCACAAACCTCTTACTCCCAGTCCTCGCTGCCGCAGCATCCAAAGCGGCTTTGATCGTCTTATAGTTCTCGACCCGTCTTGAGCGACGACTACGTCCGCTGAGACCGTCAACTGCAACAGTTTCCTATCCCCAGGGGAAACCCAACTAGGATAACCCTCTGAGTACAAATGTGTCGCAGGTGGAACATTTGTGGAATTCCCAAGTGACAAAGTGTTCCTTATCAGCTTGGACACATTGTTGGACATAAGTGGAAACACAAAGTCCGAAACCCCAAGCTCCACGAATCCAGCCGACATGTGTCGATGTTCGTAAGGGCAGTGCTGAGCCAAGTTTGCGTGTCATATATAGTCGGTGCATTTTGTGGCAGGGTCTACGGTTTGGTTGAGGAGTTTGATGGTTTCCTCATAGAGGTTCATGCAATCAGCCCATGCAGCTCTTTCTTTCTTGTCTCTACACTTTTGCCCAAGCCACTTGTTGTGACTTTATGCTTTGAGTACTCTTTCTAGTGTTGCTTGGACAGTAAGTTTCTTGAAGTCGGATAGTTGTTTGGGGATAGAGAGAGATTTTTGGTCTTGGGTCATGTGTATTTGCAAGTTTCAGGGTAGGGGGGTTTTTGGCACGATGAATCTATGCCGGTGTGGAGAATGTTTGAAAGGGCTGGTTAGAAGAATAAAGCAAAGGAGACACATTGGATGAATGGACTGAGCTTTGTTGCCATTGATGAGCTTCTTAGCTCGTTTGGCTAGGGTTTGTGAGGGTTTTGTGTTTGGTGATAAGAAGTTGCTTATATATATAGGGGCGATTAGAGAAATGAAAAATGGGGTGTGGTGGTGACAGCTAGGGTATAGTTTGAACATGGAGGATGATAGAGACAGCCATATAATTTAAATCCAAAATAATAAGACGAAAGATTCTCAATCCTTGTCTTATTAATCAGTGCTAAATAAACTATGATACTTTTGCTTAGCCAATGATGAAATAATGTGATTAGAACAAGTATCATACATATATATGTATTTGAACTTGTCAACATGACTGCATGTCATATATAGATATAGTTGATTTTTGATTAGAAACACCCGGCCTGTAATTTAATTTGCGCAACATTCTCTTCAAGACGTGTGGTAGTACTTTCCTTAGTTAATTTGATTTGATTTTTAACATGACTGCATGTCATATATGGATCGTTTTAAGACGTGTGGTAGTACTTTCCTTAGTTAATTCACTTAACTCATATTATTTTGACAAGCTGGGGAATATGATATATATCTGAATGTACTGAAACTGATAGAAGCGTCCTAATGGTTTCCTTTACTTGTTGGAATTGCGTATCTCATGAATTTTTCAAACACATATTGAGTCCAACATGAATTTCTACTAAATTATGAAAAATAAAGAATTATCTACTAATTAATTAAGGTGACCAACATAAAAGTTTAGAAAATTGGTGATGTTGGAGATACCATTTACTTAAACTATATTTTGTAGATCACATCATGTTACGGTTAATGGTTGGATTCATTTTTCAATGATTTAAATAAAGAATTCAACTGTTAACCACCACATAATGTTGTTTACAAAATATAATCTAAAAAGATGATCTCTCTAGAATTTTTCTTAAAATATTATTAGGCTTCTAAATTTGACTTATTTCTAACTAATGGTAATACCAGCCATCTGTTAATACATGGACCATTGGCATGCAATATCTAGCTGCAAATCTGACTATTATTTTAGGTTGTTGACTATGAAATTTGAACAGTTTAAGCAACGCCAGTTTAGAACGCGTTGAGCATACATATACACCCACCACTGTTTTTGTCTCTTCGATTAGTTTTAACAAGTCTGATGGTTTGAAGTTTCAACATTCCCGAGAACTCGTAGAAGAGTTTTCATTTGATTTGTAACACAAATTCGAATAAGGTAAAAGAAGTATTGACTGAAAAACTCAATACTTCCTCAATTGTGCAAGTGATTGATTTAAGACAGTGAGAGTGTAATTTGTAGCAGAACACTTTATCGACTTTAAATATTAATAGGTGTTAAGTGATGTGTCACTCTGATGCTTTGGTTTTATATAGCAAAGAAGATTAACATATGACATTATCTGGTGTATGGAGCTATTACAGTTTTGTTAAGAATTGTTAGTAGTTTGTTACGTTGATAAGCGATCGAGATATATATAGCTGAAGGAAAAGCTGTAGTATCAAACTTTTTTTTTTTTTTTTTAAATAAATGATATTATCTATACTAAGGGGATAGGAGAGTGACTAAGCCTCACAATGAGTTAGCAATAATGTGGTTCAACTTCAAACTCGCCTTTAACGAAAATCGAATCTAAGACTTCTCACTTACAAGTGAAGAGGAATATCACTAGATCTTAATACTAAGTGGCAACTGTAGTATATCAATTAACCATCAATCATAATACAAAGAGGTTTCAAGTTTCTCTCTCTTATTTCTCTCTAGTTCTTCGTCTTTCTCAATCCTTCATTGTTCTTTGATTTTTCTATTAGCTGGACTATAATTGTATCCATAACTGTATACATTGCTTTGCAGTATTTTCTTAGACTTTATAGTGACTTTCTAACTAATACCATTCTGTTTAATTAATTCATCCGCCAGAATGCATTCTGTTACATATTAATCGTACTATTTGAACAAATAGTTCGTTCCCAGCAGCCAAATTTTGTTCCATGGATAATAATATATATTATTTAAAATCTGCACTGCTGGTGCTAAACGAATGAGCAATATCCATATTTCGAATTATCAATTGATTAAAGTAAAATATTCATAAATTAAGAAAATTATCCTAATTAAGCCGTCGTCAAGTACGACTCCAATCTTTCTTAATGTGGCCGCATGGTTGGTAAAACTTACAACACATACTAAAATCGGTATAAATAGTAGTAATGCAGTAGTGTCTTCTAACATCTACCCAAAAAAATAAAAAATAAAAAATCTACCAATATCGATATATACGAACTAGGGAATAGAAGCATGAATATGAAACCTTCCATAAACATCAAGAGAACTAGTTGGTATTAACCCAAGTCCTTGTTTATGTTTTTGCACAAAATAGACATTTCACTATTTTATCAAGATCACACATCTTTCTGCATTTCTGTGTCTTTTTGCATTTCTGTTAATATGGTATCATCGCCGGAGGTCGGTCCATGGTGATTTGTTGCTCTTCCGCTGCATGATTTGTCGTTGCTCTGCTCGATTTGGGTGATTTTCTGTTCTTGGTGAAGGTTCTTGGTGCTCGAATGATGGTATTTCAACAGAGCGAAGGCCGATTGCCGAAGGGGGTTTTATTCCTCGGTGCCATTTCTTCAGCTGAAGATTAAAAGAATTGGAGATTTCTTGGGGAGCTCTGATCGGAGTTTCTTCATCTCCACCAGTTATAGATACACGAAGATCTAGCAAAGGTCGCAATTTCTCACTTAAAGCATATATGCCCTCAATGATCACAATACAGGAGCTAGGGACCTCTACCGTCCTGCACGTTATGCGATAGCTAGTCTTGAAATCATATACTCTGAATAGAATTGCCTGCCTTTAAACCATGTATATTCTCAAGCAATGTTTCAAATTCTGGTGGATTGATGAGCTTCTGGCTTCTGGGAGATCGAGATTCGAGTCATCAGGTGCTGTTTCGAGTATTCCTCAATTTAGCATATCAACTGTTTGTGTTAATGTCTCAGTGAAGATTTTTCTGTGCATCTTGTAAGTATCAATGCCGATAGCCGTATACTTACTTTTTCAAGGCCGATAGCCGCATTCTCAATTTCTTCGTTATGATTGGAGTGTGTGACAATTTTTTAAGCCAATAGCCATTTCTCTGTGATTGTATGTTGTACTCCCTTAAGGCCGATTGCCGGAGTATAAAGCTGTTTGAAAGTTGGTTTCTTGATTGGATGATTGGTGAAGTATTTCTGTCAAAGCATAAAGGCCGATAGCCGTTGCTTTTTGTTTGAGTATCTGTTGAGTTTTTTCACACGAACAAGGCCGATAGCCAGTAGTGTGTATTCTTGGAATTGTTGTAATTCTTGAAGATTGCTTGAGTGGTTGGATTTGGGATATAAGGCCAAAGCCATTATCTCTGTGTAAGTTGTTTGTTTCCTCCACAAGGCCGATAGCCGGAGTGAAAAGTTCTGTCTCAAATATTGTGTGTTACTCCTTAAAGGCCGATAGCCGGAGTAAAGTTCTTGAAAAGTCTTGTTTTGTTGTTATTGTGTGCACCTCCATTAAGGCCAATTGCCGGAGTGCAGTTCTTGTTGAAATATTGATTAGTAATTCAAGGTTGATAACATTTGAAGCAGGGAAGATACTCATTTGAAGCAGGGAAGTTGCTGATGTCTGACAAAAGTACTTTGAATACTGCTTTCAGCTTTTGGAAGATTGGCGTACCTAAAAATGGGAAATTGGGTTACTTTTACTTGGCTCCATTGATTGGTCTGCTTCAATCTCAAACTGGGAAGTCCCAGTTGAGATTGAGGGGGGATGTTGGCAATATCCACGTGCCGAAAGGTTGTTAGAGTTGTTATCGAATTAGTTAGTTAAATAGCTTAGGCTGCAAGCTAGTCATGATGGCTATATAAACTGTATTCTCATAGTTGTAAAGATTAATTCAGTATCAATGTAATCAATTACTTTCTCGCTTTCTCTTATTCCCTTCCCTCTCTTCTTCTTCGATACATGCTCTTTCTGCATTTCTGTGTCTTTTTGCATTTCTGTTAATAACACAAACTTTGACGTCATTTTTTATATTTCGAGTAATAATGTTACTGTAAACACGAGAATTCATGCGATGAACGAGACAAGAACACGTGTACAAAATAATATTTGTATTAATGATTTAGGGATTACAATCTCTTTTACAAATTTACCCTCTGATTCTATCTTTGTAATAGGTAGATTTGTTGATGTTGTTGATCCAAAGGGCCGTCGGGGCTTGATCTTTAGGATGAACGGATGATGAATGATGAACACTTTCTTCAAGGGCCGTCGGGGCTTGATCTTGAATTAGTGGAAGTTTCTTCAAGGGCCGTTGGGGCTTGATCTTGAAGGAGGATTTTGACGAAGAACGAAGAGGGCTTTCTTGATTCTTCGGGATTTGCTTGAGAGCTTTAGAGTTTCGAGGCTTCAAGGCTTTGGTGTGGTGTGAATTCTCTTCCAATTTGGGAGTAGAGAAAATGTATGTAAAATCCCCTCTTGATCCTTTGATGGGGAGTCCTATTTATAGGCTTTGAGAATGAATTACCACCATCCTTTTGTTTTGGTGGATGTTGTAGGTGGATTGTTGTAGGTGAATTGAGTGGATATTGTAGGTGAGGTGAGTGTATGATGTATGTGAAATGAATGTATGATGTATGTGAAATGAATGGAGGTTGTAATTTTAATACAATTGTCAATATTTATTTCACCGAAATTTCAATGTCTACAATTACCTAGACACACAAAAGTAATATTCAGCTATAACCCAAATCAAGTCATTCTATTTTTAGAATTTACGTGATTGTTTGGGTAATTATTGACAATGTTCGCTATCGGTTTGGGGTTGAGAAAATTGAAATAATTAAGAGGCCCTTAGCTACAACCTCACCCTTCTTATATAAAATTAATTGAATTTGTATGATGTTTTTTTTTTTTGAACAAGCGATATTATCTACACTAAAAGGGAGAGAGGGTGGACTTAGCCTCACAATGTGCTACAAATAATTTGGTTCAAATTCGATTTTGGTGAGAATCGAACCTAAGACCTCTCACTTACAAGTGAAGAAAAATACCATTGGACCATAGTATAAAGTGACAATTGATATTTTTCTCCAGAGACCTTTGTTAACTTAGTTTTAAGAATTAAAATGATAAATCAGTAATATTCATTCCTTGTGAAAATGTACCATATGTACAAAAGTCCAAAACCAAATTACCAACATTCAGTAAATGCAAATAATTTTCTTTTCCAAACAAACACAATAAGTTGACAAGTATAACATTATGGGCATTGATCATAGACCCGTCGTGAATGGCACACCGGTGGCGGGCAACCACGACCGACCGGCAATAAGGCTACCAGCGGTGAACATAGACGCCACATTTGGACTGGTGATGGCATGAAAACCAGGCCATTTCACTCTATACCTAGTAGAAGAGGCAGGTCCAAAGTTCTTATACTCCCCATAATACAAAGTACTAAGGGCAAAATTACTTCTTTGCCACTGCAACCAGCCCGCCGGATTTATCAAAGTGTCGAGATAACATTTCATAAAGACAACCCTCGAGTACTGCATCCACGGCCGGCCCAAATATGTTTTGTAAGAACTGGCCACGGGCTTTAGGTCAGCGGCTGCCAGTACCTGAGAATTGTGGATTGAAATTGCTGTGTTTTGAAACGGGTCGTTTCGACCTTGGGCTGTGATGACGTTCACTTGGCCCCACAATGGTTTTCTTACATAAATAATACAATTTTGGAAAACTGCAGCTGCGTTCCCAAATATGAAGTCTATGGTGCCAAAGATGTAGCATTCTCTGTAGAACTGCCGCTGGGAGTGGACCATGAGGGTGTCTTGGTAGCCCTGGAAGGCGCATCTGTAGAAGACCGAGAGGTCGGATGCCGACATGAGAGCCACGGCTTGACCCTTTAGCGGTCCGGCGGTGTTTCTAAATGTGATACCACGAGCAATAAATCCTTGACCGTTTATACCTAAAAAAAATATTTTGTAATGAAAAACCAATTAAAAATATAAAAGTTTACCTTTGATCTGTATAGTTTGGACGAAATTTCATTTTTATTCATGTAATTTCAATTGTGGCTACTTTTTAACTCTTAAATTACTTAATGGACGGTGGAAATTAGACGGACCAAATTGGAACCTCGCAGAAGTACAAGAACCACAATTATAAATAGGTCAAAAGCAGGGCCGGTCTAGAGATTTTTGAGGCCCAGGACGACGCCAAAAAAAGTGCCCTAACTTCATATAAGAAAATTATTTATTTTCACACGTAAGACATTGATAAAATTATACTTAGAAAAACACTTCAAACTCAATAATTTTGAAACACAAAAGGACTAACTTATTTTGTATTGAGAGAAGAAAACCAAACAACTCTGGGCTTATAAGTAGATATATGATGAGTTTTGTTTTCCATTTGAACTTTGAAAGTGTTTTTGTATAAATCATGAGATGTTTTTTCTTATTTACTAACCTTGTCAATATGAGACTAAAAAAATAATGATGTTTTCGAGTCTTTAATTGATATGTATTAGTAATGAATGAGCATTAAATTAAATATTTTGATAACACGTCATATAATTTACAAATTTGCGCTACAAATTTGGTCTACGTATTACTCATTGTTGAAGATTAGACTTGAATTGAAATGAATATTTAAAAATAACAACATACATATCTACTAGCTAGTAACTAAAAATAAATTAACAACCAAACAAAAATTTGTTAAAATTGAAAAAAATAAACATGCCCATAGCGTTTCGAACTTAGGACCTCTTGCTAATTTTAAACAACAAAAACCATTGCTTCTAATTAAACTTCTTGATCCTTTAACCAAATTTTATAAATTTATACTCTTATGAAAAGAAATTTGTAAAAATTAGAAAGTAAATAAGCACATGTGATGTTTTGAACTCAAGACCTCTCATTATTTTCAAACGACCAAACCACCTCTTCTACTTAAATTTCTGTGTCATTGAACCAAATTTTATAAATTTATACTCTTATGAAAACATATATAAATATACCACCCTAATAATTTTGGTGCCCCCAATATTTTTGGGCCCCGGACGGTTGCCCTGCTTGCACTGGGCCTTGGCCGGCCCTGGTCAAAAGTTAAGTACTCAAACTTAAGAAAAAATTAGATCGAATTAAGCAAATAATTAGAGATGGAGAGAAATTATGTGTACATACCAGCAGTTGCAGAATTATAGGTTGTGTAACCTCCACTGACACTTCGGCTAGATGTGATTACTGTATATCTAATGCCAGCACCAACCAACATGATTTTACTGTTAGTGTTGCTAACTTGAATGTTCTCTGTGTAGACACCTTTCTTCACATAGATTATAAACTTGCTCTTAACTCTTCTCCTCGCGGCTGCATCTAAGGCGGCTTGGACGGTCCGAAAATTCCCCGATCCATCTTTGGCCACCACAAGATTTGCCCTAATGTTTGCAGCTTGCAATAACCTCCGGTCATGCTTCGACACCCAATTTGGAAACTTTTCGCTCTCATTGTAACTTTCTTCCGTGCCAAAAAGTTGGGAACCAATTGCCAAACTGTTGCTAATGAGCTCCGACACATTGTTATTGGACTTGTAAATCGGCGTTATGAAGTTCGTAACGTTCAGTTCCAAAGACCCGACTCGGCACGTTTCAATGTTGGTGAGGGCAGCGCTAAGCCAAGTTTGCGCATCAAAATTGGAACAATTGAGTTTGGTGCCTAAGCCTTCAAGTGTAACGTTGAGCTGGCTGACGGTGTTATGGAAAAGTTTCAAGCAATCGGCCCACACAGCTTTTTCTTTATCATTTTGGCAGTTTTGACCGTACTGGGAAGTGTATGTTATAGCACTGAGAGCTCTCTCCAAGGCCACTTGAACCAGCATTTTTCGGAACTCGGAGGTGTGTTTCGGGCGGAAGTGATGGCGGCTATTCGACATGCAGTAGTTGCATGGCTCGGGGTGAGGGGTTTTTTTACACCACGTACGTATACGGCTAGAGTGGCGGTGGTGACTTCTGGCTACGGTTGTGTGGAAGAACAAAGAGAAGAATATGAGTATTGAGAGAAGTGGTAGACTTACCTTCATCACCATGTTTGATGAGCAATGAGATTGACAAGGTGGGGTTGTTGAGGGTTGTGAAGGTCATATCTTTTAAGGGTGTTCTCTTTTATGTGGGTAGGAGAAGGAAGAGCCGGGGTAGAGATAGGCTGGCTTGTTTGACACATATAAAAGATTGCAAGATGTGTGTAAATGCATCATGAGTAAGATCGCATCGCAAGGTATACCATGTTGACTTTACTTAGAATTGTGTGCAATTCACAATAAAATACGCTTAATTTCTTTTAAATACTTCACGGATGATGTAACATGCATGTTAAGTACATATATAACGTCATAAAAAAATAAATAAAATACATATATTGGATCTTAGCATTAATGAGAAGTATAGATATGTAAATATGTTTTGTATATATGTACTTCTCATTAATGCTAAGATCTAATATATGTTATATATATACACACACATATATACCTAAAAAACTAAAACCATAGCCGTCTAGGGAGAAAACCCAATAAAACCCTCATTTGTTGTTGGCTCCTGCCTTTGGTCCTGGGGTCGGCGACAACCCTTGTACAAATCCTTCTTGGTATTTTCTTTCGCTCTCCTTCCTCTTGTTTTTGTTTTTGGTGTTGAATTGTAAACGTTTTAGTTGTCAAGAAAATTGTCGTGTTTTGCCTAACCACACAACGAACACACAATTTTGGTTCCACATGGCACTTTTGACATGGATTTAGAGTTGCAAGACGCTGAAGCTGTCATATTGCATCTGGTTAGGGTTTAGCCGGTACATAACTATGGATTTAGATAGTACGACACTATGGCTCTCTTTGAGATGTCATGAGGATGTCGAGTGGCAACACTGTTTTGTCATTTTTAGTTTTGAATGTGTTTAATAATTTCCAAAAACTCACTAGGAGTTTGCTGTTTTTTTTCCCGCAAATAATAGGATAATCTACACTAAATTCATCTAAACTAGAGGGAAGGAAAATCGAACACAGAACCTCGGGTGTAAAGGCGAATGCTTTAGCCAACTGAGCTACAAACCATATGTAGAGTTTTCTGGTTTTGATTTGTCTTTTCATGAAAGTTTCTTTATTTTCAATTTTCGTCTTGGTGTGTTGGCTCTCTTTCCAATCTGATCTATGTGTGAAGGGGTGGAGCAGTTCGATTTGATAAATCTACATCATTTGGTGTTAGAGGGTCATGATGGTGATTAGGTGATGAAGTTAGGCCCGACAACTTTGAGAGTCTTCTTGTTCTCACATGCTCTCGTGTAACACGATATTTAGAGATTCTATTGCTTCTTGTAATCTTGCGGTTTTTGGTAAGCACAACTTTTGACTAAGTCCTTGAAGTCTACTTATGGCTTTACAAATGGTCATGCTCTTGTAATATTTTTTAGATATAATTTTTCAGGACCTTTTGAGGCTAAATTCTTCATATATTTTGTATTTTGTTGAAATTTGGAAGATACATAATGAATTTTTTCTTTCTTATTTTTTAGAAAGTAATTACATTTGTATGAATGTTTTTCAAAACATTTCACATGGATTTTTTGTCACACCCCGGCCCCGGACCTCCACCACATCTCGGGCTCGACTCCGCCGTAGCACGATATTGTATGTTTTGGGCCCCGACCACGCCTTCACAGTTTTGTTTCTGGGAAAACACATGAGAACTTCCCAGTGGGTCACCCATCTTGGGATTGCTCTCGCGCAAACTTGCTTAACTTCGGAGTTCCTAAGGATTCCGAAGCCAGAGAGTTCCCAAAAGGCCTCGTACTAGGTAGAGATGTGAATATACATATAAAGCTTACATGATCCACTCCCCTAGACGATGTGGGATGTTACATTTTTCATTACGCTAAGTTTTATGAAAACTCATACTTAATCAATAATTAAATTAACATTTTTTTTTCAAAAAAATACACAATACAACTTAATAGTGGAATGATATAACATGTCAAATTAGGAGGTAATATTTCTTGTATTTATAAGGAAAAGTTAGGCATGAAACAGAAAACGTGATTGGTCATGATTTGCTTAAATTCCTCAACTAATTATCAACGGTTCAGGAACTAGAACCAAGATTACCAAGAATATCAAATGTAGGTGTAGACTGTGTAAAAAATTATATGAAAATATGCCTAATCGGCGACATACTAGTGATCGATTGTGACTTTTGCAAGTTCCCATCTAAGTCACCGATTGAAACGAATATATAACATGCTCCGTACGGATTCCATGCAGCACAATATTAGATTAGATTATGTTAGGTAATATATAATTATAGTTATATATATATATATATATATATGGTTGAGTAAATTGATCGCTTCAGATAATGTACATCGAAAGTAACAGTTTCTTAAACGAAACGAGTCATGTCCTTGGTATACTCAAGGTGCAATGTCCTGCCCTTAAGTTTAGGGTAACCCCATGTGACATTTTAATTAGTTTCTGAATTATGCATGCAAAACCATCTTCTTCTTTATTTTTCAATTAATTGAGTTTTCCCTTTTCTTAATCCATAACCTATTTTGAGACTTCTAAGCCTACATTTTACAAGGAAATATAACATCTATTGAGTTATGTTTAATCCATTTAACAATTTAACTCACTAACGTTACTGTTTGTCAAAAAAAAAAAAATTATGTCCATTCATAAGTCTCGAAGAGATATTGCATACCAAAGTTTGCATGGTTGACTTGCATAATTTTATATTTTTCGTCAAATTAAACTTAATAGTCCCCTTAGTTTATCTAGGGTTCACTTTCGTCCCCCTAGTTTGTCCTCATAGTTTCATTTCGTTATCATCATTAGTCCAATCTATCAAATGAGGCAAAATTCCTTCCTAGTTGAATTCTTTTCAAATCATAAGATGTGTACAAAAATGTATAGAAATCAACTTAACTAAGATATTGGACTAAAGTGAAAAATGAGTGAAACTATAAGGACAAAACACAAGGAAAAAAAACCTACATGGACAAAAGTGACAATCCAAATAAATTGCGAGAACTATCACTACAATACTTTAAGAACACTAGACTCATTTTATAATGTGAGGAGGGCACTAAAAAAAATTTCACAACTAAAAATAAACTAGAGCATGCCAAATGAAAAGATGAGAGTCTCTCTCTCCATACAAGCACTTGTGTTTTTGTAAAAAATTTCCGTGTTTTTTCAAATTCACAATAAGTTTTTAAGTTCGAATGTTCTTAGCTAGTTGGGCTTTGGGCTCTCTTTCAACTTGAGCAATTCATGAATGATTTAACAAAGTCGGCCCATTAGAACAAAAAGAAATTGGGCCAGACCCACCCCTTAGTGGAAGGGCTTGCCATTTGTTTGTTCAATTCAAATGATGGTTTTCCCGTCAACTTATCAATCAGTTTCATGCAGGATTGATAGAAATACAACATATGCTTCAAACTTTAAGAAACATACATAAATAGGAAACATACAGATCTGATAAAAATGGGTTCATTAGCATTGCAGTTTACACCATAAGGTTGGGGTTATATACAAAATAAGTCAAGATGTTTCAATTTTCGCATTTTTACACTATATGGTTTTCGAATGTACTAACTTAACATCTCCGTCAATTTCACTGTCTAATTAGACGTTAAGTGTTGAATGACATAGACTTGACTCTCATTTTGAGCACTTGTTGACCATCAATTTCAATGTCTAGTGTTTTATGAAATTGACATACAATGTGTGCTTAAAATGTAGGCCTAGTATATGCCACATCAACACCTAACGTCTAATTAGGCGGCTAAATTGATAGACGGTAAATTTGTGCAATTTAAAAATTACATGGTGTAAAATGCAAAAAAATAAAATCTCATGGCTCATATATAACCAAACCTTTTGGTATAAAATGCAGTTAACCAAAAAAAAAAAAAAAAAAAAAAAGAGAATGGAAGAACAAATTGTTCAAATAATCACCAAGCAAATCATCCAATTACGTACCCGAAACTAGGGAGTAAAGGACCAGGGATTGCCTGGGCCTATCCTGGCTTTCTAAAACAAATATATATATTAGGGAATTATGCATCTTTCTATTACTTCAAGTCCTGCTTTCCAAGTTTCAAGCACAACCCCATCTCCCAATTAGCTTTAATATTTTATCTATCTCCTTATCACAAATTAATATCATTTAAAATCAAAGCAATATTTCTCCTTTCTTTGAATAGAAAACATTCAATTTTAATTGTGAAAATTTAAAAATTCCACTTTTCTTTTTGAAATCTCATATATTTTATAATCCTAAATTCGAAAATCTATTCAACAAATACGTTTTAAATTTCTTTGTTTCTCTATTGTTTCTGCTCTATTCTACATATTACATGAGAGTTATGGTTCGTAAAGTTTTTATTTATCTCATTGAGTTTAATAGTATAGGCAACGTGGTTATAATAAAACGATTTTAAAATATAAAAACTCGTTAAGGACAGTTATAATTTTTGTGAGTATGTAATATTATATGTGCATATGTTGTTTTGAACATTTGATTTTGATATATATATAATAGCTTTGTAAATACCATCCACTTAAAAAAATTAAAAAAAAAAAAAAAACCTTTATGAGAGGCCCCTCCTCACCGAAAATTCTAGCTCCGCCACTGTTGGAGTCCTATTAATATTTGTAAACAATACAAGTATTGTACCTCAAACGGGGCCCAAATTAATTTAGCCAAATTGTAAGCGCAAAGACTAAATTGACCAAACGAGTAAAACACATAGACTAGTGGTCGATTGTAGTTTGAGGTTTGATTTGTTTAAACCAAATGGGCGTGTATATTTACTACTCAGAAGCAATCGTGGAGTCTATAGTAGTGTTGCTGCCACCTTAAGTAAAGTATGTTTACATATACGGTGGCTTCAAAAATCATTTCCTGCAGGTTCATGCTTTTGGTTTTTGGGAAAGAAAAATTCTTTAATTCTTTCTTAAAAACCTTCATCTTCCCTTAAAATACAATTCCACAAAAGAAAATCTTAATTAGATTGTTAATTAATTAACTTCTTGGTTGGAACGTCATTAGATTACATGGATATAATACTGCCTTAAATTACATGCCTACATGGAACGTTATTAATCAATATTAAGATAAGAACATAAATTTACTCCTATATAATAATAATTGGATTTCCTTATAACAATTTATGTCTCACATTGACATTGTCATCAATGAGGTTGCCATTCAAACTCTCTGGCATTTGAGTGTCTTTTTTTTTTTTTTTTTTTTTTTTTTTCATTTTTATTTATACAACCTTTATTGGGGAGGGGAAAATCGGACTTGAGGCTTCGGATGTAAATATAAATGTTCTTAACCATACAGTACAAGCACTTTGGTTGTGTACATATCTTTTTCATCTTCTTTTTTTTTTAACACAAACAATATTAAAGAAAAAAAAATCAAACACAGAAGTTGGAGTGACCGCTATGGACTTCATAGCAACAATCCCCTTTTGAGTGTGTGTGAAATGAAGTAAAAATGTAAAAGAAACATTCCATATGGTCAAAGAAGTTAGAAGTATAATCCAAAGTGTAGGGATACAATACACAAATACACTGAAACTAACAAATATAATGCTACACAATCTACATGATTCATTCACCGCCTCAATCGGAGGCTGCGGAAGTGCCTCCATTCGTTACATAGTTCGATTGTGTGATTTGTCAACTACCTCTCTCCCTCTCTCTCTCTCTGCAGTCATTCAAACTATTTTCTCCTTTTCCCCTTTAATTTCTTGGTAAGGGATAGAAAGTCACGCTTCCATCCCAAGTGATCGGCAGACATCGTACACTCTTGCTGTTTCTTCATTTATCTCTATCAATATTTTTATGACCTAGATATTTTTCTGAACATATAAATATAGAGCGTGTCACAGCTCACAAGTTACAAACTTGTGAGTACAAGAAAATAGTAGTGGGGTTTCGAAGAGACAGATAGTGAAGAAAAAAAATGTCTGCGCTTCATAAGATGGTGGGCTTAGTGGGGGCGATTATGGTGGCGATGGTGATGATGGTGGCTTCTTCTTCTTCTTCAACTCATGACTATGGAGATGCTTTGACCAAGAGCATTTTGTTCTTTGAAGGTCAGCGGTCGGGCAAGTTACCTTCTTCTCAGAGAATGACTTGGAGGAAGGATTCCGCTCTTCGCGACGGCTTCGAGATTGGCGTAAGTCTCTCCACTCGATCTCTTTGAATTTGGATAGAACATGATATTGCTAATTAGATTTTACAGATTCTTAATTATTACGCAAATTATGATTAGGAAAAAAAAATTTGAAGTTGCTTTCATCAAAATTTTCTCTTTGCCTTTTCATGTGCCAGAATGGTTAAAGAATGAAAATTTGGCAAGATTTCATGGTATTTATTTCAGTAATCACACGCTAATGGGAAAAAAGTTGAAACGGTACACTATTACGTACTTATAGGAGAAAAAGTATTTGACAAATGTGACTAACATTTCTGGAGAAAAAGAACTTGCATTGCTTCACATTTCCCCTTTATAAAACATGTGAATTCGCCTCATTTTTTCCCCTTTTTATTTGGCGGTGTTTGATTAGTTTTTATACCAATTAGTGCGATTAAATTGAATGTTAATTATGAACTTAATTATGATCTCACAATTAGTAATTTTGGTTATTTAATCCATTTCTGTAGCAATTGGTGGAATGGCTTCCCTGACGTTTTTAGCTATCAAGGGCTTTTTTGTGTGTATGGACTAACCATTTGTTTTTTGTATGATCAGGTAGATTTAGTAGGAGGTTACTACGATGCCGGCGACAACGTGAAGTTCAACTTTCCGATGGCATTCTCCACAACAATGCTGGCATGGAGCGTTTTAGAGTTCGGGAAGGACATGTGCTCGGACTTGCCGCATGCCCTCGACACGATTCGATGGGCAACCGACTACTTCCTAAAAGCCACTAGCATTCCTGGCTTTGTCTTTGTCCAAGTTGGCGACCCTTATGGTGATCACAACTGCTGGGAGAGGCCGGAGGACATGGACACCCCGAGGACCCCCTTTGCCGTGAGCAAACAGTTCCCGGGGTCTGAGGTTTCCGCTGAGATTGCGGCAGCTCTTGCAGCTTCTTCCATGGTGTTTAGGCAGATTGATAGAGGGTACTCCGCCAGGCTTCTCAAAAGGGCTAAAATGGTACTAAATTTCACGAGATTAATAATTGTGATTAATTAATAATTATGTGAAACTTGATTGATACGTTATACTTTGTGCATGGGCTAGGTTTTTGATTTTGCAGATAAATATCAGGGCTCCTATAATGACAGCCTTGGACCGTGGGTCTGCCCGTTTTATTGCGATTTTAGTGGCTACGAGGTATGAAGAGAACAATAATTTGCTCCTTATATTTAAAGAATCATTCTTACTCACTGGTATATTACAAACCGACACCTACTAAAATGAGGTTAAAAAAAATATGCACGTGTTAAACTGTGATTTGTTTGACAATCTCTAATGTTTAGGACGAATTGATATGGGGAGCAGCATGGTTGTTTAAGGCAACTAAGCAAATCAACTACTGGAACTATGTGTTGCAAAACATGCCCAAGTTGGACAGCGGTAACACAAATGGTGTCTCATGGGTTGGTGGAAGCTTTGCAGAATTCGGATGGGATTCGAAGCATGCAGGCATCAACGTACTCGTTTCCAAGGTAATTAAGTACTTAAATTTCCTTCCTTCTCTTCTAATTAAACATATTGTCTAATACAAGATCGATTTGGTCCAATGCATGTTTTCGCGACAGTTAAGCATGTCTACCATCAGTACGGAGTCTCTTCCTTTCATTTCAAATGCAGATAGGTTCATATGCACCTTGCTGCCTGAATCACCAACCCTATCTGTCTCATATTCTCCAGGTAGCTGCTACTTTAATCAGTGAATATATAATCACGATTCATATTACTGTTATTGGTCATTAATGTGGATTAATTAATTAATTAGGTGGGCTTTTGTTTAAACCTGGAGGAAGCAATCTGCAGCATGCAACAACTCTGTCATTTCTTCTAGTTGTCTATGCTCGTTATTTGAATCAAGCCAAGAGAGCAGTCCGTTGTGGCGATGTTGTTGCCAGTCCTGCTAGACTTGTACAACTTGCTAAAGGCCAGGTACATATTTGCTACATTGTCATCTTGGTATATATTTACTTTTGGATTAAATTGTAGTTAAAGAGTCTCGAATTATATAATTTCCCGAATCTCACTTTGGTTCTAAATTCAATATTTGTATTTTATATTTCTCAAACTTTTAACATCGTGTCACTTTAGTCGTTCCATCAAAATATGTTTAGTTTTTCTATCATTTGTAGGGGCAAAAATGTCTAAGCATATTATATATACTTACCAAGTCTCTCACCCTCCACTTTTCTTCTCTCATTGATCCAAAATTTAAGTCTTAACTTCAAATTGGGATGTAAATGTGCCATTGCAAATTTGCAATGGAATAGAAGAGAATAGGGAGTTGGAGGTTAGGGAAGCATTCGTAATTTTATATACAATGTGGTTGGCCATATTTACCCCTAAGTTTTGACAGATTAGCAAATGGACTTTTAATGACTAAAGTGACGCATGAATAAATCTTTAAAATCTATATAGAATCCAAAAAATAATAATTCGTAGACCAAAGCGAGAATCAATTAATAATTAAGGGACTATGATTTCAATTTAAGCTTTACTATATATTCAAAAGATTGTACAATTGGGATACTCATTAATTTATATAAATTTGGACCGACGGATATTGGATGCAGGCTGATTACATACTAGGAAGTAATCCATTGAGCATGTCATATATGGTGGGATATGGTGAAAAATTCCCTCAAAATATTCACCATCGCGGGTCGTCTTTACCGTCACTTGATCAGCACCCAGAACAGATTGATTGCAAAGGTGGAAACGATTACCTTTACAGCGAGAACCCTAATCCGAATTTGCTAATTGGAGCTATTGTTGGAGGACCAGATATCAAAGACGCATATGCTGATTCGCGAGAGGATTTTGTACACTCGGAGCCAACCACATACATCAATGCACCTTTTGTGGGGGTCTTGGCTTACTTCAAATCTCAATCATCCTAGTTTAGTTAGCTTAATTATAGCTCATAATTAAATTCTTCATTATCTCTCTTACAAATTATTGATCTTATGTTTACATCGTGTAACTGCAAAGAAAAAGAATAAGAGTTGATTAGAAATGTAAGACTTGTGCAAAAATGTGAAATATGTCACTAACCTTTTGACCGGCGTCATTAACCCTAATTATATAACGAAAATTAACTTAAACTTTCGGTGGATCAAAGTCGATTGTTTGATCTGCATTTCATACAAAACTTCACGACATGTCACAAACTAGAAAATACTAATTGTTAGTACCATAATTTGGTGACTCATTTTGCCCACATAAATACATAAAAGGGTATTTGGATGAGCCCTTATCCTATAAAAGGATTCTCTGCTCTCATGCCCTTATGTAAATAGGAACCTACATTGTCATGGTGAAAACCTGAGTACTCAGTCTGGACGTAGTCACTTAGTCAAACTTCGGGTGAAAAATTATACATGACTTGTGACGTTCTTGTATTTGTCTGGTTTTACAATCCTGTTCAACTTTGTGTATCAACATTAATTAAAGATAAACTCAATGATTGAGTTGCCGGACATTTACATGTTTAGGTGGCCGGGAAAAAACAATCCCCGAAAAAAGGAACTTAGTTTTTTCGGTTGCAGAAAAAGAATCTATTCAGTATAATCAAAATTACATGCATACCGGCAAAGGAAATAAAACAAATCCCTACTTTTTCTTGGCATAAACTTCCAGCCATATAGTGATATCCACCTCGGATTTTGGTAATTGTGGAATGCCCTAAACGTGACTTAATTTAAACATTGGAATATGGACAAGGAATTCCTAATCAAGGTTTACGTACGTTTTGTTTTTCGCTAAGCACTGCAGATTCCTTAATCACTTCTTTGGACCTTGCTTGATTGTATGAATTTACCATTACCAACCCCTCTGTGCCTTTGATTAATTGATAGAATTTTAATTACACCAACTTAATCAGTTACCTATTGTGGAGAAGGGACAACGATTGACCACTATATATTGTAGCGATATATTGAACCCTACTTAAACAGATAATTATAACCAAAAGAGAAATGAGGAACATATTCATGTCTAGTAATTCGCTTTTAATATTAGCATTAGGGAGTTTGGCAATGGTAGCAGCTGCACATTTTGACTATGCTGATGCCTTGTCGAAAAGCATTTTATTCTTTGAAGGGCAGAGGTCCGGAAAGTTACTGTCTTCCCAACGATGAAACTTAGTCCAGATTGGACAAGTTGCTAAATCCGCAGCAATTTTATTTATAAACACCATACCACCATCATATGGTGTTACTAATCCATGTGTATGATTTAAGGCAATTATTTTGTTGTTGTCTTAGTTGTAACATTTTCCTCAACTCTTGCTTACCACTTGTGCTAAACCCTAGTTTCTTTCACTACAACAAAAATGGTCACTGCGCATAATAAATTATTTGTGTCTTTTGAGGCCAAAAAGCACCAACAATTGTGCTCATAGACCAATAGCAACAATGCAGCAACTAAATTTGTATTTGTGCCCTCTATGGGCGTCACCATTTGTCAAAGGGCACAATATGGTCTTTACTGCCCAAAAAGCTCTGCACAAATAAGGGTTTTCTGTGCCTCTTTTCTGACACCCATGTCAGATGACTTTTTCGTTAGCACAAGTTTGTTATTGTGCCCAATAGGATAAATATATATAAAAAAAAAAATCAAATAGTAATACCATCGATAAGAAATTATTCATACAGATAATGAAAATAATTCATAATACATTTTTTATTCCATGAAAAACTAACTAAATCTAAGAACCTAACAAATACCATTACTCTCGAGTTCCTCGCATGCCAGACAACCCTCAACCACCACAAACAACCTTCAGCCCCTGCTCCAGCCTCTAAAAATGAACATGAGTAAGAAATCTATTGAGCAGTAAAAGCAGCGATGCTGATGCATTGCTACTTTCTTTTCAAAGACTATGTAGCAAAGTTTCGACAGAAACGCCAACCAAAATACATAAATATTTTTCAATCATTGTCTAAATACACATACCATAAACTTTAACGATTTCTTATGTAAGAGAGTAGCTAAATAGCAAGTTGTTATACTAGTCCTAATTATAATAGTAGAAAGATATACTCTTCGCAACATAATGCAACAACCAGCCAAATTGAGGAAAAGGTCAAAGAATAAGTAAAAAAACAAATAACCAGGCAAGCACAAGCTAATAAATAAGTTTTTTGAAATCTAACCTGCTTATAATCAAGTGGTTTTCAGCTTTGATAATGTCTTTCGTGCTTCCACTCGGTAGGGAACTATACAACAATATGAAAAATCATTATAATTTATCAATTTATTATAAGTCGGAAGAGAGGAAAGGTAACTTAAAGAATAAAATTTACCAGAAGGCGAAAACCTAACCTGTTCTGGGATGGAAAAATCTGAATCTCAGCGTAGTCCCAAGGTGCACTGGCATCAATTTCCCCTCCATTTTCAATGTGCTTAAAACTGAACCCAAGCAGAGCAACCTGTATGGGAAAAGAGGGAAACAGAGTTTAGGTAAAAAAAAAATTCAGCATTTGAAAATGCAGATTTACAAAAATTCAGCACTTAAACAAACTAAAAGCCTGCGAATTCAGTGTAGTAGATACACATACATACATACAAACATACATATACATATAAATATAAATTCAAAGATAAAGAAAAACCAAACAATTTACAAGAGCAAAGAAAATGAAGGGATAAAGAATGAAAGACACACATCTATCATCTGTGGGAGGACTCATATTTGCTTTAGGGGCATTTCCACCACCTGCTTAAAGATGATTCTTATATAACAACTCCACCGTCCAAAACAACCAACAATGGAAGCAGAAGATTAATAGGGGAAACTACAAGTACTCATAAAAAATACATTTACAAGTGTTCAAGATAAAAAACAAACAAAATTTCTGAGAGTTTCCATAAAGCAATTCACACAACCAACAAGAGGGGAAACTACCACATATTTCCAGTGATGTTCAAGGACCAAAAAACTTTCAAACATTAAAAACTTAAAAATGCATTACTAGGTTGTTCAGTCCCATAAGACTTTGCACAAGGTTACATGGCTAGTTGCTCAAGGTTCAGATTCGTTATAGATAAATATTATCATCTTCATTTTGATTCCAGTATTCAAGCACAGAGACGAGAGCAGTTTTCTATCCTTTAAAGTTATGTAACAGACCAAAGAAATTGACCAACTGGAATTACCGCTATTGACAGTGACCATGGAAAAAACCTATTGAAACCGACTGACATAACCCTTAGCTTGATGTTAGTGGATAAAAGACCCACTCAGCTAACAGACTACAATATTCATTAGATACACATTCATTATATAGTCATCAAAACAAATATAGTCGAATTCAAAGCCATTCCCACAATCAGTCGAAAATGACACAAAAAAAAAAAAACAGAGTTAATTAAAATCAATACCTAGAAGTTCCAGATCTGCCATGGAGTAAGGCTACCTCAGCATCTTTCAGAACCTGCAAATTCAAAATGTCTTAATCAAATATATAAAAAGAAAAATCAGGTAAGCAAATACAATAGCTCTGAAGGTTAATATCATAATCCCCTGTTTGTTGCAGAAGCCCTTTGCAAGGTTTGTGCTTTCTTGTGCTTCTTTGGATAAGGACGTAGAGAAGGTCCTGTTGGGGAAATTTTAGTTGGAAGCTAGTTGGAAATTAATATCATCATATCAAGCAATTTGACTAGAGCATACAAAAGCTAGTTGGAAATAAAATTAACTATAAAAGGAAGATTAGGAGAAAATTTGGAAGAGACTTGAACAAATAAATCATTTGCCACTTCCAGTACCAAAGCAATTTGACAACAACATATCAAAGTACTACTAGTGCCAGTTCATTTACTTTCTAAGAAACTCCCTTCTCTTTCTAGATTGTAAGTTCATCAATACATTATACATACTACTACCAGGACCAATTCATGCTTTATTTCCTAAACTAAATTACTCTACCAGGTCAACTTCCTTAAAGAATCATTGCCTACTGTACAAATACGAAAAACCACTCGTTGTACAATCAACCTGAATTGTACAAATGCGTTCATAGTGACAAGTCACAAATATGAACAATCAACTTGAATTGTACAATCAACGAGAAATATGAACAAATTTGAGCAAAATGGAATAACAGCCTTCCAATTAATTATTGTGCCATGAAAAAGCTGAATAACAGCTTTCCAAAGCCAAATATACCATTGGCTAATACATTAATTAGTACATATAAAAACTCAATATTTGTTAATGCATAAAAATAGCCAACCACATTCCAGTATAAACCTATTCGAAGTGATAGTAGGTCACTTTCCATTCGAAGCAAAAATGGGTATGTTTGAATCTGAACCAGATCAAATCCCCTTTTGATTATAACCCAAAAGAGAAAAACGCTCATTTCCCTTGTGTTTCAAACGAACCCTAACCCTAACCCTAAAATTAATCTCAAATTATTAACTAAATTAACCAATACAAGTTCTAAATTGTTACCATTTTACCTGGAACGAAGTGGAGAGGAAGGAATCGCATTATACATGCACTGAACTGAAGGGGAACTGGGGATGAGATGAGAGTTGAGGCCGACTGATTTGTAGATTTTGTGTGAAGGAGATGGATTTGCAGAGTCTATGAGAATGTGTGAACTCGACTGAAGACTTGAGTTGAGACCCACCGATTCGCAGTGTGTAAAATTTGAAGGGGAATGATTTGCAAATTATGTTTCTACGTGAGATGTGAACTCGACTTGAGAATTGAGATGAGAGGCGAGAGAGACAGAGAGAGGGAAATAGAAAAACTTGGGGAAAATACAGAGAGAGAGAGAGAGCCTAGGGTTGAAGAGAGGCTCGATTTAACTGGGAAGGGGAGAGCCAGAGAGAGAGGAGAGGCGGAGGAATTGAGGAGAGGCTGGGTTGAAAGGGGAAACACAGAGAGGCGGAATGAATGAAATGAAGACAGAGTGAGGCGTGAAGATTGAGGAAAATGGTTTCTTATTTTGTTTAAAACATTATTTTAAACAAAGGGCACAAAAAATTTACTTTTGCTTTAAATATATTAAATTATAGGACACAATTATATTTATGGTGTCATTGCAAATTAATAAAAAATTTCCATTGCTGACATTAAGGGCACAAAAGTCATGACTCTGTGCCCAATAATGTGCTTGTGTCCATTTTTCTTAACATTGCGCACAATTCATGGTGCCCATTACGAAATGAGCACTGTTCCACCTTATTGGTGTTTAAACAAAAGAAACACCTCATTTGTGTCCCTAATTTTGTGCCCAAAGGCCATTTTTCTTGTAGTGTTTGCGCATCACTTTTCAAAATTGTATCGTTAACAATAATGTCCATAATAATTAATTAGTTGACTGGATATTCTAACACCAAGTTTCCCATGGATTGATCTGGTGGGGGGATACTATGATGCAGGCTACAACGTGAAGTTCAACTTTCCTATGGCCTTCACAACAATGTTGTCATGGAGTGTTCTAGAGTTCGGACAACTTATGGGGCCGGAGTTTCAACATACTTTGGAATCCATAAGATGGGGGACTGATTATATGATCAAGGCCACAAGTGTTCCTGATTCTGTAGTCGGCGTAGTTGGTGACCCCAATAGCGATCATAATTGTTGGGAAAGGCCTGAAGATATGGACACCCGTCGAACTTCTTACGTTGTGAATAAAGGAAAGCCTGCCTCAGAAGTTTCGGTCGAAATTGCAGCTGCACTTGCAGCTTCTTCCATGGTGTTTAAAGATGCAACTGATGATCAGAACTTTTTTTTTTTTTTTTTTTTTGCTATTGTATTTTACTTTAACATTTGGGTTAACAAATCTTTCTTTTGTTTATTTTGTTTGACTATTTATATATAAATGTGTGTGTGTGTGTGTGTGTTGCAGGATGAATTGATTTGGGGAGCTTCATGGTTATACAAGGCTGTAATCCAATCTACACATATATCAGATAAAAAGAAGATTGATAGGAAGAGAGAGATGAGATAGAAAGAATAATTGGAGAGCAAGATATATCTGAATTGTATTGTATATTTCTTATTCATTACTCAACTGTTTCATTACAAATGATATTTATACTCACTTAGACAACTTCCTAACTAAGCTATCTTATAACAACCTTATAACTGCAATACTAATCCCTTGACATCTGGCAACATCTTAGCTATTCATATAATACTCCTAACATCCCCCCTCAAGCTCAGGAGCAGAGAAACTGAGACGGAGATTGTTGCAATGGCGCTGAAACAAAGGTGCAGACAACCCCTTTGTGAAAATATCGGCAAACTACTCACCAGAGGATACAAAATGCACTTGCAGAAGTTGTTTGGCAACCCTTTCTCTCACAAAATGTATGTCAACCTCTATATGTTTTGTCCGTTGATGCTGAACAGGATTCAATGTTAAGGCTATAACTGAAAGATTATCACAATACAAAGTTGGTGTATCAGATACTGAAACCTGCAGAAAGGCCAACAACTGTTTAATCCAATCAATCTCAGATGTTGTAGAAGATAAGGCCCTATACTCGGCCTTTGTGGATGATCGAGAGACAATTTGTTGTTTCTTGGAGGACTAGGATATTGGATTCGAGCCAAGGAAAACAACCAAACCAGTGGTGGATCGCCTATCATTAGGATCCCCTGCCCAATCTGCATCACTAAAAGCTTTAAGATCCAAACCGCCCTTAACATATCGAAGACCACATCCCTGTGTTGCCCGAAGGTATCTAAGAACTCTATTGACAGCCAGAAAATGAGATTCCATGGGTGCCTGCATAAATTGACTCACTTGATGAACTGCAAAGGCAATATCGGGCCGTGTGAAAGTGAGATACTGAAGAGCACCCACTAGACTTCTATACAATGCTGGATTATTATATGGTTTCCCATCATCTTTCAATAACCGATTGTAAGGTAAACAGGGAGTGGCACAGGGCTTGGAAGACAACATTTCTGACTTGGTGAGAAGATCTGTTACATACTTATCTTGAGACAAAAAAATCCCATTTGATTGCTACACAATCTGTATACCCAAAAAGTAATGCAATGGTCATAAGTCCTTAATATCAAACTCATGTGCCAAGGCATGAATAACATCAGTAACACATTGACGGGCATTACCTGTGATGATTATATCATCAACATACAATAAAAGAATCACAATATAATCACCAGCATGCTTGAAAAATAGTGAAGAATCAAAATAAGTGGACTGAAATCCCAATGAAGGTAGAAACTTGGTAAATCTGTCATTACATGCCCTAGGGGCCTGTTTCAAACCATATAAGGACTTATGGAGCTTGCAAACATAATCCTCATGTTTAGAATCATGGAAACCAGGAGGTTGAGACATATATACCTCTTCTTGAAGAATGCCATGTAAAAAGGCATTTTTCACATCTAATTGTCTTAAACACCAGCCATAGTGTGCAGCTAAAGCAATAACTAGTCTCACAGTGGTTGGTTTAACCACATGGCTGAAAGTCTCCCCATAATCGATACCTTCTTCTTGATTAAACCCATTGGCAACTAATCTGGCCTTATATCTCCCTATAGATCCATTAGCATTCTTCTTTATTTTGAACACCCATTTACAGCCCACTAAATTTTTGTGAGGAGGAAGAGGAACCAAGGACCAAGTACCTTGATTATGTAGGGCTGAGAGTTCTTCTTTCATAGCTTCACACCACACAGAAGATGTCAAAGCAGATTTATAGGTAGCAGGTTCTACTTTAGTGAGATCAGCCCCTCCATTTTCATGTATCACAAACATGAATGCAATCTTATTAGAAATACCACTATTCGATCTTGTTTGCATTGGATGCAAATTGAATGATGGAACAGATATGACTACTTGGAGTTGGTCAGGCTGGAATTCAGGTACCACATGGACAGAAGAGGATAATGACTGATCTGCAGTGCTAGTAATGGGTGCAGCGTCATTGAGATCACCAGTGAGAGTATGGTGACTTGATGTTGCAGATGGCATAGACAGACTAGATCCATTTGACAAACTATTGGTAGTGATAGGGTGACTCCTAGTGTCTAATGAATTATTTGGAGCAGACTGTGAGGAATAAGACTGCATCAGACTAGGAGAAGAAGCAGAAGGCATAACCATCACATTATCATTGTTTGGTACCAAAATAGGGTGAGAACCATGTGAGGAAAGTACTGGAGAAAGGACTGGTGTATCAAAAGACACGAGGTTGGAATAAGGAAATTCAAATTCATTAAAAATTACACGTCTTGATATATAAACCCGTTTCTTAGCCACCTCAAAACATATGTACCCTTTAAACTTAGAAGCATACCCCAAGAAGACACACTTTGTAGTTCTAGGTTGAAGTTTGGTACTGTTATAAGGTCTCAGTAGTGGGTAACAAGAGCAACCAAAAACTCTAAGGTGTTGAATTTCTGGAATGTCATGAAAGAGGAGCTCAAATGGGGATTTGTTATCCAATGTAGAAGATGACATCCTATTGATAAGATAAACAGAAGTTTGAACCGCATATGACCAAAAAAGAGGTGGTAGGGAAGCTGTTTGTAACAGTGTGATGGAAGTCTCAATGATATGTCTATGTTTATGCTCGGCTAAGCCGTTTTGCTCAGGGGTATGGGGACATGACATATGGTGAAGAATCCCTTTATTCAAAAGAAAAGCTTGAAAAGATTTCCCTATATACTCCCCTCCCCCATCGGTTTGTAATGTTTTCACAGAGACAGCAAATTGATTTGTAATGTATTGATAAAAAGAAACAAAAGTAGGGTAAACATCACTTTTATTGCTTATTGGAAAAATCCAAGTATAACATGTACACTCATCAATGAAGGTTACATAATACTTGAACCCTTCAATGGACAAACAAGGAGCGGGTCCCCACACATCACTATGAACTATCTCAAAAGGTTTTACAGACTTGAACTGAGACACAGGAAAATGAAGTTTTGTAAATTTTCCTTCCAAACAGGTAGAACACAACATAGGCAAGGAATCAGGACTACAAGACAATCTGGATTTTCTTAAAATTTGAGATACTATAGGATTAGAAGGATGACATAATCTGTTATGCCATAATCTGGAATTGATGTGTTGTCCAAGGTAAGCAGCAGCATAGGCACATTTTGAAGAAGCACTGGATGTTGGTGAGATAATCGGATACACCCCATTACTGCACAGTCCTTTGTAGAGTATCATCCCTGTGGTTTTGTCCTGAATCCAGAAACACAATGCATCAAATATTAACCAACAATTATTGTCCAAGCAGATTCTATGAACTGACAGCAGATTCTGTGTTAATTTCGGGACATATAAAACAGAATTTAATTTCAGAGAATGTAATGGAGTTTGAAAAGTGGTGGAGCCAATATGAGATATGGCTAAACCTTCACCATTAGCAGCTTGTATAGTCTCATTGGATGGATAAGGAGTTGCAAGAGACAGATTCTGCAACTCAGTTGTCATGTGGTTTGTCGCTCCCGAGTCAGTGAGCCAAACTTGCTGAGATGGAACAAAGGACTGGGAAGAAGTAGACTGAGGACCAGAGTTGGTGTGAGCATACATGGCAGTCATTGAAACATTAGAATTCTTCTGGAAGCAAAAATCAGCACTATGATTAGAATTCCCATAGATTTGACAGCCTGAATTAACCCCAGTATTTCGAAACCGACAAGTATCAGCAAAATGATTATGTTTCCCACAGATTTGGCAACCTGGAGAAGCAGGAACATTTCTAAAACGACAAGTGTCTACAAGATGATTATGCTTGCCACAGATTTGACATGTCATCAACCGAGAAAAACCAAGCTGTTGTGGAGAGTTTCCCAAGATTCCAGGGCCAGGATTGGAGAAGAATAGCTTGTTGGTTCCAAATCTGTTATTAGAATTAAAACGACCCCTGCCTTTATTCTTGTTATTGAAACCTCGAGAACTATGATACTGATAGTTTGAGTTAGGATGCTGAAATGTAAAACCACCAGAATTCTTCGAAGGAAAACCAGACTGTTGAGCAACCAAAGCAGTAAGCATAGGGGCAACATTCATATTTTCAAGCATTGCTTCTTCAGCAAGGAGTTGAGAACGAAGATCTTTCAATGAAATAACAGTATCTCGACCCCTAATGACTGACCGAATGGTATTGAACTCAGAAGGTAAACCAATCAATGTAAGAATGACAATATCATCATCCTCAAAATAGACACCAGCAGCAGACAAATAATCTCGAGCTTCCTTAATCCTTTGAAGATACAAAGTGACGGAATCATTACCTTTCTTGATAGTTTGTAGCTCAGATTTCATTTGGAAAATGCTGGTTCGAGAAACTGTGGAAAATTGTTCGTTCAGACGAGTCCATAAATCCAAAGAACTGATACTCCCTATTGCACAAGAAATTGCAGGAGCCGAAAGAGTTGCAGAAATGAGCTGCATCAACGCTCTGTCATGCATTTTCCAAATCTTGTATACATTAGATTCAACTTGTGCAATGGAAAAAAAACAACTTCAGAATCCCCAGAAATCACATCAGAAATTCGAGGAGGACAAGGAGTAGACCCATCAACAAACCCCATAATGCCATAGCCTTCCAACAGAAGCTGCATCTGAAAATGCCAAGTCAAGTAATTGGTATCATCCAACTTCATGGTTACGGACGTAGAAACAGAGGAAATAAGAGATGTAATAGGCGATTGCAAGATTTGCAACTGAGAAACGGTCACCATTTTGATGGAATTGCTTCACCGAGATTGACAGAAAACAAACGTCGAACACTTGGTGTGCAGAAAACCAAACACAAATTGAAGAGCCCTAATTCGATCAGAAAAGCCCCAAATCAAGAAGTAATAGACAGAAGAGAGAAGCACATATATGTGCAATCAGAAGCGGAAGCATATACAGAAATCCCAGATCGATACACCGTAAAGCTTTATACTTTTTTTTTTCCGGCTCTGATACCATGTAAACCAATCTACACATATATCAGATAAAAAGAAGATTGATAGGAAGAGAGAGATGAGATAGAAAGAATACTTGGAGAGCAAGATATATTTGAATTGTATTGTATATTTCTTATTCATTACTCAACTGTTTCATTACAAAGGATATTTATACTCACTTAGACAGCTTCCTAACTAAGCTATCTTATAACAACCTTATAACTGCAATACTAATCCCTTGACATTTGGCAACATCTTAGCTATTCATATAATACTCCTAACAAAGGCAACCAAGGATCCTAATTATTGGAACTATGTCAAATACAACATAAACTCTTTGGAGTCCAATGTTGTAACTAGAAATGTGAATGGGAAACCTGTTGCATCTGTAGGTGGTAGTTTCGCTGAATTTGGATGGGATGCAAAGCATGCTGGTATTAACATACTTGTTTCTCAGGTAATTAACTTTTAATTTTTAGTTTTAACACCTCTTCTCTGTAATTTGATTGCTAATTAGAAGATTTCTTCTTTAATTATTTATTGTAGTGGGTAATGACTGATCCCTCCCGTTCTAATCCCTTCATCCCCAAAGCTGATCAGTTTGTATGCTCCATTTTGCCCGAATCACCGGCTCCCAAATCAGTCTCATATTCACCAGGTAGTTTTCTTTAGAACAAATTGAAACAACATAATAACGGTAAACCCTAGTCAATATCTGACTATGTTATTTTGACAAACGATTAGTCAAGATCACACATACAGAAAAATCATGAAGAATATGCATATTGTTACTTCCGTACACACACACATATATCATTATCTAACAACGAAAGTTATCTTTTTTTTCTGTTTTTGGCATCAGTGGGCCTGATGTTTAAATCCGAAGGAAGTAACCTACAACATGCAACGTCCATATCATTTCTTCTCATAGTTTATGCTCGCTCTATGAAAGCTGAAAGCAAGGTTGTTGATTGTGGCAACAATGTTCATGTCACTCCAACTAGTCTAGTCAATTTTGCCAAAACACAGGTACGTAGAGAGTAAACTGCCGTTTTGCTTCTTGATTATCTTGCGATTTTCGGTTTACATATTTAAATTTTGCAATGCAGGTTGATTATATACTAGGAAGCAACCCATCGGGGATGTCATACATGGTGGGATTTGGGCAAAACTATCCTAAGAAAATACACCACCGTGAGCATGGATCAGCACCCACAGCACATTGACTGCAACGCAGGATACTCGTATTTCCATGGCAATGATCCCAATCAAAACGACCTAACTGGTGCTGTTGTGGGAGGACCTGGTGAGGATGACAAGTACGAAGATTCAAGATTTGATGCTACAAAATCAGAGCCATCCATGTACATCAACGCACCTTTTGTTGGAGTATTGGCTTACTTCAATGCTCTATACCACTGAACAAAAAAGTAGAAAATGTGATCTTGTATTTCAACTAAGTCTTTGATTTCGTAGTCCTCTTTTGGATCAAAGATTTGAGTTGCAACTCTTTATCATATGTTAAATAAAGTTTCAATATTAATGTTACATTCACTTAAACTCATCCAAATATCCCCAAAAAAATAGAAAAAGGATTTATATCCTCTAGGAGGTGCCTTTTTCTGTTCTCTCAAATAAAACATGTTATTTTAAGGACGAGGGAAGGTTATTGCCCTGATTCTTTATGACAGTTTTCTCATGAGTAGAGCTACTACAAAGACAAGCAGTTAATTGGAGTTCAATAATTCTTTAAATTAACGTGCGATTTGGATACACCTTCCCTCCACCATCATTTCTATTGATGGCCAATCTTTTTCTAGTAAAAACTAGATATATTAATCGAAGCATATGGATTTTAACAATTTCTTAATCCAATCAAGATTTCTTTGTATAAAGAAATTTAAGCTGAATTAATTTATAAAACTGTAACGATCGAAATTAACACAAGGGATGTTATGAAAATTGCTCTCAGTCAACAGAAATCAAACGATCATAAGACTAATGAAAAACGAATTTGGAAATTTCTTTTTCTTCCAAAAGGGGCAAAATGATTTCACATAAGAAAATGAAAATGAAAAATAAGAAATTTCAGAGTGGGCCCCTCTTTATTTTTCCAAAGGTTTTTAACATCCAAAGTTCAAAACCTCTCTCAGTTTCGAAAATTTTTTAGTTGTGACGGGAATACATCATTTGTTTTTACGTAAGTGGTGGAAAATTTTAATTTTTAAGTTATTAATCTTTTAACACACATAACCCACCATTTATATAGGGGCACGTGATGTATCATTTCGTGTGACGGGAACAGTGAAAAATCTCTCATCGGTTCCAGATCCACGAAGACGAAGATGCAGCAAAGAAGACCAGCATCAGGGAGGCCTACCGGAACGGACGGCTCAGATTTCAACTATCGCATGGTTGTTGACTCTCGTAAGCTCCGGATAATCCGCTCCTCCTTTTCCTTTCTGTTACCTTTGGTTTCTATCACTTTCTCGGCAACCAAACAGATCTCTAGGTTCCTGAACTCTTTATACTATTGAATCTTTTCTAATATTTTGATTTGGGGTTATCTGATTTCAGGGTATCAGAAGGTAGCTAAAGGGAAATCTCGTCTCTACGCTCTTATTCTCACTCAGGTACTCAATTTCTCTCCCTCTCTGTCTGTTCCTCTCCAATGTTGTCTCTGTAATTTCTTGAAGCATTGGTTTTTTAAATAATATTTTATTGAAATATCATTGCTCTAATTAAACGGGTTTATGTTATTTTCTGAAGTAGAAATCGTATTTAACTGGGTTAATGTGCATGAACTTTTCAAGTAATTGATTAGTGAATTTTGTTGTGTAAAAAACCTAATTGTGTTGGTAATATAGTTAAATAGTTTGAGAATTTCAAGCAGAAATGAACGATCAATAGACAACATGAGGCAATTTATACGGTTCCGCTATTGTTCTATGTTCATAGGAAAAAAATGACATGAGCTGATTGTTGTTGAACTGGATAGGTTGGTTTAGTGGATTTTTCTGTCCCTCAAAATGTAGCCGATGACGCACAAAACCTTGCTACAGTTTGACTCGTATGCAGCAGAAACAAATCGGGTCACGTATCCTCTTATTTGGATTGTGTTAGATAGGTACAATCTGTATTTGGGGTCTCACAACAGATGCCTTACACAAGCAGGTTGAGTTCATACCACCAACGCAGAACATTTTGGGTAGATTCTTTTGTTATGTACCTGGCATGTTGAAGGTTAAGTCATGACTAAACCGGTTTTGGTGACCAGGTTAACATTTAGTTATCAGGCAGATTGGATATGCGATGCATACTTAAATAAACTGACTCTCTTATTAATTATAGCATTTGCTCTTCTGCAGGCTGTCGTTCAATTGATAGGAGTCCTATACACTTTTCTATCTACATCAAATGGGGACGGTCCAGATGTGATTGCTATCTCATCTGTTGCTATCGGTTCTATTTCTTTGATAATCGGGGAGTTGGGTAGGTGTTGCTAAGTCCTTTGTTTTTCTTTCACGTTACTGAAGTTTTTGCAACTGTTCACATAATGCAACTTTCTGTTGTGCCAAAGGTCGAAGGCGCAGCCGAGTGTCTTTGTTGAAAGTGTACATGGTTGCATCATCTGTTGGAATACTTCTCTCCATGGCTTGTGTTGCTAAGGGAAGTTTAACACTAGCGGTAAGTCAGTTCTTCATTTCCAACTGTTGATTATCACTTAGGAATTTGAAACCTTCATGATTGTTCGCCCTTTCTTGTTATTGCCGGAATTTCCTGACTGTTGTACTGTATGGAATCACTGGGTAGGTTTTGCAAAATTCAAGTAACTGGGAAACAAAGAAATTTGACCTTGTCGAGGCCACTCGCACTGTAATTGGTTAGTGTCTGTACTTTCTTCTTGCAATGCTAATAGAATTAAAATGGCGAAAGTCTAATATGTATGTGTCAAATTTGACAGCATTCCTGGTTCAAATATTTGCAATCAGCACAACGACTTCTCTCATCGGTAACATGTCTCCTCCAAAAAGAGCCTCGTAGCTGCTTCCTATAGCCACAATCATTCCAGTGATCTACAAGAATTTTTATTGTTCAGTTTCTTTCGGCGTTCAAATTTTGTAATTCGAGGAAATTATTTAGAAACAAAACAGTGATTGTAGGGAATGTTATTTGATCCATCAATAGAAATTGGGTGACATTTAATATCGGCAGGAATGATGATACATGTCTTATGTATTTATGCCAAGTTCGGAATAATTTTTAAGCGTCGGCGTTGGAGGGAACGATGATACATATTTTAATCTCTCTCTGCTAATTTTTTTGGATGATCTTGCCGAACCAAGATGCCGGCCGGAACTTTGAAGGACATTAACAATGTTTGCTGAACCTTGAAGGACATTAACAATGTTTCTTCAAATTTTTAAAGAAACACAATTCAAATGGGGGTTTTGGTTGTGACATTGATTTTGATACACTCGCTATTCAATGTGAATGTCTGCTGCTATAGCTCACCTTCTTTTTAAATTATCATTATTAAGGGAAGGGGAAGTGTTCGAAACTATCACAATGATTTAAGAAAAGAAAGAGTTTCAAATCCTGCTCAATACCATTTAAAAGAATAATAGACCACATACGATTTGGGATTGCGATCTGAATCTTCCACTTGTGTTTTGACATATGATTCACACATAAGCCACTTAATATTATAATTACATGTAGAAAATATGTTCAACCATAAATAACTAATCTAGCATCAAATTATTACCCGACCACCGACTTATACTTGGTGCCGACTTAACTTACTATATAAGCCGCAAGTTTGTGATTTGTTCTACTTTTAGCTGTAACCATCTGCATTAATTGATAACTTTGAAGATACTGTTGATTTTTTTTTTCAACTAAACTAGATCATAATTTGAAATGGCTGCCAAATGTCAACTTTGACCTTCCACACACGTTCTTGGAGTTTTAAGTAGTCATCCATCCAACTCCATTGACTTTTATGGTCAAAAGTTGGCATCTAATAATGCATCAATAGTGTCCAGGATCCCCGTCCAACAACAGTATCGCAAATAGTAATCCACACCACATTGATCGTGTTATGAGTTATGATGACCCACATTGGCTGTCCAGCAACGTTTCACATTACACTAGAGACCATGTTACACATACAAGACGTTTAAAAAAATAAAAATAAAACGAATAGTTAGTGGTTTTGTCACGGCAATCCATCTTTTCGGGAGCCGGAAAGACTCATAGAGGCATATATTTCAACCTCCTCTTGCCACCATTATGCAATTCACCAGCTTCAGGGATCAAACGTAGGACGCGCCGTGTAGAATACGAGTTTGGATATGATGCTTGATTTTGTTTAACGAAAACAGCTTGCATAAAATGAATGCACATTCATTGTATATTCGTTTCCATAATGCATTGTCATGTTTAAAGAAAACCATTTAAAATGAAGCTACGTTTTGACGTGTGGGGCCCAAAAATAATAAAGCTTAAGTGTATAGAAAACCAAATCTATATTTAGGTTTTTTTTTTTTTTTTTTTTTTTTGACTCAGTGCCCACTGATGAGTCACAGACTCCATCTCGGTGGAGCACAAGAGTGTAACTATTCTTATTGTGTCACTGATAAAGGTATTTGTGGATATAAACACTGGATCCCACGCCTTGTTCATAATCTGAAGCTAATCATCTCTTTTCATCCCACGCCATGTTCTTATACCACTGCATTTTGTTAATTTTTTTTTTGTCGCAATATGCTCTCTCCCATAATTTCCTCAATGGAAGGGGATCGTTAATTGAGAAATCAAACTCTGCGATAACTTTTTCATGAAACGTTTCTGGGGTTAAGTGCTAATAATTCCAACAACAAAAGAGTTACAGGGGACAAATGGAAAGTGATAATTAAGTTCATGGTGGGAATAGGGGCTGTACGCTTCTCTCCCTTCTTCTATCATTGCCCATTGGCCTGATTACCACTGGCAAGCCATATGCAACTTAAAATAACAGCAATACAGAATTTTCGAAAAATAAAATAATTCAAACCAAGGTATAATCTGGCATTAAATCGTTAATTACGGATAATACTTGCATTCTATTCTTTCACTTGCAAATAATGTATTTTCACAATTGCAATCATTCAATCTTTTAATCTTCATTTGAAGATCATTCTTGAAAAAATGATTCGAATCATACATTGTTTAGTCATCTAAACATATCACATAAATCAACGGTTCATTATGAATATGCTACTTAATATTGATTTATTTAAAACATTTGGATGACTAAGCAATGTTCATTTTGAATAATTTTTGGTAGAGATGATATCTTCAAATGAAAATTAAGACAATGAACGGTTCCAATTATGATATTTTTTAATGATAAATATACATACACGTAATTATGGAAATGAACTCATCCCGCGAGGGGGGATGCAAGCATTATCTGTTAATTAATCTCCTATTTTTTAGTTGTTGAGTAATTTGTCTAACAATATTTGGTTCTTGTCCAATAAATGCTCTTAACCAACTGAGAAGTCCATTACATTGGTGCGTGTACTATACATAGGATATTTATGCAAATATGATCTCTTAATTTCTTCATTTTCTTTTCAAAAAATAAAATCCATTTTTCTTAATAAGCATTTTGGATTGTGTGAATGGATTAGGAAGTTTTTGGAATAGGAACCAACTGTCATTGGATTACACAAATGAGAGAATGGTACAAAAGATGATAAAGTTTCAGGTTGAACATGATTTACCACCAACATCATTGAAGTTGTCTCTATTTAACCATTATCATTAGGTGTGGGGTTTTCTAACAAAAGATTTGGTGATAATTAGAAATGGAATATTCTATATAATATATAAGTCATATAATATTTTGTCATATATATGATGTGTACTCTATTATGCAACATGCTCTCTCACGAGTGACTCTACACGAGATCACACAGAAAACCAATTCCCACACCGGGAACTATTCTGGTCAAGTCATTATACTAGAGCTAACGTCAAATTTTTAAATGTCATGTAGGTATTTAGTTAGTAGAGTCAACACCAATCTTTTTGAAGGGCCAAACATTAATAGTTTCAAAAGTCTAACCTAATAACGCAAATTTTCGAAAATCCTAAACTCTAAAACCTAAACTGAGCTAATAATTAACTTTAGAAATGATGGACATTACAATAAGTCCGACTAGTTGTTGGCTTGTAGCTTGCTCTATAAAATGGTGGAAATTACAAACATTGAGAACACTTCCCATTATGGTTGATGGTACCCAACTTGCGCCACTTACACTTGGTGCCAATCGAGTTGACTTACTACATAGCCACAAGTTTGTGGCTTGTTCTAGATTTATATCCAACGCATTGGTATTTTTGAATATATTGTTCTAAATTTGTCCCACACTTGCTCACAAATCCGCATTAGTTTTCAACAGAATAAGATCATGAATTGAATAATGGCTGCCAAATCAAGGTCAACTTCTGAGTTCCATTCAGCTTCATGGGTTTTTAAGTATACATATCCCGTTGTCATCTAATACTGGGGTTTAATATTTATTTTCGTTCACATGTAAATGAGGTCTTAGTTTTAAATCTCGTGAATAATAAGTTCGATCTCAATTTATTTTTCAGCACTTTGTGTAACTAAATCTTTTATGAAGAAAAAAAGAGTAGTTATCCATATGAACAAATAAAAAATTAAAAATTAAAAAAAAAAAATATATCGCAAATAATAATGCATTAAGAAAGTCAAGGATCACTACCCCACAAACACAACAGTATCGCAAATAATATCACAAACAATAATCTCAACATTGATTGTTTTATGACGCCATTCATTCATTTTCCAGCAACGTTTCACGCTACATTACAGTAGTCCATGCAGACTTTCGTGCATGTGCCATGCTTACATGCGTGATGAACTTGGTCTTGTTTCAGCCTTAATAATACATAGCATTGATGGAAGAATAAAAAGAGCCGGGGGACACGGCCACCTCTGGCAGCGCCGTCACTTAAGACCTTGTCGACCACCAATATTATAAATTTACGTATTCCAACTTAACAGTTTCACCCTCGATCATTGCATACACAACTCAAGATGAAGGTTTTGGTTGTGAATTTGATTTTCATACACTCAGTTTTCAATATGTTTGTCTGCTGCTTTAGCTCCTCCATCAATCTGATACCCGGTGGGAACGAAACTGATAGGATGGCGTTGCTCGCCATCAGAGCTCAAATAACGGAGGACCCCAATCAGTTCCTGAGTACATGGAGCGAATCGTCTCATGACTTCTGCCTATGGCGCGGCGTCACATGCAGTCGAAGGCATCGACAAAGGGTTACTAGGTTGGACCTAGGCGAACAAAACTTGGCGGGCTCCATATCCCCACACATAGGAAATCTAAGCTTCCTAATGGAGCTGTATTTCCAGAACAACAGTTTGAGCGGCCAAATCCCACCAGAAATTGGGCGTTTGCGTAGATTGCAGGTACTACGTTTGAACATCAATTCTGACACGCCCCGATCCCGATGTCCTAGGGACATCAGGATGGTCACGTGCTGGCCGACACCCGAGGGTGACGAAAGCCATTTATTGAGTGCAATTGCTGAAAATAAAGGATAGATAAAACTTATAAATGTAAAAGAATAAGGAATATGCATTTAAGGAACGTGTTCAGAGCATACAACTAACTAGAACATTAAAGGAAATAATATAAAATTAGATGAACAAAGGAATTGGTCCTACACCGAGAGGACTCGAAGATACCGAAGCGGAAGTGCCTGAATGCCGGAATTGTACGCCTCGATTCTAAATCCTGAAGGGGGCGCAAAACAAACATGAGTGGACCAAGTTGATATATATATAATAAAACAGTTATTAACGTACTAACCCCCAGGTTTTATGAAAACACATATATAATATTAAACATAGGTTTTCCGAAACCTAGCATGTCGTGCAATGTCTCAAATCATAACTCATATATAATAATCACTAGTGAATTGTCCGATAACCCCCAGGCCCCATGCCGGCTCCCCGTCTCTGAGCAGACAGTCAGAGGAAAATACACTTCAGGCCCCATGCCGGCTCCCCGTCCCTGTGCTAAATAGCCAGAGGAAACACACTCCAGGCCCTATGCCAACACCAAACCGTCGCCCGGGACGGACCGGAATCTATCCCTACGTCCCGTAGCGGAAAGGACCACTAGGTAAGTACAAAACCATTGAATATATATATATTGAAAAACAACTTCATAGTATAAAGTCATCCATCATCTATACTATAAAGAGGTGTTTGAAACATGTTCTAAATATCATATCGTCATCCATCAGATATTCTATAAGAACATGGGTTATAGGAAAAATAGTAATAATTCAAAGTAACCTCAGTAAGCATGTTATCTCACAAAACGTTTCATAAAACGTAATCATTAAATCATGCTTTTCATGTATGCAATTCTACTATAAAACATGCATTTTAGAAGGGGTCCACTCACCGTACACCGATGGTGCAAAGCTATACCAACGAGGAATAACGGAATCACCATTAATAATTGCACCTATTCACATAAAGGAGCACATTTAGTCAAACTCTATTCAAACGATTGAATTTGGGAAAACGGACTTCAGAAACGGGTCCAGAACGTCGAAATTAGCCTAGGAGAGGTCTTGGACGAAAACCCGAAAAGTCAACTCAAAAAGTCAGCGTTGACCGGGGGTCAACGGTCAACGGTCAAATTAGGTCTAACTGGTTTTAGGCTTGAAATCTGGATTAAGGTTTAGGTTTAGGTTAAATAAGATTATGATATATTGGGTTTTGGAATTCTAAGGTTTTTGGGTTAAAATGATTTATGGTGAAGAAATATGGTTTGGGCCTAAGCCCAAACACACACACACACAAAGGCCCAAAGGCCTCCCAACCAAAGGGGTTGGGCTCGGCAGAGAAAGCCCAAAGGGCTTGGGTTTTGGTGGGTCGCCGGACCCAGTGGGAGAGAAAGCCGGAATTCGGCCGGAAAATCACCCAACTTTAAACGGCTATAACTTTATCACTACTCGACGAAATTAAGCGAGACAAAAACGAAAGTTGTAGCCCTTGAAGAGACGAAGAGAATGGTACCTCACACGACGTCTAACTCGCCATGGTTTGGCCGGAAAACGCATCGAAAGCCGTCGGACTCGCCGGAAACTGGGTAAGATTCAAATGAGTATAACTTCTTCAATACTCAACGAAATTGAGTGAAACAAAAAGAAAAGTTGTAGTACTCAGGGAGACGAAGAGATTGATACCTTGCACGCCGGCCAACTCGCCGTGGTTTGGCCGGAAATGGCCTCGAAAGGGGCGGTGCTCGCCGGAGCTCGTGTACGGGTCTCCGTGGTTCGACTTTCAAGATGCCAATACTATGGTTGAGTTCGTAGCGATGAGATAAAGACGATGGTGATGTTTGTTGGTAAGAAAAACTCTCGGAGGGGTTGAGATAGAGAGAGCCGAGAGAGTGAGGGAGAGAGAGTTGCGGGAGAGGGAGAGAAGAGGGAGAAGAGAGAAAAAGAAACTTTTCAGAAGAAAGAAGAAAATAAATAAAAGAAAGGGAAAGGGAACGGGGGACAAAACAGGGGGTGGGCCCTTGGGCACACCATTTAAGACCCAAAAACAATTTTAAAAGCAAGATAATCTCAAACTTAGTGAAAATACAATTTAAATTGGGGGTGGGTGTTACAATCTACCCCCCTTATAAAAATTTCGTCCCCGAAATTTAAAATCATTTACTAAACTGAAGTACTCGAAAATAGTAAGAAGAATATATGTATAAAGAGAAATCAAGTCAGAGTGGGTGCATCAAAGAGAATATGCCACACCGTCGCGAGCGGGTTGCAAAATCCTCTATCATGCCTCCAAACTCTTACTTTCTTCCCCATCAGTGTAAAAGTAGAAAACATACTTTAATAAGATATAAGGTCGAAAACATATATTGACGTAAGGTCAAAAATAAGTACGTAAAATACTATAGCGTCAAAAATAGATATGTACTAATATATAGGTCGAAAACTCTAGCTGAATTTAAAACTGAAAACAGAAATACTTCCCCCAAAACATTTAAAATGACAAAAACAAATAACTAAAGTAAAGGAAGTTAAAATACTTATACTGAAAACCAAAACTGAAAATGGAAATGGGTCTCGCCCATGAATTCGTAGCTTCACGTACTCCGAGAAAAGATGTGCCTTTGGGTCGAATCCCAAGAATAGCGAATCTGTAACAGCTGCCGTAGACGGATCTTTCTGCCCACTTGCTTAACGAACCCAACAAATAAGCTATCGATACAACAGTCGGCCGCCCGTGATATCAATCACACATTTGTTGTCTCGATAAGCAAGCAGTAATTTCCTGAGGGTGCACAATTTCACACGTCGTAAATTCGATCTTCCAAATACAAGCTCGCACATCTCCTCTAACAACCAATGTTGCGTGTAGCAACTCTCGTACCATGCCGTAACAAGTGTCATACTCAAACCGAACAAAAATAAGAACTGTCGTCGTAACAACTTCATCCAGCACCAAGCATCATATCATCCTCAGATCTTTCAAATGTGACCAATTACTCCAGTGTTTTGCCAACAAAGAACTCACTTGAAAATTGTACCTTGGAATTCAAGAGAAGTGGCTACCATGTTAGTAGTATACCCAAAAGCTCGAACTAAGCAAGCAGAAAACGAGAAGTCATCTTCCTCAACACGCAGTATCTCTTGGGAACTGTTGTAGTGCTCAATCCACCTCTCCATTTTTGCTTAGTTGCATATTTCTAGTCAACCAAGGTCAAAGTTGGTGGAAAGAAGAACTCGCAAATGATCATCCTAACAACCAAAGAGAGCACACACTTTTCGAGAGAAGTGTAAAGATTATCCAATTCTCGCCTCGATCGTGTTGTAGTGCCATCCCAGAATGCACCAAACAGATCTACTAGAAGTGTTTCGACAACCACGTACTCACAACAAAAAGGTTCAGAAGTGAAGCAGTGGAAATATGCGTTGAGACGAACACATATCATTGGAAAATAACCAATGTGATGCCCATGAATTCTAGTAAGATGGTGATATAATATGCTGACCTTCTGTACTAAAACCTTCAACCAACTCTTACTAAAAGACCGTTCGAACCTTACGCCCACGTGCTCTCGAACTAAAGGATCCTGGTGAGAGGTAGTGGAAAGCTGCGTTGAGGCGAACACATCATATCATCGAAAAGATCTACCAGAGCACGATATGATGGTTATGAATTGTAGCAAGATAATGAGTGGTGACCATTCAATTCAGCATGAAGATAGTGATGCAATATGATACTCATCTGCACCACAACCTTTCACCGGTCTCTTACCAAAAGACGGTTCAAACTTCACACCCACGTGGAACTCTTTCTGGTAAGTCTGGTAAGTTTGTCAAAATATTATGCTCCCAACATTCCTGTCCAAAACGATAAGAATTGGGCGCACACTGCCGCTAAATCGATCGATCGTGAATTCCTCACTGATTGAGCGAGAAACCATGTCGAGAAGGCTAAAAGAACACTCAAGAATTTGAGAGTCAAAACAGTCCATTAAAACTGGAGCAAAAGATATCGGGATTTGAACGAGAAACCACGCCGAGAACAAACGTTTTTTTTTTTTTTTTTTTTTTTTTTTACACCCTTCGTGTAATGTCCCGGCATGATCCAGTTCACATTAAGAAACAAACAAGCGAAGGAAAATGAAGATGCAGAAATAGAAGTCACTGTTTATGATTATTTGGCTAATCATCACAATAAGGTTGACGAGGCCAAAGACATTTCAAAATTCACAATACTTTGTGAGAGCTGCTTCAAAGTTCAAAAATTAAACATAGAACCTCTGAATCAACAGAATGACGATGAAGAAAGATACGAAGCAGCCCGCGTATGCATGCAGTGACACGATTGGCTACCTTAAAGTGATGCCTCTGAGCAAACCAAAGCTCAATGAGTCCAGAGAAATTTAGAGTAAAGCTCGATCTTCGTACAATGATGAATATGGTAGAGTTTCAAGCCATTACACTGAAAATTACAAGGCTAAACAGTTAACGGACAAGAGCACTGGTCAGTTGGGCTACAAGCAAGAGGCTAAGTTCACCTCTACCGAAAAGTACGTGAACAAAGAGCTAAGGTTTACTACCGAGTACCAGACCCAGGGGAAATTCAAGGAGTCTGTTTATCCAAACAAGTTTGGGTCTTCATCATCCAAGTCCAACTACAACAACAAGAAGAACCGCAACTCCATTTTGGGAAAATTGATGGGAATAGCATCTGCTACCGAGGAGTTTTCCAAGAAAATGAAATCTCTAGACGAAGTCAACTCTCGAATGATTTGATGTGAAGTTGACGATCAACGGTTAAGGAACTTGACTTCGTCGTTGAGTAAACAAGAAGGTAATCGATAGAACAATTGCCGAGAATTGTTATAAAGATTCACCCAAATTTCTTCGGTGGTAATGAGTCCGAGAACATTGATTTGCTCCCACTAACTACCACCTACTAACCGTCGTCACCACTAGCACTTACTCGCTTACTCAATACGCATTTCAAAAGTTTCGAGTAAATTCCAAGAGATATGACTCTGCCCGCCATTCCTAGGGAACGCATGTTGCAGAGTGATATCATCGCTTCAGATCTCCAGTTGGTCTTAACCAATTCGTACCACCAAGATTTTTCCGTTTCCCAAGATTTCGATGCAAAGCCGACTCTGCCCGCAATTCCTAGGGAATGCACGTCGTAGAGCATCGATCCGAAGTTGAAAGTCGTCCAACAATTCAAACATGTCACCGATGAGGCATAATCCCGACACAAATTCTTGTATATCAACCCGAATGTGACAATTCAAACAGAGGAAGATTCGCACGACTGCGCTGAATGGCACCAAATCTAGAAGTCCTGACATCCAAATGATGTCAAAACCAACACTCTACGATAATAGAAGAGAATCCTAAGTATGCTCTGAACAAACCACGCTCTGATACCAATCTGACACGCCCCGATCCCGATGTCCTAGGGACATCAGGATGGTCACGTGCTGGCCGACACCCGAGGGTGACGAAAGCCATTTATTGAGTGCAATTGCTGAAAATAAAGGATAGATAAAACTTATAAATGTAAAAGAATAAGGAATATGCATTTAAGGAACGTGTTCAGAGCATACAACTAACTAGAACATTAAAGGAAATAATATAAAATTAGATGAACAAAGGAATTGGTCCTACACCGAGAGGACTCGAAGATACCGAAGCGGAAGTGCCTGAATGCAGGAATTGTACGCCTCGATTCTAAATCCTGAAGGGGGCGCAAAACAAACATGAGTGGACCAAGTTGATATATATATAATAAAACAGTTATTAACGTACTAACCCTCAGGTTTTATGAAAACACATATATAATATTAAACATAGGTTTTCCGAAACCTAGCATGTCGTGCAATGTCTCAAATCATAACTCATATATAATAATCACTAGTGAATTGTCCGATAACCCCCAGGCCCCATGCCGGCTCCCCGTCTCTGAGCAGACAGTCAGAGGAAAATACACTTCAGGCCCCATGCCGGCTCCCCGTCCCTGTGCTAAATAGCCAGAGGAAACACACTCCAGGCCCTATGCCAACACCAAACCGTCGCCCGGGACGGACCGGAATCTATCCCTACGTCCCGTAGCGGAAAAGACCACTAGGTAAGTACAAAACCATTGAATATATATATATTGAAAAACAACTTCATAGTATAAAGTCATCCATCATCTATACTATAAAGAGGTGTTTGAAACATGTTCTAAATATCATATCGTCATCCATCAGATATTCTATAAGAACATGGGTTATAGGAAAAATAGTAATAATTCAAAGTAACCTCAGTAAGCATGTTATCTCACAAAACGTTTCATAAAACGTAATCATTAAATCATGCTTTTCATGTATGCAATTCTACTATAAAACATGCATTTTAGAAGGGGTCCACTCACCGTACACCGATGGTGCAAAGCTATACCAACGAGGAATAACGGAATCACCATTAATAATTGCACCTATTCACATAAAGGAGCACATTTAGTCAAACTCTATTCAAACGATTGAATTTGGGAAAACGGACTTCAGAAACGGGTCCAGAACGTCGAAATTAGCCTAGGAGAGGTCTTGGACGAAAACCCGAAAAGTCAACTCAAAAAGTCAGCGTTGACCGGGGGTCAACGGTCAACGGTCAAATTAGGTCTAACGGGTTTTAGGCTTGAAATCTGGATTAAGGTTTAGGTTTAGGTTAAATAGGATTATGATATATTGGGTTTTGGAATTCTAAGGTTTTTGGGTTAAAATGATTTATGGTGAAGAAATATGGTTTGGGCCTAAGCCCAAACACACACACACACAAAGGCCCAAAGGCCTCCCAACCAAAGGGGTTGGGCTCGGCAGAGAAAGCCCAAAGGGCTTGGGTTTTGGTGGGTCGCCGGACCCAGTGGGAGAGAAAGCCGGAATTCGGCCGGAAAATCACCCAACTTTAAACGGCTATAACTTTATCACTACTCGACGAAATTAAGCGAGACAAAAACGAAAGTTGTAGCCCTTGAAGAGACGAAGAGAATGGTACCTCACACGACGTCTAACTCGCCATGGTTTGGCCGGAAAACGCATCGAAAGCCGTCGGACTCGCCGGAAACTGGGTAAGATTCAAATGAGTATAACTTCTTCAATACTCAACGAAATTGAGTGAAACAAAAAGAAAAGTTGTAGTACTCAGGGAGACGAAGAGATTGATACCTTGCACGCCGGCCAACTCGCCGTGGTTTGGCCGGAAATGGCCTCGAAAGGGGCGGTGCTCGCCGGAGCTCGTGTACGGGTCTCCGTGGTTCGACTTTCAAGATGCCAATACTATGGTTGAGTTCGTAGCGATGAGATAAAGACGATGGTGATGTTTGTTGGTAAGAAAAACTCTCGGAGGGGTTGAGATAGAGAGAGCCGAGAGAGTGAGGGAGAGAGAGTTGCGGGAGAGGGAGAGAAGAGGGAGAAGAGAGAAAAAGAAACTTTTCAGAAGAAAGAAGAAAATAAATAAAAGAAAGGGAAAGGGAACGGGGGACAAAACAGGGGGTGGGCCCCTTGGGCACACCATTTAAGACCTAAAAACAATTTTAAAAGCAAGATAATCTCAAACTTAGTGAAAATACAATTTAAATTGGGGGTGGGTGTTACAAATTCACTAAGTGGTTTTATTCCTGTCAATATATCCAATTGTCTCAACCTCGTTATTCTAAGTTTCGGTTACAATCGGTTAGAGGGTATTATTCCTAGAGAGTTTGGATCCTTCCCAAAACTCGAAAGACTAGTTCTTCAGTATAATACCTTAGCAGGAGAGATCCCTGACTCATTGGGGAACCTTTCTTCTCTTGATATGCTTGCTTTCTCTGGAAATAACCTGTCGGGTAAAATCCCTAATTCCCTTGGTCAGTTGACAAAAATAACAATTTTCACATTAGGCTTAAATAATTTGTCTGGTATCATCCCTCCCTCCATTTCTAATCTGTCCAATCTAGTTATTTTTGACATACAACAAAATCAAATTCGAGGGTCTAATCCATTAGCCTTGACCAAAAGTTCTCCAAATCTCGAAAGCTTTTGCATTTCTTGGAATCAATTTACCGGATCCATTCCTGTGTCAATATCCAACGCCACAAATTTAGTAGAGTTTCAAGTTCATGGAAACAAACTAACCGGAAAAGTGCCAAATTTACAGAAGCTTGTTAACCTTGAATTATTGACACTTTACAACAATCAACTCGGAACTGGTACTGATGGCGACATGAGTTTTGTCTCGGACTTGACCAATGCCACAGAGTTAAAGTGGTTGATTTTGTACCTGAACAACTTTGGAGGGACGTTGCCCCCATCCATATCCAATCTCTCAACCAAGCTTGAAATCTTTGGGGTTCAAGGAAACCATCTATATGGGAACATCCCAGCTGGGATAAGCAACCTTGTCAACTTGCAGTTATTAAGTTTTGGGTTGAACAACTTCACAGGTAACATCCCTACAGGCATTGGAAAGCTTACAAGGATTGACCAATTAATTTTTGAAAGCAACCAATTATCGGGGAGCATTCCAATCTCTCTTGAAAATTTAACAATGTTAAGCAAACTTGAGTTGCAAGGAAATAACCTTCGAGGAAATATCCCTTCAAGCCTAGGGAAATGCCGTATGTTATTGCACCTGGATCTTTCTCAAAATAACTTGAACGGCACAATACCTCAAGAAGTTGTAGGCCTCACCTCCTTATCAATTTCTTTGAACTTGTCTGGAAACCAGTTAACAGGCTCTCTTCCAATGGAGATCGGAAAGTTGATCAATTTAGGCAAATTAGATTTTTCTGATAACATGTTATCAGGAGAACTTCCAAGTAGTCTTGGTTCTTGTGTGAATTTAGAAGTCATGCAATTGCAAGGAAACTTGTTCAATGGGTCAATTCCTTCCGCGATGGTTTCATTGAGAGGGATTCAATATTTGGACCTTTCTCGCAACAATTTGTCTGGTGAAATTCCACAATTTTTAGAGGGATTTGCTATGAACAGTTTGAACCTATCTTTCAATGAGTTTTGGGGTGAGGTACCAATTGAAGGTGTTTTTAAAAATGCGAGTTCGATTTCGGTTGCTGGAAATGCCAGGTTATGCGGTGGTATTTCTAATCTCCAACTTCCGAAGTGCAACTCCAAGGTGTCCAAGAATGGCAGATTGTCCCCTAGATTGATATTAATAATCTCTTTAGGATCCGGGTTTGCATTTCTTGGAATAGTGATGGTTATTTCCTTTTTATTTGTTCGTTCATCAAGAAAGAAACACAAAGGAACTGCACCTAGCACTTTGGGAAACTCTTGTTTGCAAGTGTCTTATAATACTCTGCTCAAAGCAACTGATGGGTTCTCTCCAGCTAATTTGATTGGCGTGGGTGGTTTTGGATCTGTGTACAAAGGACTTCTTGACGACTATGAAGCTCAGCCTGTTGCTGTCAAGGTATTCAACATGTTACGCCAAGGAGCCTCTAAGAGTTTCATAGCTGAGTGTGAAGCAATGAGAAATATCAGGCACCGAAATCTTGTCAAGGTTATTACTGCATGTTCAAGTGTTGATTTTCGTGGTAATGATTTCAAGGCTTTGGTGTATGAGTTCATGGACAACGGGAGCTTAGAGGAGTGGTTGTACCCAACTACGGGAGCACCCAAGAATTTGAGTCTTGTTCAGAGGCTCGACATCGCCATTGATGTTGCCTGTGCATTGGATTATCTTCATAATCAATGTGAGACACCAATTGTTCATTGTGATCTCAAGCCCAGCAATATTCTTTTGGGAAAAGAATTGACTGGACATGTTTCTGACTTCGGCCTGGTAAGATTTCTCACAGACCTAACCAGTAATGTTCCGGGAAATCAAACAAGTTCCCTTGGAATAAGAGGATCCGTTGGCTATGCCGCTCCAGGTAAAATGTCCATATGATTCTTTGTTTTGTCTTTTATCCTTCTTTATACTTGGCCTGGAAATAATGAGTTCAATATGTCGCTCACTTGTGATTTTTGAATTGTAGAGTATGGTATGGGAAGTGAGGTTGCAACAAACGGGGACATCTACAGCTTTGGCATTCTCTTGTTAGAGATGTTCACGGCGAAGAGGCCCACTGACCACATGTTTAGTGATAGTTTCAACCTCCATAATTTTGTCAAGGCGGCTTTGCCTCAGCAAATTACTGAGGTTGCAGATTCACTGCTTCTTCACAAAGGAGGAAACTCGGGCGCAAGCACTAGTAGTCAATGCATCACGACTATTGAAAAAATCCAAGTGTGTTTGAGTTTAATATTTGGAATTGGAATCGCATGTTCTGTGGAGTCCCCAGGAGACCGAAAGGATATCAACGAAGCTATATCTGAATTGCTATCTGCAAGGGTTGTTCTTCTTGGATAGAAGATTTTGCCACTATCTTATGGTGCGAGTATGGCGGCCAACTGTGTTTCTTCACATAATGCAAATAAGGAGGCCTCCTGTTTAAGGCTGCCTCAGTCCTCACTTTATTAATATTTTTATCTTCTTTTTCAATTTTCGTTTCCTGCCTCTTGCAGCAGTGAAATTTTATAGCTGAAGCTGATAAAAAAATCGAAGTGTACACCAATGATGTAAATTGTTCTACATATTGTGTAAACCTTTATATTTAGTCTCAAATTTCAAACACTTGATCCAAGTCGTATGACTAAGATATAAACTTGACAATCGAGGCGGTAATTGAAGAACCAAACTGGATTCCGAGCATCTACATTTACCATCCATGCATGCATTTAAATTTTTTTGACACTTTGATCAGTCCAATAATATTACGTAGTGCACACTTTGAATTGTAGAGTAAGGTATGGGAAGTGAGGCGTCAACAAATGGGGAAATTTTTAGTTGTGACGGGAACACGGGTGATATATCATGTGTTTTATGTAAGTGGTGGGAAATTTTATTATTTAAGTTATTAACTTTTTAACACACATATCCCATCATTTATATAGCGACACGTGGTATACCACTCTGTGTGACGGTCACACTGAAAAATCTCTCCAACAAATGGGGATGTCTACAGCTTTTGGTATTTTCTCTTGTTAGTGATGTTGTAATTCAACTGCAATCCATCAGGAGCCTTCTTCTTGGCTAGAAGCTTTTTCTTATGTGCTTCCTCTTTTGATTGTTGCTATAAATTAAGGGTGACAAATTGCAAATAAGGATCACCGATGAGATGCGTAGTGTGTAAACTGTAAAGCAAAGTCATGTAAAATATATGGCACCTGAAATTTTAGTCTGATCACAGTTAGCTATCGCATAACCATTGTTGTTTTCAACATATTCCAACTATCTTCGATGAATTTTCAACAGCGTTTACTTGGGAGCGGCTGGGAAGCAACTCCGATGATCCCGTGACCTTCTGGTTCGTGACTCTCTGGTGACCACAACCGGTTCGAAAAAATGCTTGAACGGGCTGTCCAAACTAGCTGCGGCTTGCAGCGTTTTTCACTAAAGGTATATAAAAAATAAAACCCACAAACCCAGACAACCAGGAGGCCAAGATATCCCCTAAACATTCAAATCCCTATTAATCTTTTGTCTCCTAAGTTGTACAGTCACATCTACATACCATCCCTAACCCACCAAATTTATGATAATATAATTTATTTGGCACAAATAGCATCACCGAAAATCGTAATTAACTTGGCAAAAACTACATTCTACTTACTAGATAGGGGCGTAGGGACGAGGAAGAAAACTATGAACTCAACTGAGTATGTATAGGTTGGTATAAAGATGACGATAATGTTAGTATGTAAGTTGTTGAGCTGATTAGAAAACATTACAAGGTTGTTATGTGTGTTATGTCTCAGCTTATAGGCTGAGCTATTGTGTAAAAATGTGATGTGTTGATTAAGTCATATAGGGCTTATCAATTGACAAGTATCTTGATCTTAAGATAGGTTGTAATGGTTGGTTGAGATTGAATTGAGGTTATGTCTCTCTCTCTCATCTCCATCATTTAAGTGTCTCTTCGAGCTCATATGCTCTATATAGAATACAATGATAGAAGTTCAATAGTTATGTTGTGTGTGTGTTCTTCCTCCGAATTCATCTTCTAAATCTTTTCGAATATCTCTCTCAAATACTGTTAGACTTATTGTGTAGTTGTGTTGCTTTAATTCTAACATGGCCTCAGAGCCAGGTTGGATCTAAACTTCTGGGCGTCGTTTCTACGAGTGGGTGAGCTCGGATTCACAGCAAAAGCTTATTGCAGTGATTTGAGTGTCTAACATGGCTGGATCTGGAGGAGGAGAACTTCGAGCGCCAATCTTCAATGGCGAGAATTTTGATTTCTGGCAAATCAAAATGAAGACCATCTTTCGCTAGTATGAACTGTGGAATATGGTTGAGAGTGGGTACAAAGCTCCGGCGAAGGAGGAGGAACTCACAGAGGCAGAGAGGAAGCTGCTGCGAGAGAATGTGGTCAAGGATGCTATAACACTGGGTATTATTCAAGGTGCCGTTTCAGATCAAATTTTTTCGAGGATTGCAACTCAGGAAAGTGCGAAGGTTGCGTGGGACATCCTGAAACAAGAGTTTGTTGGTGATAAGCAAGTAAGATCTGTGAAACTTCAAGGTCTTAGGCGAGATTTTGAATATACTCGCATGAATGATAGTGAATCTCTTTCTGTGTATATTGCTAAATTGTTTGATCTGATTAATCAAATGAAGAGTTATGGTGAAGATCTGAGTAATCAAAGAATTGTTCAGAAATTGTTAATCAGTTTACCTAAGTCCTATGATAGTATTGCAGCTGTGATAAAGAATACTAAGGATTTAGACACCATAGATGCACATGATGTTGTAGCTATTTTGAAGGGGTATGAACAAAGGTTGGATAGACATGGAGAGAGTAGTATGGAGAAAGCATTTGTTAGTTTGAAATTTGCCCCAAAGTCTAATAAGTTCAATGGCCAGCCAAACAGTAACAAATACCACAAGAATTTTAAGCCAAAAGAGAAACAATGGACTAACAAGGGTGATTGGAGTAATAAGGTTGGATTCACTGTGAAGAATGAGGCAAACAACATTGGAGATAAATGTAAATTTTGTGATAGACTTCACTATGAAGAGTGTTGAGTTAAAAACAAGGTCAAGTGTCACAAGTACAACAAAATTGGGCATATTGCAAGGTACTGTAATGCGAACAAGACTGTGCAACAGGTGAACTTTGCTAATCAGGTTGATGAAACTGGAAATCTGTTTTATGCAAATCATTTTGGAGAAGTGAAGAAGATAAGTGATGAATGGTACATAGATAGTGGTTGTAGTAACCATATGACATCCAGAGAAGACTTACTTGTTGATATTGACAGAGGAGTGAAAGCCAAGGTCCAAGTTGGCACTAGAGTCTTGGTTGAAGTTGAAGGGAAGGGAACACTGATCATTGAAACAATAAAGGGTCGAAGATATATAAAGGAAGTTATGCTTGTACCTGGTCTTGTAGAAAATTTGCTAAGTGTGGGACAGATGACTGAGCACGGTTACTTTCTTTTATTTGGAGATTATAAAGTGGATGTGTTCGATGATAGAGCTTTACAGAACTTGGTGGTCAGTGTGAAGCAGAAAGGAAATATATGTTTTCCTTTAATTCTCAACACAAACAAGGAGCTTGCATTGAGGACAAATGTGCATGAGTGTGTGTCACATCCCGGCCCGGGGCGGACCACTTCCCGGGCTCGCTCCACCACCGTAGCACGATATTGTCCGCTTTGGGCTCCGACCACGCCCTCACGGTTTTGTTTCTGGGAACTCACACGAGAACTTCCCAGTGGGTCACCCATCTTGGGAATGCTCTCGCGCGAACTCGCTTAACTTCGGAGTTCCGATGGAACCCGAAGCCAGTGAGTTCTCAAAAGGCCTCATGCTAGGTAGGGATGAGAATATACATTTAAGGATCACTCACCTGGGCGATGTGGGATGTTACAGTGTGTTAGGATATGGCACAAGAGGTTTGGTCATCTTAATTTCAACAGTCTCAAATTATTACAGAGTCAATGGATGGTTTTGGGACTGCCTGAAATCCAAGAAAATGAAACTGTGTCAAAGTTGTGCACTGGGGAAGAATCACAAGGAACCATTTCCCAAAGAATCAATGTGGAGAGCAAAGGAACCACTTGAATTAATATACTCAGATGTGTGTGGTCCCATGCAAACATCAAGTCTAAGTGGAAATCGATACTTTATTACCTTCATAGATGATTATTCAAGAATGTGCTGGGTATATTTCTTGAGAAACAAATCAGAGGCCTTCTATGTGTTTAAGAAATTTAAAGCCATGGTTGAGCTTCAAAGTGGATACCATGTAAAGAAACTGAGAACAGATAGAGGATGAGAGTACAACTCAAATGATTTTGGAAAGTTTTGTGAAGATTTGGGGATAGAAAGACAGCTCACAATTGCATACTCTCCACGGCAAAATGGAGTAGCAGAAAGGAAAAACAGGACAATTGTGGAGATGGCAAAATGCATGATTCATGAGAAAGAACTTCCATACAATCTCTGGTGTGAAGCAGTAAACACATATGTGTATCTGCTAAACAGAAGTCCTACAAAGGCAATGAAGAACACTACACCTTTTGAGAAATTCAGTGGAAGAAAACCTGGGGTTAAACACTTGAAAGTGTTTGGTTCAGTATGTTATTCTCTTATTCCAGGGAATCTAAGGCACAAATTGGAAGAAACAAATGTCATGGGTGTTTTCATTGGATATGGTACTTGTGAAAAGGGGTATAGGGTACTAAATCCTTTAACTTAAAAGGTCTTGTTATCCAGAGATGTAATTTTTTATGAGAATGGTAGATAGGACTGGGAGAAACACAAAGTCAAGGAAGTTTGTATTCCTTTATCTGCAGTTGAATCTTCAGATTTTGATAAAATTGATGAGATGTTTGGATCTCATGAACAAGAAGGATCTGATGGGTCTCAAATTCAAGCTGGAAGTTCTCCAGTCACTGTCTTTGGTAAATCAAGTAGCTCACTGGTCTCACCTCAGTATGATAATACTCCACTGAGGTATAGGAATCTGACTGAGATCTATGAGAGATGCCATCTATGCATTGTTGAACCTGAGTCCTTTGATGAAGCTGCACAGGATGAAGCATGGAAAAATGCAATGAAGGATGAAATGAATATGATTGAGAAAAATCAGACATGGGAGTTGGTGAGAAGACCTTCAAATAAGCCTATGATTGGGGTAAAATGGGTGTAATACCCGCCCCCTAGTTATAAAAATATATGTTTGTAATTACCCCTAAATGTTTTAAATCTATCAATTTGGTCTCATTTTATCTACCCAATCTGAAAATGGATTCCTTTCTTTCTCACTCTGCCACGTGGCAGCACCCCAAGCAATTTCTCCTTCTTCTCTCTCTGTCCCCCCGTGAACTCTTCATTCTTTCTTCTTCTTTTTCGTTTTCTGTCATCCTGTCTCTCCCTCTCTGCTCTCACTTCTCTCTCTTCTCTGCACCGCAGCAAGCACACACACGCACCCATTGCACCTGCGCAAGGAAGACCCATCGTCATCATCTCGTCCTGCTCTATCTCTCTCTCTCTCCCTCTCGTTCCCGCGACCCCAGAAAACCGGAAAAGGGACTCCGGCGAGATTTTTCAATCTCCGGTTAGGTAAGCCCCTAATTATCTCTATTTCGTCCTTGAATCTTGCTGGAATGACTTTTAAATGAGATTATTTCTTGATTTTGGAGGTTTTTAGGACGAAACCACCACGGGTGTAGGCACACCCATCTCCGGTGACTTTCGAGAGAATTTCTGACCAAACCACGGCGAGTTGGCCGGCGTGCAAGGTATCAATCTCTTCGTCTCGCTGAGTACTACAACTTTCCTTTTTGTTTCATTCAATTTCGTTGAGTATTGAAGAAGTTATATCCATTTGAATCTTACCCAGTTTCCGGCGAGTCCGACGGCTTTCGAGGCGTTTTCCGGACAAACCACGGCGAGTTAGATGTCTTCTGAGGTATCATTCTCTTCGTCTCTTCAAGGGCTACAACTTTCGTTTTTGTCTCGCTTGATTTCGTTGAGTAGTGACAAAGTTATACCCGTTTAAAGTTGGGTGGTTTTCCGGCCGAATCTCCGGCCTTCTCATTCTCGGCAAAACCAGGCCCATCCGGCCTTTCCCTTTCCCTTCCCTCGGGCCTTAAGCCCATTAGACCCCAGCCCCTTTTCTTTTAATTTTGTTCTTGTTCTTTTAAAACCCAATAAGGGCTCGGGTCTTATTTAAAATGGCCTTGGGCCGGTTTTGGTTTAAGGGGCTTAAAGCCCTGCCCTTGTGAGGCCTTAAGGCCTTTGTGGTTTGTGTGTGTGTGTGTGTATTAGGTGTGTGTGTGTGTGTATTTAAGTGTGTGTGCGTGTGTGTATATGCATGCCTTGCATGCATGTGCATGCCGTGCATGTGTGTGTGAGTTTGTGGTGTGTATATGTTTGGGCTTAGGCCCAAACCCTATTTCTTTACCCTAAACCCTTTTAACCCAAAAACCTTAGAAAACCCAAAACCCAATATATCCTAATCCTATTTAACCTAAACCCTAATCTGGTTTTCAAGCCTAAAACCCGTTAGACCTAATTTGACCGTTGACCTCCGGTCAACGTTGACTTTAGGGTTGACTTTTCGGGTTTTCGTCCGGGACCCTTCTTAGGGTAATTCGACGTTCTGAATCCGTTTCCAACGTCTGTTTTCCCAAATTCAATTGCTATTATATAGTTTTATTAATTGGACCCTTTATGTGCTTAGGGGCAATATTGGTGACGTTTTCTTGTTCGTTAGTTTGCGTGGCGTTTCGACGGCGAAGTACTGTGAGTTGACCCTTTCTAAAATGCATGTTTTATAGTAGAAATGCATACATGAAAAGCATGATTTGATGATTACGTTTTATGAAACGTTTTGTGAGATAACATGCTTACTGAGGCTACTTTGAATTATTACTATTTTTCCTATAACCCGTGTTCTTATAGAATATCTGATGGATGACGATATGATATTTAGAACATGTTTTGAACACCTCTTTATAGTATAAATGATGGATGACTTTATACTATGAAGTTGTTTTTCAATATATATATGTTCAGTGGTTTTGTACTTACCTAGTGGTCCTTTCCACTACGGGACGTAGGGATAGATTCTGGTCCGTCCCGGGCGACGGTTTGGTGTTGGCATAGGGCCTGAAGGGTGTTTCCTCTGGCATTTAAGACCAGGGACGGGGAGCCGGCATGGGGCCTGAAGTGTATTTTCCTCTGACTGTCTGCTCAGAGACGGGGAGCCGGCATGGGGCCTGGGGGTTATCGGACAATTCACTAGTGATTATTATATATACAAGTTATGATTTGAGATACTGCACATCATGCTAGGTTTCGGAAAACCTATGTTCATCATTATATATTTGTTTTCATAAACCTGGGGGTTAGTATGTTGATAACTGTTTTATTATATATATATCAACTTGGTCCACTCATGTTTGTTTTGCGCCCCTTTCAGGATTTAGGATCGAGGCGTACAATCCCGGCATCCAGGCACTTCCGCATCGGCATCTTCGAGTCCTCTCGGTGTAGGACCCACTTCTGTGTTCATTCAATTTTTATATTAACTCTTTTAATATTCTAGATTAGATGTGTGCTCTGAACACGTTCCTGAAATGCATATTCTTTATTCTTTTATATTTATAAACCTTATCTATTCCTTGTTTTCAGCAATTGCACTCAATAAATGGCTTTCGTCACCCTCGGGTGTCGGCCAGCACGTGCCTATCCTGGTATTCGGGGAAATATCGGGATCGGGGCGTGTCAATGGGTGTATAAAACAAAGCTGAATTTGGATGGGACAATTCAAAAGAACAAGGCTAGACTTGTTGCAAAAGGCTATGCACAAAAACCCGGAATTGGTTTTAATGAGACTTTTGCACCTGTTGCAAGATTAGACACAGTTAGAACTCTAATTGCACTAGCAGCAAATAAAAAATGGAAGTTATTTCAACTAGATGTGAAATCAGCTTTTCTGAATGGTGTATTAGAAGATGAGGTATATGTTGAACAACCAGATGGGTTTGTGGTGCAAGGAGAGGAAGAAAAGGTTTACAGACTACATAAAGCTTTGTATGGTCTAAAACAGGCACCTAGGGCCTGGTATGGTGAAATAGACTCATACCTTATGCTTTGTGGGTTTAAGAAAAGCAACAGTGAGGCAACTCTGTACACCAAGTGCAAGGGAGACACAAAATTGATCATAGTATCCATCTATGTTGATGATATTATATATACTGGAAATTGTCAAGAGTTAATGGATGTTTTCAAAACTGAGATGATGCATAAGTATGAGATGACATATCTTGGTCTTTTACACCATTTTCTTGGTATGAGAGTGATACAAACTGAGGAGTGTATTTTCATTCATCAGAGAAACTATGCTTTATCTCTACTGAAGAAATTTGGACCCCAGAATTGCAAATCTGTGAGTACTCCTTTGGTTCCAAGTGATAAACTGAGAAAAGAAGATGGAAATGGAGCTGCAGATGAAGCTCAGTATAGACAGATTGTAGGTAGTTTGTTGTATCTCACAATAACTAGACCTGATATAATGTATGCTGCCTGTCTATTATCTCGGTTTATGCATTGTCCCACTAACAAGCACTATGGAACAGCAAAGAGAGTATTGAGATATGTTCAAGGAACTCTTGATTTTGGTTTGGAATACAAGAAAGGTGAAGGAACACTCTTAATGGGATACTGTGACAGTGATTGGAGTGGCTCAGAGGATGATATGAAAAGTACATCCGGGTATGCTTTTACTTTTGGCAATGAGATTTTCTCTTGGTCTTCAGTCAAGCAACAATGTGTTGCATTATCCACAGCCGAAGCAGAGTATATCAGTGCTTCTGAAGCAACAGCACAGGCTACTTGGTTGAGATTTGTTCTAGAGGATTTTGGTGAAATGCAAACAGTTGCAACACCAATGAATTGTGACAATACATGTAAGATCTCACATCGCCCAGATGAGTGGTCCTTATATGTATATTCACATCCCTACCTAGCACGAGGCCTTTTGGGAGCTCACTAGCTTCGGGTTCCGTTAGAACTCTGAAGTTAAACGAGAAGGTGACTAGAGCACTCCCATGATGGGTGACCCAATGGGAAGTTGCTCGTGAGTTCCCAGAAACAAAACCGTGAGGGAATGGTAAGCCCAAAACGGATAATATCGTGCTATGGTGGTGGAACGGGCCCGAGATATGGTGGACCCGGGTCGGGATGTGACAAATTGGTATCAGAGCCTAACCCTGGCCGTGGTGTGCCGATGAGGTCGTCGGGCCCCTTAAGGGAGGTAGATTGTAAGATCTCACATCGCCCAGAGGAGTGATCCTTATATGTATATTCACATCCCTACCTAGCACGATGCCTTTTGGGAGCTCACTGGCTTCGGGTTCCGTTGGAACTCCGAAGTTAAGCGAGAAGGTGACTAGAGCACTCCCATGATGGGTGACCCAATGGGAAGTTGCTCGTGAGTTCCCATAAACAAAACCGTGAGGGAATGGTAAGCCCAAAACAGACAATATCGTGCTACGGTGGTGAAACGGGCTCGGGATGTGGTGGACCCAGGTCGGGATGTCACAATACATCAGCCATAGCCATCACTAAGAATCATATCTTTCATCAGAAGACCAAGCATATAAACAGAAGATATCACTTCATAAAGGAAGCATTGCAGCAAGGAGTAATTGATTTGATTCACTGTCCTACTAAGGAGCAAATAGCATATATCTTTACAAAAGCATTGACAAGAGAGCAGTTCACTTACTTGAGAGATCTTCTTGGAGTGAAATCAGTTCACAACTTAAAGGGGAGTGTTAGTATGTAAGTTGTTGAGCTGATTAGAAAACATTACAAGGTTGTTATGTGTGTTATGTCTCAGCTCGTAGGCTGAGCTGTTGTGTAAAAATGTGATGTGTTGATTAAGTCTCATAGGGCTTATCAATTGACAAGTGTCTTGATCTTAAGATAGGTTGTAATGGTTGGTTGAGATTGAATTGAGGTTATGTATCTCTCTCTCATCTCCATCAGTTAAGTGTCTTTTCGAGCTCATATGCTCTATATGGAATACAATGATAGAAGTTCAATAGTTATGATGTGTGTGTGTTCTTCCTCCGAATTCATCTTCTAAATCTTTTCAAATATCTCTCTCAAATATTGTTCGACTTATTGTGTAGTTGTGTTGCTTTAATTCTAACAGATAATGATAATGAATATTAACGTAATAGGGCTACACGTCTTTTTGGTCGACACAAAATAATATATACATATTTAAATGTTAAAATAAAATACTTTCACCTTCTTCTCCTACTTCTCTCCTTCTTTCCCGTTTTCACTCACATGCATGCATAGCATAGGATTGCATACGTAAGAAGAACAAGTTGATAAGGTATGAAGAATGACAAGTTGCTAAAGTGGGGTGTGAAGCAAAACAACGGCAGCCGTTCCTGTTGGAAGCCAGCAAATTGTATTGGAAAAACTACTCAACTTGCAGCTGATCGTATTTGAATTTTGTTTAAAAGTATAATATTTTATATGCAGTTAACATCATCTCCCTTTCTATGATCCTATCCTTTAAGGCTATAAATTACTTCTTCATACCGGAACTGAAACTTGCCAATTCAAAACTCATACGAAATGGGAATTTTGGTTACGAAATTCATCTTATCATACTCACTTTTCATTGCAATTTTGAGCTTTTCTTTAGGGTTGGGGTTGCAGCAGGGAGGGAATGAGACTGATAGGTTGGCACTGCTAGCCTTCAAAGCTCAGATAAACCAAGATCCTCATCAAGTCATGAGCTCCTGGAATGAATCCACTCACTTCTGCCAATGGCACGGTGTCACCTGTGGTCGGCGACATAGTCAGAGGGTCACTACGCTGGACCTGCGATCCCAAAATTTGGGGGGTTCCATCTCTCCACACATAGGTAATTTAACCTTCCTTAGAAAGCTATTTCTCCAAAACAATAGCTTTGTTCATGAAATCCCTCCAGAGATCGGGCGTTTGCGTAGATTACAGTTTTTACTTCTTTTGGATAACTCGCTCAGTGGCTCTATTCCTGCCAACATTTCCAATTGCTTCAACCTCATCTCTCTCTATTTGGGTGGCAACAATCTGGTGGGTAAAATTCCTCCACAACTTGGCTCCTTATCGCAACTTTACGCATTTGCTTTAGACCGAAATAATTTAATAGGAGAGATCCCTTCTTCCCTGGGAAACCTTACAGCTCTCGATAGAATTTCTTTTCTCTATAATAACTTGGTAGGAAACATCCCTACTTCTCTAGGCCAATTGAAGCAATTGACATTTTTCTCAGCTGCTGCAAATAGGTTTTCTGGTCTCTTTCCTCCTTCCATCTATAACATCTCTGGTCTCCAAACTTTTGATGTAACGCAAAACCAACTTCAAGGAAGCATTCCCTCAAACTTTGACAAAACTCTTCCGAATCTCTTACACTTTAGCATCGGCGCCAACCAGTTCACTGGATCCATTCCTCTCTCGATATCCAATGCTACAAGTCTAGTGGGTTTCGAAGTTGCAGATAACAGACTGACCGGAGGGGTGCCAAATCTTCAAAAGCTTCACAACCTCCAAAAATTCAGCATTTTCATCAACCAACTTGGAAGCAATGAACCGGGTGACTTGAGGTTTGTGTCAGACTTAACTAATGCCACAGAACTGATATGGTGCATTTTCAGTGATAACAATTTTGGAGGGACGTTGCCCGCTTCAATATCCAATCTATCAAAACTCGAAATACTTCAGGTCGGTGGAAACAAACTACATGGAAGCATCCCAGCTGGGATTGGGAATCTGGTTAACTTGCAAACATTAATTTTGGGGATAAACTCCTTCACAGGTAGCATCCCCATTCAAATTGGGAAGCTTACAAAGCTTGGGGTATTGTATGGTCAAGACAATGAACTAACAGGGAGCATTCCTTTGTCTTTAGGAAATTTAACCAAGTTAACTGAACTCACATTGCAACGAAATAAACTTCGGGGAGGCATCCCTTTGAGCTTAGGGGAGTGCCACGGGCTTCTAGAATTAGATCTTTCTCAAAATAACCTTGATGGTGCAATACCTCTACAACTCCTAAATGGCCTCACATCCTTATCAAGATCTTTGAACTTGTCAAGAAACCAATTAACTGGTTCTCTTCCGATGGATGTTGGAAAGTTTAGCAGTTTAGGTAAACTAGACTTTTCTGATAACAGGTTATCAGGAAACCTTCCAAGTAGCCTTGGTAGTTGTGTGAGTTTAGAAGTCCTGCACTTTCAAGGTAACTTCTTCAATGGGACCATTCCATCATCTATGAGTTCACTAGGAGGGATTCAAGATTTGGACCTTTCTCGCAATAATTTGTCAGGTGAAATTCCACAGTTTTTAGAGGGCCTTCGCGGCTTGAAGAATTTGAATCTATCTTTCAATGAGTTTCGGGGAGCAGTACCAGTTGATGGAGTTTTCAAAAATGCAACTGCAACTTCGGTTGTTGGAAACAGTAGGCTTTGCGGCGGTATTGAGGATCTCCGGCTTTCCAAATGCAGCTCTAAAGAGACCAAGGGAAGAGGTTTGTCTCGTCGATTCAAATTAACTATCTGTATAGTATGTGGGTTTCTCGGAATAGCTATGGTCCTGTCATTATTATTTCTTCGTTCGTTAAGAAAGAAAAGAAAATCAACTGCACAGAGTACTTTGGCTAACTCTGTTTTGCAAGTGTCATACAATACTCTCTTAAAGGCTACCAATGGGTTCTCTTCAACTAATTTGATTGGTGTGGGAAGCTTTGGGTCTGTGTACAAAGGAGTTCTTGACAATGATAGAGCTCAACTTGTTGCTGTGAAGGTTTTTAACCTGTTACGTCGAGGAGCTTCAAAGAGTTTCTTAGCCGAATGTGAGGCAATGAGAAACATCAGGCATCGAAATCTTATCAAAATTATAACTGCATGTTCAAGTGTTGACTTTCACGGAAATGATTTCAAGGCTCTAGTTTATGAATTCATGGGCAATGGGAGCTTGGAGGAGTGGATTCATCCAACCGATGGACCAGAAGAGGTAACTGATGCATCCAAGAAATTGAGTCTTCTTCAGAGGCTAGACATCGCCATTGATGTTTCTCATGCAATAGACTATCTTCATAATCATTGTGAACCACTAATAGTTCATTGTGATCTCAAGCCGAGCAATGTTCTTTTGGACAACGAGTTGCTTGGGCATGTTTCTGACTTTGGACTTGCAAGATTCCTCTCAAAACTAGCCAACAACGTCTCTACAAATGATCAAACAAGTTCCATGGGATTGAGAGGATCAATGGGTTATGTTGCTCCAGGTATTTCACTATATGCTCCATTTATTGTATTTTTTTCCTTCTTTTATTTTGCAATATTTGTGACAATATGTTTTGATGTTTGAAACGTATGTAGAGTATGGTATGGGAAGTGAGGTTTCAACAAATGGGGATGTCTACAGCTTTGGCATTCTCTTGTTAGAGATGTTTACAGGGAAGAGACCCACTGACCGCATGTTTAGTGACGGCTTGAACCTTCATAATTTTGTGAAGGCGAATTTTGGTGGACGAGTTACAGAAGTTGCAGATTCGATACTTGTTCAAGAAGGTATCACTACCAATACCACCCCCAACCAATGCAGCGCAAGATCTGAAAAAGTGGAGGAGTGCTTAAGTTTGATCCTTGGAATTGGAGTCTCTTGTTCTGCTGAATCCCCAAGAGACCGAAAAGAGATAAGTGATGTTGTAAACTTGTTGCAATCTATCAGGGCTATCCTTCTTGGGTAGAAATTTCTTCTTAACTTTTGTGTTTACTTCAAAGCCCTTCTTTTATTTTTAACCTTCTTTTTTAATTATGTACCTCCCTTGAAGTGTTATCGCTGCTATAAATAAAAGGTGATGAAGGGCAAGTAAACATTCACCAGTGAGTTTGCATATAATTCTCCGATCTCAAATCATTTAAAATTTTATTTGATCTACTAAATCATATGAGAGAGGGCGAGCCTTGACGCAATAGAAATGTTGCTTCTTTGTGACCAAAAGATCACAGGTTCGAGTTGTGAAAATAACTTTTTTTTGCAAAACAAAGATAAGACTACATACTATATATGTTCTTCCCGACCTTCGCAAAATGAGAAGCTTTATCATAAATTTGGGAACTGGATCATATGAGAGCCGCCAGAAACCAAGTTGATGAACCCGGCTTCACCTTGTGTTAGTTTGGACCGCGTTTCAATTGCATGAAAACGACGTTATGAATGGCTGCCAAAGATGCTTTTTCCTTGTCGGTCGTAACCTTTGTAAATTATTGGAATTTTGTCCAAATGCAATTAAAAGCTTTTTTGTATGATATATCTCACCTTGGCACAATTGGGTAGTCTTCTCACTATCTTTCTTCCATGGCAGAAAATGTGCTGTGTCTAGCAAAAAAGTAGAACCATGAGCTGGGGACCTTGACCTACCAGACATCCTCAATTTGATAAACTGATAAGCTTCCTGTCACCATCTCCCAAATCACAAATAAGTCCATAAGTATTCTGGTCTTTCTTTCCCTTCCATTCCTTAATTTCTCATTATCGAAAAGTTTCATATTATCGAAATTTATATCATATGAACATTATTTGAAGCCTTCGATAAACATAAGGGTTTGTATGGCACGCAATTCTCTTAATATATACCTCTACTTAATTAAAGAAACCCAAAAACAAACTGCTGGTCTAGTACATTAAAGACTTTGTGGTTTTTTGTATATATAAAAAGAAAAAGGCTCCTAAGCTTTTTTGTTTAAGATTTTTATTTATTTATAATTATGAGCACCAATTGTGATTTGCTACGCACCTATCAGAAGTGAGTGTACCCTACTAACTCAAGGGTTCAAGGGGTGCTTTAATATAACCTTAATATTGAGATGATAATAAATCTCTTGCCCCCTTTATTTAATTTAGTGTTTGAGCTCTCCCAAAACATTTTTACTAAAAGTCTTTAATACATGTCAAAATTTGTCTACATTTCAAAACTTCCTTGTATTTTAGCAAACGAAAATTTGCACCATCTAATAAAAATTGATTCATAAATTTATTTATACAATACAAGACCAATTTCTCAACATTTGTAGAGATACAGATATTCACCCAAAAAAAAAAAGAGACATGGTACAGTTCAAATGTAGCAACTTATACAATATATACTGCTAGCATCTAATTCTTTAAAAATTTATCTAAGTACAGTAAACTAGTTGATAGTTTAACCATGAACTGAGGCGTATCTGTTGATCAGAGCCAAGGCATTGCTAGTCAATTGTCCAATATTCACAACTCTGCCCCTCACAACAGTCTTCAATTTACCATTCATCCCATTTCCACCAAACCCATCGGCGCATGTTGTCTCATCCGTCAAAGCGGCACTAACCCAAGTTTGCACATCACTTATCATGAGCTGAAAATCCGAGCTCCTAAAGTTGCCCATCTCAGCTATGGACCTTTGAATGACATCGACCGAATCACTTAACTCTTCGATGCAGTCCCTCATGGCTCCAACTTCTCTAGGCTTCATGCCATGACTTTGGGAGAGCTTTGACATCATGGTAGAGGTTGATTTGGCGGATGCAAGGGTCACGGTGAGGGCTGTGCTGGCCATAAGTTTAGGGCTTGTTTGGATTTCACTTGAATGTCTTGAAAGAGAAGTAAGGCAAAGCTTTGGGTAGGTTGTTGCACTGCAAGATGTTTTCATGAATTCATTGTTGGTTTTTTGTGCAAGGTCTCTAGCTGCTGAGGTTGAAGAGAATATGTAGCAACTAATAAGAAGTGCTACGAGAAAAGATGTGACAAAATGGCTAGAAGATGAGAATGCCATCTCTTTTGTGTCTTTGATTTTGGAGGCAGTGGAGTAGCAGTGTAGAGAGTGTGAAGAAAGTAGGAAGGGAATGACACTAATTTATAGAACCAATTCTAAAAAGCACATGGAAAAGTCTTTTTTCGGTCCCAAATTAAAGCTGGAGGCTGGTACATCTGTTTCCTAAACATAATATCGAGTTGCCAGTTGGTTTTGTTGGTTTCTCATCAACTTGCTGCAATTGGTTCATTGGCGTCTAAACTCTAAAGCAATGTGAAACCAAAGAGCCATACTCGAACTTGTCTAAATTATTGTAAATCAATCGATCCCAACTTGATCGGTGAGTGAAGGCATTCAACTTGTGCGTAATTTGCATGCGTCTTCCCGCAACTTGAGATTTTCAGTCGACATGTATACAAATAACTCTCTCCTTAAATGTAGCACTTGCGAAAGAGATTTAATGCATGGAAGGGTACATACTCGACATGGATTTTTCATAGATATATGGATAATGTTAGGGAGACTACAATTGAGTTATTACTTAAATGTTGATAACGTACTTATTCTTTATTAGTGACACATTACATAATTTATAAATATAGTCTAAAAAAATGATATACCTAACATTACTCTAGATATATATCAAAATATCACAACTATCAATGGATAGATATCAAAATTAATCATGTGGGATGGTTGAGGGCAATATACATATCAAAGTGGAGATAGGAGTGGTAGGAGTAAATGGAGACAAAAAAGGAACCGGTGCATTTGATTCTTTTTTAGAGAAATGTTAAGGAGACTCCCTCTAAAGTGGAATTCTTAATGGACTCTTTGTTATCTCACAGTTTAATGTCAATTCATGTGTCAACATTATAAAATATTGCACCAAACATTATCGTTGAGTAGACTCTTGTACCCTTAATCTAACTTAATAAAAGATGCAGCCTCTTATTCCAAAACAAATTTAGATTATGCAAAGTCCATCAAAAATTAATCATGCAATAAATAAAAGGTTATGAATGGCAAGTAAATATTCACCAATGAGATTGCATATAATTCTCTAATCTCAAATCATTAAAATTGATCAACTGAATCATATGAGAGCCTCCAGAAACCAAGTTGATGAACCCGACTTCACCTTGTGTTAGTTTGTACCACATTTATATTTCATGAATAACGTTATAAATGGCTGCCAAAGCTGCCTTTTCCTTGTCGGTCCTAACCCTTGTAATTATTGGAATTTTCTGTCGACTACAGTTGACTGACAGCGCATCAATGGCGGCTCATCATAATTGTTAAGAAGGATTGGAATCCAATCATTGTAATAAGTTGAAGAGTTAATTCAAGTTGGTTGAAAAAGCTTGTGAGCTAAGTAATGTGCTCAACTATATAAAACATTGCAAAACAGATTGAACAATTCATTCAGAAAGAGCAATACAAAAGTTATAATCATTATCCCTCTCCATTCTTCTCCTCTCTGTAAAGCTTCATTCCTCTGCTTGTTCGTGTTCGATCTTTCTCATTTTCTCATCACAATTGGCTGTTCTTGTTGCCTATCTTTTTACCATGACAGAAAATGTGCTATGTCTAGCAAAAAAGTACAACCAAGAGCTGGGGACCTTGACCTACAAGCAGCCCGTCACCATCTCATAAAATTAAACAAGCAAAATCACAAATAAGTCCATAAAGTTTTCTGGTCTTTCTTTCCCTTCCACTCCTTGGTTTCTCATTATCGGAAAGTTTTTTATTTATCCGAAATTCTATTATCTGAACATTTTGTTGAAACGTTAGATCAACATAAGGGTTTGTAGGCAAGCAATTCTCTTAATCTATACAAGTACTTAATTAAAGAAAGTGAGAAACTATCTGTTGGTTTAATACATTAAAGAATTTGTCAAATCCTAGGTGGAAATGCCATTGTACAATGCATATTTTGTTGGGGAAAAACTTAGCGTACACAACTCTAACACGAGTGTTTGAGAGACAAAAAAGTAAACAAATTACTTGTATTACACTCACAAAATATTACAACACTCAAAACACTCAAAGACACAACTTTAGAAGCAATGACACTCACTCACTTTTTAGAGACAAACTCTAGATCACTCACACTCCTCACAAGACTACTCTTACTTCTCACTCTCACTTGGTTGATTACTACTTCTTTACAAGCTTACTTGATTGTTGGTTGTTTGATTGCTTACTTACATTACAACACACATACATACATATTTATAGTGAGGTTTGCCGACTAACTAAGTCGGTTAACATGGCTTAAATTCATCCTAGACACAAACTTAGTTATTCTAGATTATTCCAGCCTATTAAGTCGGTGAACTTGCTTTTCCACCCAAACACTAATCGCTGCATTTTGGCTAGAGTTTTCTAGCATATTCTTAATATGCATGCACCTTTTATACATGCATCACCATCCAAACAACTTGCTAGAATTATCTAGCATTTCCTAGCATGCATCGGCCACCTTCAATATTACTTGCTAGAATCTTCTAGCACAATCCCATGCATGTTTGAACTAGAACAATCTAGTTCCTTTATAGCGACTGATCTTAATGGGCTGGTGTTGATCTTTAACATATTTGACATAAACAAAATTAGTGTACGAGCTCTCCCAAAACATTTTACTAAAAGTCTTTAGTACATGTTCAAATTTGTCTACTTTTCAAAACTTCTTTGTATTTTAGCATATGCAAATTTGCACCATCTAATAAAAATTGAATCCATAAATTTATTTATACAATACAAGACCAATTTCTCTACACTTGTAGAGATACGTATATTCACTCAAATAAAAAATAAGTAACAGTCACACGTACAAACCGAATGTAGCAACTTATCTTATCATACAATATATACTGCTGACATCTACTTCTTTAAAAAATAATCCAAGTACAGTAGACTAGTTGACTGGTTTAACCATGAACTGAGGCGTATCTGTTGATCAAAGCCAAGGCATTGCTAGTCAATTGTGCAATATTCACAACTCTGCCCCTCACAACAGTCTTCAAATTACCGTTCATCCCATTTCCACCAAACCCATCAGAGCATGTTGTCTCATCCGTCAAAGCAGCACTAACCCAAGTTTGCACATCACTTATCATGAGCTGAAAATCCGAGCTCCTAAAGTTGCCCATCTCAGCTATGGACCTCTGAATTGCATCGACCGAATCACTTAACTCTTCGATGCAGTCCCTCATGGCTCCGACTTCTCTAGTCTTCATGCCATGACTTTGGGAGAGCTTTGACATCATGGTAGAGGTTGATTTGGCGGAGGCAAGCGTCACCGTGAGGGCTGTGCTGGCCATAAGTTTAGGGCTTGTTTGGATTGCACTTGCATGGCTTGAAAGAGAAGTAAGGCAAAGCTTTGGGTAGGTTGTTGCACTGCAAGATGTTTTCACGAATTCATTGTTGGTTTTTTGTGCAAGGTCTCTAGCCGCTGAGGTTGAAGAGAATATGTAGCAACTAATAAAAAGTGCTACGAGAAAAGATGTGACAAAATGGCTAGAAGATGAGGATGCCATTTTTTTGTGTCTTTGAATTTTGGAGGCAGTGGAGTAGTAGTGAAGAGAGTGTGAAGAGTGTAGGAAGGGAATGACACTAATTTATCGAACCAATTCTAAGAGGCACATGGATAAGTTCTTTTTTTTGGGGCCCAAAAGCTGGAGATACATCTGTTTTTTAAACATAATATCGAGTTGCAAGTTGGTTTTGTTGGTTTCTCATCAACTTGCTGCACCTTGGTCAGTTGGGGTCTAAATGTTAAGCAATATGCAGAAGGAGAAACAGAGAGATCACAGAGGACAAAGAAGAAGGAATCAGAGAGAATTTAGAGAGGAAGAAAGAAAGAATTGCACTGATATTTTCTTGATTAATTCAATGATTACAATGGTATGCTTACTATATAGATGAGTGCTAGGCTAACCACCTTAACCGACTCACTCCCTTACCAACAATCCTAACTAATTATTCTAACAATCACATTCCTAACTACCTTATATACTCTAACACTAAACTCTAAAGGAACGTGAAACCAAAAGAGCCTTACTCGAACTTATCAAAATTATTGTAATCAGTTGATCCCAACCAATTTGATCAGTGAGTGAAGACATTCAACTTGTCCATAATTTGCATCTGTCTTCCCGCAACTTGAGACTTTCAGTCGACATGTATACAAATAAATGTCGCTCCTTAAACGTAGCACTTGCGATCAGGATTTAATGCATGGAAGGGTCCGGACTCCACAGGGATATCGAAAGGAAGATTTTTCTTAGATATATAGGTAATGTTAGGGAGACTTTAAACCATATTGTGTATAAGTCATATGGCGTGGTTGTTGATAATTAAATTATTATTTAAGTGATGATTAACGTATTTATTTTTTATTAGTAACACATCACATAATTTACAAATATAGTCTAATAAAATTGATATACTTAACATTACTCTGGATATATATCAAAATATCACAACTATCAATCCATAGATATCAAAATTAATCATGTGGGATGGTTGAGGGCAATATACATATCAAAGTGGAGATAGGAGTGCAACCAAAACAAAAAGGTGGAGGTAGGAGTAAATGGGGACAAAAAAGAACTGGTGCATTTGATTCTTTTTTTTTAGAGAAATGCTAAGGGGATTCTCTCAAACGCGGAACTCTCTATAGACTCTCTATCATTTTACAGTTTAACATCAATTTTCGTGCTAACATTATAAAATATTGTGTCAAAAACATGAGGTAAAAGAGAATCTATGAAGATATCGCTCTGCCCAAAAGATTCATCTTTGAATAGACTCGTGTGCCCTATATCTAACTTAATAAAAGGTGCAGTCTCTTATTCCAATACAAGTTTAGATTATGCAAAGTCCAGAAAAAAATAATCATGCAATAAATAAAAGGTTATGAATGGCAAGTAAAATATTCACTAATGAGATTGCATATAATTCTCCAATCATTTAAAATTTTAATTGATCAACTGAATCATATGAGAGCCGCCAGAAACCAAGTTGATGAACCCGACTTGACCTTGTGCTAGTTTGGGCCCAATTTGGCTTCCAGAGCTACCCTTTCCTTGTCAGTTGTCAGTCCTAATCTTTGTAAATTATTAGAATTTTATGATGACTATAGTTAGACTGACAGCTCATCAATGCCACAAAATTGTTAAGAAGGATTGGATGATGTAATAAGTTGAATAGTTAGTTAGGAGAAATTTTTAGTTGGGACGGAAACACGGGTGGTACATCTCGTGTTTTTATGTAAGTGGTGAGAAATTTTATTTTTTAAGTTATTAACTTTTTAACACACATATCCCACCATTTATATAGCGATATGTGGTGTACCATCCCGTGTGACGGTCACACTGAAAAATCTCTTGTTAGTTAGAGTTGGTTGAGAAAGCTTGTGAGCCAAGTAATGTGCTCAACTATATAGAACACTGTAAAACTATGGTGAAGAGAGTGTGAAGAGAGTGTGAAGAGAATGACACTAATTTATAGAACCAATTCTAAAAGGCACATGGAAAAGTCTTTTTTGGGCCCAAAAGCTAGAGATACATCTATTATTTAACATAATATCGAGGTACAAGTTGGTTTTGTTGGTTTCTCATCAACTTGCTGCAATTTGGTCAATTGGGGTCTAAACTCTAACGCAATGTGATCAAAAGAGCCTCACTCGAACTTATGTAAATCATTGTAATCAATCGATCCCAACATGCTTGGTGAGTGAAGGCATTCAACATGTGCGTAGTTTGTATCTGTCTTCCCGCAACTTGAGATTTTGAGTCGACGTGTATAAAAATAAATCTCTCTCCTTAAACGTAGTGCTTCTGAAAGGGATTTAATGCATGGAAGAGTCCAAACTCCACATGGATATAATACGCAGCTGTTATATGGATAATGTTGACGAGACCATCCATTTAAATAATGTAAACTATTTAACGTGGTTGTTAATGATTTGATTATTACTTAAGTATTGATTAACGTGTTTATTTTTTATTTGTATCATATGGTTTACAAATGTGTCTAAGAAATGGTTAACCTAACATTACTCTGAATACATATTAAAAGGATAATGCTAGGGATAACAAATTTGCAAACTAAATAATATGTCACCAATAAGAAATAAGCATGTTAATCAACACTTGAGTAATAATCAAATCGTCCACATCATCCAGATCTAGCATTACCCATATCCAAAGAGTAATGATAGGGAGAATAATTTGTAGACAAAATTTACAAACTAAATTTTGTCTACAAATTTAGTCTCCCTAACATTACTCATAACAAAATATCATAACTTTCAATCGATACATATCAAAATTAATCATGCGGGAGGGATACTAGATAAACAAACAATAAAGCTAAAATAAGGACATCTTTGAAACTAGCCATGGTTAGTACAAACTAATTAAAAAAGATTTCAGATTGGATTCAAGTAAATATATAACAAAGAAAATATATATTCATAATTAATGAGTTTATACTTAGATGTGGCTCGCCTTGATTTAATATTGTAGCTTTGTTGTGACTTTGTAAATGTATAGTAAAAAATGGACTGGTTGGTGGCTTCGCTACAACAATCTACCTTTTAAAGGCAGGAAAGACTCATAGACGTTTTTCAGCTTATCCTGACACCATCGTGTGATTTAGAAATCAAACTTAAAAAATGTCCCGTAGAATATGAGTCTGTAATAACCATGGTCTAAAATATCTATAATATCCCGATATTTCCATCGAAATTTCCGTGTATTTGGACTACCGATATTTTTTTGGAGTACCGATATTTCCGATATCATCGATATTTTAGACCTTGCTAAGTCACTCATGTATCTTACCATGCAATGTATAAAGTGTAAAATATTGTACTAATTCATTATATATAAATGATTATGGTGTGTTTAAACTTCTTTCATTAATTACTACATATTTTCTACACTCACAATGTTTGCCAGCTCGCTATATAATCAACTTAAATCAGTTATATCTATCATGCAATGCATTTCCTTCCAATTTTTTGTGATAAACTAATAGATAATTGACTAAATAAACATCATGCAAAGTTTCAATAAAAATTTCCAAGTTTTTCTTACAATTTCCGTGGTTTTTATTCAATTTTTATCAATATCGATAATATCCCGATATTTCCATCGAAATTTTCATGTTTTTGGACTACCGATATTTCCGATATCATCGATATTTAATACATTGGTAATAACTAACTTAATAAAAGGTGCAGCCGCTTATTTCAATACAAATTTAGATTATGCAAAAGTCCAAAAACATGCAACGAACGAAATAAAGAAAATAGAGGTAATTAATTTATCTTCTTATTTGTGGCCCAAATAAAGAAAATAGATGTAATTAATTTAGGGATCTTCTTAATTGTGGCCCAAGTTCACTCAAAAACTATAGAAGTGACTCCAACTTCTAATCACCTGCATATAAAAAACAGCCTGATACCAGAGAAGGAGATTCGATTAGGCTTTAACAAAACTCAAGTAATAGAAAAGCAAAAAGAAGGTATATCATTATAAATATAAAAAAAGGACTTAAAATATAAATTAATTGTCTGAATAAGAAACCCGGACTTATATAAGTACAGTTGTTACTTGGAATAGAGGCCAAATAATTGGAATGGAAACACAAACACATGAATTGTGGAACTGGAATCTTAATGGTATGTTAATACTAATTCACTCGAAAATTATGATGCTGCAAAGTGGGAATATTAATTTAATTATTTTTTGCCCTCTTTCAAAAATGTCGAAGAAGCAACAATCACCGGAAATTTTCTGAAGACCATATTTTTCCAAGGCAGAAAGCTAAAATCATGAAAAAGAAGAGGTAAACATGATATTTACAAAGTTGTCAGGGTCCAGGGACCTGACCTCTATGTCAAGAACTCTCTGTTTAATTATTTTATTGCACAGGCTGCGGGTGGGGTTTTGTGCTTTAATTTATTTTCCTTTATGTTTATTTTTGGCTGCATAAACTTCTTGTCTTTTGTTTTTGTAACGATTAAGGGAATTGAACCATTACCCTAATCCTAATTAGAAAATTTATAATTAATGATGGTCATTACATTAATGGGAAAAAAAAACACAAATCCTTGCTTAATTTCTTTCATAAATCATGTGAGGATAATACTTGCATCCTCTTTGGGGATGAGCTCGTTCCTTCACTTGTAATAATGTATATTCAACGTGAAACTTCATAATCAAAATCGATCAATCTCTCAATCTTCATTTGAAGATCATCCTTACAAAACATCATTCGAATCGATGATCGTTTAGTCATTCAAATATATCAAATTAATAAATCAATGTGTAGATACCAAGTACCACATTTATGATGAAATGTTGATTTTTTAGAGATAATCTTTGAATGAAGATTAAAAGACTAAACAATTACTGATTTGAATGATTTTTTGTAAAAATAATTTTCAAATGAAGATTAAGAGACTGGCCGATTTCGTTATGAAATTTTTACGTTGCAATGTTATTTACAAGTAAGACAATGAGAAATTAACATTAACTATCGATTGAGAAGTTAACATTCCAAGAGGGATGCACACATTATCCTCATGTGATTGAGAAGTTAGCATTAACAGGTAGACTTGATCAGTTGCTTTGCACATTGATCGAGGTGAATGCTCCATATCCAGTCTTAATTGATCAGTTGCTTACGTAAATGACCACATCCACAGGTCCTCCACATCAACCGCCCAGGAACATCGCCGGTCGTCCAGCAGAGTTTCGCGCTACTCTACCATGCATTGCATTGCATTGCATGCAGTATGCAGACAGACCCCATTTGTCATGCGCGCACGTTCGTCTTTTAGGATTTTGACTCTGCGTTGGTAGGGTAGGCATCACATATCGTAGGATCCACATGTGATTGGGTAGGGTGGGCATCACATATCGTAGGGTCCACATAGCAACCTTCAACCTCACGCGAGCAGCGGCAAATCCACCCTCATTTGGTTTAGAAGATTGATGAAGAGTCGGCCGCCTATAAAGTTGGAAACAGAATCGTCCTCCCGAAGGATTGACTTTTCATTGTGATGAGAATACGAAGTGGTACACCACATGTAACTATACAAATAATGAGATATGTATATTAAAAAATTAATAACTTAAAAAATAAAAATTTCCACTAGTTACATAAAAACACGCGGTATATCACCCGTGTTCCGGTCACAATAAAACATTTCTCATCCCAAAGAAAAGGCTGTTTAATTATATACCTTTTAATAAAAATTCATTTTCCCCCTCAACTTTTCTAAATAAAAAATTCCCGCACAACATTTTCTCACTTTTTTTTTCTTAGCTAAAGTGTCAAGTTCATAGTCATTTCGTTGGGTTGTTGATTGGCATGGTTTGACATGATTTACGTGTTACCAATTCTCGCAGAACACTAACATAAGGCTTTTGTTACGTGTTATTAATTTGAGTTTTTAAAAGGACTAAACACGCTTATAAATTACAAAAATATCTCTAATCATGACTGAAATAAAATGTTTCTGAATTCAAAGAGATACTTGAAGTAATTCTATTATTTTCAGTCATGTGTTTTTCATTATATTAGCTCTTTCATATTTCTATTATTTTAATGGGTCTACTGCAGGATCTAAAATTTACCCTCAAGCTACCGAATGAACATGTACCCTAATTTGGATTTATAAAAAGGAAAACTAATGAAAAGTGCTTCAAAACTTTGAGTTGTAACCAAAAACCACCCACTAACTTTATTTAATCATAAGGACAAGAGAAAGAAAAAAAGATAAAAAAACATACCTAACAAAAGCGCGTGCAAGCCTTGCACCTCTGTCAATACGTGATCCACCACTTACAGAGAAGAACAATATGAGGAAGGATTTTTTCAAACCATCAGCAGTCTTTTTCCAATCAAGGGTTCATCTCTCTTCAAATCTCTTAGAATTCAACTATGTTTCAATCTCCAATTTCCGAACATCCAAACGGACCTCAAAGTCCTATTGATTCAAGCAAATGAAGTTAAAGATGAACAAAGCTTGCAATTTCCATACACCTATGTCAATACGTGATTCACCACCGTGACGACGATGATGATGATCTTCCTGCTCATCAGACTGATCTGAAGAGATGGACCCCATCATTCGCATCCCCATATTGTAGTTAAGACATTATCTTCACCATTCGCATTGAAATTGTAGGTATCAGGCCTAAGGTTGTTTTCTTCCATTACCTTGAAAATCTCCATTGCCTCATCAAGCACACCCTCCAAACACAACACTCTAATCCGAGATGAATATGTAGAAGAATTTGGAGTGAAACCGTGCTTGGTCATTTCGTACAATATTATCTGAAACGCTAGGAACGTGTTTCCTTCGCGACACAAGCTTAAGATTACGTTTTTGTAGAACTCGTAACTGGAGCACTTTTGTTTATTACAGATACAGAGGCTTTGAATGATAGAGACTGCCTCTGGCACCAAACCTTTCTCACGTAGTAGAATTCCTAAGCAGTGTAGCACCATTAAATTTTATAAACAGTGTAGTACCGTTAAGTTTCATAAACAATGTAGTAAGTTTTATAAACAGTGTTGTAAGTTTCATAAATAGTGTAGTAAGTTTCATAAACAGTGTACTGTGAGTCCATGCGTCTGATTTTTTATGTCCTTTTTATTAAAATTATGTATTTTTCATTAAAATTTAAGTTTTTTTAATTAAATAAAGTTATAGCATGGTTTTTTATTAAAATAAACTTAGGTCAAGTTCTTTTCATGAAAGCTCCATTTATAAAATGGCTAGCGTGGACTTTATTTATTTTATTTTATTTTTAAAACCGCTTGGAATTTCAAAGTCACCTGAGAGGTGCCTATAAATTTGTATTGGCATCCCATCACACACATAAACAAACAAACCCATCAATCCAAGACAACAAAAATGGGTGCTCAAACTTTCACAACCCCAACTTCAAATGCACATCATGTTCTTACATTTCTTCTCCCAATTCTTCTACTCATCATCATGACAAACATGCAAACAACCGTGGCAACCTCCTCTTCCTCTCAAACCTACAAAACCTACGTCAAAACCGCCTGCAATTCAACCACATACCCACTCGTCTGCTACCAATCCCTTTCCTCGTACGCTTCCAAAGTCAAATCTAACCCTCGAAAGCTTTGCATCTATGCCCTCTCCGTGACCCTACAAGCATCGAAAAACGCCTCTTCTGCCGTGTCAAAACTGTCTAAGAGGGCAGGACTAACACCAACGGAGAAAGGGGTCATTAACGATTGCTTAGAAAGTATTAAGGAATCCATCGACGAGCTAAAAGATTCGTTGAGTTCAATGAAAAATTTGGGGGTCAAGGGTGCTGATGTGCAAGCTCAGTTAGATGATATTAAGACTTGGGTCAGTGCCGTCATCACAGACGACGTTACTTGCACTGATGGATTCGATGGTCTGAAGGTAAGCACGGCGGTTAAGACCCCCATCAACAATACCATTGTGTATGTTACTAGGTTAGCTAGCAATGCTCTGTCGCTCATCGACAGCCTCAGCTACTAGTGCAATTAATTAAAGCACCCTTGTAATTCCTTGACACTATCTATTTTCTTTTTGGTATTTAACTTTATATTGCTAATAGTTTACAGATTGTTACAATTTCTGTTATGGTTGTTTATGTAATTAAAAGCTGTTTGGAATGGTTTTGCTGTAATTTCCTGGAAGAGTGGTGTGTATAGTACTATTATTATATGTAATATGTTAAGGGGGAGCTTTGAGAACTATAATTTTTTGAGCAACCAATAAGCTAAGCCGCACGTTGAAGATCCAATCTCATGACCCATAAGTCCATAATATCTCGATCGATAGAATTTTGATTTCCCCAGCTGTCTTATACAATTTATTTCCGGTATACATACTTCCCATGCATGTGTATCACCAGAACAAAAAAAAATGAACAGATTTAATTCCCATTCCAATTCTCATGAGAGTTACAATGATGGTGAATCACATTATGGTAGTCAGGGAAATGCTGAAATGCTTCTGTGAGTCTTCTCGGTCTCCGAAAGAATAGATTGATGTAACAACGCCACCAAATAGTCCATTTTTAAAATGATTTTCACAATGAAGAATGGATGAAGATTCCAAGCATACTTTAATGCTTTGTTATAGTTTTAAGGAAAATATTTTCATACATAATTTTTTAGCCTTTAATCAAATAAAACAAAGAAAAAAAATATAAATAAACAAAAATGTACACAAGAAGAATAAGAGGGCAAAAATCATTTCTCTATTTCAATTATCGTGCCAATTGTTACAATGAACGGATAGTTATTACCCAATTTTAATTCCTAACAAGCAAAGAATGCCCCGCGCGATGCCGCGGGATCGAAAACCGTACTTGATGTGTATTACATACTACTTACATACAAAAGATTTGATAGATAGTCTTACTAAAAATTGTATGAAATCTACAAACAATCAGATTGAGATACATAATTTTAATCTATGCTTACGTCTCTTGACTTTGAACTCGTCTGCATACTTCACAAAAATTACAGATTAAATTAAATAAAACAAAATTTAATCATAAATTTAATCTGGATAATTATCAAAGTCGAAACAAAATTTAACCACGTTGATTGGTTATATCATTTGGTATTAATAATAACTATGTAGAATGACAACATAACAATCTTTGGCTTATAAGTTTTAATTTCAAAACACAAACAATTCTGAATTGTCCAAGACCAAGTATAAGCTCAAAATTGTCATAATTTGCCCTACATATGACCCCAATGCTTTCCCTATTGATGGGTCTCGGGAATGCTGATTAGTATACATGTGATATAGGATTGTAATTATGGTTGTACATATGTGTATTGTTGTACATGTGTCAACACAATCTGCATAAACACAAAAGTTTACGTACAAATTAAACAATAGCTAGTAACAATGTTTGTAAAAGATTTTAGAGTTGGATCAACAACTAATTACTAATCAACACTGATATCGCCTTCAATGTGTAGTGAAGTTTAACAACTTGTTGGCATAACATGTGAAATTTCATCACAAAATGTCTCGGTAGTGAAACCACCCACCGCACACTTATATATCGTACATTATTTTGTCAACTTTCCGATGTGGACTTTACATTGTTCAACAATATTTTTACTCTTTATTTTCTACCCTTTGATTAAGATGATTCTTTACCTCGGTAGAAGTTGTAGGAAAATGGAATGTGATGACGAAATCCTTCTTGAAGCACTTTGATTGAAAGAACTCAACAACTTTTTCCAAGGCCTACTCCTCCTCTTCCTCATATTTGTCAGCAGCTGCCAATATATCCCTCACTGCACTCTCAATCTGCACTCCATATTATCACCCTTTGATCTCCTTGATCACCACAAGCTTAATGAATTTCTCAGCAGGGGCTACATGCAACACACAATTTGATCAATGAACTAATTGGGTTAACTTAAATTTCGACTGATATTTTAAACTACTATAGTTTCTCAACAGGAGCTACATGGACACTACCTTGACCATTTGGCCTGACACACGTTTATCAAATTGGCATTAGGCTATTAGCCAAATGAAATATGATATATAAAGATGACAACTTTACCAGAAATAAGAACTCCAAACATAATCCAATGGAAATAACGAACCACCTAAAGCAGGAAGAAGAGGTGAGTGTCATTCCAGCTGTCGAGAGATGGCCAGTGGCAGACTTCAAATAATACAAACTAACTGAGGGCAAAATCGTCAGTGCATTGTGCTTATGAACAGTAAAACAGTTGATTTTCAGCTTTAGTATAGATTGAATTTACCAATATTATATTAAAAGTCAAACATAATAAAGGAACACATGTTCGTTTTGTTTGGAGGTAGATATGGTTATATGGAAGATGGAGAACATGCACTAAGACGGGTTTGAAAGCAAGACTTCTTCTCGGATTTATTTTTTTTTTTTTTTTTGTGTGGTTCCTCTAAGACTAAGAGTTGGGGTTTCATACTTCTTTCTATGCAGAGCTTCATGCTTCGTCTTTGTTGTGGAGTTGGTCCATGCGCGCGGTTGTCTAATTTGCGGCTCGACAATGACTCTTCTAGTGTGATTTCCTACTTTTCTTCTATACTTTTTCTCCTCCTTGGCAGCTTTAGATTCGTAGAACAAATTCTTCCCTTTTGCAAAACATGGTTTTCCTTGTCTCATATTTTTCAATAAGAAAATGAGGTTGTTGATAAATTAGCTAATTTAGGGTTAGATGCGAGTATGCATGTGATGATGTTGAAGGTTGGGGTGGAGCAAATCCCATCTAAAGTAGTTTATTACGTGTAGTCCGTAGCTCGCTTAATTGGAAGAACAATTAAACAGAAGGCGCGCATGAATTATAATTATACACACAAACATAAGGTGTTGGGTTTCAAACCATGCGTTCCGCGTTTGAAACTTTTTCCTCTCCTAAATTATTGTAATAGTTTTGAACCCTTCCTCCTCCCCTTAATAATAATAAAATTTAAAAATATATGAATAAAGCAGCTAGCTATATATACACGTGATGACAAATGAATGTGATATTGATATCACATTTTTCTTTTAGTATTAATATTCTAAATTTTCACCAAAGTTTAGGTTTAATCATAAATCAATTAATAATATATATGAAGGATAATTTAATTATTTAATTACAAGCACATGTAAAATCCTTTCTTTTACAGATGTGGTTCACACTCAATAATTTCTCTCTTTTAGAGAAACTTTAGATTGATCATGCACTTCTCATTTTCCTTGTATTTGATTCACTTGTGTTTTATTCGATCTAGAAATTTATAAATAAAAAATAAATAAAAAAGATACACATGTAGAAATAATGAGTGCGGATATCGTGACGAATGTGGACATATACCTTATTGTTCAGATGGAATTGAAAATTGATACAATCTACAATAATACAGGTATGGGAGTGATCACATGGAGAGAATATATGAGTAAGGTCATAATCTTAATTATTTCAAGTCCTTTCAACCTTGTGAAATTATTACTAATGGAGTTTAGAATCCGTTAAATGATTTTCGTGAAATTAATCAAAATCGTCTTCTTTCATCAGCGCTACTGCCCACCCATGCATCCTGCTGCCTGGTGCCCGCAGAACATCATTTTGGAAGTTTGGAACCGTGAAGAGCCAAACATCATTAATACAATATTCATGATTTTTTTTTCACTCATTAATTTTGATAACATTGTATAAATAGAAAAATAAATTAGTATCAAATTCAATAATTGCGGTATTCAAATTTAAAATCTCATCATACTTATAAGCAAAAGAGTATCGCAAGGCTATGGTTTAAGTAAATTTTTTTTTCATTTGATTCCATTCAAACAGAAATATCTTACATGCCTGCAGTATGGCGTGGCAGTGTGGCCTGACTGAACAGTGTCGTGACAACTAACTGATAAGTGATGGGTACCCATGCCATCGCGACTTGCGTAGATACCTGGACGAATAGATTATACGGCTTCGAGAAGCAAACTGTCTTTTAGGAAAAGACTAAATTCCATGAGATGATGTTAGGGTCGCATCACACATAGATCCAATCCAAGAGTTAGTTTACCTGAATTTGTTTATTATTGTGAGTAGTCAAAGACTTGAACTAAGTAACCCCTTTCACTCATAGGAAGACGCTACAAAAAAGTTAGACTGACAAATAATTTAAGAAGGGAAAAAAATGGTCGCCAAAATCTTCATTGGTAGCTTCTCCCAATGCAATCGATATTATATAGTATGGAGTCAATTCGTGGGACAAATATTTGTGGTTAAGTACTTAGGCCATCTTCAATCGATCCGATCAATGGGCTATAGAACTGAAAATAATGCAAAATGACACGAAAATCCTCTTCAACTGAGGGTTAGGTTAAAGGGCTTGTGGCTTCCTGTTTGGACTCAAAATTACATCATCGGCCTGTGCAATCAAGGTCGTTGAATGGACATAGCTCCCAACCGTTGGATGAAAAATGAAGATAATTTTGTTATTATTAAAGGATAATATTATGGTTGTTATCATAATTATCTTTTAATAGTGATTTATCTTGACATTTTCTTATGGAAGATGAAAATATATCTCCAACTGGAAACATGGCAGCACGATTCGAGCTGGGTTGGATGTTTGGCGTGTGGATGTGTGGTTTTGATCGGTTTTGGTGGACAGATATGCATGCATACGATAAGGGTGAAGTAAAAATGGTGATAAGATGGCAACACAATCTGATCAGAATCGTAGGGATACATGGTCTTCATATTGGTAACTTGCAGATGGGATTGTTTTGGGAAGTGAACTGTCGTGTGTGAACTTCTAATTAATTCATGGATGGGATTGGTGCACGTAGGCTTTATCTAGAGGTATGATGATTATATGAATTACCTTTTAGAGTTTAAGTTGATGAAGGAATCATCATGCATGCACGCGGTCTTTGGTGGAAGGTTATTGTACATGCATAGATAAAGGTTCTGATGGTGGAATAAAAGTATCACTGAATATCCTTGGCAGGATGCCAATAATCTAGCTCATCAAGATTGCATCAGGTTGCAGGATAACAACAAGTTTTGATTGATGCGATAACACGTGAGGATAGCAACAAATAAAGATTCAGAGTCACATTGCAATTAGGATTGGTTTCTGCGACTTGGGCATGCAGATTTCTATAAATACCAGGGTGTGGGTAAGGGGTGGGGTAGTTCTAGGTCCCAGGTTCGAAACCTGGTGTGTGTGTTTGTGTTTGTATTTGTGTGGGTGGTGGAGGGTAACAAAAAAAAAAAAAAAAAAAAAAAAAAAAAAAAAAAAGGGGCAGACAACTAAAAAACCCCTTCCAATTTAACACACAAATTGCCATGCGCAAACTTTCTCAACAACCTTGAGATTTTTATTTTCTTTTTCCGCCAACACATCTTCAGTTTGGATAAACATCATTGTGAAGGCAACCAGTGATACATTCAGTTTGGATAAACAACACTATCGCTGTAGAACCAGCCGACCGCGGAACACCTTCAATTTGGATAAACCGCATTGTGTCAAGGTCGACTGGTTATTTATCCAAGTCTAGGTCGGGAAAGACTTTCGGGTCTTTATTGGTAGAGGTCATCTCATTCGCCTTTTCGGCGAGGTGAGGTGCTACAATTTACTGGGACTCGGCACATTGAACGCAGAGTTGTTTTATGATTGGATACTCGCAAGTAAGCTTTAGAGTTCGGCATTCTGACGATCGAACCACATTTACCATCAAGACATATATCTATTTTGAGTATATGTGCCCCTATACTCTGGTGTCGATTCGACGTGCTTATACCCTTACAAATATAATCACTGTGACCGAATCCGAAGCCGACGATTTGTGAACTTCGCAGAACTAGCAACCTTGTCTTCAGGCTCTAGAACCCAAAGGTTGAGACGTGTTCCTTCCTCGGCCGCAGTTGCAAGATCGAGAAGTCAGTCGCGCGCTCAATGCAACATCAACACATTTTACTCCCCGGCCGAGCTCGGCCGACAAGTTGGCACGCCCCGCATCGATCGAATAACGTAGTTAGCTCATTAGTTACTCGGCCTGAGCGCTACGTAGGCTTGGTAGTTTTTAGGGTCAACAGCCCCATCGGGCCAAAACCATCAAATCAAGTCAGCGGGTTAGCTATTTCCAGCCAGCCCGATGAGCCCAGGCCACTTTTATTTTTTGGATTAATTTTTTTTTAAAATAAATAATTTCTAATTTTTTTTCCTACATCATTTCTCACATAATTTTCACCATTACATACTATCTTACCTCATTTTATTTCAATTGTTCACATTCTATTCTCTTCCAATAATATTTCCTTTAATTTTTTCAATAATTTTCAAATGGCCACCTCTTTCAATAATCTTCCAATATGTTCGAAAATCTTATTTTAATATGGTAGTTTAATTTAATTAACTATATTAATTCAATTAAAATAATAAATTATGTTTAGCCTATGGCCTTTGGCCCTCTCCGTTGAAGATGATTTTTTGTCAAATGACTATGTTTGACCTATGACCATTTGCCCCCTCAGTTGGAGATGGTATAAAATGGAACCGGATCCGCTTCGGATCCTTTAAACCTGAGCGCACTAATCAATGAATCCGGACTGTTGAAATTTGATCCAACGGCTACAAACAATGACCCCTAAAAGTTATAATAATTGTAGCCGTTGGATCAAATTTCAACGGTCCGGATTCATTGATTAGTGGGCTCAGTTTTGATGGATCCAGAGGGGATCCGATTCTGTATAAAATATAGCATGACACTGTTCTATAGGGCTAAACATAGTCATTTGGTCATCTTTCGGTTAGAGATGACCTTATAGTCCATAGTCAGGGAAAAGGATCCTCGTCGAAATTTTTCCTAAAAATTCTGTAATCGTGACAATTCATCGTACATCGTGCAGTTAAAAATCATTTTAAAATTTAAAATCCTTTTCCCATAGTCAGGTAGTCATCTTCTCGTTCACGTGGTCTTCAGTCTCCTCTTCGCAATAAAAGGCAAAACGAGAAACCTCGGCAGTCGCCGCTCTCACATGCCAGTGGTCTTACGCCCACTCACGTGCTCACCGCCACTGGCGAGTCCCCACAAACAACCCCACCGCCTCTCTCCCCCCACCACCGTCTGCACCCTTTAACATTTTCACACTTATCCTATTTCATTTATTTTCCTACCGACTCTCTACTCAGTCCTCATCCAAACATATATATTGTTAATTATTGCTTTTTCATAACCGCCATGACTCACGAGTAAAGGTCTACAGGTACAAAAAAAAAATTAAAAAAAAATTAGTTGATATTTGGTACTAATAAATCCGTTTTATCCCTTCAATTAAGGGATCAGGATTCTCTCCGGCAAATGGAGAGGATCTCCTGATCAGGCCCATCGGATCGTTCAATTTTTTATCCAACGGTTATAATTATTAAATTTTTTAGATATAACCGTTGGATAAAAATTTAACGATCTGATGGACCTGGTCAGAATGATCGTCTCTATTTGCTCAGGGAGGATCCTGATCCCAATCAAGGATCTCTTTTGTCACTTAAAAACGTTATATTAAGCCGCTTCAGCTTTTTGACTTCTTTCCACCGTCAATTGCGCAAAAAGTTGATTTTAGTGTCTATCGTCAGTTCCCAGTAAACAGACCGCAACTTTTCCTGATACCTGCTTTTATTTTAAATTTCAGGTATATCAAACTAGTAGTTAGTTCAATTTGTCCCTTCAATCAAGGATCTTATTGCTAACTTATTCAGAACAGGTTTAATTAAGGGACTGACTTCTCTGCCCTCCCACTTTCCATACATTTCTATTTATGCGGTTAAATCACGTTAATATTTTATATTACTATTATTTTTTGTTTCATTATTTCTATAAAAAAAATCAATATAAAATGTTGATGTGGCTTAATCGTGACCGCACAAAATATAAGGGGATAAGAGTGTATGGGAAGAGAGGGCAGAGAAGCCGGGTCCTTAATTAAGTTACAAAAGATAGACACCAAAGGTCCAAAAGCAGCAGCCATAGATTCACATATGGAAGATCCAAAGCACTTGATCATATCTTACATATCTTTATATATATTATATATAACATACTGAATATACCAAACTATACATTAAAACTAAACAACATCAACAGTTCTTCCAAAAAGAAAAAACAAAAACGCAGTAGCTCATCAGTGATTGCCAGCAAACCGGTTGAACAAGGCGAGTGCGTTACTAGTGCACTGAGCAACATTAAGCACCTGAGCTCTAACGGAGGATTTGATCTTGCCGTTCAAGGCCTTCCCGGAGAACCCATCAAGACACGTATTATCATCAGTCAAAGCGGCACTGACCCAAGTCTCCACATTGCTCATGTGCCACAAGAAATCCTGACCCTTGGATTTCCCCATGTTCTTCAGTTCCGTCACCGACTTGCTTATCCTGTCCACGCTGTCCCCCATCTCCTCCAAGCAGTCCTTGATGGCTCCGTACTCTCTGGATTTTAGTCCCTTAAACTTGGCCAACTTGGTCACGAATGTTTTGGCGCTCTTTGCTTTCGTTAGGCTGACGGACAAGGCGGCCTGGGCCAGCTGGCGGGGGCTTTGCTGGATAGAGTTGGCGTAGGAAGAGAGGGATTCGATGCAGACTTGTGGGTAGGTGGTTGCCCTGCATGAGGTTTCGATGAAGTTTGTAGTAGTTGTGGTGGATGCAGATTTGGCTGTGCCAACAAGGTAGAAGATGGGAAGAAGAAGCAAGAAAACTGAGGCTCTAGCCATTGAAGGAAAGTTGGGAATTTGGAGTGGGATTGGACTTGGAAAAGGTTGAGACTTGAGAATGCGAAATGATAGTGAAAGGATTGCGTATTTATAGAGGCGTGACACTATTTTTTTTACACTATGTTTCATCTTATACACATTGCTCTTTATTTTATTTGTTTAGTCTAAAGATCATAAACAATAAAGTGTGACATGAAATAACATAAATGTACGGAAATTATTCGTTTACATATAAAATGTATAATTAGTTGGAAAAATCATTACTTTATGTTAAGTTGTACTAATTAGTAGACACCGTGTGTAACAATCTGCGTACTAGATTCATTCTTCCTAGTGTTATTTCTTCGATATCTCGAGATGTGGAAAGGGCAAGGATAACAGATAAGGGTGTAAATAAAGGGCTTCTGATTTTTATAATATATCTTTGTCAACTTCGTGGAAACTTAAGCACATGACCAATCGTATTTTTCAAACATATGTATAAATTACCTAATGTTTTGTCGACCAACGTGACATAGTTTCTATTTTTTACGGGTACAAATCCAGTAAGCTTTGTAAGTTAAGTGGGATCCACATATTATCTAGAGGCTGCGAGTTGATTGAGGCCAAATCTTGAAAGAAATTAATGTCCCACACCATGTGATACGCAAAATCTAAACAAGAAAACGTGATTGGGGCATAGATTATAGAAAGGGATCCGGATCCCATTCATCAAATTCACACAATCAATCACTCAGGATCTATGAAATTTAATCCAACAGCTACAAATAGGGAATTTTTTTAGAAGCTATAATAACTTTAGCCGTTGATTCAAGTTTTAAGAACTCGGATTAAATGATTGGGTAAATTTGATAAAAGATATCTGAAGAAAATCTCTTTCCATGTATTATTTGCACTTCCTTGAATTATGCAGCAGGACTTACGGAATTGTTTAAAGAAAAGCTGCCAAAGTGTGACACTAATCTCTAGTGAACTGATGACTTTTCTATAATTTCTGCGCGTACTTCCTCTTCTCAACCGATGCATGTTAAGCGGCAACTATTTGGGTTCCGGTTTTACCTAATTCAAAGTCATCAATGGAAATATAACAAACTAACAAACTAACTTCAAAGAAAAATTAAAAACAAACACATAAACAAACAAAAAAAAAAAACGATGAAAACCAACGAGCTTTTGGTAAAATGATAATTTTCTCCATTAGACGGTATGAGGTAATTCGACTCTGCATAATTGTGATTAAGGATACAACATATATCTTCCATACAATTAATATATTTAGTTGTGATGTAACTTTATTATGAATGTGTTAACCCGTTGTAATATCTTTTTGACGCCCCTATCGTTCATACGAACAAAGAGGTTATAAATTGGAAAGCAAGCTATGTGAAATGAGAGGCCAAAAGAAGAAAGGCAGAAGAAGGGGGGGGGGGGGGGAAGTGACCAAAACCCTAAAAAATTACGGAAAGAAACAAGAAATCAATGTAAAACGAGATGTGAAACCCACGATTATAATTGAAGGCAGTCCAAAGTAATGTGAAGGGAACATATGTACCTACCTAACTCCATGCATGGTATGATTTTTTTTCTTGTGTTTTTACCCGAGAATTAATTTCATCAACGACCAAGAGAAAGAGAAAGGTTGCTACCCCTTTTGCTCCAGTCCCTTGCCGACTTATTAATTTGTTAAGTCACATAATATCAGAAGGCCAGAAACTAAGATTTACTCGATGTTAAGTGGCTTGTGATATTTGTTAACTTTTAAATTTTGATACTATTTTTATAAAATTAGTTCTTCTGTTAGTGTTTTTATGTTAGATTATAAAATTAATTAATCTGAATTTTTCTTCCCTAATTATTGCTTGTGTTCATGCTTGCATGAAGCAACGCAGAGATTAATGGAAAATGCTGCTGAATAGGTTAACTGTGCTTGTTCCTACCACTGCAAAATGTCCCCACCAAACTGCATTATAGGCAAAACAATATGAGTCATGTGATTGTGACCAACAAATGAGCTATGAAGTAAATAATTCAAGCACAATATTATGTCAATTTGCAGTCGACATGCCCCTATCAAGGTTCTGGCTGGCTGAAAAAATGGGCAACTGTAATTCTCAGTGAAATCGAAAAACGAAGTAGTTACACTTAGTAAAGGGTATTAAGCATGTAATGCAGATTTATTCGCAATAATGATTTAACCCGAATAAGGAGAGATTATGAGCTATTTCTATTTTGTATATTCTCGTGTGTATCTCTCTAACATTACATAATGAGAAAATTAAACACAAAAAGATATATAATCAGTTACGAGACAGATATTATTTCCAAAATAAGATTGACACTTTCGCTTTGTTACTTTTGCACATCTAAAAAACATAGGTTGGTCCATATCATAATCAATAGAGTTCTTGCCATGTTTAATGAGCAATTATTGGATTAACAACGTAACTACAGCCGTTATGATTATACCAATGAAAAGAGAGTGTCTTAAACTAATCATGTATTAACGAGGATCAATGATTAGTTGGCACGTAGGGATATTTCCGAATCATACTACTATTACCAAAAGTTAAGACCTTTTTGGATGATAGAGGCCGAAAGCAAAGAATAGTACAAGGCTATCTGGAAGCATCTGTTGAAAAATAATGGAGTAGTACTAGCCAACTAGGCCAAGTTTGATCCTTAAGATTGAGGAGGAATTCCTTGTCTTTTCAGGAGCCAAGTTAATTAATTCCTTGACATATTGCATGGTAGAAGGGATTTAGGTCATCTCCAACCAAATGATCCAGAGGGCTAGAGGGCCGAAAATAGCCCAAAAACCGTCTCCAATAGAGGGCTAGGCCAGAGGGCTGTGAAATATGAGAGGGCCCCACGGAATCGAAAATGGCTGGCCAGAAAAAATGGAAATCTTGTATTTCTTTTAACAGTTTTATTATTATTTTTTGTTTACAAAATTTTTCCTATAACTTCTATTTTTCATTTTTTTTTAAATTCTAATTTTTTCCTATAACTTTTATTTTACAAAATTTGTTTCATATTTTTTTTAAAATTCCATTTTTTCCTATAACTTCTATTTCACAAAATTTGTTTCATATTTTGTTTTAATTCTTTTTTTTCCTATAACTTCCTAAGCCATTATACAACATTAAATTAAATTAAGTAACATGAAACAACATTAAATAACATTAACCAACATAAAAAAAACATTTAACAACATGAAACTTAAACATTTAAGTTGTAGTTTTTAAATAATAAATTATGTTTGGCCCTATGATCCTTTGACCCTCGGTTGGAGATGGTTTTTTGTGACAAGACTAAAACGAGCCCTCTGGCCCTCGGTTAGAGACGGAGGCAAATATGACCATATATTGTTCATTAAAATATTAATATCTTAGAGGACTAGAGGGCTAAAACGAGCCCTCTGGCCAACCCTCGGTTGGAGATGGCCTTAGGTTTGGGAGCTTAAGAACTAAATAATAATAGGGTTTTAAAGTATTGATCATCTATCCATAATAATCAGTTTTGATCAATCTATGTTTAACACTAGAGACTTTGAAAGCAATATAAAACAATTTTATTCATAAGCGCTTTTACTAAAAGCTCTATATTAAAAAGACGTCAAACCCAATATTAATAAAAACCTAGGTGTTTCTTGAAAGCACTACATGGTTCTTCAACGTGCTTACAACTCATAAAGAGCTTTAGTTTTTTAGTCAAATCTTGTCGAAAATACTTTTAATTATCCAAAAAATTTAGTCATTCGAAAAATACCTTCAAACAGGCATGCATCGTATCGTTCTAACAGAACAAATAACAATTGCTCAAACATTAGAGAAATTTTAAGTGAAGTGAAAAAGAATTGAATACTTTTATTTTTCTCTTATGTTCGACGTGTACAAGTATTAGATATGGGTTGGGTTAGGAACATACCAGCTACGAGCTATGGCTGAACTGAACAGAACAATATGTCAGATTTCTTCAGAAGCTTTTTGCAATTGCATGTGTCTTCTCTGTCACAACGAAGACACGGACAAGATGAACAGCTAGGGTTTCATGGCCACGAGCAACCGACCTTCACTTGTCTGCAAATCCTTCAGTTTTGTATCAATGTTGAACCAGCAGGACCAAAAGTCACAAGATTTTAATATTGTGGGTCTATGAGTCCAATCCTCTCTCCATCATCATCAATCTCACTCTCTCCACATCCTCCAACCTACCCACATTGCCATAAATCATCATCAAAAGCTCGAAATTATACTCGTTATCCGGCTCCAGATCGAAAAGCTTCTCTGCAGCAACCTCCCCGATGTCAACATTGCCATGAAGGTAGCAAGCATACAGCAGTGCACCCCACACCGTCGGACCAGCCTCAAACTCCATTCCATCCGTTATGATCCCGTAAGCTTCCTTGATCCGACCTGACCTTCCGTAAAGATTCACCATGCAAGCATAATGCTCCATAATTGGACTAATTCTGTATCTATTTTTCATGACAGAATATAGTCTCTGACCGTCCTTGACCAGACCTAAATTGGCGCAAGCCGATAAGATTGACACAAATGTGATACTGTCTGGCAAAGCACCATCCTTCTCTATCTGATCAAAATACAGCAAGGCTTCCCGGCTTTTAGAATGAGCTGAAATGATTGTATTCCATGTTACGACATCCCTCTCCGGCATATGACTAAACAACCATCGCGCTCGATTCAACTCGTGGTGTTTGGAATATGCAGCAATCAAGGCATTGGCAATGGACAAGTTCCACTCAACTCCCATCCTAATTACCCATCCGTGTATTTGAACTACAAGCTGTAATGATTGAACCGCAGCGAGGATTGTGGATATAGAAACAGAATCGGGCTGGTACCCTTCATCAAACATTTGGCGAAAGATGTCCAGCGCCTGCAGCAAAACCCCATGGCGCATATAACTAGTGAGCATTGTGTTCCAAGAAACCTTGTCCCGACTGGAAATCTTATCGAACACTTTCCGAGCCTTCACAATATCGCCACATTTGGCATACATGTCCACCAGTGCATTAAGCACAAACCCATCACTCAACAAACCCGAACGCACAACATGCCGATGCACAGCCTCACCAATCTGAATGAACCCAATTCCCCCACAAGCTTTCAAAACTCGAGGGAACGTGAACCGGTCAGGTTCAACTCCCTCTTCCTCCATTTGAAAGTACAACGCCATAGCATCCTCGTACAAACCCAATTCAGCATACCCCGAGATAAGCGCATTCCATGCAAAAGCAGAAGCGTCCCTCTTAGGCATTTCATCAAACACCTTGTGCGCCTCCTCCATACGCCCACTTGCAGCATAAACTCTAAGCAGCTTCGACGAGAGGCCTACATTTCGACGCAGAAGGCTTCTGGGAATGAGCTTATGAACGCGGTGGCCATACTCCATTGCTTCTAGCTGGTAGCATATTTCCAAAAGGGAAGCAAAGGTTTGCGTGTCGACATTTACGCCTTTGTCGACGGATGCTTCGAGGTCCTTGACGACGGCGTCGAGGGCTTGGAGCTTGGTCTGGGCAGAGGGTTTATGGTAAATAATGAGGGGGGTTGGGGTTGATTTGGGGAAGGAGAGGGAATTGGTGTTTTGGTTTTGGTGAAGCTGTTTTTGCTTCTTGTTCTTCTTGCTTTTGGAAGAAGCGCAGACTCTCAGTTTTGCTGTGTGGAAACTTAGCGGTTGAAATGTGGTCACCATTTCTTGAAACTAACAAATTGTTTGAAAATTTTCTAGTTAAAGGGCCTATAAACTACCTGTCGTTTACACTACTCTGACCAACTGGACGGACGACACCAAATATTTACATAATTAAAAAAATAATCTTGACAAGACGATATATATCATTTACATGTCAGGTACACTGTTCTGATTGACTGAGTTAACTCACGTATGCAGCATAATTTAAAGTATTATTTTATATTGAATAACCCATTCAAGGGTTTAGCTTTCTCTAGTACAACAAAATTATAGTCTGTTCCTGTACAACAGTACATGCATCTTAAATATCAGATTAGATTTTGGATTAACAGTAATGAGATCAGATTGACCTCAGTTATACATTTTTCACTTGCTGCATAGTTTTCCTTCCGGCTTAAGCGGGGTAAATGCAACCATCAAAGTGACACATTCGGGGTAGATAAAATTAACCCGGTTGATAAGTAATCGATTTAGATTTCGCCATGCTTCTTTTAGTAGAACCTTTTACTCCTCGAGACGCTTATGGACAGCAGACTAATCTCCGGTGATCTTTGCCAGAGAGACGAAAGCACGAAAATCTTACAAGCCCTGCTATCTTTTACTCGTGCGTTCATTTGCTGCAGAAAGAAAAACAAGTTACTGATTCATTGGCCCTTCAGACCAAAAGAAAAAAAGACAAGGTGGCCTTCAAAATGGGCACAGACTAGCTTCTGGTACAAAATTAAAATTCTTTTAGGCTGTTTTTTTATGTTTTCATGTCGTATAAAACAGAACAGCACCTGGATTCTTATTGACAATGAACATTGAAAACCAGATATGGGGAATAACAGAATGTACCTCAGTGCAGCAAAAATTGGCCGAACTTTTTCAAATATGTCATCCACCGTTCCCACAGCATTGATCTGCACACATTGATTTATCAATTTATACTTCAAGCAATATATAAGTTAGACCCAAATCAAGATGGTACGCAACAAATTAACAAGAAAGACACAAAGAAGAAGCAATTAACAATTAAGTTTACGTGTGTTAACACCAGATGAAAGGGAGATTATCAGAGATCAGTTTTGCATCCTAGAAAACTTCATACAGACACACAAGAAGCTCGAAGTATCAAATGCCACTAACTTAAAAAGGATGTTTATACAACCCCTGAACGTGCCACTTACCTTGTGAAGTTTTCCTGTCTTTGAATAGTGATTGATAACGGGCCAATTTAATTCATCAAATATTTCAAGACGTTTTTTTATTGTGTCAATGTTATCATCAACTCGGCCCTGCAATAAACATCATACATTAGATAAATACATGCACATAATCCAACCATATAGAAAAACACAACACATAAGCACCTGATTACGATTTAGCACCCGCTTCACCATCTCCCTTTCAGGGCAGTCAAAGAAAAGCACAACATTTGGTTCTCTGCCAATCTGCAAGTTTGATGAAGCTACGAATGAGGAATAATTTGGTCGAAAAGTTAAATGCTGCGGTAGATGTCACAGTTATATTCATGATATGATCTATTGACCTTTCTCAATATAAAGTTAATCCTTGCAGCAAGGTCAAACAAGATTTGAATTTTCTGAAGCATTAAACAGAGGCAACATTCCATATTGGCTCGCAAGAATAGAAGGAAGGAAACTCACAATTTGTTCAAAAGCCTCGCGGTTCTCCTCACTTCGAGGGAAGCCATCAATGAGAAACTTATCATTGTCACTTGATTCCATCTCCTTTCGAATGAGTTGGACTGTCACTTGAGAGGGAACGATTTTTCCTTCCCTAATTGTGCTAAGAATCACCGAGCTGAAATTGCAGTTGCAAACTCAATTGAACTATACCACCAAATGCATCAAGTAGCTAACCCTGAACAAACAACGAGAACGAAGAATTATTACCCGTATGCGCTATTGGAAGCTATTTCCCTCCTCAACAGATCCCCTGCGCTGATATGAGTGAACCCAAATTCCTCGACCATCTTCGCACACTGAGTACCTTTTCCACTACCAGGACCACCTGAGATTCAGATTACCACATAATTACAATCATCACAGCTTTCCGAAAAATGCATCAAAATCCATACCATAACATAAGCATCCCAAAATCTCACCTAGCACAAAAGTTATAAACGGAGCAACCTTTGACTGCATCAAACAACATAATCAAATCAAATCAAACATGATAAAAAAAAAGTGCATCTTTCTTACATTATAAGATATCATTCAACAATTCATAACCTGGGTTAAATCTACAATTTCCTTACCGGCGTTGGAACCTGGGATTCCGAGGAAAACGATTCCCAAATCTTGAACGTACATGCTTCCTGCGGTCAGCAATCAATTACATTTCATCAGGAAACGAATAAAAATATCGTAAATTGGTGATTGCGATTGAATGCGACCTGAGGGAGAGTGTAGAGTTGCATGTACCTGGCTAAGTTTTGAGGGTTTCGAGCGAGAAACCAGAGGAGAAAGTGAAGCCACGCGCCTCCACATGTCTCTGTAGCGTGGAGCTGCTCCGATTCGTTTAGCTTTTTGGTTGACGCTTCTCACTGAGGCATTACGTCGAACAGGTAGATTGCATGATTGCCTCTCCTTGGTGGGGTCCACCGCACGAGATTTTTTTTTTTTTAATATGATCGGTACACGGAGTGGTACATCACGTGTTGCTATACAAGAAATATGTGTGTTAAAAATTAATAACTTAAAAAATAAAATTTTCCATCTCTCTCATAAAAACACGTGATGTACGTGTTTTCGTCACAAAGAAAAATTTCTCCCACACGTTGGTCCGTCAATCCACCAATCCTGGTGGGGGTGCAGTGCACCGCATGTTTATGGGCTGTTAGAACTTCAACCCACCAAGTTCATTTCAGATTTCAATTGGGCTCGAAGATAAATGGTTAAGCCCAAAACCTAAACTGAAAAGGACATGTCTTAAAATGTGTCGTTAGCCAACTAACTAAACAAGTTATCATGATCGTCGTCATCATCACTAAGCACTCTTTTTACGGGAATATAACGACGTCCTCACTTGGACATTCTCGTTCTCTTTCTTATTCTGTAATGTTGTTTGATGACCATGACTGTCTACTTTCTACATCACTTTTTACTGATTGACTATTGCAAAAACTCAATTATGTTAGAAATCGTTTAACTGTTCGATTAATATTATGAAAATTTTAATGTTTAAGTGAGAATCATGATTTTTCTATTTATTGGATAACCGTTAAGTGACCAACATATTCTGGATTTAGTTATTTTTTTCGAAGGCTAACTTTGAAATAGACAATACAAAAACGTACTCCCTTTTCAAGATGAGAAAAGGTAAAACAAGAAGATTGTTATCATTGTTCCTCTTTGTAAGAGCTAAGTTCACACACGTCAACTGATTCTGACCATTAATCATGTGAGATTCACAATATATTAATGGTTAAAATCAATCAATCGCTCATGCGTGCAAACTAATTCTCATCGTTCACAATATTATAAATAACCAGATAATCGCACATGCACAAAATTCACATATCAATTGCCTTGTTCTAATACTGTCCATCAAAGCCGACCTCCAGTCAGAAACAAATCAAACGTTAACAAAGTCAAAAACACTCGACAACGATTTGGTAATTGGGATCTTATGATTTGATTTGTGAGTTGAGATAAAGATGGCTTTGGTTAATGGTGGGTTTAACGTTTTGCACGCCAGGATGTGATTGTCTGTGCCCTTTTAGGCTTTTTGGAAAGAAAATCGTGGACCGCCCCCGGCCGAAGATAAACGGGATGTTTGCTGCCAAAACACTCAAAGTTTATGAATATTGTGAGAGCAAACAAACTCCAACTCCCCCCCCCCCCACCACAACCCACCAACATGTTTGAAAAACTTAACACCACACCTACACCGGTTGAATTGATTGGACAAATATCGAACTACTCGGAGAAAGTTTTGGAAGTTTAATTGTATTTAATTTTTGGCTTAATGACTAGGGATTACCTCACGCATTACATCATTAATTTGGATAATGATACCATGGGTTTATGATAAAACAAGAACTCATTTTCCCTTGTTTATAGTTTTACTGTTTGTTGATCTTTACAATAACAAAGTGTTTTGATGCAAAAGTTGTGTGTATGCTCGTTGTTTGTAAAGAGTTTATAGTTAAGTTGTTTAAAAGCATTTATTCATTTTCTCTAATATTGCATGTGGTGTAAAAATTGTACTACTCAATGTTTGGTTCCAAGTAATAAAAGTAGTATCAAATTTTCTACTTTCACACGTCATGAATCGGCAAGAAAATTTATTTCCTAGTTTTTAATTCTTTTGTTGTACAATAGTTTATCAAAGTTGTAGTAGTATGCATGTGATTCAATATCTTAGTAAATAAGGTGGTGGGTTTCCACTCATTCGCAGTAGCAGAGTCGATAGCATTCCTTGACCCCAATAAGTTTGTGAGTATACCCTTTTGAAAAAAATATTTGATCCCTAGCTATACCACCAGCAGATGAAATAAATAAGGATCTTTAATATATATTATTTCAACTGGCACACTAACTTGTCTTTGTCAATTCCAAGTTTCTCCGTTGTTCAAGTTCAATCAGGCGCTTCCACCGCAATTGATTGTACTATTCCAGGAATCTCAAATTTCCAATCATCAATAATTGTTCTTATCTTAAATTATTGTGGTTTTTAGGCTTTCACTCAATTCCAATTTTGAACGGAGGAAAGGAAGGAATCATACGGCGGCAACAGAAGTTAGAATTTGATGGTCTGAGTGCCATCGTCTCCATTTACAATATTGGGCATGAAAAAAGGTTCTTGACTGTATTATAATTTAGTCAAACTTAGATATTTTTTGGTGCATATGGTCATTTCAAGATTCTTTATTCCAAATTTCACTTGTTAATTCCATAATTCATAATTATATATTAGTTAATTCGAAAATCCATTGGATTTATATAATTATATGTAGTAATTGGAAAATGGCTTTGTATGGTTTCTGATCATTCGATTAGATGGTTTAAATATTTGTCTCTATGAGAATATATATGATAACGAACTGAAGACTGAAAGTGCCGAATTAGGTTTTTTTTTTTTTTTTTTTTTTTTTTGCAACTGCTTCAATTGAAAGAGTTTTTTCGTTGACGAATATTTGAAGATCCACATCGTAATAGGATGAGAGTTCAATAGTTGAATGATAGTTTGGTTATATACATTGAGAAATATGTATTTGATTATACTAATAATGATGTTGTAATACGACGTTTTCAAAATATGAGAACACATTGTGGACAATTATAAATAAAGTATGATCGATTTTTTAAAGCTATTTTTTTACCTGGTCCATCATTGTAATTTCTGGCACTGCCACTACTCATACGTCCCGGAACTCTCTCTTTTCCTAAATTATTGTAATAGTTTTGAAGCTTCCTTCTCCCCCTCCCCATCTCCCTTTCGTCCCCTCCCCTTAACAATAATAAAAAAAATAAAAAATTATAGAAGTTTTACTTTCTACTTAAAAAATGACTTCTCTTTAATTTATCCGCAAGAGAGACACGATCGTATCACAAAGATTGTGAAGCATGCATTACACATTTTTTTAAGGTTAGATCAAAGAGTAGTGGGGCTGATGGTAAAGGTGATGGAGTGCTTAAGTAAGAGTGAGATCAGGGAGAGTGCTAAGGTGGAGATTATTGTTTGGTTTCTGCATTTGGAATGGAAGAGCCCAGAACCGATATGGACAGTGGAATAAAATCAAAAGGAAATACATAGATCAATTACAGGTCCCATGCACTTTCTGCTTGCCCTCTGCTCACTCTTATTATTCCCTTTCACCAAGCAAGTGCGATCAAGCGTCACTAGAATTAACTAATCCTAGTAAGTGTTCATATGTATTTTAGGGTTAAGTAAGAATAATTATCCAATTTTTTAGAGTGATTCTAAAATTAGTTCCAATCTTTTAAAACATTTTAAAAGTTAGACATTCGTTATGTTGCGGACACTAAATGATAATTTTACCAGTATTAAGTGATGATGTTTCTAGCATTAAATGATTAGGTAAACAAATACTAAAGTTGGTCTCCACTAGTTGTTGTTTTTGGAGCTATAATTGACACGCCCCGACCCTGATATTCCCTGGATACCAGGATAGACACGTGCTGGCCGACATCCGAGGGTGACGAAAGCCATTAATTGATACAAAAGCCAAGAATAAGAAATAAATACGGGTTAGAAATTTAAAATACTAAGAGTTAAAAGTTTTAGGAACGTGCTCAGAGCATACAACTAAACCTAATCACTAAGAAGAATTAAGATAAAATTTAATGAATAAAGGAGTGGGTCCTACATCGAGAGGATCTGAAGATGCTACTGCGGAAGTGCCTTCACGCCGGGATTATGTGCCTTGATTCTAAGTCCTGAATGGGGGCGCAAAACAAAGGTGAGTGGACCAAGTTTATATATATAATAATAATAAAACAGTTATCAATGTACTATCCCCCAAAGTTTAATAGTGAAAACTACTAGCATAGTAAGTGATGGATTTAAATCAAAATCCTAGCATGCCAAAAATATCTCAAAAGCCATATATCGCGGAAAAGCATCGCGGAAATCGAAACATCAAACGTCTCATAAATCGTCTCGTAAGCGCGGTGTGCTGCTAGAAAGATCACTGAATAAATATAACTCCCGGCCCAATGCCTGCACCTCAGTCTCTGTGCCCGTAGCCAGAGATAACTCCCTCCCGGCCCAGTGCCTGTCTCCGTGTCCCTCAGCCTTTCGCTAGGGATTAATTCTCCCGGCCTACATGCCAACACCAGATCCTCGCCCCAGGCGGCATAGTGTCCACTAGGTACGCACAAATAGTTACGCCTCTCTTAAATAACCACTTCATAGCATAGGTTACCGATCATCGTCTACGCTATAAAGAGGGGTTCAAAAACATGTTCTAGCATCCTATCGTCATCTATCAGATAGTCTACCAGTTCATGGTTTTAATAGAAAATACGATATATTAAAATATAGCTCAATATAGGCTAACAATTAATTCCTCACCAAAACACGAGACGATAATCAATATATTAAATCATCAGGCTTCACATAAATCAAATCATAAATCCGTAGGCATGCTAATCATTTATGCAATTAAATTATCAAATCATGTAATTTTAGAAGGGGTCCACTCACAGTACTTAGTTGCCAAAAACTGCACCACTAGCGAAGACGGAAACGTCACAATAATTGCTCCTAAGCACATAAAGAGTCCAATAAATAAAACTATATAATAGAAATTGAATTTGGGAAAACGGACATTGGAAACGGATTTAGAACGTTGAATTACCCTAAGAAAGGTTGGGGTGTTTCAATAATTCCTCAAATCGATTCCTTTTAGGCAAGTTAAGCTATAAATTTGCTTAGATAAACTGTGTCGATCTGAAAGATTCAAAGCTCCATAGATGACTTGAGAGTAAAACCCCGCTTTAATAATTGTCCTCATCACCACTTAACATTAGTGAACCTTATAAATGTTCACTTTTCAAAACGAAGTTATTTAGAATGTTTTAAAAGGTTAGGACCAATTTGGAATCACCCCTAAAAATTGGATAGTTATCCAGACTTCATCCTATTTTTAATTTAAACGATAGAGAGAGTAATTCGAACTTGAGTGCATTTGGAAGAGTAAGCGGTTTTAGCCAGCGTGACTAAGCCTAAATATGCTGAGTGATTATATATTTTATACAATCACAACATAATCTTTGGACTAATTAGGGTAAATTAGGCATGCAATTACAAAGTCATTTTCTTGTCATGAACTTATCCTCCCTCACAACGCAACTAGAATGATACCTTGGTAAGGACCTTTTTGTTGGGCTATGCATGCGCCACTGGGTCCAAAGTTTCACATATTAAATATGTTTATCTATATATTCATAAAGAGATAGATTCGCGTCACTACTTTTTTTACACAAGTTTTGCGGAGCCCATTTCACAATGTATTTTAACTATTCGAACCGTTTATCTTTTAGAACATCATTCATAGATCATACTTGCAAAAAATTAGACAAATCCAAAACCATTAAGACATTATTTGTAGTGAAGAAAATAGACGAATACGGTCCTACAAATAAACCCTAAACCTTAATCCAGCATCATTTGGTTTCAAATTTGAGTGATTTTTAGTAGATATGATCTTTGAGGTCCTACAAAAACTTATGTCAAAAACTGTGTAAAAAAAAAAAGTACCGCTAATCCGCCTCATTCATAAATTTATATGACAAATACGGTAAATATATATATATATATATATTCCAGTTATATAAGAGAATCACAGAAGGATTTTCTTTCTATGCTCTTATTACAGTCTTATGTGACGGTGCATGCTCACGAAAAGTGTGGATAACACTCCCTTTATGCAATATTTTTACATATTGAAAATGCTTATTTTTTGGTTGATGATGGCAAGAGGTAAAAAAGTAGGTCGGTAGTATATGCATTTCTTCAAAACCAAAAGTAGAGAAATATGTCAAACATGAAAGTACAGACATGACCACCGACCGTGCTTGAAATAAAAAAAAACTATGAATTTTTCTATGGGTTGGTAAAAGTTTTATTTTCCTATGTCTTTTATGTGAGGATGGAACTGTATCAATTTTGCTATAATAGAGTAGGTTAATTTCCTCCAAATATGTGTGAAATTCGTCAAAATTAGCACTAAATTTTGTTCGCCTAAATACTTGCATTAGGGTGGAGTCTGTCCACCGCAGTTTCATCTTCGTTATGCAAAAGAATCTTGTATATAACTAAGAATATACTCCTAAATATTTTACTTGTCAAGAGTACATTCTCAGTTACAAAGTAAAATCTCTCTTACTTCAAACTCGATTCGTGTTACAAGAATTAGGGTTTTCCATTTGGTACCTCGATAAATATAAAAATATTTGCCAAAAAAATTGCTAAATTGGTGGTAACTATCAATTTTAATTTGTAGGCCAATATTTAATTGTGGCGTACACGCATGTACGTCAAGCGTGAGGCAGGTACATTTTTTGTTTTCTAATTTTTCCTAAAAGCATGGCAGTCACTCACTAGTATATAAAGGTGGGTGGAGCGGGGCTTTTGGCTTAGGAAGTTGCCAAGTGACTAAAAGCACAAAGTGATGGGCAGGCAACCTTGTTGCGACAAGCTTGGAGTGAAGAAAGGGCCATGGACTGCCGAGGAGGACAAGAAATTGGTGAATTTTCTCCTCACACATGGCCAATGTTGTTGGCGGGCCGTCCCCAAGCTCGCCGGCCTCCGCCGCTGCGGCAAGAGCTGCCGCCTCCGGTGGATTAATTACCTCCGCCCCGACTTGAAAAGAGGCCTCCTTAATGATGCTGAAGAACAACTTGTTATTGACCTCCACGCCCGCCTTGGCAATAGGTTTTGCTCTCTTTCTAAGTTAGTACTTTAATGAGCATGCGCATTCAACTGCTCATGGGTGAATTTCTTTCTAAACTTTTTTTCAAACACGACGATATACTAAACTACTTTAATCTCCGGGAAGTACTAGAACTTGACTTTCAGAGACCATGGATAATGCTATGGGTAACTAGTCTGATCTATATCTTCTTTCTAAACTTACCAGGAAGAACTGTGATTTTGTGTAGGTGGTCAAAAATTGCAGCAAGATTGCCGGGAAGAACTGACAATGAGATCAAGAATCACTGGAACACGCACATCAAGAAGAAGCTTGTCAAGATGGGGATTGATCCAATTACTCATGAGCCTCTCCACAAACAAGTCACCACCCCACAAGAAATGCCTTGTGAAGCAAGTAATCAACCTGAAAACTCAGACATGAGTATTCAGCAGATCAATACAAACATCCCAGAACATGGAATCAGCACCAACAGTGACGGTAACTCTGCAAGTGAAAATTCCCCAAGCAATGACTCTGAGCCAGCTGAGCCAAACCCTAATTACAGTGAGGAAGAAGACCCGTTGGTGAGTTTCATATTATCCGATACATTTCTTGAGGATTTAACATGGGATTTTTCGACCTCGTCAGAATACAGCTCAGCTGATAATCCAACGGAGGAGAATAGCTTAGCATGGTTCATGGACTGTAATGATTTTGGAGTTGAAGATTTCGAGCTTTGATTGTATAGAAGAGAAGTGATTTTCACACATCATTTTTCTTCTTATGCATACTATGTTGATTTTTAGCCTTTTGATTGAACAGATCGAGGGTGAAAGAAAGAAAAAATTAAACATGTGTGCAAAAAAAGAAAATAGACGTACGAAAATCATTTCCATTTGTATGAATTAATAACATGTGGACATATATATTCTCAGTACATAGCCAAAGTAACAAAAAAGTGACTCCTTGTGATGGAGACCGATCTGTTTATTATTCTATATGATAAATGATGAGGCAATGGAAACGAAGAAAATCAACAATTTATATAAGAAATTAGGTTATCATTGATCGTAATCATTTTTTTATTCCCACTAACACTAATTCAAAAGCGTGGAGGACTTTGAACACATTACCCAATTCCATCCAAAATATGGGTAGTTTGGTAGGGTGTCCATTTGCTGCCAAGCCATTAACTTTTTATGGTTTGTACTTTGTAGTATGACAAATTTACAAATTCACATGACCACAAAAGCTACCAAAAAATAAATCAAAATGACATGATTGGCCGAGGGACATACGGTCTCCGTTTGGTAGATAGTCACAAATTCAACTGACACGAATGCTAAGATGATATGTATTTGTATTTTGTTAAGTTGTGACATATTGTTGACCTAAAGAAAAACAAAACTGAAATGATTTATATATCACTTTTTAGTACAATTAGTATTGTTTTTCAAATAAAAATGTAAGGAGAGAAGGTGAAGTGTGACACACCCTGACTTCGGATGTCCACTTGAATTTCGAAGGGAGTTGTGCTGGCCGACACCATGAAGGTGACGAAACCATAAAATGTAGTGATGTGAAAAATGTGAATAAATTTAAACCTGAAGTGCCTAAATGTAAGAGTGCGCATGTAAGCGGGAATGAACTCATTTAACACGTGATGTTAGAGCATAAGTAAAGTACATTAAAGATAAAAGAGGAATTATACCGTCGGTAGTATTCCCACAACAACAGTTTGCCAGAAATCCTCGTTGACACGAAAACTCAGCCACTAAAACCTGGAGGGGCGAAAAACAAGGGTGAGTGAGCCTAAAAATAAAGTTTTATAAAAACCATTTTTCAAATATTATAACCTCTCGCCGTAAAACAAGTATAGTTTCCAAAATATACATACTACGTATAGTATAAAAATATTTACCGTAGCCTGCAATATCTCAAGAATTCAATATGTCATAAAATTCATAAATAGGCATATAACTTCTAATAATCACTATATCTCGCAAAAATAAACATATCACCTTAAGTGCTCATCGACATATGCTGACACACGAGTTCATGCAAATGTATTCTAACATGAACAGGATTGGGTGTAATAATGATTTACGCTCTAGTACTACAATCACGTGAAGACTGATGCTATGCGTATCACATACGAGTCCTAATTGCCTATAGCAATTTAGGACAGGACTGGCACCTACAATGGATCCAAAGTGAGAGTACGGTGCGATGTGAACATACACGTGAAAGACTGCCCTGACCCGTACGAGTACTAACACCCGTGCAGCAACGATGAACAGATAACGTAAATAAAATCATACAATGGTAAATTGATAATTCACGTCACCATGATACTATTCATGGCCATAAATAATTAAGGCATCAATAATAATACACATACATGTGCATCTCGTATGATGTAGCATAACTTCATAATTTCTATCAATGTGCTAAATCTTATAAACATCATGCTAATCTAGACGTATTGTAGAAACACTTTTTATGAAATGTATAAATGGAAACTAAGAATTATATATATACTATATAAAAGAAAAGACCCACTCACAGATACTTGCAAGGTTGATGCCGTTCGAATTAGGAAAGTTGAAGTCTCTAATAGTGATCGCACCTAAACATAATATTAGAACCCATAGTAAAACTCCACTAAGATAATTAAATTTGGAAAAACGGAGTGCGGATTTGGAATCAGGGCGTCGAAATACGCTAAGGAGAATCCCCGAAAAATTTTGTAAAAAATCAACAAAAAAAGTCAACGGTTGACCCTAAAAAGTCAACCAAAACGTCCCGATGGTCAACTACATTAAAACTTTAGAATTTCACTAAATGGATGCCAAAAATGAACTCAGGGCGTCAAAATTAGTCTAGGAGGGGTTTTCGAGAAAATTCTAAAAAAATCAACTAACGGTCAACAGTTAACAGAATGTTCTAAAAATATATTCCTCTTCAATCTCTAAGTGGATCCGGGTCTGGTCTCGCTGATCCAGCCCACAGATCCGGGTCCGGTCTCGCAAATCCCCTTCAATCTCTAAGGAATATTCTGTGACTGTCATTTTTTTATTCCCACTAGCACTAATTCAAAAGTTTCATTAAAAAAAAAAAACACTAATTCAAAAGTGTGGAGGACTTTTGAACACATTACCCAATTCCATCCAAAATATGGGTAGTTTGGTAGGGTGTCCTTTTGCTGCAAAGCCATTAACTTTTTGTAGTTTGTACTTTGTAGTATGATAAATTTACAAATTGACATGCTCACAAAAGCTACCAAAAAAATAAATCAAAATGACATGATTGACCTAGGGACATATGGTCTCTGTTTGGTCAATAGTCACAAATTCGACTTACGTGAATGCTAAGATGATATGTATCTGTATTTTGTTGAGCTGTGACATATTATTAACCGACAGAAAAACAAAACTAAAATGATTTACATATCACTTTTTAGTACAATTGGTATTGTTTTTCATGTAAAAATGTAAGGAGGGAAAGTGAAGCGAATCATGGTTATCAAAAGAATATATCGTACCCTACCCATTTTATATTGGCACCGAGTTGCATAAATAACAACTACATAACACTAGAATAGAATCAAGCATTTGGTGTCAAATTCTTGGAAATTCTAAGGTGTCAAATGGCTGGAAAAATTTTAAGGACTCGTTTGGAGGTATTTTTAAAATGCTGAAAACATCTTTAGTGTAAATGTTTTCAAAATCAATCTTTAGTAAAAATCCAAATTATTAATGACAAAACACTTGAAGTATTTGAAGCAAACTCAAAAATATTTCTTATAAAAGCGTTTTTATTTAAAAAATATTTTCAAACGAGCCCTAATTTGCAAACGAAAGTATATTCTCGCATTAATATTTATCTCATCACGTAAAAAATAAATGTGAGAATATATGTCCTAATTACACCGAGAAACCCCCTCGATGGTGGGGAATTCCAAAATAAAGCTCTGATTTCTTTATAATAAAAGTAAAGGTTTGTTTTTTTATGGTAAATTATAAGAAACTTTAACAAAAAAACTAATGTTACTGTTCACTTTAACGAATAATTATATTTTTACTCTAAAAAATAAATCTTGGTACTATTTACTTACAACACATTTTTGTTATTTTCATTAAAACTCAAGATTTTCAAACATTTTTCATTAGTTTTCCTTAAATGATATGGTGAGTAATATTCCACTCTCAACATTTTTGTTTGTTTTTTTTTTTTTTTGGGCCAATTGATAGGCATTTTTTTTTGTTCAAAGCCAATTGATAGGCATGGAACACAAAATATTCTTCGTTTTTTAACTCTTCTGTCGACTAATTATATGTTAATTTAGAACTACATAACGTTATTTTTAAGAATAAAACAAACAAAAACAGCACTACATAAAAGAAGAGGATCGACCCCTCAAATGGTACGTATTATTCATAAAAGTATGATTGTATAAGAGTGCGTTTGGACCCGATTTTACACCATCGGTCCGAATAATCGAGGCCGTTGAGTGAGCATTGTTCTTAACCGTCGGATGGAAAAATGGAGATATTTTTGCTAAAGGATAATATTATGGATTTTATTATAATAATTATCTTCTTGGCATCTTCTTAAACCAGATAAATAGGATGTGATTTATATCTCAAATAAAGCAATACAATTCGAATTGATTTGAGATGTCTAACGGCATTTGGAAGCTTAAAATGAATTTGATCAGAATGCATGCACGACAATAGAGATGATGGCTTTTGGTGACAATGTGAGGATGAGATGAGAAACCTAGGTAGGGTAGGTTTTTAATGCATGGTGATGGTGTTGTCAGATTGAGTACAAGGCCATAAGAATTGATGATGGGATTAGGCCATATAGTCTGCATGCCGTGTATACTGGGCTAACTATATATATAAAATAATTGGTGGCTATTTATTTGTTCATCTCCAAGCATGCGGATTATTTGGGGATTTGATGTGGTAACTGATAAGACTAAACACAATGATCAAATTTGGTTGTATTTTGGGCTAAGTTCAAAGTCTTGGGGGGAGTAAGCTTTATCTGAGGTTCAAATCAGTAGAAGAGTTCTAATAACATGGGTAGTCTTTACTAGCTTATCAACCAGCGCATACTCATCCCTATAAATACAAGGCTACAAACAATGGAAAACCCCCTCCAATTCAACACACAAATTGCCCTGCGCAAACCTTCACTTTCGCAAAAACTCTTAACAACCTTGAGATTTTTATTTTCTTTTTCCGCCGACATATCTTCAATTGGGATAAATAGCACTATGAAGGCAATCGGTGATACCTTCAGTTTGGATAAACAACATTATCGTCGTAGAACCAGCCGACCGCGGAACACCTTCAGTTTGGATAAATAGCACTATGTCGAGGCCGACTGGTTATCTATCTAAGTCTCGGTCGAGAAAGACTTTCGAGTCTTTATTGGCAGATGTCATCTCATTAGCCTTTTCGATGAGGTGAGGTGTTACCATCAAGACATATATTTGTTTTGAGTATCTGTGCCCCTATACTCTGGTGTCGATTTGGCATACTTATACCCTTACAAATATAATCACTGTGATCGAATTTGGCACCGACGATTTGTGAACTTCGCAAAATTAGCAGCCTTGTCTTCAGGCTCTAACCCAAAGATCGAGATGTGTTCCTTCCTCGGTCGCAGTCGCAAGATGAGAAGTCAGTCACGCGCTCAACGCAACATCAACACATTTTACTCCTCGGCCGAGCTTGGCCAACGAGTTGGCACGCCCTGCATCAACCGAATGACGTAGTTAACTCATTAGTTACTCGCATGCGCGCCACGTAGGCTTGGTAGTTTTTAAGGTCAACAGAGTAATAATGAAACTAAAGGATCATTTGGAAGTGCATTTAAAATAATTGAAAGCATGTGTAAATGTTTTTGGATTCCAAAAACACTTAAATTGCTACTTTCAAGAAGCACCAACCGGAATTCACTTGTATTTTTACTCAAAATTGGTTCCAAAAATACCCTCATCAAAAACGTTTTTAATTCTTTCAAAAACACTTCTAGACAATCCTGAAACAAAAAACATCAACGCATTACACGTGTTTTACTTTTGGGTTTTATAAACACCAAATTACTGTATATCCCCAACAAAGCCAAAATAATGAGGGAGCTATTAACAATGATCCAAATGGGGATTCATAAAGTGAAACCCTAATTTAAATACGTTCCAATAAACCACTGTTAGATGCATCCCTGCCGCTAGACTTCTCAGATACAGAGGCTGATGATATCTATCGTATTTGGGTTTACCTGTTTACATGTGTCATGTTTGTTTTAAAAGAAAACTAATGAAAATAGTTTGAAAACTTTGAGTTTTAACGATAAAAACAAAAGAAAAGGTAAAGTGAATAGTATCGTGATTGACTTTTTAATGTAAAAATATGATTTTTCATTAAAGTAAACAGCACCGAGAACTTTTCGTTAAAGTTCTCTTGTTGTAACTCACAAATTGATCAACACGTACAATAACGTAAAAATAACAATACTATAATAAAATAGCTCACACTATACATCATGATGTTAACTTCTTCAGTAATTCAAAGTGCAAAGAACCACATGATAAGTTTTAATCTAAATCATCCAACTATCCAAGAGAACCATGAATCTAAGTCTGATTTTTTCACCCCGCCGATTTTGAACAGCTCACTAATATTAGAGAAGGGTACAAAATTTTCTACTGAGAAAGATATGTACAAGAAACGCCATCACGCGATCAAGACCGAAACATCCAAAAAAAAAGTACCGAAACAGTTAAGAGTGAGATTAACTAAGCCTGATTCAATAGCAGCCTACCTCTGCATTCAGGAAGAACAACCGCTATTCGCTGAATGGATGCTGCGCTTCCTGGACTATTCACGTTGAAGACTTCTATCCGAAAACCCACATTTGAAGGGACAGTAAGCTTGGAGCAGTAGGCCAGTGCATAGTCACGGTACAGATGACTTGGAGGCATCCGGTGACTCCTTGGTGTTCTTCACGAGAAGATCATAATTGATTGAAGCAAGCTGCGATAAGTTCTGAGAACACAAATAACACATTAATAATGCTAATGATAACATACTGCAGAATGACACAGTGAATCCAGAAAGAGCTGTGTAGAAAAAAAAACCACCATCAATCATTTTCATCCCGCGTCGGAAGAAGAAAGAACAGCTTAGGTTTTTAGGCCTTACCTTGAATGAAAAATTACTGAAAGAGTACTGCACGTCAAGGTTTGGCGCACTGAAGTCCGCCAAACTACCACATTCATCCCCCTGAATCACAGACGTATAATAGTCAGGTAGCTAAGATAATAATCCCACTTTTGGATCAGATGGGTGATTGTGCCACTAAACATTTATGAATCAAAGTCAAACTGTTAGCGGCTTTCGGGTAGACTTCAGATCTTTGGTACATCCATATAATTCTATATCAACTTAGATGCAGTAAGAGTTATGGCTGATCCTAACAGCTCTATGTGCATAAAGAAAAAAAGGAGTATACATACATCTTCGTCTTGTATGTTGCTACATGAACCGCTGCTGCATGTTTCAGTCATGTCATCAAAGTCACTGGCGCCATTAACATGATCATCTTCTGGATTCCATATGTACCGGCTCATGAAATAACTTGTATCGTGTGCATCAGTTGATGGTATGAACATAGCCTGCAGCCAATGACGGTACCCTCTTGTCTATCACATATACATGTAAAAAACCATTGAAAAACTTAAACAAGTTTAACTTGAATTGACCTTCTGCCTCGCAAGAGTATCCCAGTTAATATCCTTGAAAAAAGGATGTTGCTTCACCTGCCAGAGGTCCCAACACTTCATTTTATCATCACTGTAACTTGCAAATGAACTGTAGTCAAAGGTAGTCAGCAAATTACCTCCCTAGTACCTGTTGCTCCAAGTCTTTGAACTGGGTTGTCGGTCAGCAGTCTGACAAGGAGTGCGGAAGAAATATAAGATAAAGACTTCTCTTGAAATATAAAGGCATATATTAACAAGCCCGGCATAAGAAAGAATTCAAAACAGCATTGTAACTAATACACCCAGAAAATGCAAACATTCTTACTTGTCAATCAAATCGTACGCTTCAGGGCTCATCTCCTCGGGTACCTTAGGCCAGGGGATATCTCTGTTTATTATATTGTTGAAAATTTGCTGCAGTAAGTAGGATCTATAAGTTACAACATCAAACTGCTCACTCGTGACTATCATATGATATTTGAAATGATACCATTCACGGAAAAGGATCAAATAATCCATTCAGTTGTTAAGGAAACTAAATCGCATAGAAGAAAAATTGCACCTTATCTCGGTTCCATGAAACAGTTGGACCAATGCTAAACATAATTACCCTATTGCAGAGAATATTCAAAGAAACGTACAACCCGAATAGAGACAAATTCAATACAATGTCATGCAGAGTTCAACTTAATCCTTTCTGAACAATAATTAAATTCATGATCAACCCAAAAGAACAACCCAAAAAACTTCAGGAACAAACTCTTATTAGAAAATACTTTATATATGGATGATTGAGATGCACTGAAATATTCCCCACCATTGTACATCTTAGTTGTCCATATAAGTTTTAACTACTTAGAAACAGAACCTTGTTTAAGAACCCTAGGAGAGAAGACGTGTATACATATCACATACGCATGTATGCACGTCTGTCTGTATGTATATATTCTTGTTCTAGACATGAACACCTCATTTTCACAATGACAAGTGCTTCAGATGGAGTACATAAAATATTGGGGACGATTGAGATATGATGACAGAAAATGACTGCATTCAGTAAAGATGGAAGAAAAAAATCAGTCTTCTATTCCATGCAATAGTCCACAACCAAGATAACTTTACGCCCGCCGTAATTAGACTGCATACCTGTGGATGTTCTGCATTGAATGGTGGAATACCGACAAGCACCTCAAAAAGAATAACCCCCACAGACCACCAGTCAGCAGTTGCACTATGCCCCATGCCAAGAAGTATTTCAGGTGCCAAATAATCAGGGGTCCCAACGATTGAATGTTTTTGGCGCTGTGCCCTTTCTGATGAAGACTCAGATTTTGGTTCATCATCTGGGAGAAAACCGGTACCACTAACTGATGGACCTGATAAGTCGTCAGTGCTGCTGATTAGACCAACCTTGGAGAGCCCAAAATCTGTCAGCTGTAACATAAGGGATTAGACATTTGTGAGAAGTGACAATTAAACTCTATATGGCAGAACCTACACAAATGACACATAACAAAAAATAACAGCAGGTGCATGATATAACGCCAGAATGCTTATAGGATGCCCAAACTTATCTCCAACAGTAAAAACAAAAAACAAACATTAAAGAACTGAGACCGCAAAATATTGACCTTGATATGACCATCTTGACCAATCAACAGGTTGTCTGGCTTCAAGTCTCTATGGATAACATTTAATGAATGCAAATACTCCAAAGCAAGAACCTTTAAGAAGAAAAAGGAAAGAAAAAAAAGATTACTTATCAATGAGATACTTTTAGAGAGAGAAATGAGAAAGTGAATCCAGAGATTGGAAAAGAAAAGAAGAATTAGTAATCCCTTACAACTTCTGCAATATATACGCGGGCCATATCTTCATCCAAGCAGCCTAGATTTCTCAATAAAGAGTAAAGATCTCCACCATTTAAGTACTCCATGACCAGATAAAGATTTTCCCTGCATGTGAAAGAATAGAAAAATCGGACCTGTTCATCATCAGAAGTACATGTTAGAAAAGTCTTTCGACGTGCAATGCATTCTTAAAGTGAAAAAACATGGGGACCCACTCACCACAAAGGGATTGCGAACCAATATAAGGATGTTACGCTCTGCCAAAATACTCTCAACGGCATTTTTACGGATCATATCAGCCTTCTTTAATACCTGCAGAAATGTACCACCATATCAGAATGTCTTGAAACATTAACTTGCAATCAAAAGATGGATTCCATGGCCATCATATTTATCCATTTTTTCCACCTGAAGGTCCAAAGGAACAATGTGCACTAATTCTCTTAAAACACAGAATCAAATAGACCTTTATAGCAAATAAGTCACCAGTCGCTCTTTTTCTGGCAAGAAAAACTCGTCCAAATGCACCCCTGCTTATTGGTTTTATTATCTCAAAATGTTCAATAGAAGTTCGATCCTTAGAACACGGATTGATGGGGCTGACACGCAGACTACGAACTGCTTCATCTTCCACCGAACTTTCTTCATCAGCCATACCATTTGATGAATCCAATTTTTCATCTTCTATCTGCCCACAAAGATGTACATATTTTTCCCTGCAAATTTCAGAATTACAATTAATCAGAGATCCTTTGATTAGACTTTAAATAATTAACCAACCATTTGAAGAAATACAAAAAAAAAATGACCAGAGAAGCTAAAAACTATACAATTTTGTTGATGCTCAAATCAAGAAAATCTTTTGAGGGAATTCACATGTGTACAAAGCACAAGATATATCTGTAATAAAAATAGGCTTCCACTCACTGCAATAATTTTTCAATACGCCTTCCAAAAGTCTCTACAACGAGTGCATCCACTTTCCTGTCCTGGATAGCATATTTTAGGTCTTCCAGTCGTTCAAGCATATACTCCAATGCAGTGTAGTCACAATTGCTAACATTTGCAACAGAACGAGCGATGTCCAGTAGCTTGTGTATCTGTCCATCCATGGTCTAATTAAAATACGAACATCAAAGGAGCAGGTATCTACAAATACCCAGTTCCACCAGAAATGCATTCAACAGACTTTAAGTTGCAGAGCAACAATAGAAACTTAAAACAAAGTATACTAACTTCACATTTAAGAGAAAAAGAAGTAAAAGCAGAATTTCCTGTCAGAAGAAAAGTAGAAGTGGGACACCTGCTGAGAACTCTCAAGTTCCGGTATTGCTTTCCCTCCACTCAGCAGCATTTCAAGATGACTGGTTCTTGGTGTTTGTAATGGTGATCTTGGTGTCGAACTACCTGCTGACGAGGTTCTGGTGCCTTGTTCACGTATCAAAGCAGAATGTGCATCACATGAGATGTCAGGCAAAACATTCAGATCTTCCATAACAAAAGAGTTGTCAACATCAGGAATGCAATCAAGAATGCATTCGGAGAACCGAGACAAGTCAATTCTCTTTGGTGACAACTCATTTGAATCCTCATGCATCTGTGATGGATACACTCTTGCAACATCAAAATTTCCTCGAGTTTCAATGCCTTTTGGTGTCCAAGATTCCATTATCCTTTCAAGAGCTTCAGCAACTCTTTCAAGTCGTTCATTCACAGTTAAACCCTTCAAGTCACACCTATCAGCAATTGTACATATTCGAGAGTGTTCCTCTACATGTACCGTTGGAATTTCAACCTCACATATGCGACAGATCATCAAATTTTCGTATGCAACATTCTGCTGATCCATCCATATTCCCCAAGAAACAGTTTGTGCACTTGCAGACACCTCTGAGTGTTCAAGATGGCATGATGAAGTATCCAGATGTTCAGTACTGTAGTCACCACAAGTTTTTGTGTCAACTTTGGCATGCAAACGATCTGACTTTTCCTTTGACGGTGTGTCAGCAACATCATTGCCTTTCTGATTTTTCTCAGCAGCAGAGGGAAGTTTTTTCCAAGATGACATCCTATAGCTGCCAGTAGATTCAACGCTTTTGGCAGTACCAACCTCCACCTCCTCAACTCCACAAATTTTTTCCTGCTCACGAGACTTCCTCATTTGCTTCTCATTCGCTTCCTTCCCACCCAGTGAACCACTATAGCTCTGCTGTGTAGCCTCCACAACTTGTTCTGGATAAACTCCAAGATCACTGAACTGATGAAGACTGAGAATGTGCTCTTCCTCATAGCCACTCTCTTTCTGGAACTGCACAAGCCGTGTGCACCGAGTGAGAATAAAAAGAAGACGGGTGTGGGCTTGTTTGAGGGCCCCCATTGGTATCTCTTGACGCCGGTCATCCAAATTCTGAACAATGCCTTCACACTTGACCCAAAATTCACTTGGAGACATCTTGGCACACCTCCGAGCAATAACCAACAAATCCTCAAAGTTCTCCTTCCATTCAGGATGAGACTGTGTAGACTTTTCAAGCATTCCGACCAAATCACCAGCAAATGCACCTAAATCAAAGTCAACCTCTTCCTTTAACTTCTCAAATCTTGCCTTGACCGCCACCATAATCTCCTAAAAGAATTTATAGTAGCCAGATAATTTAATGAGATTGGCCAAAACAAAAAATACTCCGAGGCATAAAAATTGTATAAGCCAGGGCAAGGCAATAGTATTACCTCCATATGCCCGAATGCACGAGACTTCCACACAGGAAATGGTCGAACTCCTTTGGAGTTGAGCTCATGAGAGAAACTCTTAATTTCAGGTGCTCTCTTCTTTCTTCCACTCGTGACACGCAGTATTGCCTGAAACCGCGGCGACTGCATTTCCTTTGAAAAGGCTGCATGATTACCCTACAATATATGCATTGCACACAAACAACGGCATTGTCAAGCTTGTGAGCTACCTACATTTCTCCAACGAACTAAGTGTGCATGTATATATGTAATTATATATAATATATATGAAATTCACTGACAATTTCCTTACCTCCAACATTGGATTGAGTAGTGATGCATTTCTGAGAGATTTTGATTGATTCCACTGCAAAGATTTAGCTATAAAGAAATCGCAAATTAGAACTCTAAACAATACACTTAAATGTATCTGATGAAACTCAATCAAGATTTCCCAAAAATTAATATAAATTAAAAATATATATGTATGTACCTGGTTGTAAGGGCACGTGTTTAGGTTTTGGTTTGACGGTGTACTTAACCCTACTCGATTCATCGCCGAAATTCAACGGCGCGCAGACGGAGGAAGAGAATCGAAGCGGCGACGGAGCCGATCGAGTCCGAATGTGATTGAGGCCGAGCGACGACGCCAATACGATCGGCGCGGCGTCTGCTATGCGCTCCGCACGATCATCGTCCTCATCTTCCTCGTCGTCTTCGTATCCCTCTTCGAATTCTTTGTCTTCGTGGATCGTCTGACTAGGGCTTCGCCGAATCGGGATGGGAGGGATCTTAAGGAGCTTGGCTCTGGAGGGAGAGGAGACAGACGACGTCGTTCCGAGGTCTGATTTTTCGTCGGAGTTGGAAATCGGCGGCGGGTTTGAGGAAGGCGGAGGAGGGCTCGACATGGATACGACGTTTCGGGTTTGGATTCGGGTCCGGATTCGTCATGGGATTGTGAGAGACAGAGAGAGAGAGAGAGGGAGGGGCTGCTTTGGGGAGATTATCTCGCGGGAAGAGAGAGAGGGCGTTAGAGATCGACACGAATCGGTTGCGGGGTTTGAAACGTGCTTCCCGCTAAACATGTATCTCAGGCGGGTTCGCCTGCGGTGAGGACTAGCGTAAGGATGTATATTCGCACGTATGGACGAAACGTCATATTCGCACTTGGTACCAAGCGGATCGGGCCGACCCAACCCGTTTAGTAAAACATTAGCCCAGCCCGTGGCCCTGCACATTAAAAACGTTATATTGGTGTATATATGTATTTGTGACTAAAATTTTGTGTAATATATTTTTAATGATATTGAGCCTAGTATCTATTATTTTAATTTTTTTTGGTTTTAAAGAATGTATCCATATTTTGAGTTTGTAGAATCTACCAACCGTTTTATGGTACAATAAGTTATTGGTTAATTTGATGAAATGTCCTATATCTATGTGTGTGTGTATGTGTGTGTAGACCCGTCCAGACTCAAATATGTGTCATCATTTTTATAACCAAAAAAAACCACCACGTCGCTTTTGAGAAGAAAAAAAAAAAAGGAGTAACAACGTCGTTTGGACTGAAATATAAAGGCAATATCGTTTGACCAAAAAAGTTGACGTCGTTTCCACCCTCCACCATTGAGCCATTGCATATAATCATCATTCCAAGCACTTGATATTGAGTCTCACGAACTTTATCACGCTTTCACGAAATGAACTTCATTGCGACTTCACCTTTCCGATCTTTCCGACCAACCAACTTGTCGAGGTAAATTTTGGAATTTCTACATTGAATGGTGGAATACCGACAAACAACTATAGCAACCTTTCCATCTCATAGTCTTAAGATCCTTAAAACGAAAACTACGTCAAACCAAGGTATCAAGTGGGTTGGCCCGACCTAACCCATTTAATAAAACATTAGCCCAACTTGTGGCCCTGCCAAGTTACCATCTTGTTCATCATCTTCCTCAAAATATTTCTTCTTCCTCTTCATAGTCATCAAACACTTGGGTTTTGATGATTTTCTTGTGACTCGTTCTGTGTCCGTCGAGCGCTTGATAAGATCGAAATACTTTGTCACAAGTCTCGCACTTGTACTTCTCCTAAGTCCGAAACAAAGCTCAGGCCCGAAAAGCCTAACTGACGCTGTTGTCACTCATCCTCCTCCTCCTCCTCCAAGGACTCAACCACCCCATGTTTTACTTTTATCATTTTCCATTTATCAATAGAGAGCATGATAAGATACTTAACAACATCTTCAATTGAAAAAGCATCAGAAACAAAACTCACCTATCAATGTACCAATCTACCTAGATGGTAAAAATGTAAGTAATGATGGTAATAACGTAAGTTTTGATTATTTTTTTGTGACTCGCTTTGTGTCCGCCGAGTGCTTGATAAGATCAAAACACTTTGTCACAAGTCTTGCACTTGTACTTGCCCTGAGTCTGGACCAAGCTCGGGCCCGAAAACCCTAACCTACGTTGTCGTCGAACTCATTCTCCTCCTCCTCCAAGGACTCATCCACCCCAATTTTACTTTTATCTTTTTCTATATATCCATTGAGGGCATGATAAGACACCTGACAACATTTCAGTTGAAAAAGCATCAAAAACAGAACTCACCTACCAATGTACAATGTACGATGTACCAATCTATGGTAAAAATGCAAGTAATAATGGTAATAACGTAAGTTTTGGTTTTTTTTGTTCTTATGACTCGCTCTGCGTCAGCCGAGCTCTTGATAAGATCGAAACACTTTGTCACAAGTCTTGCACTTGTACTTCCCTTGAGTCTGGACCAAGCTCAGGCCCGAAAACCCAAACCGACGTCATCGTCGGACTCATCCTCCTCCTCATCCGCAGACTCATCCACCTCATTTTTACTTTTATTTTTTCCCATTTATCCGTCAAGAGCATAATGAGACACCTGACAACATAGCATCGAAACACCTACCAATGTACAATTTACAATGTACCAATCTACCTAGATGGTAAGTTTTGATGATGCTAATAAGCTATATCAATTTTCCATCTCATAATCTTAGGATTCTTACAACGAAAACTACATCAAACCTAGAGATAAAATGGGTCAAGCCGGCTTGGCTCACTTAATTTATTCAAAATGGTCCCTGAGATTTGCATCATCCATAAGTTTGGTCCATGAGATTTAAAATCAATAGAAGTAGTCCCTGAGATTGTCCACCATCCATGATTTTGGTCCTTCCTGAAGGAAAATTTTTTTCCTAGCTAAGAACATGTATGAACATTTGAATACATATGCTAACAATTAACTCTTTAAAGTAGGCATGCATCCAAAAACAATTCATGAAACCCATGACTTTCAAAGCCTAGTATATGGTGAATCAAAAGACTCTTTAACAACATTAAAGAATATGAAGAATTTAGAGATTCTTTACCCTTGAAGCTCATCCTTGATTACACAAGGGATTCACCCAAGTGGAGGGCCTTCAAGTCACCTCCTTGCTCCTTGGATCTTCCTTGTGATTTTCCTCCTTTTAGTGCTCATTTGCTTCTTTGAGGATTTGAGGATTAGTTCTCCAAAACACCAAAAGTTTGATGTCTCTATGTCTCTTCACCAAGGATGTAATTTGTGAGGATGAAAATGGATCACTTAGGGAAGTAAATTTGCTAGATAACTTTCCCCAAGTAGCTTAGAAAACCCTAATTGAAAACAAAGCTATAAAGATGAATTTATACTTCATTTCTTAGGTGAGTGGCAAACTTGCAATTAAGCAAACTTGCATACCCTCACCCTAAATGGTTGGCCTATATGGTTATTGGGCTTATTGCCTATTTTGTTTTAGTTGTCATACAACTTAAACATAATGGGCCTTGTGGACCAAAACACTTTTGGGCCCCGAAGCCCTAAAACCAACTTAAAAGCCCAATACGAACATTTCGTATAATTAATTAACTAATTAATTAATCTTGACCATTCTTCAATTAAACCATTTAATTGCTTATCCATTTCATTTAATTGCTTCACATATATCCTTATTTGGTGTGCGATCCATTAGGTTCCAATTAGCGAGGCAGTGGGCGATGTTACTCTTAACTATCGATTGTGAATTGAAACCACATTTCAATTCTCCCTTTTTTGATGATTAGTGTTTGCTAATCAATAGGGCTTCCACAAACCATGAGTGACACCTAGCAGTATGTCATGGTTACCCAAGCTAAGTAGAATTGGTTGGAGAACCTATCCAGTTACAATTACAATGCAATACGGTCATTCTCTAATACAATACTCTTAACCACATTGTTTTAAGTGATAGTTTGTTTCATGTCTACTATCCAATGTGATACTTTCTTATATGATTCCCTTGAATATGATTTGGAACATCTTCCTTAGTCATATTCATTTGCTTTGGCCAAAGACTTTAGAATCATATTTTAGAGTATACTCCTTCCACCATGGAAGGTTAGAGATCCCTTGTTGTGCATTCATATGCCTACATGACTAGATCACATGACCCCAACAATGCCGTGGACAATCCGAGGGAATGCCTTTGTCATGATCAAAGATCAAGGACCTAACCATTAAACATCTATGATGCCTCAGGTCTAAGGACTACTTTGCATATTGTAACCTTAGAGTTCGTACATGACATGTATGTTTGAACTCTCATTAATCGCAGTTCAGTGTACTTGATTACTCTTTCGAGCACCTATGTGTTTGTCTTAGTGTCCAACACCAAATGACTTGAGACTAGTTCATACTCACGTTTGAGTCAACATAACACATACTAACCTTAGCGGATTGTCAATGCCCAATTGGCAATCCTATGGCTAGGAACGTTTTAGGAATGAACATAAGAGAAAGGTCTCCTTAATCTAACTCATTAGATCACTTATCTCTTATGTCAAATACATCCCTTGGATTCTCTTATTGATTAAACACATGATTCAATAAATAGTGATTAACAATAAGTATTGCCCTTCCGTTAAACATATAAAAGTTTAACATATTAAGTATTCCAAAAAGCTATTACATCAAATGAGTGGCTTTGTGGGCATACTTCCAACACTTCCGCTGAAGCTTTTGGCTGGAAGTTTGGGCAATTTTCAAAGCTTCGTAACCCAATCGTTTCTTAACCAAATCGACCCATAATATATCAAAATGAAGATAGGAAACTGTAGAATAAGATTATATCTATTTGGAAGCCCAATGATTGCCAGAGATGGTCAGAAAATAGTCTCAAAGTTGACTGGTCCAAGGGAAAACTGGAAAACTTGCCGAAAACTCGCCGAAAACTGGGTAAACTTTAAACGTTCATAACTTCTTCAATACTCAACGAAATCAAGTGATTCAAAAACGAAAATCGTACTTCTCAACGCGAAGAAGAGAATGGTACATTTTCAACAGCTAACTTGCCGTGGTTTTGCCGGAAAACGGCTCGAGAGTAGCTGTTGAAAAACGAGTCAGTAACTTTCGAGCCGTTTTCCGGCCAAACCACGGCGATTTAGCCATTGAAAAAAGGTACCATTCTCTTCTTCGAGGTCGCGAAGTATGATTTTTGTTTTTGAATCACTTAATTTCGTTGAGTATTGAAGAAGTTATGAACGTTTAAAGTTTACCTAGTTTCCGGCAAGTTTTCCAGTTTTCCCTCAGACCAGTCAATTTTGAGGCTATTTTCCGACCATCTCCGGCAACCATTGGGCTTCCAAATAGATATAATCTTATTCTATACTTTCCTATCTTCATTTTGATATATTACGGGTCGAATTTAGTTAAGAAACGATTGAGTTACGAAGCTTTGAAAACTGCCTAAACTTCTGGTCAAAAGCTTCAGCGGAAGGACCAAAATCATGGATGGTGGACAATCTCAGGGACTACTTCTATTGATTTTAAATCTCAGGGACCAAACTTATGGATGATGCAAATCTCATGGACCATTTTGAATAAAAAGCCAACATTATCACACCTCAGCCGAACCCGCAGCCCGAACACATTAGAAAATGGCTATTATCATGTCCGAAAAAACCCAAAACATATAACTTACTGGAAAATAAGGCGGGTTTGCTTAAGGAATTTGAATTTTGATCACCTAATTTGGGCCTTTGATGTTGCAAAAGTGGTAATTGTAAGGCCAATTTAACATCCAACTAAAATGTACATTTGACCCTCACTATCCAAGTTTTGTTAGTTAACTTGTTACAACACATTAGAAGTTTTGAGGTCTAATATTCCCACCAACTTATAAGCATGATTCCTTCAACCCTTAACCTTCTCCTGTGAATTGTTTGTAGTACCCACAAAGACAGAGGTCATAAACCGCGGGAGCTCCAGCTAAAATGTGAACTTTGTGGGATCGATTATTTCATGAATATTCATCAACTGCGATTTAACTCTGGTTTGGTGCACATGTTGTTGTTCTTGTACCCAGTTTTTCTCCTTCGCGCAATCCATCAACTTATAATCGTTTGGTTTTTTGATCGGTTGCAGTTTTTGTTATCTCAGTTCATAGATCTCTAATTTGGCGAGGATTGGAAGGCGGCTGAGAATTTTTTGGGTGTGTTATCTCTGCTTATGTTTATCCCAATTTTAATATGTATTTAGAATTGTTGGATTAAAAGGGGTTTGTGATTTGTGATAAAATATGAGTCAAATAGCTCCAATTTTTTTAAGTTTTTTGGTTTTGGTTTCTATCGAAAATAAGAAAACTGAGAGGAAAATTATGATATAAAGTATTAAGTTTAATTACCTAGCTTTGTGGCTAATTGTATATCAATATTGATTCACACGTTTAATTTCCAATGAACTTATATGCATTTTCCTTTTTTTTTATTTATTAATTTACTGATTCAGTGAATAATTTTGGCTTTTAGATTTGTTTGAATATTTTTCTGATTCTGTTTGGACCAAAACTTAAACTTTGGGCTCCAGAAAGGGGCCGGCTCAAAGGGAGGCCTGAAGGGAGAGTCGGTCGAGGCCTAGCAATTTGACCGAAGCCCAACCGAAACCCAGGAAAGCAGGAAAGGGCCTCTTCTGACTTATGCAGCTCATGAAGACCACTTGCCCACCTACTCAAAGGCCAAGTGGTATAGACTGACCAGCTACATAGCCCATAAAGTACTTTATGGTGGCATTACATGTAAAAAAGCTGATGAGTCATCACCCTCAAACCGCATTCGGGCAAGGCTGCTGCTACATGAGGTCATGCTAGGTTGTCTATAAAAGAAGAAAGAGAAATCAGGATTGAGGACACTCAAACAAACAAACAAACAAAGCATAAACTCTGCTCAAAGCCAGATTTACCTTCAAACGATAGCTGTAGTCAGCTAAAGCCTTCATCCCTCTCGGGATCAACTCCCATTCAACCCTTTTTGTAAGCTCTGTTACCTTGTCTAAAACACTTGCTGTAGTATCGATCTCCCTATGAAAACCCACCTCTCAAACCTCTTTTTCCTCTAAACTCTCAGCCCACTGATAAACCCCAATCACAAGAAGTTGCAAGACGCCCAGTTTTGCCCGACAAGGTGAAAACCTTGCCTGTCCCTTCTTGGTTTTGTCTTTTTCATTTATTAAACTAGCAGTATGTCGTGTACTTTCAGTTGTATTCAAGTTGTTTCTAGTAAAATGATGATTAAGAAACTCTCTCAGTTCTTGAATCCGATTTAAAGTTGTCTTCACTATTTAAATCAGATCTAAGTTCTAATCTCCCGGACATATAAGAGTAATCATGTAAAAGTCCTTGGTCTCAAGGCATAAAAAAGAACTTTATGTGGACTTAACCCATCCACGACAATCCTTGATAAACAAATAAGTCCGAAGTTACTTGGGGCGCAAGTAATCGACTGATCTAGTAGTTTTACCACTGTTATATTATGATTATGCTAGAACGTTTGAGTATGGAATGAGTTCTGATGGGAAGCCTCAAGGCCTACACCTAAGGCCCCACAAAGGCACCTATTTGGATTCGTTCTAAGCTCTGCGGGCTAGAACGTTTGAGTATGGAATGAGTTCTGATGGGAAGCCTCAAGGCCTACACCTAAGGCCCCACAAAGGCACCTATTTGGATTCGTTATAAGCTCTGCGGGCTAGAACGTTTGAGTATGGAATGAGTTCTGATGGGAAGCCTCAAGGCCTACACCTAAGGCCCTACAAAGGCACCTATTTGGATTCGTTCTAAGCTCTGCGGGCTAGCTGGTCAGAAGTATAACGGTGGTAATACTATGTATGACAATGGAACCAGTAGTGTATATGTCCAAGAGCTGGATTGGTTATGGATTGGAAGCCTCAAGGCCTATATCTAAGGCCCCACGAAGGCACCTATCATAATCAATACGGTCCCTTGGATATATATCCAATTACATATATATATATATATATATATAATTGGATTCAACATCCATTCTACGTCTGCCATGCTAAAGATGGCAGTGGCACGCCTGAGCATCCAAAAGTTAACCTTGATTGTGAGCCTTAAGGCCTACACCTAAGGCCCCATGAAGGCACATTTCAGAGTTAACTCTGTCATTCTCTTTCAGCCTTGCCCGACAAGCCTTGCCCGACAAGCCGTGCCCGACGAGCCTTGCCCGACAAGCCGTGCCCGACGAGCCTTGCCCGACAAGCCCGACAGTAAAAGCAGAAGCCCGACAGCAGCCCTCAACCGACGCCAAAACCTCTCCCGGGGAGCTGTGTGCTCGTCGGCCATGAAGCCTCCCCGACGGAAATTCCTGACGCGAACATAGTTTTGGCACGCCCGGTGGGATATTTACTTCTTGATATTGTATGTCCAAAAAAAAGAGAAGCTATAAACTTAGCAACAAATCCAGGGGGAGGTCTTCTACGAATGGCAGATCAATAAAAAAATCCTTCTTCCCCATCAGGACAAGTGGTCATAGAAAGCCCGACCGCATCTGAGAAATCACAAGGAAGGGGAACTAGTGAAGAACTACAAGCTACTATGATCCAAGTGCTAAAAAGTATGGAAAGAATCTCCTTGGAAACCAAGGGGGAAGTAAGCAGACTCTGTACACTAACAGGGAATCTACAGAGGAGGCTTGACTTAGAGTTCTCTACTCCAAAAGGGACTCAAGGAAGCGGGATGAGCCAAGTTATTATGAGAAATGAACCAATCATTCCCTTATTCCCACTATTGGAAGAAGAGAAAGATAGAGGAAAGAAGAATGTGGTTCTTGAAGAGTGTCAACCAATAATAGAGCCAGCTCTGGAGAAGGAGTTTCCCAGCTTCCCATTATTATCATTTAATAATAGGGGGCAGAGCGAGCAAGAGATAACAAGGTACATAATGCCAGCTATAATAGGAGAAACTAGCGGAAAGGAAGCCACCACTACTGCAGATAACCTCCACCTTACAGGCCACCCTCGTTGACTAACAAGGGATGAGGGGCTAGCTGGAGAAAGCCCGAGCCTAGGAGAGAAGCAAGCACGGGCAATGACCGGAACCCAAGGGTTGAACCTACTCTTGTCAGCCATAATGATAATTCAGCTACTCAACAGCTGAGGGAAGAATTAGCTGAGCTAAGAAGGACAGTGGCTCAAAACGCTCAACCGCGGGGTCGCCCAGTATTCAGGGTCACTTACCAAAAGCCGTACCCTGAACATATTGATGAGCTAAATCCATTCCCTCTCAACTTCAAAATGCCTGCATTCCCAACATTCACAGGTGAAGATAGCAGCGTGTCTTCCAGAGACCACATTTTCAAATTCTCTAATCATTGTGTGGCATATGAGGACAATCCAAATTACAAATTGAGGTTGTTTGGGAATTCATTAGCGGGATTAGCATCTCAATGGTATTCTCTATTACCCCCCAACTCTATTGCCAACTGGGGACAAATGGAGATGGCTTTCCATGAACAATTCTACAGAATGGAGCCAGAACTGACCATCAATGACCTTGTTGAAGTTAAGCAATACGATCATGAATCTACTGAGGACTTCATGATGAGGTTCAGAAGAACAAGGATGAGATGCCAATTCCCCGTCAACCAAGCACATCTCATATCCATTGCTCAAAGGGCTCTGAAATTACCTTTGAGGAAGAGATTTTATGATACACAATTCAACGAGCTGCAAGAATTGGTAATAGCTGCCACTAAGTATGAAAGGTTGTTGCAAGAGGAGCAACAAGTGAAGCATGCTTCCAAAGTTCCTTCCTTCTACAAAAATAAAGTTGCAATTCATCGAGTGGAAGTAGCAGAAAGCGGGACAGGGCATAAGGGTAGCCATGATGAAGAAGACATTGACGTGTGTGCCGCTGAAATGACTACACCTTTTAAACCACTAACGGTAAAAGGGCTAATCCAACCTGTCAAAGATCAGAATGTCGTGATGAACGACGGTGGTTTCGTCCCCATGAAACCACTCAAGTACCAGAGTTATTCGTTCGATCTAACCAAGACGCCTGAGATCTATGAGGAACTGGTGCGGGCAAGAGTAATCTTGCCCGACAGTACTAAGAAGATGCCTAAACCAGAAGAACTCAGAGGGAAGAAGTATTGTAAGCTACACTATACCTTCAACCACTCTATAGTCAATTGCGTCCAGTTTAGAGATTGGATACATGACCTGATAGTGAAGGGAAAATTGTTACTTGACAAGCCCCAAACCAGTATGTTGGTAGATACAAACCCCTTCCCGGAGGCACCTATCAGCATGATCAACCTCATTTAAAAGAAGAAAATAAACAAGGGGGGCAACGAGTTGCCCGAGGTCAATTCAAACAGTACTAAGAGCAGAGCAGGAAGCAAAACACATGTTCATTCCAATAAGAGAAGAGTTACAAATCATCTTATTCTAAAAAATTTACATCTTCACATAGGGTGATTATTCGAGAGTGATATGTTTGCATAATGGCAAAAATCCTACTAGGTTCGGCCAAAACAGTATGGCTATTTGCAAGTTGAGACCAGACTTGCTCTAACTCCGAGTTTGACTTCTCCACTTCCTCAATTTGGTTTTCAAGGGTATCTAGGAGAGTTGCTTGTTCCGCTTTAAGAGTAACCAATTGTTCCTCCAACTTTTGGATTTCGGAAGTAACAACTCTAACCCTCTCTTCTGTCGACAAGCTTTCTTCCATCAACCGATCAACTTGAGTGGAGGTGCTTGATTCTTTCTCTATAAAGCATTTTGCCCGATTAGCTTGTCTGTCCGCTCTCTGGTATTGTTCCCTAAGAGCCCTCAAGTTCTCAAAGAAAGAGATAAAGGAATCATGTTGAGGTTTTGATAGCCGACCGGTTTTGAAAGACTCAGTTACGACCTTCTCAAGATCACAAAGAGCCTTGAGGCTGAATGAAGCAGTGAAATCCTTCCTTGCCTATTCCTGAAGGATTCGCTGTTGCTCTGAAGAAATGGAGGTTACTGAAGATTGTCTTGATAATTTCAACCGTGTCGCAAGACGCCCGAGTGCTTCAAAAAGTTTGGGCAACTTAGCAGGGTTTGAAGATGAGATAAGGAGAGGATCCTGCGTTACGGCTCCCTCTGATGAAGCAATACCTATTGAGGGTGCAATCTTCGCTTGCCCGATCTGCTCAACTCCAGAAGAAGGAATCTCAGTACCACCAGAAGATAAATGAGGATGAGAGCGTTTGATTTACGGACCAAATGAGGGGGGAAGTTTCTGTTGGAGCCTGCCGCGAAAGCCAAGAGTACCAGGTCAGAAACAATCTGGATACAGTTTGAGGCAGAAAGAGGTTTTGGAGAGATAATTGTACCTGACTCAGCCCGGGGGTTTCACCAGGAAGAGAACTAACTCCTTGTTGGGGAGGGGATTCTTCACCACCAGCAGGAGTGGAAAGAGCTGCACCTGAACCTGTGCCAGTACCCTAGAGGTGCCCAGAGATAGCAGTTATTGTCGGTAAAAAAAAAAAAAAAAGAAAAAAAAACAACAACAAGAAGAAAATACGCCCATACCTGAGTTTGGTCTTGAGGAGGAGAGGCAGGTTCATCAACTGTCGGGCAAGCAAATACCCGTGAGGTGGTTACCTCTAAAGCTACAGGGATCTCAGGAACTACGGGTTCATTATCTGGAACCACTGATGGAGGGGGTGGCTCATACACCAGAGAAGGCTGCGGAGAACGAAAGTAAGAGTTAGTTGGGAAGCAGTATACAGGATTTCAATGTGGAAATAATAACTCACCAAGTTACTGTCCTCATCCACAAAGTGCAACATAACTCCTGTAGACGGATCAAATTGGGAGGAAGGGATTGCATCCAGAGTAGTAGAAGAAGTCATAGACTGCAGAGGAGGGCCATGACTAGGCAATGAGGCAGATGCCTCAGCCTAAGTGCAGATAGGAGGAAAAGAAAGATTCAGGGATTAAGTCCAGGAACTATCAAGTTACTCAAGAAAGAAAAGGTACTTCTGAAGGGTTAACCTGAGGAGGAGAAAGGCTGGTTTCTCGGGCAAGTGGTGATGAGGCCTTTGGAGGAAGAAGTTTCTCCTCTCTTGCGGCCTGACTCAAATAATCAGGTTTAGAGTTCTATGAAGGCAAGAAGGGTGTGCGGATAAAGATATAGGTCATACCTCGAGTTCTGTAAGAGCGGTTTTTTGCAGTTCCTCAACCTTTTTGTGCATGGCAGCTCTTAATGGTTCCTCCTTAGAAGCAATGATTGGTCTTTTAGATGCTTGAGATCCTGTTTCTCGAAGAAAACAAGAAAAAGTTAGATATGGAAGAAAAGTAGCAGTTTGGGGAAGAAGAACAGAAACTTACTTGAAGACTGTTTATTCTTTCTGCCTGCCTCAGAAACTGGAGCAGATTGGGCTGGTGACATAGGAGGAGCAGTAGTTCTGGCTCTCTTACTCTTTCTGGTAAGAATTGGTCGTGTAGTTTTAGGTAGAGGTGCAGGATCAGGATTCGAAGTCTTAATCCCAGCCGCTCTCTTTCGCTTGGGTGCTTTAATAACTGCCTCAGATGTCTCTTCAGCTCCTGAATCCCCAAGGGATTCTGAAACATCCGCACATCCCCCAGCTTCTCGTCTCTCAGCCTCTGCGGCAGCCCCATGAAGAACTGCAGCATCATCAGAGTCATCCTCGGACTCAATGGCTTCCGATTCAACATTCACTGGAGCTGCAGAATCAGGCAAAAGTGAGGATAGAAGGGCTTCAGAGGGGAAGCAAAATTAGATTGAAAAAGAAATACCTATCAGAAGCGACTGATTCTTCTCTTGGATCATCTCTTTCCAATTTTCAAGCTCGCCTGAGCCGGGGTACAACTTAAGAGGAAGTTGACTAAAAAGACGATCATGAGCCTCTTTCAAATCTCCTCCGTACTTCTTGGACCATCTGTCTTCCCACCAAGAAGAAAAGAGTGAAGTACATTCGAAGTTGAGAATAATAGAGTTTCGGGTAGCCTGACTCATTACGTCAAGACTGCGTCGGGCGGCTCGGAAGATCACCTCAGAGGGAATTTGTAGTCGAAATGAAGTGCCGCAATGGACAGAGTCGAAGAACGGGACGGGTATGGCCTGCCTGAATCCTAGCTGTCTGCTGCAAAAGTTAGGATGATACACCTCCAGACTTCGTTCATATCTATTACCCCGAACTCCCCAGGCCAGGTCTCTCGGTTGAATACAGCTAATGAATTTCTCCCTACAAGAGGGGGTTGCATCTTCGCCAGGAGCATCTTGAAAAATTTGGTCAGAAAACCAAGGGTATCTCCTCAGAACCGATGCACCCCATTCTAAATCTGATCGAGTCCTACAAACTCTGAAGAAATAGAAGCAAGCAAAGGTGGAGTGATCTATAGGGGCAGCTTCAACCAGGACTCGGGCATGGGCCACACCCTCCGGGAACTCCAAATTGGCAGCCCGAAACTCTGGGAAGTACCATTGAAGCCAAGTTTGTATCATCCAGATAGGCCCATTCAGGTTAGTCTCAAATGGCTCGCCCTGAGTCATTTCGAAAAGAAGATGATAAAGATGGGAGAGAAGGAATGGGCCAGTGGCCACATCATCGAAATTATGAAGAGCTTCTACCAAGGGGATCCATTCAACTCTCACCCCTTTAGACTTGTTGGGGAAGACATGCCGATTGAGCCAGTATAAGTGGAAATACATGTGTTCTTGGTCTTTATCCACCCGAGAAGCACTTGCCCCAAATTATCCTTTACAAAAGGAATGAAGCCTTTGAAGGAGGTCCCATAGCTCTTGAAGGTTGCAGGGTTGTAGTTCAAAGAAAGGAAGGTAGTAGATGAGCTTGAGCTTCCAGTAGTAGAGGAGGAAACCCAGTCTTGAGTAACGTCCACTATCCTGCCCGTTGGCCTTAAACCAAAGACCTGGGCCATGTCAAGAATGGTTGGAGACATGGGGCCCATACGGAAGTCGAAAGTATTCGTGCCCGAATTCCAGAAAAGAAGGGCAGAAGCAAGTAATTCGGGCTTGGGGATAATGGAAATTTTCGAGAGCATTATTAATTCGTAAATTCCATTATTCATCCATTTCTGCTTAAAGGTGGACTCCAATTCATCAATCCATTGAGCCCAAGCAGGGTCGTTCATCAGAGGGAAACCTCGACGGTATGACGACCATTTGGATGAAGAGATGCCCGACTCAGCCAAAAAGGGATTTGGGGCAAACCAATTATCCTTGGGCATATTGCTTTCTATAACAGAAGGGACCCGGGAGATCCATGCGGGACCCAATGATTGTACCCCATGCACCTCAAAGAAAAGCTCGGAATGCAAACCAGCCCGAGGGCGATGAAGCCTGTTGAGTAGACGACGCATGATGGCGATTCCTTCACCAGATTTGTAGGATGGTTGAGTTTGACTAGATCCCGAGGCCATTTGATGAAGTTTGAAGAGGGGGTACCAAATGAGATAACAAGGGTGAGAGATATCAAGATAAAATCTGAAAGATTTAAGAGAAGAGGGATAGCTGGGAGATTTAGGGATTTTTCAAGTTACAGAGGGATTTCTTGCTATGGTCACAAGGGATTGGAGAGTTCAAACGTAAGAAATTCGTGGGTTTTGATAAAGAACTTTTCAATTGATATTGGCGCCTGGAATTCCAGGCTAAATATCAATTGAAGGGGGCACTATTTGGACCAAAACTTAAACTTTGGGCTCCAGAAAGGGGCCGGCCCAAAGGGAGGCCTGAAGGGAGAGTCGGTCGAGGCCCAGCAATTTGACCGAAGCCCAACCGAAACCCAGGAAAGCAGGAAATGGCCTCTTCTGACTTATGCAGCTCATGAAGACCACTTGCCCACCTACCCAAAGGCCAAGTGGTATAGACTGACCAGCTACATAGCCCATAAAGTACTTTATGGTGGCATTACATGTAAAAAAGCTGATGAGTCATCACCCTCAAACCGCATTCGGGCAAGGCTGCTGCTACAGGAGGTCATGCTAGGTTGTCTATAAAAGAAGAAAGAGAAATCAGGATTGAGGACACTCAAACAAACAAACAAAGCACAAACTCTGCTCAAAGCCAGATTTGCCTTCAAACGATAGCTGTAGTCAGCTAAAGCCTTCACCCCTCTCGGGATCAACTCCCACTCAACCCTTTTTGTAAGCTCTGCTACCTTGTCTAAAACACTTGCTGTAGTATCGATCTCCCTCTGAAAACTCACCTCTCAAACCTCTTTTTCCTCTAAACTCTCAGCCCGCTGATAAACCCCAATCCCAAGAAGTTGCAAGACGCCCAGTTTTGCCCGACAAGGTGAAAACCTTGCCTCTCCCGGGGAGCTGTGTGCTCGTCGGCCAGGAAGCCTCCCCGACGGAAATTCCTGACGCGAATAGATTCAACTTGCAGGTTTAGTATCATTTTACAGCTTTCTACAGCTCTTTGTTCTTTCTCTCTTCCTTTATGTATTTTTAGTCAAATTGAACTGCTCTTTTTAATTTCAGATTTAACTAAAGTGTTTAGAACTTAATTAAGTGGAAATTTACTCAGGTTTAATGATCTCTATTTGTTTGACAAAATAAGCATATAATACCTCCACAGGTGAGGGGCCGGACAATTTGCAGGCCAACGTTAAGATTGTTCAGAGCATTAGAGGATAATGGTAATGGATATGAAATTGTTGTTTTATGACAAACACTGCATGTTGATGTTGGTAGTTTTAGTTTTTGCTCCACCAAATTGTATGATAAGATAATTCCAAGTTACGAACTTTTTTATTAGGCTTTGTAACGCCCCTGCGTTGTGTATTCCTGAAATTATTTCCAAATTACAAACAGTGCCAATTTTCCAACATATTCTCTATAACCTATTCTATTGTTTTCTCTAATATACATGTTATTGCCCCCATTTTTTTTTTTAAGGCAGTGTCTTAGGTACTATTAAATTAGTTTTATGTCTTTTTTTTATTTGAAAGCTGCTTCTTTTTCTCTGTCTTTATTAAGATTCTGGGGTGTGCTTTGGATTTGCTACATATGGTCATATTTTTTGTCATTGGCTTTTTGTTCTGCTTAGTTATTTTTAATTGAGTGTTTTATCTGGTATTTCATTTTATTTTGTTTATTTGTTTCCTTTTTATGTTTAAATGTTTTTTTTTCTTTCTAAATTTAGGCTTCTGGGAAATTCTTGCTCACTGTTTGGATTCCAAGAAAATTTAGGAGATGTCCAGTAATATTCACATCCTGAAAACTCAATGAAAATACATACTAATTTATGTGCAGCTGAAAATTTTGTTATCTGATTATGTTCTAATTAAAGATGATTTATTTGTTTTTTTTTAATTTTAATTATTTCGTATTTATTTTGTGATTGCAGATGTTTAAATGATGGAGAGGTTTGCAAAGCTGTTACTCGGAGGAGACATGTCTGGATGAGGGAAAGGTCTCTGCACTGCCCTTGCTATCTCAAATGCCATCACCAATCTCTCTGGTTAGTCACATTTCTCTTGGAATATGCATTTCCCTTGGTGATGAACTTAATAAAAAATGTGAGATGAGCAAATTGAAAAGTCTACTTTCTTCTCCTATGCATGCTTTAACATATGTCGGTTTTAATTACTGATAAGCAATTGAAAATTCAGTTTTTCTCCTCATGGTACACTTACATTGGTGGATCAACATATGTTTGCTTTTAACATATCTTATTAAATGCATTTGAACATGCTGAGTTTCATGCCTGCAGCATCGCGCTGCAGACTTATTCCTTCGGTTGTTCTCGTCTTCGACGGACAACGATGGTGGTTGAAAGGGATTTGGGTCGAGTGTTTCGACGAGAATCACAAGGTATCTCCTTTATACTGCCTTCGGGGTAATTCCCCATCACAACCTCAATGACAAAAGATGTTGGAGATGGGTGCCATCATCATCACTAACGGCCAGAGTCATAGGAGGTGGCATGGGATCACATCCCTCACGACTCAACGATGCAGAGCGGCGACGACCAAGTTTTGGGAAGAAGAAGACATGTCAGACGACATAGCGTGCAACCATTTAAACGACTGGCGCAGCTTGGCAGCTCAGACGCTGGTGCGGCTTCAAGCCGCGACTTCCGTGATTTAGGGTTTTGAAATCCCTTAATTTGTATCTTCTTTTTTGATATACCCACCCATATATTCATCAACGTTGATATGACATGCATATTACACAGAACAATAATCATATTATTCATGGGATATATTAAATTGAAACCAAATAGATTATGGTTTAAGATTACTTGGATGTTGATGAAGATGGTGAAAAGGTTTAGTCTTCTTCCAAGACCTTCTCTTTTTCGCAAAAACACATCATGCTGATAATGTGTTGTGAAACTAATTTTAAAAGTGGGTGAGAGAGAGAGGAGACGACTAAGAGAGAATGGCTCATGAGAATTGTGCCCTCACTTGTTGACCTTGTACTTTTATTTATACTAATCATGATCAGTTTTTTTTTTTTTTTTTGGTCTTACAAGTAATACTAACCTTTGAGGATTGGATCTTCATATCCTATTAGAATTTTATTTTAAGTGTACAAAATCACGTTTGTCATTGATAATTCTATACATAACACATCCATGTCTTTTTGTTTGGCTTACTACATTACTTGCCGTTGAGGGTGTACTTGCTAAATCAGTTATAATACAACATTAGCTTACTACATTACTTGCCGTTGAGGGTTTACTTGCTAAATCAGTTTGAATGGCCATCTCATCAGGTTAACCACAGATGCTATAAAACAAGCTTTGATGTGGATTCCATTCTTTTTCCCTCCATCTGGTTAACCAATTATTCCAACCAAAGAAAGTTCTTTTGTTAGGAGATTACTTCATTAATTTAAGATATTCTTTATGTACATGTCCCTCTATAAGTTATAATCCTTCCCTTCTTATAGGTATAGTTCTCACAATCTACTTAAAGCTTTCAGACCCTATTACTCTCTCTCTCTCTCTCTCTCTCTCTCTCTGAATTAAGCTTGAAAAATCCCCAGAGCTCCCCCTTACCTACAAGGTGATTTTCTTTAAGCATTTACCTTGGTCATATCGAGTGAATTCACGATTAGTATTGTCGACGGAGATGAGTTGCCCCTGGTTGAGTAATTCTCAAGTCTCCTATTCTTCGTCTCCTCGAGACCCTCGGTACACCTGTATCACACACACACGAACTTCTGACCAAATAATTTTCATAACTCTACTCTTCACAAATCAGACACAAAGTTTGTATACCAACAGAAAATTAGTAATTTTTCCTGTGTCCTGTGTATTTGCAGAAGTTGAGAGATAATTAAGCAGGATGGCTTCTGCCCAGGGCAAAGAAAAGCCAGCAGCCATAAAGTTTCAGAAGAGCTACTTTGATGTGTTGGGGTTGTGCTGCTCATCAGAAGTTCCTCTGATAGAGAATATCCTCAAGCCTCTTGAAGGTGTGAAAGAGGTTTCAGTGATTGTGCCTTCCAGAACTGTCATTGTTGTCCATGATAACCTTCTCATTTCCCAGCTTCAAATCGGTAATATATTCTCTTAAATAATTTTACGCCAGTTAATATTAGTATTTCCCCTTAATTCTCTAATATTTGCGCTAAAAATTGGTTATTTTTTTCTTAATAGTTGCACAACAGAAAGCAAATAGTTTTGGGAAAAAGAAAAAACAAAAGAACGATAGCAGTAGGTGGACGTGTACTTTTTCTGTTGTGGGAGAATTATTAATCGGCATATCGTGTCCCATTATGAATCAAAAAAATCGAACCGGATCCTTTCCTGATCCATATATATATTGAGTCTGCTGAGTAGGCGATCTGGACTGTTAAAATTTAATTCAACGACTACAACTATTTTAATTTTTAGAGGGTCCTCTGTTTGTACCATTATGAACCAAAAAGATGGAATCGGATCCTGTCATGATCCGTATATATATTGAGCCTGCTGAGCAGGCGATCTGGACCGTTGAAATTTAATTCAACGGCTACAACTATTATAATTTTTAGAGAACACTCTGTTTGTAGTCGTTGGATCAAATTTTAACAGTGCGGATCGCCTGCTCAGCAGATTCAATATATATGGATCCAGAGAGAATCCGGTTCCCAAAAAGATAGAGACGAGCATGCCTTATATGTTTTTCTTTACCCAACTTTCACGTACTATTTTGCTTTTCTTTTCATCACCCACTATAATATACTTAAAAATAGTTTTCAGTTGTAGCTAATTCGTTGTACGTTTCACCTTCTTTTTTTTTTCATTTTTTTGGAAGCGTTGTACGTTTCACCTTACACTATATAATACTAAATAGTTTTACACCCTTTGGTGTGAATCTTGAGATTCCTTGACTATGAGGAAAAGGACATCAGTTTTCTTAAAATAAAAAAGTTCAAGCTATTTATTCGAAAATAAAATAAAGTATGCCCAGTGCATTTAGCTGGCCTCTCACACATTCTTTTATCTTAATACAAATGCACAAGTTTTTCAATCAATCTCCGTTATTACTTATAAGGATAAAGTTCTTTTGTTTTGCCCCATCAGATAACATTTAGAAACATTGAAAATTGAAGGAAAATTAATACGACAGCAAACTCACATGAATGGATATCGAAAAACTGATAGGGCAACATAAACAAATTTATTTTTCCTTGAGGAAATTGCTCTTTTGATCTGTTATTTCATGGACAGTTAAGGCACTAAACCAAGCAAGGCTAGAAGCAAATGTGAGAGTGTATGGGGCAGGGGACATTTACAAGAAAACGTGGCCAAGTCCATATGCAATTGGTAGTGGCGTGTTACTGGTTCTATCATTTCTCAAGTACGCATATCGGCCATTAGGGTGGTTGGCCCTTGGAGCCGTGGCCGTAGGCATTTTCCCCGTTGCTTTGAAATGTTTTGCGGCTATTCGGAATTTCAGGTTTCATGACATCAACATTCTTGTTATCATTGCCGGTGAGTCAATACTTTGTCTTAATATTCAACTTATTTTTTCATTTCATTCTCCACAATTTTGGTTTTCTAAATTGGTAGAAACTCTACCGCATGATGTTGCGTTAGTTATATGAAATTATCATATAAACATTGAGGTACACTGTACACATGACTGTCAGTCAATCATCTATCACGAGAATAATACTTAATATGATACAATCATCTGTTCCACTTTAAAATTACTCGTCAAATTATATTTTCTACACTCCAAAATTTTGTTACCACTTATCTACTCATTTCTTTGTCAGCTACTTTATAAAAATGATTACAAAAATTAGCTATAAAAAATTACAAGTAAAATGTCGTATTAAATAAATCTAGGCCGTCTTGTTCTTATTGCAAATTGGATTTATGCTTTTGTTTTGTTTTTCTCCGTTGCAAGGATGTTTAAGAAAAAGACTTTGCCGACCTTCACACCGAATAACCTTAAACGGTTGATCCTTTTGTTTTGTTTTTTTCTCTGAAAATAATTGCAACACATCACGTTTCCTTAGAAAGTTTGAATAGATACAGGTTGGTTTCTGTGTACAAGTCCAGAAGCCACCGTTAGACGTACTTTATGATTTTTTACGATACACAGAAATGACGCAACGTCTTTGGCTTCTTGCAAGTTTGAGTGGGTATGTATGGGTGGGTTGGATTAAAAGTTTGGATCGCTATTCGGTGAATTTGAGTCATATTATTGGTAGTTTATTATGGGGTTAAGTCTACACTTTTCTTTAATGTGGATAATATGAGTTGTTAAAAAAAAAAAAGGGTATTCCACATCGATTTCCCTCAAATGATATACTTTTGGGAGAAATGCAATGGCTAGATTGTTTTGACACTTGAAAAACTTAAGAGTTCATTTGGCATCTTATTTGAGAACTGTTTTTTTTTTTTTAAACTCATGTTTTGATTTAAAATTTTTAAATCAAAAACCATTTTTGGTGTACAACTTCTCAAACTAATCAAAAACAAAAAATTCGAACACCTTTGTAAATATTTTTAAGTTGTGGTTTTGAGAATTGGGATCCACACCACACTAAACACCAAACAACAATTTAACATTGGGATTCAAAACTTGTTTTTAAGTTAAAAATTCGATCCAAATCAGCCTTAAAATCTTTAGTTTTTTTTTTTTTTTTTTTTCAGAGTTCATAACTCTACCCATTCGAGGCTTTTTCGAGTAATGCTGGAGGGGTTCCCATTTCCGAGCATTACTTGAATCCTCTTATAGCATATTCTGCATTTTTGTACTTTCACATCTCTTCTTAGATTTAAAAACTTTTCTATTTAGATTAGGTTTTCTAAATTTTTAGTACACCATAAAGTCTAATTCCATTGGCCCTAGCTCATTATTGGCCGGCTTCCCAATTTTTGGTGGAGGATGCTATTGGGTCATCATTTCGTGAACCGTATGTCTATTATAGTCTCACTGAATTTTATTAACGCAACATCTCTCGTCATGTTTTATGGTTGCTATGTAATATAAAATAAATGGTTCTTCAAATTAATTGAGGGAGACATTAAAATAAAAAAATAAAAAAATATAGTACTTAAGTGAAAGAACCAAAAACTACAAATTAAAAAAAAAAATCTACTGAATTACGAGTTCAGTTGTAGTTGGAAAAATGCTGTAAATTGGGACTGTATTTTCAGAACTCTATTGCAAAACAGCACACATGATGCATAAGTTACTTATTTGCGCATGTTTGTATATTTATGTAAATCCATTTGGTGTAACTTTTGACAGTAATTGGGACAATTGCTTTGAAGGACTATACAGAAGCTGCCTCGATTGTCTTTCTGTTCACCATTGCAGAGTGGCTCCAGTCTTATGCAGGTTACAGGGTTAGCATAAAACACTCATCCTTCTTTTTTATGAAAAAATTAAGAACTAATCTCATTGAATTAAACAAAATACAAGTAACGATAAGTGGCAGAAAAACATAGCAATTGATTTTGGAACAACAAATTTTGATGAAGACAGTTTTGTACATAATTTTGTGATAAACCACATACTAACCAATGCTTTAAAAGACGAAGGTGAAGCCCTTCCTAGGTGAAAGCCTTGATATTGAGGCGACTCATGGGACCTATAATTATTAATATATAGTCTAGTTGGAAGGTATGTCATATGGTCTTGTTGAACTTGAACTTAGAGGGTATGTCATGGAGTCTAGTTGAACTTGAACTTTGGCATTTTTTTTCTTTTAAAAAAAAAAAGAAAAAAAAAAAACCCAGTCAACTCTGCAGCTGCTTAGGCATGCCTCGATCACATCTAGGCGAGTTTAAGCCTATTCCCGTTGGGCAGAGGCATTTTCATCACCGCCTTGTCTCCAAAGCTGCCTAGGTGCGCCTCAAGGCTTGTTTTTCAAAACACTGATACTAATACATTAAAATGTTGTTTAAGGGATTAACGAATGACTTGCTAATGTATATCATAAACAGTCAGACATGTAGAATAACATGCTTTTATCTACTCAGGCAAAAGCAGTGATGTCGTCGTTGATGAGCATGGCCCCCCAAATAGCAGTCTTAGCAGAGAGTGGAGAAGTTGTGGGTGTTGATGAGGTAAAGTTGAACACAATTCTTGCTGTTAAGGCCGGCGAAAAGATACCGATTGATGGAATAGTTGTCGAAGGAAAAGCTGAAGTCGATGAGAAAACACTAACTGGAGAATCCTATCCAGTTGCCAAAGAAAAGGACTCCACTGTTTGGGCAGGCACTATCAATCTTAATGGTAACATAAATGTCGCTCCCGTCATTCTTTGATTTTGAAGAAAGAGTTATGTTTTCATTTCTGACAAAATTTGGTTTCAATTGTGAAGGTTATATTAGCGTGAAAACTACATCATTGGCTGAAGATTGTGCGGTCGCCAAAATGGCAAAACTCATCGAAGAGGCTCAAAACAGCAAATCCAGAACTCAAAGATTCATTGACAAATGTGCAATGTTCTATACCCCAGGTTAGTCTACTTTCCCCATACACTTCATATGTTTCCCTATTCTTTACTACTAAGGAGAATGCAAACGGTTGGATTTATACGTTTTGTGGCGCTGTTTTGCAGCGGTCCTGGTCATTTCTGTTTCTATCGCGGTGATTCCAGCTGCATTACATGTTCACAATTGGAGAAAGTGGTTTCACTTAGCTTTGGTTGTTTTAGTGAGCGCCTGTCCGTGCGGTCTCATCCTCTCTACACCCGTTGTGACTTTCTGCACGCTCACAAAAGCGGCAACATCTGGACTTCTGATCAAAGGAGGTGACTACATTGAGATTCTTGCTAAAGTCAAGATCATGGCTTTTGACAAAACTGGTACAATAACAAGGGGTGAATTTGTGGTGATGGATTTTCAATCTCTTCGTGATGACATTAGCTTGAACACATTGCTTTACTGGTATAGACTGCAACTCCTCTATTCAGCAACATGTTGAATGAAACACACAAAAATTTTGATGGAAAGAAAAAATTTACTTCATGAAATTCAGAAAGAGGCTTTTAGTTTAAAGACAAATTTAGGGCTGTTTTAATGCTGCATTATTCTCCGAAAGCGTTTCCTATTATTTCACTAAGTTTGCAGTTCGTTGATTTCTCTATTAATCTTCATGAAGGGTTTCAAGCATTGAGAGGAAGTCAAGTCATCCAATGGCAGATGCGCTGGTTGACTATGGAAGATTGTTTTCGGTCGAGCCAAACCCTGAGAATGTGGAGGAGTTTCAAAATTTTCCCGGCGAAGGTATTCATGGGAAAATTGATGGACAAGATATCTACATTGGAAACAGAAAAATAGCTTTGAGAGCTGCTTGTGAAATAGGTAAATGCCATCAACTCCTGTATCTTCGAAGCTATTTCGAATGATTTCAAGGATTATGATTCATTTTCTTTTTGTTTATGGTCTTTTTGGATCTCTCATCGTTAAATCTTTTTGAAATTTCAGTTCCAACAATTGAAGGTTCGAAAGGTGGGAAGACGATTGGATACATATACTCTGGGGGAGCCCCTGCTGGAGTCTTTATAATATCTGATGCTTGTCGATCTGGGGCTGCAGAGGCTCTCAAGGAGCTAAAGAAGTTAGGCATTAAAACAGCTATGCTCACAGGAGATAGTAATGCTGCCGCATTGCATACAAATGAGCAGGTGTGTTATTCCTAATATCTTAGCCTCATATCGCCATGCTTAAATCTGCGCGCATACCATGCGCGCTCCACTCTCCACTCACTTTTATTGATTCAATGTATGATCTTCCCTGGTATACATGGCTGTAGAACTGCATATATATTTTCCTTGCAGATTAAGAAAGAAAAAAAAAAAGAACAAATAAGAGTAGAAAATTTATCTGACTTGCAGCTTAAGCAAGCTCTCGAGGTAGTCCAGGCAGAACTTCTACCTGAAGACAAGGCAAGAATCATTAGAGAATTTAAAATGGAAGGAAACACAGCAATGGTTGGAGACGGGATCAATGATGCCCCTGCTTTAGCTACTGCCGATATTGGTATCTCAATGGGCATTTCAGGATCAGCCCTTGCTCAAGAAACTGGGAATATAATTTTACTGTCAAATGACATTAGGAAACTACCGAAAGCAGTCCAACTTGCGAGAAGAGCTAATAGAAAAGTGATTGAGAATGTGGCTTTGTCAATCACTGCTAAGGCTAGTATCCTTGCACTGGGATTTGCAGGGCATCCGCTTGTTTGGGCTGCAGTTCTTGCTGATGCCGGGACATGCTTGTTGATTATTGGCTCAAACAACACATGTCTAAAACCAACAATTGATTTCGGCTACTTTTGTGGTCAAAATTGTTGGATGGCATGCTACATGTGGGAAACAAAAATGGATGCAATTGTGCCTAACTCTTTTTGACTTGATGTTAGGCCTTTGGCCATTGATGTCTTTGAGAAGTTTTTTCTTTGGCTATAAAAGAAGAAGCAAGGTGCATCCCTAGAAGTAGAGACAAGAGGGAACAACAAGGAAGAAGGAAAATAGCAAGAAGCCATTCGGCATAGAGAAGAATTTTCTCAAATTGTCTTGCTTTGTATTTTTGGTTTTCTCTTCCTATTGTAAGTGTGAGAGCTTGGGTTATTCGGGTCTTTGGGAAATTGAGTGATAAACACTATTGTATGTTCTCATTGATTATAGTGGAATACTCCGTCGTCTCCAAACTGGATGTAGGCATTGCCGAACCAGTATAAATCTTGGTGTTCTTGTTGGTATTGTTCCATTTATCTTTTGTCAGTTATTGTGGTTTATTTTTCACTCACACTTGGTTGACGCTTCCGCACAACAAGTGGTATCAGAGCCCAGTTTTTTCGACTAGGGTTTTTCGTGGGAGTGAAAAATTTGTTGGCGCTACAGTCCCGTGAATAGTGCCGAGTAGATGGCTGGAGATCAAGATGAATTTGGGAAGGGGAAGGAGTCGGCATCGTCTTCGTCGGCACCTACATCCAATAGACATCCAATTGCTACTACAAGGTTAGAGGTTGATAAATTCAATGGCTCTAATAATTTTGGTATGTGGCAATGTGAAGTTATGGATGTGTTGTATCAACAAGAGTTGGATATGGTTCTGGAAGATAAACCAGAAGATATTGATGACAAGCAGTGGACGCGAATTAATCTTCATGCTTGTGCTGCTATTCGATCGTTCCTTGATAAGGAGTTGAAATACCCGTATATGAAGGAAACTTCTGCTAAGGAGTTATGGACGAAATTGGAGGAGAAGTATATGACCAAGAGCGCAGAAAATCGGCTTTTCCTGAAGAAGCGACTCTTCCGATTTCAGTATAGTCCAGGTATTTCTATGCATGAACACCTCAATGATTATAATAAAATACTTGCTGATTTAGCAAACCTTGATGTGAAAATTCCTGACGAGGACAAGGCACTATGTTTGTTAAATTCATTGCCTGATGATTATGATCATTTGACAACTACTCTGTTGTATGGAAAATCCGAGGTGAAACTTGATGAGGTGTCTGCGGCATTGGTGAATCATGAGTGTCGTAAGAAGGAACTGAAGACTCACAATTCACAAACCGAGGCACTTGTTGCAAGGGGTCGAATAGAGGAAAGAAAATCTGGGAAGCGGGGAAAATCTCGTTCAAAGTCACGAGGGAAGTTTCCTGCTAAAGATGAATGTGCCTTTTGTCGCCAAAAGGGTCATTGGAAGAAAGACTGCCCCAAATTGAAGAACAAAGAGAAGGAGAAAGCGGGTTCTGAAGCAAATATTGCAAAATATGGAGATGATGATTTCGAGTTTGCTTTGGCTAGTTCATCTACTGATGGTCACTCCAAGGAGTGGATTTTGGATTCAGGTTGCACTTATCATATATGTCCCATTCGGGAATGGTTTTCTAGTTTCGAGGAGCTGGATGGTGGAGTTGTTTTGATGGGTAATAATAATACCTGCAAAACACAAGGGATAGGCAAAATCTGTTTGAAGATGCATGATGGAACAGTCAGAGAATTAAGTGATGTTCGGTATGTACCGGATATGAAGAAAAATCTCATCTCACTGGGTGCATTGGAATCTAAGGGTCTCAAGATCACCATGAAGGGTGGAGTTCTTAAAGCTGTGTACGGGGCACTGGTGGTAATGAAAGGTACAAGACGAAATAACTTGTATTTCTTGCAGGGGAGTACAGTTATTGGTGGAGCAGCTGTCACCGAAGCTGTTGACGCAGATAGCACAGACACCACGAGGTTATGGCATATGCGTCTTGGGCATGCTGGTGAAAAAGCGTTGCAAGGATTGGTGAAGCAAGGCTTATTGAAAGGTGCAAAGGCATGCAAATTGGAATTCTGTGAGCATTGTGTGTTGGGTAAGCAAACTAGAGTAAAATTTGGCACTGCTATTCACCACACTAAAGGCATTCTTGATTATGTTCACACTGATGTTTGGGGACCTTCCAAGAATGCATCTTGGGGAGGTAGCCATTATTTTGTCTCCTTTGTTGATGACTTCTCTAGAAGAATATGGGTGTACACCATGAAGCGTAAAGATGAAGTCTTGAAGATATTCCTGAAGTGGAAAAAGATGATTGAAACGCAAAACGGTCGAAAGATCAAGACTCTCAGATCAGACAATGGGGGTGAATATAAGTCTGATCCTTTCTTGAAAGTTTGTCAAGATGAGGGTATTGTGAGGCACTTCACGGTTAGGGAGACACCGCAACAGAATGGGGTGGCGGAGCGCATGAACCGTACTTTGCTTGAGAAAGTCCGGTGTATGTTGTCTAATGCTGGTTTAGGCAAGGCATTTTGGGCTGAGGCAATTACTTATGCAAGTCATCTCATTAATCGATTGCCAGCTGCTGCGAACGAGGGCAAAACGCCCATGGAGGTATGGTCTGGTAAACCTTGTACTGATTACAAGTTTTTACACATATTTGGTTGTCCTGCTTACTATTATGTCAGAGAAAGCAAGTTGGATCCAAGAGCAAAGAAAGCTCTATTTATGGGCTTTAGCACTGGCGTGAAGGGATACCGACTCTGGTGTCCAGATGAGAAGAAATTTGTTGTAAGCAGAGATGTGACTTTTGATGAGGCTGCTATGGTTAATCAGAACAAGCATGAAGGTGAAACTGAAGCGACCGAGACCATGAGTAGCTCAAAGCAGGTGGAGTTACTGAAGACTCCAGTTGTTCTAGTAAGGTCTGATGTTACAACCACTAGTCCTACAGTTAATTCTGATGATGAGGACGAGGATGATGAAGAGGAGGCACCTACCCAAGAGCCTCCACAGCAACAAGACTATATTGCAACCAGAAGATCGAGAAGGGAAATTCGAAAGCCTGCTCGATTTACTGATATTGTGGCATATGCACTTCCCGTTATTGAAGATGATATTCCATCCGCCTACAAAGAAGCTGTCATGAGTTCAGAGTGCGAGTTGTGGAAGAAATCTATGGATGAGGAGATGAAATCTCTTCATAAAAATAAGACTTGGAAGCTGGTTCAGTTACCAAAGGGGAAGAAAGCAATTGGTTGTAAATGGGTGTATGCTAAGAAGATGGAATCTTTGGGAAAAGATAATGTAAGATTCAAAGCCAGATTGGTAGCTAAAGGCTACGCTCAGAAGGAAGGCATTGACTACAATGAGGTATTTTCTCCTGTAGTAAAACATTCTTCTATTCGTATTCTGTTGGCTTTGGTTGTGCAGTTTGACCTTGAGTTGGCCCAACTTGATGTCAAGACTGCGTTCTTACATGGTGATTTGGAGGAAGAGATTTATATGTCTCAACCATAAGGTTTTAAGGTTGCTGGAAAGGAAAATTGGGTTTGCAAATTGGAAAAATCATTGTATGGCTTGAAGCAGTCTCCAAGACAATGGTACAAGCGATTTGATCGATTTATGATCGGGCAAAAGTACACAAGAAGTCACTATGACCATTGTGTATACTTTCGCAAACTACAAGATGGAACCTTCATTTATCTGCTTTTATATGTTGATGATATGCTTATAGCATGTAAGAGCAAAGTGGAGATTGAAAGGTTGAAGACTCAACTAAGTAATGAATTTGAGATGAAGGACTTGGGAGAAGCTCGGAAGATACTAGGTATGGAAATTGAAAGAGATAGAGCGAAGGGCAAGATTAGTTTGTGTCAGAAGCAGTATTTGAAGAAGGTACTACAACGTTTCAGGATGAATGAAAATTCAAAACCGGTTAGTACACCTCTTGCCTCTCATTTTCAAACTTAGCGCTTCTATGTCTCCTAAAACGGTTGAAGAGAGTCAGTACATGGCTCAAATTCCTTATGCAAATGTTGTTGGTAGTTTGATGTATGCTATGGTGTGTACTAGGCCTGATATTTCACAAGCTGTTAGTATTGTCAGTAGATATATGCATAATCCAGGAAAAAGGCATTGGCAAGCTGTGAAATGGATTCTACGGTATATTCTGGGTACTGTGGATGTTGGTTTATTGTTCCAGCAGGATAAAGTTACTGGTAAATGTGTTGTTGGATATGTGGATTCTGATTACGCAGGTGATTTGGACAAGCGTAGGTCCACTACTGGTTTTGTATTCACTATTGCTGGAGGTCCAGTAAGTTGGAGGTCGATTCTGCAATCTACAGTTGCTTTGTCGACTACTGAGGCTGAATACATGGCTGTAACAGAAGCTATAAAGGAAGCCATCTGGCTTCAAGGGTTGCTTGATGACTTAGGGGTTCAACAAGATCATGTGGATGTTCATTGCGACAGTCAGAGTGCTATTCATTTAGCAAAGAATCAAGTTCATCATGCACGTACGAAACACATTGATGTGAGGTTCCATTTTGTTCGTGAGATTATTGACGAGGGAGATATTCTTCTTCAGAAGATTGGGACCGCTGACAATCCTGCTGATATGTTAACAAAGCCAGTTTCGTTGCACAAGTTTAAGCACTGCTTAGACTTGATTGGCATTTGTAAAATTTGTTGATTGCCCCATGGGGGATTGGGAGACGACTATTTGGAGTTCTACTTAGAGGGTTTGAGCCAAGGTGGAGATTGTTGATTATTGGCTCAAACAACACATGTCTAAAACCAACAATTGATTTCGGCTACTTTTGTGGTCAAAATTGTTGGATGGCATGCTACATGTGGGAAACAAAAATGGATGCAATTGTGCCTAACTCTTTTTGACTTGATGTTAGGCCTTTGGCCATTGATGTCTTTGAGAAGTTTTTTCTTTGGCTATAAAAGAAGAAGCAAGGTGCATCCCTAGAAGTAGAGACAAGAGGGAACAACAAGGAAGAAGGAAAATAGCAAGAAGCCATTCGGCATAGAGAAGAATTTTCTCAAATTGTCTTGCTTTGTATTTTTGGTTTTCTCTTCCTATTGTAAGTGTGAGAGCTTGGGTTATTCGGGTCTTTGGGAAATTGAGTGATAAACACTATTGTATGTTCTCATTGATTATAGTGGAATACTCCGTCGTCTCCAAACTGGATGTAGGCATTGCCGAACCAGTATAAATCTTGGTGTTCTTGTTGGTATTGTTCCATTTATCTTTTGTCAGTTATTGTGGTTTATTTTTCACTCACACTTGGTTGACGCTTCCGCACAACAATGCTTGCTTGTGATATTCAACAGCATGCTACTCTTACAAGGAACCAACAAGCATGGAGGGAAAACTTCTGCACCACATGGCCATAAACATGGAAGCCATGGACATAGCCATTCTCACAAAAACCAACATTGTTGCTCGGACAGCATACCCGTAAAAGTCTGTAAACCTCAAAAGTGTTCCTCGCAGAAATGCGGATCAGAGTGCCATCCTAGTCCCTTAAATTCAAGCTTTCCTTGTAAGCTTAAGTGCAGTGATGACTTACACGAGGCACGACACTGTGATGAAACAAGCTGCATCAAAGTCAGTCATGATCTCGAGTCACAGAATAAACACAATCATGGTTGTTTGAGGCATCATAATTTCAGCTCATGCGCAGAAGGTGATAAACTTCACGAGGAAAAACACTGCAATCATTCTGCTTCTTCTTTGGTGGAAATTCAAAAGTTGACAAGTAAAGGTCATTGCCACACGACCCACTGCGGCAAAGAGCACAGCAGAAATGAAGGTGATGGAGTCCATGAGGAAAAACACTGCAATTATTCTGCTTTTGCTTTGCACGAAAGCGAAAAATTGACAAGTAGTGTTCATTGCCACTCAAGCCACTGTGGAAAGGAGCATGTTAGAAACGAAGATGATGCAATCCATGAGCCAAAACACTGCAACCATTCTACTTTTTCCTTGGAGGAAAGCAGAAAGTTGACAAGTACTGGTCATTGCCACTCAACTCAATGTGGCAAAGATCATATTCACAATGAATCGTTAGGAGAAACGTTTGCCACAAGATGTGATCATCAGCCCCACCATAATCAAGACAAACAATCACCCCCTCATCACACGACGATTGATATTGTAGCGGGTTGCAACCGCACAGAATCAGCCGCAACGAATTCTTGCATTGGCTCCCGGACAGCGGAAAAGGAAGCATGTTGCTCAGAATTAGTAGCAATTCATGCTTGTGTGTTGGAGAAAAGAGAAGTCGGTGGGTGCTGTAAAAGCTACATGAAGGAATGCTGTGGTGGTCATGGGCATGTTGGTTCTAGCTTTCAGGGTTGTTTTTCAGAAATCACAATGGAATAGATGTAACTGACTGAAAATAAGTGTGTGTGTGTGTGTGTATATATATATATTATATACGTGCTTTATATATATTTGTGAAATTATCTTCAACTCCATGCTGCATGAAAATATCTTCAAAACACAAACAAAAGTACAAGCTATAGCACTTCCTCTTCCTTATCATAAATTCAAAATGCCACTTTTTTTCGAATTTTCGGCAGGATTACCAACACTTTCGAGGGACGAGGGTATTTTTGATCCAGCGGAAACACCTTCAAACCTTTTTGAGTATGTTATTTTCCTATCATCCGTTTTATACGATGACGCGGTTGAACTTGAATATATTTGACGTGATGCTTTTAATGTAACTCCATTTGAACGTCTTTGAGGTTCGGAAGTACCTCAAATCAAGAATTTGAACATTATTGCAGGTTGTTATAGCTACTTGTACACCAGATGTTTTGCCGCAACGATATGGCAGAAGCTGTGTCACGAGGATCCGCTGTCGTTAACGACAGGATCCGCGGTTGTTAAACGGTCTTGTAGGTGATGGGATTTTGAGGGATTGTAATGGAGGAATAGCTCCTGATATCACCTGTCTTTGCGACGAAATGAAGTTGGGAGAGGAGGTACAGTGAACAGCCGCTGTCGTGAACATTGAGTTCTGAAGAACTAGTCAACTAAACAGCAACACAAGGAATGAAAGTGCAATGTTGGAGTGATCCTCTTATAGGAAACAATGTCAAACATAGCCGCCCTAACAGCCGTAGGGATTTTGCACTGGCGTTGCTCGGGCAATGTTGGAGTACCATGTTTCCTTCTTACACATCAACATGGATTTTGTAGCATATACTGAATAATCAATCAAGCCATTTGATTTCAAAAAACTTGCATTTGAATTTTGACAAGGATAAAAAAGAATTAACGGTACAGATCATTTACATAAACTACTTGAAGCTAACAGCCGGAAGTTTACTCCTCTGGTTCACTATCCATTCACGAATAATTGAATTCACTTCATCGGGCAGTTCGTCGTGCGGGCAATGACCTAATTTCGAGAACAATGAAAGGAATAAACTTGTATGAAACTTTTGAGCATAAACACAGTATACAACAATGGAAATATTTTACACACCGGCATCCAACTCCTTGACGATGAACCCAGCACAATGCTCTTTAAGCATAGCCACTGTTGACTTGGAGTCCGATATTGGATCTCTCATCCCCTAACCGAGACAGACAGACAAAACAGTAGGATTAAGGGGTTTTAAACAAAATCAAAAGAGAAGAGAGAGATTTCTCCCTGCTTGTTAAGACTTAATAATTTACCTGTATAATCATAACTTTGTCCTTGAATTCATCCAAGAGATAATTAAGAGGGATTGAGAGATTGAAGCTAAAAACGCTTTCAAGGACCACTGCCACCAAGGGATCATATGACTTTCAAGTTACGTTAAGGAGACTTTTGACTAGTTACATGTTTTTTAATTGGGTAAATTACATAAGACTACCTCAACTATTGGATCATTAACAGTTTCATACCTTGTCTTTAAAAAGTTTCAATGTCATACCTTATCTTCGAATTTGTTGCAATGTCATACCTTCTGTCAGTTCCTGTGTTAAATGCAGACGTGGCATGAGACGGGTCCATTTTTTATTAAAAAATTAATAAAATATTAAAAAGTATTAATTAAATATTAACTAAATATTAAAAATTAAAAATTTAAAACACCCCCCCCCCCCCCAATGAAACCCCATCCCCTTCATCATCTTCCCTCCCTGCAACCCAAATCCAAAACCACTCCCATCCATCCTCCACCTCCTCCACCCATCCTCCACTTCCTCCGCGTACCCATCTTCCCATCTCCCTCCCCCTCCCCCCCCCCCAAAAAAACACGAGCCCAACTTGCAACCCAGAGCAAAAAAAAAAAAAAAAACCATCTTCATCTTCCTCGACCCCCCCTTCCCTGCAACCCACCCCTCCCCTTTCTTCCCCATCCCGTCTTCCCCAAACCCACCGTGCACCCATCCTCCACCTCCTCCTCCGCACTCACTACCTGCAACCCAAAAAAGAAAAAAAAAACCCATCTCCCTTTCCCTGCAACTCAGATCTCGTCTTCCCCAATAGGTGTGGATTTAAGGAGTGGGGTGTGTAGAGGAGGGAGGAGGGTGGGTGTGAGGGTGGGTGCGGAGGGTGGGTGTGCGGGTGGGTGCGAGGGTGGGTGCGGAGGAGGACGTGGAGGATGGGTGCGGTGGGTTTAGGGAAGACAGGAGGGGGAAGAAATGGGTGGGTCGTAGGGAAGGGGGTTCGGGGAAGATGAAGATGGGTTTTTTTTTTTTTTTTTTTTCTTCTGGGTTGCAGGTTGGGTGGGGAGAAGGGGGTTGAGGGGGAGGGAATATGAACTAGGTTTCTTTTTTTTTTTTAATTTTAATTTTTTAATATTTAGTTAATATTTAAATAATTTTTTAATAAAAAGTGGACCCGTCTCATGCCACGTCAGCATTTAACAGAGGAACTAACGGAAGGTATGACATTGCAACAAATTCGAAGATAAGGTATGATATTGAAACTTTTTAAAGACGAGGTATGAAATAACCCAAACGTTGAGGTAGTTTTATGTAATTTATCCTTTTTAATTTGTATAAGAAAAATCAACTGTGATTGCTAGTTCCTAGAGAAAAATAAATGTACTTCACATGGAAGAGGTGACACGCCCCGACCCTGATATTCCCCGAATACCAGGATAGACACGTGCTGGCCGACACCCGAGGGTGACGAAAGCCATTAATTGATACAAAAGCTAAGAATAAGAAATAAAGACGGGTTAGAAATTTAAAAACAATGAGTTAATAATTTAGGAACGTGCTCAGAGCATACAACTAAACCAAATCACTAAAAAGAATTTAGATAAAATTTAATGAATAAAGAAGTGGGTCCTACATCGGGAGGATCCGAAAATGCTGCTGCGGAAGTGCCTTGATGCCGGGATTAGGTGCCTTGATTCTAAGTCCTGAATGGGGGCGCAAAACAAAGGTGAGTGGACCAAGTTCATATATATATAATAATATAACAGTTATCAACGTACTAACCCCCAAAGTTTATATAATGAAAACTACTAGCATAATAAGTGATGGATTTAATAAAAATCCTAGCATGCCAAAAATATATCAAAAGCCATATTGCGGAATCTCATCGCAGAAATCAAAACAGTAAACATATCATAAATCGTCTCGTAAACGCGGTGTGCTGCTAGAAAGATCACTGAATAAATATAACTCCCGGCCCAGTGCCTGCACCTCAGTCTCTGTGCCCGTAGCCAGAGATAACTCCCTCCCGGCCCAATGCCTGTCTCCGTGTCCCTCAGCCTTTCGCTAGGGATTATTTCTCCCGGCCTACATGCCAACACCAGATCCTCGCCCCAGGCGGCATAGTGTCTACTAGGTACGCACGAATAGTTACGTCTCTCGTAAATACCACTTCATAGCGTAGGTTACCGATCATCGTCTACACTATAAAGAGGGGTTCAAAAACATGTTCTAGCATCCTATCGTCATTTATCAGATAGTCTACCAGTTCATGGTTTTTATAGAAAATATGATATATTAAAATATAGCTCAATATAGGCTAACAATTATTTCTCATTAAAATTCGAGACGATAATCAATATATTTAATCAATAGGCTTCACATAAAACAATTTATAAAGTCGTAGGCATGCTAATCATTTATGCAATTAAATAATAAATCATGTAATTTTAGAAGGGGTCCACTCACAAATATTCCTTAGCAGAAGAGTCGCGCGAATCAGAATTACGAATTTCCTTAATAGCAAATTTACCTAAGCACAAAAATGTAAATAATAAATAAAAGGATTTTCTAAGATATATATATATATATTGGGTTTGGATGGTTTTAGGATTTATTAGGGGATTTTTAGGAACCTAGGTTTAGGGTTAAACTAGTTTAGGGTTAGGAAATAAAAGGTTTGGGCATTAAGCCCAAACATTTACAACAACACACACACACACTCACGGGCTGCTTAAAGCAGCCCACCCAAACCATATAAGCCCAAGGCCTTAAGGCCATATATATATATAAACAACAGGGCTTAAGCCCTTTTAAAATTTAACCGGCCCAAGGCCTAAATAAAACTAGGGCCTGAGCCCTTTGGGCTTAGCCAAAACGGGCTGGAGGCCCGCGGTTCAGAACGGAAGAGAAGGCCGGAGGCCTTGGCGCGCCGAGAGAGAAAGCCGGAGCTGCTACAGCTCCGGTCGTCTGAAAACTGGAGCTTCAAGCTCCGATCTAGGTACGAATGAGAAGAACAAAGAGAGGGGAAGAGATTTATACCTTCCAAACGTCGTAACTCGGTCGGAGGTGACCGGGAAAGCCCACGGAACGTACGGGTTCGCCGGAAAAATGGGTGTGCTCACCCACGATCGTTCCTAAGCAAAAACCTACGTAAAAATGGAAGGTTTAAACTTCCAAATCACAACCAAACTTCAAGTTAGGTACGAGAGTGAGAGATTAGAGGCTTACCCGAACTGAAACAGGAAGAAAACTCGTCGGAGCTTTGCTCCGAGCCGTCTACCTCGCTGGGCAGGGATCCCGGCTTCGTAGAAAATCCCTCCTGGTGGTGCTGGGGTCCTCGCGAGTCCAGGGGGAGAGGAAGATACGAGCGTTTGAGGGAGAGAGATGCACGGGAGAGTGAGAGAGCTTCGGGAGAGTTGAGAGGGAGAGAGGTACGGGAGAAGAGGGAGGTCACGGAATGGGGTCAGAAAGAGAGAAAAAGAAGGGAGTTAGATGATTGACACGTGGCAAAAAGGGTGGAAAAAATCAAATCCTCCAATTATTTTGGGGGTGGTTGTAACAAGAGGATACTGCTCTTAGCATTTCATCAATAAGCCAATTGTCGACTCGCTCTGTTTTCTGCAGAGAAAAGGTAGTAAAACGCACAAACGAAAACTACGAAAGTGAACCATATTCGAAAAAAAGACAGTACAGATACTTACAGATGGGTAGCAATTCTTCACTATGTCCATGAGTGTCAACCTTAAGCAGAACAAAAGGAATTTAGCACCTAGCCATGAGGCACCCGAAGTTCTTCTCTCCTGAAACAGAAAACTAAATTATGAGACTGTTTTTAATCAAGCTTACTTTGGCGAACAACACAGAGGAATATCCTGGAATAACATTCCCACCACTGTTGATAAGAACCACAGATTTGACCAAAGCAGGCCAGAGACGAGCGACAATTGCAATAATATAACCTGGAGACAGAAAATCGTAACAAATAACAATAAGATACACAACAGATATGCACACTGGAGAATAAAAGCTAAAAATTAAAGCAGATAAGCCACCAGAACTGGTTAGGTAAGTTGTAAGACATTGTTTAGGTAAGTTGATCATCTCGTTTCTAGTTTAAAACATACCACCAATTGAGTTCCCAACCAGATGTGCTGGTTCACCCACAACTTCAATAATGAAATCTCTAAGCATTTCAGCCCACATGAGTTCAGTGTATTTATTTGGCTTTTCCGATTTGCCAAATCCTAATAGTGTGATGGCCCATACTCGGTTTCCACCTTCAGCAATGGCGCGTATGTTGTCACGGTAATGCTCCAAGAAGGCTCCAAAACCATGAACCAGAAGAGTAGCAGGACCTTCTTCACCCACAACTGTATACTGACAAAAGGATAGTAGTATCGTAGTGAAAGAGTAGGTACCCCAATCTACAACATAAAGCTAGCCAAGTATTTTTCCAGATTACAAGGCACAGAATATCTTTGAAATAGAAAATATCAGTTTCGAACAAAATACCTGAATTAGATAGCCTTTCCATCTCCAGATACGAATACGAAATCTTCTGTCATCACTTAACTGACTTTTTAGAGAGACAAGCAAATACCACTGTCACAAAACATAACTCGGTTGCTTACAAATATGTTATGCAATAAATAATGTTTATTTGCAAAGAAAGCAACTTAGGTAAGTCTCCGAAAAGCCACTTGAATCAAAACATAAATACAATTTTCGCATAACTGGTACAGCACCTCCATTGAGCACACCGAATCAACAGTTGCGGCAATGTAGCGGATGAATATCCACAAGGAGACAGAAATCCAGAATCTCGTTCTTTCTTATACTTGAGAGCTTCAAACTATACTCTTCTTCTGGATAGGATGCCAAGAAAAAGGGCAGGACCAAAGAGTGTAGTAAATGAAGCTCCATCCCGACTTTCAGCACAGAGCATCTGTTCATGTATTCTGCAACAAGATTATAACAAAAGAACCTTTTAGTTAATGCAGGAATGAAGTGGAAAGGAATATCTGATCATTAAGTTTTTTTACGGTAAAATATGACCACGTACTCCCACCGGTAGTGATCACGTTCAGTTCCCTCCAAATATCTCAAGTATGCACCCAAAGCTTTCAATGCGTTACAAGTCCCCCCTCCCAGAATATTTCCCTTTGTAGTAACAAACATAGAATTCTCGCGCTTCTTTGATGGGACCTGGACATGTCTAGAACTCGAATTGTTTAGATTTCTTTGCCCAGGCTTCAAAAATTCCTTCATCAAAATCATTTCAGCGCACATCTCTTTCATTGAATTCCAACTCTCTTCCATTTTGCATGGATTTTCTTTGATAAATTGTTTCAAATCATTAAATGTGGGGTGTTGAAGATCAACACCAGCCCAATAATTAAGGTCCAGCCCATTTGGAATCATGAATGAGAAAATGCTAGAAAAGTCTAGCAAAGAAGGTAGCAAATTGGAAAAGCCTAAGTCCACCGCCTTAGGCTTAAGAAAATCTAGAAAAATGGTTTGTATGTAGAAAAAGCCTAGAACCATCACAAATGTATGGCTATTATGTAATGCCCATGTCGATGGGGAATTGGAGTCGGCAAAACACCACCTATAAATAGGTGTGTGATGTTGTGAAAGCAATCAAGTAATCAAGAAGAAGTAGGCAACCAAGTGAGAGTGAGAAGTAAGAGTAGTCTTGTAGGAGTGTGAGTTGTCTAGAGTTTGTCTCTAGAAAGTAAGTGAGTGTCATTGCTTCTAAAGTTGTGTCCTTGTGAGTGTTGTAATATTTTGTGATTGTAATACAAGTAATTTGTTTACTAGTGTTGTCTCTCCAACACTTGTGTTAGAGTTGTGTACTCTAAGTTTTTCCTCAACAATTGGTATCAGAGCGGTACAATCAGGGACCGTCTCTAGTGAAGCTTTTGAGTAGGGGTGGGCACTTAAAACCAAAAACCGAAACCGAAACACGAACCAAATCGAACCGAACCGAACGGTTTGATTTTGCGGTTTTGGAACGGTTTCGGTTTTGAAACCAAACCGCAACATAGAAAACGGTTTGGTTTCGGTTTTGACTTTTGAAAACCGCACCGAAACCGAACCGCACCGCAAATATTAATGAACATTTAATTAAATGTCCATATTAAATTTCATGTTTTAATTAATTGTTTGTTAGAATTCATGCACTTAGTATGGACTCAACCACACTAGAATATCATCATTCATCACTTTCTTTCGTTCATTAACTTGAAGGACCTTTGTTATTTTATACCATCACACACACACACATATATGTACAAGGGTGGACTAATCTTGTTATCAAGAGTCGAACAATGATCTAATGAAGTCCACTCATTTGAAGCATGATATCACACATTCTAGTATGAAAGTTTCGCTCACGTTTAATGAATTAAAAGTTATTCAATTTGTATTATGTTATACCTTGTACGGGACACCCTTTTGTTGCACAAACATGTTTTAACATCACAACTGTATGCAACATGCTAATTGTTTATATAACAAATGTCTTTTTCCTATTGCTACTGGGAAATGCTTATTAATATGTTAAATTGCAAATTGTACATTTTTTTTCTTAAAAACCAAACCGAAACCGTTTGAAACCGCATCGAACCGAACCAAATGGTTTGGTTTCATTTCAGTTTTGGCTTCAAAACCGCACCGAACCAAACCGTGTCCACCCCTACTTTTGAGAATCGTGAGAAGTTTAGTACTTCGCAAGATTATTCATTAATCTTGTTCGGCTTATCGAAGTTCTGCCGACACGATGGGAGATCTTCAAGTTGTTGGAGGAATCAAGAAGTTGAACAACAAAAATTACAACACATGGGCGACATGTATGGAGTCTTACCTACAAGGCCAAGATCTTTGGGATGTCGTCGGCGGTAATGAAGTTACGCAGCCGGAAGAAGACACCAGCGACATTTTGAGGAAGTGGAAGATCAAGGCCGGTAGGGCCATGTTTGCCTTAAAAACCACAGTTGAAGATGACATGTTGGAGCACATACGGAAGGCCAAGACACCAAAAGAAGCGTGGGACACCTTCGCCACACTATTTTCAAAGAGGAATGATACAAGACTGCAGCTTCTCTAGAACGAGTTGCTATCGGTGGCCCAACGTGGTTTTTCCGGAAAACGGCTCGAAAGTGGCTGTTGAAAAACGAGTCAGCAACTTTCGAGCCGTTTTCCGGCCAAACCACGACGATTTATGACACGCCCCGACCCTGATATTCCCCGAATACCAGGATAGACACGTGCTGGCCGACACCCGAGGGTGACGAAAGCCAATAATTGATACAAAAGCTAAGAATAAAAAATAAATGAGGGTCAGAAATTTAAAATACCATGAATTAATAATTTTAGGAACGTGCTCAGAGCATACAACTAAACCTAATCACTAAGAAGAATTAAGATAAAATTTAATGAATAAAGGAGTGAGTCCTACATTCAAGAGGATCCGAAGATGCTGCTGCGGAAGTGTCTTGACACCGGGATTAGGTGCCTTGATTCTAAGTCCTGAATGGGGGCGCAAAACAAAGGTGAGTGGACCAAGTTCATATATACAATAATAATAAAACAGTTATCAAGATACTAACCCCCAAAGTTTAATAATGAAAACTATTAGTATAATAAGTGATGGATTTAAATCAAAATCCTAGCATGCCAAAATATCTCAAAAGTCACATCGCGGAAACGCATCGCGGAAATCAAAACAGTAAACGCATCATAAATCGTCTCGTAAACGCGGTGTGCTGCTAGAAAGATCACTGAATAAATATAACTCCCGGCCCAATGCCTGCACCTAAGTCTCTGCGCCCGTAGCCAGAGATAACTACCACCCGGCCCAATGCCTCTTCATGTCCCTCAGCCCGTAGCTAGGGATTATTTCTCCCGGCCTAAATGCCAACACCAGATCCTCGCCCCAGGCGGCATAGTGTCTACTAGGTACGCACAAATATTTACGTCTCTCATAAATAACCACTTCATAGCATAGGTTATCGATCATCGTCTACACTATAAAGAGGGGTTCAAAAACATGTTCTAGCATCCTATCGTCATCTATCAGATAGTCTACCAGTTCATGGTTTTAATAGAAAATACGATATATTAAAATATAGCTCAATATAGGCTAACAAATAATTCCTCACCAAAACACGAGACGATAATCAATATATTAAATCAACAGGCTTCACATAAATCAAATTATAAATTCGTAGGCATGCTAATCATTTATGCAATTAAATTATCAAATCATGTAATTTTAGAAGGGGTCCACTCACAAATATTCCTTAGCAGAAGGATCGCGCGAATCGGGATTACGAATTTCCTTAATAGCAACTTTACCTAAGCACCAAAAATATAATTAATAAATAAAAGGATTTTCTAAAATATTGGGTTTGAATTAAATTAAATAAGGGAAATTGGGTTGGATGGGTTTAGGGTTTTAAGGGATTTTAGGAACTTAGGGTTTTAGGTTAAAAGGGGTATGGAAAGGGGTTTGGGCTTAAGCCCAAACATATAAACTTAAGCGCACACACAAACATGCACGGCATGCATGTGCATGCCTAAGCACACACACACACGCCTAGCACCCCACACACACACACACGGGCACAAGGCCCTTACGCCTCACAAAAGGGCTGGGCTTTAAGCCCTTTGAAAGGAACCGGCCCAAGGCCAATATATATAAGGCCCGAGGCCTTTTTGGGTCTTTAAAACAAATAACTAAAAATAAAAATCAAAGGGCTGGGGTTTTGGGCTGAGGCAAAACGGGCTTAAGGCCCGAGGGAAATGGGAAAGGCCAAATGGCCTGGGTTTGTTGAAAGAGAAGGCCGGAAATTCGGCCGGAAAACCACCTAACTTTAAACGGCTATAACTTTGTCAAAACTCAACGAAATCAAGCAAGACAAAAACAAAAGTTGTAGCCCTTGAAGAGACGAAGATAATGGTACCTCACACGACGTCTAACTCACCGTTGTTTGGCCGTAAAATGCCTCGAAAGCTGTCGGACTCGCCGGAAACTGGGTAAGATTCAAATGAGTATAACTTCTTTAATACTCAACGAAATTGAGTGAAACAAAAATGAAAGTTATAGTACTCAGGGAGATGAAGAGATTGATACCTTACACGCCGGCCAACTCGCCGTGGTTTGGCCGTAAATGGCCTCGAAAGTGGCAGTGCTCGCCGGAGCTCGCTCCGTGACGTCGAACTCACAGGGTAGGGTCCTGGGCTCGTTGCGAGCCTCTCTTCGATGGTGACTCAGTCCTAGTGAGTCCACGGGAAGAGAGATATGCGAGAGTTTAAGGGAGAGAGGGAGAGACAGATGCACGGGAGGGTTGAGAGAGAAAGAGCTACGGGAAAGAGAGACAAAGAAGAAGAAGGAGGAGGTCACGGGGTGGGGGTCAGAAAGAGAGAAAAAGAGAGAAGGTTGATGATTGACACGTGGCAATGTGGCGTAAATAACAACTTTTCCAATTATTTTGGGGGTGGTTGTAACAATTTAGCCATTGAAAAAAGGTACCATTCTCTTCTTCACATCGCGAAGTATGATTTTTGTTTTTGAATCACTTAATTTCGTTGAGTATTGAAGAAGTTATGAACGTTTAAAGTTTACCTAGTTTCCGGCGAGTTTTCCAGTTTTCCCTCGGACCAGTCAATTTTGAGGCTATTTTCCGACCATCTCCGGCAACCATTGGGCTTCCAAATAGATATAATCTTATTCTATACTTTCCTATCTTCATTTTGATATATTACGAGTCGAATTTAGTTAAGAAACGATTGGGTTACGAAGCTTTGAAAACTGCCCAAACTTCCGGTCAAAAGCTTCAGCGGAAAGACCAAAATCATGGATGGTGGACAATCTCAGGGACTACTTCTATTGATTTTAAATCTCAGGGACCAAACTTATGGATGATGCAAATCTCATGGACCATTTTGAATAAAAAGCCAACATTATCACACCTCAGCCGAACCCGCAACCCGAACACATTAGAAAATGGCTATTATCATGTCCGAAAAAAACCAAAACATATAACTTACTGGAAAATAAGGCGGGTTTGCTTAAGCAATTTGAATTTTGATCACCTAATTTGGGCCTTTGGTGTTGCAAAAGTGGTAATTGTAAGGCCAATTTAACATCCAACTAAAATGTACATTTGACCCTCACTATCCAAGTTTTGTTAGTTAACTTGTTACAACACATTAGAAGCTTTGAGGTCTAATATTCCCACCAACTTATAAGCATGATTCCTTCAACCCTTAACCTTCTCCTGTGAATTGTTTGTAGTACCCACAAAGACAGAGGTCATAAACCGCGGGAGCTCCAGCTAAAATGTGAACTTTGTGGGATCGATTATTTCATGAATATTCATCAACTGCGATTTAACTCTGGTTTGGTGCACATGTTGTTGTTCTTGTACGCAGTTTTTCTCCTTCGCGCAATCCATCAACTTATAATCGTTTGGTTTTGTGATCGGTTGCAGTTTTTGTTATCTCAGTTCATAGATCTCTAATTTGGCGAGGATTGGAAGGCGGCTGAGAATTTTTTGGGTGTGTTATATCTGCTTATGTTTATCCCAATTTTAATATGTATTTAGAATTGTTGGATTAAAAGGGGTTTGTGATTTGTGATAAAATATGAGTCAAATAGCTCCAATTTTTTAAAGTTTTCTGGTTTTGGTTTCTATCGAAAATAAGAAAACTGAGAGGAAAATTATGATATAAAGTATTAAGTTTAATTACCTTGCTTTGTAGCTAATTGTATATCAATATTGATTCACACGTTTAATTTCCAATGAACTTATATGCATTTTCCTTTTTTTTTATTTATTAATTTACTGATTCAGTGAATAATTTTGGCTTTTAGATTTGTTTGAATATTTTTCTGATTCAACTTGCAGGTTTAGTATCATTTTACAGCTTTCTACAACTCTTTGTTCTTTCTCTCTTCCTTTATGTATTTTTAGTCAAATTGAACTGCTCTTTTTAACTTCAGATTTAACTAAAGTGTTTAGAAATTAATTAAGTGGAAATTTACTCAGGTTTAATGATCTCTATTTGTTTGACAAAATAAGCATATAATACCTCCACAGGTGAGGGGCCGGACAATTTGCAGGCCAACGTTAAGATTGTTCAGAGCATTAGAGGATAATGGTAATGGATATGAAATTGTTTTATGACAAACACTGCATGTTGATGTTGGTAGTTTTAGTTTTTGCTCCACCAAATTGTATGATAAGATAATTCCAAGTTACGAACTTTTTTATTAGGCTTTGTAACGCCCCTGCATTGTGTATTCCTGAAATTATTTCCAAATTACAAACAGTGCCAATTTTCCAACATATTCTCTATAACCTATTCTATTGTTTTCTCTAATATACATGTTATTGCCCCCATTTTTTTTTTTTAAGGCAGTGTCTTAGGTACTATTAAATTAGTTTTATGTCTTTTTTTTATTTGAAAGCTGCTTCTTTTTCTCTGTCTTTATTAAGATTCTGGGGTGTGCTTTGGATTTGCTACATATGGTCATATTTTTTGTCATTGGCTTTTTGTTCTGCTTAGTTATTTTTAATTGAGTGTTTTATCTGGTATTTCATTTTATTTTGTTTATTTGTTTCCTTTTTATGTTTAAATGTTTTTTTTTCTTTCTAAATTTAGGCTTCTGGGAAATTCTTGCTCACTGTTTGGATTCCAAGAAAATTTAGGAGATGTCCAGTAATATTCACATCCTGAAAATCAATGAAAATACATACTAATTTATGTGCAGCTGAAAATTTTGTTATCTGATTATGTTCTAATTAAAGATGATTTATTTGTTTTTTTTTTAATTTTAATTATTTCGTATTTATTTTGTGATTGCAGATGTTTAAATGATGGAGAGGTTTGCAAAGCTGTTACTCGGAGGAGACATGTCTGGATGAGGGAAAGGTCTCTGCACTGCCCTTGCTATCTCAAATGCCATCACCAATCTCTCTGGTTAGTCACATTTCTCTTGGAATATGCATTTCCCTTGGTGATGAACTTAATAAAAAATGTGAGATGAGCAAATTGAAAAGTCTACTTTCTTCTCATATGCATGCTTTAACATATGTCGGTTTTAATTACTGATAAGCAATTGAAAATTTAGTTTTTCTCCTCATGGTACACTTACATTGGTGGATCAACATATGTTTGCTTTTTGTTGGATTTGTGACCAAGTGGACAACAAGCCAAAATACCTTTCGGCTAATAAAATAGAATAAGGAAAAGGGGGACATCATTATGATGTCTAGCCCTTGATTTGTGGCTTTTACAAAGGCAAAGAATATGTGGCCTTGTGTGATGAGTGCAGCCGAAAGAGAAAAAAGGAGAGAGGGAAGGCGGGGCCTTTTGTTTATATTAAGGCATTTGGTTATGCCTTTGGTTGTGGGGAGCGGCAGATGAGAGAAACCAAGGAGAGCATTCGGCTCTCCCATTTGAATATGAGCTCCTCCTTCCCACCATTTGTAATAATCCCATTTTGTTACTAATCACTCAATCAAAGATGTTGGTGCTACTTGTGTAGCTTTTGGGAGAGAAGGATTTTGATATGTGTTTCTTCTTCTCTATTTGTTTCTTAGTTTGAGTGAGAACTATTGGTTGTATGTGGGATTTGGGTTTGAGAGTTAAAACTCTATTTGTAATCTCCTTTTGATATTAGTGGAATTTCCTCGCCGTCTCGGAACTGGATGTAGGCTTACGCCGAACCAGTATAAATCCTTGTGTCTTTTGGATTATTTGTCTTGTCATATTTTGCCGTTGTAGCTTATTGGTTTCATATTTGACGCTTCCGCACAACAAGTGGTATCAGAGCTCCGGGTTTCGACTTGAAGGCTTTGTACTAGTATGTCTATGAAATCTTCGAATGACGGTGAAATATGTTTTTTTGAAAAAAATCGACGGGAGGAATGACTTTGGCATTTGGTCAATTGGAGATGCAGAGTTTGGCTGCAAAATGCGTGGCGTTGAAGATGCTGCAGTTTTCTTCATGGTAGCATATGATGGGTTCTCTTCTGCAGAACTCTGTCTGCATTATCTGTTGATGTTGTCTGCTGCGATTAGTAAGTTGAGTGGGAAGGAGAAAAAGTTGAAGCAGTTGAAAATTGAAAAAAAAATGTTGGTTCTTTTTCTTTCAGCATTTGTTTTGGCAGAAGGACATCATGATGACAAATGATGTTGTTGGCCGGAAGAAAAGGGAAAAAGGCTAAGGCTAAGTTTTTTTTTCTTTGGCATTTTTCAACGGCAGAAATTTTTGGTTGTTTTTCCACTCCCATTGGTTGCCTTTGGAGCAAGTTGCTGGAAACATTGGAGGAGTTTGTGAGGGCCAATTTGCTGAGTTCTGCAAAAGTTTGGATAGTGAGACACCACACTATTTTGGATACACCACATGCACTGCAGAACATTTATGTGGAACCCTCTTGTAGAAGGCAAGTTATATGTTTTCTAACTTTGTCTATGGACATTTGGTTGGATTTGTTTGCCACTGCTATTTGGTTTGTTGGTCTCCATCATCTGCAATTAGTTTTCTTGAAGACTCCAGTTGAGGTATGGTTTTGGATCTCCTGCTGATTATTTGAATTTGAAATATTTGGTTGTCCTGTTGGTGCTCATGTGATGATGGTAAACTTGAGTGGAGGGCATAGTTTTTTGTATGTGGTATGTTAGACCTTGTTGCCAAATTTGTAATCAAGTTTTGACTTGGAGAATATGCCATGCTATGTGAATGAGTCTATTGGTGCAGTTTCAGACCATGGTGTTTGTGAGCAGGTGGAGTTCGTTGTGTGTCCAACTTTGGTATGGTGTGCTTGATCTTTTGTTGGTAATATTGAAGAATTTCAATTCTTCGTTTGAATCACTTTTGTTTTGGTCAAGACACTTATGGTTTGGAAATCTGGAGAAGACGGTAGAGAAATGTTCACTTTCGTTGGCTTTGGAACAGTTTGAGTCGAGGTGGAAATTGTTATGAGCACTGGTAAGTTTGGGGAATTTGATTTAGTTCCCGTTGTTTTTAGTTTGTACTTTGGGTGCTTATGGTGATTGTTGATTCGATTCTCTGTGATGCTTTCGGAACTTGGTCAAGGTGGAGATTGTTGGATTTGTGACCAAGTGGACAACAAGCCAAAATACCTTTCGGCTAATAAAATAGAATAAGGAAAAGGGGGACATCATTATGATGTCTAGCCCTTGATTTGTGGGTTTTACAAAGGCAAAGAATATGTGGCCTTGTGTGATGAGTGCAGCCGAAAGAGAAAAGAGGAGAGAGGGAAGGCGGGGCCTTTTGTTTATATTAAGGCATTTGGTTATGCCTTTGGTTGTGGGGAGCGGCAGATGAGAGAAACCAAGGAGAGCATTCGGCTCTCCCATTTGAATATGAGCTGCTCCTTCCCACCATTTGTAATAATCCCATTTTGTTACTAATCACTCAATCAAAGATGTTGGTGCTACTTGTGTAGCTTTTGGGAGAGAAGGATTTTGATCAGTGTTTCTTCTTGTCCATTTGTTTCTTAGTTTGAGTGAGAGCTATTGGTTGTATGTGGGATTTGGGTTTGAGAGTTAAAACTCTATTTGTAATCTCCTTTTGATATTAGTGGAATTTCCTCGCCGTCTCGGAACTGGATGTAGGCTTACGCCGAACCAGTATAAATCCTTGTGTCTTTTGGATTATTTGTCTTGTCATATTTTGCCGTTGTAGCTTATTGGTTCCATATTTGACGCTTCCGCACAACACTTTTAACATATCTTATTAAATGCATTTGAACATGCTGAGTTTCATGCCTGCAGCATCGCGCTGCAGACTTATTCCTTCGGTTGTTCTCGTCTTCGACGGACAACGATGGTGGTTGAAAGGGATTTGGGTCGAGTGTTTCGACGAGAATCACAAGGTATCTCCTTTATACTGCCTTCGGGGTAATTCCCCATCACAACCTCAATGACAAAAGATGTTGGAGATGGGTGCCATCATCATCACTAACGGCCAGAGTCATAGGAGGTGGCATGGGATCACATCCCTCACGACTCAACGATGCAGAGCGGCGACGACCAAGTTTTGGGAAGAAGAAGACATGTCAGACGACATAGCGTGCAACCATTTAAACGACTGGCGCAGCTTGGCAGCTCAGACGCTGGTGCGGCTTCAAGCCGCGACTTCCGTGATTTAGGGTTTTGAAATCCCTTAATTTGTATCTTCTTTTTTGATATACCCACCCATATATTCATCAACGTTGATATGACATGCATATTACACAGAACAATAATCATATTATTCATGGGATATATTAAATTGAAACCAAATAGATTATGGTTTAAGATTACTTGGATGTTGATGAAGATGGTGAAAAGGTTTAGTCTTCTTCCAAGACCTTCTCTTTTTCGCAAAAACACATCATGCTGATAATGTGTTGTGAAACTAATTTTAAAAGTGGGTGAGAGAGAGAGGAGACGACTAAGAGAGAATGGCTCATGAGAATTGTGCCCTCACTTGTTGACCTTGTTACTTTTATTTATACTAATCATGATCAGTTTTTTTTTTTTTTTTTGGTCTTACAAGTAATACTAACCTTTGAGGATTGGATCTTCATATCCTATTAGAATTTTATTTTAAGTGTACAAAATCACGTTTGTCATTGATAATTCTATACATAACACATCCATGTCTTTTTGTTTGGCTTACTACATTACTTGCCGTTGAGGGTGTACTTGCTAAATCAGTTATAATACAACATTAGCTTACTACATTACTTGCCGTTGAGGGTTTACTTGCTAAATCAGTTTGAATGGCCATCTCATCAGGTTAACCACAGATGCTATAAAACAAGCTTTGATGTGGATTCCATTCTTTTTCCCTCCATCTGGTTAACCAATTATTCCAACCAAAGAAAGTTCTTTTGTTAGGAGATTACTTCATTAATTTAAGATATTCTTTATGTACATGTCCCTCTATAAGTTATAATCCTTCCCTTCTTATAGGTATAGTTCTCACAATCTACTTAAAGCTTTCAGACCCTATTACTCTCTCTCTCTCTCTCTCTCTCTCTCTGAATTAAGCTTGAAAAATCCCCAGAGCTCCCCCTTACCTACAAGGTGATTTTCTTTAAGCATTTACCTTGGTCATATCGAGTGAATTCACGATTAGTATTGTCGACGGAGATGAGTTGCCCCTGGTTGAGTAATTCTCAAGTCTCCTATTCTTCGTCTCCTCGAGACCCTCGGTACACCTGTATCACACACACACGAACTTCTGACCAAATAATTTTCATAACTCTACTCTTCACAAATCAGACACAAAGTTTGTATACCAACAGAAAATTAGTAATTTTTCCTGTGTCCTGTGTATTTGCAGAAGTTGAGAGATAATTAAGCAGGATGGCTTCTGCCCAGGGCAAAGAAAAGCCAGCAGCCATAAAGTTTCAGAAGAGCTACTTTGATGTGTTGGGGTTGTGCTGCTCATCAGAAGTTCCTCTGATAGAGAATATCCTCAAGCCTCTTGAAGGTGTGAAAGAGGTTTCAGTGATTGTGCCTTCCAGAACTGTCATTGTTGTCCATGATAACCTTCTCATTTCCCAGCTTCAAATCGGTAATATATTCTCTTAAATAATTTTACGCCAGTTAATATTAGTATTTCCCCTTAATTCTCTAATATTTGCGCTAAAAATTGGTTATTTTTTTCTTAATAGTTGCACAACAGAAAGCAAATAGTTTTGGGAAAAAGAAAAAACAAAAGAACGATAGCAGTAGGTGGACGTGTACTTTTTCTGTTGTGGGAGAATTATTAATCGGCATATCGTGTCCCATTATGAATCAAAAAAATCGAACCGGATCCTTTCCTGATCCATATATATATTGAGTCTGCTGAGTAGGCGATCTGGACTGTTAAAATTTAATTCAACGACTACAACTATTTTAATTTTTAGAGGGTCCTCTGTTTGTACCATTATGAACCAAAAAGATGGAATCGGATCCTGTCATGATCCGTATATATATTGAGCCTGCTGAGCAGGCGATCTGGACCGTTGAAATTTAATTCAACGGCTACAACTATTATAATTTTTAGAGAACACTCTGTTTGTAGTCGTTGGATCAAATTTTAACAGTGCGGATCGCCTGCTCAGCAGATTCAATATATATGGATCCAGAGAGAATCCGGTTCCCAAAAAGATAGAGACGAGCATGCCTTATATGTTTTTCTTTACCCAACTTTCACGTACTATTTTGCTTTTCTTTTCATCACCCACTATAATATACTTAAAAATAGTTTTCAGTTGTAGCTAATTCGTTGTACGTTTCACCTTCTTTTTTTTTTCATTTTTTTGGAAGCGTTGTACGTTTCACCTTACACTATATAATACTAAATAGTTTTACACCCTTTGGTGTGAATCTTGAGATTCCTTGACTATGAGGAAAAGGACATCAGTTTTCTTAAAATAAAAAAGTTCAAGCTATTTATTCGAAAATAAAATAAAGTATGCCCAGTGCATTTAGCTGGCCTCTCACACATTCTTTTATCTTAATACAAATGCACAAGTTTTTCAATCAATCTCCGTTATTACTTATAAGGATAAAGTTCTTTTGTTTTGCCCCATCAGATAACATTTAGAAACATTGAAAATTGAAGGAAAATTAATACGACAGCAAACTCACATGAATGGATATCGAAAAACTGATAGGGCAACATAAACAAATTTATTTTTCCTTGAGGAAATTGCTCTTTTGATCTGTTATTTCATGGACAGTTAAGGCACTAAACCAAGCAAGGCTAGAAGCAAATGTGAGAGTGTATGGGGCAGGGGACATTTACAAGAAAACGTGGCCAAGTCCATATGCAATTGGTAGTGGCGTGTTACTGGTTCTATCATTTCTCAAGTACGCATATCGGCCATTAGGGTGGTTGGCCCTTGGAGCCGTGGCCGTAGGCATTTTCCCCGTTGCTTTGAAATGTTTTGCGGCTATTCGGAATTTCAGGTTTCATGACATCAACATTCTTGTTATCATTGCCGGTGAGTCAATACTTTGTCTTAATATTCAACTTATTTTTTCATTTCATTCTCCACAATTTTGGTTTTCTAAATTGGTAGAAACTCTACCGCATGATGTTGCGTTAGTTATATGAAATTATCATATAAACATTGAGGTACACTGTACACATGACTGTCAGTCAATCATCTATCACGAGAATAATACTTAATATGATACAATCATCTGTTCCACTTTAAAATTACTCGTCAAATTATATTTTCTACACTCCAAAATTTTGTTACCACTTATCTACTCATTTCTTTGTCAGCTACTTTATAAAAATGATTACAAAAATTAGCTATAAAAAATTACAAGTAAAATGTCGTATTAAATAAATCTAGGCCGTCTTGTTCTTATTGCAAATTGGATTTATGCTTTTGTTTTGTTTTTCTCCGTTGCAAGGATGTTTAAGAAAAAGACTTTGCCGACCTTCACACCGAATAACCTTAAACGGTTGATCCTTTTGTTTTGTTTTTTTCTCTGAAAATAATTGCAACACATCACGTTTCCTTAGAAAGTTTGAATAGATACAGGTTGGTTTCTGTGTACAAGTCCAGAAGCCACCGTTAGACGTACTTTATGATTTTTTACGATACACAGAAATGACGCAACGTCTTTGGCTTCTTGCAAGTTTGAGTGGGTATGTATGGGTGGGTTGGATTAAAAGTTTGGATCGCTATTAGGTGAATTTGAGTCATATTATTGGTAGTTTATTATGGGGTTAAGTCTACACTTTTCTTTAATGTGGATAATATGAGTTGTTAAAAAAAAAAAAGGGTATTCCACATCGATTTCCCTCAAATGATATACTTTTGGGAGAAATGCAATGGCTAGATTGTTTTGACACTTGAAAAACTTAAGAGTTCATTTGGCATCTTATTTGAGAACTGTTTTTTTTTTTTTAAACTCATGTTTTGATTTAAAATTTTTAAATCAAAAACCATTTTTGGTGTACAACTTCTCAAACTAATCAAAAACAAAAAATTCGAACACCTTTGTAAATATTTTTAAGTTGTGGTTTTGAGAATTGGGATCCACACCACACTAAACACCAAACAACAATTTAACATTGGGATTCAAAACTTGTTTTTAAGTTAAAAATTCGATCCAAATCAGCCTTAAAATCTTTAGTTTTTTTTTTTTTTTTTTTTTCAGAGTTCATAACTCTACCCATTCGAGGCTTTTTCGAGTAATGCTGGAGGGGTTCCCATTTCCGAGCATTACTTGAATCCTCTTATAGCATATTCTGCATTTTTGTACTTTCACATCTCTTCTTAGATTTAAAAACTTTTCTATTTAGATTAGGTTTTCTAAATTTTTAGTACACCATAAAGTCTAATTCCATTGGCCCTAGCTCATTATTGGCCGGCTTCCCAATTTTTGGTGGAGGATGCTATTGGGTCATCATTTCGTGAACCGTATGTCTATTATAGTCTCACTGAATTTTATTAACGCAACATCTCTCGTCATGTTTTATGGTTGCTATGTAATATAAAATAAATGGTTCTTCAAATTAATTGAGGGAGACATTAAAATAAAAAAATAAAAAAATATAGTACTTAAGTGAAAGAACCAAAAACTACAAATTAAAAAAAAAAATCTACTGAATTACGAGTTCAGTTGTAGTTGGAAAAATGCTGTAAATTGGGACTGTATTTTCAGAACTCTATTGCAAAACAGCACACATGATGCATAAGTTACTTATTTGCGCATGTTTGTATATTTATGTAAATCCATTTGGTGTAACTTTTGACAGTAATTGGGACAATTGCTTTGAAGGACTATACAGAAGCTGCCTCGATTGTCTTTCTGTTCACCATTGCAGAGTGGCTCCAGTCTTCTGCAGGTTACAGGGTTAGCATAAAACACTCATCCTTCTTTTTTATGAAAAAATTAAGAACTAATCTCATTGAATTAAACAAAATACAAGTAACGATAAGTGGCAGAAAAACATAGCAATTGATTTTGGAACAACAAATTTTGATGAAGACAGTTTTGTACATAATTTTGTGATAAACCACATACTAACCAATGCTTTAAAAGACGAAGGTGAAGCCCTTCCTAGGTGAAAGCCTTGATATTGAGGCGACTCATGGGACCTATAATTATTAATATATAGTCTAGTTGGAAGGTATGTCATATGGTCTTGTTGAACTTGAACTTAGAGGGTATGTCATGGAGTCTAGTTGAACTTGAACTTTGGCATTTTTTTTCTTTTAAAAAAAAAAAGAAAAAAAAAAAACCCAGTCAACTCTGCAGCTGCTTAGGCATGCCTCGATCACATCTAGGCGAGTTTAAGCCTATTCCCGTTGGGCAGAGGCATTTTCATCACCGCCTTGTCTCCAAAGCTGCCTAGGTGCGCCTCAAGGCTTGTTTTTCAAAACACTGATACTAATACATTAAAATGTTGTTTAAGGGATTAACGAATGACTTGCTAATGTATATCATAAACAGTCAGACATGTAGAATAACATGCTTTTATCTACTCAGGCAAAAGCAGTGATGTCGTCGTTGATGAGCATGGCCCCCCAAATAGCAGTCTTAGCAGAGAGTGGAGAAGTTGTGGGTGTTGATGAGGTAAAGTTGAACACAATTCTTGCTGTTAAGGCCGGCGAAAAGATACCGATTGATGGAATAGTTGTCGAAGGAAAAGCTGAAGTCGATGAGAAAACACTAACTGGAGAATCCTATCCAGTTGCCAAAGAAAAGGACTCCACTGTTTGGGCAGGCACTATCAATCTTAATGGTAACATAAATGTCGCTCCCGTCATTCTTTGATTTTGAAGAAAGAGTTATGTTTTCATTTCTGACAAAATTTGGTTTCAATTGTGAAGGTTATATTAGCGTGAAAACTACATCATTGGCTGAAGATTGTGCGGTCGCCAAAATGGCAAAACTCATCGAAGAGGCTCAAAACAGCAAATCCAGAACTCAAAGATTCATTGACAAATGTGCAATGTTCTATACCCCAGGTTAGTCTACTTTCCCCATACACTTCATATGTTTCCCTATTCTTTACTACTAAGGAGAATGCAAACGGTTGGATTTATACGTTTTGTGGCGCTGTTTTGCAGCGGTCCTGGTCATTTCTGTTTCTATCGCGGTGATTCCAGCTGCATTACATGTTCACAATTGGAGAAAGTGGTTTCACTTAGCTTTGGTTGTTTTAGTGAGCGCCTGTCCGTGCGGTCTCATCCTCTCTACACCCGTTGTGACTTTCTGCACGCTCACAAAAGCGGCAACATCTGGACTTCTGATCAAAGGAGGTGACTACATTGAGATTCTTGCTAAAGTCAAGATCATGGCTTTTGACAAAACTGGTACAATAACAAGGGGTGAATTTGTGGTGATGGATTTTCAATCTCTTCGTGATGACATTAGCTTGAACACATTGCTTTACTGGTATAGACTGCAACTCCTCTATTCAGCAACATGTTGAATGAAACACACAAAAATTTTGATGGAAAGAAAAAATTTACTTCATGAAATTCAGAAAGAGGCTTTTAGTTTAAAGACAAATTTAGGGCTGTTTTAATGCTGCATTATTCTCCGAAAGCGTTTCCTATTATTTCACTAAGTTTGCAGTTCGTTGATTTCTCTATTAATCTTCATGAAGGGTTTCAAGCATTGAGAGGAAGTCAAGTCATCCAATGGCAGATGCGCTGGTTGACTATGGAAGATTGTTTTCGGTCGAGCCAAACCCTGAGAATGTGGAGGAGTTTCAAAATTTTCCCGGCGAAGGTATTCATGGGAAAATTGATGGACAAGATATCTACATTGGAAACAGAAAAATAGCTTTGAGAGCTGCTTGTGAAATAGGTAAATGCCATCAACTCCTGTATCTTCGAAGCTATTTCGAATGATTTCAAGGATTATGATTCATTTTCTTTTTGTTTATGGTCTTTTTGGATCTCTCATCGTTAAATCTTTTTGAAATTTCAGTTCCAACAATTGAAGGTTCGAAAGGTGGGAAGACGATTGGATACATATACTCTGGGGGAGCCCCTGCTGGAGTCTTTATAATATCTGATGCTTGTCGATCTGGGGCTGCAGAGGCTCTCAAGGAGCTAAAGAAGTTAGGCATTAAAACAGCTATGCTCACAGGAGATAGTAATGCTGCCGCATTGCATACAAATGAGCAGGTGTGTTATTCCTAATATCTTAGCCTCATATCGCCATGCTTAAATCTGCGCGCATACCATGCGCTCCACTCTCCACTCACTTTTATTGATTCAATGTATGATCTTCCCTGGTATACATGGCTGTAGAACTGCATATATATTTTCCTTGCAGATTAAGAAAGAAAAAAAAAAGAACAAATAAGAGTAGAAAATTTATCTGACTTGCAGCTTAAGCAAGCTCTCGAGGTAGTCCAGGCAGAACTTCTACCTGAAGACAAGGCAAGAATCATTAGAGAATTTAAAATGGAAGGAAACACTGCAATGGTTGGAGACGGGATCAATGATGCCCCTGCTTTAGCTACTGCCGATATTGGTATCTCAATGGGCATTTCAGGATCAGCCCTTGCTCAAGAAACTGGGAATATAATTTTACTGTCAAATGACATTAGGAAACTACCGAAAGCAGTCCAACTTGCGAGAAGAGCTAATAGAAAAGTGATTGAGAATGTGGCTTTGTCAATCACTGCTAAGGCTAGTATCCTTGCACTGGGATTTGCAGGACATCCGCTTGTTTGGGCTGCAGTTCTTGCTGATGCCGGGACATGCTTGCTTGTGATATTCAACAGCATGCTACTCTTACAAGGAACCAACAAGCATGGAGGGAAAACTTCTGCACCACATGGCCATAAACATGGAAGCCATGGACATAGCCATTCTCACAAAAACCAACATTGTTGCTCGGACAGCATACCCGTAAAAGTCTGTAAACCTCAAAAGTGTTCCTCGCAGAAATGCGGATCAGAGTGCCATCCTAGTCCCTTAAATTCAAGCTTTCCTTGTAAGCTTAAGTGCAGTGATGACTTACACGAGGCACGACACTGTGATGAAACAAGCTGCATCAAAGTCAGTCATGATCTCGAGTCACAGAATAAACACAATCATGGTTGTTTGAGGCATCATAATTTCAGCTCATGCGCAGAAGGTGATAAACTTCACGAGGAAAAACACTGCAATCATTCTGCTTCTTCTTTGGTGGAAATTCAAAAGTTGACAAGTAAAGGTCATTGCCACACGACCCACTGCGGCAAAGAGCACAGCAGAAATGAAGGTGATGGAGTCCATGAGGAAAAACACTGCAATTATTCTGCTTTTGCTTTGCACGAAAGCGAAAAATTGACAAGTAGTGTTCATTGCCACTCAAGCCACTGTGGAAAGGAGCATGTTAGAAACGAAGATGATGCAATCCATGAGCCAAAACACTGCAACCATTCTACTTTTTCCTTGGAGGAAAGCAGAAAGTTGACAAGTACTGGTCATTGCCACTCAACTCAATGTGGCAAAGATCATATTCACAATGAATCGTTAGGAGAAACGTTTGCCACAAGATGTGATCATCAGCCCCACCATAATCAAGACAAACAATCACCCCCTCATCACACGACGATTGATATTGTAGCGGGTTGCAACTGCACAGAATCAGCCGCAACGAATTCTTGCATTGGCTCCCGGACAGCGGAAAAGGAAGCATGTTGCTCAGAATTAGTAGCAATTCATGCTTGTGTGTTGGAGAAAAGAGAAGTCGGTGGGTGCTGTAAAAGCTACATGAAGGAATGCTGTGGTGGTCATGGGCATGTTGGTTCTAGCTTTCAGGGTTGTTTATCAGAAATCACAATGGAATAGATGTAACTGACTGAAAATAAGTGTGTGTGTGTATATATATATATATATTATATACGTGCTTTATATATATTTGTGAAATTATCTTCAACTCCATGCTGCATGAAAATATCTTCAAAACACAAACAAAAGTACAAGCTATAGCACTTCCTCTTCCTTATCATAAATTCAAAATGCCACTTTTTTTCGAATTTTCGGCAGGATTACCAACACTTTCGAGGGACGAGGGTATTTTTGATCCAGCGGAAACACCTTCAAACCTTTTTGAGTATGTTATTTTCCTATCATCCGTTTTATACGATGACGCGGTTGAACTTGAATATATTTGACGTGATGCTTTTAATGTAACTCCATTTGAACGTCTTTGAGGTTCGGAAGTACCTCAAATCAAGAATTTGAACATTATTGCAGGTTGTTATAGCTACTTGTACACCAGATGTTTTGCCGCAACGATATGGCAGAAGCTGTGTCACGAGGATCCGCTGTCGTTAACGACAGGATCCGCGGTTGTTAAACGGTCTTGTAGGTGATGGGATTTTGAGGGATTGTAATGGAGGAATAGCTCCTGATATCACCTGTCTTTGCGACGAAATGAAGTTGGGAGAGGAGGTACAGTGAACAGCCGCTGTCGTGAACATTGAGTTCTGAAGAACTAGTCAACTAAACAGCAACACAAGGAATGAAAGTGCAATGTTGGAGTGATCCTCTTATAGGAAACAATGTCAAACATAGCCGCCCTAACAGCCGTAGGGATTTTGCACTGGCGTTGCTCGGGCAATGTTGGAGTACCATGTTTCCTTCTTACACATCAACATGGATTTTGTAGCATATACTGAATAATCAATCAAGCCATTTGATTTCAAAAAACTTGCATTTGAATTTTGACAAGGATAAAAAAGAATTAACGGTACAGATCATTTACATAAACTACTTGAAGCTAACAGCCGGAAGTTTACTCCTCTGGTTCACTATCCATTCACGAATAATTGAATTCACTTCATCGGGCAGTTCGTCGTGCGGGCAATGACCTAATTTCGAGAACAATGAAAGGAATAAACTTGTATGAAACTTTTGAGCATAAACACAGTATACAACAATGGAAATATTTTACACACCGGCATCCAACTCCTTGACGATGAACCCAGCACAGTGCTCTTTAAGCATAGCCACTGTTGACTTGGAGTCCGATATTGGATCTCTCATCCCCTAACCGAGACAGACAGACAAAACAGTAGGATTAAGGGGTTTTAAACAAAATCAAAAGAGAAGAGAGAGATTTCTCCCTGCTTGTTAAGACTTAATAATTTACCTGTATAATCATAACTTTGTCCTTGAATTCATCCAAGAGATAATTAAGAGGGATTGAGAGATTGAAGCTAAAAACGCTTTCAAGGACCACTGCCACCCCGGGATCATATGACTTTCAAGTTACGTTAAGGAGACTTTTGACTAGTTACATGTTTTTTAATTGGGTAAATTACATAAAACTACCTCAACTATTGGATCATTAACAGTTTCATACCTTGTCTTTAAAAAGTTTCAATGTCATACCTTATCTTCGAATTTGTTGCAATGTCATACATTCTGTCAGTTCCTGTGTTAAATGCAGACGTGGCATGAGACGGGTCCATTTTTTATTAAAAAATTAATAAAATATTAAAAAGTATTAATTAAATATTAACTAAATATTAAAAATTAAAAATTTAAACCCCCCCCCCCCCAATGAAACCCCATCCCCTTCATCATCTTCCCTCCCTGCAACCCAAATCAAAAACCACTCCCACCCATCCTCCACCTCCTCCACCCATCCTCCACTTCCTCCGCGTACCCATCTTCCCATCTCCCTCCCCCTCCCCCCCCCCCCCCAAAACACGAGCCCAACTTGCAACCCAGAGCAAAAAAAAAAAAAAAAAACCATCTTCATCTTCCTCGACCCCCCCTTCCCTGCAACCCACCCTTCCCCTTTCTTCCCCATCCCGTCTTCCCCAAACCCACCGTGCACCCATCCTCCACCTCCACCTCCGCACTCACTACCTGCAAACCAAAAAAGAAAAAAAAAAACCCATCTCCCTTTCCCTGCAACTCAGATCTCGTCTTCCCCAATAGGTGTGGATTTAAGGAGTGGGGTGTGTAGAGGAGGGAGGAGGGTGGGTGTGAGGGTGGGTGCGGAGGGTGGGTGTGCGGGTGGGTGCGAGGGTGGGTGCGGAGGAGGACGTGGAGGATGGGTGCGGTGGGTTTAGGGAAGACAGGAGGGGGAAGAAATGGGTGGGTCGTAGGGAAGGGGGTTCGGGGAAGATGAAGATGGGTTTTTTTTTTTTTTTTCTTCTTCTGGGTTGCAGGTTGGGTGGGGAGAAGGGGGTTGAGGGGGAGGGAATATGAACTAGGTTTCTTTTTTTTTTTTTAATTTTAATTTTTTAATATTTAGTTAATATTTAAATAATTTTTTAATAAAAAGTGGACCCGTCTCATGCCACGTCAGCATTTAACAGAGGAACTAACGGAAGGTATGACATTGCAACAAATTCGAAGATAAGGTATGATATTGAAACTTTTTAAAGACGAGGTATGAAATAACCCAAACGTTGAGGTAGTTTTATGTAATTTATCATTTTTAATTTGTATAAGAAAAATCAACTGTGATTGCTAGTTCCTAGAGAAAAATAAATGTACTTCACATGGAAGAGGATACTGCTCTTAGCATTTCATCAATAAGCCAATTGTCGACTCGCTCTGTTTTCTGCAGAGAAAAGGTAGTAAAACGCACAAACGAAAACTACGAAAGTGAACCATATTCGAAAAAAAGACAGTACAGATACTTACAGATGGGTAGCAATTCTTCACTATGTCCATGAGTGTCAACCTTAAGCAGAACAAAAGGAATTTAGCACCTAGCCATGAGGCACCCGAAGTTCTTCTCTCCTGAAACAGAAAACTAAATTATGAGACTGTTTTTAATCAAGCTTACTTTGGCGAACAACACAGAGGAATATCCTGGAATAACATTCCCACCACTGTTGATAAGAACCACAGATTTGACCAAAGCAGGCCAGAGACGAGCGACAATTGCAATAATATAACCTGGAGACAGAAAATCGTAACAAATAACAATAAGATACACAACAGATATGCACACTGGAGAATAAAAGCTAAAAATTAAAGCAGATAAGCCACCAGAACTGGTTAGGTAAGTTGTAAGACATTGTTTAGGTAAGTTGATCATCTCGTTTCTAGTTTAAAACATACCACCAATTGAGTTCCCAACAAGATGTGCTGGTTCGCCCACAACTTCAATAATGAAATCTCTATGAATTTCAGCCCACATGAGTTCAGTGTATTCAATATTTGGCTTTTCCGATTTGCCAAATCCTAATAGTGTGATGGCCCATACTCGGTTTCCACCTTCAGCAATGGCGCGTATGTTGTCACGGTAATGCTCCAAGAAGGCTCCAAAACCATGAACCAGAAGAGTAGCAGGACCTTCTGTTGTGCGGAAGCGTCAACCAAGTGTGAGTGAAAAATAAACCACAATAACTGACAAAAGATAAATGGAACAATACCAACAAGAACACCAAGATTTATACTGGTTCGGCAATGCCTACATCCAGTTTGGAGACGACGGAGTATTCCACTATAATCAATGAGAACATACAATAGTGTTTATCACTCAATTTCCCAAAGACCCGAATAACCCAAGCTCTCACACTTACAATAGGAAGAGAAAACCAAAAATACAAAGCAAGACAATTTGAGAAAATTCTTCTCTATGACGAATGGCTTCTTGCTATTTTCCTTCTTCCTTGTTGTTCCCTCTTGTCTCTACTTCTAGGGATGCACCTTGCTTCTTCTTTTATAGCCAAAGAAAAGCTTCTCAAAGACATCAATGGCCAAAGGCCTAACATCAAGTCAAAAAGAGTTAGGCACAATTGTTGTTTGCCTCCCATTACCACAAAGTAGCCCAAAGAATTGGACTTTGACTACATGTTTGAGTCAATAATCAACAATCTCCACCTTGGCTCAAACCCTCTAAGTAGAACTCCAAATAGTCGTCTCCCAATCCCCCATGGGGCAATCAACAAATTTTACAAATGCCAATCAAGTCTAAGCAGTGCTTAAACTTGTGCAACGAAACTGGCTTTGTTAACATATCCGCAGGATTGTCAGCGGTCCCAATCTTCTGAAGAAGAATATCTCCCTCGTCAATAATCTCACGAACAAAATGGAACCTCACATCAATGTGTTTCGTACGTGCATGATGAACTTGATTCTTTGCTAAATGAATAGCACTCTGACTGTCGCAATGAACATCCACATGATCTTGTTGAACCCCTAAGTCATCAAGCAACCCTTGAAGCCAGATGGCTTCCTTTATAGCTTCTGTTACAGCCATGTATTCAGCCTCAGTAGTCGACAAAGCAACTGTAGATTGCAGAATCGACCTCCAACTTACTGGACCTCCAGCAATAGTGAATACAAAACCAGTAGTGGACCTACGCTTGTCCAAATCACCTGCGTAATCAGAATCCACATATCCAACAACACATTTACCAGTAACTTTATCCTGCTGGAACAATAAACCAACATCCACAGTACCCAGAATATACCGTAGAATCCATTTCACAGCTTGCCAATGCCCTTTTCCTGGATTATGCATATATCTACTGACAATACTAACAGCTTGTGAAATATCAGGCCTAGTACACACCATAGCATACATCAAACTACCAACAACATTTGCATAAGGAATTTGAGCCATGTACTGACTCTCTTCAACCGTTTTAGGAGACATAGAAGCGCTAAGTTTGAAATGAGGGGCAAGAGGTGTACTAACCGGTTTTGAATTTTCATTCATCCTGAAACGTTGTAGTACCTTCTTCAAATACTGCTTCTGACACAGACTAATCTTGCCCTTCGCTCTATCTCTTTCAATTTCCATACCTAGTATCTTCCGAGCTTCTCCCAAGTCCTTCATCTCAAATTCATTACTTAGTTGAGTCTTCAACCTTTCAATCTCCACTTTGCTCTTACATGCTATAAACATATCATCAACATATAAAAGCAGATAAATGAAGGTTCCATCTTGTAGTTTGCGAAAGTATACACAATGGTTATAGTGACTTCTTGTGTACTTTTGCCCGATCATAAATCGATCAAATCGCTTGTACCATTGTCTTGGAGACTGCTTCAAGCCATACAATGATTTTTCCAATTTGCAAACCCAATTTTCCTTTCCAGCAACCTTAAAACCTTCTGGCTGAGACATATAATCTTGTTGCTGTGGAGGCTCTTGGGTAGGTGCTTCCTCTTCATCATCCTCGTCCTCATCATCAGAATTAACTGTAGGACTAGTGGTTGTAACATCAGACCTTACTGGAACAACTGGAGTCTTCAGTAACTCCACCTGCTTTGAGCTACTCATGGTCTCGGTCGCTTCAGTTTCACCTTCATGCTTGTTCTGATTAACCATAGCAGCCTCATCAAAAGTCACATCTCTGCTTACAACCAATTTCTTCTCATCTGGACACCAGAGTCGGTATCCCTTCACGCCAGTGCTAAAGCCCATAAATAGAGCTTTCTTTGCTCTTGGATCCAACTTGCTTTCTCTGACATAATAGTAAGCAGGACAACCAAATATGTGTAAAAACTTGTAATCAGTACAAGGTTTACCAGACCATACCTCCATGGGTGTTTTGCCCTCATTCGCAGCAGCTGGCAATCGATTAATGAGATGGCTTGCATAAGCGAGTGCCTCAGCCCAAAATGCCTTGCCTAATCCAGCATTAGACAACATACACCGAACTTTCTCAAGCAAAGTACGGTTCATGCGCTCCACCACCCCATTCTGTTGCGGTGTCTCCCTAACCGTGAAGTGCCTCACAATACCCTCATCTTGACAAACTTTCAAGAAAGGATCAGACTTATATTCACCCCCATTGTCTGATCTGAGAGTCTTGATCTTTCGACCGTTTTGCGTTTCAATCATCCTTTTCCACTTCAGGAATATCTTCAAGACTTCATCTTTACGCTTCATGGTGTACACCCATATTCTTCTAGAGAAGTCATCAACAAAGGAGACAAAATAATGGCTACCTCCCCAAGATGCATTCTTGGAAGGTCCCCAAACATCAGTGTGAACATAATCAAGAATGCCTTTAGTGTGGTGAATAGCAGTGCCAAATTTTACTCTAGTTTGCTTACCCAACACACAATGCTCACAGAATTCCAATTTGCATGCCTTTGCACCTTTCAACAAGCCTTGCTTCACTAATCCTTGCAACGCTTTTTCACCAGCATGCCCAAGACGCATATGCCATAACCTCGTGGTGTCTGAGCTATCTGCGTCAGCAGCTTCGGTGACAGCTGCTCCACCAATAACTGTACTCCCCTGCAAGAAATACAAGTTATTTCGTCTTGTACCTTTCATCACCACCAGTGCCCCGTGCACAGCTTTAAGAACTCCACCCTTCATGGTGATCTTGAGACCCTTGGATTCCAAAGCTCCCAGAGAGATAAGATTTTTCCTCATATCCGGTATATACCGAACATCACTTAATTCTCTGACTGTTCCATCATGCATTTTCAAACAGATTTTGCCTATCCCTTGTGTTTTGCAGGTATTATTATTACCCATCAAAACAACTCCACCATCCAGCTCCTCGAAACTAGAAAACCATTCCCGAATGGGACATATATGATAAGTGCAACCTGAATCCAAAATCCACTCCTTGGAGTGACCATCAGTAGATGAACTAGCCAAAGCAAACTCGAAATCATCATCTCCATATTTTGCAATATTTGCTTCAGAACCCGCTTTCTCCTTCTCTTTGTTCTTCAATTTGGGGCAGTCTTTCTTCCAATGACCCTTTTGGCGACAAAAGGCACATTCATCTTTAGCAGGAAACTTCCCTCGTGACTTTGAACGAGATTTTCCCCGCTTCCCAGATTTTCTTTCCTCTATTCGACCCCTTGCAACAAGTGCCTCGGTTTGTGAATTGTGAGTCTTCAGTTCCTTCTTACGACACTCATGATTCACCAATGCCGCAGACACCTCATCAAGTTTCACCTCGGATTTTCCATACAACAGAGTAGTTGTCAAATGATCATAATCATCAGGCAATGAATTTAACAAACATAGTGCCTTGTCCTCGTCAGGAATTTTCACATCAAGGTTTGCTAAATCAGCAAGTATTTTATTATAATCATTGAGGTGTTCATGCATAGAAATACCTGGACTATACTGAAATCGGAAGAGTCGCTTCTTCAGGAAAAGCTGATTTTCTGCGCTCTTGGTCATATACTTCTCCTCCAATTTCGTCCATAACTCCTTAGCAGAAGTTTCCTTCATATACGGGTATTTCAACTCCTTATCAAGGAACGATCGAATAGCAGCACAAGCATGAAGATTAATTCGCGTCCACTGCTTGTCATCAATATCTTCTGGTTTATCTTCCAGAACCATATCCAACTCTTGTTGATACAACACATCCATAACTTCACATTGCCACATACCAAAATTATTAGAGCCATTGAATTTATCAACCTCTAACCTTGTAGTAGCAATTGGATGTCTATTGGATGTAGGTGCCGACGAAGACGATGCCGACTCCTTCCCCTTCCCAGATTCATCTTGATCTCCAGCCATCTACTCGGCACTATTCACGGGACTATAGCGCCAACAAATTTTTCACTCCCACGAAAAACCCTAGTCGAAAAAACTGGGCTCTGATACCACTTGTTGTGCGGAAGCGTCAACCAAGTGTGAGTGAAAAATAAACCACAATAACTGACAAAAGATAAATGGAACAATACCAACAAGAACACCAAGATTTATACTGGTTCGGCAATGCCTACATCCAGTTTGGAGACGACGGAGTATTCCACTATAATCAATGAGAACATACAATAGTGTTTATCACTCAATTTCCCAAAGACCCGAATAACCCAAGCTCTCACACTTACAATAGGAAGAGAAAACCAAAAATACAAAGCAAGACAATTTGAGAAAATTCTTCTCTATGCCGAATGGCTTCTTGCTATTTTCCTTCTTCCTTGTTGTTCCCTCTTGTCTCTACTTCTAGGGATGCACCTTGCTTCTTCTTTTATAGCCAAAGAAAAGCTTCTCAAAGACATCAATGGCCAAAGGCCTAACATCAAGTCAAAAAGAGTTAGGCACAATTGTTGTTTGCCTCCCATTACCACAAAGTAGCCCAAAGAATTGGACTTTGACTACATGTTTGAGTCAATAATCAACACCTTCTTCACCCACAACTGTATACTGACACAAGGATAGTAGTATCGTAGTGAAAGAGTAGGTACCCCAATCTACAACATAAAGCTAGCCAAGTATTTTTCCAGATTACAAGGCACAGAATATCTTTGAAATAGAAAAGATCAGTTTCGAACAAAATACCTGAATTAGATAGCCTTTCCATCTCCAGATACGAATACGAAATCTTCTGTCATCACTTAACTGACTTTTTAGAGAGACAAGCAAATACCACTGTCACAAAACATAACTCGGTTGCTTACAAATATGTTATGCAATAAATAATGTTTATTTGCAAAGAAAGCAACTTAGGTAAGTCTCCGAAAAGCCACTTGAATCAAAACATAAATACAATTTTCGCATAACTGGTACAGCACCTCCATTGAGCACACCGAATCAACAGTTGCGGCAATGTAGCGGATGAATATCCACAAGGAGACAGAAATCCAGAATCTCGTTCTTTCTTATACTTGAGAGCTTCAAACTATACTCTTCTTCTGGATAGGATGCCAAGAAAAAGGGCAGGACCAAAGAGTGTAGTAAATGAAGCTCCATCCCGACTTTCAGCACAGAGCATCTGTTCATGTATTCTGCAACAAGATTATAACAAAAGAACCTTTTAGTTAATGCAGGAATGAAGTGGAAAGGAATATCTGATCATTAAGTTTTTTTACGGTAAAATATGACCACGTACTCCCACCGGTAGTGATCACGTTCAGTTCCCTCCAAATATCTCAAGTATGCACCCAAAGCTTTCAATGCGTTACAAGTCCCCCCTCCCAGAATATTTCCCTTTGTAGTAACAAACATAGAATTCTCGCGCTTCTTTGATGGGACCTGGACATGTCTAGAACTCGAATTGTTTAGATTTCTTTGCCCAGGCTTCAAAAATTCCTTCATCAAAATCATTTCAGCGCACATCTCTTTCATTGAATTCCAACTCTCTTCCATTTTGCATGGATTTTCTTTGATAAATTGTTTCAAATCATTAAATGTGGGGTGTTGAAGTGACACGCCCCGACCCTGATATTCCCCGAATACCAGGATAGACACGTGCTGGCCGACACCCGAGGGTGACGAAAGCCATTAATTGATACAAAAGCTAAGAATAAGAAATAAATAAGGGTTAGAAATTTAAAATACCAAGAATTAATAATTTAGGAACGTGCTCAGAGCATACAACTAAACATAATCACTAAAAAGAATTAAGATAAAATTTGGATGAATAAGGAAGTGGGTCCTACATCGAGAGGATCCGAAGATGCTGCTGCGGAAGTGCCTTCACGCCGGGATTAGGTGCCTTGATTCTAAGTCCTGAATGGGGGCGCAAAACAAAGGTGAGTGGACCAAGTTTATATATATATAATAATAAAACAGTTATCAACGTACTAACCCCTAAAGTTTATATAATGAAAACTACTAGCATAATAAGTGATGGATTTAATAAAAATCCTAGCATGCCACAATATCTCAAAAGTTATATCGCGGAAACGCATCGCGGAAATCAAAACAGTAAACGCATCATAAATCGTCTTGTAAACGCGGTGTGCTGCTAGAAAGATCACTGAATAATTATAACTCCCGGCCCAATGCCTGCACCTAAGTCTCTGTGCCCGTAGCCAGAGATAACTCCCTCCCGGCCCAGTGCCTGTCTCCGTGTCCCTCAGCCTTTCGCTAGGGATTATTTCTCCCGGCCTAAATGCCAACACCAGATCCTCGCCCCATGCGGCATAGTGTCTACTAGGTACGCACAAATAGTTACGTCTCTCGTAAATACCACTTCATAGCGTAGGTTACCGATCATCGTCTACACTATAAAGAGGGGTTCAAAAACATGTTCTAGCATCCTATCGTCATCTATCAGATAGTCTACCAGTTCATGGTTTTTATAGAAAATACCGTGTATATCAAAATATAGCTCAATATAGGCCACAATTAATTCCTCACAAAAAACACGAGACGAAAATCAATATATTTAATCAACAGGCTTCACATAAATCAAATTATAAATCCGTAGGCATGCTAATCATTTATGCAATTAAATTATCAAATCATGTAATTTTAGAAGGGGTCCACTCACTGTACTTCGCCGCCAAAAGCTGCGCCACTAGCGAAGACGGAAACGTCACAATAATTGCTTCTAAGCACATAAAGAGTCCAATAAATAAAACTATATAATAGAAATTGAATTTGGGGGAAAACGGACATTGGAAACGGATTTAGAACGTTGAATTACCCTAAGAAGGGTTGGGGTGTTTCATGAAGATCAACACCAGCCCAATAATTAAGGTCCAGCCCATTTGGAATCATGAATGAGAAAATGCTAGAAAAGTCTAGCAAAGAAGGTAGCAAGTTGGAAAAGCCTAAGTCCACCGCCTTAGGCTTAAGAAAATCTAGAAAAATGGTTTGTATGTAGAAAAAGCCTAGAACCATCACAAATGTATGGCTATTATGTAATGCCCATGTCGATGGGGAATTGGAGTCGGCAAAACACCACCTATAAATAGGTGTGTGATGTTGTGAAAGCAATCAAGTAATCAAGAAGAAGTAGGCGTGAGAGTGAGAAGTAAGAGTAGTCTTGTAGGAGTGTGAGTTGTCTAGAGTTTGTCTCTAGAAAGTAAGTGAGTGTCATTACTTTAGTCTAAAGAAAGCATTGCAATTGGCACTGTTTTTGACTGTTCATTGTACCTGATTTCAGTTTATTTACAAGATTGCCACCGCCTCTTCAGTTTCAGATTGAAAATTTCGATTTATTTACGAAATTACCACCCTTCAGCGTGCACGTGTCGAGCATCGGAGAAAGCAAACCCGTCTTTTGTTCTAGAGATCTCTTCGACGACAAACCCATGTTGCTCCAGAGCTCTTCAACGACAAAGTCGATTCGGCGCCTCACCGTCGCACACCTCGCCTTCCCCTCGCCGTCGCACACCTCGCCTTACCTCGCCGCCGCACTCCTTACCAGAACTCGAATCAATGGTAACGTGCCAATTGTATATATTTTTTGGTGATTTTGCTGCTGTTTTTGTATGTTTTAGCTATTAATTTCCTTAATAGAGTTTTTTTTGAAGTTTTTTGTTGCTGTAATATTTGTTGATCTGAAAAGGGTTTGAAGGCTGCTGCTTTACTGTTCGATTTGCAGATTCCATGTTGCATGTGCTGCTTTATTGCAATTTTTTTAATTCATGTATGAGGTACAAGGAACATAAACGACTAAAAACCAAGTTGGCCTGCAGGGTTATCTGTATTTGTGTTATATCGATAATTCTAGGACTTATCATATCATGTTCCTAACTTGATGCTCTGGGCATCTTCTCCTACAAATAATAGTGGCACCTTAATTTGATCAACCAAATTTGGTGAAGCACCAGACAAACAGAAATCCATGCATACAGAGCCAACTGCACTGAAGCATGAATTGAAAAAAATTAATGTACATGATTATTATTCCACTACTTAATTTGTTCCAAGTTGCCACCAATTTCTCTGCATTATGGTTGTTAGGACAATAGATTAGGTTGCAAGATAAATTTCCAAAGTTCTATTAGCTTAGATACAAATTATTTTTCAGAAATCAAACATGCAAAATTTCTATGCATGTTTTGAAATTGGTTGTAGGAAGTGGGATTCCAAGTCTTAACAATAATGGAGACTATGAAATCAGGGTAACCATATGGGGGTAACTATATATTTCAAAAACGCATATTTTACACACACACACACGCATTCTGTCAAGAATCAGTTTTGATTGGCACAGATGAAGATGAACAATAAGAGGGTTTTCTATTCAAATTTACTTTTTGTAATTTTAGGGGTTTTGATCATACATGTGTATTTAATTTGGTTTTGTTTTCAGTTTCAGGAGACTATGCTTTTTCGTTTTTTGGGCCTTTTCTTTGCAGCCTAGAAAGCCCTCTGTGCTCAAGGTAAACAATTTCAAGTTTTTTACTTCTAAAGTGTTGCTCTTATTTAGCAGTAGGTATTCCATTGTATACAATAGTATGTTTTGTGTTATGCTAGGAAACCTGTTTCCCCCTTTTGTCTCTCTGTGCACTCAGAAAACAAGCGACCCTATTTGAAGCTTTCTATCTTCAGATCACCAGCAATAATCTCATCAAGGTCCCAGGAGGAATCACGAGGATTCACTGCCGAATTGGTATGTACTTATGCTTTTGCAAAAAAACCCTTTTCTTGCCATTTTTCTGTTTTAGAATTGGGACCAAAATGATTATGAGTGATTTTGAAAAACACAGAGATAGAAAAAATGGCTATCAAGGAAGCAGGTTGTGAGTATTCAAACATATAATTTTCAGTCAAATGAAATAGTTGGCACCACAAGCTTTTAAGTAGGGAGGGATGTTTGATTATATATTTAAATTAAGCAAAGAATCTTGCATAAGAAAATGATCCAAGTTGAAGTAAATTAAATATATGGTGCAACAACTGTTAGTTTGGTCAGTCCTCATCACACTAATCAAATGAGCCTGAGGGGTCGATTTCCACAGTATAGACTTCAAAGCCCTACAATGTAAATAATTTTGTATCTTCCTTTGAGGATTTTGTATTTGGAGAATGTTGTTTCCTTTTTTTGGTGTGTTTTTGGCGGTGTTGCATAAGTTAGTCTCTTTTGTTCTAAGTTGTAAATGATTATGCTTGATTTGTATGCATTCTATGTTGGTACTGAGGTTTACAATTTTTTTATTTTTTGGTTTTTATTTTTTATTTTTTCTCCCCAGTTGTTATTTTCCTTTTACTGTATATTGTATCTTCTGTTTGGGAATGCCTCTGTTTTTTTACTTGCTGAGAATGCCTCTGTCAGGGGTGGCTCAACAGGACCGCGAAATCTGGAGAGGGGCGAGGGGGTTAGCAGAGGGGGGATTGGGTATGTAGCATCAGGGCTAGGTTACCAAGATGGTGTTTGGGTGGGTTTGGCAGTGGGTCATATGGGGGAGGGTGGTGATGCACTCTGAACTCACGAAGGTGCACAAACATTACGAGTGCATCACCATAAAAAAAATTCATATTTATTTGTTATACCCTTCACAGTAAATAATTAACATGTGAAATCTAGGTAAAAACATGATATCTTTATAGACATTGAAATAAAGACAGCCACAGTCATACACTCCATAAGTATTCCTCATCACAGAGTTTTTTGAAACTTGGAAGACACCGGAAACGATTCGCATAGCAGATTAGCTTATAGATGATATAATAGTCAGATAACAAAGTTCTCAACTGAGGGTTCAGAGAGACTCATTTCTATGTCCAATTATGAAGCATCTTTGATTTTTATTGATATAAAGACCTTTTCTTTCTCCAATTATGCCTCTGTCAACACTTTTTGGTTTAAATGCACTCATTTAGTACTCACATTTATCTGATAGACCAGATGAAAAAAGAGGGAAACATGGATTATATATGCACGAAGGGCACCACAACAAACGTGTGAATCTTCCTGCACCACCGGTCTCCGCAACGTTTTCCAAAACCCGCTTGACCGAAGGTAAACGAATTTGGTGTTCTGGATTATATTGGAATTGAAATAGGTTTGGTTTCATTAACTTTTTGGGTTATTAAGTTTGTATGCTCTGATTGTTTTGGAATTTGAGTTTGGATTGAAATTTAATTTTGATATACAAAAGCACTCACCTTAAACACAGAGGAATTAGATGCTTGAGTTAAACAATTAGTTGATCACAAATTGGTATTTTTTTGGTATTCTTTCTTCTGATTTTTTGGGTTTTCATCTGGGTTATTTTCTGAACATGTTGCATTTATTTTACGCTTGGTTTCGTATACCCTCCATCAGTCAAATAAATTACTTCATAGAACCAGAAGCCACTGAAATGGCCAGTGGCATATATGTTTATTTCTATGTTTTCAAATCTAGGTTTTAGATATTTTTCTTTGTTTTGGTTAAATATGAAATTTTGGTTCCCAATTTCTTAAAACTTTAGAATTTTTTTTGCTATTTAGTGTGACAATATGGGTCCAAGATTGGATTCTTCCAATTTCTGGGCAGTGAAGACAGGGTGGTGACACTAGAGAATTCCAACTTCTTTGTGGTGGAAATCATAGTTTCATTTTAGATTTTCTTTTGGGTTTATGAAATGAGTTGGAGTGATGTCTCATGATTATGTGAATGTTTTCAAATTGGTGAGAGAGCTTTTGGGAAAAAGGGTCAGAAAGGATTTGGAGGTGGAATTTGCAGAGAGCTAAGACGACTAAATTTATTAATATTCACATAATCATGAGACACGATTAGATTATTCGGTTCACAACTAAATTAAAAATCAAATTAGAAAACAAATTCAGGACAAGAAAAATTGTGATGATCCCCAAGAACATAGGAAGTAAAAAATTTTGATGATTAGATTTTGAAATTTCTTTTTTCCCAAATCCATATTGACATGGGTTTTTGGTTGTTTTAAGGAAGTGGAAGAAGACAATGGTATCTGCTTAACTCAAAGATTTTCTTTCAATGGTTAATCAGTAATAACAAGCGTATACGATATAAATTTCAGATTGAGTAAAGTTTGATGCTTTATGTGTTTAAATAGGCGTGTGAATTTTTTTCAAGTCATATCTTAAGCGATTAGTTTTTGTACACGGTATGAGTTAGTAAACATAATGACAGGAAGAAGACTATGGATGTTGCTCTTCTATTTAACACACTATATTTTGTATTTTATATTTTGCATGTGATCATGTCCTGGAAAGATATCCGTTTAACACATCCTTTAACAGGACAAGGATGTTGCTCTTATATTTTCATTCAGTCAACAGGGGGTTTCTGATTTTATATTTTGTTGTTTATATGCTGGAATTACAGGACAAGGAGTTGGACCCTGGATCTAACGACTTTCTGGGTTAGTAACTTTTATAATATGCTAAGTTTTTATTCTAATGATTGTTTATTTTTTATCGTACTCTCTCTCAATCTAATTTAACCCATATGTGCACGCACAATCACAATAAGTTTGGGTTCTGGTTTAGATATTTATATTTTTGGATATTGGAAATTGTATTTTCTTTAGATTAATCCCAGAACGTGTACCATGTGGGGTTTTTTAAAATTTATTTACTAATTTTAACTTTGGCTTTTAAGTTTGAGTTCTGGTTTTTAATATTTATATTTCTGTACAATTTGATGCTATGAAAGGGTTTGATGATTTCTGATGATTTCAATGACAACTGTTTCTTTTCCAAAAGATGATTGGGAAGCAGTTGCTAAGTGACGATTCTCCGTATCCTTTTAGAAGCCTTCTTCACCTGCTATGTTTTGGTTTGTTATGAAATGAATTCCCTTTTACGTAAAAAAAAAAAAAAAAAAAAAGGTACAATGTTATCAAATTTGATTTTTATAATCATTCGAATGCTGGGGTTTCTTACGGTTAAATCTTTGCATGTATTTTTTTATCTTTCTAATTTTCTGATTTTCAGTTTTATCTTTTTTTCTTTCTCAATTATACCAAGATATTGCTTAATGCATAGACACATAAATGATTCAAAAAATGGGTGTAGCAAGAGAAAAAAAAAATTTTGGATTGTCTGCAAAGCGCCGAACCAAAGAGAGGAATATATTGTGTAAATATTATTGGTTATTCAAATACGAACTTCGTTGTTTGATCGCTAGAATTTCAGTATAAATAAGATATTAGTTAGATGTTATAGATGATCAAACTAAAACAAGTCAATTTGCTATACAGAAGCTCTACAAATCAGTCTTCCTTTATTTTCTAACCCAGCGTCCTTTCATTTCATCTTCGTTCTGGAGCCCTCCCTGTTTTCCACATCTCCTCTCGCACTACCTAAAGCCGAAACCAAACCCAGCTATGCAGGAATCAAATCACAGGTCTCCGACACCCACAAAGGTAAAACGCTGAAAAAAAAATCCCCCTCTGTCCTGTCATTCTCATTTTCAGAAGTTATGCAGACGGTTCCATGTCTAATGTCTTTGTGGGTTTTCAGTGGTGCATATCTCGATTGACAAGGATGAACAGAAGCGGATATAACAACAGTGAGACCAATATGAGATCCAACAGAAAAAAAAAAATAGCGGCGGAGAAGCCGAGGGCTACGGATTCAAAAGGAAAAGGTATGAGCCCTGGTTCTGTACTAATATTGACTTGGATTAGATGAATTTTTGAGTTCTTTGCATCCGTGAATGAAGTTTGTGATCTCTGTGTGATCTCATTCACTGATCCCTGGATCTTGAATTTGTCTAATATGCTCATGGATGTGCTCTGTTTGTTGTCATGTACAAATTGGTGAATGTTGAACAAAATGCTTGCATGTTGGATCTGTGATTTGGGCTTGAACAAAAGTACCTCTGTGCTGCCTGGATCCTCCACTCCCAAACTTAGAATGAAAGGTTAGTAATAGCCTTTTCTTCACTTACTTTCAAAATTATTTTGTAAGTAATTTTTGTATCTGTGAGTCGTTTGATTCATTGTTGTAATTTTATATATTACATGATTGCAAGACTCTTGATATCATTAATTGTTGGTTTTGGTACTTAACATTTTAGGTTTAAGAAATATTAATGCCTGAAATCCTGTCATCAGTTTTTTCCATCAAATTTTTTCAATTCGTTCAGATCTTTTCAAATATGTATAATTTCTTTGTGCAATGTCTCTTTTAGTTTCTTGGTCAAGCATTTTAAATCATTACGAACTATTTAGTAAAAGTAGTTTTATAGAAATGCTTGAGCTTCTTGGAATAACTTTTGTTTGCAAACGCTTTCCAACTTATTTGTTATCAATATTGTTCCTATTTTCGAAAACCTTTTTTCAAGTCTGCTTGAATCAGGACTTATCGAATCAAGGCAGCTGCAAGGAAATTTGAGCTTTGGCATGTATAGATACGATTTTGCAACGAAGCTAGGTACCTTCTAGACTTATTGGATGTGAAGATTTGGATGATCGAATTTGTGATTAATATACTTGAATTTTATTAAATTTTTCATGATTTTATAGAGTTTTTCGTTTAAATTTGTGGGTTTTAGTTTAAATTGTGGGTTTTGGAGATTGAATATGTAAAGGCTGCTTGAGAAACTAACAATATACAAAATTTGAATGATGCTATTTGTTTCTATCTTTTTTTCTGAATTTGTCTGCTATTGGCTATTCTGATTTTCTCTGGCTAATGGACTCTCTGAAAATGTGTTTTGGCTTTTTTAATTCAAAAACTAAAACTCATTTCGTTTGTCGACGATGATTTGTTATGAGGTATTGCTATAAAATGGAGAAATTAACACTGATTCTATTACTATGTGTACATCAGTTTGTAATATCTAATCTTAAAATATATATATTTTTTTTGGTAGTCAGAAAGAAGGCACTCAAATTACTTCTGCTCCAACCCATTTCAACAATTTATCAAGCTTTAGTTGAAGCTCCTGGGAAGCATATCCATTATATTGCCAACCTTGAAAAGCCTTGGTAAATAATGTCAGTTGTTGCTTCTCCAACTCTTTTCCCTAATTTAAGTTTTTTAAGCTTCATTTCCTTTTCCCTATATGTAGTTTTGATTGTGTTGGGAGTTAGCAGCTTTGGTTTCGACATTGTTTTGTTTGTGATAGATCTCAAAATTTTTGCAAATGTTTTGCAAGTTGAGGTGCTAAAGAATTTGCATTAACTTATTTTTTCATTTGCCCGTGTTCTAATCCAAAAGGTTTAAAGTTGGTTGAATATTACAAACTGGTATAGGTTTGGTTATAATAAAAGAAGTAATATAAATTATTACTATGACACAGTAACATTGAGAGGGGTCTTTTATTAATCTCTCTCTCTATCTATAACAGTACCAAATATATCATAGATGAGACAAATATTTATAACCATGTTTATTAGGGTGTTGGTATCCGCCAGGAGGGGTAGTTTACCTTGGGGGTTGCAACGAATGTGGAGATTCGTTAGACCAATGATCAATTGATAGAAATTATCATTAAGCCAAGCAAAAATGAATATTAAATCTTAACATTGGGAGAATACTAGGAGTCTTTTTTTATTTTTTTTATTTTTTTATTTTCCAATTCTAGGAGTCTCAAAACCAAGTAGTGTTATATTTTAATAAAATTTTATTGATCGACTGGAAGTAAAAATCATATTTTTTTTGGCAAATACACACGAACTTACACGCCTAAATACTCATAGCACAAACGAATGATGGACTCAGATAAACACCCACAAATACATATACTACACACATATACTAGAATGGTTTCTTCTCAGAATGCTTATCAAGACCTTTAGTAATAACCCTTCTGAAATGGTGGATGTATTGTTGATATTATTTATCAATTGAGTATGCATGAGAACTTCAAGTAATCGTTGCCATAAAAAGTAGAAGTGATAACTCACACCAGGAATCAGTTATCTCATCAGCATCTTTATTTTTATCTAAGATCGAATTTGATACCTGTAGGTGTATATAGGTTAAATCGATTGTTAAGAAGGAAATTTAATCACTTTTCAACGTCCGATATCTCCATCTCCCTGTTCTGAATTTTTACTTACTTGAAATGAATAGATTCTAGGCGTTTCATTTAGCAAAATGAGTAGTGGATAGTGCTAACTCATTTTTCTTACGTTCATAGTAATATGGGCACTTTTCTTGGCAATATAGTGCGTAGCGTAAAATTAGAATGTGATTCAGTTGTATTGAATTTGTTCGATTAACCACTGGTCCATTTATAGTTCATTTAATCTTTTGTATTAGTAAGCTACTGTGTTGTGTCCTTTACATTTCTTGGTATACTATTGATATGGAAAACATCATCTATCTTTTCTATTTATCGCATGATATGAGAATCAAAGTAGACTTGGCATCACTTCCGTGGTCTTTTTTTGTGTTAGCAGATGCCATCAGATAGGCAAAATCATATCGGCTACAAAGTGCAATGAATGCTATAGGTTACTAAGTTTCGTCATATGCCTTCATTGTGGCGTTGCCCTATCTGTCGACAAGTAAGCATTATAATTTCACTTTGTAGAATGATATTAAGTTGACTTATGCAATAATATAAGTTTGTGTCATACATGAAAACTATGAATCCATTTCATCATGCATTTTTTAGTTAAACTACTATGTTTTTGTTCAATTGACTGCAACTTATGCCGCAGTTTGCTTCACAAACCTCAACGGTTAGCTTCCATACAAAATGTTGCAAGTTTGAGGATATCTCTACATCTTAATTTCTGCTCTCTGGTTGCTTCAAGTTTGTAATTTTAAGTGCTACACTGCCACTTGATTTGATTATAAAAATGTAAAACAAAATCCATCAATGATTTACAAATTTGTATTCGATTTTTGATGTTTTTCCAGTGCAAGGCATATGTTGCACAAGCATGTAAAATGGTACAAATTATTTGGTTTTGGACAGTAAGCTTTGAGTTTTACAAGAAAAATCAAGAAAATGTGTCACTCCTCTATTCCTCTTCCTCTGTTCTTTCAGAATTATGTTTAATTTATTCAGGTTAAGTGTGTCTTATTATGCAGTTAAGGTTGATGCATTCACGGTCCCGCAGCAAAGCGCGGGCATATTTTCTAGTTGCTTCTAAAGTTGTGTCCTTGTGAGTGTTGTAATATTTTGTGATTGTAATACAAGTAATTTGTTTACTAGTGTTGTCTCTCCAACACTTGTGTTAGAGTTGTGTACTCTAAGTTTTTCCTCAACAATTGGTATCAGAGCGGTACAATCAGGGACCGTCTCTAGTGAAACTTTTGAGTAGGGGTGGGCACTTAAAACCAAAAATCGAAACCGAAACACGAACCAAATCGAACCGAACCGAACGGTTTGGTTTTGCGGTTTTGGAACGGTTTCGGTTTTGAAACCAAACCGCAACATAGAAAACGGTTTGGTTTCGGTTTTGACTTTTGAAAACCGCACCGAAACCGAACCGCACCGCAAATATTAATAAACATTTAATTAAATGTCCATATTAAATTTCATGTTTTAATTAATTGTTTGTTAGAATTCATGCACTTAGTATGGACTCAACCACACTAGAATATCATCATTCATCACTTTCTTTCGTTCATTAACTTGAAGGACCTTTGTTATTTTATACCATCACACACACACACATATATGTACAAGGGTGGACTAATCTTGTTATCAAGAGTCGAACAATGATCTAATGAAGTCCACTCATTTGAAGCATGATATCACACATTCTAGTATGAAAGTTTCGCTCACGTTTAATGAATTAAAAGTTATTCAATTTGTATTATGTTATACCTTGTACGGGACACCCTTTTGTTGCACAAACATGTTTTAACATCACAACTGTATGCAACATGCTAATTGTTTATATAACAAATGTCTTTTTCCTATTGCTACTGGGAAATGCTTATTAATATGTTAAATTGCAAATTGTACATTTTTTTTCTTAAAAACCAAACCGAAACCGTTTGAAACCGCATCGAACCGAACCAAATGGTTTGGTTTCATTTCAGTTTTGGCTTCAAAACCGCACCGATCCAAACCGCAAAAAATTTCGATTTCGGTTTTGGTTTCACTCAAAACCGCACCGAACCAAACCGTGTCCACCCCTACTTTTGAGAATCGTGAGAAGTTTAGTACTTAGCAAGATTATTCGTTAATCTTGTTCGGCTTATCAAAGTTCTGCCGACACGATGGGAGATCTTCAAGTTGTTGGAGGAATCAAGAAGTTGAACAACAAAAATTACAACACATGGGCGACATGTATGGAGTCTTACCTACAAGGCCAAGATCTTTGGGATGTCGTCGGCGGTAATGAAGTTACGCAGCCGGAATGAAACACCCCAACCCTTCTTAGGGTAATTCAACGTTCTAAATCCGTTTCCAATGTCCGTTTTCCCAAATTCAATTTCTATTATATAGTTTTATTTATTGGACTCTTTATGTGCTTAGGGGCAATTATTCTGATGTTCTGTCTTCGCTAGTGGCGCAGCTTTTGGCGGCTAAGTACTGTGAGTGGACCCCTTCTAAAATTACATGATTTAATAATTTAATTGCATAAATGATTAGCATGCCTACGGATTTATAATTTGATTTATGTAAGCCTGATGATTTAAGATATTGATTATCGTCTCGTGTTTTTGGTGAGGAATTAATTGTGGCCTATATTGAGCTATATTTTAATATATATCATATTTTCTATAAAAACCATGAACTGGTAGACTATCTGATAGATGACGATAGGATGCTAGAACATGTTTTTGAACCCCTCTTTATAGTGTAGACGATGATCGGTAACCTACGCTATGAAGTGGTATTTACGAGAGACGTAATTATTTGTGCGTACCTAGTGGACACTATGCCGCCTGGGGCGAGGATCTGGTGTTGGCATGTAGGCCGGGAGAAATAATCCCTAGCGAAAGGCTGAGGGACACGGAGACAGGCATTGGGCCGGGAGGGAGTTATCTCTGGCTACGGGCACAGAGACTGAGGTGCAGGCATTGGGCCGGGAGTTATATTTATTCAGTGATCTTTCTAGCAGCACACCGCGTTTACGAGACGATTTATGAGACGTTTACTGTTTTGATTTCCGCGATGCGTTTCCGCGATATGACTTTTGAGATATTTTGGCATGCTAGGATTTTTATTAAATCCATCACTTATTATGCTAGTAGTTTTCATTTATATAAACTGTGGGGGATAGTACATTGATAACTGTTTTATTATTATTATATATATGAACTTGGTCCACTCACCTTTGTTTTGCGCCCCCATTCAGGACTTAGAATCAAGGCACCTAATCCCGGCGTCAAGACATTTCCGCAGCAGCATCTCTGAATCCTCTTGATGTAGGACCCACTTCTTTATTCATTCAATTTTATCTCAATTCTTTTTAGTGATTAGGTTTAGTTGTATGCTCTGAGCACGTTCCTGAAATTATTAATTCTTGGTATTTTAAATTTCTAACCCTTATTTATTTCTTATTCTTAGCTTTTGTATCAATTAATGGCTTTCGTCACCCTCGGGTGTCGGCCAGCACGTATCGGTCCTGGTATTCGGGGAATATCAGGGTCGGGGCGTGTCAGATTGGTATCAGAGCGTGGTTTGTTCAGAGCATACTTAGGATTCTCTTCTATTCTCTTAAAGTGTCGGTTTTGACATTATTTGGATGTCACGACTTCCAGATTTGGTGCCAGTTGGTGCAGTTGTGCAAATCTTTCTCTGTTTGAATTGTCACATTCTGGTTGAAATTCAAGAATTCGTGTCGGGATTGTGCCTTATCGGTGACGTGTTTGATTTGTTGGACGACTTTAAACATCGGATCGATACTAAGCGACGTGTTTTAGAAATCTCAATTTGAGGAATTCTGGTTAAGACCAGCCGTAGATTCGAAATGGCAATGCCACTCTGCAACATGCGTTCCCTAGGAATTGCGGGCGGAGTCGGCTCTACATCGAAATCTTGCGAAACTCCTCAGTAGCAGACGTTATTCTCATTAATTTCCAAAAAGAGTTGCAATTCTTGTTGTTGTAGTTGGATTTGGATGATGAATATCCAGTCTTGTTTGGATAAACAAATTCCTTGAACTTCACTTGGGTTTGGTACTTTGTGGTAAACCCTAGTTCCTCGTTCGCGTACTTTTCGGCGAAGATGAACTTAGTCTTTTGCTTGCAGCCTAAATGTTCAGCCTTGTAATTTTCAGTGTGATTGTTGAGACTTCACCATATTCATCATTGTACGAAGATCGAGCTTTACTCTGAACTTCTCTGAACTCATTGAGCTTTGGTTTGCTCAAGGGCATCACTTTAAGGTAGCTAATCGTGTCACTATATGCATACGCAAGCTGCTTTGTATCTTCCTTCTTCGTCATTCTGTTGATTCAGAGGTTCTATGTTTAATTTTTAAACTTTGAAATAGCTCTCACAAAGTATTGTGAATTTCGAAATTTCTTTAGCGTCATCAAATCTTATTATCAGTTCTTAAATATTCCTGAGTTTGGACTTATTTCCTTCTTGGTTAAGAAACCAGTTGACCATACTGTGATGATTTGCAAAATAATCATAAACAGTGATTTCTATTTATGCATCTTTATCTTCCTTCGCTTGTTTGTTTCTCAATGTGAACTGGATCACGCCGGAACATTATACGGAGGGTGAAAAAAAAAAAAAAAAAAAAAATGTTTGTTCTCGGCATGGTTCCCCAGATATCTTGTACTTTAGATTTTAATGGACTTGTTTTGATCCTCAAATTCTTGAGTATTCTTTCAACCTTCTCGACATGGTTTCTCGCCTAATCAGTGAGAAATTCACAATCGATCGTTTCGGTGAAAGTGGGCACCCAGTTCGTGTTGATTTGGACAGGAATGTTGGGAGTATAATCTTTTCACAAGCTTACCAGACTTACCAGAAAGAGTTCATCGTGGGTGTGAAGTTTGAGTTGTCCTTTGGTAAGAGACTGGTGAAAATTGTGGTGCAGAAGGTCATCATATTGCATCACCATCTTACTATAATTCATAGGCATCACATCGGTTATTTTCCAACGATATGTGTTCGTCTCGACGCATATTTTCACTGCTTTACTTCTGAACCTTATTGTTGTGAGTGCGTGGTTGTTAAAACATTTCTAGCAGATCTGTTTGGTGCATTCTGGAATGGCACTTCAGGACGGTCGAAGTGAGAATTGGATAATCTTTACACTTCTCTCGAAAGGTGTGTACTCTCTTTTGTTTTCAGGTTGACCATTTGCGAGTCGTTCTTCTTTCCACCAACTTTGACCTTGTTTGACTAGAAATATGCAACTAAGCAAAAATGGAGAGGTGGATTGAGCACTACAACAGTTCCCAAGAGATACTGCTTGTTGAGGAAGATGACTTCTCGTTTTCTGCTTGCTTGGTTCGAGTTTTTGGGTCTACTACTAACTTGGTAGCCACTCCTCTTGAATCTCAAGGTACAATTTTCAAATGGGTTCTTTACTGGTGAAGTTCTGAAGTAGTTGGTCACATTTGGAAGAACTGAGGAGGATAGGATGCTTGGTGCTGGATAAAGTTTTACGACGACAGTTTCTGTTTTGTTTGGTTTGGGTATGGCACTATTGCGACATGGTACTAGAGTTTCTACGGGTAACATTGGTTGTTAGAGGAGTTGTGCGAGCTTGTATTTGAAGGATCGAATTTTCGACGTGTGAAATTATTCATCCTCAGGAAATTATTGCTTGCTTATCGAGACAACAAATGTGTGATCGATATCACGGGCGGCCGACCGGTATATCGATAGCTTATTTGTTGGGTTCGTTAGGCAAGTGAGTAAGAAGATTCGCCTACAGCAGCTGATGCAGATTTAGAATTGTTATTCTTGGAACTCGACCCAAAGACACATCTATTCTCGGAATATGTGACGTTTCGAATTCTTGGGCAAGACCCACTCTTATTTTTCAGTTTTGGTTTTCAGTTTAAGTATTTTGAACTCCCTTTACTGTAGTTAATTGTTTTGACGTTACAAATGTTTTTGGAAAAGCATTTCTGTTTTCATTTTTAAGTTGATTTGAGTTTTGATCTATATATTAGTACATATCTATTTTGGCGTTATCTGGCCTTAAATTATTTTGTGTTTTCAACTGTATATTTTATTAAAGTATGTTTTCTATTTTTACACGGATGGGGAAAGAAAGTATGAGCCTGGAGGCACGAAAGATGGAATCATTGCAGCCGATCGCGACGGCGTGGCATTTTCCCTTTTGTGCAACCGCTCTGATTTGATTTCTTCGTTACGTATATATATGTGTATCCTTTCTCGTATTTTCGAGTTTTTCAGTGTAGTATGTTATTTTAAATTTCGAGGACGAAATTTTTTTATAAGGGTGGTAGATTGAAACACCCCAACCCTTCTTAGGGTAATTCAACGTTCTAAATCCGTTTCCAATGTCCGTTTTCCCAAATTCAATTTCTATTATATAGTTTTATTTATTGGACTCTTTATGTGCTTAGGGGCAATTATTCTGATGTTCTGTCTTCGCTAGCGGCGCAGCTTTTGGCGGCTAAGTACTGTGAGTGGACCCCTTCTAAAATTACATGATTTAATAATTTAATTGCATAAATGATTAGCATGCCTACGGATTTATAATTTGATTTATGTGAAGCCTGATGATTCGTGTTTTTGGTGAGGAATTAATTGTGGCCTATATTGAGCTATATTTTAATATATATCATATTTTCTATAAAAACCATGAACTGGTAGACTATCTGATAGATGACGATAGGATGCTAGAACATGTTTTTGAACCCCTCTTTATAGTGTAGACGATGATCGGTAACCTACGCTATGAAGTGGTATTTACGAGAGACGTAATTATTTGTGCGTACCTAGTGGACACTATGCCGCCTGGGGCGAGGATCTGGTGTTGGCATGTAGGCCGGGAGAAATAATCCCTAGCGAAAGGCTGAGGGACACGGAGACAGACATTGGGCCGGGAGGGAGTTATCTCTGGCTACGGGCACAGAGACTGAGGTGCAGGCATTGGGCCGGGAGTTATATTTATTCAGTGATCTTTCTAGCAGCACACCGCGTTTACGAGACGATTTATGAAACGTTTACTGTTTTGATTTCCGCGATGCGTTTCCGCGATGTGACTTTTGAGATATTTTGGCATGCTAGGATTTTTATTAAATCCATCACTTATTATGCTAGTAGTTTTCATTTATATAAAATGTGGGGGATAGTACATTGATAACTGTTTTATTATTATTATATATATGAACTTGGTCCACTCACCTTTGTTTTGCGCCCCCATTCAGGACTTAGAATCAAGGCACCTAATCCCGGTGTCAAGACATTTCCGCAGCAGCATCTCTGAATCCTCTTGATGTAGGAACCACTTCTTTATTCATTCAATTTTATCTCAATTCTTTTTAGTGATTAGGTTTAGTTGTATGCTCTGAGCACGTTCCTGAAATTATTAATTCTTGGTATTTTAAATTTCTAACCCTTATTTATTTCTTATTCTTAGCTTTTGTATCAATTAATGGCTTTCGTCACCCTCGGGTGTCGGCCAGCACGTATCGGTCCTGGTATTCGGGGAATATCAGGGTCGGGGCTTGTCACGGAAGAAGACACCAGCGGCATTTTGAGGAAGTGGAAGATCAAGGCCGGTAAGGCCATGTTTGCCTTAAAAACCACAGTTGAAGATGACATGTTGGAGCACATACGGAAGGCCAAGACACCAAAAGAAGCGTGGGACACCTTCGCCACACTCTTTTCAAAGAGGAATGATACAAGACTGCAGCTTCTCTAGAACGAGTTGCTATCGGTGGCCCAACGTGGTTTTTCTGGAAAACGGCTCGAAAGTGGCTGTTGAAAAACGAGTCAGCAACTTTCGAGCCGTTTTCCGGCCAAACCACGACGATTTATGACACGCCCCGACCCTGATATTCCCCGAATACCAGGATAGACACGTGCTGGCCGACATCCGAGGGTGACGAAAGCCAATAATTGATACAAAAGCTAAGAATAAGAAATAAATGAGGGTCAGAAATTTAAAATACCATGAATTAATAATTTTAGGAACGTGCTCAGAGCATACAACTAAACCTAATCACTAAGAAGAATTAAGATAAAATTTAATGAATAAAGGAGTGAGTCCTACATTCAAGAGGATCCGAAGATGCTGCTGCGGAAGTGTCTTGACGCCGGGATTAGGTGCCTTGATTCTAAGTCCTGAATGGGGGCGCAAAACAAAGGTGAGTGGACCAAGTTCATATATACAATAATAATAAAACAGTTATCAAGATACTAACCCCCAAAGTTTAATAATGAAAACTACTAGTATAATAAGTGATGGATTTAAATCAAAATCCTAGCATGCCAAAATATCTCAAAAGTCACATCGCGGAAACGCATCGCGGAAATCAAAACAGTAAACGCATCATAAATCGTCTCGTAAACGCGGTGTGCTGCTAGAAAGATCACTGAATAAATATAACTCCCGGCCCAATGTCTGCACCTAAGTCTCTGCGCCCGTAGCCAGAGATAACTACCACCCGGCCCAATGCCTCTTCATGTCCCTCAGCCCGTAGCTAGGGATTATTTCTCCCGGCCTAAATGCCAACACCAGATCCTCGCCCCAGGCGGCATAGTGTCTACTAGGTACGCACAAATATTTACGTCTCTCATAAATAACCACTTCATAGCATAGGTTACCGATCATCGTCTACACTATAAAGAGGGGTTCAAAAACATGTTCTAGCATCCTATCGTCATCTATCAGATAGTCTACCAGTTCATGGTTTTAATAGAAAATACGATATATTAAAATATAGCTCAATATAGGCTAACAAATAATTCCTCACCAAAACACGAGACGATAATCAATATATTAAATCAACAGGCTTCACATAAATCAAATTATAAATCCGTAGGCATGCTAATCATTTATGCAATTAAATTATCAAATCATGTAATTTTAGAAGGGGTCCACTCACAAATATTCCTTAGCAGAAGGATCGCGCGAATCGGGATTACGAATTTCCTTAATAGCAACTTTACCTAAGCACCAAAAATATAATTAATAAATAAAAGGATTTTCTAAAATATTGGGTTTGAATTAAATTAAATAAGGGAAATTGGGTTGGATGGGTTTAGGGTTTTAAGGGATTTTAGGAACTTAGGGTTTTGGGTTAAAAAGGGTATGGAAAGGGGTTTGGGCTTAAGCCCAAACATATAAACTTAAGCGCACACACACACATGCACGGCATGCATGTGCATGCCTAAGCACACACACACACGCCTAGCACCCCCACACACACACACACGGGCACAAGGCCCTTAGGCCTCACAAAAGGGCTGGGCTTTAAGCCATTTGAAAGGAACCGGCCCAAGGCCAATATATATAAGGCCCGAGGCCTTTTTGGGTCTTTAAAACAAATAACTAAAAATAAAAATCAAAGGGCTGGGGTTTTGGGCTGAGGAAAAACGGGCTTAAGGCCCGAGGGAAATGGGAAAGGCCAAATGGCCTGGGTTTGTTGAAAGAGAAGGCCGGAAATTCGGCCGGAAAACCACCTAAATTTAAACGGCTATAACTTTGTCAAAACTCAACGAAATCAAGCAAGACAAAAACGAAAGTTGTAGCCCTTGAAGAGACGAAGAGAATGGTACATCACACGACGTCTAACTCGCCGTAGTTTGGCCGTAAAATGCCTCGAAAGCTGTCGGACTCGCCGGAAACTGGGTAAGATTCAAATGAGTATAACTTCTTTAATACTCAACGAAATTGAGTGAAACAAAAATGAAAGTTATATTACTCAGGGAGATGAAGAGATTGATACCTTACACGCCGGCCAACTCGCCGTGGTTTGGCCGGAAATGGCCTCGAAAGTGGCGGTGCTCGCCGGAGCTCGCTCCGTGACGTCGAACTCACAGGGTAGGGTCCTGGGCTCGTTGCGAGCCTCTCTTCGATGGTGACTCGGTCCTAGTGAGTCCACGGGAAGAGAAATATGCGAGAGTTTAAGGGAGAGAGGGAGAGACAGATGCACGGGAGGGTTGAGAGGGAGAGAGCTACGGGAAAGAGAGACAAAGAAGAAGAATGAGGAGTTCACGGGGTGGGGGTCAGAAAGAGAGAAAAAGAGAGAAGGTTGATGATTGACACGTGGCAATGGGGCGTAAATAACAACTTTTCCAATTATTTTGGGGGTGGTTGTAACAATTTAGCCATTGAAAAAAGGTACCATTCTCTTCTTCGCGTCGCGAAGTATGATTTTTGTTTTTGAATCACTTAATTTCGTTGAGTATTGAAGAAGTTATGAACGTTTAAAGTTTACCTAGTGTCCGGCGAGTTTTCCAGTTTTCCCTCGGACCAGTCAATTTTGAGGCTATTTTCCGACCATCTCCGGCAACCATTGGGCTTCCAAATAGATATAATCTTATTCTATACTTTCCTATCTTCATTTTGATATATTACGAGTCGAATTTAGTTAAGAAACGATTGGGTTATGAAGCTTTGAAAACTGCCCAAACTTCTGGTCAAAAGCTTCAGCGGAAGGACCAAAATCATGGATGGTGGACAATCTCAGGGACTACTTCTATTGATTTTAAATCTCAGGGACCAAACTTATGGATGATGCAAATCTTATGGACCATTTTGAATAAAAAGCCAACATTATCACTGACACGCCCCGACCCTGATATTCCCCGAATACCAGGATAGACACGTGCTGGCCGACACCCGAGGGTGACGAAAGCCATTAATTGATGCAAAATCTAAGGATAAGAAATAAATAAGGGTTATGAATTTAAAATACCATGAGTTAAAAGTTTAGGAACGTGTTCAGAGCATACAACTAAACCTAATCACTAAAAAGAATTTATATAAAATTGAATAAATAAAAGAGTGGGTCCTACATCGAGAGGATCCGAAGATGCTGCTGCGGAAGTGTCTTGACGCAGGGATTATGTGCCTTGATTCTAAGTCCTGAATGGGGGCGCAAAACAAAGGTGAGTGGACCAAGTTTATATATACAATAATAATAAAACAGTTATCAACGTACTAACCCCCAAAGTTTATATAAATGAAAACTACTAGCATAATAAGTGATGGATTTAAATCAAAATCCTAGCATGCCAAATATCTTAAAAGCCAACATCGCGGAAATCAAAACAGTAAACATATCATAAATCGTCTCGTAAACGCGGTGTGCTGCTAGAAAGATCACTGAATAAATATAACTCCCGGCCCAGTGCCTGCACCTCAGTCTCTGTGCCCGTAGCCAGAGATAACTCCCTCCCGGCCCAATGCCTGTCTCCGTGTCCCTCAGCCTTTCGCTAGGGATTATTTCTCCCGGCTTACATGCCAACACCAGATCCTCGCCCTAGGCGGCATAGTGTCCACTAGGTACGCACAAATAGTTAAGTCTCTCTTAAATAACCACTTCATAGCATAGGTTACCGATCATCGTCTATACTATAAAGAGGGGTTCAAAAACATGTTCTAGCATCCTATCGTCATCTATCAGATAGTCTACCAGTTCATGGTTTTTATAGAAAATACGATATATTAAAATATAGCTCAAAATAGGCTAAAAATTAATTCCTCACCAAAACGCGAGACGATAATCAATATCTTAAATCATCAAGCTTCACATAAATCAAATCATAAATTCGTAGGCATGCTAATCATTTATGCAACTAAATTATCAAATCATGTAATTTTAGAAGGGGTCCACTCACAGTACTTCGCCGCCAAAAGCTGCGCCACTAGCGAAGACGGAAACGTCACAATAATTGCCCCTAAGCACATTAAATGGTACAATTAATAAAACTATATAATAGCAATTGAATTTGGGAAAACGGACATTGAAAATGGATTCAGAACGTCGTTTTACCCTAAGAAGGGTCCCGGACGAAAACCCGAAAAGTCAACCCTAAAGTCAACGTTGACCGGAAGTCAACGGTCAAATTAGGTCTAATGGGTTTTAGGCTTGAAATCCGGATTAGGGTTTAGGTTAAATAGGATTAGAATCTATTGGGTTTTGGGTCTTCTAAGGTTTTTGGGTTAAAAGGATTTATGATGGAAAATTGGTGGTTTGGGCATTAAGCCCAAACATATAAACTTAAACACACACACACACACAGATGGGTCGCAAAGGCCCTAAGGCCTCACTAAAAAATATAGGGCTTTAAGCCCTTTTTAAATGAAACCGGCCCAAGGCCCTTTGGGTCTTTAAAACAATATAAATAAAAATAAAAATGAAACGGGCCAGGGGATTGGGTTGGGCTCGGCAGGAAAGGCCCAAAGCCTTGGGTTTTGGTGGGTCGCCGGACCCAAGGTTGAAGAAGGCCGGAATTCGGCCCGAAATCCACACCTACTTTAAACGGCCATAACTTTGTCAAAACTCAACGAAATCAAGCAAGACAAAAATGAAAGTTGTAGCCCTGGAAGAGACGAAGAGAATGATACCTCACACGACGTCTAACTCGCCGTGGTTTGGCCGGAAAATGCCTCGAAAGCCGTCGGATTCGCCGGAAACTGGGTGAGATTCAAATGAGTATAACTTCTTCAATATTTAACGAAATTGAGTGAAACGAAAAGGAAAGTTATAGTACTCGACGAGACGAAGAGATTGATACCTTTCACGCCGGCCAACTCGCCGTGGTTTGGCCGGAAATGGCCTCGAAAGTGGCGGTGCTCGCCGGAGCTCGCTCCGTGACGTCGAACTCACAGGGTAGGGTCTTGGGCTGGTTGCGAGCCTCTCTTCGATGGTGACTCGGTCCTAGTGAGTCCACGGGAAGAGAGATATGCGAGGGTTTAAGGGAGAGAGGGATAGACAGATGCACGGGAAGGTTGAGAGGGAGAGAGCTACGGGAAGGAGAGACAAAGAAGAAGGAGGAGGTCACGGGGTGGTACAAAAATAAAAGGGTGGGCCCCATTGGCTCACCAATTAAGAACAAAAAACCATTTTTTAAATAAAATGGGGGTGGGATTTAACAATCTACCCCCCTTAAAAGAATTTCGTCCCCGAAATTTAAAATCACAAACTACACTGAAAATACTCGAAGATAGGGAGAAGAAAAATAATATACATATATGTAACGAAGAGATCAGGTAAGAGCGGTTACACAAAAGGGAAAATGCCACGCCGTCGCGATTGGCTGCAATGATTCCATCTTTCGTGCCCCTAGGCTCATACATTCTTTCCCCATCAGTGTAAAAATAGGAAACATACTTTAATAAAATGCAAAGTTGAAAACACAAAATAGCTTAAGGCCAAATAACGTCAAAATAGATATGTACCAACATATAGTTTAAAAACTCGAATCAACTTAAAAATGAAAACAGAAATACTTTTCCAAAAACATTTGTTATGCCAAAACAATTAACTAGAGTAAATGAAGTTAAAATACTTATACTGAAAATCAAAACTGAAGAATGAGAGTGGGTCTTGCCCAAGAATTCGAAATGTCACATACTCCGAGAATAAATGTGTCATTGGGTCGAGTCCCAAGAATAACAATTTTGAATCTGCATCAGCTGCTGTAGACAAATCTTCTCGCCCACTTGCTTAATGAACCCAACAAATAAGCTATCGATATTACAGTCTGCAGCCCGTAACATCGACCTCACATTTGTTGTCTCGATAAGCAAGTAGTAATTCCCTGAGGATGCACAATTTTACACGTCGAAAATTCGATCTTCCAAATACAAGCTCGCACAACTCCTCTAACAACCAATGTTACCTGTAGAAACTCTAGTATCATGTCGCAACAGTGCCATACCCAAACCAAATAAAACAGAAACTGCCGTCGTAAACTTTATCCAGCACCAAGCATCATATTCTCCTCAGTTCTTCCAAATGCAACCAACCACTCCAGAATTTTGCCAATAAATAACCCATTTGAAAACTGTACCTTGGGATTCAAGAGAAGTGGCTACCATGTTAGTAGTAGACCCAAAAACTCGAACCAAGCAAGCAGAAAACGAGAAGTCATCTTCCTCAACAAGCAGTATCTCTTGGGAACTGTTGTAGTGCTCAATCCACCTCTCCATTTTTGCTTAGTTGCATATTTCCTTCTAGATAAATGCAAAGATTATCCAATTCTCGCTTGACCGTCCTGCAGTGACATTCCAGAATGCACCAAACAAATCTGCTAGAAATGTTTTAACAACCACGTACTCACAACAATAAAGTTTGGAAGTGAAGCAATGGAAATATGCGTCGAGACGAACACATATCGTTGGAAAATAACCGATGTGATGCCCATGAATTCTAGTAAGATGGTGATACAATATGCTGACCTTCTGCACCAAAATCTTCACCAGTCTCTTACCAAAGGACAACTCAAACTTCACACCCACGATGAACTCTTTATGGTAAGTCTGGTAAGCTTGTGAAAAGATTATGCTCCCAACATTCATGTCCAAATCGATAAGAGTTGGGCGCACACTTCCACCGAATCGATCGATCGTGAATTTCTCACTGATTGAGCGAGAAATCATGTCGAGAAGGTTGAAAGAACACTTAAGAATTTAAGGGTCAAAACAATTCCATTACAATCCAGAGTACAAGATATCGAGATTTGAACTAGAAACCATGCCGAGAACAAACGTTTTTTTTTTTTTTTTTTTTTCCGTATAATGTTCCGGCATGATCCAGTTCACATTGAGAAACAAACAAGCGAAGGAAAGGTAAAGATGCAGAAATAGAAGTCATTGTTTCTGATTATTTTGCAAATCATCACAGTATGGTCAACTGGTTTCTTAACCAAGAAGGAAATAGGTCTAAGCTCAAGGATAGTTAAGAACTGATAATAAGATTTGACGAGGTCAAAAACATTTCGAGATTCACAATACTTTGTGAGAGTTGTTTCAAAGTTCAGAAATTAAATATAGAACCTCTGAATCAGCAGAATGACGAAGAAGAAAATACGAAGCAGCTTGCGTAATCATGCAGTGACACGATTAGCTACCTTAAAGTGATGCTCTTGCGCAAACCAAAGCTCAATGGTTCCAGAGAAGTTCAGAGTAAAGCTCGATCTTCGTACAATGATGAACATGGTAGAGTCTCAAGCCATTACACTGAAAATTACAAGGCTGAACATTTAGGCGGCAAACAAGAGGCTAAATTCACTTCCACTAAAAAGTACGAAGGCTAGGAGCTAGGGTTTACCACAAAGTACCAAACCCATGTGAAGTTCAAGGAATCTATTTATCCAAACAAGACTGGATATTCATCATCCAAGTTCAACTATAACAACAACGAGAATTGCAACTCATTTTGGAAATTAATGAGAATAGCGTCTGCTACTGAGGAGTTTCCAAAGATTTCGATGTTGAGCCGACTCCGCCCGCAATTCCTAGGGAACGCATGTTGCAGAGTGGCATCGCCAATTCGAATATACAGCTGGTCTTAACCAGAATTCGTCAAATTGAGATTTCTAAAACACACCGCTGAATATCGATCCGATGTTTAAAGTCGTCCAACAAATCAAACACGTCACCGATGAGGCACAATCCCGACACGAATTCTTGAATTTCAACCAGAATGTGACAATTCAAACAGAGAAAGATTTACATATCTGCGCCAACTGGCACCAAATCTAGAAGTCCTGACATCCAAATGATGTCAAAACCGAAACTTTACGAGAATAGAAGAGAATCCTAAGTATGCTCTGAACAACCACGCTCTGATACCAATCTGACACGCCCCGACCCTGATATTCCCCGAATACCAGGATAGACACGTGCTGGCCGACACCCGAGGGTGACGAAAGCCATTAATTGATGCAAAATCTAAGAATAAGAAATAAATAAGGGTTATGAATTTAAAATACCATGAGTTAAAAGTTTAGGAACGTGTTCAGAGCATACAACTAAACCTAATCACTAAAAAGAATTTATATAAAATTGAATAAATAAAAGAGTGGGTCCTACATCGAGAGGATCCGAAGATGCTGCTGCGGAAGTGTCTTGACGCCGGGATTATGTGCCTTGATTCTAAGTCCTGAATGGGGGCGCAAAACAAAGGTGAGTGGACCAAGTTTATATATACAATAATAATAAAACAGTTATCAACGTACTAACCCCCAAAGTTTATATAAATGAAAACTACTAGCATAATAAGTGATGGATTTAAATCAAAATCCTAGCATGCCAAATATCTTAAAAGCCAAAATCGCGGAAACGCATCGCGGAAATCAAAACAGTAAACATATCATAAATCGCCTCGTAAACGCGGTGTGCTGCTAGAAAGATCACTGAATAAATATAACTCCCGGCCCAGTGCCTGCACCTCAGTCTCTGTGCCCGTAGCCAAAGATAACTCCCTCCCGGCCCAATGCCTGTCTCCGTGTCCCTCAGCCTTTCGCTAGGGATTATTTCTCCCGGCCTACATGCCAACACCAGATCCTCGCCCTAGGCGGCATAGTGTCCACTAGGTACGCACAAATAGTTACGTCTCTCTTAAATAACCACTTCATAGCATAGGATACCGATCATCGTCTATACTATAAAGAGGGGTTCAAAAACATGTTCTAGCATCCTATCGTCATCTATCAGATAGTCTACCAGTTCATGGTTTTTATAGAAAATACGATATATTAAAATATAGCTCAAAATAGGCTAAAAATTAATTCCTCACCAAAACGCGAGACGATAATCAATATCTTAAATCATCAAGCTTCACATAAATCAAATCATAAATTCGTAGGCATGCTAATCATTTATGCAACTAAATTATCAAATCATGTAATTTTAGAAGGGGTCCACTCACAGTACTTCGCCGCCAAAAGCTGCGCCACTAGCGAAGACGGAAACGTCACAATAATTGCCCCTAAGCACATTAAATGGTACAATTAATAAAACTATATAATAGCAATTGAATTTGGGAAAACGGACATTGAAAATGGATTCAGAACGTCGTTTTACCCTAGAAGGGTCCCGGACGAAAACCCGAAAAGTCAACCCTAAAGTCAACGTTGACCGGAAGTCAACGGTCAAATTAGGTCTAATGGGTTTTAGGCTTGAAATCCGGATTAGGGTTTAGGTTAAATAGGATTAGAATCTATTGGGTTTTGGGTCTTCTAAGGTTTTTGGGTTAAAAGGATTTAGGATGGAAAATTGGTGGTTTGGGCATTAAGCCCAAACATATAAACTTAAATACACACACACACACATGGGTCGCAAAGTGACACGCCCCGATCCCGATATCCTCGGGATATCGGGATGGTCACGTGATGGCCGACACCCGAGGGTGACGAAAGCCATTTATTGAGTGCAATTGCTGAAAATAAGGAATATATAAGGTTTATAAATATAAAAGAATAAAGAATATCACTTAAGGAACGTGTTCAGAGCATACAACTAACTAGAACATTAAAGGAAATAATATAAAATTAGATGAACAAAGGAATGGATCCTACACCGAGAGGACTCGAAGATACCGAAGCGGAAGTGCCTGAATGCCGGAATTGTACGTCTCAATTCTAAATCCTGAAGGGGGCGCAAAACAAATATGAGTGGACCAAGTTGATATATATATAATAAAACAGTTATCAACGTACTATCCCCCAGGTTTTATGAAAACACATATATAATGTTAAACATAGGTTTTCCGAAACCTAGCATGTCGTACAATGTCTCAAATCATAACTCATATATAATAATCACTAGTGAATTGTCCGATAACCCCCAGGCCCCATGCCGGCTCCCCGTCTCTGAGCAGACAGTCAGAGGAAAATACACTTCAGGCCCCATGCCGGCTCCCCGTCCCTGTGCTAAATAGCCAGAGGAAACACACTCCAGGCCCTATGCCAACACCAAACCGTCGCCCGGGACGGACCGGAATCTATCCCTACGTCCCGTAGCGGAAAGGACCACTAGGTAAGTACAAAACCATTGAACATATATATATTGAAAAACAACTTCATAGTATAAAGTCATCCATCATCTATACTATAAAGAGGTGTTCGAAACATGTTCTAAATATCATATCGTCATCCATCAGATATTCTATAAGAACACGGGTTATAGGAAAAATAGTAATAATTCAAAGTAGCCTTAGTAGGCATGTTATCTCACAAAACGTTTCATAAAACGTAATCATCAAATCATGCTTTTCATGTATGCATTTCTACTATAAAACATGCATTTTTAGAAGGGGTCCACTCACCGTACACCGATGGTGCAAAGCTATACCAACGAGGAATATCGGAATCACCATTAATAATTGCACCTATTCACATAAAGGAGCACCTTTAGTCAAACTCTATTCAAACGATTGAATTTGGGAAAACGGACTTCAGAAACGGGTCCAGGACGTCGAAATTAGCCTAGGAGAGGTCTTTGACGAAAACCCGAAAAGTCAACCCTAAAGTCAACGTTGACCGGGGGTCAACGGTCAAATTAGGTCTAACGGGTTTTAGGCTTGAAATCTGGATTAAGGTTTAGGTTTAGGTTAAATAGGATTAGGATCTATTGGGTTTTGAATTCCTAATGTTTTTGAGTTAAAAGGATTTAGGGTGAAAAGGGGTGGTTTGGGCTTAAGCCCAAACTCACACACAACACACACACTCACACACTACACAAACCCTAAAACACACACACACACACACGGGCTGCACTAGGGCAGCCCTCACAACACTTCACAAAGGCCCTAAGGCCTTATTAAAAAGGATAGGGCTTTAAGCCCTTTAAAATAAACTGGCCCAAGGCCCTTTGGGTCTTTAAAACAATATAAATAAAAATAAAAATGAAACCGGCCAGGGGATTGGGTTGGTCCAAAACGGGCTAAGGCCCGTGGTGTTCTAAATGGCCTGAAAGGCCTGGTGTCGTTAGAGAAGAACGCCGGAAATTCGGCCGGAAAACTACCCGACTTTAAACGACCATAACTTTGTCAAAACACATCGAAATCTAGCGAGACAAAAATGAAAGTTGTAGCCCTTGAAGAGACGAAGATAATGGTACCTCACACGACGTCTAACTCGCCGTGGTTTGACCGAAAAACGCCTCGAAAGCCGTCGGACTCGCCGGAAACTGGGTAAGATTCAAATGGATATAACTTCTTGAATACTCAACGAAATTGGGTGAAACAAAAAGGAAAGTTGTAGTACTCAGGGAGACGAAGAGATTGATACCTTGCACGCCGGCCAACTCGCCGTGGTTTGGCCGGAAATGGCCTCAAAAGGGGCGGTGCTCGCCGGAGCTCGTGTACGGGTCTCCGTGGTTCGACTTTCAAGATGCCAATACTATGGTTGAGTTCGTAGCGATGAGATAAAGACGATGGTGATGTTTGTTGGTAAGAAAAACTCTCGGAGGGGTTGAGATAGAGAGAGCCGAGAGAGTGAGGGAGAGAGAGTTGCGGGAGAGGGAGAGAAGAGGGAGAAGAGAGAAAAAGAAACTTTTCAGAAGAAAGAAGAAAATAAATAAAAGAAAGGGAAAGGGAACGGGGGACAAAACAGGGGGTGGGCCCCTTGGGCACACCATTTAAGACCCAAAAACAATTTTAAAAGCAAGATAAATCTCAAACTTAGTGAAAATACAATTTAAATTGGGAGTGGGTGTTACACAAAGGCCCTAAGGCCTCACTAAAAAATATAGGGCTTTAAGCCCTTTTTAAATGAAACCGGCCCAAGGCCCTTTGGGTCTTTAAAACAATATAAATAAAAATAAAAATGAAACGGGCCAGGGGATTGGGTTGGGCTCGGCAGGAAAGGCCCAAAGCCTTGGGTTTTGGTGGGTCGCCGGACCCAAGGTTGAAGAAGGCCGGAATTCGGCCCGAAATCCACACCTACTTTAAACGGCCATAACTTTGTCAAAACTCAACGAAATCAAGCAAGACAAAAATGAAAGTTGTAGCCCTGGAAGAGACGAAGAGAATGATACCTCACACGACGTCTAACTCGCCGTGGTTTGGCCGGAAAATACCTCGAAAGCCGTCGGACTCGCCGGAAACTGGGTAAGATTCAAATGAGTATAACTTCTTCAATATTTAACGAAATTGAGTGAAACGAAAAAGAAAAGTTATAGTACTCGACGAGACGAAGAGATTGATACCTTTCACGCCGGCCAACTCGCCGTGGTTTGGCCGTAAATGGCCTCGAAAGTGGCGGTGCTCGCCGGAGCTCGCTCCGTGACGTCGAACTCACAGGGTAGGGTCCTGGGCTCGTTGCGAGCCTCTCTTCGATGGTGACTCGGTCCTAGTGAGTCCACGGGAAGAGAGATATGCGAGAGTTTAAGGGAGAGAGGGAGAGACAGATGCACGGGAAGGTTGAGAGGGAGAGAGCTACGGGAAGGAGAGACAAAGAAGAAGAAGGAGGAGGTCACGGGGTGGGGGTCAGAAAGAGAGAAAAAGAGAGAAGGTTGATGATTGACACGTGGCAATGGGGCGTAAATAACAACTTTTCCAATTATTTTGGGGGTGGTTGTAACAATTTAGCCATTGAAAAAAGGTACCATTCTCTTCTTCGCATCGCGAAGTATGATTTTTGTTTTTGAATCACTTAATTTCGTTGAGTATTGAAGAAGTTATGAACGTTTAAAGTTTACCTAGTTTCCGGCGAGTTTTCCAGTTTTCCCTCGGACCAGTCAATTTTGAGGCTATTTTCCGACCATCTCCGGCAACCATTGGGCTTCCAAATAGATATAATCTTATTCTATACTTTCCTATCTTCATTTTGATATATTACGAGTCGAATTTAGTTAAGAAACGATTGGGTTACGAAGCTTTGAAAACTGCCCAAACTTCCGGTCAAAAGCTTCAGCGGAAGGACCAAAATCATGGATGGTGGACAATCTCAGGGACTACTTCTATTGATTTTAAATCTCAGGGACCAAACTTATGGATGATGCAAATCTCATGGACCATTTTGAATAAAAAGCCAACATTATCACACCTCAGCCGAACCCGCAACCCGAACACATTAGAAAATGGCTATTATCATGTCCGAAAAAAACCAAAACATATAACTTACTGGAAAATAAGGCGGGTTTGCTTAAGCAATTTGAATTTTGATCACCTAATTTGGGCCTTTGGTGTTGCAAAAGTGGTAATTGTAAGGCCAATTTAACATCCAACTAAAATGTACATTTGACCCTCACTATCCAAGTTTTGTTAGTTAACTTGTTACAACACATTAGAAGCTTTGAGGTCTAATATTCCCACCAACTTATAAGCATGATTCCTTCAACCCTTAACCTTCTCCTGTGAATTGTTTGTAGTACCCACAAAGACAGAGGTCATAAACCGCGGGAGCTCCAGCTAAAATGTGAACTTTGTGGGATCGATTATTTCATGAATATTCATCAACTGCGATTTAACTCTGGTTTGGTGCACATGTTGTTGTTCTTGTACGCAGTTTTTCTCCTTCGCGCAATCCATCAACTTATAATCGTTTGGTTTTGTGATCGGTTGCAGTTTTTGTTATCTCAGTTCATAGATCTCTAATTTGGCGAGGATTGGAAGGCGGCTGAGAATTTTTTGGGTGTGTTATATCTGCTTATGTTTATCCCAATTTTAATATGTATTTAGAATTGTTGGATTAAAAGGGGTTTGTGATTTGTGATAAAATATGAGTCAAATAGCTCCAATTTTTTAAAGTTTTCTGGTTTTGGTTTCTATCGAAAATAAGAAAACTGAGAGGAAAATTATGATATAAAGTATTAAGTTTAATTACCTTGCTTTGTAGCTAATTGTATATCAATATTGATTCACACGTTTAATTTCCAATGAACTTATATGCATTTTCCTTTTTTTTTATTTATTAATTTACTGATTCAGTGAATAATTTTGGCTTTTAGATTTGTTTGAATATTTTTCTGATTCAACTTGCAGGTTTAGTATCATTTTACAGCTTTCTACAACTCTTTGTTCTTTCTCTCTTCCTTTATGTATTTTTAGTCAAATTGAACTGCTCTTTTTAACTTCAGATTTAACTAAAGTGTTTAGAACTTAATTAAGTGGAAATTTACTCAGGTTTAATGATCTCTATTTGTTTGACAAAATAAGCATATAATACCTCCACAGGTGAGGGGCCGGACAATTTGCAGGCCAACGTTAAGATTGTTCAGAGCATTAGAGGATAATGGTAATGGATATGAAATTGTTTTATGACAAACACTGCATGTTGATGTTGGTAGTTTTAGTTTTTGCTCCACCAAATTGTATGATAAGATAATTCCAAGTTACGAACTTTTTTATTAGGCTTTGTAACGCCCCTGCATTGTGTATTCCTGAAATTATTTCCAAATTACAAACAGTGCCAATTTTCCAACATATTCTCTATAACCTATTCTATTGTTTTCTCTAATATACATGTTATTGCCCCCATTTTTTTTTTTTTAAGGCAGTGTCTTAGGTACTATTAAATTAGTTTTATGTCTTTTTTTTTATTTGAAAGCTGCTTCTTTTTCTCTGTCTTTATTAAGATTCTGGGGTGTGCTTTGGATTTGCTACATATGGTCATATTTTTTGTCATTGGCTTTTTGTTCTGCTTAGTTATTTTTAATTGAGTGTTTTATCTGGTATTTCATTTTATTTTGTTTATTTGTTTCCTTTTTATGTTTAAATGTTTTTTTTTCTTTCTAAATTTAGGCTTCTGGGAAATTCTTGCTCACTGTTTGGATTCCAAGAAAATTTAGGAGATGTCCAGTAATATTCACATCCTGAAAACTCAATGAAAATACATACTAATTTATGTGCAGCTGAAAATTTTGTTATCTGATTATGTTCTAATTAAAGATGATTTATTTGTTTTTTTTTTTAATTTTAATTATTTCGTATTTATTTTGTGATTGCAGATGTTTAAATGATGGAGAGGTTTGCAAAGCTGTTACTCGGAGGAGACATGTCTGGATGAGGGAAAGGTCTCTGCACTGCCCTTGCTATCTCAAATGCCATCACCAATCTCTCTGGTTAGTCACATTTCTCTTGGAATATGCATTTCCCTTGGTGATGAACTTAATAAAAAATGTGAGATGAGCAAATTGAAAAGTCTACTTTCTTCTCATATGCATGCTTTAACATATGTCGGTTTTAATTACTGATAAGCAATTGAAAATTCAGTTTTTCTCCTCATGGTACACTTACATTGGTGGATCAACATATGTTTGCTTTTTGTTGGATTTGTGACCAAGTGGACAACAAGCCAAAATACCTTTCGGCTAATAAAATAGAATAAGGAAAAGGGGGACATCATTATGATGTCTAGCCCTTGATTTGTGGGTTTTACAAAGGCAAAGAATATGTGGCCTTGTGTGATGAGTGCAGCCGAAAGAGAAAAGAGGAGAGAGGGAAGGCGGGGCCTTTTGTTTATATTAAGGCATTTGGCTATGCCTTTGGTTGTGGGGAGCGGCAGATGAGAGAAACCAGGGAGAGCATTCGGCTCTCCCATTTGAATATGAGCTGCTCCTTCCCACCATTTGTAATAATCCCATTTTGTTAGTAATCACTCAATCAAAGATGTTGGTGCTACTTGTGTAGCTTTTGGGAGAGAAGGATTTTGATATGTGTTTCTTCTTCTCCATTTGTTTCTTAGTTTGAGTGAGAGCTATTGGTTGTATGTGGGATTTGGGTTTGAGAGTTAAAACTCTATTTGTAATCTCCTTTTGATATTAGTGGAATTTCCTCGCCGTCTCGGAACTGGATGTAGGCTTACGCCGAACCAGTATAAATCCTTGTGTCTTTTGGATTATTTGTCTTGTCATATTTTGCCGTTGTAGCTTATTGGTTTCATATTTGACGCTTCCGCACAACAAGTGGTATCAGAGCTCCGGGTTTCGACTTGAAGGCTTTGTACTAGTATGTCTATGAAATCTTCGAATGACGGTGAAATATGTTTTTTTGAAAAAATTCGACGGGAGGAATGACTTTGGCATTTGGTCAATTGGAGATGCAGAGTTTGGCTGCAAAATGCGTGGCGTTGAAGATGCTGCAGTTTTCTTCATGGTAGCATATGATGGGTTCTCTTCTGCAGAACTCTGTCTGCATTATCTGTTGATGTTGTCTGCTGCGATTAGTAAGTTGAGTGGGAAGGAGAAAAAGTTGAAGCAGTTGAAAATTGAAAAGAAAATGTTGGTTCTTTTTCTTTCAGCATTTGTTTTGGCAGAAGGACATCATGATGACAAATGATGTTGTTGGCCGGAAGAAAAGGGAAAAAGGCTAAGGCTAAGTTTTTTTTTCTTTGGCATTTTTCAACGGCAGAAATTTTTGGTTGTTTTTCCACTCCCATTGGTTGCCTTTGGAGCAAGTTGCTGGAAACATTGGAGGAGTTTGTGAGGGCCAATTTGCTGAGTTCTGCAAAAGTTTGGATAGTGAGACACCACACTATTTTGGATACACCACATGCACTGCAGAACATTTGTGTGGAACCCTCTTGTAGAAGGCAAGTTATATGTTTTCTAACTTTGTCTATGGACATTTGGTTGGATTTGTTTGCCACTGCTATTTGGTTTGTTGGTCTCCATCATCTGCAATTAGTTTTCTTGAAGACTCCAGTTGAGGTATGGTTTTGGATCTTCTGCTGATTATTTGAATTTGAAATATTTGGTTGTCCTGTTGGTGCTCATGTGATGATGGTAAACTTGAGTGGAGGGCATAGTTTTTTGTATGTGGTATGTTAGACCTTGTTGCCAAATTTGTAATCAAGTTTTGACTTGGAGAATATGCCATGCTATGTGAATGAGTCTATTGGTGCAGTTTCAGACCATGGTGTTTGTGAGCAGGTGGAGTTCGTTGTGTGTCCAACTTTGGTATGGTGTGCTTGATCTTTTGTTGGTAATATTGAAGAATTTCAATTCTTCGTTTGAATCACTTTTGTTTTGGTCAAGACACTTATGGTTTGGAAATCTGGAGAAGACGGTAGAGAAATGTTCACTTTCGTTGGCTTTGGAACAGTTTGAGTCGAGGTGGAAATTGTTATGAGCACTGGTAAGTTTGGGGAATTTGATTTAGTTCCCGTTGTTTTTAGTTTGTACTTTGGGTGCTTATGGTGATTGTTGATTCGATTCTCTGTGATGCTTTTGGAACTTGGTCAAGGTGGAGATTGTTGGATTTGTGACCAAGTGGACAACAAGCCAAAATACCTTTCGGCTAATAAAATAGAATAAGGAAAAGGGGGACATCATTATGATGTCTAGCCCTTGATTTGTGGGTTTTACAAAGGCAAAGAATATGTGGCCTTGTGTGATGAGTGCAGCCGAAAGAGAAAAGAGGAGAGAGGGAAGGCGGGGCCTTTTGTTTATATTAAGGCATTTGGTTATGCCTTTGGTTGTGGGGAGCGGCAGATGAGAGAAACCAGGGAGAGCATTCGGCTCTCCCATTTGAATATGAGCTGCTCCTTCCCACCATTTGTAATAATTCAATTTTGTTAGTAATCACTCAATCAAAGATGTTGGTGCTACTTGTGTAGCTTTTGGGAGAGAAGGATTTTGATATGTGTTTCTTCTTCTCCATTTGTTTCTTAGTTTGAGTGAGAGCTATTGGTTGTATGTGGGATTTGGGTTTGAGAGTTAAAACTCTATTTGTAATCTCCTTTTGATATTAGTGGAATTTCCTCGCCGTCTCGGAACTGGATGTAGGCTTACGCCGAACCAGTATAAATCCTTGTGTCTTTTGGATTATTTGTCTTGTCATATTTTGCCGTTGTAGCTTATTGGTTCCATATTTGACGCTTCCGCCCAACACTTTTAACATATCTTATTAAATGCATTTGAACATGCTGAGTTTCATGCCTGCAGCATCGCGCTGCAGACTTATTCCTTCGGTTGTTCTCGTCTTCGACGGACAACGATGGTGGTTGAAAGGGATTTGGGTCGAGTGTTTCGACGAGAATCACAAGGTATCTCCTTTATACTGCCTTCGGGGTAATTCCCCATCACAACCTCAATGACAAAAGATGTTGGAGATGGGTGCCATCATCATCACTAACGGCCAGAGTCATAGGAGGTGGCATGGGATCACATCCCTCACGACTCAACGATGCAGAGCGGCGACGACCAAGTTTTGGGAAGAAGAAGACATGTCAGACGACATAGCGTGCAACCATTTAAACGACTGGCGCAGCTTGGCAGCTCAGACGCTGGTGCGGCTTCAAGCCGCGACTTCCGTGATTTAGGGTTTTGAAATCCCTTAATTTGTATCTTCTTTTTTGATATACCCACCCATATATTCATCAACGTTGATATGACATGCATATTACACAGAACAATAATCATATTATTCATGGGATATATTAAATTGAAACCAAATAGATTATGGTTTAAGATTACTTGGATGTTGATGAAGATGGTGAAAAGGTTTAGTCTTCTTCCAAGACCTTCTCTTTTTCGCAAAAACACATCATGCTGATAATGTGTTGTGAAACTAATTTTAAAAGTGGGTGAGAGAGAGAGGAGACGACTAAGAGAGAATGGCTCATGAGAATTGTGCCCTCACTTGTTGACCTTGTACTTTTATTTATACTAATCATGATCAGTTTTTTTTTTTTTTTTTTTGGTCTTACAAGTAATACTAACCTTTGAGGATTGGATCTTCATATCCTATTAGAATTTTATTTTAAGTGTACAAAATCACGTTTGTCATTGATAATTCTATACATAACACATCCATGTCTTTTTGTTTGGCTTACTACATTACTTGCCGTTGAGGGTGTACTTGCTAAATCAGTTATAATACAACATTAGCTTACTACATTACTTGCCGTTGAGGGTTTACTTGCTAAATCAGTTTGAATGGCCATCTCATCAGGTTAACCACAGATGCTATAAAACAAGCTTTGATGTGGATTCCATTCTTTTTCCCTCCATCTGGTTAACCAATTATTCCAACCAAAGAAAGTTCTTTTGTTAGGAGATTACTTCATTAATTTAAGATATTCTTTAAGTACATGTCCCTCTATAAGTTATAATCCTTCCCTTCTTATAGGTATAGTTCTCACAATCTACTTAAAGCTTTCAGACCCTATTACTCTCTCTCTCTCTCTCTCTCTCTCTCTCTCTTAATTAAGCTTGAAAAATCCCCAGAGCTCCCCCTTACCTACAAGGTGATTTTCTTTAAGCATTTACCTTGGTCATATCGAGTGAATTCACGATTAGTATTGTCGACGGAGATGAGTTGCCCCTGGTTGAGTAATTCTCAAGTCTCCTATTCTTCGTCTCCTCGAGACCCTCGGTACACCTGTATCACACACACACGAACTTCTGACCAAATAATTTTCATAACTCTACTCTTCACAAATCAGACACAAAGTTTGTATACCAACAGAAAATTAGTAATTTTTCCTGTGTCCTGTGTATTTGCAGAAGTTGAGAGATAATTAAGCAGGATGGCTTCTGCCCAGGGCAAAGAAAAGCCAGCAGCCATAAAGTTTCAGAAGAGCTACTTTGATGTGTTGGGGTTGTGCTGCTCATCAGAAGTTCCTCTGATAGAGAATATCCTCAAGCCTCTTGAAGGTGTGAAAGAGGTTTCAGTGATTGTGCCTTCCAGAACTGTCATTGTTGTCCATGATAACCTTCTCATTTCCCAGCTTCAAATCGGTAATATATTCTCTTAAATAATTTTACGCCAGTTAATATTAGTATTTCCCCTTAATTCTCTAATATTTGCGCTAAAAATTGGTTATTTTTTTCTTAATAGTTGCACAACAGAAAGCAAATAGTTTTGGGAAAAAGAAAAAAAAAAGAACGATAGCAGTAGGTGGACGTGTACTTTTTCTGTTGTGGGAGAATTATTAATCGGCATATCGTGTCCCATTATGAATCAAAAAAATCGAACCGGATCCTTTCCTGATCCATATATATATTGAGTCTGCTGAGTAGGCGATCTGGACTGTTAAAATTTAATTCAACGACTACAACTATTTTAATTTTTAGAGGGTCCTCTGTTTGTACCATTATGAACCAAAAAGATGGAATCGGATCCTGTCATGATCCGTATATATATTGAGCCTGCTGAGCAGGCGATCTGGACCGTTGAAATTTAATTCAACGGCTACAACTATTATAATTTTTAGAGAACACTCTGTTTGTAGTCGTTGGATCAAATTTTAACAGTGCGGATCGCCTGCTCAGCAGATTCAATATATATGGATCCAGAGAGAATCCGGTTCCCAAAAAGATAGAGACGAGCATGCCTTATATGTTTTTCTTTACCCAACTTTCACGTACTATTTTGCTTTCCTTTTCATCACCCACTATAATATACTTAAAAATAGTTTTCAGTTGTAGCTAATTCGTTGTACGTTTCACCTTCTTTTTTTTTTTTCATTTTTTTGGAAGTGTTGTACGTTTCACCTTACACTATATAATACTAAATAGTTTTACACCCCTTTTGTGTGAATCTTGAGATTCCTTGACTATGAGGAAAAGGACATCAGTTTTCTTAAAATAAAAAAGTTCAAGCTATTTATTCGAAAATAAAATAAAGTATGCCCAGTGCATTTAGCTGGCCTCTCACACATTCTTTTATCTTAATACAAATGCACAAGTTTTTCAATCAATCTCCGTTATTACTTATAAGGATAAAGTTCTTTTGTTTTGCCCCATCAGATAACATTTAGAAACATTGAAAATTGAAGGAAAATTAATACGACAGCAAACTCACATGAATGGATATCGAAAAACTGATAGGGCAACATAAACAAATTTATTTTTCCTTGAGGAAATTGCCCTTTTGATCTGTTATTTCATGGACAGTTAAGGCACTAAACCAAGCAAGGCTAGAAGCAAATGTGAGAGTGTATGGGGCAGGGGACATTTACAAGAAAACGTGGCCAAGTCCATATGCAATTGGTAGTGGCGTGTTACTGGTTCTATCATTTCTCAAGTACGCATATCGGCCATTAGGGTGGTTGGCCCTTGGAGCCGTGGCCGTAGGCATTTTCCCCGTTGCTTTGAAATGTTTTGCGGCTATTCGGAATTTCAGGTTTCATGACATCAACATTCTTGTTATCATTGCCGGTGAGTCAATACTTTGTCTTAATATTCAACTTATTTTTTCATTTCATTCTCCACAATTTTGGTTTTCTAAATTGGTAGAAACTCTACCGCATGATGTTGCGTTAGTTATATGAAATTATCATATAAACATTGAGGTACACTGTACACATGACTGTCAGTCAATCATCTATCACGAGAATAATACTTAATATGATACAATCATCTGTTCCACTTTAAAATTACTCGTCAAATTATATTTTCTACACTCCAAAATTTTGTTACCACTTATCTACTCATTTCTTTGTCAGCTACTTTATAAAAATGATTACAAAAATTAGCTATAAAAAATTACAAGTAAAATGTCGTATTAAATAAATCTAGGCCGTCTTGTTCTTATTGCAAATTGGATTTATGCTTTTGTTTTGTTTTTCTCCGTTGCAAGGATGTTTAAGAAAAAGACTTTGCCGACCTTCACACCGAATAACCTTAAACGGTTGATCCTTTTGTTTTGTTTTTTTCTCTGAAAATAATTGCAACACATCACGTTTCCTTAGAAAGTTTGAATAGATACAGGTTGGTTTCTGTGTACAAGTCCAGAAGCCACCGTTAGACGTACTTTATGATTTTTTACGATACACAGAAATGACCCAACGTCTTTGGCTTCTTGCAAGTTTGAGTGGGTATGTATGGGTGGGTTGGATTAAAAGTTTGGATCGCTATTCGGTGAATTTGAGTCATATTATTGGTAGTTTATTATGGGGTTAAGTCTACACTTTTCTTTAATGTGGATAATATGAGTTGTTAAAAAAAAAAAAAGGGTATTCCACATCGATTTCCCTCAAATGATATACTTTTGGGAGAAATGCAATGGCTAGATTGTTTTGACACTTGAAAAACTTAAGAGTTCATTTGGCATCTTATTTGAGAACTGTTTTTTTTTTTAACTCATGTTTTGATTTAAAATTTTTAAATCAAAAACCATTTTTGGTGTACAACTTCTCAAACTAATCAAAAACAAAAAATTCGAACACCTTTGTAAATATTTTTAAGTTGTGGTTTTGAGAATTGGGATCCACACCACACTAAACACCAAACAACAATTTAACATTGGGATTCAAAACTTGTTTTTAAGTTAAAAATTCGATCCAAATCAGCCTTAAAATCTTTAGTTTTTTTTTTTTTTTTCAGAGTTCATAACTCTACCCATTCGAGGCTTTTTCGAGTAATGCTGGAGGGGTTCCCATTTCCGAGCATTACTTGAATCCTCTTATAGCATATTCTGCATTTTTGTACTTTCACATCTCTTCTTAGATTTAAAAACTTTTCTATTTAGATTAGGTTTTCTAAATTTTTAGTACACCATAAAGTCTAATTCCATTGGCCCTAGCTCATTATTGGCCGGCTTCCCAATTTTTGGTGGAGGATGCTATTGGGTCATCATTTCGTGAACCGTATGTCTATTATAGTCTCACTGAATTTTATTAACGCAACATCTCTCGTCATGTTTTATGGTTGCTATGTAATATAAAATAAATGGTTCTTCAAATTAATTGAGGGAGACATTGAAATAAAAAAATAAAAAAATATAGTACTTAAGTGAAAGAACCAAAAACTACAAATTAAAAAAAAAAAATCTACTGAATTACGAGTTCAGTTGTAGTTGGAAAAATGCTGTAAATTGGGACTGTATTTTCAGAACTCTATTGCAAAACAGCACACATGATACAGAAGTTACTTATTTGCGCATGTTTGTATATTTATGTAAATCCATTTGGTGTAACTTTTGACAGTAATTGGGACAATTGCTTTGAAGGACTATACAGAAGCTGCCTCGATTGTCTTTCTGTTCACCATTGCAGAGTGGCTCCAGTCTTCTGCAGGTTACAGGGTTAGCATAAAACACTCATCCTTCTTTTTTATGAAAAAATTAAGAACTAATCTCATTGAATTAAACAAAATACAAGTAACGATAAGTGGCAGAAAAACATAGCAATTGATTTTGGAACAACAAATTTTGATGAAGACAGTTTTGTACATAATTTTGTGATAAACCACATACTAACCAACGCTTTAAAAGACGAAGGTGAAGCCCTTCCTAGGTGAAAGCCTTGATATTGAGGCGACTCATGGGACCTATAATTATTAATATATAGTCTAGTTGGAAGGTATGTCATATGGTCTTGTTGAACTTGAACTTAGAGGGTATGTCATGGAGTCTAGTTGAACTTGAACTTTGGCATTTTTTTTCTTTTAAAAAAAAAAAGAAAAAAAAAAACCCAGTCAACTCTGCAGCTGCCTAGGCATGCCTCGATCACATCTAGGCGAGTTTAAGCCTATTCCCGTTGGGCAGAGGCATTTTCATCACCGCCTTGTCTCCAAAGCTGCCTAGGTGCGCCTCAAGGCTTGTTTTTCAAAACACTGATACTAATACATTAAAATGTTGTTGTGAACACGGAAAATTCCCGAAACGAAAGAGACAAGAACAACGTGTGCTAACAAATATTTGTATTTATTTGATTTTGGGTTACAATCTCTCTCTATTTTGATCCTCTGATTAGATCTCCGTAATGGGCAAATTGGTGGCTATTTCGTTGATCCAAGGGCCGTCGGGGCTTGATCTTGGATGAACAGTGATGAACGGATTTCCGAGGGCTTTTGGGCTTGAACTCGAAGAACAGTGACGAACGGATCTTCGAGAGCTTTTGGGCTTGAACGAATCTTCGAGGGCTTTTGGGCTTGATCTCGAATAACAGTGATGAACGATGAACGCTTTCTTCAAGGGCCGTCGGGGCTTGGGCTTGGTGAACAGCGGATGAGCGGATTTGTTGATGTAGTCGATCCAAAGGGGCCGTTGGGGCTTGATCCTTGAGGATGAATAGTTGATGAACGATGAACGAAGAACACTTTCTTCAAGAGCCGTCGGGGCTTGATCTTGAATTGGTGGATGATTGTTGATCCAAAGGGCCGTTGGGGCTTGATCTTAGGATGAACGATGAACAAAGAACACTTTCTTCAAGAGCCGTCGGGGCTTGATCTTGAATTGGTGGATGATTGTTGATCCAAAGGGCCATTGGGGCTTGATCTTAGGATGAACGATGAACAAAGAACGAAGAACGAAGAGAGCTTTCTTGATTCTTCGGGAACCTGGATGCTTGAGAGCTTCGGAGTTTCAGAGCTTCAGAGCTTCAAGAATTTTGCCTAATGATTTTTGGTTTCCTTCAAATGAATGAAATGGGCTTGTATTTATAGAATTTTCCAAGGCTTAATTTTGAATATAATATCCCAGATGAAATAAGTTGTTTCTGCCAGGTGTTGACACGTGTCCTATTTGATGACTTTTCCAACTTATTTTGATTTCTGTTTAGACACACGCTACGTGTAAAATTTATGTAATACATGAGCGTTGAAACTTTGATTTATCGGTCAACATTTATTTTATCGAAATTTCGATGTCTACAAATGCCCCCACTTCAAGGCGCGTCGTATACATGTGCTTGTCGCGTGTAGGAGATGCGTTTTGAAGTCCCTTACTGTAGATGTCGATCAAAGGGCTGTTGAGGCTTGATCTTGAATTGGACTGGAAATTTCTTCAAGGGCCGTTGAGGCTTGATCTTGAATTGGGCTAAAAGTTTCTTCAAGGGCCGTCGGGGCTTGATCTTGAACTTTGTTTGAAATTTCTTCAAGGGCCGTCGGGGCTTGATTTTGAACTTTGTTTGAAATTTCTTCAAGGGCCGTCGAGGCTTGATCTTGAAGGTTGAAATTGGACCACAAGGAGCTTCATGTGGTAGATGATATTTGGCTTTGGTAATGGATGAATCGGCACGTATTTCGTTGCGCTTGTTGACTTTCCACAGCTTATTCTTGAACTGGTTTTGATTCAAGGGTGATAGACACTTGATCTTGAATCGGACTTGTGATTTCCTCAAGGGCCGTTAAGGCTTGATTCTTGAAGGTTGACTCGAACACATGGCAAGCGGGCACGAGGTGAAAGTGATGACTTGTTGCTTTGTTCAATCTTTCTAATTCACACCTGAGCAGTTTGGTCAACGGTATGATCTTCAAGATTGATGGGCTATTCTTCCAGTTGGTGACTTGATCTTTAAGGATTCGATTCAAGGGTGGTGAATCGGCACGTACAGCTCACAACGCCTAGTAAGTCGACCCAAGAATTTGAGGGTCAAAACGAGCTCACCGTCCAGAGTGATTGCAACCCTGATGATATGAGATACTTTTGCTTTTGAAGAAGTAGCGGATCAGCACATGCTTTGTTGTGCTTGTCTCTACATGCTTCAATGTATCATTTTCCCTTGCCTTATCTATTCTTCTGGCAGAATGTGGCATCTTCTCGAGTTCCTCAACTCAGACTCCTTCTGCTGAGTTGACTGTGCAGGCTGCATTCTTCTTTGCTTGTCTCTTTTGCACGTTGTCTCCACATGCTTCAAGGTATCATTTTCACTTGCCTTATCTGTTCTCCAGGCAGATGTGGCAGCTTCTTTGGAAGTACAGTAGCAGTGGAAGACGAGTACTTGAGAGCAGCGCTAGGTAGGCAATCAGGGAAGGGTTTCAAGCAGTCGGTTCCTTACCCGAGTTTGAGTGGAGGTTCCGGCATACTGCTTTCTTCATCCTTGTCTTTGCAGGTAATAACAAGGACGAAGGAAAGGACAGGGAGAAAGCATGATATGAGATACTCTTGCTTTCTACCCTGGTGATATGAGATACTTTTGCTTTGGTGTCATTTGTTTGCAGAGGTATCCCAAGGGATGAGAAACACAGAGTAACTCGAGAGGCTTCGTTGGGAAGGCATTCTCGGAGATGAAGAAGTGCTGAGAGGGTTTGCCTTTGCAATGGATGGCGAAGGTAGACGTTTATAGGAATGATTTTTCACAACCGAAACTGTTTCTTTACCCCTGTCGGCAGCCGGTAGATGGATGAACAGTACAGGTTACGCGCTTTCTGACAAAGCAGCCCGTAATTTGCGCAAAGCTGACAGCGCGTGACGAGTGACGACAAATATGGAAAAGCTGCTCGCCTCGTGATTCCTGACTGCTCCAGCTTTTGAGAGAGGCGCCCGACTTTTGAGAACAGCGTCCGACTTTTGAGACGGAGACGCCGCTTTTGAGAAAAGAATCCGGCTTTTGAGAAAGGAGCCCGGCTCTTCGATTTGCGAGAGGACGCCTCTTCGACTTCTGAGGAGCGCCTCTTGATTTCTTCTTTTTATAGAGGTGCAATTTTGTTCCACAACACACTTAAGCTCCCTCCTGTAAACACTCCATCTTGCATTTTCTTTAATCTTGATCAGTTCGACTCTTCATTCTCAACACCTTCAAATATGTCTTGCCCTTCTGACCGTCGCCTTAACTTGAATGTTGGGGAAGATAGTGATATATCTTCTCCAACCAACATTTGGCAGCCGTCCTTCATATCCCCAAATGGTCCTCTTACAGTTGGGGATTCCATGATGATGAATGAAACAACCGCATCGGTGGTGGCCAGAAATCTGCTCACTCCTAGAGACACTAGGATACTTTCCAGGCGGTCCGACGAACTGGCTGTTCAGGACTCTATGGCCTACAGCGTCCGATGCGCAGGCTCAGTATCAAACATGGGCCAGCGCCTTCTTGCACGAACTCGTCAGGTGGAGTCGTTGATGGCTGAAGTGGCTAGTCTTCGGCAAGAGGTCAGAGTGCTTAGGCATGAGAACAGGGATTTGCACATGCTCGCAACCAATTACTCCACAAGCATGAAGAGGAAGCTTGATCAGCTGCAGGAGTCCGAAGTGCGGATTCAAAGTGATCATCAACGGTTTATGGCGTTACTCCCGAGGTTTATGTTGCCTTCGTCCTCGGGAGCTGCACCAAGTATTGAGGCTCCGAATGATCCAACTCTGGCGCTTCGTCTTTCTGGGGCTCCGCCGAGTGATGAGGCGCCACCTGATCATCCTTGAAGATCCCCTCCTGTAAATTTGATTTGACTTTTTTTTTATTTTTTTATTTTTTTTTATTTTATTTTTTTTAGGTATGTATAATGCAAATTTATGTAAAATTTCCAGAGAAAAAAAAAATAAATAAATAAAATGGACTTTTATTTCTCTTAATGCTTTTTTTTTTTTTTTTTTTTTTTTATTTGCTGTATATATATATATATACTATACACACACACATATATATATATATACACATACATATATACATACATATATATATATATATATTTTTTTTTATTTATACTTTTTCTTCTTTTCTGATGGTGCAATCCGCACCATCCCCCTTTTTTATTATTATTTTTTTTTTATTTGTTTATTTTATTTTATTTTATATATATATATTTTTCTTTCTGATGGTGCAATCCGCACCATCCCTTTTTATTTTATTTTTTTATTTGTTTATTTTATTTTATTTTATATATATATTTTTTTTTTGTATTATATTTTTTCTTTCTGATGGTGCAATCCGCACCATCCCCTTTTTTTATATTTTTTTTTTTTATTTGTTTATTTTATTTTATTTTATATATATATATTTTTTTGTATTATATTTTTTCTTTCTGATGGTGCAATCCGCACCATCCCCTTTTTTTATTTTTTTATTTGTTTATTTTATATATATATATATATTTTTTTATATTTTTTTTTTCTTCTTTTCTGATGGTGCAATCCGCACCATCCCCCTTTTTTTTATTGTTATTTGTTTATTTTAAATCATTACCCCCTTTTTTTTTCTATAAATACCCCCTATTTGTTTGGCAATGGGAGGATGCAGATGGTGTAGTAACAACAAGCTTTTAGGTATGTTTTAGGCTTTTTTTTTTTTTTTTTTTTTTTTTTTTTTTTTGGACCTCATATATATATATATATATAATCTGTTTATGATGCTAGAATATATATATATTCCTTCAATCGTCCCATCACCATCATTGTGTACACATTATATATATTTGTATATGGAACTTTGGTTGCCGTGTTTATACACGGTGTGTTTGTGCCCTCACTGATGGATTTCTTTGCTACTGTAACGTGTTTTGAAGGACCGTCTTGTAGCTGCCCACTTTTGTCGTGCCTATTCAAGCTTTGTGGCTGACTTTTCTGTTGCAGTCATGGTGTTTCTTAAATGCTTTAAAAACAACACCATCACCATTCTTGCGAAGGAAGGCGATCCACAAGATAGTGGAACGACATTGAAGCTTTATGCGCCACTGACTGGCCCTAAGGCACTTGTTCTTCCTGTAAAAGACAACTCCATGCATATTAAGTCGTGGTCTTCTGAGGTATCTTGGGAGCTGGTAGACTCCGTTCGACCAACTACAAAGAGGAAAGTGTGCAGATCGAGGATTCTTATCTTGAACTCTTCGCACCATGATCGTGCCAACCCTTTGGTTAAGTCTAAGCTTCTTGGTGATCGTATCCGTAGCGGAGCTATAGCTTGGAATTGCACCCTGTCGACTACTGGAGGAGCCGCCTTCGTTGAGTTTTATTGGGAATGGCTTGAAGATGTCTTGAGCCGCTCAAAAGATGTACTTACCAACACAGGCCTTTATCATGCTGTATACGCATCTTTGTTTAGTTATGATCGCCATCCTTCCGTCATTCGTGCATTCTTTGAGCATTGGTGTTCAGCGACCAACACGCTTCACACGGCTCGAGGGGAGATGTCGATTTCACTTAGGGATCTCCACAAGCTAGGGGGTCTGCCCATCCAGGGAAAATTTTATGACGAGGTTGTTCCTAGTGTGGAGGAGTTTTCTTGTCGCAACAGTCGAGGATTGCCTGCGAGCTGCCGCTATTTGTTCTGGGCGTACCATAAGCTTTTCCAAGAGGCCCCCGGTAATTCAGGCGTGAAGATTTCTTCATGGATCCGGTTTTGGTATTGGGATGTCGTGAAGTACAAGAGGCATTCGAAAGAAAATGGTCGTAACAAAACAACCAGGTCTAAGGGAGATTCTTATCCGTCAGGCGTCATTGGTCTAGCTGGGCGCCGTACCCCTAACGAGTTAAGGACATTTGAGGATCTTGGCGTGGCGTTAGAGCACTTGGAAGAATCTTACTTAGCTGCATTCTTAGCTTGTTGGCTTTGTAAGTTTGTCTTCCCTAAAGACGATGTCAACTTGATTCGTCCGGGAGTCTTCAAAGTTGCTAGCAAGATGGCTGCAGGCGAATCTTTTAGTCTTGCTATACCGGTCTTAGCCAATATTTATGACGGCTTAAGAGTTGTTTCGGACTTGGCAAGCACTGAAGATCGTTATGTGGTACTTCCTTACCATTATGTGTACGGTTGGTTGGGTGAGTACTTTGGTACTCATTTTTCTTTGTCAACTTTAGACAAGTCTGGGCCTTCCGTAGTCAAGCTAGGACCTTTGATGACGAAGTATTCTGGCGTGTTTTCTGCGAAGAGTCTCGACGATCAGCAGGCACAAGCTTTATTTAGAAGTTATGAAGGATTGAAGATGGATCGCCTGGCGAGGTTTGGCACGGTGCGGCGAGACATCATAGATGATTCTCATATCCACTTTTCAGATTTGTCTTACCTTATAAGTCTCCGCTCAGGGTATGTTTCTTTGCGGCAAGAAGACCGATGTATTATTCAGCCGTACAGTCCTCATCGCTTTAGTAGGCAATTTGGTTTTGTCCAAAATATGCCAGGCACGTTGAGGGAGAAAGCTCGATCAGAATCCTTGCAAGCCGTGTATATGCATTGGGAGTCGTGTACCCGTGCATGTACAAATGCTTCTATCACCCTGCCGACCAAGGACGAGTTCAAGAGTAATCCAGTAACCCGTGTTTACGTACGTTGGTGGTCAAAGGTATATTGTGAGAATTTAGGGACGACAAGTGGTACCAATTCTTCCCATTCACATCATGATGCGTTAAAGGAGGGTTGTTATGTGGTTCCTACACAATTGGTACCTTTTGATTGTGCGAGTGTCACTCCTTTGCGAGATAGACCTGTAGCTTTAGCTCCTCAACGCCCACGCTTGTCTCCTCGACATTCGGATGCTTCTGAAGAGGCAGGAGATGGAGGTGACTCACACGAAGATGGATTTACTTTGCAGCAGCGTCAACAAGTTTTAGACAAGCGACCACTTGAGGATGCTCAAGCTGATAGTGATGTCAATTTTCGTCATAAGAAGAAAGAAGTGTTTAGACCTTCTCAATTCAATGACCGGGCGCCATTTGAGGGAGATGTATGTACTTTGTTTTCTCTCACGATTTCTTCTGCTTTTATTATTTTGGCTTTTGTTTCTAACATCTTTCTTTTTTTCTTTTTTTTTTTTTTTTTTTTTTTTTTTTTTTTAGGTTGGGCCTTCCCGTCATTTTAATTTGGCAACTGCAGATGTTTATTCCTATACGGAGATGCTATTTGTAGACGGCCTACCTACGGACAGGGAGATCGGGGATCCGCCTGGTGCAGAGCTTGTTCCAAATCTGCCGAACTTCCCGAGTTTGCAATGTGTAGGTGGAGGTATGCAAGAACTTGTCATGCGTCCAACACCTTTGCCAGCTAGCTCTGAGATCTCTTTGAGAGGGCCGAACCTTAGTGGTACTGAGCGACTCATCCATCGCATCAGTCTTGGTGCGGCAATGGAGATTAAGGGCCATATTGAAGCGAGGATTTCTAAGTGTCCACTGGAAGACCTTACGTTGCTTAATGAGGATTTGTCAAAGTTTGTTTCTGTGATTGACAATCTTAACGTTGATTCCTCATCCTTGAAGATCAAGATTGCCGAACTTATGGCTGTTTCGACTGAGTATTCTTCCTTGCGTGCTATTTCCTTGGAGAAGTTGAGTCCAGATGTTAGAGCTCATCAACTAGCAACGATAAACTCATCATTGGCTCAAGTCCGGTCTTTTCAGCAAGCTGTTTCAGGAAATTATCAAGTCACAGAGGCTTCTTTATCTTCTGTCCAGGGGCGTCTAGATGCATTGGTGCGAGAGCGGGAGCAGTTGGTAATCGAAGCCTCTCAACTTGAAAGTGTTCTTGCGGAGCAGGGAACTGTACTTTCTCAATACGAAGAGGAGATTTCGCGCTTAGAACGAGAGAAAGGCATGGCTATGGAGTTGCCCTTCTTGTCTCCTACCGAGGTAGAGACTTTGAAGACTTTGGAAGGCTCGCTTGAAGAGCGCCTTCGTAGTTTTAAGGACATAGTTTTCAAGTAGTATCTTTTTTGGTGTAATAAGGCTTTGGAGTCGACTCCTTCTTTTAAAGAAATAAAGTATTTATGTTCTTGAATTTTGCTCTTCAAAATTTTTTTTGTGTGTGTGACTGCACTTGACGTTTTGATGTTTCAAGTTGCCTACGTACCCTCTGTTGAGGAGGGATCAAGTCATAACGTAGTTCAAATGAGTGATGAATTTAACAATGATTTTGATGATGATTTTGCCGTACACAGTTTATGCTCTTGCGGGCCAGGAGCTTTGGTGTCGCCTTTTATGCTCGTGCGGACCAGGAGCGTTGTGCCATGCAGTTTAGGCTCGTATGAACGAGGAGCTTTTGTTCGTGCAGTTTAGGCTCGTGCGAACAATGAGCAGGAGTTTGTCGCATTTTTTAGGGGTAGTAGCGCTTCAAGAATCTGCCATTGATAGGGCCGATCTTCAAGCCGTCTTCCGCCATGATTAAGTATGCGCCATTGGTGTAGACTTCTTGTATTACGTATGGTCCATCCCACTTTGACGTGAACTTGCTCTTTGTCTTGTGAGTTGTGATGATAGGCCTACGTAATGAAAGAACGAGATCTCCCATTTGAAAAGAACGAGGGAGAACTTTCTTGTTGAATGCCTTGGAGAGTCGTGCTTGATAACACTCTAAATGTTGCTGGGCTTCGAGTCTTTTCTCATCTAGCGCTTCTAGCTCTTGAAGGCGCAACTTTGCATTCTCTTCGTTAGTCAAGCCTTCTTGTATAGCCATCCTTAGCGAGGGGATTTGACTTTCGAGCGGTAGAACAGCTTCCACGCCATATACGAGAGAATAAGGTGTAGCTTGGGTAGGCGTTCTATATGTCGTCCTGTATGCCCAAAGTGCTTCGCCTATTCTTTCATGCCAGTCTTTCTTTGTTCTGCCGATTACCTTCTTCAGGAGGTTGCACAATGTCTTGTTGAATGCTTCTGCAAGACCGTTGGCCGGAGCATGATACATGGAGGATCTGTGCTGCTTGAACTTGTATTTCTCGCAGAGCTCGTCCACGAGTCGGTTGGAGAACTGTTTTCCGTTGTCAGTGACAATGTAACGAGGCACACCATATCGGTGGATGATATGTTCCTTGATGAAACGGACGACAGTTTCCTTCTTGACTTCCTTCAGGGGTATGGCTTCAGCCCACTTGGAGAAGTAATCTGTTGCAGCCAGGATGTAAGCTTCTCCTGCAGATGACTTTGGCGCAATTGGTCCTACGACGTCCAATCCCCATGCATCGAATGGCCATGAAGTAGCTGTGGGGTGTAATGGTTCAGGCGGTTGATGTATGAAGTTGGCGTGAAATTGGCAGGCTTGGCACCTTTTGGCGTGTTCTAGGCAGTCCTTTACCATGCTTGGCCAATAGTAACCCATTCTTTTGAGCTGGAAATGAAGCTTCGGTCCGGACTAATGCGCCCCACATATTCCTGAGTGTGCTTCTTCCATGGCTTGATTGGCTTCTTCCTCGCCTAGGCATCTCAGAAGTACTCCTTCAAAAGATCGCCGGTAGAGTGTCCCTTTGTAATAGAGGAAGCGATGTGCTCGTCGACGTACTTCAGAGCGGTGTTTTGGATCATCTGGAAGTATTCCATGCTCCAAGTAGTTGATCAGAGGCTGTCTCCATTCTTCAACGTTGACCGGAAGTATGGAAATAACGTTTGTATCACTTAGTACCATTTCAGTGACAAGCGGGATTACCCATCTTTGGCAGACTGGCACGTTTGCAGTTTCATCTTCTCCTAATGTCATGCTCGAGGCTAGGTTGGCGAGAGCGTCTGCCATTTGATTATCTTTTCTTGGTACGTGTTCTAGTGTTACAGCCTCAAACCTTTGTAGCAATTGTGTTGCCAGCCGGAAGTACGGGACGAGATCATCTTTCCTCACCTCATATTCAGTCAGGAGTTGATTGATTATGAGCTTGGAGTCGCCATATATCTCAAGGGCTGTGATTTCCATGTTGATTGCCATTTGGAGCCCGATGATCAGTGCTTGGTACTCAGCAACGTTGTTGGAGCATAATTCGCTTAGTTGGAATGAATAAGGTAGTATTTGCCTTTGTGGCGACATGAATACTACTCATGCCCCCGCTCCGTCTGCTCGTGCAGATCCGTCGAAGAACATCGTCCATGTCGGGAATATGTCGATGTAGAACACCTCTTCGTCAGGCAAGTCGTCTGAGATTTTCCAATCGGCTGGGATTGGATGGTCGGCAAGGAAGTCTGCTAGCGCTTGTCCCTTGACGGCTTTAGCGGGGACGTAGATGATCTCGTATTGATTGAGAAGCAATGCCCATTTAGCTAGTCGTCCTGTCAAAACTGGCTTGGACATGACGTATTTGACCGGGTCAGCTTTAGCAACCAAGTGGATGGTGTAAGCATGCATGTAATGTCTGAGCTTCTGGATGGCAAACATCAAGGCAAGGCACATTTTTTCTATTGGGGAGTAGTTCAACTCAGCGCCGGTGAGTGTTCGACTGAGGTAGTAGAGTGCTCATTCTTTCTGGGATTCGTTTTCCTGTGCCAGAAGTGCTCCAATTGATCTTTCCTGAGCAGCGATGTACAATATGAGTGGTTTCCCTGGTACAGGTGCCCCCAGGACAGGTGGACTTGATAAATACTTCTTTATGCTTTCAAAAGCATTGTTGCATGCTTTGTCCCATACGAACGGAACATCTTTCTTCATGAGTCGACTGAACGGTTGACAACGCCCTGCAAGGTTGGAGATGAAGCGTCTGATGAAGGCTAGCCGTCCTTGTAGACTTTTCAACTCGTGCAGGTTTCTTGGCTCGGGCATGCTTTGAATTGCCTTGATCTTTGATTGGTCCACTTCAATGCCACGATGCTTGACAATGAAGCCAAGGAACTTTCCAGATGAGACACCAAATGCACACTTTAACAGGTTCATCTTGAGGTTGTATTTTCGCAACCTTTCGAACACTACTCGCAAATCCTTCAAGTGATCTGATCTTTTCTTTGTCTTGACCACCACATCGTCTACATAACATTCTACGTTCTTGTGTAGCATGTCATTGAAGATCTTCTGCATTGCACGTTGATATATAGCTCCAGCATTCTTTAGACCAAAGGGCATCACCTTGTAGCAGTAGATACCTTTTGGAGTACGGAAGGCTGTTAGTTCCTCATCTTCAAGAGCCATGCGAATTTGATTGTATCCAGAAGAGCCGTCCATGAACGATAGTGCATCATGACCAGTGGTCGCGTCCACCATGATCTCAATGATTGGCAAGGGGAAGTCATCCTTTGGGCAAGCATCATTGAGGTCTCGGAAGTCTACGCAAACACGTATTTGTCCAGATTTCTTAAGGACTATGACGATGTTGGAGATCCATTTGGGGTATTGCACCTCTCGAATGAAGCCTGCTTCAATCAACTTGTCAATCTCGGCCTCGATTTGTGGGATGAGCTCGGATCGATAGCGTCTTTGAGTTTGCTTTATTGGTCGCGTTCCAGGCTTGACTGCAAGATGATGCACAGCAATGATAGGGTCGAGGCCGGGCATTTCCTTGTAGGTCCAAGCAAAGACGTCCTTGTACTCTAATAGCAGCTGGTAATACTTCTCTATCTCGTCTGCACTTAGTAATGCACTCACGAAGATAGGCTTTGGTTCCTCACTTGTGCCTAAGTTGAGTTCTTTGAGATCGTCAACTGTGGCTTGCCCCCCATCTTCGAGCTGTGACGGCGCTGCAATGACATCTTCCTCGAGGATTTCATCTTCTTCACTTTCTTGGATTGTGATGTGAAAGACGTTTTGGACCCCTTCTTCGGTGTTGACCTCTCGAGCTTGTTGGCACGAAGATTGTCCAGTATGGATGATGATGCGCCTTTTTACTTTTAGTGATCCAACTGTGTTAACCTCTAAAATTGCTTGGCGCTTCATTCTTGAAGGAATGGAACTTCGAACGTTATCCCTTTCTGCCAGACGATCGATCTTTTCTATTTCTGGTGTCGTCTTTCTCCTTCTGGAAGGCTCTTTGGCTTCTTCAAGTCTTTCCATAACTGACTGTCGTGGAGGAAAGCTAGTCGTATTGCTTTGCTTATTAGGTTTCGACAACCTTTTGAAAACAGAGATTCGAGATGCTGACGTGTTAAGCCTTTTGAAGACAGAAGTTCTGTTTTGACCGCCAATGAGTTTAGGTGCCGGAACTTTGGGCCTTGGATGATTCATTCTATCGAATACTGACGTCTGGGGGGCAGGTTGGGGCTCCTCCTTATCTTGTATAATGCTTACGCTGATGTGTTGAGTGCTAGCATTTTTTGCCTTGCTGGAAATCTTCACCGGTGCATTTGGTGTGAAGCCAAGTCCAGCTTTGTTGTTGTTGACCCCGTAACCATGCTCCTCCAACTTCTTCTGAGTTTTAGTGAGATCACGTTTGTTGTCTTTGACGGTGTTCAAATCATTCTTTCCCAAATTTGCAGAGGATGTGAAGTTGTACCCAGCTCTCGACATAAGTTTGTAGGCGTTTGGATCAAAACCTTCTTCGGTCCTCTTGGTTGGGAGAAAGCTTGGTTCTACCCCCTTTGGCAGGCCTTTTGTGAAGCCTTGCGATGGTCTTGCAACCTTTGTGTCGCCTAGCTGTGTCAGAGGTAAAACTGCATTTGTTTTAAGCAACTTTACGTTATCTATGTGCCGCTGTGCATCGGTTTTGCTTGCTGCAGTTTCGAATGGGGATTGACCATTCTTTCTTCTCGACGTCGGGATGTATCGGAAAACGGGTATGTTTGGTCCATTTGAGGGCGTCCTACTCCCTCTGGTTGTTGCAGGTTTAGCAAGCTCATCGTTGTATTTGCTTGAAGATGGCATAGCTTCTTCTTCTTGCTTCTTGGGCACGACTTGCCACTCCTGCTTTTTCGGTGTTGCTTTGCCCATGGATTTGATCTCTTTTGGAAGAGTTTCGGGCACCATGTCTTCATCCATGTAGAACTTGGCGTCTGCGAAATGTGATTCGGCTTCGGTGAATGGCTTGGTGTCGCCATAGATCACCTTCACTCCTTCTCGGTAAAATTTTAAGCATTGGTGAAGGGTGGATGGTACTACTCCATTCACATGGATCCAAGGCCTTCCTAAGAGCAAACCGTAGGAAGTTCTTGCATCAATCACGTGGAATATTGTGCTTGACTTGAGTTCACCAATGGTCATCTCCACTCGGATCATGCCCATCGCTCTTTGTCCTCCTTGGTTAAAACCTTGGATTAGTAGACGGCTTAGGGAGAGTTCACCCACTTTGATGCCGATTGCGATCATTGTTGACTTTGGCATGATATTTATGGCTGATCCGCCATCCACCAGCATGCGGCTGACTTTGTGCTCCCTTACGTACCCAGAGACGAAGAGAGGTCGGTTGTGAGGCTTGGATCCTAGCAGCAAGTCTTCATCGGTGAAGTGGATTGCGTCATCAGCGGCACAACATGTGACACATTCATATGGTCGAAGTTTTAAACCTTCGTTCTTGCTTTCTTGCCCTTCATGGTCGTCAGGACTCGCCAAGATTGTTGCCAGTGCTCTTTGCATCTTTTTTGGCAACCGGAGCGCTTCCTCGATGCTAAGGTGTGTTGGCAGACCTTCTTTAGTTGTAAGAGTCTTTTCCCCCTCAGTGGTGACAGCTTTGCCTTCTGAGGGTTTTTCCATTTCTACTTCGACCATGTAACATGCAGTGATAGTGCACTGTTGGAAGAAGTCCTCTGGGAAGTATTCATGTAAGGAGACGGGAATACGTGGCTCTTGCTCCATAGGTTCCCCAGCATATGTTGGCTTAACGGCTCTTATGTTTCTTTTAGGCTTTCTATTGTTGCGGCGGCGGTGCTTTCTTGCTTGCTCCCCCTTTGGCCTTATAGCTTGTGGTCTTGGCTTTCTCGTCTTCTTATAGGTTACCAATGTCCACCCTTCTTTATCATCGATAGGTGCCTCGCCGTTGTTTACCCCTAATGATGGTTGTGCAGAAGGTGCCGTGTAGCTTGTGCATTGATAAGAATGGTCGGGCATTTCTTGAAGAGGCACGGGATTAAAGGATCCAAACACGATCGTAGTGGTGTGCGTTGCGGCTTTGTCTTCTAGGTCGAGCTCAATCTGCCCTTGCTGTGCCAACTTCATGATGAGTTCTTTTAGGATAAAACACTTGCCCACATGATGACCCACGATACGATGATACTTGCAGTACTTAGGATCATTGATGCGATTCATCTCTTCAGGGCGTTTGCATTCAGGCAATTCAATCACTTTCTTCTCCAGCAGGTCGTCCAGCATTGCGTCCATGTCGGAGTCTGGAAAAGGGTATACCTTCTGCTCCAATTCCCTCAAGGTGTTTTTGTACCTATCTTGGGTGCGGGAAGTCTCACTTCTTTTTATCTCCTTTGCTTTGTTATTGAAGGAAATTTTGACGGGTGTGGACGAGGTCTTGATAGGGGTGGTATTGGTGGTAAAAGCTTCCTTGGCGGGCTTTTTCCCATGATTGTCTGCTCTTGAAGTAAACACCTTATCCCTTTTGAAATCGGTGATTGGCTCCTTTTTTCCATGGTGGGTGATGCTTAGTTCCATGTCGTGGGCACGGGTGGCTAATTCTTCAAAAGTCTGTGGTTTGATACCTTGAATGATGTATTGTAAACCCCATTGCATGCCTTGGATGCACATCTCAATTGAAGAAATCTCGGAGAGCCTGTCCTTACAATCGAGGCTTAGATTACGCCATCGGTTGATGTAGTCCATGACTGGTTCCTCCCTCCATTGCTTCGTGCTTGTCAGCTCTAGCATGCTCACAGTGCGGCGGGTGCTATAGAAGCGGTTGAGGAATTCCCGCTCTAATTGCTCCCAGCTGTTGATTGACTCAGGCTCTAGGTCCGTGTACCACTCAAAGGCGTTTCTTTTTAACGAGCGCACAAACTGTTTGGCGAGGTAATCTCCCTATGTCCCTGCATTGTTGCAGGTTTCAACGAAATGTGCGACATGTTGCTTCGGGTTTCCCTTTCCGTCAAATTGCATAAATTTCGGCGGTTGATAGCCCCTCGGCATCCTTAAGGCGTCGATCTTCCTGGAGTAAGGCTTCGAGTACAACGTGGAGGCATGTGAGCTCCCTTCGTACTGCGTCTTGACGGTGCTAGCGATCATCTCCTGTAACTGCTTGATGGAGAGAGATCCCATGAGCGTTGCTGTTGGGTCGAGCTTCAGCTTTTCTTCATCTTTCTCCACTATAGGCTCATCTTCTTCATCGTCTTCATTCTTTAGAGGATCAATCTTCGGGTTGGGTTTCTCGACGTCCTGCGCCTCTAGTCGTTTGACGAGTGCTGCAATTTGCAAGTCTTTTTCTTCCACAGTTCGGGTTAGCCTTGCGATTGCTTCATTCATCTGAGCCAGCTGCTCATCGATTGAAGTTGCTCCAGTGGTCATAACTTGCATGGTTGAACTGCCGCTTGAGTCGGCATCATATAGCATGGATTCAGAGTACTTCCTTGGGCTCTTCTCCCCTGGTGCCCTTAGTGTGGCTAAGGTGATTACAGGCTCGTACTTTGGGTGCTCTTGTCCCCTTGGCAGAGTGGATGCAGAGGTGAAAGAGGTGACAGAAGCAGCTCTTGCCATGCTTCGAGTCGTGATGCCCAAAGTGACATCAGTTGCGACGAGGATGCTCTTGTTCTTTGTGCTAGTTGCGGGAACAGTTTGAGCCTTCCTTGACGCCATTTTTTTTTTAAGTGCGTTTGGTTTCCTTGAACGGAGAAAAAGATGAGAGGTAGAGAAAGTCCCACCGGGCGTGCCAATTTGTGAACACGGAAAATTCCCGAAACGAAAGAGACAAGAACAACGTGTGCTAACAAATATTTGTATTTATTTGATTTTGGGTTACAATCTCTCTCTATTTTGATCCTCTGATTAGATCTCCGTAATGGGCAAATTGGTGGCTATTTCGTTGATCCAAGGGTCGTCGAGGCTTGATCTTGGATGAACAGTGATGAACGGATTTCCGAGGGCTTTTGGGCTTGAACTCGAAGAACAGTGACGAACGGATCTTCGAGAGCTTTTGGGCTTGAACGAATCTTCGAGGGCTTTTGGGCTTGATCTCGAATAACAGTGATGAACGATGAACGCTTTCTTCAAGGGCCGTCGGGGCTTGGGCTTGGTGAACAGCGGATGAGCGGATTTGTTGATGTAGTCGATCCAAAGGGGCCGTTGGGGCTTGATCCTTGAGGATGAATAGTTGATGAACGATGAACGAAGAACACTTTCTTCAAGAGCCGTCGGGGCTTGATCTTGAATTGGTGGATGATTGTTGATCCAAAGGGCCGTTGGGGCTTGATCTTAGGATGAACGATGAACAAAGAACACTTTCTTCAAGAGCCGTCGGGGCTTGATCTTGAATTGGTGGATGATTGTTGATCCAAAGGGCCGTTGGGGCTTGATCTTAGGATGAACGATGAACAAAGAACGAAGAACGAAGAGAGCTTTCTTGATTCTTCGGGAACCTGGATGCTTGAGAGCTTCGGAGTTTCAGAGCTTCAGAGCTTCAAGAATTTTGCCTAATGATTTTTGGTTTCCTTCAAATGAATGAAATGGGCTTGTATTTATAGAATTTTCCAAGGCTTAATTTTGAATATAATATCCCAGATGAAATAAGTTGTTTCTGCCAGGTGTTGACACGTGTCCTATTTGATGACTTTTCCAACTTATTTTGATTTCTGTTTAGACACACGCTACGTGTAAAATTTATGTAATACATGAGCGTTGAAACTTTGATTTATCGGTCAACATTTATTTTATCGAAATTTCGATGTCTACAGTTGTTTAAGGGATTAACGAATGACTTGCTAATGTATATCATAAACAGTCAGACATGTAGAATAACATGCTTTTATCTACTCAGGCAAAAGCAGTGATGTCGTCGTTGATGAGCATGGCCCCACAAATAGCAGTCTTAGCAGAGAGTGGAGAAGTTGTGGGTGTTGATGAGGCAAAGTTGAACACAATTCTTGCTGTTAAGGCCGGCGAAAAGATACCGATTGATGGAATAGTTGTCGAAGGAAAAGCTGAAGTCGATGAGAAAACACTAACTGGAGAATCCTATCCAGTTGCCAAAGAAAAGGACTCCACTGTTTGGGCAGGCACTATCAATCTTAATGGTAACATAAATGTCGCTCCCGTCATTCTTTGATTTTGAAGAAAGAGTTATGTTTTCATTTCTGACAAAATTTGGTTTCAATTGTGAAGGTTATATTAGCGTGAAAACTACATCATTGGCTGAAGATTGTGCGGTCGCCAAAATGGCAAAACTCATCGAAGAGGCTCAAAACAGCAAATCCAGAACTCAAAGATTCATTGACAAATGTGCAATGTTCTATACCCCAGGTTAGTCTACTTTCCCCATACACTTCATATGTTTCCCTATTCTTTACTACTAAGGAGAATGCAAACGGTTGGATTTATACGTTTTGTGGCGCTGTTTTGCAGCGGTCCTGGTCATTTCTGTTTCTATCGCGGTGATTCCAGCTGCATTACATGTTCACAATTGGAGAAAGTGGTTTCACTTAGCTTTGGTTGTTTTAGTGAGCGCCTGTCCGTGCGGTCTCATCCTCTCTACACCCGTTGTGACTTTCTGCACGCTCACAAAAGCGGCAACATCTGGACTTCTGATCAAAGGAGGTGACTACATTGAGATTCTTGCTAAAGTCAAGATCATGGCTTTTGACAAAACTGGTACAATAACAAGGGGTGAATTTGTGGTGATGGATTTTCAATCTCTTCGTGATGACATTAGCTTGAACACATTGCTTTACTGGTATAGACTGCAACTCCTCTATTCAGCAACATGTTGAATGAAACACACAAAAATTTTGATGGAAAGAAAAAATTTACTTCATGAAATTCAGAAAGAGGCTTTTAGTTTAAAGACAAATTTAAGGCTGTTTTAATGCTGCATTATTCTCCGAAAGCGTTTCCTATTATTTCACTAAGTTTGCAGTTCGTTGATTTCTCTATTAATCTTCATGAAGGGTTTCAAGCATTGAGAGGAAGTCAAGTCATCCAATGGCAGATGCGCTGGTTGACTATGGAAGATTGTTTTCGGTCGAGCCAAACCCTGAGAATGTGGAGGAGTTTCAAAATTTTCCCGGCGAAGGTATTCATGGGAAAATTGATGGACAAGATATCTACATTGGAAACAGAAAAATAGCTTTGAGAGCTGCTTGTGAAATAGGTAAATGCCATCAACTCCTGTATCTTCGAAGCTATTTCGAATGATTTCAAGGATTATGATTCATTTTCTTTTTGTTTATGGTCTTTTTGGATCTCTCATCGTTAAATCTTTTTGAAATTTCAGTTCCAACAATTGAAGGTTCGAAAGGTGGGAAGACGATTGGATACATATACTCTGGGGGAGCCCCTGCTGGAGTCTTTATAATATCTGATGCTTGTCGATCTGGGGCTGCAGAGGCTCTCAAGGAGCTAAAGAAGTTAGGCATTAAAACAGCTATGCTCACAGGAGATAGTAATGCTGCCGCATTGCATACAAATGAGCAGGTGTGTTATTCCTAATATCTTAGCCTCATATCGCCATGCTTAAATCTGCGCGCATACCATGCGCGCTCCACTCTCCACTCACTTTTATTGATTCAATGTATGATCTTCCCTGGTATACATGGCTGTAGAACTGCATATATATTTTCCTTGCAGATTAAGAAAGAAAAAAAAAAAGAACAAATAAGAGTAGAAAATTTATCTGACTTGCAGCTTAAGCAAGCTCTCGAGGTAGTCCAGGCAGAACTTCTACCTGAAGACAAGGCAAGAATCATTAGAGAATTTAAAATGGAAGGAAACACAGCAATGGTTGGAGACGGGATCAATGATGCCCCTGCTTTAGCTACTGCCGATATTGGTATCTCAATGGGCATTTCAGGATCAGCCCTTGCTCAAGAAACTGGGAATATAATTTTACTGTCAAATGACATTAGGAAACTACCGAAAGCAGTCCAACTTGCGAGAAGAGCTAATAGAAAAGTGATTGAGAATGTGGCTTTGTCAATCACTGCTAAGGCTAGTATCCTTGCACTGGGATTTGCAGGGCATCCGCTTGTTTGGGCTGCAGTTCTTGCTGATGCCGGGACATGCTTGCTTGTGATATTCAACAGCATGCTACTCTTACAAGGAACCAACAAGCATGGAGGGAAAACTTCTGCACCACATGGCCATAAACATGGAAGCCATGGACATAGCCATTCTCACAAAAACCAACATTGTTGCTCGGACAGCATACCCGTAAAAGTCTGTAAACCTCAAAAGTGTTCCTCGCAGAAATGCGGATCAGAGTGCCATCCTAGTCCCTTAAATTCAAGCTTTCCTTGTAAGCTTAAGTGCAGTGATGACTTACACGAGGCACGACACTGTGATGAAACAAGCTGCATCAAAGTCAGTCATGATCTCGAGTCACAGAATAAACACAATCATGGTTGTTTGAGGCATCATAATTTCAGCTCATGCGCAGAAGGTGATAAACTTCACGAGGAAAAACACTGCAATCATTCTGCTTCTTCTTTGGTGGAAATTCAAAAGTTGACAAGTAAAGGTCATTGCCACACGACCCACTGCGGCAAAGAGCACAGCAGAAATGAAGGTGATGGAGTCCATGAGGAAAAACACTGCAATTATTCTGCTTTTGCTTTGCACGAAAGCGAAAAATTGACAAGTAGTGTTCATTGCCACTCAAGCCACTGTGGAAAGGAGCATGTTAGAAACGAAGATGATGCAATCCATGAGCCAAAACACTGCAACCATTCTACTTTTTCCTTGGAGGAAAGCAGAAAGTTGACAAGTACTGGTCATTGCCACTCAACTCAATGTGGCAAAGATCATATTCACAATGAATCGTTAGGAGAAACGTTTGCCACAAGATGTGATCATCAGCCCCACCATAATCAAGACAAACAATCACCCCCTCATCACACGACGATTGATATTGTAGCGGGTTGCAACCGCACAGAATCAGCCGCAACGAATTCTTGCATTGGCTCCCGGACAGCGGAAAAGGAAGCATGTTGCTCAGAATTAGTAGCAATTCATGCTTGTGTGTTGGAGAAAAGAGAAGTCGGTGGGTGCTGTAAAAGCTACATGAAGGAATGCTGTGGTGGTCATGGGCATGTTGGTTCTAGCTTTCAGGGTTGTTTATCAGAAATCACAATGGAATAGATGTAACTGACTGAAAATAAGTGTGTGTGTGTGTGTGTGTATATATATATATATTATATACGTGCTTTATATATATTTGTGAAATTATCTTCAACTCCATGCTGCATGAAAATATCTTCAAAACACAAACAAAAGTACAAGCTATAGCACTTCCTCTTCCTTATCATAAATTCAAAATGCCACTTTTTTTCGAATTTTCGGCAGGATTACCAACACTTTCGAGGGACGAGGGTATTTTTGATCCAGCGGAAACACCTTCAAACCTTTTTGAGTATGTTATTTTCCTATCATCCGTTTTATACGATGACGCGGTTGAACTTGAATATATTTGACGTGATGCTTTTAATGTAACTCCATTTGAACGTCTTTGAGGTTCGGAAGTACCTCAAATCAAGAATTTGAACATTATTGCAGGTTGTTATAGCTACTTGTACACCAGATGTTTTGCCGCAACGATATGGCAGAAGCTGTGTCACGAGGATCCGCTGTCGTTAACGACAGGATCCGCGGTTGTTAAACGGTCTTGTAGGTGATGGGATTTTGAGGGATTGTAATGGAGGAATAGCTCCTGATATCACCTGTCTTTGCGACGAAATGAAGTTGGGAGAGGAGGTACAGTGAACAGCCGCTGTCGTGAACATTGAGTTCTGAAGAACTAGTCAACTAAACAGCAACACAAGGAATGAAAGTGCAATGTTGGAGTGATCCTCTTATAGGAAACAATGTCAAACATAGCCGCCCTAACAGCCGTAGGGATTTTGCACTGGCGTTGCTCGGGCAATGTTGGAGTACCATGTTTCCTTCTTACACATCAACATGGATTTTGTAGCATATACTGAATAATCAATCAAGCCATTTGATTTCAAAAAACTTGCATTTGAATTTTGACAAGGATAAAAAAGAATTAACGGTACAGATCATTTACATAAACTACTTGAAGCTAACAGCCGGAAGTTTACTCCTCTGGTTCACTATCCATTCACGAATAATTGAATTCACTTCATCGGGCAGTTCGTCGTGCGGGCAATGACCTAATTTCGAGAACAATGAAAGGAATAAACTTGTATGAAACTTTTGAGCATAAACACAGTATACAACAATGGAAATATTTTACACACCGGCATCCAACTCCTTGACGATGAACCCAGCACAATGCTCTTTAAGCATAGCCACTGTTGACTTGGAGTCCGATATTGGATCTCTCATCCCCTAACCGAGACAGACAGACAAAACAGTAGGATTAAGGGGTTTTAAACAAAATCAAAAGAGAAGAGAGAGATTTCTCCCTGCTTGTTAAGACTTAATAATTTACCTGTATAATCATAACTTTGTCCTTGAATTCATCCAAGAGATAATTAAGAGGGATTGAGAGATTGAAGCTAAAAACGCTTTCAAGGACCACTGCCACCCCGGGATCATATGACTTTCAAGTTACGTTAAGGAGACTTTTGACTAGTTACATGTTTTTTAATTGGGTAAATTACATAAAACTACCTCAACTATTGGATCATTAACAGTTTCATACCTTGTCTTTAAAAAGTTTCAATGTCATACCTTATCTTCGAATTTGTTGCAATGTCATACATTCTGTCAGTTCCTGTGTTAAATGCAGACGTGGCATGAGACGGGTCCATTTTTTATTAAAAAATTAATAAAATATTAAAAAGTATTAATTAAATATTAACTAAATATTAAAAATTAAGATGGGTTTTTTTTTTTTTTTTCTTCTTCTGGGTTGCAGGTTGGGTGGGGAGAAGGGGGTTGAGGGGGAGGGAATATGAACTGGGTTTCTTTTTTTTTTTTAAATTTTAATTTTTTAATATTTAGTTAATATTTAAATAATTTTTTAATAAAAAGTGGACCCGTCTCATGCCACGTCAGCATTTAACAGATGAACTAACGGAAGGTATGACATTGCAACAAATTTGAAGATAAGGTATGATATTGAAACTTTTTAAAGACCAGGTATGAAATAACCCAAACGTTGAGGTAGTTTTATGTAATTTACCATTTTTAATTTGTATAAGAAAAATCAACTGTGATTGCTAGTTCCTAGAGAAAAATAAATGTACTTCACATGGAAGAGGATACTGCTCTTAGCATTTCATCAATAAGCCAATTGTCGACTCGCTCTATTTTCTGCAAAGAAAAGGTAGTAAAACGCACAAACGAAAACTATGAAAGTGAACCATATTCGAAAAAAAGACAGTACAGATACTTACTGACACGCCCCGACCCTGATATTCCCCGAATACCAGGATAGACACGTGCTGGCCGACACCCGAGGGTGACGAAAGCTATTAATTGATACAAAAGCTAAGAATAAGAAATAAATAAGGGTTAGAAATTTGAAATACCATGAATTAATAATTTTAGGAACGTGCTCAGAGCATACAACTAAACCTAATCACTAAGAAGAATTAAGATAAAATTTAATGAATAAAGGAGTAAGTCCTACATTCGAGAAGATCTGAAGATGCTGTTGCGGAAGTGTCTTGACGCCGGGATTAGGTGCCTTGATTCTAAGTCCTGAATGGGGGCGCAAAACAAAAGTGAGTGGACCAAATTCATATATAATAATAATAAAACAGTTATCAAGATACTAACCCCCAAAGTTTATATATAATGAAAACTACTAGCATAATAAGTGATGGATTTAATAAAAATCCTAGCATGCCAAAATATCTCAAAAGTCACATCGCGGAAACGCATCGCGGAAATCAAAACAGTAAACGTATCATAAATCGTCTCGTAAACGCGGTGTGCTGCTAGAAAGATCACTGAATAAATATAACTCCCGGCCCAATGCCTGCACCTCAGTCTCTGTGCCCGTAGCCAGAGATAACTCCCTCCCGGTCCAATGCCTGTCTCCGTGTCCCTCAGCCTTTCGCTAGGGATTATTTCTCCCGGCCTACATGCCAACACCAGATCCTCGCCCCAGGCGGCATAGTGTCTACTAGGTACGCACAAATAGTTACGCATCTCTTAAATAACCACTTCATAGCATAGGTTACCGATCATCGTCTACACTATAAAGAGGGGTTCAAAAACATGTTCTAGCATCCTATCGTCATCTATCAGATAGTCTACCAGTTCATGGTTTTTATAGAAAATACCGTATATATCAAAATATAGCTCAATATAGGCCACAATTAATTCCTCACCAAAAACACGAGACGAAAATCAATATATTTAATCAGCAGACTTCACATAAATCAAATTATAAATCCGTAGGCATGCTAATCATTTATGCAATTAAATTATCAAATCATGTAATTTTAGAAGGGGTCCACTCACAGTACTTAGTTGCCAAAAGCTGCGCCACTAGCGAAGACGGAAACGTCACAATAATTGCCCCTAAGCAGATAAAGAGTCCAATAAATAAAACTATATAATAGAAATTGAATTTGGGAAAACGGACATTGGAAATGGATTCAGAACGTCGAATTACCCTAAGAAGAGTCCCGGACGAAAACCCGAAAAGTTAACCCTAAATCAACGTTGACCGGGGGGTCAACGGTCAAATTAGGTCAAACGGGTTTTAGGCTTGAAATCCGGATTAGGATTTAGGTTTAAATAAGGTTAGGATCTAATGGGTTTTGAGTTTTCTAAAGCTTTTGGGTTAAAAGGGTTTTGGGTGAAAATTGATGGTTTGGGCTACACAACCAACACACACATACACTACACAAACACACACACACGGGGCCTGCACACACCCACTGTGCAGCCCAAAACACACCTCACACACATACATAACATACATACATGCACAGCATGCATATATATACAACACGCACACACACTAAACGCACGCATGCACGCACACACACACACCAATTAACACACACACACACACGGGCTACATGCCCACATACACCACAAAGGCTCTAAGGCCTCATAAAAAGGCTGGGCTTGGCAGGAAAGGCCCAAAGGGCTTGGTGGGTCGCCGGTGACACGCCCCGACCCTGATATTCTTCGAATATCAGGATAGACACGTGCTGGCCGACACTCAAGGTGACGAAAGCCATTAATTGATTTTAAGAGTAATAATTAGGAGAAATTATTCATGAGTAACACCAGAAATCAAGAGTAATAAATCCACAATTAAGGAAGCGTCTAGAATGAACCAGACATAGTCTAAAACAAGATTTACAAAAAGAAAGAAGATTACAAGATATCACACAAGTGGGTGATAAAGTGCTACTGGTAGGGAAATGCCTCGTACGTCCAAACGTGGTCCTCGTTACTATGACCTGAATGGGGGCGCAAAACAAAGGTGAGTGGACCAAGTTCATATGTATGATAATAGTGAAACAGTTATCAAGATACTAACCCCCAAAGTTATATAAATGAAAACTACTAGCATAATAAGTGATGGATTTAATAAAAACCCTAGCATGCCAAATATCTCAACGAATCAAATATATAGCGGAATATCATCGCAGAAATCAAAACAATAAACGCATAATAGATCGTCTCGTAAACGCGATGTGCTGCTAGAAAGATCACTGAATAAATATATCTCCCGGCCCATTGCCTGCACCTAAGTCTCTGTGCCCGTAGCCATAGATAACTCCCTCCCGGCCCAGTGCCTGTCTCCGTGTCCCTCAGCCTTTCGCTAGGGATTATTTCTCCCGGCCCACATGCCAACACCAGATCCTCGCCCCAGGCGGCATAGTGTCTACTAGGTACGCATAAATACTTACGTCTCTCCTAAATACCACTTCATAGCGTAGGTTACCGATCATCGTCTACACTATAAAGAGGGGTTCAAAAACATGTTCTAGCATCCTATCGTCACCTATCAGATAGTCTACCAGTTCATGGTTTTTATAGAAAATACGATATATATTAAAATATAGCTCAATATAGGCTAACAATTATTTCTCACTAAAACTCGAGACGATAATCAATATATTTAAATCAATAGGCTTCACATAAAACAATTTATAAAGCCGTAGGCATGCTAATCATTTATGCAATTAAATTATTAAATCATGTAATTTTAGAAGGGGTCCACTCACAAATATTCCTTAGCAGAAGAGTCGTGCAAATAAGGATATAGAATTTCTCCACTAGCAATAATACCTAAGGACAAGAATGTAATAATTAAATACAAGGATTTTCTAAAAGATTAGGCTAAACTAATAAAATAAGGAAATTGGGTTTGGATGGTTTTAGGATTTTATTAAGGGATTTTAGGAAGCCTAGGTTTAGGGTTAAAATAATTTAGGATTAGGAAATAAAAGGGGTTTGGGCATTAAGCCCAAACATATATTACAATACACACACACATACACGGGCTGCTTAAAGCAGCCCATTCAAAACCTTATAAGCCCAAGGCCTTAAGGCCATATATATATATATAACCAACAGGGCTTAAGCCCTTTTTAAAATTTAACCGGCCCAAGGCCTTTTTTAAACTAGGGCCCGTGCCCTTTGGGCTTAGCCAAAACGGGCTAGAGGCCCGCGGGTCAGAACGGAAGAGAAGGCCGGAGGCCTTGGCGCGCCGAGAGAGAAAGCCGGAGCTGCTACAGCTCTGGTCGTCTGAAAACTGGAGCTTCAAGCTCCGATCTAGGTACGAAAGAGAAGAACAGAGAGTGGGGAAGAGATTTATACCTTCCAAATGTCGTAACTCGGTCGGAGGTGACCGGGAAAGCCCACGGAACGCACGGGTTCGCCGGAAAAACGGGTGTGCTCACCCACGATCGTTCCTAAGCAAAAACCTACGTAGAAAGGTAAGGTTCAAGCTTCTACATCACAACTAAACCACAAACTAGTTACGAGAGAGAGATTCGAGACCTACCCGACGGAAAAAAAGGAAGAAAATCTCGCCGGAGCTTTGCTCCGTGCCGTCGGTCTCGCGGGCAGGGGATCCCTGGTTCGCTACAGTCTCTCCTGGAGGGTGCCGGGGTCCTCGCGAGTTTCGGGAGAGAGGGAGAGACGAGAGTTCGAGAGAGAGAGACACACGGGAGAGTTGAGAGGGTTCCGGGAAAGAGAGAGAGAAGTCACGGGGTGGGGGGTCAGAAAAACAAAGAAAAAGAGATGAGTTGGATGGCCGACACGTGGCGGCTCAGGGTTTGAAAAATAATAATTTTCCAATACTTTTGGGGGGTGGTTGTAACAATCTACCCCCCTTACAATAATTTCATCCTCGAAATTACAAATTACACAAAAAGAAAGGGATACTGGTTCTGCATTGATTCCTCTGTCTCCTAAGTAGCTTCTGCGATTGCATGGTTCCTCCACAGTACTTTAACCAAATGAATAACCTTGTTCCGCAACACCTTATCCTGCCTGTCAATGATAGCAACTAGTTCCTCTACATAGCTAACATCCGGATTCACTTCCAATGGCTCTGCCTGAATGATATGAGAAGGATCCGGTACATATTTCCGAAGCATAGAAACATGGAAAACGCTATGGATCTGTGACAACTCCGGTGGTAGCTCCAGTCTATAAGCAACTGCACCAATCCTCTCGATAATCTGATAAGGACCAACATATCGAGGACTCAGCTTTCCTCGCTTACCGAAACGAACAACACCCTTCCAAGGAGATAACTTCAAGAACACATAGTCGCCCACTGAATACTCACGATCCTTGGAGTGTTTGTCCGCAATACTTTTTTGTCGATCCTGAGCTGCTTTCAAGTTCGCCTTAATCAAACGGATATTAGCGTTGGTGGTATCCACAATCTCTGGTCCCACCAACGGCCTTTCTCCTGCCTCTGTCCAACATAATGGCGTCCTACACGCCTTCCCGTAAAGTGCTTCAAAAGGCGCCATACCAATACTCGAGTGATAACTATTATTATAAGCAAACTCCACCAACGGCAAATAGTTATCCCAACTGCCTTTCCACTGCAAAACAGACACCCTCAACATGTCCTCTAAAGTCTGGATCGTCCGCTCGGACTGACCATCAGTTTGCGGATGATAAGCAGTGCTGAACAATAACCGAGTACCCATAGCGGCATTAAAAGCTTTCCAGAACCTCGAAGTAAATCTGGGATCTCTGTCCGACACAATGGAGACGGGTACACCATGCAGACGAACAATATTATCCACAAATAATTTCGCCAATTTCTCCAGTGAGTAGGTCTGTCGAACTGGTAAGAAATGAGCGGTCTTGGTAAGCCGATCAACAATTACCCAAATACCATCATACCTTGACGGTGTTCTAGGCAGCCCGTATACAAAGTCCATAGTGATATCCTCCTATTTCCAAACTGGTATCAGAAGGTTCTGCATCAATCCCCCAGGTCGCTGCCTGTCTGCTTTAGCCTGTCTGTTTCATCCCTTCCCAGTAGTAGAAAGGATAAATGGTACGATACAATTTAGTACTCCCTGGATGCATAGCATAAGCTGAAGTATGAGCCTCATCAAGAATTTCCCTCTTAACTGCTTCATTATCTTTAGGCACGAACAAACGATTCCCTTTCAATAACGCTCCGTCCTCACGGATGATGAACAGATCATTATCCCCTTTCAACACTTGTGCCTTTATTGCATCGCATTCGGGATCAAGTTCCTGAGCTTCTATGACCATATCAATAAAAATAGGTCTAACCTGGAAATGTGCTAGCCAAGCTCCATGCTTACCCGGTTCCAAATTAACACCCATTTCTCGAAGAGAAAATAGTAATGGAACGTGCATAGTCTGAAGTGATGCAAGTTGCTCATGATGTTTCCGACTAAGAGCATCGGCCACGGCATTAGCATGCCCAGGGTGGTACTCGATCGAACAGTCATAATCACTGATAAGCTCCATCCACCTTCTCTGTCTCAAATTCAACTCCTTCTTGGTGAACACATACTTAAGACTCTTATGATCCGTAAAAATACGGCATTTCTCTCCATACAAGTAGTGCCTCCAAATCTTCAAAGCGAAAATCACTGCCCCTAACTCTAAATCATGAGTGGGATAATTTCTTTCATGAGTTTTGAGTTGTCTGGAAGCGTAGGCAATAACCTTACCATGCTGCATCAGTACACACCCAAAACCTGATAGAGAAGCATCAGTGTACACCTCAAATTCACCACTGTCATCAGGAAGAGCGAGGACAGGGGCTTGAGTGAGGCGTCGTTTAAGCTCCTGAAAATTTTGCTCACAATTTTCATCCCACACAAACTTCACACCCTTACGAGTCAACTTAGTAAGAGGTAAAGCAATTGCAGAAAAATTCTGAATAAATCTTCGATAATACCCTGCCAGACCCATAAAACTTCTTATTTCAGTGACACTCTTTGGTTGTTCCCAGTTAGATACTGCTGACACCTTTTGGGGATCCACACTAATTCCTTCAGCAGAAACTATGTGGCCAAGAAAACCAACCTGAGTCAACCAAAACTGGCACTTACTGAATTTGGCATAAAGCTGATCATCCCTCAAACGTTCCAGCACTAGCCTCAAATGCTTTCTGTGCTCCCTCGCACTTTTGGAGTAAATTAAAATATCATCGATGAACACAATCACAAACTGATCCAAATACGGTCTGAAGACTCTGTTCATCAAATCCATAAATGCTGCAGGTGCATTTGTCAATCCAAAAGGCATGACACGAAATTCATAATGTCCATACCTCGTACGGAAAGCAGTTTTCGGGACATCATTCTCACGAATCCTCAACTGATGGTAACCCGATCGAAGATCAATTTTGGAAAATACCTGAGCACCTTTCAACTGATCAAATAAATCATCGATTCGAGGCAGAAGGTAACGATTCTTCACCGTCACCTGATTCAGTTGCCTATAATCGATACAGAGTCTCATGGATCCATCATTCTTTCTCACAAAAAGAACAGTAGCTCCCCACGGGGAAGTACTCGGCTGGATGTAACCCTTGTCCACCAATTCCTGGAGTTGAACCTTCAATTCTCTCAACTCCGCTGGTGCCATACGATAAGGTGCCAAGTAAATAGGATTAGTACCTGGGAGTAAATCGATAGTGAACTCAATTTCTCTCGCAGGTGGTAATCCCGGTAAATCATCAGGAAATACATCAACGAAATCCCTTACAACTGGCACATCTTCAGGACGCAACGAAGGTTCATCCTTCACCACTACATGGGCTAAAAATCCCACACAACCCTTATTCAGCAACCTTGTTGCTCGAATAGCAGAAATAATACTATTGGGGAGGACACGTCGCTCACCCATTATTGTCACTGCTGGAAATCCCGGCCGATTGAACGTCACAGTTTTCTCCCAGCATGCGACATTTGCTCGGTGCTTAGATAACCAATCCATTCCCAGAATGACATCAAACTCCGCCAATTTGAAAGGAATTAAATCAACCTCTAAGTTCTCCCCTTCCACAATCACTGGGCAATTCCGATATTGCCATTGAGCACAAAATAATTCACCCGTTGGCATTTGAATCAGCATATCAAAACCTAGGGGCTGAGGTTCAGAATGCATAACCCGAGCAAAATATGAAGAAACAAAAGACTGCGTAGCACCCGGATCAATTAAAACTCTAGCCCAAGTATTACAAACAGGTAACGTACCAGTAATAACTCAAGGATCCTGATCAGCCTCCTGCTGAGTCATGGCGTTTATACGCCCATGAGCCTGATGCCCTGCATTACTGTTGCGACCACCATGACCTCTGGAATTACGTCATGCTCTGCTCCCCTGACTACTGCTACCCGAAGATGTTCCTGCCTGATGCTGAGTCGAAAACTGAGTACTTCAGTTGTCACTTCCTCTGAAACTCTGACTACCTCTACCACCAAGCTGTAGATCTCTATTTCCCCCGAAGTTCTGATTAGTATTGCTACCATAGCTCTGACTACTACTGCCACTGCCATCATAGCTCTGACGAGCGCCAACATTCTGAACTGGTCGATATCCACTGTAGTTCTGCCCAGGGGTAAAATTACCAGGAGGTGCTGAAAGACAATCACGAACAAAATGTCCGGTACCACCGCACCTGTGACAAACTATAGTAGTCATCCCACAACTCCCTCGATGACGCAACCCACACTGATTACAAACCGGATAAGTCGGAGTGAAATGACTAAAAGATCGCCTCGCTGACTCGCTGCCTGAGCCTTCACTGGAAGATCCGGAACCCCGACCTGGTCGCTTAAAGGAGAAAGAATGTCTGGGGCCTACAGAACTGGAAGGGCCCGCAGATTCTCTGGTACTCCGCGACCGGAAATTCCGATTCCTCTGGTTCTGATTCCGCTGCCTATTCTGCCTCTGAGGCTGGATCCAAGTCTGTGGCTGATCCTGCATCTCTGTATCCCACTTAGACTGTTCTATGCTCAGACTTATTTCGATCACATCCTCATAGGTTCTAGGTCTCTGAGCAGCCACCAGTGTGCGATACTCCTGATTCAGTGCAATTATCGCCTGCTTCATCTGTGACTGAGGGTTATCATACGTCCCATCATGGTGTCTAGACAAACGCCTGAAAGTGCTGTCGAACTCTGAAATGCTGAGATCACCCTGTCGGAACTCTAAGTATTCTTGCCTCTTCCTCAGTCTGTAGCTGGGGCTCAGAAAAAAGGCAACAAAACGTTTTCTGAAAGCAGCCCAAGTCATCCAAGAACCAGGTGGACGAGAATCCTTTGCTGTTTTCCACCAGCTTCTAGCATCGCCCTGGATGAAGAATCCTGCAGTACTCGCCCACTCATTTAGAGGACACTTCATAGCCTCTAAAGTATCTTCCATTTTCTCTAGCCACTGTTCAGCCTCCTGACCATTCCCCACAGTGGTCAAATCAACAACTCCATGGCTTCTGGCAATCTCTAGGTACGACCGATTCGGTCTATGACCCGGAAGAGCATTCATTAAGGCATTAGTAAACTGCTGAAGCCCCCCCATAATAGATGAACGAGGTCGTCGAGGCACATTCCCGCCAGGATTAGCCATGATTCTGATAAGAACAACAACAAAATTAAGAAAGGCAGAAATTTACCAAATTGGTGGAAAGAATTCCTAACCATGCTCTGATACCAATCTGACACGCCCCGACCCTGATATTCTTCGAATATCAGGATATACACGTGCTGGCCGACACACAAGGTGACGAAAGCCATTAATTGATTTTAAGAGTAATAATTAGGAGAAATTATTCATGAGTAACATCAGAATTCAAGAGTAATAAATCCACAATTAAGGAAGCGTCTAGAATGAACCAGACATAGTCTAAAACAAGATTTACAAAAAGAAAGAAGATTACAAGATATCACACAAGTGGGTGATAAAGTGCTACTGGTAGGGAAATGCCTCGTACGTCCAAACGTGGTCCTCGTTACTATGACCTGAATGGGGGCGCAAAACAAAGGTGAGTGGACCAAGTTCATATGTATGATAATAGTGAAACAGTTATCAAGATACTAACCCCCAAAGTTATATAAATGAAAACTACTAGCATAATAAGTGATGGATTTAATAAAAACCCTAGCATGCCAAATATCTCAACGAATCAAATATATAGCGGAATATCATCGCAGAAATCAAAACAATAAACGCATAATAGATCGTCTCGTAAACGCGGTGTGCTGCTAGAAAGATCACTGAATAAATATATCTCCCGGCACATTGCCTGCACCTAAGTCTCTGTGCCCGTAGCCAGAGATAACTCCCTCCCGGCCCAGTGCCTGTCTCCGTGTCCCCCAGCTTTTCGCTAGGGATTATTTCTCCCGGCCCACATGCCAACACCAGATCCTCGCCCCAGGCGGCATAGTGTCTACTAGGTACGCACAAATACTTACGTCTCTCCTAAATACCACTTCATAGCGTAGGTTACCGATCATCGTCTACACTATAAAGAGGGGTTCAAAAACATGTTCTAGCATCCTATCGTCACCTATCAGATAGTCTACCAGTTCATGGTTTTTATAGAAAATACGATATATATTAAAATATAGCTCAATATAGGCTAACAATTATTTCTCACTAAAACTCGAGACGATAATCAATATATTTAAATCAATAGGCTTCACATAAAACAATTTATAAAGCCGTAGGCATGCTAATCATTTATGCAATTAAATTATTAAATCATGTAATTTTAGAAGGGGTTCACTCACAAATATTCCTTAGCAGAAGAGTCGTGCGAATAAGGATATAGAATTTCTCCACTAGCAATAATACCTAAGGACAAGAATGTAATAATTAAATAAAAGGATTTTCTAAAAGATTAGGCTAAACTAATAAAATAAGGAAATTGGGTTTGGATGGTTTTAGGATTTTATTAAGGGATTTTAGGAAGCCTAGGTTTAGGGTTAAAATAATTTAGGATTAGGAAATAAAAGGGGTTTGGGCATTAAGCCCAAACATATATTACAATACACACACACATACACGGGCTGCTTAAAGCAGCCCATTCAAAACCTTATAAGCCCAAGGCCTTAAGGCCATATATATATATAACCAACAGGGCTTAAGCCCTTTTTAAAATTTAACCGGCCCAAGGCCTTTTTTAAACTAGGGCCCGTGCCCTTTGGGCTTAGCCAAAACGGGCTGGAGGCCCGCGGGTCAGAACGGAAGAGAAGGCCGGAGGCCTTGGCGCACCGAGAGAGAAAGCCGGAGCTGCTACAGCTCCGGTCGTCTGAAAACTGGAGCTTCAAGCTCCGATCTAGGTACGAAAGAGAAGAACAAAGAGTGGGGAAGAGATTTATACCTTCCAAACGTCGTAACTCGGTCGGAGGTGACCGGGAAAGCCCACGGAACGCACGGGTTCGCCGGAAAAACGGGTGTGCTCACCCACGATCGTTCCTAAGCAAAAACCTACGTAGAAAGGTAAGGTTCAAGCTTCTACATCACAACTAAACCACAAACTAGTTACGAGAGAGAGATTCGAGACCTACCCGACGGAAAAAAAGGAAGAAAATCTCGCCGGAGCTTTGCTCCGTGCCGTCGGTCTCGCGGGCAGGGGATCCCTGGTTCGCTACAGTCTCTCCTAGAGGGTGCCGGGGTCCTCGCGAGTTTCGGGAGAGAGGGAGAGACGAGAGTTCGAGAGAGAGAGACACACGGGAGAGTTGAGAGGGTTCCGGGAAAGAGAGAGAGAAGTCACGGGGTGGGGGGTCAGAAAAACAAAGAAAAAGAGATGAGTTGGATGGCCGACACGTGGCGGCTCAGGGTTTGAAAAATAATAATTTTCCAATACTTTTGGGGGGTGGTTGTAACAGCCGGACCCAATGGGATAGGAAGCCGGAATTCGGCCGGAAAATGCACAATCTTTAAATGGCCATAACTTTGTCAAAACTCAACGAAATCAAGCGAGACAAAAACGAAAGTTGTAGCCCTTGAAGAGACGAAGAGAATGATACCTCACAAGACATCTAACTCGCCGTGGTTTGGCCGGAAAACGCCTCGAAAACCGTCGGACTCGCCGGAAACTGGGTAAGATTCAAATGAGTATAACTTCTTCAATACTCAACGAAATTGAATGAAACAAAAAGGAAAGTTGTAGTACTCGACGAGACGAAGAGATTGATACCTTGCACGCTGGCCAACTTGCCATGGTTTGACCGGAAACGGCCTCGAAAGAGACGGTCTGCGTCGGAGCATCGTATACGGGTTTTTGCTGTCCTTGCAGCAACTGAGAAAGAGAGAGAACGAACTGATGATGATGATGATGATGACGCCGTTGACGTCGGAGAGGGTGGTGTGGTGATGGGTATGCTCATGGGAGGACGAGAAGGAGAGAGACGAGGGAGAGAGAGCTCGGGTGAGGGGAGGAGAAGAGGAAGAAAGAGAGAAGATGGCTGAGAGAAATGAGGGCTCGGGGGACAAAAATCAGGGGGGGTGGGCCCCTTGGGCTCACCAATTTAGGCCTTAAAACAATTTTTAAAATAAATGGGGTTGGGGTGTTTCACTTACAGATGGGTAGCAATTCTTCACTATGTCCTTGAGTGTCAACCTTAAGCAGAACAAAAGGAATTTAGCACCTAGCCATGAGGCACCCGAAGTTCTTCTCTCCTGAAACAGAAAACTAAATTATGAGACTGTTTTTAATCAAGCTTACTTTGGCGAACAACACAGAGGAATATCCTGGAATAACATTCCCACCACTGTTGATAAGAACCACAGATTTGACCAAAGCAGGCCAGAGACGAGCGACAATTGCAATAATATAACCTGGAGACAGAAAATCGTAACAAATAACAATAAGATACACAACAGATATGCACACTGGAGAATAAAAGCTAAAAATTAAAGCAGATAAGCCACCAGAACTGGTTAGGTAAGTTGTAAGACATTGTTTAGGTAAGTTGATCATCTCGTTTCTAGTTTAAAACATACCACCAATTGAGTTCCCAACCAGATGTGCTGGTTCACCCACAACTTCAATAATGAAATCTCTAAGCATTTCAGCCCACATGAGTTCAGTGTATTCAATATTTGGCTTTTCCGATTTGCCAAATCCTAATAGTGTGATGGCCCATACTCGGTTTCCACCTTCAGCAATGGCGCGTATGTTGTCACGGTAATGCTCCAAGAAGGCTCCAAAACCATGAACCAGAAGAGTAGCAGGACCTTTTTTTTTTTTGGGAGAACCTCGGCGGTACGAGGGAATTTTATTGATAAGAAAAAAGAAGTTACACCTAGACAGGGGGGAACATATACCTAACCCCTCATAGAACAAGAGAAAAGAAATACAAAAGAAAAAGGGGGGGACATGCACCTTACCCCTTTCGATAAAGGAAATGCCGGAAAAAGAGGGGGGGACATAGACCGTACCCCTCTTGGAAAAGAAAATACAAGGAAAAGACTAGGCGGACATAAGCCCAAACCCCTCTATAAACCTTAAAAGGTAATAACCTGCAAAACAAACTGCAAAACAAAAGGGAATCCAAAAAGGTTAGGAAAAGAAAGGAGAAGACACATCAAGAAGAGGAGACAAACCTGTAGGTTGGCATGCCCAAGAAATCTGAGTGCAGAGGAGGGAGGATCTCAATTGGGGGAGTGGAATGCCAGACAAGTGAAGATGATAGAAGCCCTAAATTGGCTAATTTGTCAGCAACAACATTCCCTTCTCGAAAAATATGAGAGCAACGAAAAACCATGTTCTGCAAAAGGAGAGAACAATTGTTCCAGCGTGTCTGGAGCGACCAAGGGGGAGAGAAAGATCCAGAAGCAAAACATGATATTACACTCGAAGAGTCGCTTTCAAGCCATAAATTTTGCCAGCCTCGCGCGTGGGCCAATTCGACAGCAAGGATGACAGCATGGAGCTCCGCATAGAAAGAAGTTTGATGGCCCAAGCTTAGGGAGAAACCACCAAGAAAATAACCCGCAGAATCTCGAAAACCCCCGCCACATGCCGCAGGACCCGGATTACCTTTAGCAAGGCCATCAGTATTCACTTTGACCCAAGAAGAAGGAGGGGGTGCCAAAGAACAGGGACAATAGAAGGAGCTTTACAGGGGTTAGGCGAAATTCCAAGAGAGACTAAAAGTTGCCGATCCAAAGTGCCTCGTACATGGCCAGGGGTGAGAGCTCCAACCTGCCTAATCCAGGCCGAGGTGGAGCGGCAGAGACGTGAGAATGAGGGAGGTTTGCCTTCAAACTTCACTTTATTACGCATCTTCCAAATAGCCATGAGTAAGAAAAACCCTGAAGCTAGCCAGACATTGCGAAGATGTGGAGAGAACCGCTTTGACAGAAAATCAAGCCATAGATCAGAGAGGGAGCCCGTAGGTTGAATAATAGTGCCAAATTGGGTAGCTAGCCAACGCCAAGCACATTGTGCAAAGTCACAGCTAGAAAATAAGTGGTCAATAGATTCAGAATTCTTGTGACATAGTTGGCATATTGGAGCCAGCGGGATGCCTCGGCGCTGAAGTTGATCCTCCGTTGGAAGCTTGTTGAATAGAATCTTCCAAACTAAAATAGAGTAACGAGGTGGGATGAAAGGACGCCAGATAATGGAAGCCCAACTCTTGACAGGAAACCGATGACGAACAATTTCATAGCCATCGGAAAACGAAAAACCACCAGAAGTAGAAGCTTCCCAAATTAAAACGTCCTTATCCTCATCAATTGGAAGAGGCATTTCTAAAATCTCTTTAGTTAGGTCTGGGAAAGTAGAAGAAAAGATAGAAGGAATAACCCATTGTCCCATACGAATAATATTTGAGACCTTAGTACGAGATAGAGAAGGGGCAATCTCTGTTGCACCAACGACGTCCACAATAGGCTTATCCAGCCATTTATCAACCCAAAGGGAAGTAGTAGAACCATTTCCAATCACCCAACGACAATTCTGAAACAAGATATGAAGAATGGATTTAATACCAGGCCATATAGAAGATCGCATATAACTACAAGAGTATAGGCGACCATGTAGCTTGAAACGTGTCCGAGTATAAATACTCCAAGGGGAATCAGTAGTAATAATAAGCCATCCAAGCTTTAAGAGAGCTGTAGTGTTAAGAGAGCCAAGATCACGCAAACCCAAACCACATTCATTCTTCGGAGCACATATCTGATGCCAAGAAACGGTAACCAACTTCTTGGAGGTTACGTCACCAGACCATATAAAATTGCGAGCACAACGTGAAAGAGACCTTAGCAAGGAAGAAGGCCACTTATAAACAGAAAAGCTATGCAAGAGCATACTTTGAAAAACTGATTGAGTGAGTTGAACTCTTCCTGCCATAGATAAAAGCTTCCCCTTCCAACCAGTTAACTTAGTTTTAGCTTTATCTGCCAAGGCTTGAAGATGACTCCTTTTGGGCTTGCCACAGAAGATTGGAACTCCAAGGTAGACAAAAGGTGCTTTGCCTTCTTTGAAACCCAAGTAACTCTCAACCACAGCTTTGCGATGCCTTGAGGTAGAGCCCAAGTAGAAAGTACTTTTTGCCTTATTGATAAATTGACCAGAGGCTCTACTATATCTATCGAAGAAACCTTGCAAGTTACGCAGGGTGACACCATCACTTCTACAGAAAATGAATAAGTCATCTGCATAGAGAACGTGAGAATGAGATATACAACCTCTTGGAGCAAAAGTTGGCTTAGTAAGCCCATCGAGTTGAAGACGACTCAAGCCCCTTGATAAAGCCTCCTCAGCTAGACAGAAAAGTAACGGAGAGAGAGGATCCCCTTGGCGCACTCCTCGTGAACAAGAGAAAAAACCATGCGGGGAACCATTGATTAGGATGGACAATTTAGCAGATCGTAAGATGGTAGAAACCCAGTTTATAAAACAAGTGGAGAACCCAAAGTTAGTAAGCACCCGCAATAGAAATGACCAATCTAAAGTATCAAAAGCCTTAGCTATATCAACTTTGACTCCCATATTGCCACCACGAGTTTTTTTGTCAAGCACATTGAGACATTCTGAAACTAGGCCAATACAATCAGTGATACGTCGGCCAGGTATGAAAGCAGCTTGATGTGGAGAAATAATGCGTTGAACAACATGAGAAAGGCGAACTGCCAAAATTTTGGGAATAATCTTAAAGAGAAAGTTTGCCAAAGCAATAGGTCTAAAATGAGTCATGGAAATAGCGTCTTCCACCTTCGGAATCAAAACTAAGAAGTTACTATTGGTATTGGGGTATAGCCAATTTGATTGAAAGAATTGCTTCACAAATTGAATGACATCAAAGCTGACAATATCCCAACAGTGATGATAGAAAAAACCTGGAAAACCATCTGGCCCTGGCGCACTGGAAGCACTTAATGAGAAAACTGCCTCCTTAATTTCCTCATCAGTAGGTAATGCAGATAAGAGATCATTTTCAGAGTCTGTGACCATCGGCTGGATGACCTCACAAACCTCATCAATACCTGAAGGGTTGAAATAAGAGCCGAACAAAGTCTGATAGAAATTAACAATATGGTTCTCAATAGCCAGCGGGTCGGTAAGAAGATTATTTCCATCAAGAATACAACTGATATGAGAGCTGGATGATTTAATACGAGCATAAGCATGAAAGAAAGAAGAATTTCTATCCCCTTTAGTTAACCACTTAACACGAGCTCTATCTTTCCAAAATGCCTCTTGCATTTGAAGAGACTCCATTACTGTAGTCTTGGCGACAATCTCCTCCTCGAAAAGATCATTATTTATACCCTCAATTGAAATTCTTTGTTGAATCATAGAAAGATTATGCCGAGCATTAGCCACTCTATTATGAACATCACCAAAGACCGAAAAATTCCATTGGCGCAGGCAGGTTTTTAGAGCTTTCAATTTTTGCAGAATGATAAACATAGGACAACCATATACAACTGTATTGCTCCAGCAATGAGTTACAGTTTCTCGAAAAGATGGATGTTGAACCCACATTGATTGAAAACGGAAATGACGATGACCATTGCGCAAAACTCTAGAACCAGAGAAAATAAGGGGGTTATGATCTGAGACTACCTTTGGCAACGCTATGCAGTTAGAGTGGGGCCAAGAATCAAACCAACTTATATCACACAATGAGCGATCTAACCTTCGTTCAGTGCGACCACGAGATCTCCAGCCATTAGACCATGTAAAGGCTGCCCCAGATGTGTTCAAGTGGGTAAAGTTACAAGTGTCAGACATGTTACTAAACTCAGCACATGAAGCTTGGGACGGTCTGCCTCCTCCCATCTGCTCGTGGGCACCCAGGATAGCGTTGAAATCGCCAATAGCCATCCATGGAACTTGTGTTTGTGGGCGCAGAGAGATAAAGTCAGCCCACAAGTCTCTTCTTTTGATAGATGAGGTGCTTGCATAAACAAATGTGAACTGACTTGGGATATGATCAAAAGTACAGCGAACCGTAACCTGTTGATCAGATATAGAAATAACTAAAGGGTCTGCACAAGCCGAAGATGTTAGTAACCAAAGGTTGGGGGCAAGAGTTCCTCTAGAGTTAAAAGTAAGAGCAGATAAATTTAAAGAATCCCAATAAGCAGCTGAAATAGAATTAAAAGTCACCATGGGCTCCGCAATGCAGACCAAATCCGGGTGATGCAACCGACAGATGTTAGAGAGCTCCGTCCGAGAGTCATCGTTACCAATGCCACGGATATTCCAGAAGAGAACCTTCATTTATAACGAGCCGGTAATCCGCGGACCCTACTCGGATATGGTTTATCACAGGGTTGATCAAGATTTGCAAGCTGCTTTTGTTTTTTCTTTTGACTGTTAGATAGCACAGGAGTAAAACCATCCATATCACAGCCTTCAATGTGATTGACAATATCGATGACATCCTTAGCTAATGTCGCAACATGTTCAAAACCAGGGGGAATGCTATGGTTGTCATGAGGATCCTGCATGCCAAAATTATTTGGGACATCGGTGTTGCCCAAGTGCTGACTATTCTGAGCTACCGTCTCGACCTGAACAAAGCCAGGAGGAGTGCTGGAGTCGTCACAGAGATCATGTGGGCCAAGAATATTAGGCACATTGGTGTTGCCCAAATGCTGACCATAAGAAAGACCATACTGATGATGTGATCCATCTGGAGACAGCGATCCGGTCATAGAATTGCTAATATGAGAAATCCCAGGGGATTGAATACCATGCTCTTCACATTCAGAGTTATTCACAGCTTGGGCAATGGTCCCTAAGGCCTCATCAACCACCGGTTCAAGAGCTTTGTTCAGGGACTCATCATTACCATCATCCACTGCCTCAATACCTGCAGGCAACAATTGATCAACCTGTTGAAGAGGTTCAGAGGCATGTGACCCACAAAAGACATTAACTGGTATTGTTGTATCTATTTTGGGACGATATTCCATGTGCAGTTGATTGCGAGAGTGATCTCCGGTTTTGTTGTCCCCCATGTTACCACCCTTTCGCGTCCGGCTACGAGAGCGACCTCTCGACATCTGTTTGAGTTGTCTGCAACTATTAGCCAAGTGCCCTATCAAACCACAGTGACTACATTTGGGCGGTAAGTTTTCATAAACCACCTCAACCGGGAAGCCATGACTTTCTCTTTCAACCATAAGAGATGTAGGTAAATCACCTGCAAGATTGACATCAACTAATATACGTGCATAATAACCATATTGCCTTTCCCTTGTAGCTGAATCTAGTTGCAAGGGGGTGCCAACCCCTCTCGCAATTTCCATCAAGTGTCTAGGATGCCAATATTCCTGACTCAAACCAAAAATTTTAATCCATACCTGAGCATGAGTTTGAGGGAGAACATCACCTGGTTTAAAATCTGGCGTCCATTTTGATAACCTGAATAAACCAGTAGCGAGAGTACACGTACCGCCACCCCATGCCCGTCGCATATCATCTTCCTTATTGAAATGGATATCAAAATAGCCTTTACCTATAGGAACCAGGTTCCATGGAGCAGTAGGACGCCAAGCATCTTCTAAACAAGATTTTAGAGCACCGGTCTTCATTGGCGTAGAACCCTTTTTTAGAAGCAAACGCCCAAGGAGATTATTTTGAAACAACTTCAACTGTTCTTGGTATAGATCCTCGCTAATCTTGACATATGTTTTGTCCCCGCGCACAACCGGAGTTGGAAGTTGGCTGAGATGAACGTCTTCAATTGGGGTGGAAACCACAGAAGCAAAAGTCCTAGCCTTCAGAAGTGGTTGAGCGGGGGGCATATTAGTTGTCGGCATAACCGTCTCTGCAAGAAAACCCCATGGACAAAAGATATTTGTGCCCATGATAATTCAGTTTTGCAACACCATAGAGCAATGTTGAACGCAGAATAACCTTGGGCGCCCTGAAAAAAAAAAAAAAAAAAAAAAAAAAAAAAAAAAAAAAATTTCTGGAGCAATTCGTCGAGCAGGTACAAGGCACCTCAAACAGAAGACGATCTTCTTCTTCGTCTGTGCCTTGAATATCTCGTTTGAAACAAATCCAGCAACTTCGCTTTAGGGAGTCGTTCAAGAGTTGCTATGTAATCCTTGATTTCTGCTGCTTCGTGAGAGATGTCAGCGTCTTTGCCACGAAGTTTCTGTAGTGCAGCTTCGAAATCTTTATGGCGTCCTGTCTTTGCCAACCATCGTGGAGACGAGACGCAGATAAACCTTCCTAAAGCTAAAGCTAACAAAATGATATGCTTTTCTTCGAGGTGCCGTTTTGGTTGAAGATCTCCTTTCAATTTGAAAAGAAACAGCTGTGCTGCTCCGGTTTCGCCATGGATGTGCTTCCTGAGAAGCTCGTCTTCCAAGAACGGTATAATCGCCGCGGACTTAAAATTATCAATTAACACTGGAATAACCAGATTGATAAGGTGAAAATTTTGAGGCTTTAAGGTCTGAGCTAAAAGTTGAAGCTTCTACTTTCCAACTCGGGAAGGATGAGGGTTTAGTGGGGGTCTCGCTACCAACTTTGCGACCACTGCCAGAGTTATTTTTTATCAAATCAGCGAGAAAACTGTGATCCTGTGGAGTGCGATTATCCGGTGTTATGGAATGCACGGGCATGTAGATGAGGCACTCCAAGTGTTTTCGCAGTTTGTGGAGTCTGGTTTACGCCCGGATGGTACTCAAAAAAGAAGAGGAGATTATTTGAAAAATGATATGCTTTTCTTCGAGGTGCCGTTTTGGTTGAAGATCTCCTTGAGTAGCAGGACCTTCTTCACCCACAACTGTATACTGACAAAAGGATAGTAGTATCGTAGTGAAAGAGTAGGTACCCCAATCTACAACATAAAGCTAGCCAAGTATTTATCCAGATTACAAGGCACAGAATATCTTTGAAATAGAAAAGATTAGTTTCGAACAAAATACCTGAATTAGATAGCCTTTCCATCTCCAGATACGAATACAAAATCTTCTGTCATCACTTAACTGACTTTTTAGAGCGACAAGCAAATACCACTGTCACAAAACATAACTCAGTTGCTTACAAATATGTTATGCAATAAATAATGTTTTTTTGCAAAGAAAGCAACTTAGGTAAGTCTCCGAAAAGCCACTTCAATCAAAACATAAATACAATTTTCGCATAACTGGTACAGCACCTCCATTGAGCACACCGAATCAACAGTTGCGGCAATTGTAGCGGATGAATATCCAAAAGGAGACAGAAATCCAGAATCTCGTTCTTTCTTATACTTGAGAGCTTCAAAATATACTCTTCTTCTGGATAGGATACCAAGAAAAAGGGCTGGACCAAAGAGTGTAGTAAATGAAGCTCCATCCCGACTTTCAGCACAGGGCATCTGTTCATGTATTCTGCAACAAGATTATCCCAAAAGAACCTTTTAGTTAATGCAGGAATGAAGTGGAAAGGAATATCTGATCATTAAGTTTTTTTACGGTAAAATATCACCTTTTAGAAAAAAAACTTTATATATGGATGATTGAGATGCACTGAAATACTCCCCACCATTGTACATCTTAGTTGTCCATATAAGTTTTAACTACTGAGAAACAGAACCTTGTTTAAGAACCCTAGGAGAGAAGACGTGTATACATATCACATACGCATGTATGCACGTCTGTCTGTATGTATATATTCTTGTTCTAGACATGAACACCTCATTTTCACAATGACAAGTGCTTCAGATGGAGTACATAAAATATTGGGGACAATTGAGATATGATGACAGAAAATGACTGCATTCAGTAAAGATGGAAGAAAAAAATCAGTCTTCTATTCCATGCAACAGTCCACAACCAAGATAACTTTACGCCCGCCGTAATTAGACTGCATACCTGTGGATGTTCTGCATTGAATGGTGGAATACCGACAAGCACCTCAAAAAGAATAACCCCCACAGACCACCAGTCAGCAGTTGCACTATGCCTCATGCCAAGAAGTATTTCAGGTGCCAAATAATCAGGGGTCCCAACGATTGAATGTTTTTGGCGCTGTGCCCTTTCTGATGAAGACTCAGATTTTGGTTCATCATCTGGAACAAAACCGGTACCACTAACTGATGGACCTGATAAGTCGTCAGTGCTGCTGATTAGACCAACCTTGGAGACTCAAATATGTTATGCAATAAATAATGTTTTTTTGCAAAGAAAGCAACTTAGGTAAGTCTCCGAAAAGGGACTTGAATCAAAACATAAATACAATTTTCGCATAACTGGTACAGCACCTCCATTGAGCACACCGAATCAACAGTTGCGGCAAATGTAGCGGATGAATATCCAAAAGGAGACAGAAATCCAAAATCTCGTTCTTTCTTATACTTGAGAGCTTCAAAATTTACTCTTCTTCTGGATAGGATGCCAAGAAAAAGGGCAGGACCAAAGAGTGTAGAAAATGAAGCTCCATCCGGACTTTCAGCACAGGGCATCTGTTCATGTATTCTGCAACAAGATTATCCCAAAAGAACCCTTTACTTAATGCAGGAATGAAGTGGAAAGGAATATCTGATCATTCAGTTTTTTTTATGGTAAAATATGACCACATACTCCCACCAGTAGTGATCACGTTCTGTTCCCTCCAAATATCTCAAGTATGCAGCCAAAGCCTTCAATGCGTTACTCGTCCCCCCTCCCAGAGAATTTCCTTTTGTAGTGACAGACATAGAATTCTCGCGCTTCTTTGATGGGACCTGGACATGTCTAGAACTCGAATTGTTTAGATTTCTTTGCCCAGGCTTCAAAAATTCCTTCATCAAAATCGTTTCAGCGCACATCTCTTTCATTGAAGTCCAACTCTCTTCCATTTTGCATGGATTTTCTTTGATAAATTGTTTCAAATCATTAAATGTGGGGTGTTGAAGATCAACACCAGCCCAATAATTAAGGTCCAGCCCATTTGGAATCATGAATGAGAAAATGCTAGAAAACTCTAGCAAAGAAGGTAGCAAGTTGGAAGAGCCTAAGTCCACCGCCTTAGGCTTAAGAAAATCTAGAAAAATGGTTTGTATGTAGAAAAGCCTAGAACCATCACAAATGTATGGTTATTATGTAATGCCCATGTCGGTGGGGAATTGGAGTCGGCAAAACACCACCTATAAACAGGTGTGTGATGTTGTGAAAGCAATCAAGTAATCAAGAAGAAGTAGGCAACCAAGTGAGAGTGAGAAGTAAGAGTAGTCTGGTAGGAGTGTGAGTGGTCTAGAGTTTGGCTCTAGAAAGTGAGTGAGTGTCATTGCTTCTAAAGTTGTGTCCTTGTGAGTGTTGTAATATTTTGTGAGTGTAATACAAGTAATTTGTTTACTTGTGTTGTCTCTCCAACACTTGTGTTAGAGTTGTGTACTCTAAGTTTTTCCCCAACATGGGGATGGGACCTGAATCATAGTAAAGCGATTATGGTCACTACTACTTGCAAGATATATCTTTGATAAATTTAGTAACGAAACAAATCAAGTAGAAGTATAAGCAGAAGCATTAACAATATGGGAACTCTTACCCCAATCCACTTCCATGTTTCGACCAGTTAATGTTGCGGGCGACAGTGGCAAAGTTACTGGCAATCTAAGTTTGGTAAATTCATCATATGAATCTGGAATACCCTTCAAGATCTACATAATCAAACACTCATCCAATCAATTGCTCAATAGTAACTAAGTGAATCACCAACCAGCACCTCAAAAACAAATAAACAAACCAATCAAGACAACGACAACTACCTTCACATCATAAAACGAGTCTGCCACAGCACAAAGTTGGGGGAAGACCGCATTGCCGCCAAGGTGTCCCTGACACTATCAGCCATCTTCCTTAAGCCATACTCCACCTCCTCCTCGGCATATACCGTACTAACAAACTGAACCTGTTGCAATCCTCTCCTATGATGAGTGGTTCAACTACTCTCATACAATATAGAAACCTACCCACAGCTTGGATACTGATGTGGCGGAATTCCAATCCAATCCCACATTTTGATGCATTTCTGCGCGATTATCTTGGAATTCCGCCACAATGGCATCCCCGTGGCAGGAAGTTGTTTCTCCTCATACACAATAAGCAAAGCTATTGATGTAACAACCTCTTTTATAAGCTCTTGAATCACATTTTCGGCATTCCCCAACCGAATCATCAAGTTCCCACCTTTATCCTTCAACGAGCTTCTCAAATCTTGCAAAGCAATCAAAACCGTTTCTTGCATTTTCTCGGGAAAACCTGCCCATTTTCCCTCCAATGAATCCACCTATAGATATAATCGTACATCACTATTTGTGTAAGAGTTTTTCATGCTTTCTTGTTTGTGATTTATGCGACTTAATCTTGTTCTTGGCAGTATAAGTTTACACCCGTTACCTACAAGGTGATTTTCTTTAAGCGTTTAGCTTGGTCATATCGAGTGAATTCACGATTAGTATTGTCGACGGAGATGAGTTGCCCCTGGTTGAATAATTCCCAAGTCTCCTATTCTTCGTCTCCTCGAGACCCTCGCTACACCTGTATCACACACACACACACACACACGAACTTCTGACCAAATAATTTTCACAACTCTACTCTTCACAAATCAGACACAAAGTTCGTATACCAACAGAAAATTAGTAATTTTTCCTGTGTCCTGTGTATTTGCAGAAGTTGAGAGACAATTAAGCAGGATGGCTTCTGCCCAAGGCAAAGAAAAGCCAGCAGCCATAAAGTTTCAGAAGAGCTACTTTGATGTGTTGGGGTTGTGCTGCTCATCAGAAGTTCCTCTGATAGAGAATATCCTCAAGCCTCTTGAAGGTGTGAAAGAGGTTTCAGTGATTGTGCCTTCCAGAACTGTCATTGTTGTCCATGATAGCCTTCTCATTTCCCAGCTTCAAATCGGTAATATATTCTCTTAAATAATTTTATGCCAGTTAATATTAGTATTTCGCCTTAATTCTCTGATATTTGTGCTAAAAATTGGTTATTTTTTTCTTAATAGTTGCACAACAGAAAGCAAATAGTTTTGGGAAAAAGAAAAAAAAAAGAACGATAGCAGTAGGTGGACGTGTACTTTTTCTGTTGTGGGAGAATTATTAATCTCGTGTACCATTATGAACCAAAAAGATGGAACCGGATCCTCTTCTGATCCATATATATATATATATATATATATTGAGCCTGCTGAGCAGACGATCTGGACCATTGAAATTTAATTCAACGGCTACAACTATTATAATTTTTAGAGGGTCCTTTATTTGTAGCCGTTGAATCAAATTTCAACTGTCCGAATCGCATGCTCAGCAGACTCAGTATATATGAATCTGGAGAGGATCCGATCCCAAAAAGATAGAGACGAGCATGCCTTGTATGTTTTTCTTTACCCAACTTTCACGTACTATTTTGCTTTGCTTTTCATCACCCACTACGATATCCGGCCAAATTATACAAAATAAAAGTATTTCAGATAATTTCCCATTTTCTAAGTGCTTTCTGCAGTTTTTATGATGAGTTTGTAGCAAAAAAAATCTTACGAACTCGTTCTAGGTAATTTTTTTCACTGTTTTTTTTTTTGTTGAACTTCTTTGAACGTTTCTTTGGTTTCACAATTTACTATGTATAATATACTTAAAAATAGCTTTCAGTTGTGGCTAATTCGTTGTACGTTTCACCTTACACTATATAATACTAAATAGTTTTACACCCCTTTGGTGTGAATCTTGAGACTCCTTGACTATGAGGAAAAGGACATTAGTTTTCTTAAAATAAAAAAGTTCAAGCTATTTAGTCGAAAATAAAATAAAGTATGCTCAGTGCATTTAGCCGGCCTCTCACACATTCTTTTATCTTAATACAAATGCACAAGTTTTTCAATCTCCGTTATTACTTATAAGGATAAAGTTCTTTTGTTTTGCACCATTAGATAACATTTAGAAACATTGAAAATTGAAGGAAAATGAATACGACGGCAAACTCACGTGAATGGATATCGAAAAACTGATAGGGCAACAGAAACAAATTTATTTTTCCTTGAGGAAATTGCCCTTTTGATCTGTTATTTCATGGACAGTTAAGGCACTAAACCAAGCAAGGCTAGAAGCAAATGTGAGAGTGTATGGGGCAGGGGACATTTACAAGAAAACGTGGCCAAGTCCATATGCAATTGGTAGTGGCGTGTTACTGGTTCTATCATTTCTCAAGTACGCATATCGGCCATTAGGGTGGTTGGCCCTTGGAGCCGTGGCCGTTGGCATTTTCCCCGTTGCTTTGAAATGTTTTGCGTCTATTCGGAATTTCAGGTTTCATGACATCAACATTCTTGTTATCATTGCCGGTGAGTCAATACTTGGTCTTAATCATTGCGTTAGTTATATGAAATTATCATATAAACATTGAAGTACACTGTACACATGACTGTCAGTCAATCATCTATCACGAAAATAATACTTAATGTGATATAATCATCTGTCCCACTTTAAAGTTACTCGTCAAATTATATTTTCTACACTCCAAAATTTTGGTACCACTTATCTACTCATTTCTTTGTGAGCTACTTTATAAAAATGATTACAAAAATTAGCTATAAAAAATTATAAGTAAAATGTCGTATTAAATAAATCTAGGCCGTCTTGTTCTTATTGCAAATTGGATTAGTTTTGGTCACTAAATTGTGATTGTTGTTCGTATCGTTATATATTGTAGAACCTTAACGGTTTATCCTTTTGTTTTGTTTTTCTCCGTTGCAAGGATGTTTAAGAAAAAGACTTTACCGATGCCTTTTGTGATAAAACCTCATACCTGACGAATTGTGCTGGTGGTAATTACCAAGTTGGGGACAATATCGGTGTTGTTGGAAGTGGGCCGTATGGCTCGTCTCTCTGATAATTCTACCGTATCAAGAAATGTACACAAATATGAACAAAAAAAATTCTCAACCCTTAATAATCCGATGTGAAATAATGTCGTACGAGGATGACCTTCAACTGCCAAAATATGATATTAGTTGCTCACATTATAACATCATATTCATAATTCATGCATGCTTCTTCATGTCACACACCAATAATATTGAAAGTTTCACATTCATGGGCCATATGGTATAAATGCAAATAAAAGGGTAGTTTCGATAATGCAGCAAAACACAAGGGCAGTTACGACACTTTATTTCATGGGGGCATTGCTAATATTTCTCTATTTTATATATGAGTGCTACTACACTCACCCCAATGTTTTATTTTCCCACCCCAGTTTTTATTAAATTTTTAATGACTAATTTATCCTCTCATAAAATGACATATAAGGACATGCAAAAAGGCAATGCTTCCGTTTCAATCTCCTTCAAGCTCTCTCAATCATTTATGAAACTCCAACCTCCATATTAATGGACAATGCAATTGTGATCAAGGTTATGAAACGGACTGGAACCTGTGGACAGGTGACTCAAGTGAAGGTCAAGTTTCTATTACTTTGTGTCGGTGAATGGCGAGGAGAGAGGAAGGGGATGAGGCATTTGGAGGGAAGGCAATTATTGCGGATTGAGATGCCATTGCAGCTGCCACTGCCAAACCCACTAGGCGGTGCTAGGAGGTCGTATCTTTGATTGGGATTGGGATTTGATTTGGATTTGGAGGGTGGACAAATCCATTGGCAACCAATTTTGATTCCATTTTTGGTACTTCGTTTCTTGCCTTGTGTAGAATTTTTTATGTGTATTTCATGAAGAAACAATTACAAATGAAACATATATATAGGAAAAGAAAGTAGACATAAGCCTAACTTGCCTAACTTTGCCTAACTTGCCTAACTTGCCTAACTTGTGTAACTTGCCTAACTTACACAAAGAAAGTTGACTAGCCTAAACCACTAGCCATCCAATACTCCCACATTTCCCATATTTCCCACATTTCCAACACTCCCCCTCAAGCTGGATCGAGGGGATCCCTTGAGCCAAGCTTGGATAGAATGCGCATGAACTGAACCGTAGGAAGAGATTTAGTAAAAATGTCAGCCAATTGATCATGACTGCGAGTGTAATGAGTGTTGATGATGTTGGCTTGAACCTGTGCTCGAACATAATGACAATCCACTTCAATATGCTTCGTTCTCTCGTGAAATACAGGATTGGAAGCAATATGCATGGCAGCTTGATTGTCACAGAACATAGACATAGGTTCCTTACTGTGAAACCCTAAATCAAACAGAAGACTTTTCAGCCAAATAAGTTCACAAGCAGTGGATGTCATAGCTCGATACTCGGCCTCTGCACTGGAACGAGCTACAACACTTTGCTTCTTACTGCGCCATGTTACCAAGTTCCCACCTACAAAGGTACAAAAACCTGTGGTTGATTTGCGATCAAGAGAGTGCCCAGCCCAATCAGCATCTGTGTAACCCATGATGGCAGTGCTGTCATTCTTTGTCATAAGGATCCCTCGACCAACAGACGCTTTTAGATAACGAAGAATTCTCTTCACAATCTGCATATGAACTAATGTAGGAGCATGCATAAACTGACTCACAATACTCACAGCATAGGAGATATATGGCCGCGTGATTGTGAGATAAATAAGTTTTCCTACCAATCTTTGATATTCAGTAACATTGGAAAGAACTTCACTGTGAGTAGTGAGTTGCAGCTTACTATCCAGAGGAGTGCGTGCAGGTTTGCAATCCATTAAGTTAGATTCCTTCAAGAGATCAAGGATATATTTTCTTTGATTGAGAAAGAGACCTTGCTGTGAAGTGGCAACTTCAATACCAAGGAAATATTTGAGGCGCCCCAAATCCTTGATTGCAAATTTGTTTCGAAGAGCAAGCTTGAGAGATTGGATTTCTGCATCACTGTCACCTGTCACTATGAGATCATCTACATAGATTAAAACAATGACTTTTCCAACTGAGCCATTACAAACAAATAGTGAGGAATATGCACTGCTTCTTTGGAAGCCAAACTCTTCAAGGATTGAGCTTAGTTTTGCATACCAGGCACGTGGAGACTGTTTCAGACCATAAATGGATTTGTGCAGTTTACAAACCATGTCAGGATCGCTCGATTGAGGATGCCCTGGTGGTAGTTTCATGTACACTTCCTCCTCTAATTCCCCATGCAAAAAAGCGTTCTTCACATCCATTTGATAGAGAGGCCAAGATTGATTCACAGCAACTGACAAGAGAACCCTTACAGTGTTCATTTTGGCTACGGGAGCAAAGGTTTCTTTGTAATCCAAGCCATAAGTCTAAGTAAAGCCACGAGCCACTAAACGAGCTTTGTGTCTTTCAATAGTTCCATCTGAGTTGAACTTTGTCTTGTACACCCAACGGCTACCCACTGCTTTCTTCCCTGTGGGAAGTTTAATTACACTCCAGGTTTTGTTGTCATGAAGAGCTTGCAGTTCGTCCCTCATTGCAGTTTGCCAAACTTTATGTTTACTTGCTTCTTGAAATGTTTGTGGTTCATGAGTATGATCCAAGACACTAAGAAAGGAGATATGAGAGGGTGAAAACTGCTTATAGGAAACAAAATCTGTGAGAGGATACCTAGAGGTGTAGGTGACATAATCATGTAGTCGAAGTGGGGGTTGACGAACCCTAGAAGGGTTTCGACGAATCTGGACTGGAGGCTCAACATTTGTGACTTGGGAGGGAGCATGTTCAGGTGATAGACTTGTAGTGTCACATGATGGAGGATTTTCTTGGTAGTACGGGACACTAGGCAATGGAAACATATCACTCAAAAACTCCCCCTGATCTGCATCACTTAGTTTCTTTGAGAAGTAAGGCATATTTTCATGAAACCTTACATCCCTTGAAACTAGAAGCTTATTTGTGATTGGATTGTAACACTTGTAGCCTTTTTGAGTGGATGAGTATCCCAAGAAAATACATTTGATAGCTCTAGGATCTAATTTATCATGATGAGGGGATTTGTTGTGAACAAAGCAGGTGGAGCCAAAAACTCTCAAGTGTGAAAGATCAATTTTTCTACCTTTTAGCATCTCATATGGGGACTTGAAACTGAGTACTTTGCTAGGCAATCTATTAATAAGATAGGCAGCTGTAAGTACTCCTTGTGACCAAAATTTCTTGGGTACATTCATAAGAAACATGATTGATCTTGTCTTCTCAAGAAGATCTCTATTTTTTCTTTCGGCCACTCCATTTTGTTGAGGTGTGCCAACACATGTTGTTTGATGCAAGATGCCATGAATACTCAAGTATTGAGACATGTTATGGGACATATACTCAGTGCCATTGTCGGATCTTAATATATGAATTTTTGATGCAAATTGAGTGCCAACCAGTTTATGAAAATCTTGAAAAACAATTGGAAGTTCACTCTTAAATTTCAAAAGATACAACCAAGTCATTTTTGTGAAATCATCAACAAAGGTTACAAAATATCTATATCCATCAAAGGACTCTAGTATTGGACCCCAAATATCTGAATGAATGATTTCAAACGGATGACTGGCTTTATTGGTGGAGGACTCAAAAGGCAACCTGGAAAATTTAGACAAATGACAAACATCATAGTGCAACTTGTCTGTGCACAATTTTGGGAATAAGAAAGACATCACTTTTTCATAAGGATGAGCCAAACGTTGATGCCAAAGTTGTTGATCTTGAGACACACTCGAACTGACTTGAAAAACCTTGGGATCCTTAGTATCTTTAGCTAAGTAGTAAAGACCATTCAAAAAGAAACCTTCACCAATCGTTCTCTTGGTGATGATGTCCTGAAAAACAACATTGTGGGGAGAAAAAATAGCTAGACAGTTTAGAGAATTGGTGATGGCTCCTATTGATAAAAGTTGAAAAGGAAATGAAGGAATGTAAAGAGCTGATGACTCTATGTGTTTTGAGAGTAAGTTGACTTTTCCTTTTCCTACAACTAAGGCACCCTTTCCATTGGCTACTGACACTTGAGACGGTTTTGACAATGTTTTGAAATCATGCAAGTTATTAATTTGATTTGTCATATGATCCGTAGCACCTGAGTCAATGATCCAATAATCATGTTCATTACTAGCATTTAAGGCAGTAGAGAAGGCACTTGAAATACCTGGAATATCCTTCTGCGAAACATGATCATGCTCAGCCAAGAAACCAGCAAATTGTCCAAGTAAGGCATTGTGATTCTTTTCTTTAGCTACTGTAGCTTCATGAGCTTCATCTCCATTGTTATGCAGTTGTTTATTATGAAGATATGCTGCAAAATCATTGATTAGTGTTGTAGGATTGGTAGTGAAGTTTACCATTCCTTCAGTCGAAGAGATAGCTGCATGATTTGCCTTGTAGCCATTGTTACTCAAATGTCTTTGGGGACCCTTTGTCTCCTTCAAGGGGTTTGGCTTCAATTCTGGATGAAGAATCCAGCACCTGTCTCTTGTATGTCCATGTGAATCACAGTAGCTGCACTTCAAATCTGGTCTTTTTCCCTTATAAACTTTGCCCTCATGACGCTTGTTGTTGGAGACATATGCCCTAGTTTCAGGAATAGGATTTTTAGTATCTTGGCTCATTACTTTCCTCCTTACTTCTTCCCTTTGAATGATGGCACAAACACCAGTGAATGAAGGAAGTTCAACATTCATTAAAATGTGACTTCTGAGATCTTCAAACTCTGAGCCTAAGCTTGCCAAGAGTTGAAAAATCTTGTCTTCTTCTGCTCTCTTGATCAACATGGTGGCATCGGTGGTATGAGGATGATAGACATCAAGCTCATTCCACATGCTTGTAAGGTTGCCAAGATGTTGAACAAAGGCTTTTCCTCCTTGTTGCAAGCTCGAAATATCCTTCTTAAGTTGAAAGACACGGGCAGAATTATTTTGATTTCCATACATCTCTTTGACTTGCTTCCAGAGATGCATGGACGACTCAGAATAGCTGAAAATTTCAGCAATCCTACGCTCCATTGAGTTGAGCAACCAAGACATGACCAACTGGTCTATACATAGCCACGACTCGTAGGTAGGAGAAGTGACTGCTGGAGCTTTTATGGCACCATTTATGTAGCCAAGCTTTGATCTCCCTCCAAGTGCGAGAGAAACAGCACGGCTCCAGGGAAGATAGTTGAATTCGTTCAACAAAATAGAACTGAGACGTTGATTAGGGTTGATTTCAACGTTAGGTAGAGCTAAAGCATTCATCGAGCTCTCAGCTTCATAATGTTCTCCAGCCATCTTGGCTTAGAGTAAAAGACACTTAGCGGAAACGATCAACAGAGCCAGGAATTTAGAGTTCCTGCTCTGATACCATGTAGAATTTTTGATGTGTATTTCATGAAGAAACAATTACAAATGAAACATATATATAGGAAAAGAAAGTAGACATAAGCCTAACTTGCCTAACTTTGCCTAACTTGCCTAACTTGCCTAACTTGTGTAACTTGCCTAACTTACACAAAGAAAGTTGACTAGCCTAAACCACTAGCCATCCAATACTCCCACATTTCCCATATTTCCCACATTTCCAACACCTTGCCTTCGCCTACATTTGCTTATGTGGCTCTGGGCACTTAGGCACTAGCCAAGCAGCAGAGCACGCAAATTGCAATGGAATTGCAAAGTATGGGTATGATTGTATCAAAAGGGACGGGCGAGCTCGGCTTTTTCCTTTCTATTTTGTTTCAAAATTATTTCATATTTGGAAATTCAAAGAATTGAAAATAGAATGGAGGACATGTTACTAGAAGTCTGGAAGGAAATCAAGCATTGATATGATAGTATTTGGGGTTTTTAAGCGATTAGTAATGATGGGATATGAGGCCATTGAGCAGGGTGTTGGGGGTAAGGGCGCTTTGGGAATAACAGTGGGTGGAAAAATAGTATGGTTTTCTTTTTACTTTTCTTGGTGGGTGGGAATATAAGGTGGGTGAGAAGATAAGACATTGGGGTGGGTATAACACCACTCTTTATATATATATATTGTTTTTTTTTTTTATTCAAAAGTATAAACACAATTCTCTTTAGCTTTTCAATTAATTCAACCCCTCTCTGGTATTTCCCCTTTAGAAATTAATAATTGCAAAGCAAAGAGACATACGATATTGCGTATAAAATAGTGTTTGACAAAAATAATCAAAACAGGGGATGAGGAGGGGTTCTTATACTGCTAACAATTCCCTTAAAATGGTGCGGCAATCATAAGAGAGAAGGGCGCAAGTGGGCTCTTGACAAGCACGTGGGAGTTTCCTATGGGAAAATGCACGCTGTCATGGCCATGCCATATTTTCCCTTCCGAGTTACCACAAACCTTACTTTTTCCAGGAAATTTTTCATTTTCTAGGAAAAGTTTTCATTCACCCACCAGTGTTTGGCAGCAGCTTCTGTCTCTGTAATTTGCAATCTTGAGAGATCATTCCGTTACTTATTTTCTCTACACATAATCTTGATTTGTCTACTTGGTTTAGAGCAGTTTTAGTTCATTTGGCTTACTACATTACTTGCCGTTGAGGGTGTACTTGCTAAATCAGTTATAATACAACATTAGTTTACTACATTACTTGCCGTTGAGGGTTTACTTGATAAATCAGTTAGAGTGGCCATCTCATCAGTTTAAGCACAGATTCTATAAAACAAGCTTTGATGTGGATTCCATTCTTTTTCCGTCCATCTGGTTCTCCACTATTTGTGTCTCATCAACAAGAGAAACGTGAACCAATTATTCCAACCAAAGAAAGTTGTTTTGTTAGGAGATTACTTCATTAATTTAAGATATTCTTTATGTACATGTCCCTCTATAAGTTATAATCCTTCCCTTCTTATATGTATAGTTCTCACAACTTCATCTACTTAAAGCTTTCAGACCCTATTACTCTCTCTCTCTCTCTCTCTCTCTCTCTCTCTCTCTCTCTCTCTCTGAATTAAGCTTGAAGAATCCCCAGAGCTCCACGTTACCTACCTACAAGGTGATTTTCTCTCTCTCTCTCTCTCTCTCTCTCTGAATTAAGCTTGAAGAATCCCCAGAGCTCCACGTTACCTACCTACAAGGTGATTTTCTTTAAGCGTTTAGCTTGGTCATATCGAGTGAATTCACGATTAGTATTGTCGACAGAGCTGAGTTGCCCCTAGTTGAGTAATTCCCAAGTCTCCTATTCTTCGTCTCCTCGAGACCCTCGGTACACCTGTATCACACACACACGAACTTCTGACCAAATAATTTTCATAACTCTACTCTTCACAAATCAGACACAAAGTTTGTATACCAACAGAAAATTAGTAATTTTTCCTGTGTCCTGTGTATTTGCAGAAGTTGAGAGACAATTAAGCAGGATGGCTTCTGCCCAAGGCAAAGAAAAGCCAGCAGCCATAAAGTTTCAGAAGAGCTACTTTGATGTGTTGGGGTTGTGCTGCTCATCAGAAGTTCCTCTGATAGAGAATATCCTCAAGCCTCTTGAAGGTGTGAAAGAGGTTTCAATGATTGTGCCTTCCAGAACTGTCATTGTTGTCCATGATAGCCTTCTCATTTCCCAGCTTCAAATTGGTAATATATTCTCTTAAATAATTTTACGCCAGTTAATATTAGTATTTCCCCTTAATTCTCTAATATTTGTGCTAAAAATTGGTTATTTTTTTCTTAATAGTTGCACAACAGAAAGCAAATAGTTTTGGGAAAAAAGAAAAAAAAAAGAACGATAGCAGTAGGTGGACGTGTACTTTTTCTATTGTAGGAGAATTATTAATCGGCATATCGTGTACCATTATGAACCAAAAAGATGGAACCGGATCCTTTCCTGATTCATATATATATTGTGTCTGTTGAGCAGACGATCTGGACCGTTAAAATTTAATTCAATGACTACAACTATTTTAATTTTTAGAGGGTCCTCTATTTGTACCATTATGAACCAAAAAGTTGGAACCGGATCCTCTCATGATCCATATATATATTGAGTCTGCTGAGCAGACGATCTGGGGATTCAACGGCTACAACTATTATAATTTTTAAAGGACACTTTGTTTGTAGCAGTTTGATCAAATTTAAACGGTCCGGATCACCTGCTCTGCAGACTCAGTATATATGGATCCGGAGAGGGTCGGTTCCCAAAAAGATAGGGACGAGCATGCCTTATATGTTTTTCTTTACCCAACTTTCACGTACTATTTTGCTTTCCTTTTCATCACCCACTATAATATACTTAAAAATAGCTTTCAGTTGTAGCTAATTCGTTGTACGTTTCACCTCTTTCTTTATTTTTTGGAAGCGTTGTACGTTTCACCTTACACTATATAATACTAAATAGTTTTACACCCCTTTGGTGTGAATCTTGAGACTCCTTGACTATGAGGAAAAGTACATTAGTTTTCTTAAAATAAAAAAGTTCAAGCTATTTATTCGAAAATAAAATAAAGTATGGTCAGTGCATTTAGCCGGCCTCTCACACACTCTTTTATCTTAATACAAATGCACAAGTTTTTCAATCTCCGTTATTATTTATAAGGATAAAGTTCTTTTATTTTGCACCATCAGATAACATTTAGAAACATTGAAAATTTAAGGAAAATGAATACGACAGCAAACTCACATGAATGGATATCGAAAAACTGATAGGGCAACAGAAATTTATTTTTCCTTGAGGAAATTGCCCTTTTGATCTGTTATTTCATGGACAGTTAAGGCACTAAACCAAGCAAGGCTAGAAGCAAATGTGAGAGTGTATGGGGCAGGGGACATTTACAAGAAAACGTGGCCAAGTCCATATGCAATTGGTAGTGGCGTGTTACTGGTTCTATCATTTCTCAAGTACGCATATCGGCCATTAGGGTGGTTGGCCCTTGGAGCCGTGGCCGTTGGCATTTTCCCCGTTGCTTTGAAATGTTTTGCGTCTATTCGGAATTTCAAGTTTCATGACATCAACATTCTTGTTATCATTGCCGGTGAGTCAATACTTGGTCTTAATCATTGCGTTAGTTATATGAAATTATCATATAAACATTGAAGTACACTGTACACATGACTGTCAGTCAATCATCTATCACGAAAATAATACTTAATGTGATATAATCATCTGTCCCACTTTAAAGTTACTCGTCAAATTATATTTTCTACACTCCAAAATTTTGGTACCACTTATCTACTCATTTCTTTGTGAGCTACTTTATAAAAATGATTACAAAAATTAGCTATAAAAAATTATAAGTAAAATGTCGTATTAAATAAATCTAGGCCGTCTTGTTCTTATTGCAAATTGGATTAGTTTTGGTCACTAAATTGTGATTGTTATATATTGTAGATATGTTTAAAAAAGGATTTTGCCGACCTTCACACCGAATAACCATAACGATTTATCCCTTTGTTTTGTTTTTCTCGGTTGCAAGGATGTTTAAGAAAAAGACTTTGCCGACCTTCACACCGAATAACCTTAACGGTTGATCCTTTTGTTTTGTTTTTTCTCTGAAAAAAATTGCAACACATCACGTTTCCTTAGAATGTTTGAATAGATACAAGTTGGTTTCTGTGTAGAAGTCCAAAGCTACCGTTAGACATACTTCAAGATTTTTTACGATACACAGAAATGACCTAACGTCTTCGGCTTCTTGCAAGTTTGAGTGGGTATGTATGGGTGGGTTAGATTAAAAGCTTGGATTGCTATTTGGTGAATTTGAACCACAGTATTGGTAGTTTATTATGGGGTTAAGTCTACACTCTTATTTAATGTGGATAATATGAGTTGTTAAAAAAAAAAAAGGTATTCCGCATCGGTTTCCCTCAAATGATATACTTTTGGGAGAAATGCAATGGCTAGATTGTTTTGACACTTGAAAAACTTAGAGTTCGTTTGGTATCTTATTTGAGAATTTTTTTTTTTTTTTAACTCATGGATTGATTTAAAATTTTTAAATCAAAAACCATTTTTGGTGTACAACTTCTCAAACTAATCAAAAACAAAGAAAAAACAAAAACAAAAACAAAAAATTCAAACACCTTTGTAAATATTTTTAAGTCGTGGTTTTGAGAATTGGGATCCACACCACACTAAACACCAAACAACAATTTAACATTGGGATTCAAAACTTGTTTTTAAGTTAAAAATTCGATCCAAATCAGCCTTAAAATCTTTAGGTTTTTTTTCAGAGTTCATAACTCTACCCATTCGAAGCTTTTTCGAGTAATGCTGGAGGGGTTCCCATTTCCGAGCATTACTCGAATCCTCTTATAGCATATTTTGCATTTTTGTACTTTCACATCTCTTAGATTTAAAAACTTTTTCTATTTAGATTAGGTTTTCTAAATTTTTAGTACACCATAGAGTCTAATTCCATTGGCCCTAGCTCATTATTGGCCGGCTTCCCAATTTTTGGTGGAGGATGCTATTCGGTCATCATTTCGTGAACCGTATGTCTATTATAGTCTCAGTGGATTCTATTAACGCAACATCTCTCTTGTCACATTTTACGGTTGCCATGTAATATAAAATAAATAGTTCTTCAATTTAATTGAGAGAGACATTGAAATAAAAATAAATAAAAAAATATAGCACTTAAGTGAAAGAACCAAAATCTACTGAATTACGAGTTCAGTTGTAGTTGGAAAAATGCTGTAAATTGGGACTGTATTTTCAGAACTCTATAGCAATACTGCACACATGATACACATGATACATAAGTTACTTATTTGCGCATGTTTGTATATTTATGTAAATCCATTTAGTGTAACTTTTGACAGTAATTGGGACAATTGCTTTGAAGGACTATACAGAAGCTGCCTCGATTGTCTTTCTGTTCACCATTGCAGAATGGCTCCAGTCTTCTGCAGGTTACAGGGTTAGCATAAAACACTCATCCTTCTTTTTTATGAAAAAATTAAGAACTAATCTCATTGAATTAAACAAAATACAAGTAGCGATAAGTGGCAGAAAAACATAGCAGTTGATTTTGGAACAACAAATTTTGCTGAAGACAGTTTTGTACATAATTTTATGATAAACCACATACCAACCAATGCTTTAAAAGACGAAGGTGAAGCCCTTCCTAAGCGAAAGCCTTGAGATTGAGGCGACTCATGGGACCTATAATTATTAATATACAGTCTAGCCGGAAGGTATGTCATATGGTCTTGTTGAACTTGAACTTAGAGGGTATGTCATGGAGTCTAGTTGAACTAGAACTTTGGCATTTTTTTCTTTTAAAAAAAATAAAAAATAAAAAAGCCCAGTCGAACGCTGCAGCCGCCTAGGCATGCCTCGATCACATCTAGGCGAGTTTAAGCCTATTCCCGCTAGGCAGAGGCATTTTCATCACCACCTTGTCTCCAAGGCTGCCTAGGTGCACCTCAAGGCTTGTTTTTCAAAACACTGATACTAATACATTAAAATGTTGTTTAAGGGATTAATGAATGGCTTGCTAATGTATATCATAAACAGTCAGACATGTAGAATAACATGCTTTTATCTACTCAGGCAAAAGCAGTGATGTCGTCGTTGATGAGCATGGCGCCCCAAAAAGCAGTCTTAGCAGAGAGTGGAGAAGTTGTGGGTGTTGATGAGGTTAAGTTGAACACAATTCTTGCTGTTAAGGCCGGCGAAACTATACCGATTGATGGAATAGTTGTTGAAGGAAAAGCTGAAGTGGATGAGAAAACACTAACTGGAGAATCCTATCCAGTTGCCAAAGAAAAGGACTCCACTGTTTGGGCTGGCACTATCAATCTTAATGGTAACATAAATGTCGCTCCCGTCATTCTTTGGTTTCAATTGTGACAAATTTTGGTTTCAATTGTGAAGGTTATATTAGTGTGAAAACTACATCATTGGCTGAAGATTGTGCGGTTGCCAAAATGGCAAAACTCGTCGAAGAGGCTCAAAACAGCAAAACCAGAACTCAAAGATTCATTGACAAATGTGCAATGTTCTATACCCCAGGTTAGTCTACTTTCGCCATACATTTCATATGGTTCCCTATTCTTTACTACTAAGGAGAATGCAAACGGTTGGATTTATACGTTTTGTGGTGCTGTTTTGCAGCGGTCCTGGTCATTTCTGTTTCTATCGCTGTGATTCCAGCTGCATTACATGTTCACAATTGGAGCAAGTGGTTTCACTTAGCTTTGGTTGTTTTAGTGAGCGCTTGTCCATGCGGTCTCGTCCTCTCTACACCCGTTGTGACTTTCTGCACGCTTACAAAAGCGGCAACATCTGGACTTCTGATCAAAGGAGGTGACTACATTGAGATTCTTGCTAAAGTCAAGATCATGGCTTTTGACAAAACTGGTACAATAACAAGGGGTGAATTTGTGGTGATGGATTTTCAATCTCTTCGTGATGACATTAGCTTGAACACATTGCTTTACTGGTATAGACTGCAACTCCTCTATTCAGCAACATGTTGAATGAAACACACACAAATTTTGATGGAAAGAAAAAATTTACTTCATGAAATTCAGAAAGAGGCTTTTAGTTTAAAGACGAATTTAAGGCTGTTTTAATGCTGCATTATTCTCCCAAAGTGTTTCCTATTATTTCTTTATTAATCTTCATGAAGGGTTTCAAGCATTGAGAGGAAGTCAAGTCATCCAATGGCAGATGCGCTGGTTGACTATGGAAGATCGTTTTCGGTTAAGCCTAACCCTGAAAGTGTGGAGGAGTTTCAAAATTTTCCCGGGGAAGGTATCCATGGGAGAATTGATGGACAAGATATCTACATTGGAAACAGAAAAATAGCTTTGAGAGCTGCTTGTGAAATAGGTAAATGCCATCGACTCCTGTATCTTCGAAGCTATTTCGAATGATTCCAAAGATTATGATTCATTTTCTTTTTGTTTATGGTCTTTTTGGATCTCTCATCATTAAATCTTTCTGAAATTTCAGTTCCAACAATTGAAGGTTCGAAAGGTGGGAAGACGATTGGATACATATACTCTGGGGGAACCCCTGCTGGAGTCTTTACAATATCTGATGCTTGTCGATCTGGGGCTGCAGAGGCTCTCAAGGAGCTAAAGAAGTTAGGCATTAAAACAGCTATGCTCACAGGAGATAGTAATGCTGCCGCATTGCATACAAATGAGCAGGTGTGTTATTCCTAATATCTTAGCCTCATATCGCTATGCTTAAATCTGCACGCGCGCACCATGCGCTCCACTCTGCACTCAATTTTATTGATTCAATGTATGATCTTCCCTGGTATACATGGCTGTAGAACTGCACATATATTTTCCTTGCAGATTAAGAAAGAAAAAAAGAACAAATAAGAGTAGAAAATTTATCTGACTTGCAGCTTAAGCAAGCTCTCGATGTAGTCCAGGCAGAACTTCTACCTGAAGACAAGGCAAGAATCATTAAAGAATTTAAAATGGAAGGAAACACAGCAATGGTTGGAGACGGTATCAATGATGCCCCTGCTTTAGCTACAGCCGATGTTGGTATCTCAATGGGCATTTCAGGATCAGCCCTTGCTCAAGAAACTGGGAATATAATTTTACTGTCAAATGACATTAGGAAACTACCGAAAGCAGTCCAACTTGCGAGAAGAGCTAATAGAAAAGTGATTGAGAATGTGGCTTTGTCAATCACTACTAAGGCTAGTATCCTTGCACTGGGATTTGCAGGGCATCCGCTTGTTTGGGCTGCAGTTCTTGCTGATGTCGGGACATGCATGCTTGTGATATTCAACAGCATGCTACTCTTACAAGGAACCAACAAGCATGGAGGGAAAACTTCTGCACCACATGGCCATAAACATGGAAGCCATGGACATAGCCATTCTCACAAAAACCAACATTGTTGCTCGGACAGCAAAACCGTAAAAGCCTGTAAACCTCAAAAGTGTTCCTCGCAGAAATGCGGATCAGAGTGCCATCCTAGTCCCTTAAATTCAAGCTTGCCCTGTAAGCTTAAGTGCAGTGATGACTTACACGAGGCACGACACTGTGATGAAACAAGCTGCATCAAAGTCAGTCATGATCTCGAGTCACAGAATAAACACAATCATTGTTGTTTGAGTCATCATAATTTGAGCTCATGCGCAGAAGGTGATAAACTTCACGAGGCAAAACACTGCAATCAGTCTGCTTCTTCTTTGGTGGGAATTCAAAAGTTGACAAGTAAAGGTCATTGCCACACGACCCACTGCGGCAAAGAGCACAGCAGAAATGAAGGTGATGGAGTCCATGAGGAAAAACACTGCAATTATTCTGCTTTTGCTTTGCACGAAAGCGAAAATTTGACAAGTAGTGTTCATTGCCACTCAAGCCACTGTGGAAAGGAGCATGTTAGAAAGGAAGGTGATGCAATCCATGAGCCAAAACACTGCAACCATTCTACTTTTTCCTTGGAGGAAAGCAGAAAGTTGACAAGTACTGGTCATTGCCACTCAACTCAATGTGGCAAAGATCATATTCACAATGAATCGTTAGGAGAAACGTTTGCCACAAGATGTGATCATCAGCACCACCATAATCAAGATAAACAATCACCCCCTCATCATACGACAACTGATGTTGTAGCGGGTTGCGACCACACAGAATCAGCCGCAACGAATTCTTGCATTGGCTCCCGGACAGCGGAAAAGGAAGCATGTTGCTCGGAATTAGTAGCAATTCATGCCTGTGTGTTGGAGAAAAGAGAAGTCGGTGGGTGCTGCAAAAGCTACATGAAGGAATGCTGTGGTGGTCATTGGCATATTGGTTCTAGCTTTCAGGGTTGTTTATCAGAAATCACAATTGAATAGATGTAACTGACTGAAAATAAGTATACATATTATATACGTGCTTTATATATATTTGTGAAATTAAGCCATCCTCGATATCACCTTCCAACAACACAACACATAATGTTGTCCCGTAAGTTGCTTCTTTGTTCGCGCAACACATAATGTGCAAGTGAAAATATCTTCCTTTTTAGCTCGTTTTCAACTCCGTCTGCATGAAAATATCTTCAAAAAACAAACAAAAGTACAAGCTACATCACTTCCTCTTCCTTATCATAAATTCAAAATGCCACTTTTTTTCTAATTTTCGGCAGGATTACCAACACTTTCGAGGGACGAGAGTAGCCCCAAGACCATATAAGCACATAGCAAACCTTGTCCCTCACCGATGTGGGATAACTCTCAACATTTTGATCCAGCGGAAACACCTTCAAACCTTTTTGAGTATGTTATTTTCCTATCATCCGTTTTATACGATGACGTGGTTGAACTTGAATATATTTGACATGATGCTTTTAATGTAACTCCATTTGAACGTCTTTGAGCTTCAGAAGTACCTCAAATCAAGAATTTGAACATTATTATTAATAGTACCCTTCGTATGGTGTACAAGTTTGTTTTCACGGCTGATAAGTGTACATTATTGCAGGTTGTTATAGCTACTTGTACACCAGATGTTTTGCCGCAACGATATGGCAGAAGCTGTGTCACGAGGATCCATTGTCGTTAACGACAGGATCCGCTGTTGTTAAACGGTCTTGTAGGTGATGGGATTTTGAGGGATTGTAATGGAGGAATAGCTCCTGATATCACCTGTCTTTGCGACGAAATGAAGTTGGGAGAGGAGGTACAGTGAACAGCCGCTGTCGTGAACATCGAGTTCTGAAGAACTAGTCAACTAAACAGCAACACAAGGAATGAAATTGAGGGAGCTGAAGTGCTCATCTTGTAGGAAACAATGTCAAGCGTAGCCGCCCTAACAGCCGTAGGGATTTTGCGCTGGCGTTGCTCGGGCAATGTTGGAGTACCATGTTTTCTTCTTACACATCAACATGGATTTTGTAGCATATACTGAATAATCAATAAAGCCATTTGATTTCAAGAAACTTGCATTTGAATTTTGACATGGATAAAAAAGAATTAACGGTACAGATCACTTACGTAAACTACTTGAAGCTAACAGCCGGAAGTTTACTGCTCAGGTTCACTATCCATTCACAAATAATTGAATTCACTTCATCGGGCAGTTCATCGTGTGGGCAATGACCTAATTTCAAGAACAATGAAAGGAATAAACTTGTATGAAACTTTTGAGCATAAACACAGCATACAACAATGGAAATATTTTACACACCGGCATCCAACTCCTTGACGATGAACCCAGCACAATGCTCTTTAAGCATAGCCACTGTTGACTTGGAGTCCGATATTGGATCTCTCATTCCCTAACCGAGACAGACAGACAAAACAGTAGGGATTAAGGAGTTTTAAACAACATCAAAAGAGAAGAGAGATTTCTCTCTGCTTGTTAAGACTTAATAATTTACCTGTATAATCATAACTTTGTCCTTGAATTCATCCAAGAGATAATTAAGAGGGATTGAGAGATTGAAGCTAAAAACGCTTTCAAGGACCACTGCCACCCCGGGATCATATGACTTTCAAGTTACGTTAAGGAGACTTTTGACTAGTTACATGTTATTTAATTTGTATAAGAAAGATCAACTGTGATTGCTAGTTCCTAGAGAAAAATAAAATTACTTCACATGGAAGAGGATACTGCTCTTAGCATTTCATCAATAAGCCAACTGTCAACTCGCTCTGTTTTCTGCAGAGAAAAGGTAGTAAAACACACAAACGAAAACTACGAAAGTGAACCATATTCGAAAAAAAGACAGTACAGATACTTACAGATGGGTAGCAATTCTTCACTATGTCCTTGAGTGTCAACCTTAAGTAGAACAAAAGGAATTTAGCACCTAGCCATGAAGCACCCGAAGTTCTTCGCTCCTGAAACAGAAAACTATATTATGAGACTGTCAAAATCGTACGAAAGAAACGGATCTTGCACGTTTTTAATCAAGCTTACTTTGGCGAACAACACAGAGGAATATCCTGGAATAACATTCCCACCACTGTTGATAAGAACCACAGATTTGACCAAAGCAGGCCAAAGACGAGCGACAATTGCAATAATATAACCTGGAGACAGAAAATCGTAACAAATAACAATAAGATACACAATGGATATGCACACTGGAGAATAAAAGCTCAAAATTAAGGCAGATAAGCCACCAAAACTTTTTAGGTAAGTTGTAAGACATTGTTTAGGTAAGTTGATCATCTCGTTTCTAGTTTAAAACGTACCACCAATTGAGTTCCCAACCAGATGTGCTGGTTCACCCACAACTTCAATAATGAAATCTCTAAGCATTTCAGCCCACATGAGTTCAGTGTATTCAATATTTGGCTTTTCCGATTTGCCAAATCCTAATAGTGTGATGGCCCATACTCGGTTTCCACCTTCAGCAATGGCGCGTATGTTGTCACGGTAATGCTCCAAGAAGGCTCCAAAACCATGAACCAGAAGAGTAGCAGGACCTTCTTCACCCACAACTGTATACTGACAAAAGGATAGTAGTATCGTAGTGAAAGAGTAGGTACCCCAATCTACAACATAAAGCTAGCCAAGTATTTATCTAGATTACAAGGCACAGAATATCTTTGAAATAGAAAAGATCAGTTTCGAACAAAATACCTGAATTAGATAGCCTTTCCATCTCCAGATACGAATACGAAATCTTATGTCATCACTTAACTGACTTTTTAGAGCGACAAGCAAATACCACTGTCACAGAACATAACTCAGTTGCTTACAAATATGTTATGCAATAAATAATGTTTTTTTGCAAAGAAAGCAACTTAGGTAAGTCTCAGAAAAGCCACTTCAATCAAAACATAAATACAATTTTCGCATAACTGGTACAGCACCTCCATTGAGCACACCGAATCAACAGTTGCGGCAATTGTAGAGGATGAATAACCAAAAGGAGACAGAAATCCAGAATCTCGTTCTTTCTTATACTTGAGAGCTTCAAAATATACACTTCTTCGGGATAGGATGCCAAGAAAAAGGGCAGGACCAAAGAGTGTAGTAAATGAAGCTCCATCCCGACTTTCAGCACAGGGCATCTGTTCATGTATTCTGCAACAAGATTATCCCAAAAGAACCTTTTAGTTAATGCAGGAATGAACTGGAAAGAATATCTGATCATTAAGTTTTTTTTACGGTAAAATATGACCACGTACTCCCACCAGTAGTGATCACGTTCTGTTCCCTCCAAATATCTCAAGTATGCACCCAAAGTTTTCAATGCGTTACTCGTCCCCCCTCCCAGAGAATTTTCCTTTGTAGTGACAAACATAGAATTCTCAAGCTTCTTTGATGGGACCTGGACATGTCTAGAACTCGAATTGTTTAGATTTCTTTGCCCAGGCTTCAAAAATTCCTTCATCAAAATTGTTTCAGCGCACATCTCTTTCATTGAATTCCAACTCTCTTCCATTTTGCATGGATTTTCTTTGATAAATTGTTTCAAATCATTAAATGTGGGGATGGGACCTGAACCATAGTAAAGCGATTATGGTCACTACTACTTGCAAGATATATCTTTGACAAATTTAGTAACGAAACAAATCAAGTAGAAGTATAAGCAGAAGCATTAACAATATGAGAACTCTTACCCCAATCCACTTCCATGTTTCGACCAGTTAATGTTGCGGGCGACAGTGGCAAAGTTACTGGCAATCTAAGTTTGGTAAATTCATCGTATGAATCTGGAATACCCTTCAAGCTCTACATAATCACACACTCATCCACTCAATTGCTCGATAGTAATTAAGTGAATCACCAACCAGCACCTCAAAAACAAATAAAAAAACCAATCAAGACAACGACAACTACCTTCACATCATAAAACGGAGTCCGCCACAGCACAAAGTTGGGGGAAGACCGCGTTGCCGCCAAGGTGTCCCTGACACTATCAGTCATCTTCCTTAAGCCATACTCCACCTCCTCCTCGGCATATACCGTACTAACAAACTGAACCTGTTACAATCCTCTCCAATGATGAGTGGTTCAACTAGTCTCTCATACAATATAGAAACCTACCCACAGCTTGGATACTGATGTGGCGGAATTCCAATCCAATCCCGCATTGTGATGCATTTCTGCGTGATTATCTTGGAATTCCGCCACAATGGCATCCCCGTGGCAGGAAGTTGTTTCTCCTCATACACAATAAGCAAAGCTATTTATGTAACAACCTCTTTTACAAGCTCTTGAATGACACTTTCGGCATTCCCCAACCGAATCATCAAGTTCGCACCTTTATCCTTCAACGAGCTTCTCAAATCTTGCAAAGCAATCAAAACCGTTTCTTGCATTTTCTCGGGAAAACCTGCCCATTTTCCCTCCAATGAATCCACCTATAGACATAATCGTACATCACTATATGTGTGTGTGTGTGTCAGAGTGTGACTTACGGGAGATGATGCGATGATCGAAGACATAGATTGGAACCACGGCGGAGTGGTTGGAAGCGGCGAGGAGGGCGGGGTGGTCGTCGATCCGGAGGTCGTGCTTTAGCCAAACGACGGCTACGCCGGCCGGCTTCTGAGTGCCGTTGACTGAAATCTGAGCCTTGAAATTGAGACGGCACCGTTTTGGCGAGATGCAGAAGGTGTTTGGGGACGAGGAAAGCGAAGGGAAGTGCAGGAAAGTGACGAGCGAGGCCATGTGGAGTAGAGTGTGCAGTGTGAGAGTTTCATGTCCGTTTAAGGAAAGCAGAGAGAGGAAAAGGCATTCGTTGAGGATAAAGCAGGAGACTTTGAGGATTTGGCATCTTTGGAATGCAAAGAAAGAATTCAAACTGTTTTTGTGGAGCAGAAAATTGAATCAAACACCTGAAATTTGAAAATTTGTTATTGTGGAGGAGAAGAACCCAGTGCTTAAGGGTGCGTTTGGTACGCGGGACGGGACGGGACGGAACGGGACGAGGCGTTCCGTCCCACGTTTGGTACGCCTAAAACGAGTGGAACGCGCTGTTCCACGGGACAAGTTTTGGATGATTTTTCGTTCCACCTCCCCCCCTGGAACGAACTCGTTCCACATCCGTGGAACACAAAATTATAACCTTTATGTCTCCTTCTTCTTCCTCCTCACTTTCATCCGTGGGCATGGAACCTTCGTCCCGTCCCGTCCCGTTCCGTCTCGTCCCGTCCCGTCCCGTCTGCGTACCAAACGCACCCTAAGAGAACTCAATTTTTTCACATTTTGCTGGTGGTCAGCGTTTCGAACTAATAATATAATATTAAGTTACCTAAGGTGATTTATACATGGTATATAAACAGTGGCAAAGTCAGAATTTTAGTCAAACAAGGGTTCAAAAGTTTCGACCTAAAACGTTCCCCTAATCTTATAAAAATTATTCTACTATGTGGTGAGCATTCAACTATCGTCGTCGCTTGGGTCTGGTATGGAGTTGTCCTCATTTGTCCTCTTCCTTAAACTTAAACCTCGAGTCTTTCTGACTTCCTTCCTTCCTCTCTCCCTCCATTGATCCCCAAACCAGGGTCCTCCTTAAAGCTCACAAGCAACGGATTACCTTAACTCCATAGGAGTCATAAATCTCAAATCGAATCCAATAAAAAAATTAAAGTAAAAAGTAAAAACGTTGAATTAGAGCCCTAAGCAGACGAAAAACCTTGAAAATCGTAATGTGAAAAAAATATTGAGAGTTTCAACAAAAAATCCGTAGTACTGTTCATTTTAACGAAAAAACCATATTTTTACACTAAAAAGTCAAACCTGATATTATTCACTTTACCTTTTGTTTTATCTTTATCGTTAAAACTCAAAATATTCAAGTTTTTTTTCATGGGGTGTGATATCCACAAACTCCATTTTACTTCTCACACACCTTTTTAATTTTCGGCCGTCGGATCGGATGAATTGAAGAAGATCAACGGACAGAAATTATCAAGGGGTGTGTGAGAAGTAAAATGGGTGTGTAGATAACACACCCCTTTTTTTTCATTAGTTTCCTAAAAATATTAGAATGGGCTTGAGACCATCGATGTCGTGCACTAAAACCAAATTGTTTGTTGGTCAAGAGTGAACGACGCGTCGTTTGCTTTGATAGCCAAAACACACAAAAAGGAGCAAAAATAAGCAAATTTTCTTCTAACGAACTAAACTGACAATGGCGCTAATTCAGTGTCCCTCGTCATCTCTCACCACCAAGCCCTATCATCATCACCTTCCTCACACTCCTCCGCTGCTTCACTTTTCAACCAGAACCCACTTCACAGTGAAGTCCCAGACCCCATCGGAGCCGTCAAAACCCACCGCCGATGCCACCCAGGTCCCACCCAAGAAACCCACCTCAGCCGGGACAGGCTTCGGCCCGCCTCCTCCTTCTTCGGCCAAGCCGAATTCCGCCGCTGAGAAGAAGAAAGGGAGGGCGGCGGTGATTCGGAGGTCGCCGGTGGAAAAGCCCCTGCTTTATTCTGAAGAAGATGAGGCTAAGGCCAAGGAGATGGGAACAAATGAGAGCGCTTTTGTTCTTGCTTGGTTGGGGCTCGGCGGCGTCATCCTAGCCCAAGGCCTTCTTCTCGCGGCTTCGGGTAACCTTTCCGTTCATTGTGATTGAATTGATGTGGATCATGTGAAAATTTTGTTGGTATTTTTGCAAAGATTGGATTTTTTTGTTAGCATTTGGTTGAAATTTTAGGAGTCAGTAAGTTTGAATCGTTTAAATGGTGGAATTGTTTGGTTTGATAGATTTCGAATTGTGATTTCCGTTATCTAGGATTGACTTGCTAGATTTATAAGCTTTGGTTTTGAGGATCTTATTAAATGTGACTCTGAATTCGACCTTGCGGTTTTTGAGTCCTCCAACATGCTGGCCAGTTTGGACTCAATACTCATTGTTTAGAATCCAATTTAGTATCTTGAGTCATTTTCGGCCGTTCTCTTGGTATAATCTGTATAGCCACCCCTTGTTTGGTCCCAATTAATCCTGTCCCTTCTTCATGTCCACTGTTAAGTGGTAAGACGTATCAGCAGTGGATGCTGCATAAATTGTTTAGGTTTAAGAAAGTTTGTCCAAACGAGCGGCTGAAGTTTAAAATTGGAGTTGAATAGTATTTCACTCTTACTGATCATCCTATGACTTAATTGGAAAAACCAACAAGTTATTGAGAATATCATCTATCGGAAAGAGTTTGCACAGAAGGCCATTTTGATCCTCTTTGTCGAAGCTCAGCGCCAACTATAAACTATCAGTCACATAAGATATGGACCAGAACGGGCATAGCATGACAAATGACAAAACTTCTGGCTTCCAAACTTCCCAATTTGAGAATTCAACAACCTCATAAACACATTCCTTTTGGAGCATAACCCCCTTATTAAAGGAGTATTATTGCATCCGTTCTTCACGTATCTGGAAAAGCAGTACATTGTCCATTATGATTGATTACTTGAACTTTAGCAAAAGACTAGATAATAAAATCTTGGAATTTATTTCTGTAATTGACTCGATAAGGTATGCTTTATGTTTTCTTCACGTTGTGAATAATTTGTTAACTTCATTTCAGGCTTCCTGCCAGAAGAGTGGGACAAGTTCTTTGTGAAGTATTTATATCCATCCTTTACACCAACAGTCGGCTTGTTTGTTGCTGGAAGTGTTGTATATGGAGTGGTGAAGTATCTGCAGAATGAGGAACTTAAAGGTCAGAAATGATATTTACTTTGTATACATAGAAACTTTCAGGTAAATGAGGAAACATTTCAGTAGCTTTTAAGGCTGTACTTGTAGTGCTTTCATTGTTTATAGGACGATGAATCAGCTGAAAAAAAATCGCAAACAGCTTCCATTTGTTCCTTAAATCATTTCTGTGCACCATCCCTTGATAGGCCATGCTTTTTTTAAAAGTCAAGTGGCATGAGATCAGTATCAGGCAGATCATTGGATCACATGGGTTCTAGACCCTACTGTGGAGAACCCTCATGAGCAAATGGCCTCTTCTGTAACTGGACTGTCCAGCTCAAGAGAGAAGCTGTCCACAATCGTATGTCACAAACCAGTTTGACCCTGTGCTCTGGCCTTCCTATAATCCTCACGGTGCCTTTTACTTATATATCCAATACCATAGTAGTGCACTCATCGGTCATTGTTATAATTAGAAAGGAGCAGATGATCTCATGCAACTTTTAGTCTTGCATCCTGCTATCCTTAGTTGTTAATGGTACTATAGCACGTTTATGATGGCTAAATTAGTTGCTTGTGTTATGCTTCAAACTTTTTCTTCCTATACTCCCTCCTCTTCTTCCGTATTGCAGTGTTCCAGCCATTCACCTATCTCTTTCCCTTATCGAGGAGAACCCTCATGAGATAATCTGCGCACAATCATATCTTACACACCAGTTTGGCCCTGTGATCTTGGCCTTCCTATCATCTTGCCGTGCCTTTTACTTATATTGCTTATGCCATTCTTGTGCACCCTTCAGTCATTGTTAGAATTAGTAAAAGGTCGACTATCTCGGGAAAATTTCAGTCTTTCATCTTGTCATCCTCATGAAAGGATTACTTGTTTGTGTCGTGCCTTTAATTTTTAGTTTCTACGCTTCCTCCCCTGCTTCCATATTGCAGTGTTGTAGCCATTCCACTTATCTTTTACCCTCATGTTAGACATTCATTAAGTTGTTTGTAATACCTGGAAAGCACTTTTCCCACCAGTCAATTGTACTTAAGTGAAGAAAAAACTTCTTTATTCTCTTATTGCATCCCCGTCTTTTGGTTCGATAGCGATAAGATAGCGAACAGGATAGCGTATGTTTATGTGAACGATTTGGAAAGCGACGTACTCTGTACATCGCAGCCTTGCACAAAAGCTATTGAGAATGAAAGACCTCTTTTGAACTGTCTGAATCTATTTCACGTTTGCTTATATGATTGCTTGGTATAATCACTTGAGAAGGACCTCCGATCGTTGTTAACTGTTAAGTACCTTTTTCCTTCATTATTTGACTCTTGTGTGTAATCCACTTGAACTTTTCATGTTAAGGTTAAAAACCTTGCTATCGGGGTTCACACGTGAGCTCTCGAGCTCTCACGTCAAATGACTTAGTGATGATGACGTGATGAGAGAGATAAAGAGAGTGGGTGATGAACCCAGGATAGCCAAGTTTTCCTAATCTCTGGGCGTGATTGCCCCCAAAGAGCCTACAATTTAGTTCCAAAATCAATTAGAGCCTTAATTAATCGAATATTTAGGGTCTATATGATTTTTATTTTTTATTTTTGGATGTCATTGTCTAGCCTTCTTGAGCCGTTTATGCTACAGTAACCATGTTCTCCTGCAAGTATTCAATGATTTTGCAGACAGTAAAAATCCTACCACTCCATCCTCACACTTAATCAAATTTGTGTGAGAATTAGACGACACTGAGCTTTGAGGTCCCCCTTTTCAAATTATTCTTCATTAAATTCTAATCAATTTGGACAATTCAATCCTCTCCTCCTCTAGTTGGCTCCCCTTGTAATAACTAAAGAGAACCCAATTTAAAAAATCCGACTCATCTACCCCAACTTGTTCATGAATCGATATTCTAAACTACTACAACCAATCAGAACAGAGATTCTAACCGGATGTAAGGAGATAAGTACAATGACACGTCTAACTAACTTACTTAACCCACGTATCTGAAACCATAAAATGAGAATACTGATGAAGGATAACAAAACAAAACAAGAGCATACAAAATACAAAAGGGGCACATATTTTATAACCAAAAACACTTCAACCAACGTCAAAGATCATGTTTCAGGCGCCCCTGCCTCTTTAAAATCAATCATGTTTCAAAGCTTGATTAAACTAACCAAAGTGTTAATCATCCTATAATATTCTTCTATTTTCTGGTCAAATTTTTTAATTTGCAAGTGGATGTAAATAAGAGTGAGAGCCAGCTGGTTTTCCCATTTACATCTAAATGCATAATTTTGACTGCTAAAACTTGGAAATGGTCTTTTCCACTTTCGATGGGGTAACCCTAATTGGCCAAACCATTTGAACTATACAACCAAATGCTTGCACATGAAAGTCATTGTATATATACGTATAGTATACTATTATGTGTTTGTTTTTACCTACAGTAAAATCTCGAATACGTGTAATTATTCACAAACTACGCATGATGTAGTAAATTTGGGTAATTTTGCCTTCATAAGGTTCAAACCTAGAATGTCTGAATACATTGCATGCTTCATGGTAACGTTTTACTATTACATTACTTATATGCTTTATCATTGTTAGAATGTTAAGATTAGTTGCGCATGAGCGAATGACTGATTTTTGACTATTGATGCATGTGAGTCTTACTATTATGAGAGACTCACATGCATATATAATTAGAAATCAACAACTCACACCTAAGAAATTAAACGTAGTAGCCTTCTTATAATATGAATGCATCTCAAAATACATCCAACACCAAGAATCAAGATAGTTATATCCTAAATTAATCACGTAACACAATATAAAAATATTATATTGTAACGACATATGCGACGACACATGATAAGTTTGAAATATAACATTACATTATCGATATCGTTACATGTAATTTTCTTTGGACGTTAACTGCACAACAGCTGGTCCCCAATTCTTAGAAGTTTTAAACAATAAACACAAATCGATTGGAGCTCCCTCCCCTGTCAAATTGGAGATCTTGGTGGACAAGTTAAGATTGTGGAAACACAAGACAGTATGTGGCCACTGATATCGTGCTTTTCGGCAGCAGCAGCAGCTTTGGCCGATGGATCATGGATTGGTTCGTTCGAGTACGCAACAAGATGTGCCCCTCTTTTTATAAAGTAAAGACTTTCAAAAAGCATGCAATATTAAATTTTTTAAAAACAAAAAGCAGTCGTACATCATAAGCCCGGGCTCAAATCCCTATAAAGTTAACCTAATAAAACTGAGGGGAGTAAAAGAAAAAAAGAGTGGTAAAAGGTAGGACCCGAAAGCGGCATACGCGAAATTTCCGAAATACAGGGTTGAACATCAAATATTATCATATAATTGAAAGAAATAAAATTTAAGTGTTTTTTCAATTGTATAATGATATGTGATGTTCCGTCTCCTATTCTAAGCACACTAAAAAATCTTTTGAGACGAAGATATAATGAGGCAAAAGTTTGTTGAAATGGAATAGTTGTGTGACAATGACATGCATGCTTTAAACATGCGCGGAAAAACATTATGAGTGCAACCAAATTTTCATTTCGTTCCCAAAATTATAAATCCGAGTGTTGTGGTGGATGGCAATGAAATTGATCTTTACCGAATCAAGTGATACATTCGAGTTGGAGATTTTATTGTATGTTTTGTAGCGAGTCCTTTAAATTAAATATCTAATAGGTGCATCACGCGAGCATTTTGATTATTTGTTTGTTAGTATGAGATCAGGTAGAAATTCTTTTAAGGTTATACGTTAATTGATTTAACAATTGGATATTTGGAGTTACCTATAGAATTCTTTTCACTTTTCCCACCTAGGGCTGCCTAGGCCTAGCTTAGGCGCTAGACGGTTAATCACCGTCCCGATTAATCTTTAGGTGTTTGAAAATTAGGAACGTGCACCTAGACTTACTTAGGCATCCGCCTCACTAGCCTAGGCGTCCGCCTTGCCACCTAAGTCGCTGCTTTCACTTAGACAAAAAATCTATAATTTTCATTTTGCATTTCATTTTTTCAATAAAAACGTTAGAGACTTGAACACTTAGATGAACACTCATTATATGCTTATTTCTCATGTTTTCAATATATCTTAATACTTTATAATCTATATGTTATTTTATTTTACAATTTATGTGTACAATTATGTGTTTTTAACTATAAATAGGCACTTGCTTATACAATAATAATTTTACTTAAATCCGCCTAATTCAACTAGCATCTAAATGGGACCCTGTCTAGCTGTTTAAACGCTAAGCTCCAACCCGTTGCCCGACTAGCACCTATCGTCTTTAAGAACCCTAATTCTTTTACAGTGCGGAATTTCATATGTTTCCTTTTATTTGTTTATTTGAGTAACCGTAAATATAAATAAATCAAACCGGTTTATTTGAGTAACTAAATATAAATAAATCAAGATGTAGGGTCTATTATCTTGTCTTTCCTAGGTGACATCACCAAGGCTTGGGAAAAAGCTCGATGAGTAGATTAAAAATGTGCACTTAACCTAGGTGTAATGATGAAAGTCGAATTAAAGAAAATGCAGATCGAAACAATAATTCGAAATTAAAAAGTGGACCACAACCAAAGCAAAACACACACAATCGAGTACAAAAAATATTTACTATCGTTGAAGTGCTTGCTTTACGTGATGTCCTGAAGTTTGCAAAAATAAAAGATTATGTTTGTGTTGAATGTGACTTCAAGATTATTATTGATTTTATTTTGGACAAGTGCATGACGTATTGCGAGTAGAAGGCTATTATTAAGGACATCAGATTACTTGTATAATCTTTTTCTTCTATATTTTGAGCTCATTTCTCTTCGGAGGCGAATCTTCTTACTGGTCATTGCTAGCATTGGACACTCCATTCATGATACTTTTATTTGGAATAGATCTTTACCCACTATTGCTATTTGCTAGAAATGTTTTTCTCTTCAATTGTACTAGAACGGTTGTACTCGAAGTCTCTCTTTCACTAGATAAATTTTTTTACCATAAAAAAAAAACATATTAACTTGATGGTTTTCAATTTAAAATATTTTTGTTCATCACTCTAAAGCAAATGTGATGTTCACCGCCCCCATTAAATACCATTGGATAATATGATTTAATCTATCTATTACACAAATTCCGAAACTTAAACTAATCTTATGGTAATGAAGAGAATAGTGAGCATTGCCACCACTTTAGAATGGTGAACAAAAATACACGGGAGCATTTTTGCTCACCACCCTTTTTATTACCGTTAGATGAGTTTGAATTTCGAGATTCAAGTAGTGGATAGGAACAAATCTCAAAATTAAAACACATCTAACAGTGATAAATAAGGTGGTGAGCATACATCACACTAAATGGTGGTGAGCAAAAATGCACTCAAAATACACTCAGTTTTCCGTCTCCCAATATTTTCAATTTTTCACACATAAAATCAATTTAGGAAGACCAGAATACGAAGACGAGTGGAAATAATTAATACGATTAAATTTTGTTAATGCAAGAAATTAATACTCCCCTTGTTGCAAGAGCAGCAGGCAGAGGTCGGACCAAAGTTTACCAAACGTAATAATCGCGAGTAATGAGCACTAAATACGTCGAGCGAGTACACAAATGCCGTACTACTACTCCTTTATTCCTCACCAAACAATACATTTTAGACTTCACAATGCACCAGTAATCATCAATGGCTTACAACTTGGTATCGAATTTACGCTTTCGTATTCTTGTGACACAAATATAAGATTTTCTCCGATTAAATGGTCGAATGCCGCTAAACTAGTTGGTCATTGTGATACTGGATAATACTTTGCCAATGAAACCTTTAGCTCGAACAAACCGTTTGTGGAATCTGAAGATCAATTCGCTGATGTACTTACTAAGACTGTGTCTAATAGTATTATCCAGTATTCATGGGATATGGATAATACCTTATCCCTTTATCCAATGAGAAGTAATATTACAACACATGTTATCTTCTTTGGAAGACATTCAAAGAGAAGAGTACATGTGTCGGGTTTTGGGTTTGTATTTGAAGGATTTTATAGTCTGCTTCGAGATGTTTTATACATTAGAGTGCAGTAGAGTTTTGAACTCAAATATTGTCCCAAATTATGAACTCGTTTGGAAGTACTTTTAAAATGATTGAAAATACTTTTGGTAAAAAACACTTGAAATGTTTTTGGAACTTGAAAACGATTTCGATTATTTTAAAAGCACTTCTATACAAACTCAATCCAATCGGTCTTTTGACTTTTGCAATCATATATAATTACACACGAATAAGACGGGAAGCACAGCTATTTGTATACAAAACCAGTGTAACAAAAATATATAATATATCATTATTACAATAATTAACAAACTTAACTACCTTAACTAATCATGCACCAACAGCCCAGACCCAAAGACCCAAACCCGCCAAAACACCCAACAAAAACAACCCATGCAAACAACAAAAGGTAAAAAAGGGAATATAACAGTAAAAACCCGAAGGTTTTACTGACCCGAAAATTTTACTGATCGAGTGCATTAGGTCCGGTACAGTAATTTAAAATGTGGCTCCAAACCCACTGAACCAAGAACTTCCGTCGGATCCCGTTCATATTATACGTGGCACCATCGTGATCGTCCATCAGCTGACCCGTGTACGACCCGCCCCCTCCCGTACCGTAGATTCCCTCGCAGAGATCAGCAATCTCGACCGGAAAACTCGGGTCCTGACCCGCGTACCAGGCATTCACTAACGGGTTACTCGCCAGCTCAGCAATCTCGTGCGCGATAACGCTTATCATCCCTTCAACTCCCACGTCACCGTTAGGTGACTTTAGCGGCTTTAACCCCGGGATATAATCGGGTACGGCGAACGGGTAGGCGCACGTACCTGGACACAATTTGGCCGAGTTTCCAATCCACGCGTACGGCAGCGTGTATCCGACGAGGGAGGGGAAAGTAAAGTAGTGGAACCCACAGACCTGTTTGCAGAAATCCTGGACGTACACGTCATCAGATGTGAGCAGGAGGTAGAGCCCACTCTGTGGATTGACGGGTAACGGCCTCGTTTTAGCCGTTACGGCGCTTTTGATCACGGACTGTATCGAGAGGCGCGTCAGGGTTTTACCGTGAGAGTAAAACCGGTCGTTTTTCCCGGCGCCGAGCTGGACCGTGCGCGAGATATTCGCGCCGGTCTGGTCGGTGTAAAGCTGTACGGTCCTCCACCAACCGGCGACGGAGGGGCGCTTGGAGCCGGCGGCGGAGATGGAGTTGATGAACTCGCGGATGATCTTCTTCTGGCGCGGCTGCCACGTGCCGTACCATATTGTGTGGACGGTTATGTTGGCGGTTAGTACAGGGCCCATGTGGTAGCGCAACTTGACGAAATCGGAGGAGCCTTCGAATTTTTTGTTGTCTCCGAAGCGGAGGTCGGAGGTGTTGTGTTTGAGGTGGGGCCAGGGGCGCCATGCAATGGCTGGGTTGGCGGAGAGGAAGAGGGTGAGTACCGTGAGGAGAAGGAGCACCGGAGCCGGTGGCTGAGAAAGCCAGCCGGTACGGCGGTGCTGGGGCATTTTTTGAATTTTACTGGAAGTGGGTGGAGTGAGAGTGTGAAGTGAGAAGTCACAAGTGCCTGGTTTTGTCGCTGTGAGGGCATGAGGGATATATATATATATATGTATAAGAATAATTAAATTATATTAATAATATTAATTAATTTGTTTTTTTATTTTTCGAAAGGGAAGAAAAGAAAATTGTTGGTAGAGGAGGAGGAGGAGGAGAGGGGCATTGTTTGCGGGTAATGGAGGGAATTAGATCCGATCTGGATCTTAATGTTCGGAATCTAAGGATTAAAGCATTTGGATTATTGATTGGTGCGTAAAAAAAATCAGAACCATTGATTTTATGTGGTAGATTAGCAAAATAAGTTAATGAAGACCGTTAAATTGAATTTATACAACCTAAATGAATTGAACTCTAAGCTCTGAACACTAAGATCGGGAGCGGATCCAATTCTGTAATGGAGGACAGATGGATTCTTAAAGCCAAGACTGGGAGGGACGGTGGTGGGGCCCGGGTAAGTCAGACGTGGCACAGGGGCATCATCAAAGTTTATGTCGTCATCTGATTAGATTTGATCTCCGCCCTTCATGCGTTCGTTCGTGGCTTTTATTTGCAAAGCGCGGGAAAATAACTCTAAACAACTAAACTAAAATCGAGTTTCCTTCATCTTCATAATATTTGAAGGTCCTCGACTGATAAAATATTTCGAGTACGACTCACGTGATATTATCAGAAAATTCATGTTTTATATTGTACGTGACAGTTGAAAATTTAAATACATGTAAAATAAACATATAAATTAACGCGTAATTCTACAAATCGACAAACATACTATACGTTTTAGAGTCGCAATTCACAAACGTCGAATTTCAAGATTCCAAAAAGCGATCCAACGACCCACTAGGTTTTAACATTCTTTGACCCTATAACTTAGGGTTCTTAATCTATTTTGAACATAGTTTATTACATGTAATAAGATTAGGGTTTTTAATCTAGTAGATTAGTAGCAGCGGAGTAAAAATCTTGGAGGTAGTTGCGTACGTGGTACCAAATGGATGCTAAGACAGTCGATATCACAAGTTATCCGAGCTGGTTCGTTGTCCTTTGCTCAGGCACTCACAGCCTTATCTCATTCCCTTCCCCACTCTTCTGTCGTACATCTTCCCACAATTTAAAACCTTCAAAAGAATAATTATATATGCAGTTCACGTAATCAACAAGTTTTAGAAACCATGCAAATTGCTCATTTTTAATTAGTTTGAATGTTGGTCGGATTGTCTTGGTAGATGGAGTTTTCTTTTTAAACACAGTGTCTTGAATTCAAACTCTCTCTTCTCCTCTCTTCTTAGTCTAACTTCGAATAGTAACTGTAATTAAAATGGATATTCATCTTGAAACTTTGACAAAAAGACCTTGAAATTTGTAGGAAAATTAGAATAATATATATATATATATATATGGTGACGGTGAGGGGAGCCATCAAATATCAAAGCTGGGTGGTCCTCCTTCTCTCTCTCTCTCTCTCTCTCTCTCTGCTTTCGATCTCTATCTGTGTCGTCGTCGTATGTAATGATGGATGTTGGTAATGTGAGATTAATTACGAGATAGATAACGCAACAGAGTCTGAATTAGGTTTGTTCTGAGCAAATAGTTGTAGTGTTTGCTAGTTGCTGCTGCTCTCTTTCAAGTGTCAAAAGGCTCTCATCACGCGGGCTAAGGCCCATACTGTTCGAACCAGCCGAAGGTGCATACTTCGGTAAATTTTGATCGATACCCCTGTAATTATCGATGTCCCTTTCAACACAGCAACCTAGCTATATATGTATGGACACTCAGAGTTTGACTGTTAGAAATTTTACAAATGTGGTTTAACATCCTAATAAATAGGGTGCTGAGTTTGCATTCATATGTTCTGAGTTCGGACCTTCCTAAATTTTTGTAACAGTTTGAACCCTCACCCTCCGCTTTATAATAATATAGAACTTGAAAAAAAAGGAATAGTTTAGTTGCAGTCCTTGATTCCTAACTGTTATAGACTCAAATCTTATGCATTTTAGGTTTTAGATTGAAGTCCCTCTCCACATAAATGACATAATACTAAAGGAGATGTAATAATATCAATAAATACTCAAAAGTTATTTTTCTTTCATTTACACCACCAATTTAATTATTGAAATTTGCTTATGGGTGCATTTTATAATTTTTTGTATTTTTATAATGTGAATACATTTATGTAATAAAAATTTTGGTACATTTTAAATATAAAAAATTGGTGCATTTATATAAAAATGTCGGTACATTGCACATACAAAAACTTGGTACGTACATGTTATACAAAAAAAGGGGCACATTTTATATAATTAAATGGGTACATTTTATATAAAAAACAAAAGGTACTTTTTATATAAAAAAAATGGGTATATCTTAGATTAAAAAAATAAATTGATTTTACATTAAAAAATGGATACATTTTACATAAAAAGAATGGTACTTACAAAACAAAAAAAAAATCGGTACATTTTTCATTTAACAAAGTGATACATTTTAAAATAAAAATAGGGACGTTATAAATAAATTACGAGTACAAATAAAAGGTTAAAAATCATGATTACAAATAAAAGTTTAAAAAATATGAGCATAAAAATAAATTAATATATGGATACAAATTGAAACTAAAAAGAAAATTGATATAATTTAAAAAAGGGTTGCAAATTAAAAATGGGTACAAACTAAAAATAGAAATATATGATACAATGTTTAGTCATAAATATAAATATACCAACTGTAAAGTTTCTAACACTAAATCAAAATATTTAGAAATACAATTTAATTGAAAATAAATAAATTTAATTATCTTGACATGTAAATATTTTATTATTGAAATAATTAATGAGATTAATAAAACCTAAGGACATTGATTAAAAATTGAATAGGAATAAAGTCTTAATCAATGGAGTATAAAAAAATAGGGATGAGAACCTAATTTCTAAAAAAAAAAAAAAATGTTAGAAATTTTATGACTACTCAAATATATATTCTACGAGTCAAGACTTCACAAAGGTAGATGTCAAAGTTAGAACAAAAAAGGCCTTCGAGATAAGCGGTCTAACGGACCAACCTTGATACCGTCTCTAACTTATAATCACATGCACAATTTAGCAAGTGTAGAGTTTAATCATCAAAATCCTTGATTTTATTAGTACAGGTAATAATTTATTTAGTTAATTAGGTAACTCTATCTGATCATATGAAGTTGGAACTTATTTATTTGGATCTACACTCTCATGACCGGTTAGGACCACGAGGGAGAAAGAGCCATAAAAGATCAAACAATGACCACGATCATTTACAATATATGTACTCAAACCACTAGGGCTTTTACCAAAGGCCAATCCTTTCGATTGGACTTTTCCTTCAAATTACGATAATACCTTTCTTACCCTACTAAACACACCACTAAATTCCGCCGACTTTGTACCCACGTTGATTCTCTTCTTTTAGTAGTATGATATTTGAAAGTCGAAAACAATTCAACTTGTGGTTTTATCCTAAAATTCATTAGTAATGGATACTTTATTTATGATTATGGGAAATTTCAAAATTTCTCAACATTCTGATATGAGATTTTTCTTCACATCTTCATACTTTCTTTACATGTGGCAAAATTTAAAGTCTAACAGATAGACAATTTAACTAGCTAGCATGATGAACGTGTGAACCAAAAGGCTTCATACATGAGTGAACTTACTCTAGTACTATAAAAAGAAGAAGGTTGAGATTCTGTCTCAAACCAATTAGTAATAAAGGCAAAGAGCAACTCAACTTCTTCCAAATCTTTGCGAAATTTCTTGCTTTCCGACTTGGGATACTTTTTCATGTCATCACATTGGGTACAATAATACACACTCTGTATCACATTAGGTACAATAATACACTCCTTTCCTTACAACTTTGAAAATTTCTAAAATGTACTTAATTACTCATATATACCATACACCAATATTATTAGTCGTCGGTTTGTTGACAGTTAGATCCATAGATGCACATTCAATCCTCACCTTTCATATTCGCTTCATAACATATGTTTACATGGAAATATAGTCAAATTTTCGTTCCAATTGACTTACAAAACCTCTTATTGTAGCGTAAGTTTAACAAACTAGTCAAAAAATTATATGATCAACAAACGTCCGATTGTAGCAGAGGAAATATTGTGCAGCTCTCCTAGGTGGGCACGAGACGTGGTTGAAGAAAGTTGAGCTTCCACCATAAAATCAATTGGCTATATGAGGAACAACCAATTACTTACAAGCACATACAAAATCCATTTTTTTCCTGATGTGGGATTTATATACTCTCAACAGTGGTTTTGCCGTTGCGAGCGAAGTTGATTGCTGCAAGAAGGGATGCCATGTGTGTAGAGGAGTTGCGAGCTACTGAAGTAGAAGTTGAAGGAGATTCTATCCTTGCAATAGCTAGGTTACGATACATCTAATTTAGTGCCAATAACTAATGATATTCCCTCATTCTTTCAAGCCTTCTCTCAATCCAAACTCAGTCAGTCACGTTAGACAAGCAGCAAATCAAGCAACACATTTTTATTGAAGATAGTTTTATTAAGTGATTAGATTTTTTCTATTTAACCCGGTCTCTTCCTACTCGATTCCAATTTGAAAGTCCCAGCAGGTATTTTTAGAAGTTCATTTTTTTTTTTAATTAATGTTCTATCATCTTGTATATATCAATCAACATTTTCATATATATAAATAAAAAAGAATTAAAAAAAAAAAAAACAATACACAACTTGGAAGAGAGAGAGAGAGAGAAGGGAAAATAGGAAGGAAATCACGGAGTAAATTGCGCGGCCCTAATGATGAGTCAGACTCAATCGTACAACTGAGACTGAGGGACGGGAGGGATGGGGCCCAGGAGATGCATGGGGGGCCCACCGTTGAATGTGATGGGACGCTCAGCTCAAAGAGGGCTTTGTTTAGCCAAAGCCCAACCAAACACACAGAAAGCGCGCATGCGCCGGGACCTTGTGTCTCTCACTCTACGCTCCCGCCACGCGCGTTTGCGGAAGTCTTATTTACGCGGCAAGATGGGTTACTGGTGCGAGTTGTACTTTCGTCCAAGCACGTGGAACCAACGCGCTTTCCTATTGGGCTTTAAGGTAAGTCTTTGGACTTTATTCGAGGTGCATGCTGGCCCAATACCATGCAGTCGCACTCCATCCTTTTCTCTCCATCTTTTTCACCAACCTAACCGATCGTGCTGCCACCCGTGGGTGAAATGACTAGTTCTTTGTTTTATTTATCTCGTTTTCCTTCCGAGCAAAAGTATCTCATGGTAAATTGGTAAATGACAAAAGGTAAATTTACCTCATCCACATGGATCGATAGGTTACGTGTTGATGACTGTGAACCGTTAATTTGATAAATCTTATGATTTGAGATATCGTGAAAGATCGTTAGTCATCCGTATGCCCATCGACAAAATTTAAGATATCCATATATATGGATTTCCTTGCAGTTATTTTGCACGCATGCATGCATGGAAGAAGTTGTGAAAGCGTGAAATCAAACACATTTGACGCTTGAGACAATTAGTACTTTGTCACGTACTCAAAGCATGCATCATTTCACGTACGAAGCCATGGACCGCTAGCTAGATATAGGTGTAGATCAGCCTGCATGCATATGCATGGCATTCTTACAGTGTGTGTGTGTGTGTGTGTGTGTGTGTAGCATATTTAAAATCCAACAAGAAGGCTAAGCCAGAGACAGAAAGAGAGAGGAGGATGTCTATGATTCTACGGGGTGGGTTAGGCGTACGTTACGAGTTTTCCTACAGTACAGTACTAATGGATGGAATACACTGGTGTTTGAACGGTTAGATTTAATTCATCGAATAGATTGGTGCATTCCATACACGTTGCATTGTATAATTCAAAAAGTTACTTTGAAGGGAACCTTTTATGCTGTCACCAAAAACTATGGGCTTGGCCTTAATACGATGAGAAGGACCTGAGACTGGTAAACTTGTAAGAGGATGGTTTTTATGCCAACGGTGGTGGTGGCACTGCATGGTTTGATGAGATATCAAACTGCTGTAAGAGGTTTGGAAGTATATGGGATTCGGATATATTTGTTGGTTGCACAGCTTTGTATTTTTCACGCCTCTTCCCGACAGCTTCTGGCTTTAGACATTGATCGCTGCATTGTAGCTTTCTTGGTAAAAGAAAAAGATAGGTTACATGTAAAAATACAGTCGACAAAAGCAGTTCCAAAGGTGGTTGCATTTCGTGTATGGAGACCACAAAACCTTATTTTAATTGGTTTTGTATAATTATTTTTGTTTAGAAATTAAATATGCATATGGTTAATATTAAGGATATTTTGGATGCGGTCCCTAGTTCTTAACATTCTTTGACTAAAACCTTAATGGTATTCAAAGTTTAATCAAAATCCCTTAACTTTATACACCTCATTATATTACTATTAATATTAATATTTTTATAGTTTTGACATTAATTGTTTGATATTTTATGAGATTTATAATCCTATAAATTTAAAATCCCTCATTATAATACTATTAGAAACGGCTAAAATCCCTAGTTCTTAACATTCTTTGACTAAAACCTTAATGGTATTCAAAGTTTAATCAAAATCCCTTAACTTTATACACCTCATTATATTACTATTAATATTAATATTTTTATAGTTTTGACATTAATTGTTTGATATTTTATGAGATTTATAATCCTATAAATTTAAAATCCCTCATTATAATACTATTAGAAACGGCTACAATAAAAAAATTCAAACATTTTGATTGAATAAATGGATAAAAACTATGTAACAATAAGAAATGATAAATGGCAAAAGAATGTATCCATAGTGTTAAAAAAAATTGGTACATTTTACAAAAAAAATGGATACATTTGACATATAACAAAGTGATACATTAATAAAGAAGAATGGTACATTATAAATAAATTAGAGTACAAATAAAAGATTAAAAAATTATGAGTACAAATGAAATTTAAAAAAATATGGGCGCAAAAAGAAATTAATACATGGGTATAAATTAAAACTAAGAAGAAAATACTACAAATTTAAAAAAAGGTTGCAAATTAAAAGTGGGTACAAACTAAAAATATAAATATATGATACAAAGTTTAGCCATAAAATATAAATATACTTATGTAATTTTCTACCATTGATTAATTATAGAATGTCATGTGACGGTAAACACATGGGCACAAATATAAAAAAAATTAAAAATATGGGCACAAAAAGAAATTAATATATGGGTACAAATTAAAACTAAAAACGAAAATTGGTACAAATTAAAAAAAAAGTTTGCAAATTAAAAATGGGTACAAACTAAAAATAAAAATATATGATAAAAATTTAGCCATAAATATAAATATACTAATTGTAACATTTTTAACACTAAAGGAATATATTTAAAGATATTGTATCATTGAAATAATTAATGATGTTATTAATACCCAAGAACCTTGATAAAAAATTGAAAAGGAATAAGGTTTTAATCAATGAAGTAGCAAAAGGAGGGATGAAAACCTAATTTCTCCTTAATAGTATTATTTGGTGACTCGAGAGTATGAGTATAAACATTAATTCGTTATGATATTATATGTAGAATATGGAATTTAGAACACCGAATTCAAAATCAATTGACAATTTTTTGAACATGTTCATGACGAAATATAAATATGATAAGGAAAGACAACAACTCTATTTGAAAGTGAGATATGCATGCTTTGTGTATGCCTAGCTTAGATTGGTGGTGGGTGAAATAGGTGAGAGGAAACAAATGCGAAAAGAAAGAGGGAAGCGAAATGTAAAGAGGTATTTATATATGTAACTTACTATGGTGGTTGAAATTCTTATTTGGTTTGTGAATTTCTCTGTTTCTTTACCTAACCAGGATCAACTGTATCGTGTCCATCCATGTCTGGAAATTCAATTGCTCTAGCACATGAAAGTTATGGCCATGCTTCATGGTGGCTACCTCATTCCAAATATATAATAAGGGTTTTTATTATAAATGATCCTTGAAATTGACCAACATCGTCAAGCTGGTCCCTGAAATTGAAAATCAATCGATGTAGACCTTGAAAATTGATGCCGCAAATCAATGTGGTTATTCCATTACAATTTTGTTAAAAATTTTGTTATGTGCTTATGTGCTTATGTGTCACATAAGTGTGCAACATCCATTTTCAAAAACTACATTAATTGATTTTCAATTTCAGTGATCATTTGTGATAAAATGCAAACTCATTAGGAGGTCCGTTTGATAACTAAATAAAACTAAGAACCAAAAACTGAAAACAAGTTTTTGCTTTTATATTTACCTCTCAGCATTTGTTTTTAGAGTAATACTATGGAGACTAAATTTGTAGACAAAATTTGCAAACAAAATGATGTGTTACTAAGGGGGATGAACATGAACGTTTATCCACACTTAAGTCATAATTCAATCATCAACTTCCATATCATTTAGTTTACAAATTTAGTCTTCCTAACATTACCCTTGTTTTTATCTTTATCATCATTTTCCATTCGTTATTTATGTTAAAATTGCAAAGAGACGAGTCGTGGTCCAATAACATTGATATTGTTCTCACTTAATCATTCGTGCAATTAATAAGTGTGGAGTTTTTATGCAAAAAATCTCGATACAATTAGAAGTGGAAACATTTGATATAAGTTGTGATTTGTTTTGTGATATGACCGATATTGGACTTTCAACAAGGGGTGTGATATCCACACATCCATTTTTACTTCTTCCACACCTTTTTGGCTTTCGGCCGTCGGATCGGATGAATTGAAGAATATCAACGGATAGAAATTAACAAGGGGTGTGTGAGAAGTAAAAAGGGGTGTGTTATCCACACACCCCTTTAACAAAAGCTCGTCGTGCAGAATCATGCTGTGTGGGCATGAATGACTAAAGTGACTACATTTTACCATTGATCATGGAAAGATTAAAGAACCGAAAGAAGACACAGATGAAATGACGATCATGATGCATGTTTTCGATAAAACAAAAACACTTAATTCAGGATTCATAAATTGACAAAGTTTGTTGGGCATGAATCATTAAGCAGTGAAGATCATGAGCACTAGATTTATAGGAAATTTATGTGATTGCAGATTATGTTAATTACTAGAATCACTGCTGTTTTAGTGGCTTTACGAGACACCTTAATTTCCTCAAATCATGCTTTTTCCTGCTTATTAATTATTATATGATACGTGATGAAGCATACAAATAAATCTTGTGACGAGCTAAAAACGATAAGTATATGGATAATATATGCAGCTGAAAATAACTAAATAACCACCGTGAAACTGGAAAATGACATTTTTAGTATGGTATACCATTACTGTATCGTTCAGTGTTAATAATATAATGATATGTGTAAATTTCTCTTTACATAAAACGCCATGATGGCAATATATTCATGTCATATAAGTTACTCTCGTGCATCATACTCATTATAATTGGAAAATCCAAAACAAATTTAGATTAATTGGTTCATGTTTTCGAAACATCAGTTGATGAGGTAAAAGAACCGAAAGCTAGCTTAACTACCACCAATATATTCGGGAACAGAAGTGATTGAAGGAGATCATATAAGATGAAAGAACCAAAACCAAAGAGCTGAAAGAACACCAGTAACCATGGTTTTATAGATTTGACAGTATCTTGTTGCTTGTCGACCGATAAATTAGATGCTAATTAATCAGATTAAGACATATTAATGTTCTTGTTCAATGTTCGGTGGGGGAGTATGTAACTGTGTTTAACCTTACTGTCTGTGTTTAACCTTACTGTCAAATGATGTGACATTGTCTGTACACATTTTCCCATAATATCTTACCAAAAATATCCTCAACGGTTGGGAAGTTGTTGAGGGTATGAACGTCGAAGTTCTGAACCATATTATGAATGTGTTAATCCAGCAAAAGGTGTTTTAGGGTTTAGGGTTTACGTTCATCGGAACTGGGCTGGTTTCTCGATCGATTGCTGAAGCCCTTCTTGCATCTGATCTTAACCCAACTAACACTAGCATTAGGGCCTTAGGTTATTAGCTGGAATCACTCAAGTAGAGCAATATTGGCCAATATTAGGAGAAATCAAATTATATCGTCCATCTTGCGGATTACCTCACTCTTACAACCAATATACAAAACCAACTGATCCATTTACCCATGCACTCCAGCCATCACCAAATGGTGCGAGCATGCGGACCAAAGACTTACTCCACCAAATAGTTCATAACTTTAACCACATCAATAGGTCTAGTGGTAAGGACGCGGACTACGGCTCCCCAATAAACAAAAAATTCGGAAGGTCCCGGGTTCGATGTTCCGAGCTGGTGAGTCTGCTTGACTGTGGCCACAGACAAGGTAAAATTCCCCACAGCCTCTTTGAGCCCGGAATGAGTGAATAACCGTGATTTACCACCAGTTGTCCTCATTTTTCATGATTTTTCTTTTAGTAATAATTGATTTTTCTTTCAGATTATGTTCAAATTTAAATGTTAAAAATCAATTACAATAAGGATGAAACACACTACTTTGGACTATTGACCTAACTCATATGTCATACCTGTCTTGTAATTCTCTAATAGTTGACCAATCACGTATGTCTTTGTTCCTTTCCTTATTGGAGGCAGATTGTCTGCCTTTTTTTTCCATACCCTTCCCATTTCGCTAACGGTTAAACCACGTCAATATTTTATATTCCTATTACTTTTTGTTTTATTATCTCTATTAAAAAATTAATATAAAATATTAACGTGACTTAACCGTGACCGCACAAATAGGAGATGATAGGAAGGGCATGGGAAAGGGCAGACAATCTACCTCCTTCCTTATTTCCTAGCAAAGCTTTCCCATACCTTTTAGGAAAACTAACCAAAAGTCCATTCATTTTGAATGAAAAACCCTTTTTAAAGGTATATTGAATAATATCAGGAAAATGTATAAATGTGATTTTTCGTTAAAAGTAAACAGTACCATGAGTGTTTCGTTAAAACTCCCTTTAAAATTCTGTTTCTCTTTACTCCTCCACAGTTCCACTCTCTGTTTAATTGGCAATTAACTATAATTAAACTCCTTTACCAGCCGTGTTCCCCCTCCACCCCTGTATCTCTGGCACACAGAAAACTTGAGCTTTTCCATCACCATTTTCTCCACTCTTTTTTCCTGAAATTCTGGTGGATTCCCAGCACTTCACCCAAATAGCAACCAACACTTTTTATTTGGCTCCAACTCACCAACTCACTTTCAATCTCTCACAATTTAAGCCCCAAAACCCGAAAATTAAAACCCATTAAAAAGTCAGAAGCCAAAAAGTCCAAAACTTTCCAGGGAAAATTTCCCGCACAAACCCAGATTCCGCCTCCGGTGCTCCATCACCATACTCTTCTTCTTCCTCAGAACCCATCTTCCAACTCCAACCGCCGCATCCTCCCCAGCCTCCCTGCCTGGGAAAACGTCGTCGTCCAGTCCGAAAAACCCCTTGCCAACTCTACCACCGCCGCCGCCGCGCTGATCTCCTCCGCCGCAATGGGATCTTTGTGCTGGACCCCAACATAAACGACTACGAGAAACTCGCAAAACTTTTCCGGTCACTGTCGTCCACCTGGCTGCGCAGGTCGGCATTCAGAAACGCAGCCTCGTACGTCCACAGCAACATCACCGGATTCGTGAAGGGTTTATTGGCAGCGGCGGTCACAGCAGAGGATCGCCAGTACCGGGGAAAGGTGGCTAGGCTGGCGCTGCTTAGGGTTTTTAACCTCAGGAAAACGTTGTCAGTGCCGGTTAATGAGGTTGTGGGGATTTTGGAGAGGTTGCTTGGGGTGAAGGCAACGAAGGTTGTGCCGATGTCGAGAAATGGGGACGCTTTGTTTACTCTTGGCAAGGAGCAGCTAGACAAGAGTGCTTGATTAATCAGATGTTCGAAGATTAGGGTCTAATACAAAACTAAATCATCCAAAACTCCGAATAAGTACGTTTATAAGTTCATTTGAAATATGTAATCAGGTAAATTATGCAGAGCTTATCATAATCTTGCTTCTTGGTAACGAGAACGAAGCGTGTCTTGACAATCTTGCTTCGTTCTCGTGACCAGAAAACAAGACTTAGATTATACAAATGAATAGACAAAGGACGAACACAATGACAACCATTTGAAACGCATTCGAACAGAATGAAGCAAAATTTAGAAACAATTAGCATAAACACCAACCAAATTCAATTGAAGATTTCAATCTCTTAATTCTCTACAACGCGTAACTGACATAAACATATAAATCGAAGGAAACAAAGCTTAAGCGTCTTGCAAAAAGTACTTCTATTAAATGATGAAATAGGCTCCGGTGTGCATATCCATACCAAAATCTTAGCTCAAGAAATTGTAAACACTACAAAGTCTTTAAAACAAAAATTAAAATAGAACAGACAAGCTCATTATCCAAATAACTAGGAAAGCTACTCTGAAACGGGTAGACAGTTTAAGAGTCGGCGATAGTAACCTCCACTTCAACGCCAGGTTCAATTGTGATGGAAGTAATTTGCTTGACAACATCGGGCGAGCTGAACAGGTCGATAACCCTCTTGTGGACACGCAACTCAAATCTATCCCATGTGTTGGTACCTGAACATCACAAACCATAATTTGAAGTTAAATAACCTGAAAAATGCAAATGAAAACAATTATACTTCAACAACGCAGAATCTGTATCGACATTATTCAACGAGCCATGAGCTAACTTCAAATACAAATTTCAGACAGCAACATACCTTCACCACAAGGAGACTTCCTGGTGGTAATGTTCAGAACCTTGGTAGGCATCCTCACGGGTCCCTTCACCCTCAGGCGCTTGTCCTTGGCACCACGAACCAGATCAGTGCAAACTGTAAGCAAAATAGATGTCAAACCAACAGTCTAATAGGATACTCGGTATGCATATCCAAATTCTTAATAGTCTAAACAAGCTTCAAACAGAAAAAATGGATAAACACATTTCAACGGCGTCACACAACTATCAATTCTAAATTGAAATTGAATTTCTTCTATACAATTATGCTCAGAAAACCCAAAACATTCCGAGAAATTAAGCAGACAATTCGGCCTAATCAACAAAGTATCGTACTGGGATTTAGCTATGAACTTCAACTCGCACTAATAAATAATAAATGGGATTTAGCTAACAGACATAACGTCAATTTCAAACGAACAATTACTCGAAAATTAATACGAAATACGATGAACAGGGCAGAAAATAAATGCAAAACAATGAGCAAAAGGAGAGACCTTTCTCGAGATTCTTGACGTTCTTGGAGGAAAGAGTGATCCTGATCTTGTGGATCTGCTCCTGAGACTCCTCCAGTCCCGGCTTCGTTGGTTTCATCGCTGCGTACGCCATTTTCTTCAACCTAACTCTTCGCTTTTCTGTATAATCAAAACAATAATCCAACGATTAATCACAGATTTTACACCTAAACTATAAAAATGGAGACTAAAAATTACTCAATTTCACTAACTCTCGCTGGAAATAACTGAAGCAAATAAACAGTGAGAGATAGAGAGAGAAAGCGAGAGAGAGAGAGAGCGGAGGGAGCGGACCTTGGTGGCTGCGGGGGTGAGGGAGGCGCTGCGGGGCTTCGGTACGTCTCTCTGAGCGATGGGAGGAAGGAGGCAGTGTTTGTGAGAGATTATAAAGGGGGCATTAGGGTTTTTGCCATGTCTGACAGGTTTGATGTCGGACGGGTCGGGTTGAAGATTTTTAAGACGAGGGTTCAAATGGCCCAAACAATATTTCTTGGTTGGCCCAAAGACTTTCATACAGATTGCCTAAAATAAATTGAGATGTCATTGTGTCGGTACTTTAAGTTTGAAGAGTTTTCTTACTTCAATTATTAACTAGCCACTCGGTTTAAAAGAAACTTACCTACAAGCAATACTCAAAGTCAATCTCGGACTTATGTGTTTTTAACTTTTTCATATGACAGCGTGACTGATTTAAGATACACCGCACTAAATCCCTGGCACATTAAGATCTTGAGTTGAGCTCAAGTGGCTTTAGTTTTGTTACATTATTTTTAAATAAAAAAACTTAGGGCTCTAAATGTATGAGAAACATGACATTTTAATTTGACAAAATCTACTTCGAGACCGTCACTAGTTTTTAACAGTTAGATCCTAGTCATTGTGTATTGAACCAAGGATCTAACGACCAAAACCCTGAAGTATAGATTACCCAGGAACATACTAAAAATCCCATGATTTATTACATTTTTCTCATCTTGGCGTTTTATTTGACTTGGGTTTCTTAGAAAACCTGTAAATCAAGCGCAAAAATGTACCAAAGGAATCCATGGTTAATTTTCCATGAAGATACCACATACTAACACTGTAGAATACATAGAAGGGGATCAAGCTACTTGTCACAAAATCCATAGTCCTGTGGTGTCACAGACTAACAGAGTTATGACAATTTGTTTGCATATACAGCAAGATTCGAGCGCATAACAAGATAGTGACATGGGTTAAAGGCAGCACTTGAACGAGATAAAACTTGAAAGGAGAATGAATTTTAATGGCGGCCACTGTCGGTCTCATGCTCCATTTCTTCTGCATCCTCAAATCGCTGATCGTTGATCTGAAGCTGCAAAGGAGATAAAAATGTGATCAATACAAGGGGACCAATTCTGCCCCGGTATTAACTGGTTATTCAAAGGCTTACCTCAAGCACAGTACGAGCTAGGTCATGATCCCCGTTAGATTGACCAATTGAGTTTGAAGGATTTTGAGGAACAGGCCACTCAGAATCGTCCTCTGAAAATGCCGCCACATTCAAAACGAAGACATCATACATAACAGAATATTTCGTTTTAGACATATTGACACATGACTTGATATAAATGTTCCATGGTGCATTACATACCAACTGCCTCATCTTCCAACTGATCGGCGCTAAAAATCCAATTATGCTCTTCTTCCCCTTCTAAAGAAAGATCAAAAGCATAATATTAGGGTGCAATGAAGCAAACATAACAAATATCATTCAAAAAAAACAAAATAAGTAAAAGAAAAATAACCGGGGAATTGAAAACTGTACGAACCTTGAATTGGTTCTGGATTAAGCTCAGCACACTCACAAAATACCTCAAACAGAGAATCCACTGCCACATAAAAAACAAGAAGCTAGTACCCTTCACCAGAGAAATTCTAACAAAATCAAGACAGTAGAGAGAGAGATACACTGGTTAGGATCTGAAGGAACGAGCCTCATCTCTGTGACCTTGGATAAATCTAAGTCACCATTGCGTTCTGAATCCGAACCATCAGACTCATCCTCGTCATCCTCAGTTTCAATCTATAATGTTCAAAACCTTAATCAGAAAACCAATGCACAAAAGAAACCGTGAAATTACATGTTGAAGTTAATGATCGGTCAGGAGACACATGGCCGATGTATGGTAAAGACACACAAACTTGAATACAAAACTAAGCAAGCAAGTGATTCTTGTGTAATATATATCTCATTCGCACAATGTGTAAAGAATGTTCTTAAATATTGCAGAATTGATCTCAGAACATCATTCTAAACTTATTCAGAGTTCATATAGCACAAGCAAAAAGAATTGATAAAGAAATCGAAAGAACAAATAAAGAGGTTAGTGTTCAGAGAACAAGATAAATTTCCCTTGCAAACTGAAGTTTCACATCACGCAATTAGGACAAAGTACACTTCAGACAAGATAAAAAGTCCATATTGCTGCTGGAGTGCATTGATAAATATGTAAACATGTACCTGAGTGTATAAACAAGGAGAGGTGTAGGCCTCTGGGTCTCTGGATACAGCGTGCAGTGATATAGACAAGAAGTCCACCGCATAACCTTTCGCCTTGTCAGTGTCACTCAACCAAATCACTTGCCTAAAAAATCCCAACTAACTGTTCAAATGGATTCTAATTTGTCTATGGGGGCGGGGTGGGGGAATTTGACCATCCCTTTCAAATGGATTCCAATCCCGGCTAACAGTTTAAATTAATGAGAGAGAAAATGACATACTTGGTGGAGATATATAGAGTGCCAGGGAACTCAGGGGGCTGATTGCCGAGGACTATAGAAACACCAGGCCGAACGTGCATCAGCTCCTCACCATTCACCGCATCCAAAACTGGTTCATCAACACCGTTTCTTTCAACTCGAGAAGTGAATTCTTTAATCCCTGCTACCATTTTGCTTGCTCACTCGGGTTTCTTCCTTTGCTTTTTCAAAACAAAAAATGATGTTTATAGACAGCGCATGATCACTAAATTACTCCAATAAATTGTAATATACATACATATATATACACACACACATTGCATAGATATTAACATACATACTTACGAGCCACTAATTCATCACAAAGAAGCAACTAATTAACTTTAAAAAAAAACTAATCTGCAACCCATATGAGTAGTTCAAGTTAACCAATAAATTGGGAGCGGTCAAGCAAAGTAAAAAGGGGCAATTTGATTCTTATATTTTCCCACCAATTTTCTCAGAAACCAAACAGTAAAACTAACGGCAAAACTATCGAACCCCCAAGGATTGAATTTTATTCAAAACTATCGGAACAATGAACAATGAACGAACAGCAATACGAACCGATTTACAGAAATATAAAGCAAGATGAATTCAAACAAAAAAAATAAAAAATGGGTGAGGAGGATTTGGTACCTGGGAAGAGACACAGACTTCGGTTTCTTTGATTTTCTAGGGTTTTACTAATTTTTTTCTTTCAGGGTTTAAAGCGCCAATTTTTTTTTCTCAACCCAAAAACCGCCACTTTTTCCACCGGTGCGGGCTTCTGGGTTCAAGCTGGAGTATTGGACCGTTGAAAGCTGGCTCGGGCTAGTATTTATCGCGGCCCAACCCTTTTATTGTTTCTGTTTTGTTTGATAATTCGGTCCTTTAATTTTTTTTTAATACATTGATATTTTTACACTAAAAAAATAAGGAGTTCGGCTAAACCACACAATGGGCAACCTAATTTGTTATCGAATTCTCCATCCACGAGATTTGAACCTAAGACGTCTCCCTTCCAAGCAAAGAAAAATATCACCAGATCGTAGTACTGAGTGACAATTCGGTCCTTTTATTAACTATATTTTATTTTGAACCAATATAAATTAGCATAAGTGAATTTGAAAAGAAAAAAAAAACACGACCCATCATACAATGTGTTAGATGTTGTCCAATTTAATACGTTCAGTTTCAACATTTATAAGTTCACTAAACATCGATAAAAAATATTAACTTAATTTAATTGAAATAGTCAAGTTCAGGTTGAACTACGACGGGCTTCATTGCTTGGGTGATGTTTGTGTGGCAATAGGAAAGCTCATTATCTTCCTGGCATCTAACATGGAGGCTGGAGAGCACCGCTGGGGAAGATGCGCCAAATCAACAAAGCCTAAGGTATTGATACCTTGTTGGATAAAAAGAAGTCCAAAAAGTAAATTTAAAAGCCAGTTGCGGCGATTAAAAAGCCACCCACGAATCAAAACCATAATTTTGTTGTTGTAAAATTGTATGAAATTGTCATTCGGGTGTCTCAATTTTCACGTTTTCATAGTTTGGAAAATTATATCATTTGTTGTGAGTTGAAACACATTTACAGAGATAAGAATTATATGGTAGATCAGTTGATAAACTGGAGTTTTAATATGAATATTGGCGTTCATGTGTTTGATAAGCCTCCTGCTTAGATTGGATCATCGCTCATGGATGATGAAGTCTCTCGAACTTATTTGGTTTCTTATTGTAAGTTAGCTTTGGATTGTATTCCTCATTTCTTTACAAAAAAAAAAACAATGAATTATTATTATTATATCATCTGCCATCATCTAGCTTGTCTTACATAATTACAGAGAGACAAGAAATTGTGCTCAAAACTCATCATTTTTGTCTCTTTTTAAACAAATGAATGAATCTGTATGCACGCATCTAAAAGGCGACGACGCCATTTCAATGGAAAAATAATTGCAAGACAGAAGTGGAATGAAAACTTCTTAGTTTAGTACCTTAACATAACTTTTTTCTAAATAAATTTGAAAACTTTCCAATCTAATTTACCATCATCTCTATGATGGCATGAATTTGAAGCATATTATATTAGATTTAGAATAATAAAAGAAATATTTTTTGTTTTAATCTCTTGGTCGAGAATACGATGAATGTGAAACTTTTTATGATAAATTATGTATACACCGTCTTTATTAAAATGGATTCTTATTTTTTGGTAAAAATGAGAACTAGTTGTGGGGCTTATTATATATCAAACTTCAATGATCCAAACATTTTATTTTTTTTGTTCTTCATTCATAGATTGTCCTTGCTAAAAACTCAATTCAGCATAAAATCATTTACTTATTTAATTGTCGTGATGAAATTTCAATGTTTGTTAAAATATAGTGTTCGTCAATTTTTTTTGCACTCAATTAGATGACTCAAATATTCTCAATTTGACTAATATATTACAAATATAATCTATAAAGAACAACTTAAAAATATATATAATATAAATCGTTGAAGCTCAATATAAAATAGACCTGAAAACTAATTATTTTTTATATTTGCCTTGTTTATGGGCTGTCGGTACGAGGAGTTATGATTTAAATTTTTAAAATTCGGGATATTATCATAATATCATATATATATATATATATATATACAGCTGGCTGGGCCATTGGCATATTAATGTCGTAATAAAAAGGGATGCTCATCATTTCGACGTTGACCCTTAATTTACCATACGTCTTCAAATATCCCGATTTCTTTTAAGTAACGACCACACGAAGAAATGATTGACTTGATGAACAAACCCTAATCACTATTAAATAACCCTTTGCTGAATCCTTGTGAATTTAATTAGGTATATAAGCTAGAAGATGGAGAAGTTGCATGCATGAATCAATATCGATACACGTCAAGACGCAAAACAAGTGCTTCACTTAACCAAGTTTATATCACTGGAAGTCATAGGGACATTCTGTTGTATGGATAAGTTTTTATTGAAGTGACTATATTGATTTAGCATGAATTTGTATAAACACGAAAAGTAAAACTCTACACGGCTTCTATAGTCACAAACATCATGCTATCTGTACACAATTTTTTTGTAAAGCTCACAAATGCAACAAGTCTACATGAGAGCAGACATGGTAAGTACAACTCTACACGGCTATTTTAATTACAAGCATTATCATTACAAATTTGTTATAAAGACTACAAACGCAACAAATTTACATGAAAACAGACAAAATTATCGCTAACAAGCTAAACCACGTCAAAACCATCACTTAACCAAGTAATGGTATGGGAATGTAGTCACTCTACAAATAGAAAAGAGATGAAAAAGTGGCTTCTTGCATGCATGCTTGGTGCTTCCATATATGAACTATTAAGAGATGCCTTGTCCCTCTGCAAAGGAACTTGGAAAAGTTTCATGATAAGGAGGATGATAAAAGTATAGTATATATAGAGACAGATAATCAATCTTCCAAAGCACATTAAAAATAGCGCATCACTAAATAATTAAAAACAAATACTTCCATCCCTTTACCATATGCATACATTGTCTACAAATTAATTTTTTTTCAACAGCTCCAGCACACCACTACTTCATCTGCATGCACCACACCAAGATTAATGCCTAAAAAGCAGCACTGTAGAATTCTTTTTTTGGTCGAAATCAGCACTGTAGAATGTATATATAATAAGGAGAATGCATGCAGTGACAAACCTTCTTTTTTCGGTTAGTGCGTGCCAGACAAACCCTAATATATATGGTTAAGATCCGGAAACACAGGTATTTTAACACATATTTTGACGTTTATTTTGTAAAACTAACTTCGTAATGTATTTAAAGAATCCGAACTGTTTGTTTTTCAATTCATCAATCATAGATCAATGACTATCATTTAATCTAACAGTCTTATAGATTCGGATTTATGTGATTTCTAATGGATATGATCTTAATTGAAGACCTACAAAAGTAATCAAAATTAAATCAAGCCCACAAAAAACAACTAAAATAACAACAATACTAGATTAATTTTCTAACATGCGCCCCCGATTCTGACCTATATATATATATATATATATATATATATATATATATCAAATGAAATAAGCGCTTTCGTGGTGCAGTTCTAGTTATTCCAATTTCAAGGCTTCTTCTACTTCATATATCGAAGGTCTGGAACTCCGCTGAGAAAGTCCATGTTAGATTATGTTGGGGTTTTCAAAATATTGGTTACTTATGCTAACCAAGGTAGCTAGTGTGGTCCTGTGTTCAAAAACACCAATTGATCGGTTGCTTTCACCAAATTACAAGCAATGTGGTTTATATTACAATCTCAAATATATATTGCCTTATTATCCAAGATATATCGTCATCTCGTTTATTATGTAATCAGATTAAACGATGATTAGATACAATCACTTCAAAATATATTTTGTCCCCAAACAATTGAGGCTGGAGTTTGTCATTAAACAAGTCTTTCCTTGCTGTTTGGTGTAGCTTTTCCACCGTTTAAAGAATCCATTTTTCATAGCAAAAGCAGTTCATGCGTAAGTTTTTCCAGAACAAAAGCATTGTAGGGATTTTTCCAAGCCAAGTTTGACTGTGCTAGTCTTAACAAAAGTGCTTTTCGACTACTTTGGCAGAAGTTGTAATACAACTTTTAACTAAAGGGAACTAAAATTCCACCGATCTATGCTCGTTTAAATACCAAATATAATGCTAATTAACCAACTTAAGCACCTTAATTAGTTCTATAAGAACAATTCCACCAGTTTTAAAAGGAGAGACAAGGCAAGTGGAAAGGCATGTGAACTTTTCCAATGAGAAATGGTCCTTCCCTTCCAATATGTGATATATAATATAAGGTACCCTATAATATATTGGTCCCCAAAGGAAAGGTTCTCATTTGCTCTTCATTGAGTGATAATATTGGAGTTGGACCATCCTATTCCTGTATCCCTATGCCTCTCTTTTTTGGTACTATCATTCTCATATTACAACACTTACAAAGGAAAAAAGGAGTTGGTGGTGAGGGCCTGAAAAGGATGTTCGATGACGATGAAGCTCCTACCTCGAAAGTCATGGATTGCTGGTGGGGAAATGACAACGGGGATGATCGATATAAAGGGCGGAGGAAAAGAACAAATGAGAGAGTTGAGTTAAAATGATTATCACTAAACTACAATACTAAATAATAAAATTTTTATAACATTAATCTTATATTTAAACAATTTCTAATTTAGTTTATTTTTAAGAAAGTAGGTCTTTAAAGTGTGGCGTATAAATTGGACGATCTGATGGTCAAGCAAGCAACATCCACGATGAAAATTAGAGTTGTAAAAATAAAATGCAAAAAAATTCAAGTGAGAACGTTGCTATCCAGAAAACGTAAATGCGTTAGAAAAATTCAAATGAAAAGGAAACAAATAAGAAAATAACAAGGGGAATACAAATTATTTTAGCTAAGACAAGAACTAATGGTCACTGGACCGAGGGCAAGGCAGCAGTGTGGTGTCAGAATTTCTGGTACAGCAGGCACAGCCAAAGAGAGAAGACAACCCTACCAAAAAAAAGAAGCAACCAATTATTCACTCTCCCAACCAACCCAGTCCCAGACATTAAATATGGCATTTTATTTGAATTTTGGGTATTCGTACACGGCTAGATCTATGACCACCGGACGCGTGGAGTTTCCGGGGTAGTTTGATAAGTTTGGACCAACTAGATTGGGGGAATTGCTGGGGTTTACTATGAGGTTGCATGCAGTGGATTCTTACAATTTGAATTCGAAATTGCTGGGTGGAGAGCTGCGTACTTCTGGTCGACCACATGACGGACGTAAGGCTACAGCCATACAACTCTAGTTATTATACATAAAATTTGAATTTGACACCTAACTTCTTTTAAAACTTTACTCTCCACCTGATTTATCAAATTAAACTATTATTTTATTACACTATTTTTTTTTTTACAATTGCTATTATATATTTTTACATATATATAAATAATTGATAATAGAAATTCATATGACGACTAGTACTAGTTCTGGTTTGGTACTGAGGTGATTCTGAAAAAAAATGACTATAAAAAAAAGCTGCAAAACCCAGTTTTGAAAAACCAGTTTTTTTCACATCTGTTTTACATAAAAGTTTATCAAACACTATAATATTGTTTTTTTTTTTCAAAAACACTTTTACAAAAAAGTTTACCAAACACTCTGCTACTTTATTTCACAGCTGCTTATTCTCACATCATAACAGAAGTAGTCTTTTTTTTCAAAGCACAACAATACCAAACTAGCCTTTAGTTCCATATTCCAGCTTCTTCAGTATCCTCCATTAGTGCTAATAGTCAAACTTGCCGGTTCCATCTCCATGCCCTACACAAATAAAGTCATCAATGGCTAGCCGTCAAAGCGAGCAGTGTGATCACCTGCATATGCATCATCATCCACCACATACTTTTCACATCCATTGATTTCAGCTCCCAAAAAATGCCATGGATATAATTATCCAAATCTCTTAGAAAACAAGACGAGTTTGTTCTAATTTGGGTTGGACATGCTAGGTTAGTAGATGGGCAACGAAAAGAGGAACTGAGATGAGGAGAACTGAGAAGGAGGTGGATAAGGGAGGGGACGAAATTTGCACAGAGATGGAAAATACAAGAGGAAAGAGAAAATGGAGGAGAGAAGAAAACAATAAAAAACAATTAATAATTAATTAAAAAGCATTTGACACTGCTATCAAATTTGGCAACAAGGGGGAGATATGTCATTCCATGTCATACCACATCAGATTTGGCTTCTTGGTTGGAAATCATTGCTGACGTCTTTTGTTACCGTTATTACTGATTTGGACATTTTGACATCTCCTTTAGAGATGCTCTAACCCTATCATTTTCAAGGTTATTCGACATAATAGTTAGAATTATGGTGTTAAATACAATTTTTGGAACATGTTTGGAAGTGTTTTAGTTTTTTTAATAGTTGTGAAGCCCAACGTGTTTGGAAGTGTATTAGAGCATGTTGACTCACGTATGAAGCTCACGACCATACGTGCTCCACGTTATTTGGTTTATATGGTCCATGTGTTAGGCTTGAATGTTTTCACACATGAGGAGCGTGTGAGAATGCGAAGACAAAGTCTCGCGTCAATGAAAGACCAAACAATGCAAAGGCTTATAGTTAATTGTTTTGTGTAAAACCAACTTTCTTCAGACTGATGACCACGCTTTATGTGTAGCTCAATTCGCCTAATATGTTATCATCCTTTTATTATTAAAAAAAGAAAGATGATTTGCTATCCATCTATATTCGAGGTGGGATCTCTTACAATTCTACGAGCATAGATGTGCTTAATTTGACCTCAATATAAAGAAATAATGAATTTTCACTCTCTTAACTCATTCATCATACAACTAATCATGTTAACGTCTCACTTAGTTATAAATCCCCATTACTAAGCTCGATAAAGCATAACAAGAAAACAAATCAGAAAGGTAATTTTGTCACTTTATTTTCTTCCCATACACTTTTATTGTTTATTTATTTCTCTCTCTTAGTTTTGTGGTTCCTTGGTTCTCTAAAATCCATTTGCATAAGTTAAAACTTGGGTTTTATGTCCCCAGATAAAAAATAAAGGGTAGGTTAGCTTTGTTAACTCTTCCCATGTCCTCTAAACCCAAAATGGTAATACTCCCATACAGCAACACCACACCTGCTCCTGTACTCCCTCAATCAACAAGTCAACCAATCCAACGGTCCAAACTAAGCCATTCTCTCTTCTATTTTCCCTTGTTTCTGATTCACTCCTCACACAGCTTTAGCACACTCCCACTAAAGAAAGTTAACCACCCCCTCTGTTACTTTGACTCTTCTCACAGACAGTGACCACCTTCTCTTTGATCTAGAGAGAGAAACTGAGGACAGAGAGAGAGAGAGAGAGAGAGAGAGAGAGAGTACTAGCTTGGTTCTTATAACAGAGAAGAAAACAACCATTTTCAACCCAAACCAAAACATGGGTTTTGCTGTTCTTCTCATCTCCTTCCTGATTTTCTTCACAAACCCCTTATGGGTTTGTGGAAACTCAGAGTTAAAAGCACTTTTGGACATGAAATCGCTTTTGGACCCGCAAAGCTTGTATCTTTCTTCGTGGACCGTCAATGGCAACCCCTGCGGCGGGTCCTTTGAAGGAATAGGGTGCAATGAGGCGGGTCAAGTCGCTAACATTTCGTTGCAGGGAAAGGGGCTCACTGGGAAGCTATCTCCCGCCATTGCAGGGCTCAAGCATTTGACTGGCATTTACTTGCATTACAACTCTCTGCATGGAGAGATTCCCAGAGAGATTGCCAACTTGACGGAGCTGAGTGACTTGTATTTGAATGTGAATAATCTCTCTGGAGTGATCCCTCCTGAGATCGGAAATATGAGCAACTTGCAAGGTTAGCTGAATTTTTTTTCTGAAAAAGCTTTGATTTTTTTTATTGTGGGTTTTTGTTGTTTCATTTAAGTTAATCTGAATTATTTAGGGCTAGTTTTTGGACTGCCTCTGTAAGAATCACTTTTAGCAGAAGTACTTTTATTATAAATATGGTTAAAATTTTATTGAAAATAAACACTAGGAAGTGCTTCCATGAAAAACACTTGGATTGGAAGTGCTTCCTGGAAAAGAACTTGGAAGTGCTTCTTGAAGCTTGTCCAAAAAGCACTTTTACTACAACCCAGTTTCCATCAAATGTTATTGTAAGTGCTTTTTAGTTGTCAGAAAACAATTTTTGGTTTTCCAAGCAATCAATCCCAACAGACCTTTTAAGTACATAAATAGTGGGTCTGTTGAAATATTTGAACTTTGTTTTTGTATGTTTTGTTTCTATTTTTGGTTATTCAAGTAGCTTTGATTTCATGTGATCCTCATTTGCATAGACGAAAAAGCACTTATTATGTTGGCTGATTAAGTGCTCTCTGTTTCCCAAATGACTTGTTATTAAAGTTTCAAGCTCGTTAAATTTCCTCATCTAGGGTTTGTGTTTTGCTTTTCAGTTTTGCAACTTTGCTATAATCAGCTCACCGGAAGCATTCCCACGCAGCTGGGATCTTTGAAAAACCTGAGCGTTCTTGCTCTGCAATCTAACCACTTAACCGGCGCAATACCGGCAAGTTTGGGGGACTTAGAAATGTTGATGAGACTGGATTTGAGTGTTAATCATCTTTTCGGTTCTATTCCCACAAAACTTGCTGATGCCCCGGTGCTTGAAGTTCTAGACGTTCGGAATAATACTCTATCCGGCAATGTACCTCTTGGTAAGAACAGTCTAACATCTCAAATTCGACCTTTAGAAGAAGAAATTGCAGTAGCCATTGCTCATGTTAAATTGTTGAAAAAGTAATAAAACCCTTGATCAATTTCAGCTTTGAAGAGACTTAATGAAGGATTCTCTTATGAAAACAATCTGGGATTATGTGGAGCTGGATTCATGTACTTAACTGCCTGCACTACTTCCGGTCATCCCAACGCGAGTAGACCCGAACCCTTTGGAGCCGGCGTGCCAACAAGAGACTTCCCGGAAACTGCAAATGTGCCTTTGCCCTGCAACCAATCTCGTTGCTCCAATTTGTCAAAATCCCATCAAGCCTCTGTTGCTGTTGTTGTTGGTGTCATTGTAGTAACTATTGCATTATCAGGTGTGGGGTTTGTATTCTTTACCCAACACCGACGCAGGAAACAGAAGCTTGGTAACTCATTTGATACTGCTGAAGGCCGTTTTAGTACTGACGAGGCCAAAGCCAATGGAGTTTACAGGAAGAATGGATCTCCTCTCATCAGCCTTGAGTATGCCAACGGCTGGGATCCTTTAGCTAATGGGAGGAATTTAAGTGTGTTTGCACAAGAAGTCTTCGGTAGCTTTAGATTCAATTTGGAAGAGGTGGAGACGGCTACTCAGTATTTCTCAGAGGTGAATTTATTGGGTAAGAGTAACTTCTCTGCAACATATAAAGGAATACTACGAGATGGGTCTGCTGTTGCCGTTAAGAGCATTGGCAAATCATGCTGCAAGACGGAGGAATCTGAATTCTTGAAGGGATTGAACATGTTAACCTCGTTGAGGCACGAAAATTTGGTGAAGTTGAGAGGGTTTTGTTGCTCAAAGGGCCGGGGAGAATGCTTCCTCATTTATGACTTCGTTCCAAATGGAAATTTGCTGCAGTATCTTGATGTCAAGGACGGCAACAGCCATGTTCTTGAATGGACTACTAGGGTTTGTATTGTGAAGGGCATTGCTAAAGGTCAGTATATGTTCCCTTTTTAGCTATTTTACATGGAGTCAGTTTCTGATTTATCTGTACTGAGCTTTGTTCTGTTGGTCAGGTCTATCTTATTTACATGGATACAAGCCAAACAAACCTCCCCTTGTTCACCAAAACATCTCGGCTGAGAAGGTGCTGATCGACCAGCGATACAACCCCTTGCTCTCCGACTCTGGCCTGCACAAGCTTCTAACCAATGATGTTGTCTTCTCAGCACTCAAGGCCAGCGCTGCAATGGGATACCTAGCTCCCGAGTACACCACCACAGGACGGTTCACAGAGAAAAGTGACGTTTATGCATTTGGGGTGCTCATTCTCCAAATCCTATCAGGGAAGCGGAAAGTCACCAGCGCAATGCGCGTTGGTGCTGAGTCAGGCAGGTTCCAAGATTTCATCGACCAAAACCTCAATGGAAGGTTCTTCGAATACGAAGCATCCAAGCTTGCAAAGACTGCTTTGCTTTGCACCCATGAGTCTGCGATTGAGAGACCTTCCATGGAAGAAGTTGTTCAGGAGTTGAGTAATTGTAGCAGTTGTGTCTGACTCCTGGGTACTGTCTTTTTTGTTCAACCATTGCGTCAGGACTATTCAGATCGGTAATGGACGACTAATGGTTAGCTGAAAACTAACTGCTAACTTCGGATGTAATTCTAGGATTTTTATGTTGTAATGTTGTGTCCTCTTTCTTGAGGACCAAGCTTTGTTGTGAATGTTGTTAGACCATTGTTTAATGTAGCCTACTACTAGCCTTTAGATGGTTTTTTATATTTTGACAAAGTAAAATTCTAATCTAATCTAATTTACGGGGAAGGGTATTTGAACTTGGGCGTAGCGGAGGGGGGGAGGCACACTACCCTCGCCAACTAGTTAAACCGGCATTTGTTGAGGTTGGATATTATGAGGGATTTTCTTATTAATCACACGTTTTTTAGTGTTATTTGTTTTTTGATTACTTTCATCGGCGGTGATCTATTGGCCTGCAAACCAAGACATCAGTTTGAAGGATCTCCTTGTCTCCAAATTATAGAGAAGTATGATTAGGCTTTTGTACTGATTAATTGCCAAGTTGTTCATAATTTAAGCGTTTGGTTCTCACCCTACACCCTGGTGGTGTCTACAGAACTATTGGGCATCAGACCGAAGGTTGCTGTAGTTTTTGGGCTTGAAGAAGCTGCCTAACCCATACAATAATTCCACAGTTCAGCTCTCTTTCAATTGTACTGGGAAGCCACCGAACCTTGTAGCATACGTGAGCATGTTGAATCTTGTGTTGAGGTCAAATTAAACACTCTCTAAGTTCTCATGTTATAAAAGAACATGAGTTGGCTAGCTGGGGGTAAAAGTGAAAGGAAAACTAATGAAAAGGGCTTGAAAACTTTGAGTTTTAACGATAAGAACAAAATAAAAGGTAAAGTGAATAGTATCAGGTTTGACTTTTAGTGTAAAAATATGATTTTTCGTTAAAGTGAACAGTACTGCAGGCTTTTATTTAAAACTCCCTAAAGTGAACGGCGAAACACGCCCTAAGTTCAATATTATGATTTCGCAGTTCACTTCATGACCAAAAACCCTTTGACTACACAGTTAACATAAATAAGTTTAAAACACTTGTAAACATTTTAACGCGTTAATAATAAAATGCATTTCCCAAAAACTTTTACTTTCTAGAAAAGTAATCTCATCACTCTAATCATGTTTTCTCAATAGTCAGTGAACGGTGAAAATTGACTTTTATTAAGTCTACTTGAGTTGGTTGTACTAGGCTAAGTAAGTAAGATTCTAAGTAACTAATTCGATAGATCACAAAGCTTTCTCTCTCTAAATTTTATTTTATACAGTTTCGTTCTTCATACGATTTCGTATCGTCCCTGAGATTTTGGAGGCCCTGTACAAAATTTATAAAAAGGCCCCTCCTTAAGAGCAAGTCCACCGAGAGTGGATTGCCCGGCACCAAGCACACAAAACAGGACGGCCCCCAGCCAAATCACTCCACCCTAGCCTAATAGGCTGGCACCCAGCCCAAGCCAGGCAAAAGACCGGCCCAAAATCAAGAGACCCAACTGCCGGGCCATTTGACGTCAGCCGGGCCATCCACGTTGTCGATGTCGACACCAGCTCTTCCCACAACCTTTAACCTCTCGCGCGGAGGACTTGAACACCTCGCGGGTGACCTTGGTCCCACTACACACGATCAACGCGTCGCAGAGCGAGATCTTGGTGCAGAGCTCCTCGAGGCTGAGATTGTAGGAGCAGTCGACATTAGAGCAAGTCCACTGGAAGTGGATTGCCCGGTGGCGCGAGCTTTTCTAAGATGAGGACGGTGGGCTTGGCGTTGAGTTCGCAGTAGATAGCACCACGACCAGCCACAGAGGAGCCCGGCGGCGCGAGGTGGGAGTTACTGAGAAAGCAGAGATGGATGCCTTGGAGGTGAGAGAGAGGGCAGGGAATCGGAAAAATGGGGAGTGGATTTGGGACGGCGACGGTGTGTGTCAAGTGTATATGGGTGTAATTTATAATAATATTTTATAAGAGAATTGTTATTAGCACTCCAAAAATCTCATTCTACACTCCAAACTTTCTATATTAGGAAAGAAAAATACAATTGTAAGGAGTGTAAAATGAGATTTTTGGAGTGCCAATAACACCTTCCTTTTATAAAAATATCAAAAATTAATAATATATTTTTATAAAGTTAGAAATTAAAAATAAGATTATTTTTATTATTTTATAATAAAAAATAATAATATTTTAATAAAATTGACTAGGCTATTTTTTGTTAGGGGTCGAGATGCATTTGGCTTATTACTATTCATTGAGGTCTATCACTGTTCACTAAGTGGATTAAATAGGCTAGGTGCTAACGCATTTTTTTTAGGGGTGGACTTGTTCTAAGATAGTTTAAAAAAAAGGTAGAACAATCTATTGACACTAGAAAATAGGGAGTTTTAACGAAAAGCCCACGGTACTGTTCACTTTAACGAAAAACCACATTTTTACACTAAAAAGTCAAACCTGCTACTATTCATTTTACCCTTTATTTTGTCCTTATCATTAAAACTCAAAGTTTTCAAACCCTTTTCATTAGTTTTTCTTAGAAAATAATCGCTTAAATCAAAACAAAGTTTAGCACTCACTGATTACAAGTTTAAAAATGTCATTATTAATACGTAAAAAGAGTTACAAACATAACGTTCACTAAATAATCAAAAGACACTAGAAAACAATCACTTAAATCAAAACAAAGTTTAGCACTCACTGATTGCAAGTTTAAAAATGTCATTATTAATACATAAAAAGAGCTACAAACATTACGTTCACTAAATAATCAAAAGCAGTTCAATCTTAAACAACCAAACATAAAAAAAGAACTTCAAAACTCTAACTTTAATGTTTCACTTGAATATATAACATTATTAAAAATAAAATTGAAAAAAAAAATCCCTTTTTAAGGTGTTCACATTATTATTGACACTCAAAATATCTTATTGTACTCCAAATTTTTATATTTAGAAAGGAAAAAAAATTACGCTTATAAGGAGTGCATGATGATATTTTAAAATGCTAATAAAAGCAATTTTTAAATATAGAACAATAATATATATAAATATTAGATGATAAAATTTTTGGGGGCCTTTCAAATTTGGAGCCCTGTGCAACTGCACCTTTCGCTCCCCCTCAACGCCCCCTCTGTGTGAATAGTTCAGAGCTTCAAGAAATCAAACCGCAAAAATGTTTATAAAATCAAGAGTAAACAGTTGATTTACCCCCTAAACTATCACCCAACTTTCAATTTCCCCCCTGAATTTTTTAATTGGAAAATTAAGGACTTAAACTAATTTTTTTGGCCGATTTGGCCCCTGCTGTTAATTTTTCATTCATTCCATCCAAATTTATGTTAAATGGAAGCATGTGCACAACATGTGTGAGTAGTTTGGTCGCTTCATTCTTTAAAATAATTGAAAACCTTAGATTTCTAAAATATAAACCTATGCAAATATGTGTGATTCTATAGTTTTTGTGTCTGAGGGTCTAGTGAAGTGACGCTTTTGTCCACAAATGAGAGTTACGTGGTTTGCACATGAAAAGAGTTAATGTTAATTTGGATGAAATCTATTAAAAACTAACGGTAGGGGGAAATCGGCCAAAAAAATTAGTTTAAGTCCTTAATTTTCCAATTAAAAAGTTCAGAGGGGAAATCGAAAGTTGGGTGATAGTTCAGGGGGCAAATCATCAGTTTACTCTAAAATCCAAGTACTTGGTAGGCTGAATTACCGAATACAAACCTTATATTGCGATAAACTTGTCACTTGCCAGGAGCTTTTTCTTTCAATTCTTCATAAACGTGATTCGATTCCGTCGATTCCGAGAAAACTATAAGATAATAAGGAGAACGTGCGGCTAAGATTCGTAAGAAGGTGATGAGAAATATGGATATACATGGAGGAAACAAAGTCTGCACGGGCTAACTGATATTTTCAAACTATTAATTCACGTGTTCAGAGAATGTGCTTTCTGCAGGTTCTGCACAACCTGCCTTAATTTTTCAAGATTTACAGCTTTAAATTTAATTAATCATCTTATATTTATAATCGTAATATATATAAATATAACTATTACATGTAACATCACTTGCTATACACATTTCAGATATTACATACATATATAAGAACCTTCAAAACTCCAAAAATAACTAATAATATCTAATCTAATTTGCTTCATTTGGTTTTTAGAGAAGCAATCAATAGAAGGAAACCTTAATTCTCCTCTTAATTAATTAACCCTAAGCCGAAATCCCTTTCCCATGTGCAAACGATGATCTAACCCTAAACACATGCTCTTCACCGGTGCATTTATCAACCCTCACAACCCAATGACTCTTTTTTCCAATCATTTTTGCAGTATCATTTTCTGCTGCTATTTTTGTAACCAGCAACCCTCCTCCGATAGGCAACAACTGAGTACTTGATCCGCCGGACCGCCATGACCCTTTTCCGAAAGCGTTATGCCCCACAACAGTAGCTCCGTTTTGCTTCCTCCCCACCTGTACCGCTCTAAGAACTGCCTCGTGGTTCTTGAGATTGCAATCGATAAGCACGAAATCCGCCTCCTTGTAGTAATTTAAAAGAAGATTTTGAGCTTCTCCAATAACAAACTCAATGTGACAAACGTTGACGCCGAGGACTTTTTCAGACAAGTGTAATTCTTCGTTACTGCGAAGAATGCATACAACTCTGCCGCCAGTTTGCTGAGCAGCGGCAGCTAGGGCTAGGGTTTTGGAGTCGGCAGCTCCAGCGCATGCAACAACCATTAGCTTTGCGTTGTTGCCCGCCGCTAGGGCTGAAATGAACTCGATCACATCTGGCTCGTTTGCCTTCTGGCCCTGAATTAAAAACACAAGAAAAAACCAGTTAGAAGTGATCGTATTAAACAGAAAAATCTGACATAAAAGTTCCAAAAACTGAAGAAAAAAGCGTTTGGAAAATAATGTAAAAGAAGACTCACCATTTTGAGGGTTTTGAGGTAGGCTTTTGTGGCATTCTCAGCAGACCAGCAAGCCATGTTGCTCTTTGTATGTGTAGTTGTGAGTAAAGCTCTAGATCTTCTTTTCTCTCAAATCCCAACGTTTTAGCTTCGAGTTTGCTGGGGATAAAATATGGAAGGCTGACATATATATAGGGGGCACAGTGGCAATCCAACTGGCCATGTTCGAAAATGTTTATATCAAAAATTAACAAGTTCCAACTAGGAAGGTAGGATTATATAATTATTGTCCTTTTAGTACTAGTTTGTCTGGAAAAACGATGGGCTAAACCGTGTTAGTATACGTGTGTTAGTTAAACCGTGTGTTAATATATATGGGAGTGCTTATAACTTCACTGTAAGAGCTTGACTCTCATCGTTTTGTATAAACTTGATAAAAATTGTAGAATTTTCGAAATAAACTGTCAAATTTTCCTCTTGGTTAATAAATTGAAAGAGAAAAGAAAACTAATATTGACTAAAGAAAAGGGTACTATTATTGACGGGAAAAAAAGGAAATTATGAACAAGATATGAATAGGATTTTCCTCTTGGCTAATCTTCCCGTTGAAATATATAGAGCTTGCTTAGTTAATTAATGACTAATTAGATGAGTTTCCAGGAGGCAGCTCATTAACATTCAAGCAACCATCGTATATTTATTTTTTATAGGAAGTGTATCTTAATATTTGATGGCAAATATAAAATTAAACTTGCACGATGCCAATTATTTGGCTCCAAATAATCATTGATTAGCTGTAATGCCTTATATTGTAGAGACAACATAAGTTGAATATTACATAATACATATACTAGGAGAGCCCCCATGTTATCCGAGGCAAAAAACCAACAAACTTGGCAGTCCTTTATTTGCAAATTAAACTTTATATATTTTAGGGTTAAGCTCATATGAACTTCCCAATCTTTAGAGGTAAGTTCAAGTTGGTCACAATTTTTTTAAAACATTTTATATAACTACCTAGCGTTTTAAAAATTAGATATTCATTAGGTTATTAGCTTTTAACTTGGCTAAAATGGGTCTATTTGAGGATTTAGAACTCTAAAATGATGTGTTAGTGAAAATTAATTAGCTTCAATACATACCATCGCCTGACATTACTGACATCGTCAATTAATGACAGTGACGTAATTAACTTGACGCCGGGGACCTAACAAGTGTTTATTTTTGTAAAAGTTATGTAGTTATTTGGAATGTTTTAAAAGGTTGACACAATTTCAAATCACCTTTAAAAGTTTGATAGTTATTCGTACTTAACTCTATAATTTAATTAACGTGTTTTAGCAACATACACACTACACAAAACAAAACACATGCAGTCCTCTTGCGTACAAGCTACTTAATTTATGCATATCATTTGATTTTCTTTGGTATTAGAAGCTGTTTGAAAATAAATTTTCTAAACTTGATGTTAACACATAGAATCCCTATAAACAACTATGTGGTTAATTAATCATAATTAAATATAGTGCAAGAGGTCTCGTCCTTGCCTCCAGAAATGACAACACAGATCTGGATCCGATCATGTTGTTTCCCTAACAAGCACATCATAACAGAGCAACACAATACATAAAGTCTCGTTGTCCATCTCTTGCAGTGTAAGTCTGTAAGATGCTCCATCCTCTGTCCAGTCCTGCCAGAGTGATCAGACGACAGAGAGACGATGAATGTATGAATGCGTTTGTGTGGTCGAACCAATTTGACCTAATTTTTTAATTGTTGTCATCGTTAATTATAATATGAGTGGATGAAATCATGAATTGACAATATGGTTAATATGTCTCAATCCTAGAAATATTAATACAAAACGAATATATATAGTTATAACTTGATCAGTAGAATAATAACATCATGTAACGGTGTATCTGAAACACCGACAAATCTCTCTCGAGCTCATGAAGAACACATTATGGAGCATAGGATGGGAGTACTGATCAGACAGTGATGGAAAATGGGGGAAGCATGATGGAAACAACGTGTGGGCCGAAGATTTTTTTGGTTGGAGGTTGAACAAGCTTGGAAGGGGACATGTATGTGCAACGGTACCCTTCAAAGTTGTACCATGTCTTCTTCCTTGTCTGACTCTTTGCTTTGCAATCTTAAAAGTTCGAAACATGAGAAGAAAAAAAAAAATTCCAAGAACACGCTATGCGTATAATGTTTTTTTACCTGTTAATCTAGGTGTTGAACACTCTAAAAACATAAACTATCAGAAATGTACAGACTAGGCTGTTCATAACAATTCTCAAAATACCATCCTACTAAAAATTACCAATCCAAACAGGAAGTTCTTAAAGAAAACAAAAATCCAGATCAAGGTTGTAGCTCCAATACGCGTATAATGTTCAGTGTGCATGCCATACATGTATCCAACACGTCTACTGTGGAGTATGGATGGATCTTCTATGCCCATACAATGTTTTTCTCTTGTATGTTCATGTACAAGGAGTATTCATGCATATGGATTTCGGTTGCATATCTGTGCGCCTTTTACTTTGGATAGACAGATCGATGCACGACGCAACAGAACAAGTGCCGGTTTTGTACTTAGGAATTCGCGGAACTATAATTATGATACCATGTTAGACAACTATCAGACTCCAAAAGCTTAACAGTCAAAAGTTTAAAACTGTTAACAAATGAGCCAACAGTGCATATCAAACTAACATGTATAATGTACGACGTGTGATTTTACTAGTAAATAGCAAGGTAGTAACCATGACTTGTTTATAGAGAATCATTTCCATAGACAATTATTTGTAGTCTCCATAAAAACATATCTTCTTTATTTCTTTGAAGGCATCTCTAAAATCTCTTAAGATTTGAAGCCCACCAGAACTTCTGTTTAGATGCTTTAAGCCCAACTCCACTTACATGGGCTTAACTAAATCAAGCCCAATGTACTATTTCCGGGCCTATTCCCAGTGGACTACATACGGACAAGATTGCTATCCAAAAGCCCAATCGTCCAAAAGTCGGTCTCTTCTCCCCGTAGCGTATAAATACTTCTCTGCGATCATCGTCCGTCGTCAGCCCCCGCTCGCATTTCCACGGTTCCCAAATTTCGCCCCAAAAGCCTGAGAGAGTCGAGTCCAATCCAATCCAGATGAGCAATTCGTGCTGCTGCTGCTGCACCTGGATAGACCAAGCGAGGGTAGGCATCTTGGAGAGGTGGGGCCGGTTCGAGAGGCTCGCCGAACCCGGTTTCCACCTCCTGAACCCGTTGGCCGGTCAATGGGTCGCCGGCATCCTCTCCACCAGGATCGCCTCCCTCGACGTCCGCATCGAGACCAAAACCAAGGTAATTTTATCATCTCTGCTCGAAATTCATACTGCAAAAGCAAGAATTTGGAGTAAATTGTGAATTTTTGTTGGTGTTTGAATTGAAATTTTTTTGTGTAATTTTGGGCAGGATAATGTGTTCGTGCAATTGGTGTGCTCGATACAATACAGGGTAGTGAGAGAGAACGCCGATGATGCGTTTTATGAGCTGCAAAACCCCAAAGAGCAGATTCAAGCTTATGTATTTGATGGTAATTTTACTATATTGGTTAATTGGGGTTTCAATTGTTACGCTAATAATTTAATTGAATTAAATTGAATTGGTGTGCGTAGTGGTTAGAGCTATGGTGCCGAGAATGACGTTGGACGAGCTCTTTGAGCAGAAGGGTGAGGTTGCGAAAGCGGTGTTGGAGGAACTTGAGAAGGTAAAATTTTAAATGATGAGATGAAGTGTTTACTCTATTCGTGATTGTTTTGCGGTGGAATGCATGATTGCTACTATTTTATCGTATCAATGCTTTGAATTGAATGATTTTGAGTTCAATTGGATTGTTGTGATTGCTTCACACCCGTTTGTTTCGAGCAAAATTTTGTTCTTTATTGTTATGTTTCATTCTCTCAGAAACTTGTTATGCAAGAAATGTTTTGTTTTACATGATTTCTTACGTTGTATGCTGAAATTTCTGATCAGGTTATGAGAGAATATGGATACAGCATAGAGCACATACTGATGGTTGACATTATACCTGATGCCTCTGTCCGCAAGGCAATGAACGAAATCAATGCAGGTCATTGTCTTTGATTTTTCTTTCCCTGATTTTACTCGTGGACATAGTTTCTGCTTGTATGTATGGTAGGGAGACACATGTTTTGGGAGTTAGTATATTGTAGGACTGGAAGTTTTGGTTAGCCCCAAGTTTTGAGAACAAACATTTGGAATGGTTATGTGCTATGGTTTACTCAGTTGTGTCTCTTCGATTTTTATACAGAAGTGTGATACTCGTGACATTCTGAGATATTCTTATAACAGGAAGCCTTTAAGGGAAGGGATCCCCATTTTTTTTTTACAAAGGATATCCTCTTGACCTTTAGATTTGGCTTTAATGAAATCATGTGGTTGAGATTCTGTGGCCTATGATTTAATCTCAACCACAAAATTTCATTAAAGCCAAATCTAATGGTTAAGCCTTCCCTTAAAGGGCCTGTCTTATAACATATCCGGCCTCATAATGTTTGGATTCTGCTGTTTATGTTTAAGCTGTAATTACATCTGAATTTGCTTCATGCAATTACTTTATATGTTGGAGCGAGCAAACATTGCTTTTCTTAACTTTTGGAACATTATTCACCTAGACTCAAAGTCATCGTAGAAGCTCAACTTATTTGTTATATGTTCTTGGTTAGCTCAAAATGTTGAATTATGCACACTGGTCGGTGATTTGTAGTTTTAATATATGTTAATGGCTTGTAATTAAAGGCTCATTCTTGTTTATATACTGAAAAATGGAGCATCTGTACTGCAGCTCAAAGGCTCCAGCTTGCCAACGTATACAAAGGAGAAGCAGAGAAGGTGCTTCAAGTGAAAAGAGCAGAAGCTGAAGCCGAGGCCAAGTACCTTGGCGGAGTTGGTGTTGCCAGGCAGAGGCAGGCAATCACCGATGGATTAAGAGAGAACATCTTGAATTTCTCAGGCAAGGTGGAAGGCACGTCGTCAAAGGAGGTGATGGATATGATCATGATCACTCAGTACTTTGACACGATGAAAGACCTTGGGAACTCATCGAAAAACACTACAGTTTTTCTACCCCATGGTCCGGGTCACATTCGGGACATCGGTGATCAAATACGCAACGGACTAATGGAGGCATCTAGTGCTCAGCTAAATGCCGAGTAAATATGACCTCTTGGACACCAACGGGTTAAGGTTGTTACATAAGACATAGTTTATAACTTTGCGTAATCCGATCGGATTCGTTTAATTTTGTTTGCATTGCTTTTGGAATCAAGATCATGGTGTTCTTACACCATGACGATGATGTGAATATATGAAGAAATCATAATGCAGCCCAATATATGTACAGCTCTAAATGAAGTATTTATTTTGAATAAATTGTATTTGTTTTGTTCTAAATTGTTGAGTTCCGGCACGTTTTATATCCTGTATCGTGAGTTAACAAAGTGGGCTTCACCTGTTTAAACTAAGGCCCATGGAACAAGAGTCCATTGTATTCTGGACTAGTTCATTTGACTGGGTTGGGCCTCAAGTAGCACCGAAAGGCCCAAATAGAATATTTGTCGTGAATTTTTTTTTTTTTTGAGATATATATGATAAATTATTAAGTGTGATTCTCAAATGTCACGTGGTGTTGCGGCGTTATTAATCCATATGTTATAATATGTTGGACAATATTGATACATTATGGGCCAATATTGTACTTAAAATGCGTGTAATAGCATGAATCGATTGGTAGCATTACCTAACAACGTGACGATTTTGTTGAAGCTCTCGTGACGTAGGAGCACAGAGGTGGCATAATTATCTTTTGTTCATCTTCAGGACTATGCTTGTGCCATGTCGATGATATATAGCACAAAATTCAAAGATGGAATTGTGTAGGACAAATGGGTGGCATACTAGTAATCCAATACGACCGCCCTAGTCTAGCTTGTAGACCTAACTCGACCTAAAACATTTATTCGGCTCCACACAAATGTTGTGTCGTAGGCAGGCCATAACCAAAGAAAAAGTAAACCTAAAGTTTATTACTTAATCAACCTACTAATTATAAAAGCGAATATTTTTTTATTATCACCATAATTCATGTTGATATTCACCGTCAATTTATCACTATTAAATACATTTAAATTTCGAGATTTATGTATCAAATAAACTCAATTCTCAAAACTTAAATTCATCAAATGGTGAGACAGAGTGTAACATCTCACATCGCCTAAAGGAATGGATCATATAAGCCTTATATGTATATTCTCATCTTTACCTAGCATGAGGCCTTTTGGGAGCTCACTGGTTTCGGGTTCCATCGGAACTCCGAAGTTAAGCGAGTTCGCGCGAGAGCAATCCCATGATTGGTGACACACTGGGAAGTTCTCGTCTGAGTTCCCATAAACAAAACCGTGAGGGCGTGGTCGGGGCTCAAAGCGGACAATATCGTACTACGGTGAAGTCGAGCCCTGGATGTGATGGATGCCCGAACCGGGATGTGACACAGAAAGTGATAAACAATACCATTATTTGAAGACGGTGAGCAAGAATACAGCCATTATAAAAAGCGTTAGGGTTAAACGTGGAGCAATTAGTAAAACCCTTTTGCCCAAAAAATAAAGTAGAATAATACGTTTAGGTGGCCAACTTTGAGTGGTACAGAGATGTAATCATAAAATTATAGGGAATATTTAGAGGAGGATTTTTTGTAATGATAATGTATGATGACTATCAGGGTGAGATTAGATAATTGGAGATTTTGATTTGACGGGAGTGCACTTAATTAATTTGTTTTCTTCTTTTTTTTGGTATTTACTGAATGACAAGAAATTATAATGACTAAGCGGTGAGATGGATTTTTCAACCTTTTAGGGCTCAAGAGGTGGAGTCATTATTCAGTATGCTCGAAATATAATTATGTGGCCTTATTATTTCATTTCTCTGAAGTTATAACACATGAATTATTACTTAGTAATGCAATTCAGTTATATTCTTCTTCATTTGTAAGTGAGATGTTTTAGATTCGATTTTTGTTAAAGACGAATTTAAACCACATTATTGCTAGCTCATTGTGAGTCTAAGTCCACCCTCTCTCTCTTAGTGCAGATGATTTTTTTTTTATTAATACACTATAAAGTGAGACAAATTAACAGTATCGTTTACGTTTGCCTTACCAAATCAACTTGTGTTTTCAGTACGCATAAAAATCTCTCAAAAGAAGCGAGAATCTTAGTTTTATTAATTGGGAAGTAAAAAGCGACCAATGTCAAAGAGATACAGAGCTAGTTCTTGGTATGATTTATATTTTATTTGATGTTGGTTTGAACACTAAGTTGTGTTTAGGTTTTGGTTTTTCAAACAAGAAAGAAGAAAAGAAAAAGTTTTCATTAAAATTCTTTTTCCAATTTAGCCACTTGGTAGGAAAAACCTACTTGGAGAGATGCCATTTGTAACAAAGTCAAATGAAAAATTGCACAAATTAGCAATTTTCATTTTTGAGTGCTAGGATCAGTTGTTCACAGGCATGCGAGTGATTGTGAGTTGTTAATGCATGAGATTTGGTTTGCACGCATCAACTATTCACAATCACATGATACCCGTCCTGCTACGCACCAACGACTCATAGGCTCAAAGTCACCCGAAGGTAAGGTACCGTTTGGTGTTTTTCTCTTGAATTGGCTACTCTAATAAAGTGTATAGGTAAGTCATTACAATCAAAACTCAAGGACCACAACTTTTAGGTGTGGGGTTAGTGGTTAGAGATACTAAAACTTTGTGAAAGAAATTGATTTGAGTACTATCTTTGTCATTATAACACATCATACATATGGTTGAAGTTCATGTGAATGAAATCATAGAAAGACAGACACTTTAGAATACAAAAAAAATAGCCTTATTAAGTGAATTGCCCCTTGAAATTGCTATTTAATCTCAATTTATGTTTGAAATTAGTTTTGTCTCCTGAAACTGCAATTTTCAACTTTTTTGGTCTTATTTCACCTTATTTCATTAAAGAAACGTTAAATTCTAACCTAGTATAAATTCCTTTCTCTTTCGTCGTGAATTCTAATTTGTTTCGCCAAGAAGATCAGTCGATTGAACTAAAGAGTACGATGGATGCAACACAAAGAGATGTGTAAAATGTGAAATATTCAAAATACCCTTGCATTAACGTTTCTTCAACAAAATGAGATGAATTGAGATCAAAAGAGTTGAAAATGACAGTTATACGAGCAATTCAATTAATAAAAAAATTAAAAAAAAAAAAACACCAAAGCAGGTGGTACAGATAATTCAATTCCCTACCCCACCATCAAATACCCAATTTAACCTTTACTTTTACCAAGCATGTGCAAAAGAGTAGTTGGATTAAAAAATGATGTATTTCTGCATAAATCCATATCTAATCAGTAATTATATATTATCATGACCAGTTTTTCACTTTTCTGTGTGGAACTTTCTCAATTATTGGTGGAACAACAGTATGGAATACAAAGAAATAAAGTTTCCATTTTCCCTCATAAAACCAAAGTCACCAAAAAATAAAATGGGCCACAAGCAATAAATGCCTACCAAAATTCATTTCATATCATATCAATTTTACGTAAATTTTCTCGAGTACTTACATTCATTTAGTGTCGACACATTTAATCATCTAACTACTTAAATTGAGTGATCAAGGAATTGACAAATACATATCGACTCTGAATGTCAGCAGGTACTCCCGAAAAATGGTGGACATGGGGTTTCAAAATTCAAACACAATCAAGGAAAAAAAGAGGGAGGGGGGAGATGATATAAAGGGAAGAAAGCTAATTATGGAGGAGCATTTGAAAGTGTGAAGATTCTTGTAGAAAAGAGTGTTGTCCTATACTAATCATCATATCTACTTTCCCTTTAACAAGGACTTGAGTGGAGAGTGAACAAATGAATTCATTCCTCCTATCAATACAGGGGTTTTCCCTTCCTTTCCCTCCTGGTTGGTGAGCAGTCAGTATTTTGCCTCCCTTTGCCGACAGCAACCTCTGTGCCTTCACCAAATTCAGTAGCAAATGAAATCAGAGGTAGAAAGAGAGTAACAACATTTTACTCCCCCCACTAACTACACTTAATTAAAAAGGTTTTTTTGGCCGAAATGGTCTTTGAGATTAACATAAAACTTCTTAGTTTGGTCCTTGAGATTTAAAATCGATAGAACTTGTTTTTGAGTTTGTACACCGTCAATCATTTTGGTCATTCCGTGAAAAATCTTCATTAAATAAAGAGAAAATGACAAAAATACCCTCAATTTTTGTCGAATCATTTTGGCCTATTTTATTAAATTGGAGGTATTTTTGTCATTTTCTTCCTAGTTTAAAGAAGATTTTTTATGGAATGACCAAAATGATTGCCGGTGGACAAACTGAATGATCAGTTCTACCGATTTTAAATCTCGGGGACCAAAGTGAGAAGTTATGTCAATCCCCGAGACCATTTTGGCTAAAAATGCGATTAAAAAGTGAGAACTTTCATTAATCGCGAGGGAAGTTTGATACAACTGTTTGCCTGGGCAATTCTCACACCTAACAGAAATTCATGCTTTTGTGAGAGGTGACCTGCAGATGACATAATCAGGCACCTCTACCCAAGTTTTTTTCTTCATTCACATACCCACTTGGTATTTTCACAGTTCACTGCTCAGTCAAGTTACTACATTGGGTTTCTACTGCTCAATCAAGTTACTACATTGGGTTTCGACTTTCAAGGGCAAGAGGATGCTATGATTGGTATGGTTTATTCTAAACTCAACAAAGTACGATTTGAAGGTGCACCAGAAAGTGTGATAATTCTCCAAAACATGGAAGTTGGAACACTAAGACACTAAAACTATGGCCAACTCAACTAATGACTTCATATGCCACTTTGGCCTGTGTTTTTCTGTTTCTTGGTCCCATTTTTCATACTGTATCATTCTTGCAACAAACGGAAAAATGAGAATTAAATTTGAATGTATCACCTGCTCAAGCCACGAACCGAGTTTCCTGAAGAATCATATATACAGGTGAACACCACGTACATGTTCTCCCATCTTAAAGCGATCGCGACAAGGCTAAGGTCTTTCTAGCCAGTTAAACCACTAATGAAATCCATTGATGCGTGACACACAACCCGTTTTAGTTCTCAACCTGCACAAAGAAAGGACCACATACATGTTCTCCCATCTTAAAGCGATCGCCACAAGGCTAAGGTCTTTCTAGCCAGTTAGACCACTAATGAAATCCATTGACGCGTGGCACACAAAACCCGTTTTAGTTCTCAGCCTGCACAAAGAAAGGTGTTGCACATAGGTTAGCAAGTGTAAATCCTCAAGCAGACACTCAAGAATTTTTTAAAAAGTTGGGAATTTATGGTAAAACGCTGGCCCGAGGTGGAGCCAAGGTTGAAAGGGGGCTGGAGATTATGTACGTGAATAACAAGTAAAAGAAACACCAACCTATTACCTATAGTCAACATTACTAGCCGAAATTACATGCAGATTTGGTTCAAGTTCGTTGCAATATCCCTTTCAGCCATATTATGCACATCCTCTTGGAGACAACCCTCCTTGCTTCCATTTTGCTCAACACTTTTTAGTAATCATGGCAGGCCTATCAGATAACTGTGCAGACCGTAAATCTTCATCGTTGAAAAACGAAGTTAGTAAGGGCCCAGTTGGAGACTAAAAATGTCACAGATATAGAATGTTTAAAGCACAAGTTATCGAAGATGATGAGAAGTAATCTTAAGTTAAAAATTTAAAACATATCAATAGACACACAAATAGAGAGAAAGAAAGATAAGAGACACAGACATACAGAGAGAGATCGAGAGAGAGGAATGATGGGAAATAAGACCCCTTGTACCTTCCTTTTCGTTGACCATGACAACTAAAGCACTGAAATGGACTTCCACTTCGCATGGTGGGGGGACCTCTTCAATTTCAGAAACTGATATACCAGCAGATATGCCTAGTTCAATCAGTGAGAAGTGCGTCTTCGGTTACAAAGATTCGCTCTCGTGTTCTCACGAGGTTTGACCCATGCGACGACTCAAGCCTGGTTTACCATCCACCCAACCAGTTCAAGAAAACCCTGTCCTGCAGCAGAAAGAAAGTGTCAAACATTTCAAACAAATGCCATTTTAGTGTCCTTCGGCGATTTCGTTTCTCAAGCAAATATTACAAGTTCTATGTTTAAATTAGGGTGTACCACCACTCGTTCCAGACATTAAGCTTTGCCACATATTTCATCAAAGGTCCGAACAGGTGTTCCATAATTTGCAAAAAACAAAAAAACCGGAGTCCTTCGTATGGTAGTTATACATTTCAGGTTATAGGAAAAACACACAAACAGAAAAAGTTAAATGCGCAAAAGAGAAAAAACTAGATATGAGCTGTACTCAGATTGTGAATTGAAAACAACTAGAAGAGTCCGGTACAAGAAATCAAATCATGACAAGATACTGAGGCCATGCAGTGCTAATTTGAACAGGCTGTATAAGAACATAGTCAATCTTGGTCATTAGCATCGATCCTATGTGTTAAATGTATGCGTACATGGCTACATGTGAAAGTTATCTGATTCCGAGATCTTAGGACACCAGAAGTGGAACTGCCTGCATATCAACTTGTCTAAACAGTATGGTGTTCAGCATGGCACTTCATTTTATGTTCAAGCACACTTAGCATAGAAGCCAATACTAACTGAGAGTGTGACTGCATATTCAACAGATATACAATGCCCTACGGATATCTTGTCCAATAAGAAGTGGCACATTGTCTTCCTATTTGCTTAGAATTACAGAAAACTAGCAGTGGTACGCATGTAAGTTTCATGACACGTACTTCAACCAGAGCAGTTAGACTTTGGGTCCATCCCAATGTTAAGTTGAACTCGGGTGATGAAAAATAACGTATACAGAAATATAAGTATTGAGGAACAGAAAAGGCTAGATGTAATGAGCCATCAAGTGGCCAAAATTGGTTTGGTATTCATCTTTAATTGATTCAGAACGTTATTCCTCACGGTAGCTCTAGTCCACATTACCACTGCAGCAACTAGGCACCACTTTAACAATGGAGATCCTATTTTGGTGTTCTACTAAAGACTCATATTCTTCTACCTCTTCTTTCCTCTTCTGAGACAATCTAACATGTCACTTTTCAATTTGTTTTCATGTCATTATGTTGGGCATCGAGCATGCTTTAACGCTAATACCACTATAAGCATCATTACTGCAGAAAAATAGCCCAAAATAATGGAAATGTAAATTTTTCACCAGTCATATGGCCACCAATTCATTATATTTTAGTAAGAGCTGAACTTCGTGCAATGAAATGGAAGATGTTACATAGGATAGGAGGACTTATCCAAATCAAATATCTCATACACAAGAAGAAAACAACAATCAATAACTGATATCAACAACGGAAACATGATAAACGCAGTTTTTTTAATGTAATGAAGAGAAATTGGACTTTGGAGGACACCATATTAAATGTAAAGAAACATATATCTCAAACTACTCTTGAAAGATGTTACAATTTATATTCAATCATCTTCCTGGACCACTTTTATGATTATAAAGATCAAAGGGCTTCTTCTTTACAACGTACAAACAGAAGAAACTCACAATCATTTTTTGGCAAGAGATTGACTATTTCATTAGAATCATGAAGATATGCCAGTTTCAGTAATACAATGTTCAAAATTCCTTCACATTAACCTTCCCTTCCAGCAATAACACTGAAATCTTTTAACTAGATGTGAAGTATAACTAGAAGAGAAAACAAAAAGAGAGGAAAGAATTCAATAAATCCTAGAGTTACAGAATCCTAGAGGAGTAAAAAAGAAAAACATTACACTGTAGGTGCACCGGAAAAGACCTCAGTCAGCATGTCATCCTCAATGTCTGCAGTCCCAAACAGCTCTGCTTCCTTTTCTTCCTCACTAGAAAGATCCCTTCTCTCAAGTTTGGCATGAGCTGCAATAAAAATCATCTTCTGCACCTTTTCCAGGCCTACCCTTGAGTGCCTATGTACACGAATCCATTTCATGAAAGACCAATTGCACTTAAATCCACATGAGGTTGCATGGAGGAAGATAAGTCGCACTGCAACCCTCCCCAATGTCTTTAACTCACTTAGACAAGTTTCCCACACAAGTCTGCTGCTCTGCGGGTTTGCCATTTTCATCTTCCCAGTTACAGGATCTCGCTGTTTAACCTGAACTGCCTGAGCATACAGCGGGTCCATTCCTTCTGTTCTCCATTTCATGAGCTCCATCAATGCAACATGAGCTTCTTCCCTGGAAACCAACCTCGTAATGAGCTTATCTACATCCTTCTCCTGCTCGTGCGTCAAGCACTTGAATGGTGGAAGGTACTTTCCACTAGTGTCCCTCATCAAGTATATCGGGTCAAGTATAAATGCAGCCGACCATGCTGGGTGGTAGTTCTTTCTGAATCGTTTTTCAACTATTTTCTCAACAGGACCTTCGACAATGTTGAATTTGGCACACCAATCCTTTACTTTTGTTCTCAATTCTTCCCAAAGGGGCAGGCATTGCCCAAGTAATGGCCTCTCAGCCTCAATCTCCTGAGTCATCACCCTGATCATCTTAACAAGTGAATAAACTGCCTCTAATTCATTCCAAAAACCTTCAGTTTGAATCATCCCTGCAACTTCCCTTGCAATTGGATCCTCCAGACATATCGCCTTATAGAAATCATCCAAGACAACCATTTGGAGTATGCGGGCACAGCTCAATATATCCTCCAGCATTGCATAGACAGGTGCAAAGTTCTTTGAGGTATCACATTTGGGCGAAGGAATTTGGATCAACCCAGCATATTCAAGCTCTTGCATCTTGTACTTCTCAAAAGCATGCCTAACCTCAGAGGTGCTATCTACAAAATTCGCAACCTTTAAGCAATTTTCAATGACAACCCTGAACAATGGAAGCTCTTTGTTAAAATCCTTAATCAAAGACATGAACCCCTGAAGCTGACAGGAGACGTTCACCATCCAATGGTTCTGAGTCTCCAAATTCCTCAGTGCCTTGGCCTTATACTTGTCCGCAACTATCCCCACGCAACGCTGCACAGCATTCCCACATATACTGGTAACTGAGTCCCACAACACCTCTTCTGCATATTTCGTCGGAACTGACCCGCCAGTAAATACTGCCTTCTGGAAAACACTAATCCCATTCGGAAGATTAACCGTGAACTTAACAACATTCTCCTCCCCACAAGAATCCCTGCTTTTCCACCCATCAGAAGCAACTTGAAAAAACATTGCATCTCTAATCCTAGCTTCAGACTCAGCTTTCACCTCATCAAACTTAGCATCAAGTCGAGCACCCGAAAGCTCGCGCTGCAACAATGCAGGCAAGCCCACCTGGCTAAGGAAAGCCCTGAACTTGGGATGCTCGAGGCTCGAAAACGAGACCGACCCACATGACTCATAGAACCACTCAGACAGTAATTCAAGTGCAGAATCAATCTGCTCCTTACTAAGAGTGGCACCAGGCGAAGCTTTGGGACTCTTAAGTTTCTTCACACTTTTTTCTAACATTGCCAAAGCACCCAAATCCTCCTTCCCACCGGATAACACCAAATGGTGCTGATCTAGCCCCGTACTTCTCGCAATCCCAACTGGGTTTGGAGACTGTGAGAAATTATGATCACCGCAGAAGCCGGAAGACTCGATCATAGCTAAAGAATGAACCTGAATCGAAGTAGGACTAGCAAGAGGAGGAGCTTGAGAAATAGGAGAAGGACTAATACCCATTTGCGAGCTCCGCTTTCTGTGATTGTGTGACGACGGAGACGGCAAGGAAGATATGGGAACCGGCGAAGCCGCCACCGTTGAATTGGGTCTCAAAACAGAGGTAAAATTCGGGCAGGTACCCCGTTTGAGATGCTCCGAGGCGGTTCTTGAGGGGTTGGAGGCGGAGAAGACGGCGTCGCAGAGGGAGCACTTGAGCTTGACGGCCTTGGGGAGGTTGGAGTTGGGGGCGCGAACGAGAATGGGCTCCAAGTGAACCCAGTACCAAGCTCCTTTCCCCTTTATGGCCTTTGTTCGAACAGTCACCAGGCTTTCGAATCGCCGGTTGAGGGCCCTAGCGGCTATGTCGTCCGGCGAGAGAGATGGGTCGGTGGGGGTTGAGTTTGTAGAAGCCATTGAAGCAAACGAGTTGAAATTGGGGAGTGTGAGTGACACAGTGAGTGAGTGAAGTGGTGGGCTTTCAGTGAAAGAACCAAGCTTTTTGGTGAGGTTGGTCTCTCACGGAGGTGGGTTCCGGGCATTTAGCCGGAAAGTGAAGGCCGCGGCGAAATGGGATTTGGGTTCGGGTTCGGGTTCGGATTGAAGCGGAGGTCCATTTCCATGGCGATCTTGGGGAGTGAAAAGAGTGAAAAAAGATGGAAGCTTGAAGCTTTTCAAGTGAGCTTTAATGGTGGGAGGTTTGTAAAATACTCAAGACTCGGCTGCAAAACCGCTCAACTGCACCTTCATCACACAACAGAAATGAGGGAGTACGGAGACATTCATATAGCGCAGACTCTGCAGACTCTAGAGAGAGAAAGTGAGAGAGTGAAGAAAGAGGAGAGAGAATTTTATTCGACATGATCAAAAATATAAAGATCTTTTTCTATTTATTCTTCTGACCAACAAATTTTTTTCTCTTTTTTTGTTTTTAGTTTCCATTTTTTCTTCTCTGTAATAATTTTTGCCAATATCTAAAAGTCCTTGGAATTTCTTAATGTTTGACAGAAATGGAAGAAAATGTGTTTCCTTTTTTTGGAATTTCAAAATTGCTTTCAATGCGTCTTGATTGGAGATTTTCTTTAGCTTACGATGAAATTTTGTTGTGGTAAGTGCATGACATTAACTGATTGAAACTTCGTAATTCATATGATAGAGTTTTTACATTTGCATTTGTAGTTCAGTAATCGCTTTTTTAAGGCTCGTAATTCAATTCTAGTATTCATCATTCACGTATAAAAATAATTAATTAAACATGAGTTTTGCACAAATATTTCTTAAATACGCAAGGCCGTAGACAATGGGTTTTCATTATTTTTACTTGGGATTCTATATAAATACTTTCATTTCTTTCTTTTTCTTTGGGATATTTTTGCTCAACACTATTAAGTGATAGTGATGTTCACTGTCCTATTTATCACTATTAAATGAGTTTAATTTTTAAGAATTGTATAGTGGATAGACATCCAATCGTGATAAATAAGGTGCCATTTCCTTTGTATGTTATTGCTCCTTTGCATTTTTGTGGAGATATATCCTTTTATACCATTATACACTGTATATAGATCCTATGGACGGATGCATAGTATTGTTTTTCTTTCCTCTTATTTTGTTTGTTACCATTCAAGTTCAGATTCCATTCTTAGAGGAATAAAATACATCGACGTTGTATACATATGTATATTGTCACGTGTATTGTTTTTATTTTAATTTTTGAAAGGTAGTTGGGAAGTCTAATATGTATCATATGTTGGATTCTTGCATATTATACATGTTGATAGTGAATTCCATATCAAGTAAATGAGGGACCTTATATGTGCTTATAAACCGTTGATGCACAAAACCGATTTGACTTTGAAACAACGCAAAGTGTCAAGATGTGATCCTCTCTAGGTTGCTTCTATTACCTAGTGATGATAGTATGTAAAGAGACAAGAGATAAATGAAGCAAACACAAAATGTACATGGTTCATCTTAAGTTGGATTACGTCCACCATGATAGAGGAACTTTCATTAATAATGTAGAGTTTACATGATACAAGGGTTTAGACATAGTCATCATTTAGTGAGTACTAATAATAGATTAATTAAGTAGAATAATATCATCAGGGATCAATTGGGGGGAGAATAATCTTCTTTCATAGTCGAGGAGAGTCCCTTTTTTTCGTTAGCCGTCGATCTGGGACTAGAAGATTTATTCTAGTGTTGACATGTGTCGGGTTGTGATTGGTCTCATGGTTGGAGAGAAATTCATGTGCTTTGGCATGGGTGCTTTAGCATGACCTCTTTAGTAGGTCTTCGAATTTATAAAGTTAACGGGTGCTCAGTAATTTCGAGATTGGTGAAGTATGGTGTAAACATAAGTAATTAGGCTACTCCACGTATTCTCATTACTTTTATGATGGAACCTCAACTTTCTTCATGGTGTTAGAGCATATTGTTCCATGTGTAAAGCCCAATAGTGACACATGCTCCGCGTCACCCCGTTTGTGTTGTTCACGTTCACGTATAAGGTTTGAAAATTCGTCATAGGTGAGGGAACATGTTGATAGTGAATCTCACATCGAGGAAAAGAGGAACCTTGTATATGCTTATACGTAATTGGGCTACTCTCCATATAGTCAATTAGTTTGACAGTAAAACCCCAATTTTCTTAATATATTCACTTTAACCGGTTAAAATTAAAAATTTAGCTAACCCAGTATGATTATATAGGGATCTATATATATGATGATCAAGACTTGAAATATTAAGCATCAAAGCAAAACCGGTTAACTATTTGATTGTGATAATGTGATATCGTTTGTCAAACAAGAAAAATTATTTGATTGTGATAATGTGATCATCATACTTGAAAGTTTGGTGGAGTGGTTACAAGGGTGACCCATAAATATATCACTACTTTATGTTTAATTATTTTTATTGGATTATTTCAAAATTATAAAAATAAAAAAGGGGAGAACAAATTGCAAGAAAATTACCAAAAAAGGAAAAGGAGAAGTTCATGAATGTAGTAACATTTGTTTATTGTACTTATAAAAGTGGTATTGATTTTATATAAAATATATATATATATATATAAATATATATATATATATAAGTATTGTGCTATTCACACATATTTTTTTATCTTTTACACGCCCATCTCAAGATCCGGGCCTCAGATCGAGTGAGTTGAAAATGACAAATGACAGAAATTAATAGTGGTGTATGAGATAAAAACAAGGGTATAAACAACACCGTCTTTGTACAATTATATTTAACTACAGTAGGTGTATGTGGTGTGGATGTGAAAAGTCAAAAAAGTATGCTTAATTATGAGTAAGAGGAGATGGCATCTTCACCTAAAGCATATGAGTGCTATGATCCATCCAACCTAAAGCTTTTTACATATGACATGATTTTAGATCCAAGGTCTATTTCAAGGTTGGAGAATGTTGAAAAAGATGATATGGATCACAAACTGCATTTGAATTACAGATACCAAGTTTCTGCATTTATTCATTTTGTCTTTGCATCATAAAAAAAATATGAGGTTTCATTTTCAAAGGGTTTTAAGATAGAATCATGCTTTGATGTCGAAAGCAGAGCAGTAAATGCTGTTGAAACTCAATCACAAATTGACAAATATCAAATCATTGTTTTTAATTTTAATCAATGAGACACGTGTGCATTTGTTATTTGTTTTTCAGCAATACTTGCTATTTTTCTTTCAGCAGCGAAACATGATTCTTTAAGATATACTACTATATTTGTTTTGGATTTTTCTAGACTAGTAGAACGTCTCAATGTATTCTGGTTCAAACACTTCCCTATCTTTTTAGGCTATCGTTGAGTACAAATATTGTTTGTAATCAAATCTCACCAATAATGTGGCATAAACAATTCATTAATATTATAACACGTTGATTGATGAATCAATTATATGATGCAACACCTGCATAGTAAATGGGATACAAACATAAATCCAAGAATCAGTAAGCTGGAATCCATCAGGTTATAGATAAAACATAAAGGTTTATTTATTTTTTTTAGTTCATGAATGTTGATTACAATAGCAGCCATAAGGCTTAAATAGACTTCACTCGACCCTTGGGAAAGTCAGGGGAGTCTCAGAGTATGTAAAAAAAGTAAATCGAACATAAAATGAAAAGTTTTATTTTTATTACAAACGTTCAAAGACAGTTTTGAAAGTCTAAACGACCTTAGATGACTTTAATCCATCATACATTATGGCAAAGTCGTGTGTTGAACTGGAACTCTATACTCCTTTCAGAAAGGTATTATATTATGTGTCCAAAACAGAGCTCGGACGTCAAATCTGTAAATTCCCACCACGCTCTTTTGTCTTCCTTCAGTTCATTTCGTCTTTAATCCACTCAATCGTCTGTTCTATATCACTAAAACACGTGAACTAATAATATTGTGTGACGATATTCCTATATTAACAACTTTTTCCAAACAACTATAAAAGAAGGGGACATGATATCCACACATCATTTTTTACTTATCTCACACCCTTTTAATTTTCAGCCGTTGGATCGGATGAATTGAAAAAGATCAAATGATATAAATTAATAAGGGGTGTGGGAGAAGTAAAAATGGGTGTGTGAGAAGTAAAAAGGGGTGTGTAGATAACACACCCCAAAAGAATTATGTTCGTTGGTGGTAGGTTATTTTTCCCACAAAACAATATTAAAGTTTAGAAAATAGGAGTTCAAACTTGGAATCATAGGTCTTTACCAACATTTACAATAAAAATAGGGGTGTGATATCCACACACCCCATTTTACTTCTCACACACCCTTCTAATTTTCGGCTGTTGGATCCGATTAATTGAAGAATATCAACAAACATAAATTAATAAGGGGTGTGTGAGAAGTAATTTGGGATGTGTGGATAACACATCCCAAAAAATATAGAGAAAGTATTTTCAAGATTCCAATACATCACCCTTATAATTACTTCCCATTAGACTAATAATTAGGTTTCAGTTAATTATTTTCTAACATTAATTTGTACACGAGTTTCACATTTATTGGGTGGAACCCAACCCTAATAGTATGGAATAAACTTTTTGATGAATTTAATAATTGGAATACCTTTTACTGTACGTTGTTCGGCTCCTGTAAATTGTTTTCTTAATATCTTCAAAACATTTAACCACTCTTTATTTTTAACATTAATGACGTAGGACTAGGTTACGTTTGGTATTTTTTTTTTATCAAAACGGTTTCGTTTTAAAGTTAAGCAATAAAAAGTTGTTTAGTAAAATTAAAATATCTAATTTTTAATGACCTCTAGTCATTAGCTTTTAAAAGTATCATGTAAGCTGCTTTATCAAAAAATGGAGTTGAAGTTTTGATGAATATTTTCAACTCTTGTAATACCTTCATTAATTTTAAAAATGATACTATTTATCATTCTAACCACTCATAACTACAAAATCTAACCACTCACACCACCACTATTGTTGTCACCACTCATGCCATCTTTAAAATTTATCACGCTTTTTCATTGTTTTTTTTTTATACTCACAATACTTTTAAAAATGCAGTTTATTAAAAGCTCAACTGCTTTGTTTTACAGTGGATTATTTTTAAAGCACAACATAAGCAATTTTAAAAAACAAGCACAACAATCCCAAACTAGCCCTAAGTAAATTTTACTCACTGAATACTCGAATTTCAAACTAAGTCCCAAAATGAGTCATTCATAATAATTGAACTTGCCATACAAATGAGTTAAAATTGACACTTCCCACTTATACAGATACATAAATGTCGTTAGATCGTAGTTTCTATTTTTCCAAACTTAGGAGGCCATAGTTCAAATAGTCAATTTCTTCCGAACTTACTACTTTTGTAATTTGAGTATGTGAATTAAGTCAATTGGTTAGGAGAATGTGCTTGTCTCTTTACAGAAGAGCTTAAATTCTCTCCTGTCATATCAAAATAATTAAAAAAATTGAATTATCAAGAAAAAAATCAAGTATACTTTCTAACTATATTATAACGCTTGAATTAATAACATTACGTAATCGCGTAATTGCCAGACAAAAAACAACATTAAGCTAACCCCACCAAATTGTACTGGATCACCAGCCCAAAAAGTCTGCAAATGGGTTGAGATGGAGCCCATTCAAGACCCCGCATATTTCGTCGATTTTGGAAAACTGGCCCACTTCTCAATTGATTACGCTCTTTTTTTTTTGATTTTTTTTTTGGTGTTGGGGTTTAAATGTTAATTTCGCGCGTCAAGTCTCCTGACGCCACCTGTGCTTCCGTGAACCCTGTTGTATGTAATAACTGTGCTACAGCGGGTGACTCGAACACGAGGGTAGAATTAGGGTTTTAAGAGCTGCGAGGGGTTTTTGCCAGGGTTTTAGAAAAAGTTCGGAGCTTCGCTGTGCGAGACAACAATTCAGGAACGATGGGATTTTGGGGTCAGTCTTCTTTCGGGGTTTTAATTATTTAATTTATTTATGTTTAGTGCTGTAATTTTTTCGCAATATTTCTTGAAATCGGAAGAAAATAGAGCGAAAATTCTGTGATTTCTCGGAAAACCGAAATGATTGATGATCTGGGTAATTTTTTAAAATCCCCGTTTGGCTGCTGAGAAATCGCAGGTAGAAATTTGAAAGTTGGAATTCGGTGTTAGGATGGAATTGGGATTGTTTGATTTCCAAGTATTATTTTTGGTTGAATTTTAAATTGTAGGAATTGAAGTAAAACCAGGAAAATCGTACGAGCATCAATCGGATGAATTCGAAGGAAGGCTTCACATTTCTCAGGTAATTTTATTTAACCTCAGTTGCTCAAATTTGATAAGTAGTTTATTTCTTAATCTTTTGATTGTTTAGAGTACTCTGAATAATTTTTAGAAACCATCGAGAATTGGTGTGGTATGATAGTGAACTTTCTTTTTAACTTTGTGTTGATAAATCAGGCGACTTTAGGCCTCGGTGAATCGAAGGGGAGGAGTATAGTTCAGTGTTCCATTGGAGATAAAAGTCCAATCTTTCTATGTTCTTTGTTACCAAATAAGAATGAATCTGTCCCCTTGGATCTTGATTTTGAACCGATTGATGGTTTGGTGACCTTCTCGGTGATTGGAAAACGAAGTATCCACCTCTCTGGTTACCTTGTGGAGGAAGGCGAAGATGAAAGAGATGACTATGGATCGTAAGTGCTAATTCATTTTACTTTTTGTGAGTTTGTTTTGGTAAGATTTTTATCGTTTTTAACGGTAATTTTTATTTCTCTACAACATTTTAAGGGATTCTTCCGGGGAGGATATTGCGGACACCGAGTCAGAGTCTTCAGAGTATGATACCGATGATGATAATGTTGGATTTATTGACGATGAAGATTTTGACATGTACCCGCCTTCACCTGTTCCAAATAGTGGAGGTAAATTGGCCTATTGGATACCTATTGCTCACGTTTTATTTATTTATGATGATTTGGCATAGATCTTTCATGAATTTCGTGACTGGTTTTGCGTATTAGATCTGATATTAGAGGAAGCATAAATATAGTTAATTTCCATGCCAAAAGTTTGATTAACTTCAAGATGTTAAGTACCAGCTGGATTTTAGTCTTCCCTAGTATTTTGGCGTACTCCAAAGTCCAAACCATAAATATGCTATTATTCGGCACTATGTTATACTTAATTATGGTCTTTTTGTATGCATTGGGTTGTATTGCTCTGCTGGTAAATGCCGCTTTGATTTATTGATGATTGTCACTATTTCAGCTGTGATTTATTCATTATATGCTGTAATATAGTGCCTGACTCAATATTTTCTTTGGCTTAAATCTTAGTTGTAATTGAGGAGATAGAGGACGATGAGAAACCTACTAATGGAAACAGTCAGTCCAAACGACAAGTGAAAAAGAATCAATCGAATGACTCTGAAAAGAACACAAATTCTCAGCAACAAATTGTTGTCAAGGAAAATGCTGGTGTCCCTGTTTTGGAGAGTGAAGATGAAGATGGTTTTCCAATATCCACTAAACAGAAAACCAACATTGAGAAGCATGAAGCAGCAACTGAACAGAAAGATAGCAAAATGACTGAGAAAACCAAGAAGAAGAAAGTGAAAGATGGTGAAGCTGCTGGGTCCAAAAGGAAAGTCGAAGATGTTCAGCAAGACGGTCAGCCAGAAGGGTGAGTAATTGACCCATTTCACTGGTTAGATGTTTTCGGTTTTTAGGTGTGGTTTTTTTTTTTTTGGAAGCCTGTAGTTGATAATCAACAATCGTTTAACAACTTTGTTTATATTGTCTTGTTCAGTGGTGCACGCCAAATATTCAGTTTTCTAATTTATTGAAGTGTTTTATGAAATGATGTCAGGGAAAAGAATAATAAGAAGAAGAAGAAGAAATTGAAAGAGCAAGCTAAGGAGGGTAATGCTGATGACAATGAAAAGCAAGCTGAGATTTTGAAGAGCCAAGAGCATGAGCTTCTATCTAATAAGAAGTGAGTGAGATCTGCTGCATCATCTTTCCGTTATTTTACAGAGTACATTTATTGGCTTTATGAAAATTTTCTGTTCAAAACCCAAGCTTTTTATTTATTTATTGATAAATTATAATTATATCTTATATGGCGTACTTAATATATATTTTACTAAGAATTCATGTTAGATTAGTAATTTGGAGCCAAGACGTTGAATAGTTGGCATGATAACACCCTCACTAATGGCTTGGATTTGCTATTCATTCTTATTTCCCATGTTTGTGCACACATTTGCTTTGTTGTTTTTGCATTGAGTAAAATAGCATGTTCATGCACAGGAGCTCTGACATCGAAAATAATTCTATTCCTGGTGAAAATCTCACCGAGGGGAAAAAGAAGAAGAAAAAGAACAAGAAAGCCCAGGAGAGTGAAACAAAAACTGACATGGATGAAACTGTTGACAACATGGAAGATCAGAACGAACCTGGTTTGGAGCAAACCAGTGGCAAGCGATCTAAAGCGAAAACCTATCCAAATGGATTGGTTATCGAGGAGCTAGCTATGGGAAAACCTGATGGCAAGAAAGCTTCCTCGGGAAAAAAGGTAAGGTTTAGCCTTTCGGCATGTTTACATTTACCTTTTAAAGGATTCATGTTGCTAATATTTGTTATTTTGCAGGTTAGTGTTCGCTACATTGGCAAGCTAAAGAATGGCAACATATTTGACTCCAACGTGGGAGGGCCACCTTTCAAATTCCGCTTAGGTACCATTAATGTCATTTAACAGCAATCAAGAAACAACTTAACTTCACCATGAGTGTGACCTCATTTTCCTTTGGTTGTGCAGGTCTAGGACAAGTTATACCAGGATGGGATGTCGGGGTTAGCGGTAATTTTCTGAGCTGTTCAAATATTTCTTAAATCGGATCTTCAACTTTTACTAAGCAGTTGTTGCATCTTTTAATGCACATCTACCTTCCTCCAGGTATGCGTGTCGGGGATAAAAGAAGACTCACTATTCCACCAGAAATGGGGTATGTCACGATGGTAACTTTGTCTGCCCATGATAATAACTCTTTCTCCATTTCGGCAAAGCTTAATAATGTGTTTCCTTTGGATGCAGTTATGGACATAAACGTGCCGGTAAAATACCACCGAACTCATGGCTTGTGTTTGATGTTGAGCTGCTCGGTGTTAATTGATTCAGCTGCGGAGATGCTCCGTCTGCTTCCAATTTTGAAGTTCTTGTTCTGCTCGGAAAACCAGTTTTGAAAAATGCAAATGTACTCTGTTTCTGTCTCGGAGAATTTTCGCCCCTAACCGTCGGTTTCCAACTTGGTCGCAACAGAATATACTTGTATGTCGATGTTGAAATTGTTTATAAGAGCATGTGTTGCGGCTGAGAACGTTTCTAGATTGTCTACCTACTTTTTTGGGTATCCATTTTGGTGTTAATCATGTACTTTTTTGGTATCCAATTTGGTTCTTTCTCCCTTAATTTGTCATAAGAACCGAGTTTTGATTCAAACTTGAAATTAATGCGTTTGGTCACATGGAATATTGTAGCAATGATCCTTTAACATGAACCCAATTGGAGTGTTGATCTTTCAACTAAAAATACGTTTGGTCAGAACTTTAGTCAAAACGAGTCATAGTGGAATAACCATTGCTACAATTGGTTTAAAGTTGAGGAATCATTGCTCCAATTGGGTTAAAATTGAGGTATCAATGCTACAATTTTCTCATTGGATTTTTTATATTTACCCCATGATTCAGCTTCGTGACTCATTTTGACAAAAATTTTGACGGGGTTGATGAAAAGAAATATAGTTGCACATTTTAATAAGTTAAGGAATCAATGCTTACAAACTTTTAGTCGAGAGACCATTCCCCAGTTTAGTTTAAGTTGAGAACCATTGCTACAATTTCCTCAAAAATCTAATTGTGCACCCAAAACTTATTATATTTAGAAAGCAAAATAACCTTTTAGAGAGCGCACAATTAAATTCAGATTTTTGAAATGCCAATAATATTTCCCAGAAAAACAAAAAAAAAAAAAAAAAAAAAAAAAAACAAAAAAAAAAAGACTTTGAATTTTGAAGGGATTGAACAAGAGAGATGCAAACTAAGATTACGAAAAGGATTAAACTCTAATCTTAACAAGTTATCGAGATTTTGTCTTAATCCACAAAGCTTAAGTATTATTAGAGACATAACATGAACAAGCCCTCTGTGCATTACATCACCAAAAAACCAAGCTGAAACAGAAACAACTCTACAACTCTCTCATCAAAGGGTTCCTGATTTCCTCACCAAGATCTTATTAGTAACTAGGAACACTTGTTTATTTATGCCAAACTACACGCTTCGTAATATCGAAAACTACGAGGGCTTGTTTAACCACGGTTTTAAGATTCCAGCACTCGGATCAGTACGGTTCCACTGGGACCCTGAATTTTGCACCGGCATAGATTGCTGCGGATCCAAGCTCCTCCTCGATCCTAAGAAGCTGCAGAACACAAAAGGAAAGCGCAAACACGCGGTTAGAGAGAACTTAGATGCGACTAAATAAGCAGACGTGCGTATGAAGTTTTACCTGGTTGTATTTAGCAAGCCGCTCTGATCTGCACGGAGCTCCGGTCTTAATCTGTCCCTGTTTGACCAAACAACGATGCATAGATCACATCAGTTTATGCAACAGCCTTGATCCGAAACTTGGACAATACACTTTCAGCGTAATTCGAAGTCCCGAATTATAAGGTAACGAGGTAGAGAAGTTATCAATATGCATCAATAAGTAATGAAAGTAATAGCATCAAGGTAAGACCCCAACACTCACCGTTGACAGCCCAACAGAAAGGTCGGCAATGAAAGTATCCTCAGTTTCACCGCTGGAAAATTAAACAAACAAACAAAATTAGCAAAAGATGATGCGTGGCGTGTGCGTGAAATGGGAAATGAAAACAGTGAAGATGGGATACCTTCGGTGACTTGCCATGACACCCCAGCCAGCCCGCTTTGACATTTTCACAGCTTCAATACTTTCGGTAACCGAACCAATTTGATTCACCTACACAAACATAAAAATAGAGTGTGCCATTACTACTCACTAATCATCCACAGGAATCTGTAAACTGTAACAATTCGGACAGTATACAGAGTAGCAGCATTAGCGCTACACGAAAGGGGCAGGGAGTACTACCTTCAAAAGAAGGGCATTGCAGGACTTCTCATTGATTGCTTTCTTTACTCGCTGCAGCGGCATAATGAGTAAAGAAACGTCAAGACATATTTTCTATCATTCATCACTTAATTTGATAAATAGCAGTAATAATAGTAACATCTGCTTGCCTTTGGATTTGTGACGAGAAGATCATCGCCAACAATTTGGACTTGCTCACCAATTTCAGCAGTCATCTTTGCATAGTGTTCCCAATCATCCTGGTCAAACGGATCTTCAATTGACACAATTGGATACTCAGCAACAAATGACTTGTAAACATTCTTCAGACTGTCTCCGGATATCTTTTGTGATCCATCATTTTTCTGCAGCAGATAAAACTACGCAGTTCAGCCATCTAGCCATAAACCCATTAACTTCGTATACATATCCATATCCATATGTAGGCAGACGTATTCTAATTTAATTACCTCTTCCTTGAAGTTCAAGTCATAGGTCTTATCCTTGTTATCGTAGAATTCCGAGGCAGCAACATCCATCCCAATGACAACCTTTCCAGTATATCCAGCTTGAGCTATGGCCGTCTTTAGCAGTTCAAGACCCTCTTTGTTTTCCTATTAAAAAAAACATCAAAAGAATATAAGCATTGGGACAATAGAAAGTGCTGCTTCCAAACCAAAGATAACACGAAGCCACTGAAATTTATCTCGTCATGGAATATTTTAAGAGCATACAGACCTGAATATTGGGTGCAAAGCCACCTTCATCCCCAACATTCGTGGCATCTTGTCCGTACTTCTTCTTAATTACAGCCTGCAAGCGAAACCAAGTGAAACTTTAAGAGGCCTGAACAGGAGTCCCTCTCTTATGCAAAAGCCGCAAAAGATAATGGCAATACCTTCAGGTGATGATATACTTCCACACCCATCTTCATCGCTTCCTTGAAACAAGATGCCCCAACAGGGAGGATCATAAATTCCTGTCATAGAAGAAATGGTAAGAATAACAATTGCAAGAGGTCCTAATTTCCCACGAAAAATACTAACAGATAAATATCAACCTGCATTGCTAGTTTATTGCCTGCATGAGAACCTCCGTTAATGACATTAAACGCGGGTACGGGCAGCACCAAGGTCTTGTTTCCAGCAAGATTGGCTATATGCTGCAAAGTGTAAAGCAAAAGCAATAACAAGATTATACCTCAGACACGCCTTTAACTGAGTAAAATGGCGGGGCACTACTCTCCCGAGAAATAAACCTTGTAAAGAGGGATCTTGTTCACAAGGGCACCGGCCTTGCAAACAGCTAGAGACACCGCCAATATGGCATTTGCTCCGAGCTTCTGTTTGCACCAACCCCATTCGTTAACAGTTCCATCGAGTTGCTGTACCATATAATTGTCGATTTTGGTCTGCTCTGTTGGGTCCTTTCCAATCAAAGCTGGTCCAATGATCGAATTCACATTCTCCACAGCCTAACCAACACAGAGATCAATATCGCCAACCAACTTTTTCTCCTTTTTAAAAACCGAAATCAAAGCGATACAGAGGTAACGTTTTAAAGAAATCGCATAATCAAAATCCGTTAGCGAAGAACAACCAACATACCTTGAGGACACCCTTTCCAAGATAATTCGATCCGCCATCTCTCAGTTCAAGGGCTTCATAGATACCTTTAAAATAACCAAACAATCGAACATCATCGAAAAGAACTACAATGCAAACCACGCTAATCGCAATGCACGAAAATAAGTTCAAATTCAACGTACTTCACGGCTTAATAGCAAAATGCAAAATTAATGCAGGGCAAACACATCACTAATGCTGCTTACACTATAGCAGCAAAGCAGCCATGAAGCCCGAAAATAAGGTCGTTACTGTGCGCCTGAGGGCCGGCGCACTATCTTGGCGCCACCATTAAATCCTCTCCCGTGGAACACCACGCTTCCTCTTCCTCAGAGCACTTCCAGTTTGCTCTTTTGCCATGTAGGCTCCATTTGCAATCCAATCCTCTCCCAAACTAGCTCCAGCCCATTCGGGCAATTGGGCTAAGAGGGAGCTTGTGGGAGAGGGCAGGCAGGAGTCCACGGCCTGAGTGAGGGGGAGTGATGCAAGGCTAACGTCTGCATGATGTCAACTACCTTATAATTTTTTTTGCATCAGGCGCGTAGAGGCGTGTCTCGGGCATATTTTCAAATGATTGGGCCCTCGTGTCAACCCTACTCAGTTACTTTCAATCTGCACTGTTTGATTTCCAGATCAACAGTCCAGTTTTATCGGCTTTAAAAAAAAATTTGAAAAAGAAAAAAATTAGAAATGTTTGGGTGGGCCACGTGTCTCATTCCAAATTAATTAAGTTAATAATTTTTTAAAACTAATTAAAAATCCAAATTTATTTTATTTTATTTATTTTTTATCTAAATACACACCATTTTCTCCTACCTTACACCACATTTCAATATTTTCAACGATTCTAAATGGGTAAGAACATGTCACACAACGGAATTGATTAAAAATCTTATCGAAATCTATTCACAAAAATTGTACTTTCGGATAATAACACATGGTATAACGATATCGGTTAAAAATCTTATACGAAATTTAAATTTAAATTATTTTTTAAAATAAAAAATACTAATATTTTAAGAAAAACTAATGAAAAGAACTTGAAACTTTGAGTTTTAATGATAAGGACAAAATAAAGAATAAAGTAAATAGTACCAGATTTGACTTTTTAGTGTAAAAATGTGGTTTTTCGTTAAAATGAACAGCACTGTGAGCTTTTCATTAAAACTCTCAATATTTTATTGTATATTGTCATGGCTATTTAGTTTAGAAGTGGAGATGCAAAAACAATTTCGGTTCATTAAAGGTAATTACTATTTCATAGAGGGAATTCAATTGCCAATTGCCATGGGCAGCCCCTACATTATATTTGGATGAGGGAAATAAACTTAGAATTTGGATAAAAGTCAGAATATATATATTGACATGCACAAATTCCCTTGTTTGGATTCATAAACATAGAAATTTAGAATTTCTGTGTGAAAAAAAAACTTGAAATTTGAGACCTTCAATTCTCAAGTTTAAATTCCATATAAATAAGTGTCATTTCTCAATTTCTATAATTGAGAGTTTAAAAATAACAAATTCAGTATTCAATTCCATTATTTTTTTAGGGTTAACCAAACAAGAAAATTCACAAATTCTAAAAAATAAAATCCCGTCATTTCAATTTCTGTCATTTTAAAATTCTTTAGTAACCTTAAAATTTCTAAGTCCAAACATAGTGTTACGCACCGGTTTTAAGAGGAAAGCGCTCGGCCCCGGGCGCTTCTTATTTTTTAATTCTTTTAAATATTTATTTGTACTTTCAGGATAAATAAAATCTACAGACGTACATAAACACATAAATTCAGTAACAATCCGAAAATAAATAGAGACAAATACATGTGTTCGTATGTATGCTTGACCGAAATCATAGAGATTAAAACAAACAACTATGTTTTTTTACCTGTGGAAGCCCCACTTGGAACAGCAGCTCTTGCGTAGGTTCCATCCGACAGCGTAACATCAACCTAAAAAAATCACAAACATGTTCGGTCACTCAGAAATCCAACATTTCTGATTGGAGTTTCTTTATTTTCTCGGAGTTTCTCGCATTTTCTCAGAAACCAAACAGACAGTAAGGCCGGGAAAACCGTACAAAACCAAATCGGAGATGGTAAAATGAAATGAAAATTTAAAAATCGGACGGGGGAGGTTGAACGGAACTTACTTCGACGGTGGGATTCCCACGGCTGTCGAAGATTTGACGGGCTTTAACAAGCTTGATCGTGGCCATTTTTTCTCACTCTCTGTATTTACCGAAGGCTTTTGTGGGAAACTGACGGAGGAGTTGCGGTAAATATATAGAGGCGGGAGCACGCGGGCGAGAAGCACAGGGCAACGAAATCTCTGCCGTTGAGCTTCGAGAATGTGCGAAATGTCAACGGTCGTGATTGCTTTTCTTGCCGATCACGGGGTGTCCGCTTGGCAGCCGTGGGCCCGGAGTGGCACATTGAAATGGAATATGCGGTTCCTCGATGCCCCTTGCCCAAGGAATTGAAGCATGGGTTTTGTTGAAAAGGAAGGGTAAGTTTGGTATTTCGAGGTTCTTTATGTCGGTGGCGCATCCAGATTTGTTGAACAGTGGCAGAAAAGTCGTGCAGGTAAATCTATGTTTTAAAAATTCTCGCCTATACTTTATTTAGGTGATAGACGGCTTTAATACTTAGATACTTTATTTAGGTGATAGACGGCTTTAATACTTAGACGTTTGAAAATTAATAAATGACTTATAGACTGTTTAGGCACTCGCCTAGCATGCCCAAATCTGCCTAGGTTGTGACTTATTTAGATATAACATATATAACTTTCATTTTGCATTTTATTTTTTACAATAAATTATTAGAGACTTGTTGTATACTTAAATGAACGCACATTATATGTTTTTCCCCATGTTTTTATTATGTTCTAATACTTCATAATATATATCATTCTACTTTGTAATTTATGATGAAATTATATATATTTTAAGTATAAACAGACACTTATATACATGAAATATAATAGATTTACTAAAATTTGCCTAGGCGTCTGCCTAGGTGCTAGGTCTCAGCATGTCACCGACTAGCTCCTAACATCTTTTAAAACCTTGGGTAAAACTAGAATTTACAGGCTCAAGCCCACCAAATGTGAGCCCAAATTGTTTGTTGGGCCCAAAGCTTAAGCCCTATAAGGCAGGTCCTAAAACCTCCTCCTCTGCGTCGACCAACCTATTGGATGAAGTAGGGTTTTATCGAGGTTTCAGAGGCCACAGAGGAAAAAGGTGATTTTTCGTACTCAGCCTCCCAAATTTCAATCTTAAAGTAAACTGATTTGAGCTCTATACTATCATACTCTTCCGATTTAGTTGTATTATTATCTGGGTTCGGAGTTTTGAGTTCTTCTTTTTCCCGTTTTCTGTTTGGTTACCGAGAAAATTTGGGTAAGAAAAAGATATCCCATTTTTTGTTATTTTTTTAAAAAAATTTCTGAAATCCCAACAGTATGTTTCTAGGGTTTGAATATGTTGTTCGTAGATTGTAGCGCTATATTTTGATATTTAGAATTTGACAGAGTTTAGTTGGAAATAATGGAAGTATATTGGTATTTGGAATGTTTCTGTGTTTATTCAGATTAAGATATATGATGTTTTCAGGCAATTTTATTTGTTTTTCGGAATCTGTTGATCGGTTTTTTTGTACATTTTGCTCAATAGTATGTGGTATTTGTATGTCCTTTTAATAGGTTTACGGAATGGGTGTGTCCAATAAAGATTCCCGGTTGTTTAATGAGGATTCCATGGATTCGATGGAAGAGGATGATTTCGAAGAGGTTGGGTCCGGGTCAGAATTGGAGGAAGACTCTGAAGAGGAGGGAGATGTGAAGCTGGATGAGCCGTCGAAGAAGGCTGTATACAACAGAGACGGTATCATGGATAAACTTGGAGATATAAGCTGGCCGGAGAATGCAGGATGGGTGCACAAACTCTCTGTTGACATTGATCAAGAACAAAAGGTGGACGTGAATGATGACCTGACTCGAGAGCTTGCCTTCTACACACAGGCTTTAGAGGGAACGAGGAAGGCATTTGAGAAGCTTCAGTCAATGGGGCTTCCGTTTCTGAGGCCCGAGGACTACTATGCAGAGATGGTGAAGTCAGATTCCCATATGGAGAGAGTGAAGAGCCGGCTTTTGGTAGAGAAGAAGAAGATTGAGGAAGCGGATGAGAGAAGGAAAGCTAGGGAGTCCAAGAAACTATCCAAGGAGATTCAGGCTCAGAAGTTGAAAGAGAGAGCTAAGCAGAAAAAGGAGGACATAGAATCTGTGAAGAAGTGGAGGAAGCAGAGGCAGCAAAGTGGGTTTGCCGGGGGTGACAAAGGCAGCGAGTTGGATTTGGCCTTCGAGGATGGGAAACCATTCGAGAGGTCAAGTAAGAAGAGGCCATTTGTGGCTCCAGGAGATCGGTCCGGAGGGAAAGCAAGACAAGGTGGGAAGCCGGCTGGGAAGAAACCGAAGAAGAGGGATATCAAGGATTCCAAGTTTGGATATGGAGGAAGGAAAGGTTCCAAGAAGCAAAATGTGGCTGAAACGACTAATGATTTGAGGGGATTCAACAAAGATAGTCTCACATCAGGAAATAGGAAAAGGAAGAGGTGATAGCATCGTATGATTTTGTTTTTCGTTCTACTCTTTTGTTCGGTAAGGGCTTGCCTGTGTAGCCTATTTGTTGTGCTTTGCTTTGGTATCTTGCGAAGTAATATTTGGCCCATCATGAAACCAAAACTCTTACGAATTTGTAGGCATTTTTCATATGAAAAATTATGGTTTGCTAACAAGTTTTGTAGTTATCGGATATTTGTGTTCATCCAATTTGTAGTATTCATGCTACTTTATATTCTACAAGATTAGCCAGGTTCATACCAGCAGGTCTGGACCGTCTGGTGATTTCCGGTTTTTTGGCGCCATCGTTAATCTTTAGTTCTCTGTTAAGATCAAAGTCAGTCTCAGACGTTATCCTTTGGTCATTTAAATATATATATATATATATATATATAGTTTTTTAATTAAAATTGTCATTGAGATTGTCATAACTCTTCACTTTGGTACCTGAGATTTAAAATCGATAGAAGTAGTCATTGAAATTGTTTACCGTTCATCATTTTAGTCTTTTAGTTAAAAACCTCCGTTAAATTGAAGAAATCACCAATTCATGAGAGGGGTTGATTCGACAAAAATACTCTTAATTCAACATATATTTCTCACAGAATAACCTAAATGATTGACGGCCACTTCTAGTGATTTTAAATCTTAAGGACCAAAGTAAAAAAATATGTCAATGTCGGGATCATTTTAGATAAAAAGCCTATACATTTTACATACTAAAAAGTCTAAAAGTGGTTAGGGTTTCGATGACATGGAGTAAATGAGAAAACTAAGGAAGTTCCATGTGAGGTTCTTGGGAGGTACGTGTGGACTTGGCCGAAGACCTACAAAACTGCAAGTTGGGAAGTTTCATCCCAATTTACAATTGAATTTTTTTTAATGATTTTTCACACCACACCTCACCATCTACTCCTCCAACATGTTCTCCTACAAAAACCTTCTCACAGACACTTCTTTCAATCCCCACACCACCACACCAGTACTTACAAATACCCTCATTTCCTTCTTCTAACACCACCATAAACCCGTCTTCTCCTCGCTCGTGCTCGAAAGTTATCCAGTCCAATCCAATCCCACGAGTTGTTTGTTCAACCATGTTGGATTCTAAATTGGACTTGCTCACTCAGGCCGCTTCCAACCCTCTTTACGTTTTCTGCTTCTGCAACTTGATCATAGTCATGATCCTCGTGGGATCGAAACCCGGCTCTTACTCTGATCAAGAAAGTGAAATTCCCGTCTCGGTTGTCACCAGCAGCTACAAAAACAGAAACACAAATGATCATAAGCAAGTTGAAGATGGTAAATGTGAGCAGGAGGAAGGTACCATGATCAAATCACCAATTGTTTTCGGCCAAGTGGCGAATCCCGAGGTAGAACTTGCCGCTGCCGGAGATGACAACGGCAGCAGTGATCATCACAATGAAAGCAAGGAGTGTGACAGTGAAGATGAGCTGAAGAGAAGAGTGGAGGAGTTCATTGAAAAAGTTAACGGAGGATGGAGGGCAGAGTTGTTGAGAACCTCCCATTTAATCTAGCAGGCTTTATCAAGCTTAAAATTTTGTACATTTGTAACAATGAGTTGATCTACTGAGGAAACTAGAAAATCTTTTGCTTCTTTTTTCACCCGTCTAGTCTTAAGAATGCCGATTTCAAGAATGAGCGATTACCCTTTTCCGACCCTAATTTTAATCATTCGGAATGACACATTCTTAGAATTGGCAGTCCTTACAGAAATGCCTTTGATTCTCAAATCACATGGATAAAGGGCTATAAAGTGTTTGAAAAGTTACAAAAGGGCATGTTCTTTCGTAAGCTGCATGATATAAGAAGGAATCGAGATCCTTTCCGAATCTCGCAGTCTGAAACTGACAGTTCGAGAAATTCAGACCACTCATTTTAAATCTTAGGATCCCCATTAACCTTTCTCAGTGGGTCACCTCACACAAACCAAACATTCGGATCTCTGTCCCTCTCTTGAACGGTCAAGATTTTTTGGTCAATAGGCTCAGACTGCAAGATTCGGAGTCTAGACCGAATCTGAATTGTATAAGATGTTCTACTTTTCTTATCTTCGCTTTCGTATTTGGGGCCATCATACAACTTTTTATCACTTCCCAACTCAACAATAAACATTCTTATAAAACGTTTATCAACCTCTCTCTCAAAATCAATTGACAATAAGCGGAAAAGTTCAAGGTCGAGTACTTACGCTAGATTCCCATCTTTCGACGGTCTCACCTTCAACATTTTAAGATTTCAAATAATGTTGCCATTTATAAGAAAGCTGTCGATTTGATAGCCAGGTCAATGCCATTGCCTGTCTTTGTATCTGTTGGTCTCCACATCAATTTCCAAGCAAGTTCGTAATCAAAGGACCTTATTATATATGATTTAATTTAGACTATTCTTATTAGTCTCTTTCACATAATTACCTAATGTTGTAGTTTGTCAGCATCTTGCTAATTTAGTCAACTTTAGGTGCGGGTGGGGCAGCAATTAAAAATCGATATAACACAATTACAACAAATAATTATTTTATTAAGTGAAGTTGATTATATGAATTCTAAAACGTTACTGACACAATTTTGTGTCAAGACTTCCGTTAGCTCCAAATACTTCATGTTTTTTCTTCTTCTTAAAATCTCTTTTCATTAGCTCTAATTAAACATTGATATAAATGTCTTATAATTTAATCAAGATCATGTACATGGGTGCAAAGGGCAAAAACAATTTGGGTTTTCCCTTTTCTTTTACAAAAGTAAATATTCCAAATTATGGGAATAGTTAGAGAGCGGGAATGCAAACTGGGGTACAAAGGGCAACATAATGTCATGTGCAACTGCGCTAACACGTATATGCCAACTCACTCTTAGTTAAGTAAACACTTCAACGTTGAAAGAGGTTCAAAATTTAAATTTTTTGTTTCCCGTTGATATAAAGGAAGAAAATAAGAAAGAAGAAGACAATTAAGTGCCATAAAACCAGGAATAATGATATGGATGTGATGAGGCCTTTTCATTAAATTAATTAATGGAAAAATAGGCCCCATAATGATAATATGGTTGATAATATGCTACATAAAGCTTCCCACCCCAACTCTGTCCTCCATCCAAACCCCTCTCTCTCTCTCTCTCTCTCTCTCTCTCTCTCTCTCTCTCATCCTTCACAATGCTTGATTCTACACTACAATTAATCACTCAGGCAGCTTCCAACTTTGTGTTCATCTTCTGCTTCTGCAACTTGATCATAGTCATTATCCTCGTGGGATCGAGACCCGTCTCCAACAACAATGAACGGAGCATAATTCGCGTCACAACGGCCCCCAGCAAGAGTGCGGATGATGAACAAGGCACGAGGGCGAAACATGCGTGGAAGGAGAAGAATGCCTTGATGCAGGTCAGTGAATTAGTGTCAAATGAACAGAATGCAGCAGCTGATGATGGTGAATTCAGCAGCACCGATGGAGATAGCGACGATGATGAAACTGACACCGACGATGAGCTGTGGACGAGAGCAGAAGAGTTTATAGAAAAGGTAAATAAGGCATGGAAAGCGGAAGTGCTGACAACTTCATGTGTATTCTAGGCAGCAATTTTGTGTTGCAGTAATGGAACTCAAGTTAATAAACTGTAGCAATGTAAAGAAAAATCATTCACGAGAATGTACTATAAGAAAGAAGCACTTATGTTCATAAGCGCTTTTGAATGTTTAAAGCACTTCAAGTTCGTAAGCAAAGAGTCACAACATCCATTCATGTTTTTCATACATTGAAAATGCTATATCATACAACACTAGAAAGTAGAAATACATGGATACAACAGCCACGTACATGGCGAGCCTGATCACGATCAACAGACCGACCTAAAACCTAATACAAAAGACTACCGACTCGGGGTTGAAACCAACACGAGGGACGTTAAGCCTAGTCTGTCCTTCGTAAAATAGTCAGACAAGTTTGATAGAGCCTAGATGTCACTCAGTCTGAACAAAACAATTAAGATACAACCGTCACACGAAAGGAGCAAGCATGATCAATAAGAAACTTCACAGTTTGCTTGACCAGAGCCTTTAGAATCCTCTTCAGACAACAATGATTTACACTCAGAAGCTGAGTTCTTGAAGCTGTGCACGGGATTCGGAGAATTTGATTGGTCTCCGTGGAAGGAAGGAGCCGTCAGAATGGGCTTTACTCCGCCATAGACCTTCATTTCTTCACCAGACATAGCATTGACAATGATAGGGACAATTGACGATGATACAGGCTCGACTCTCTGCTTCTTTGGCTTCTGTTCCTGCTGGTGACCTTGCAGAAAACTGCCCACCACAACCTGATGCAGTCAAAACAGTTTGGAGGATAACATGAATTACAGAACTTGTTTTTAGAGAGTAAACTACTATACCACAACTAATTTATAATATAATAGCAAAGTGCTAGATTACTTGATCGTAAAAACAACTTTTTAAACGCGTGTATAATTGTATAATGATGTTACCTGCACGGGGCCAGCAGCGATCAGCATACCAGCAAGTCCACCCCCAACCACTCTACCGTCTGGGCCTGCCAAAGCAACACTCATGCCACCGGATCTGCTCTTTGTTCCTGCATTCTCAGTTGGTATATAAGATCCCGACAAGGAGAGTATCTCAAAGCGGCCCTGTAAAATCAACAAAAAGAACTTCAGGTGTTCTCCCGAGCAACAATGTCATAAATTCAATATGATGCAGGAACAATTTCCTTTTTTTTTGGGAGTTTTAACAAAACACTCCCGGTACTATTCACTTTTAACGAAAAACCACATTTTTACCTTTAACTGGCACTATTCACTATACCTTTAAAAAGGACTTTTCGTTAAAAGAGAAGTTTTTTTGGACTTTTCGTTAGTTTTCCTTATTTTTTTTGGTTGCCCTGCAGAATCAACTAGCTATATAGCAAAATACATGTGTATCTGTATGCATATCTAAAGAAAATATTAACTTAAGGTTATGTTCTTAAATATAGAGCGATTAGAAACAAAACACAACACGATATTACACGAGAGTCACGAGACCAAGTATGTAAATAGCTTGCAGCTAGGAACTTACATTGATACAGTAATAACTAATAACAGACAATTTCAAAGACGGGTGCAACACCATACCTCATATGTTAAAGTACCCCCGGAAGAACTGGCCTGCCTAAGCGTAACATTTGAAATGGTACCATTTGCAGAAAGTATGCAAATAGCTCGAGCTCCTTGTTGAGAGAATGACATGATCTTCATTGTAACATCCTGCAAGAACCAGAATTACTATCAGTAATATAGTAAAGTACAACCTTAATCAAAGCAATAATACTGGAATAAGAAAACTCATCCTTAACAAATCTCTAGATAAGGAACCTGAATCAACTTTCCAGTATGTAATTTTTGTTTGACGTTGTTTTTTGCTCGTAATTTAAACGTCTACAAGAATAATGACTGGTTTCACAAATTATACGATGAAAAACTTTCATTATAGATTAGAACAGTTGACACGACAGTTTTGTACTGACGCGAAAGTTTGTTTCACATATAACTCTCTGATGCATACCTCGCCCGAATGGACATTGAGGATGTGAGGTGTAAAGTTCGCACCGACCGAGTATGCAATTTTGTCACCTACACAAAAAGATTAAAAACCATCAGTGAATTCCCAAATCAAACCATTTTAAAATTGGAATTTGCATAATAAACACCCAGAAAGTATCCTAACTACAATTCAAAATGCTAGGTTTAATGATCTAATCACCACCAAAATGTAGAGCAATCAAAGAGACGAAACATTAACAAACAAGTGAAGTCTCATCTAAAGAACATAATACTCGTAAACCTGAAAACGGCAATGCAAGGAGATAATTAGATGAACTAAAAGTCTAAAACATATGGATCAAGATGAACAAAGCCCGGAAATTGTTGCCTAGTTCACAAGCAGAAAGAAAAGAATCACCACAAAACAAAATGATTAACTAATCATACAAATTTTAAAACCCCATTAATTTTATAACAAAGGTCATGGTTTACCCCCAAGGGCCACTCGAAAAAGCTGCTCGTAATCCTCAGGAGACGGGAGCTCTTTAACATAAGATGAGGTTTCAAGAGTGGAATGGTCATATTGAGGAGAGTGGTTAAGGTCAAAACTGACCCAAAAACAATTAAAAATGTAAATAGGTGCATCTAAACCAGGTGTTTAAACCCAAACTCTCTGCGTGTGCTTTCTTCATTTTTTTTTTCTCTTTTCTTTATCATCTTGTCCAATTAGTCCAGAGTCAGCAGGTGATTAAGAGATAATCACCTAATTAGGCAAGTCTAATCCAGGCACGTCAGCCTAATTAGTGGACTCTACCTATTACCTATTGTCTATTGAACAAGCTGGCACTTCAATCACTCTCTCAATCTGTTTTCCTCACAGAAAAGGCAAAGAGAGTACAATATAAATTTGTAGGCAGCAGAAAAACTCCACATAACTGAAAACAACAGCAAATCCAATCCACATAAATCACCATTTACCCCAGATCTGAAAAGGGAATCTGATCACAAAGGGTCCACTTGCAAACCAAATCCAAACATTCCCTTCAGATCTCAGACAGCAGTAAACATGACACAATCTGTTGACGGGGATTTTTGGATAGGCATCATTAGGCTCAATAACATAACGCTGATCCAAAAATCCCCGTCAACAGCATCAGAGCTACAACAACAGACCATGATCATTTCATCCCAAATGTAACAGTAAAAATGGTAACCAACATTAACCGAAAGTCAAATTTTTCAAAGCTTTTATTTAAAAGGGTCGTTTCGTTACGTTTCATTACCTGAGTTCTCAAACACGTCATGCTTGTGAGACTTCTTGATTGAGTCAACGGGCTTGCCTCTGCCCCTCTTCCAGGCGGAGAACTCTCCGGGGAGCAGAATCGACGACGAAATCGGCATCGGGGACAATGCCGACGACCGGACGGGCTTGCTGTCGGGTCCGTACTTCCTAGGCCTGCCCCTCTTCTTCTTCCCATCCGTACCGGTCCCAGTCAAGCTCATCGGCGACGTCATCGGAGCTACCACCGTTGTGGGGCCCCCAGATGGGCTAGGGTTTTCGGTTCTGGGGGCAATTCTGTAATTCTCTGGAGCTTGTTCACCGCTCACTGCTACACCAGAAACCAACTTCTTGTCCTTCTCCTCCATTTGCAGACACAAAAACCCTAAAAATCTTAAAACCCTACAAACTCTTCAAACCCTAGAATCTACGCATTAAAGCCTGCAACTTTAGGAAGCAAAAAAAAAAACCCAGAAAATACTTTAACTGCAAAACAAGAACTTGAACAGATTTATGTAAAAGTATGCTAGAAAGTTCCAAACTTTCAAAAATATTTGGAACCCGGAAAACGACAAGTCGTCTCTAAATGCAGAAAGGCGAAGAACTCAGCGCTGCAGCTCCTCCAGTTCTGAGGTGTGCCTCCACCATTGCAGAGAAAACACAGAGCTTCAATGGCAGAGACTGGAATTTCAGTAAAAAAAATTTGTAAACCACTTCAAAGAAATTACAAGGAAACTAGAAACACTGATTTCAGAAACACTTCTGACAAACGTGAATTTAGGGTTTTTACAGGAAAAGGAGGAGAAATAAATAAAGTATAAAAATTTGGTAAATTATAAATAAAAATGTAATTGGTAATAATTAAATACTGATAAATTTAATTAAAAGTTAATATTCTAATTGCAAATGCAAAGTATAAATTTTAGTTAAGAAAATGGTTCACGTCCGTCTTGGAAATTCAATAAAACTGAATTTAATATATGGACAATGATACTAAACTTGAATATTAAAAAAACAATCAAGTTTTGTTTGAGAAAAGAAAAGGGCTTTTCTATTTTTTATTACCATTTTATTAATTTAGATATAAAGTTGTATAAATAAATAAATATTATATCAAAGCTGTAAAGCTAACGTTAAGGAGCTACACCAATTTCCCAACTACTGACAACTCTTTTGTCTTTTCAGAAAATTAAAGTTTGACTCCAAGATTTTAATTTGCACTAAATTAATTTGCACTAAACGCCCTTTTAGTTTGGGGTATCTACTGTTAATGCCACTGTATATAAAATGCCCTTCAGAAAAATAAAAAAGAAAAAAAATGATGAAGTTTGATAAACCAAAATCAAAATCTCGAGAAAAACTTGTGTCAAGCAGTTAAATTCCGTGTTCTCACGTAATAGAATTCCGGTATTTTGGTTGTCCGTTTTATTTGAAAACATTTTACTAAAAATGAGAAGAAACTAATCAGACAACTCTATCGAAATTTCTCTCAAACAAACTACTGAATTGAAACAAAGGAGATTATAAACTTAATGATCACATTAATCAGGAGGGGAACAGGTTCAGACATTCTTAGTCCACGTTCACTGGTCGTAGACTATGTACATAAAAACCAGGAAAGCCAATTGCAATTGACTTGAAAGTCAAAAAAATCCAATACAAAAGGCAAAAGAAAAGCTAAACAACAATTTTAACTCAAGTTCTCACCGAAATGTAACTAATTAACCTATCAAACTTGTATCATCGACTTGACATGTGTTTTTGGGAGCACAAAACCAGCTCTTCGTTCCTCAAATGAGTACTCAATCTCCTCAGGAATCTCTTGAACTAAGTTGGTAGCGAAAGGAACTGGTGGAGGAGGAGCTGGTGTCATAGCTGTCTGCATGGGAACTGACACCGTTGCTGGTGTCGTTGGCACGAAGATTGGCATCACCTTGGGAGTCTTGTTCTCTTCGTCTGCAACAGTTCTAGGCTTCAGAGGAGTAGTGCCGAAAGCAACATTTTCGGATGGAATGGAAACGGGAACAGAAATGGGGGAGAAGGGTTTACGAATTGTTGGTGTCTCCATTTCAGAAGGATTTGAGGCACCAAAAGAGTGTTTTTTAACAGAAAGTCCAGCAACATCTAAGCCTAAGCCTCTTCTACCTGCATAAAAAAGACAGGATAACAATATGTTAAAATTTGATTGTCAACATGTTTTCGTATAGTGTCTGTATAGCAGGCATTTTTTTTTTCGAGACACTAGACAGCAACAGAGATATGGTGTTCCAGCGTCATGCCTCATGTTTTGTTTAAAATGAAATCAACAGAAGCTTCTGAAACACCGATGCAACGAAGAATAAAACAAACATGTTTTTAGGTACTACTACCAGAGTCAGAGTCCCCCCCTGCAAGGAAACAGATGGTGAATAACCTTCAAAGCAACTAAAATATATCTTTTTTTTCAATATTCTCATTTGTCAACCAGACACAAATGAGAACCGTTGGAGAAGAGATTAACCTGTGGACAAAGATGAAAAGCCATCATCCAGATGATTGTTTAATTGCTCATTTGGATTGACTCGGTCACTCTTTCTTGAACGCGGAGTACCTTTGACGGAGTGAAGTGGATCGGGTTTAGGAGCTTGCATTGAAAGTCTTCTATTGCTTGCACCTCCAGTTGACATTCTCGGAGCCTTCTTTACACTCTGAGGTTTCGAAGGACTTGGTTTTGACCCATAAAGTACCTCTTGCTCAGCTATCAACTGACCCTGAATCTTTTTCTGGTCCTGAAAATGGAAGATGAAGATTTGTCACACAGTTCACAGTAAGATCTTCATAGAAATGTGTCCAAGTGAAACTGCTGGCCATACCCGCTGTCTTCGACGTTCCTGCTCCTTCTCCTCCCGTAATATAGTATACTCTTCAAGCATGGAAAGAAGACGAATCTGAACAGAAGTGGATAACAATAAAAATTGTTTCAGAAGTTGCATGTATGAAAACAAAAAATAAACTTCAACTGGAATAAATCTCCTAGAGACTGCACAAATACAAGGGAAGCAACTTACACCATCATATGTGAACTCAATGCCCCTCTCCTTCTCCCACGATATGGTTTTTGAAGCCAATGCATCCACCATTGCTGTATAAAAACCAGGATCCATGTAAAAACACATACTTAAACGTAAAAAAAAAAATAAAGGAAAAAACTGAAACCAGCATAAACATAATCAAAATGATACTCTTGACCAAAGCACAGTTCTGTAACAGTTTTATATATCGGATAGTCTACCATTATTAACCAAAGGTGCCATTTTTCAAAATTTGGACAATACCTGGAAGTTTATTAACCAAAGCACGTGCTTTCTCAGCACGCTTGAGAGTAAGATGAGCTCCTCTTCCAGCATTGTATCGGTTTTCATCCTACATGAACGCAAAAAGGAACAAGTAAGAAAAGGAGTTTCAATGTGGTGAAGTAGACATGGTGATGGAAACAACTAACCCTGTTATACTCCTCGAGCCAGCACTCCTCATCACAAGCAAACAACCACTTCTCAACTCTTTCAAGTATGTCTTTCCTGCTAAAAGCTTCCTCTTTAACCTTTGCAACCTGAAGCTCAATTTGATCGAGGACACAAGCAGGGTCCACATCTCCTGCACAAGTAAGAATAATGCACACGTTCAAAGACATTTACGTAGGAATTTTCTGTTACCCCATGATATGCTTTTAAGAATATATCATGTACCTGACTCTATAGCTTCAATTACGTAATCAATTGCACTATCTGCTTCTAGGACCATATGTGTCTTTCTACAGATTTCCTCAAGTTCTGACCTCTTCTTAAGAACAAGCTCTTTCATTTTACTTGATTTCAACTCTTCCAACCGAGACACTTCTGCCTCAACCTGCACAATAGATTTAATCCCAGATGAAATCCTTGAAAAATATACTGATCCAAAAATATGAAATAATACAGAATTACAATATAAAAAAACTCACATAATTGATGAAGTCCACAGAGAGTGTATTTGGTTCAGTTATCTCATGTTCTGAAGCAGCAATATTGCAGGTTATATTCTGAAACATCTGTTGCTCCTCAATTGGCGTATCCATCAAGTTCCACAGCTCTAACATGGTAGTTGCAAGATCTTGAAGCTGTCAGAGATTAGAAGGTTAATATGATTCAATTAAAAGCACAACTTTGACTAGAAACTAAGAAATGATAAAGAACATTCTTTACCCTCTGCATTCTCTGTAATTTAACCTCCCGCAATTTTTGTATTGCAGCAGCCAACCGCTGAATTGTATCATTACTTATATTCTTGCTTCCTTCTGAATCAACTAAACTGGGATGAACCTCACTAATTGTCTGTTTGTAGTCCATACCAAGAACCGAGCAAAGTGAGTTCAATGTACACAGGTGGTCCTGTATCTGCTTAAGCCTATCACTCTGCAAAACATGAAAGAACAGATGAATAAGGAAGTGAAGAGCACATAAGAATACAAAAGTTGATTACGATGATATGCAGACATAGAGGAAATGGAAAAAAGAACTCCCAACCTTCTCAGTTTGGAGTCCATGTAGATGTCTGTGCAATTCTTCAAGCCTTCTCAATGATAAATCAGTTTCATCCACAGCCGGTGTAGAAGAACTGTAATCTGTGCTTCCATTAATCTCACTTGAAATTTTCCGTATCTCCTCTAAAACTTCCAGAAAGTTATTTTTCCTGTCGCATTTTCTTTTCTTCATCTCCTCCAGCTGTGGAATTATTTTGCTGAGCTCTTCTTTCAAACTTCCGGCATTTTGATCAGACTGAAATGACAAAGCAATTTGTAAATACTTCAGATTTTAAACAATAGTCTTCTTAACTTCAATGGAAACAGGATATTTAACCTATTTATCTATGAAAACAATCATAGTTATCTTCATTACAGTTGATCCTGACCTGCCTAATATGTACTGGTCGCTCCCCCATTGCAGAGCAGATTGCTGCAAGTTCTGCTTCGGAATCAGCAATTGCCTGCCGTAGCTGTGCCCTACACCGATTTGCCTTGTCAACTTTTCTTCTGTATACTTCTAGACACTCCTGCTCAAGCTCGAGCAACATCTTATCCCTATCTTTGTCAGACTCTCCAACTTCATTCCAAATTATCTGCATTTGTCGAATTAGACAAGAACTTCCGTATAATCCAATTTCCGTAAATACCGAAAAGCTAGACAAGTTTTCTTTTCATATTTAGATATTCATGTGATACCTGAAGCTCATACAGAAGTGATCCACATGTTGTTTCCATTTGCAGAAGCTGCTCACTTTGGAGATTAGACATATTGAAGTAATGCTACCTGCCACAATCAAACTCCACCATGAAACCCTAACTATATGCAGTGCATAAATTGACCATAAAATTCTTAAAAATATCTAAATACCAACACAGTATATGGAAAAAACTCTAAATAGCAACAAAACCCCAGATTCCTCGAAACCCAATTTCACCTTTCTCCCAAAACTTTGGAGCAAAAAATATTACATCCCCAATTCTAGTCCAGCTTAGGTCAAATTTCTATACGAACACCAAATTCTAAAATTGAATACTTCCCATGCAATTTAGCTCAAATAAATTAAAATTCAAAGCACTATAGAGATCACAGAGGAACTGTTTCCAACAATTCACAAAGTCAATACCAAAAATTCAAAATTTTCAAATTTCAAATCTTGCTCGAGAACAAAACGGAGAATTGGGGAAAATTGAAGAAAAAGAAGGAAGACGGGAAGAGGAAGGATCCGTTGACAAACCTGAGAGATCAAATCAACGAACGTCAATTTTCTATCTGCTGTATGGATTTTCTTGCTACAGCAGCGGTCGTCGGCGACTGGAGGATTTTCCCGAGAAAATGTGCGTTTTGTTTCGTTCTTCTTTTCTTGGAAACTTTGGGGGAAAAAAGGTAGAAATTGGGGTTTGAATTTTAATGGAGATGTGAGATGCGTAACTGAAATGTGAAATGTTTAGAGAGAGAGAGAGAGAGAGAGAGAGAGAGAGAGAGGAGAGAGAGGAGAGAGAGAGAAAGTAGCCGTTTGAAGGAGGAGAAAAGAGGACCGTTGAAGAAGGCAGAGAGCGCTCGTTAAGGATTTTGTATTTTAATGATTCTCCAGGACGACATTTGAATTTCAAATTTTCAGGAAATGACCCGGATTTGCTGTAGTACATATATCGCCGCTATCGTACATGTGGCCAATGGAAATATGCCACGTCATCATAAAAAAGGTCAATGTGCTGGTCCCTTTTGTTTTCTAATTTGGTAAATAGACGAAAACGATCGCTTGACAGTGTATTAATTACGGTCCCATATCTCGTTTTACAAAAATAATCATATTTATACATTTTAATTCAACTTTGAACTTTGATCTTCGTAATTTGTAATTTGGTGCAGAACACTCTCTTTTCCTAAGGCCGGATAAAACCCTGACAAAGTTTTAATCTTTTTTAGTTAAAAATGATTTAATTTAAAGAGAAGCCTTGAAAACACTCGAGACCTCTAGAGTCATACAAAAGAGCGTTCATAGCTTGCTGAGGAAACACCCGAGACCTTGACACAGTTTTAATTAAAACCCACGTAAGTGCACCTTATCCTCATTGTTCTTATTCATTTTATCTTATCAACGAATACCGTACTTATTAAAAAATAAAAATTAAAATATCGGCTGAGAAATATGCAAAAAAGAATTTCTAAATTGGAATGAATATTATAAAAAGAAAGTTTTTTACTTAATCTTAAATTGAGATGTATGACACAAGCACATAGCCAAACAAGCAAATCACTTATTTACTCTAATTGCTCTCAAAATACAGAATTAGCCGCTAATCATCCCATCTAAACCAACAAATAATTACTCTACAAGCTAATATTTAAAGAATTTTAAACAAAAAATGGTTACTCTATAAGCTTTTCCCCAACTCATATTCTCTCCTTATAATTTCAAGCACAAATTCGTTCCATGTATCAACCGGACCCGGCATGCACCAGTGCAAGCAATCCTGTGGCGGAGGCCTTCCGTCGGGTCCCCGCTGTGTTTTCTTGTTAGGGTCCGGGCTTCTGTACGGGCCTGGATGCCCGTCATGGCGGTACTCGAAAGGTTTCGTGATATCCATCAACTTCAACTTCGACTTGTTTGTCACACCTTTCTGAATCGCACGGTTGAATCCCATAACCTGTTTTTCATGCATTATGTTTGTAAAGCCATTTTCGACTACTTCGCCAAGCGCAAGAGGCTTTACCTTCCCGGTGCATGATCCTCCCGTGTTCCAAGCTCCACCCTCGTAATGGTCAGGTGAATAGGACCGCACAATGGCGATACCTGTATAATTCGGATGTCTAGCAACAGCAGTGAGAATTGTCTCGACAGATATTCCAAATGCTTCAATGTTGTTAACCTTCATAGGCCTTGAATTGTCCGGCCACCACAACTGCCCTCCCACTATCTCGTTGTTTAAGATATAGACCGACTGCTTGGCGAACCAATGGCCGGAAGAGAAAATAATCACATCAAACTTTGGGATGAGATCTATGAATTTGTCATCAGGGGCATCAAGGTGGAGCTTGGCCACACCCTCTCGAGCAAAATCAAATGCCTCGGTTGTTTGTTTCACAAGCCACGAGGACCAAATCCGTACAACAAATGTAGATGTCGACTTGAAATAATAGCGTTGCATTCTCTTGTTCCCCCGATTTTTTGGAACTTCTACCTGCATACACCACACAAAGATGTAAGCACCACTAGAGTAAGTTCAAACAGCATTATCCGCAAAAAAAGGACTGCAATCTTATACAGCTGCTTTGAAACACAAACACTAAACAAACTCCACAAATCTAATTCTGAACGCAAACGCTAGCAGGGTTGATGAATCCAGAGTTGTGAAAATTCCGTCTACTATAAGAACAAAACTGTTTTGTCCGAGAAGGAGAAGCATCTAATCTGAGATAAAATTCATGTAAAAAAAGTTTAGATAATTGCCTGCCAGAGCATGCATAACAATGACTCCATATGGTTTCGAGCAACCGAATCACCAATGAAAGCTATTGTTTTTCCCCTCATCAACTCTAGAAATTTCCTGGGATCAAAACGTGGCAGGTCACACTGGGAGGGCTTCCATCGCCAATTCTCATACAGCTTGTCAGGCCTCCCATTTCCCTGGCAATTTTGCATCTGTGTCAGGACAGGACATGTATTGTTTGTATATAGCGGTCCTTCTGAATCATAAATCCAACTTCCACTGTATAGATCACAGCCTGCATAATACGAACAAGATGTAAGTCAAAAACATAAAAATAAGTACCGAGAACAAAAAATCTACTTGAAAATGTAATATTATAGCAACAACTCAAATTTCATAAGTACAAAAGGTAAAGATTATACAAAAGTTCAATCAGAAGTATAAAAGGCTCAGGTTATAGCAACTTGTAAAATTACAGCAAACATGAAAGCATAACAAAACAACACAAAAGCTACCTGAATCAACGGAACCACCACTGGTAGCATTGTTGCGCAGCTGAGTAGAAGTTGGGATGTTTTCAGGTTTGGAATCAGATGGAGCTGAAATAGTATCATTTGGCTCAATGAGTGAGATGTCTGAATTGTTGGAAAGACTCGCAGAAACAGGTTTATCATTTTCTCCAATTTCTGTAACATTGGACGAACCAGAAGCAACCTTAGCCCCGTCTTCTTGCATTGTGTTATTAGATGGCCCAAGAGCAGGTGCTTCTATATCCTTTGTCTCCTTTATTTCCGAAACTATTGATGGATCACTTGAATGTGAGGACAGTTGTGGATTGGACTCATCTGACAAATTCTTATCAGTTTTTATCATACCGTCAACAATTGATGAAGCGGTTGAAACAGCAGGCACTGATCCAACATTTTCATTGTCTGATGAACCGGATGAGTTTTCTGTCACATCTGGTACATCTTTGATCTCTCTAGTTTCTGAAACAACCACTGAACCATCTGATGTCGTGGGTACTTGTGAATTCAATTCAGTAGGAATATTCTGATCAATAACTTTTGGGTGTGGATCATCTGAACTTCTCGGAACTTCTAAATTAGAACCGGATACCACATTCTTATCGCTACTATCTACATTGTTATGAAGGGGAGAATCGTGGGACATGGGATTCCCTATAGAGCTAGAATAATCCAATTTCTGCATGCCATCAACACCATAGAAATACCAGCTAACCGTGGAACCAATCGGGTAAGTAACTAAAACCCAGGAAGCAAAAAGCAAGAACAAAGCCAATGCCACCCCCGAAACTACAATCCAAGAAAGACCCTTCGGGTAGGAAGTCATTGAAATCGAACCTTTGGGCGATGCCCAAGTCATCGCTTTCCAGATCAAGCAATCTGTGCGAAATAAATTACCTAAACTATATCAACAACCAAAGAAAACCGCAAAAGCATGCGTACAAATGGCTAAAGAAGAAACCCCAACTCTTCGTTTTCTTTCCAAATTAGGAAAACCCCAACTTTGAGCTCAGCCTCCTCCAGCAAACCCTGAAAACATACAAGCAAGAACTCCAGATTTTACATGTAATTCAGGCAACACAATGACAAAAACGGAAGCTTTATAATCATGCTTAATCATAATTAATCATAATTATATTTTAAGTACATTTCCTTACTAAAAATAGACAAAAAACAATGGCTTCCAAAAGGGTAAGTAGATCTAAAGAAAATGTACCTTGATCGACACTACAGACAATAGAAGATCTTGAAGCCCTGAAAAGCGCTAAAATTTCGATGATTCCCGAAAAAGGAAAACAACAATGGAAGCATGAAGATTTGTCTCCAGGGGAATTGGATTCCTGGGTAAGTGAAAAGAATGTGAAACTCGGATTCCCAACCTGGAAAGTTGAATGCTTTATGTACGGAACGCGGAATCAGATCAACGGCTGAGAGCTTGTGTTAATGGAAGTAGCGGATGAAGATCTGGAAACAGGGGACTTGGAATTAAAGAATTTAGATCAAAGATGACAGATTTAAATGGGAAAAATGTAATCTTGTTTATTTGAACGCGGCGGATAAAACTACTTTCTGCAATTTGTTTATAGTTTGAAGAGGAGAGAGAGAGAGAGAGTTTGGAGTTACTGTATAATGCCCTTTGGTTCATCATGATTCCATGAAAGTTAGTGCTGTGAGACCGACCTCATTGTTTGGGTGCGGCGTGGGTGGGTGAGGAGGTGACAGCTTTTGATAGCATCAACCATGATCTTCAATTAACATCACGGGTGACTCAATATTTGGGGACGAATTTTGGGCACATATTTTACTCGGCCTTCATGACGTTAATTGAAGATCATGATTAATTTTCTTAATTGTAGATCATGTTAATTGACGACCATGATCTTCAATTAACAATGTGGTTCAAATTTGTCACATTTCAATTCTTGTTGCTGGTAAATCGTACATGATTAGGAGAGTTTGAAATGTCTTTGTAAGCCTTTCCGTCTCAAAAAAGATGGACTACTATGACGAAGCTACCAACTTTTTCCTTTTTTTAGAAAAATAAAACCATGATTTTCAAATTTTTGATGTATTATAGAATATATCTACTAATTAATGAAATTCTCTTTGTCAACTAAAAGATGGTGAAAAGACTAATTAGTCTTCTATCACACAAAAAAATGATGGGCAATAATGTAATTTCATAGGTCTAAATTTTAAAATATACTTCCAATATTAAAAAAAAAAAAACAACAACCAAAAACAAAAACCTCCCACTCCCCCCATGTTCTCTCCCTCTCTCCTTCTCATTTTCTAAAAAAATGTGTTCATACACACAAAGTGTGTAGGCAAATGCTAGTATTCTATTAAGAGAAGGGGGCTTGTTAACTTTTTGCCCCTTTTTTTTCAATTTTGCCCTCACTTTTGAATACACAATGTTGACATGAGGAGGGTAAAATAGTAATTTTATACATTTTGACAATTTTAAAAACTAATCACACTCCTTAATAAAAAACAAAAAAGAAAATGAAATTGTTCACACACAAAGTGTATGCTCATCTTCTAATGTTAATAGAAAATGCTAACAATTTTCTCTTAAAATAAACTTTTTATAAATTTTGTTATCACCTTAATTTTGGTTCTAATTTTAAGAATAAGTCGATCAAATTCAACAATTAATTAGAAAATGTGACAAATGTCAACTCATTTTCGCATTACATTTTGGTTGAAGGTCACAATGTACTAGTTAATTATATTAAATTGAATACTAATTAATTAGTAACAAGACGATATTTTTTCTTATGAAGACGGATAAATCCCTTTTTTTTTATTGGTTTTGATTATTGCTTTCGATTAAGAAAATTAATAGAATAAAAATTTATAAAGACGAATTTGAACCACATTGTTATTAGCTTATTGTGAGGTTATATTTCTTGTCCTCGAAGTTGTGATTCTCTAGAAAGCACTCCTATCTCCCACAATTATTTTAAAAGTATTATTTCAAATGTAGTTCTTTTTTTTTGTCAAAAGTTAAAAAAAAAACGCTTGTAGATGTTATAAAATACTTTTAACAATTTCATAAACATTTTTTAACACGACCTTAATTGGTTCATTCGAGGTTATTGGAAAATTTTCTTTTGATATGAAGAAAAAGAAGGAAACGTATTTGATGCTATGCGGCATTAAATGATACGAGTATTGAAACTTGGAAGACCTAAATTTATTGGTTGGAATTGGGATTGTTACACTTTGTTGTCCTTTTGATGTATTCGTCAAACCAACAAGAGGCTCATTTATGAGTTTTTTTTTTTTTTTTTTTTAATAAATGATGTTATCTACACTAAGACAATCTCCAACCAAAAAGGCTAAATATAGCCCAGTCTAAAATTATAGCCCTGTAAAATATTGATTTTAAATAAATAGCGTCGGGCCATACTTATATACAATCTCCAACCGAAGGGGCTAAACATAGCCTTCTCAATAATTTATTAGTTTTTAAGTTTATACTTTAAATTTATTGGTTAATTTAATTAAACTACCTTTGAATGTTTTCATTCTAATCGTTGAATTTGAATCAACTATTGCATTTAAGGAGCTAGGCCCCAAACAAAGGGTTAAGAGGGGGGTTATATTTGGATAGTTTGACATAATTATAGCTTAGTCATCGGTTAGAGATAGATTTTTAGGCAAATAAGTCATTTTTTTGCTTTGGAACCTTTGGCCTTCCTCATTGGAGATGGCCTAAGAGACTAAATAGTTTAGTAAACTATTATGCTTCTCGCATGCAATATTCGAGTATTGCCAATTTAAGGAATATGAAGGAGGTATTGTCCTCTCAGTCGCCTCGACCAATCATAGATCCGCTTGAAGAACGGCTAGTTCAGTAGCTGATAGAGATGCCACAATTGCTTCTTCAAGAGCTGCAAAGGTGAATAGTGGATCTAAGCCTAGTAGCTCAGGCCGGACATGCCCTTGAGGAGGAAAAATTCAGGTTATTGTTAAAGAATAATATGTGTAAAGACGAAATTCGATGTTAAAAGAGATTATACGAGATCAAATAAAATTTCTCAAATAAAAATTCAAAGGTAACCGGAGTCACACGCAAGAGCTACTCTTACAAAACCGCAGACTCTCTCTCTCTCTCTCTTCTCCTTTTCTCTTCCTCAACGGTCCTAAACGTTCGTGTTAATTAGGGATCCAACATCCTCCCGCCAAACACCGAATTATCCCCCAAGAGGTTTAAGACTTCACCTTCACTCTCGCTCTCACTCCAAAACCCTAACCCCCCTTCACTCCCCAATTCGTCGTCATTTCTCAGGAATCTCAGACTCCAGAGTCTTCTGCCATCGAATTCTAAAACCCTAGGGTTCCCACACCTCGGCGGAGATGAGCTTCGCGGCCTACAAGATGATGCACTGGCCGACGGGCATCGAGAACTGCGCCTCGGGATTCATCTCCCACTCACGAGCTGACTTCGTGCCTCGAATGCCTCAGATCCAGACCGATGACCTGGAGTCCGACTGGCCACCCACCCGCCGAGAAATCGGCCCCATTCCGGACCTAGTCGTCACCGCCGGAAACGTCCTCGAAGTGTACGTCGTCAGAGTGCAGGAGGAGGATGGCGCCAGAGGCTCTAGGGCTTCCGGAGAACCCAAGCGTGGTGGTCTCATGGACGGCGTCTCTGGGGCTTCGCTCGAACTCGTTTGCCATTACAGGTATGTTGCCCCAGTTGAACCCCTCTTTCAATTTTATTGGCGTTTTGCCTGGAGTAGCTTGAATTCGCCAAATTAGTCTTTTGTAATACTGTCTTTAAATTAATTACTGATGGTTTCAATTCAAATTTTTGTTTGCGTGGATTGCAGAATGCACGGTAATGTGGTAACAATGGCGGTTTTATCTGGCGGAGGCGGTGATGGTTCCAGAAGAAGAGATTCTATTGTCTTAACCTTTGAAGATGCAAAAATTTCAGTTCTTGAGTTTGATGATTCAATTCATGGACTCCGTACTAGGTGCGTTATTAATTTTGCTGTTTTTGTTGATGTTATATCGATTGATTTAAGTCCAAATTGCAACACACTTGAGTGTTTTTTCTTTTGAAATATTGTAAGTGTTGAAGTCACTGATTTTAAATCCTGAGTAAGAATTTAATTGTGACTTTGCTAAGGGGATACTTGATCTCCTCTAGCAGGTTTGAATGCATAAACTGACTTTTACTTGAATTTGGTTGTGTAATTTAGTGATTGAAGAGATTTAAAGTCTCTAATCTGTAGTCTGTACCGTTATTAACTAGTTATCCCCCTTATTAGTTAGTTTTACAGAGTTTGGTTTTGTTATATTTTCCATAGTTTGTTTAACCATGTTGCAAGGTGATATTAATTCATCAATCCTTTTTCCAGCTCTATGCACTGTTTTGAGGGCCCAGAGTGGCTTCATTTGAGAAGAGGCAGAGAGTCATTTGCAAGAGGCCCATTGGTTAAGGTTGATCCTCAAGGCAGGTGCGGAGGCGTTCTTGTTTATGGCTTTCAAATGATAATACTTAAAGCTGCACAGGTCTCTTCTGCCGCCTAAACTTTGTATTTTGATGATTGTGGTGGTACTAGCATTAACATGGCATCTTGTGTTAAAAAATTATGGTACAATAAGTTAGTTTTGATTCCTGATTTGTTTACTATAGGACTTGGAGGGGGAAAAAAAGGAAAACTCTTGGCTTAGCAACAGTTGTAAGCTTTGGCTCATATGCCCTTATTAGGAGCATACTCAAATTGATCTAGGTTATTATGCCAACGAGTTACTGGCTCTCTCTCATATTCAACAATGTGTTGCTTAATGCTGGTCATGGCATCTTAGGCTAAAAAAGTATAATTTAAGAAGTTTATTCTCTATTCGTGCTTTATAAATTGTAGGATTTGGAGGTGAAAAAAGTGAAACCTTGTTGCCCAAGTAACAGTTCTAAGTGTTACCAATGCAGTATGCCTTTGCTAGTAGTGCTTTCAATTATTGGTCTTGGTCATTGTGCCTCAACTCTCAAAGTCCTCTAGTAGATTGTGATCTATAAAAGAGGGTCCTCTTCTATATCAATTTGTATATCTTGTGTCAGGGTGGCTCTGGTTTGGTTGGGGAAGATGATGGCTTTGGTTCTGGAGGTGCAATTTCTGCTCGTGTTGACTCGTCTTACATTGTTAACCTGGGAGATATGGACATGAAGCATGTAAAGGATTTTACATTTGTACATGGTGAGTTTGGCTGTCGAATGATCTGTGAAAGGAGTAATGTTTGTAAGACATTAATAGACAAACATTGTATTTGTATTTGTGGACTAAAAAGAAGATATTTGGATATGAATTCTTAGTGTGCATTATTTAATGGGACTTTATATATTTTATGATAATGAAATTCATATGTGAATTTGAATATTTGAAATTGGCAGAATTTCATATGGGTTGCATAATTCACTCCATAATATAGATTTGTGTTAATAAAAGTGTTTTGTTTCTTATGAAAAAAATGTTGTGGTTATCAGTATCCATATTTGCTTGTATTGCATTCCCAAGTAGGATTGAAACAAAATAGGTTAGTTCTAATAACTTCTCGTGGCTTTATATCTTTTAAAGTTTGACATAACATATGTTGTATAGGCTACATTGAGCCTGTGATGGTTATCCTTCATGAGCGGGAGCTTACTTGGGCTGGGCGTGTCTCATGGAAGCACCATACTTGTATGATTTCTGCACTTAGTATCAGCACAACTTTGAAGCAGCATCCGCTCATATGGTCAGCTGTTGTAAGTTCCACAAAAGATAAATTTTACCTTCAAATTTTGAAACTATCAATTGGAGATTTCTTTTCTTTATGTCCCCAACTACTTTTTGTTTTTATGTTTGATAATTTTAGTTCAGAATCTTTGTGATCCATAATATTAATGGTTAAGCATTCAGCTGAATATGAAAAAATATGAACAAATTTTTCTAAAGTCTTGCATGCTTTTTCTGCAATGGAGAATGTGTATATCTGATGCAAGTCAGATGACCTGAAAGATTATCCTTCTTTAATTGTTGGATATTTGGGAAGACATCCTTACTTTTGCTCTATTTTTACTTATATTTGTGTCAGACTCTCCCCCATGATTCCTACAAGCTGCTTGCTGTACCATCTCCAATTGGTGGTGTTCTGGTGATTAGTGCAAATTCTATCCATTATCATAGCCAGGTAAGTTAATTTCTTGTAGTGGATTTTATTAGCTGAAGCACATTTTTATGAGATTTTTTTCCTACTTTATGCAGTCAGCCTCATGCGCGTTGGCATTAAACAGTTATGCTGTTTCTGTTGATAGCAGGTCTCTCTCTCTCTCTCTCTCACACACACACACACACACACACACACACTCACAACTCACACACCCTTGTATTCCCTCCCTCCTCATCTCTTTGGCTAATTTCTCTTCTCCACACTTTGTTTTTATATAATTTAATGTATTTTATGTTTTACTCAGTCAAGAGATGCCAAGATCTAGTTTTACTGTGGAGCTTGATGCTGCCAATGCAACTTGGTTGCTGAACGATGTAGCCTTGTTGTCTACAAAAACTGGGGAGCTACTATTGCTCACCCTTGTTTATGATGGACGGTTAGTAATTCCAATTTTAATTTTTAATTTCATTTGAGTTGAAGAAGCAGAGCTTGTTACTTTCTTCACGACCAGTGCATGGGTTGCTAATTGTATCATCTTCTGTAGCATAGTATTTTGTACTTGGAGGGTATTATCATTGACATTTTGCATGATTAGGGAGTTGGTGATGTGATTTTTTATGATGTTAGAAATACAAGAGGGCTTAAGTTTTCATTTATTTCAGTCCTCTGCTGTACTTTAGAAATTTGAAATATATACCACCATTTCCACGTACATGCTACTTTGGCCCATTTATTGATTTGATAAGATTTGGAGTAATACTACAAGAAGTTGGAATGTGACACAGCCTTGTATTTTTCTCAACAAGCGTTTTTTTTTTCTCTTCCCATTTGCAGAGGACGTGTGTATGTTGTATATGTACATGCATATGTATGCGTCTGCTCAATATTTTGGTAAGCAGTAATCTTGTTTTACAATCTGCAGGGTTGTACAGAGACTTGACCTTTCAAAGTCTAAAGCTTCAGTACTTACGTCGGTTAGTCACATTTTTGTTTTCTTTTGCTCTACTCTTATTTCAGCTGTGTATGTTTCTGATTTTTGGTTCCATTTATATAATTATTTTTATAGTTTTGGTGAATAATCGGCTAAATTCTTTTTGTAGGGGATTACAACACTTGGAAATTCATTATTTTTTCTGGGCAGTCGGTTAGGGGACAGTTTGCTTGTGCAGTTCACTTGTGGAGGAGGGGGCTCAATATTGTCATCTGGTTTGAAGGATGAGGTTTGTGTTGAAGTCCTTAATTTGCTACTTAATCGTAATTTGTGGAGTTGATAATCGTAATTTGTGAAAGAGTTGATACCAATGTTTTTGTTAAATATGATTAAACTCTTTTTGTTGTTATTGGTTTTTGAATTCAGCTCTCATATTTGATGTTTACTCATTCTTGGAGACTTTGGCATGTGCAATACTTTTCAATGTTATCTTCATATTCCTGATGCTTGAAGTTTTACAGGTAGGGGATATTGAGGGTGATATCCCATCGGCCAAGCGACTGCGATTGTCGTCTTCGGATGCATTGCAAGATATGGTTAGCGGTGAGGAGCTCTCTCTGTTTGGGTCAGCTCCAAATAGTGCAGATTCAGCTCAGGTTGTTTATCTTTCTGGGAATGCATTTCCTGTTTCCGTTTTTGTCCTGCTGAATTTGTTCCATATGTGGTTTTACTGGTGTAACCGTCCAAGAGGATCCCTTTCCATGGTAGGAAGAGAAATTAAAAATAGGATAGACTGAACTTCTAACAATAATAGCATTGGTAAATCCAATAAAGGTCGAAATCTCCACTCTTTCGCACTTCAAAATCATGCTGCACTTCCCACTCACTTAAATCTGAATTGAAGGCCACATGTTCGCTTATGTCCTTTTTAATTCTAATTGTTGTGATTAAATATGTTGTTTTAGGCATTATAATCATCATAATTACAATCACTATCAGCTCCATTTTTTTAACACAGTGGTTTTCTGATATTTGCTTGTGTACTTGGTGTGAAATTGATTGTTCAATGTCATATTGCAAAATTTTCTGATTCGGTTATTAGACATGGCAGCTCAAGTTCATAACGTTAAATATCATGACTTTCGATTTTTGAATTTGACTTCTTTTTTTTGGGTGCATGCAGAAGTCTTTTTCATTTGCTGTAAGGGACTCTTTGATTAATGTTGGTCCTTTGAAGGACTTCTCCTATGGTTTAAGGATTAATGCAGATGCAAATGCTACTGGAATTGCTAAACAGAGTAATTACGAACTGGTTAGTCTGATGAACATATTTTATCCTTGTTATATTATTGGTCATCGATTAGAATAATGAGCTGCAGCCTTAACTTGAACTTGTTTCCTAGGCTCCTTATGCAAATGAGTACAATCACCTCTTCCTACTCTGTGCTTAATCAGACTTTAATTTAGGATATTGTGGCATTCATTTTTTTTATTTATTAGTTGAAAATCCGGGAATTTCACGTTACTACTATTTTCATTGTTTTTTGAAACTGATCTATATGTTTACTTTCATGTTTTAGGTCTGCTGTTCCGGTCATGGAAAGAATGGTGCCCTCTCTGTTCTTCGTCAGTCAATAAATCCAGAAATGATTACTGAGGTCGGTGGTAGTGTTCCCGTTGATTGCATCAGGGGTCAGGGCCTATAGTTTTGTATTTCCTGGCGCTGGTTTAATATCTATCACATGAAAATGTTACCTACCTACACTCTTGGGATTTTAGATTGATTTTGCTTGCTAACAGGAGTGGGCAGTAACCAAGATAATAAAATGACCCAACTCTTCCCTTCCCATTTTGACTTAGCAGGTTGAACTACCAGGTTGTAAGGGAATTTGGACTGTTTACCACAAGAATGCACGTGGTCATAATGCTGATTCTAAAATCACTGCTTCTGATGATGAATATCATGCGTATTTAATTATAAGTCTGGAGGCTCGAACGATGGTAAGTCATCTACTTTCTTGTGTTAGATAAAAGTTAAAAGTGTTTTTGACGACTCTGTGGTTTGTAAATATTTGTCTTGTTCATAGAGCTACATGCTTTTCTTAATGAAACTGTTCCTTGTAAGTTTGTAAGATGCAAAGCTAGAAATGTGTGACATTTTTTCAAATCATAACATATGAGCTACTTGCAAGTCGAATGCTGATTGTAGAAAACCAGCCTTTGAAGGGTGGTGGAGAGGGAGTATGGTTAGGGCCTTATAGCACATGATTTGCGAATAACATAGATGCTTGTGTGGGTAATTAACTTGTGGATTAGTAACTATTTGTTCTTTTATGTCTTTAATTATTCTCTCCCTCTCTGTTTGCCTCTGCTTTAGATCCTCCTCCTTTGTCCCTCTGCTGGATACCCATCTAGACTTTCTTTTTAAACATTTCAATATCTTCTGCATAATTCCTATATATATGATTGCAAATGTTCATGTAGCTGGTTTTTGGCATACAAGCTGGTTCAGTCTGATCACTGTCAAGTATTTCAACGATAAAAAGAGGGACTTTTCATTTTAATGTGATAATCCATACAAGAATGTTATTTATTTGATATTTCAGTTTCCAACATATTTGTTGCTTTGACACTCCCCCCCAGGTACTTGAAACAGCAGATCTTCTGAGTGAAGTGACAGAAAGTGTTGACTATTTTGTGCAAGGGAGAACAATTGCTGCAGGGAATTTGTTTGGAAGGTAAGTTTGTATCTTTATAGGATATTTTTCTCCTTGCCTGGCCTTTGCTCAAATGATGGTTTCCCTTTAAGAAGATTCTTTCCAACTGTGTTTTCTACAGTTAACTTATTTTGTTAGTCAATTTAAATCTAACTTCATGAAGTATATAATTTGTTAAGAGGAATAGGAGTGGTTTTGTGTATCCTGCACCTTCTTTTTGTTACTGATCCTTTTTTATTTTCAAGGCGTCGAGTTGTGCAGGTCTATGAACGCGGTGCTCGAATTCTCGATGGTTCTTTTATGACTAAGGATATAAGCTTTGGAACTTTGAATGCTGAATCGGCCACCGGTTCAGAGAGCACAGTGTTATCAGTTTCTATTGTTGATCCGTATGTATTGCTGAGAATGTCTGATGGTGGTATTCGACTCCTTATTGGAGGTATGTTTTTGTCAACAAGATGCTCTACATATAAATAAGTGCACTATCATCTTCTTGACATGTCGCTCTCATAGTTCTTTGTCTAGTTGGAATTTTCTGTTCCATATGGTTAAATGAAAACTCATGCTGGTTTTGATGTGCAGATCCTTCTTCGTGCACTGTTTCTGTAAGCATTCCAGCTGCCTTTGAGAACTCGAAGAAACAAATATCTGCTTGTACACTTTATCATGATAAAGGACCTGAGCCTTGGCTTCGGAAGGCAAGTACTGATGCTTGGCTTTCCACAGGAGTTGACGAAGCCATTGATGGTTCTGATGGTTTATTACATGATCAGGGTGATATATATTGTGTTGTTTGTTATGAAAGTGGTTCCCTTGAAATATTTGATGTGCCCAATTTTAATTGTGTTTTTTCCGTGGATAAATTTGTATCGGGAAAGACGCACCTAGTTGATACTTTAATGCAAGACCCTTCAAAAGATTCCCAAAAACTGATCAATAAAAGTTCTGAAGAAGTGAGTGGCCAGGGCAGGAAAGAAAATATAGAGGATATGAAAGTTGTAGAGCTGGCTATGCAGAGATGGTCAGGACAGCATAGCCGTCCTTTTCTTTTTGGGATATTGAATGATGGGATGATTCTTTGTTACCATGCTTACCTGTTTGAAGGTCCAGAGACTACCTCTAAAACTGAAGATTCCGCTTTGGCACAGAGTACTTCTGGCTTAACCAATGTTAGTGCTTCAAGGCTTAGAAACTTGAGATTTGCTCGTGTCCCCTTGGACACATATGCTAGGAAGGACATGTCAACTGAAACTTCGTGCCAAAGAATGACAATTTTCAAGAACATTGCTGGTTATCAGGGGTTGTTCCTTTCCGGGTCAAGACCAGCTTGGTTAATGGTTTTCAGAGAACGTCTACGTGTTCATCCACAGGTGAGAAATCCAGTTCTCTTATTAAAATGAGGAAAATAATTGAGACAGCCTATATATTATATATGTTTGCTAGTTTGCTTTTGTTTGGTCATTTTAAATGCCTAATGAACTCTATATCAGGTATTCCTTTAATGTACATATATTTACATATGTTTATCCTCCTAACTTCATTCATGTTATTATAATAATTTGGCTTTACAGAATGGAGGTAATTTTCGTTGTGGTCAAATTTGGATGAAGTTAGTTTCTGAGATTTGACCTCATTGCCCTTGGGGCCACTGATTATGTGCAAATTAAAAACTTTAACTGATGTTTTATAAGAAAGTGGGCAATTTGTTAAGTTCGTTTGTTAATTTTTTTGGCAGCTTTGTGATGGTTCAGTTGTTGCCTTCACTGTCCTTCACAATGTGAATTGTAATCATGGACTCATATATGTTACATCACAGGTCTGACGACAGTATGCTCCCCTTCCCTGTGTTATTATCTCCTATACTAGGCTTACAAATTTAACCTAATCCTTTCTACTTCTGTGTCTACATTCTAGGGTATATTGAAGATTTGCCAACTGCCACCTATCTCAAGCTATGACAATTATTGGCCAGTACAAAAGGTGGGTACTTCAGTTTAAGTCAATATAATACTTGATCCCAATCTGCCATCTATGTCTGAAGTTAAGTTTATGGTTTATGCATAACTAAAAGTTTTGGCATTAATATTTTTCATGTTTTGATTAGATTCCATTGAAAGGAACTCCTCATCAGGTCACTTACTTTGCAGAGAAGAATTTATACCCACTTATAGTTTCAGTACCTGTGAGTATATATCTACCCTTAATATTTTTCTTGCTTGCACAATAGTAGCTATTTTATTTTAAGCTTCTTACTTTTCCAAGTTGACCTAGTATGCATCCAGATAAGTTCACTATACACATACACAAATATATGCTTGGTTCCTTCCTATATGTGCAAATCATTTTTTAATCTTAGTTTTGTATCAATTTTTGTTAATTTGTTTTCTTGCTTGACCATACGCATTATGAACTCACTTTGACTAATGTGAATCAATTATATTCTTTAGGTTCATAAGCCACTGAATCAAATTCTTTCATCTTTGGTTGATCAAGAAGCTGGCCATCACGTTGAGAATCATAATTTGAGTTCTGATGAACTACACAGAACTTATACTGTTGATGAATTTGAGGTTTGGATTATGGAGCCAGAAAAATCTGGTGGCCCTTGGCAAACTAAGGCCACCATTCCCATGCAAACTTCTGAAAATGCTCTAACTGTTCGAGTGGTTACGCTGTTTGTAAGTTTTCTGCCTTGTCATCTGCCTGATTGTGGGTGTTGGACTATGCTTTCTGTATGCGTTTGTTCCACCTCTTCTCTCTTTCCGAGAGAACTCTTGGATTGAATGAAACATGTACAACCACAAGTACACTGGTTTATGCCTAAGGCCCTAATCTCAATAAATAAGTCACATGGTACTTCATTTCAGAATACAACCACCAACGAGAACGAAACACTTATAGCAATTGGGAGTGCGTATGTGCAAGGGGAGGATGTTGCTGCTAGAGGACGGGTTCTTTTATTTTCAGCTGGAAACAATACTCAGAATTTGGTATTTTCTGGATCATTTAAACGTCTTTCTCAAAATCTCTATTACTATCAATCCCCCACAATATCTATTGCTATACAAACCTTATAGGTTGCTTTCACCTGGTTTCATTATTTCTGAATTCCACATTCTATGAGATAAAGTCAGTTATTTCTGTATTCAGGTTTCAGAGGTGTACGCCAAAGAATTCAAGGGTGCCATATCTGCATTAGCCTCACTTCAAGGTCATCTGTTGATAGCACAAGGCCCTAAAATTACTTTAAACAAGTGGAATGGCACTGAACTGAATGGTGTGGCATTTTTTGATGTTCCACCATTGTACGTTGTGAGCTTGAATATTGTATGTATACTTCCTTTACTCAACTGTCTCTTTTAATTGATTCTTTGTATCATACACCTGGATATTACGATTTAATTTTGTGATGTGAAATCTGAGGGTGCACGTTGAAATTTTTTTCAAAACTTCTCAAGTTGTGTCTTTAAATTGATTCGTTGTGTACAATGTTATGCTTAATTTATTACGATATGATTCTGAGCAATATATGATCCTTGTCAATGACCAAATTTGTTCTTGCAGGTTAAGAATTTTATCCTCCTTGGTGACATTCATAAAAGCATTTACTTTCTCAGTTGGAAGGAGCAGGGATCTCAGCTCAATTTGTTGGCCAAGGATTTTGGTAACCTAGATTGTTTTGCAACGGAATTTCTGATTGATGGAAGTACGCTGAGCCTTGTTGTTGCAGATGAACAAAAGAACATTCAGGTTGGTGCCTTGTAGTTGAGATCTATGTTATCCCACTTTTAGGTCTCTCCTCTACCTTCCGGCTCCCACCCCCACACCCCAAAAAAAAAAAAAATCTAGGGGTTCCTTTTTCTTTTCAATGAACTTTTCTGCTCTGCTGAAAATTATTCAGCAGAATTAATATAGTTACTGTAGTTGTCATGTTGCTAAACATGTTTGGATAGGGTTAGTATTTTACAGGTGCTTGTGTTTAAAAAATTTACGACTGTAAGTATTACTAGATAAAGTAACTAAAAGGCGAAATTTTATTTTTTTATGAAAACTCGGTAAAGAGGGCAAATGAGAGCAAAAATAAGGAACATATTTGAATAATGGAGTAGGTATGCATGCCATTTTGACCACAATTCCCTTTTTTTTCTTTTGCGACTGTAATAATGCTTTAAGTTAGTTGTTCATCTGTGATTGTTGGAGGGATAGTGTTTGTTTACTTATATTTAACGCAATTTATATGCCAACACAGATCTTTTTCTATGCGCCAAAGATGTCTGAGAGTTGGAAAGGCCAGAAGCTTCTCTCAAGGGCTGAATTTCATGTTGGAACCCATGTTACCAAGTTCTTGAGGTTGCAGATGCTCTCTACTTCAGGGACCAATCCAGGCTCTGACAAAACTAATCGCTATGCTTTATTATTTGGTACCCTGGATGGCAGCATTGGTTGTGTTGCGCCTCTTGATGAACTGACATTTCGTAGGTTGCAGTCACTACAGAAAAAGCTCGTTGATGCAGTTGCCCATGTTGCTGGTTTGAATCCAAGAGCTTTCCGCCAGTTTCGGTCAAATGGAAAGGCTCATCGGCCTGGCCCTGACACCATAGTTGACTGCGAGCTTCTAACCCAGTAAGTTCATTGTTCCTTCTATTTAGATTACAGTTAAAGATACAAGCTGGTGTTGGATGTCATGTGCTTTACATCGTTAGATGTATTAGTTGCTCGAATTCTCTTATAGGAGCCTTGCTCTTTGGAGAGGAATATTTCGTCATCTTTGTAACTCCAATAATGATAAAAAGGTTCTTGATGAAACGATGCACGCTTTGAATTGTTGATCAACACCGTTAACAGTATTTGATGGTATGATAAAAACTGGGCCTAACAAGTGTACTTCAATTTCCATGCTTGCAGTTACGAGATGCTTCCATTGGAGGAACAGCTTGAAATTGCAAACCAGATAGGGACGACTCGTTCACAAATTTTCACAAACTTAAATGACCTTGCTATAGGAACGAGCTTCTTGTAAGTGCTGTGTTTACCTTGTTCGTAACTGTTGGGTTCCGCCGAATTGAGAAGAGGAGGGATAAGAACTGGGAAATGCTGTTGCTCCAGTGCTGTAGTTATCGATTTGTGCTAAACAAATGGTGACCGACCGCTCATTACTTTCAGGTGACAAGAGTTGAGAGTTTCCGGCTAACCAATATCGCTAGGCTCAGTAAATGGTTCAGTTTCGTCACGACGAGTATAACAGTCATTCGTGTGTCCGCTGATGGGTTACAAGTTATCATAGTCGTTAACATTAGTCCGAGACCGCTACATTTGTTCACATGTAACTACCATATTAATGAAACTACCATGAGATTTATCTCCTCCATCTCTCGCAAACTCCATTTTCTTCCTTTTAAGGACATTTCTTTTCGCACTTAGAGGCCGAATGCAATTTTTGTAATATTACAGCAAGTGCCTTGTGACTCAGACTCCTCTTTCGCTTTTGAGAGAGAATGTTGAAATTCAAGAAATTTTGGAATGGAAATCAAATTGTTGCACATCAAAAGTCTGAGTTATTGTACTCGGAAAATTCGGAGGTTTTTTTTTCAATGGGAATAGAGGTGCACCGTGGGCTCGTTTGAAAGTGTTTTTAAAAATATAAGCGTTTTTGGTGAATTGATTTTGAGTTCTAAAAACATTTTGAAGTGTTTTTTTAGAAGAAATACTATATACGTGCTTCTTGCGGAAACATTTAAAGTGTTTCTAGGATTTATTTTGAATTTTACTAAGACCATCTCTAAACCTGGGCTAAAAGCCAAATTACCCCCCCCCCAAACACTCTTCAACCCATGTTAAAATTTTAGGCTAAATGCCAAATGTTATTTCTGGGCCAAATACCCCCAGCTTTCCCCGGGCTAAATGCCAAATGTTTATCGGAATTTAAATTTTTTTAGATAAAAATGTTCATAAAATTAATTTACAATAATCTACATATTTATTTAAAAAAAAAAATTGATTTAAGAAAAAAATTAGCATAAGTTCATTCTTTAATAATTCCGGGCTAAAATTTTAAGGCAGAAGGGTTGGAGCAGAAAAGATGTTTCTGGGCTAAAAGCCAAATTTTCCGGGCTAAAAAATTTGGCTTTTAGCCCAAGGGTTGGAGATGGTCTAAGGAAGTCATTTGAAAAGTACTTTAAAAAAAGGTAGATATCTAATAGAATTTAGAAAACAACTGCACGAGGGAAACAATTAAAAAAATAGGCAGATTCCCTCCTTTTTTGGGTGCCCTTCCTATTCTCTTTTATTTGTGCGGTAAGTTAAGCCACATCAACATTTTATATTCTTGCTTTTTGTCTTATTATCTCTATAAAAAAATTAATATAAAATATTAACGTGAGTTAACCGTGACCGTAAACAATAAAAAATGATGAGAAGGGCACCCAAACAGGAGTCAGACAATCTGCCTCTATTACAAAAAGGAGCAGATAAGCTAAAGGTCTATTTGATAACAACTGCACGAGGTAAACAATTAAAAAAGGGAATTGGATCCCCTCCTGAGCAAATGGTGGGGATCCTCATGACCCATTAACATGGACAGTTGGATTTTGATTCAACGGTTACAAAGAGGATTTTTTTTAAAATTATAATAATTGTAGTCGGTGAATCAAAATCTAACGGTTCATGTTATTGGGTTATGAGGATCCCACCATTTGCTCGGTGGGAATCCAATTCCTTAAAAAAGGAGCAGATAAGCTAAAGGATGAGTAGTCCTTCGAGTTAAATGATTTTTTACTTTTTACTTGACAATGGCAGACGGAGACAGCAGGAGTGGTTTTCCACAGTTCCACAAACCTCGTGGGCCTATCGTGGCGATGCGCGTGTGCCCTAATTCACTAATTAATCAAGTGGCTGTCCATCTCTCTTTCCCTGTACGGGAGCAATTTTACTCTAAAACACTGTGACTTGATGTTACAACTCGTGATATTACAATTCCACAATTAAATTATGTATATTTATTTATTTATTTCTATTAATGTACATAAGAAGTGAGATTTATAAAAAAATTTCTTATTGAGAAATGTTAAGGAGGCTTTCAAAAACAATTTTTTTTTATGGATATCTGTCATCTCATGATTTTGGTACAAAGTTTTATCATGGTGGAACGAGAGTTGACGTTCAACTGTGAGATGACAGAGAATCTATAGATAGTCTCACTTTTGAAAAAATCCTCTTAATATTTATCTTTCTTATATAACACATGAAAAATAATAAAATATACTATGTGCAGGTGTTCTAGATATACAGAAAAACTTCTCAGCGTAGTTATGCACATAGGAAGAAAGATAATGATAACTCACGTGCACATAATTCGATCCATCTGTTTGGGCAAAGGGAATGATTGACTGAAAACATAGAAGAGAAATAGAAAGAGCATCTTATAATTAGGGTTTAGGGTTTTGTAAAAGAAAAGAGGATGCATGTGGGAAGGTGGTGTTGTGTACTTGTGTTATGGGACCAATGGATTCAAAGAATGTCAAGCTAAAGTGCAACACAATGTCCTTCGATTCAATTGTGGTGAATGGGAGAGAGGCCATGGAGTGTGAGAGTGTTCCACTCTCATGCCCCAATCCATCACTACTTATCTCTTTATCTCTTTCTATATATATATATATATATATATATATATATATATATATATTTCTTGAGAAATGCTAATAGGACACTCTTAAGAGTGAGACTCTCTATAATCTCATATTTTTTGCATAATGTTTCATAATGTTGACACGAAATTGACGTTAAATTATGAAGCGACATATAATCTATGAAAAATCCAATTTCTGAGAGAGTTTCAGCATTTCTCATATTTCTTTGCAATATATTGTGTCTTTTTTTTTTGGGTTTAGGGTTTTTTAATTTTCCATAAAGGCATTAGTACACTCCTAGAAAATCTAGAACGAGAAGTGGGATCTTAGCAATGCATGCACACTTATGTTAAGAGAGAGGAGAGAGAGTGAGAGGCACACAAGTGATTTGACAATGACCAAAGTTGAGGTAGTGTTTGAATTTCTGTTTTCTAAATGGGTCCAATTCCAAGTCCAAATCAAAACTTTGGCCACCTTGATGATTCACTGCTTCTTGAAAAAACCAAAATTACCTTTAAATTTTTTATTTTTTTTCCTTTTTATCTTTACCTTTTTAATATATTTGGCAATGGCATGGTCTCTTTTACATCTTTCAGTAAAAAAAGACACCCCCTCCCGGGCATTTGATGACAGTAAAACAGCAGCAGCACTGGAAAGCGCCGTTTCTGGAACCATGGGGAACATTCGAGCACCATGGCAGACTGGCAGTAGGCATGAAACAATGTCGTTTTCATTAGCATGTCACGTTTCCTTCCCTTAGTTTAGGGAATGTACTTCCATGCTAAAATCCCTATCTCCCTCCTAACGTGACAACGCAAATGTTTCTATCTTTTTTCTCACGTAATCAATCAAGTTAATTAAGAGAGAAATAGAGAGGTAATGATACTCCATGATACGTAAACTATACCAAAACTAATATCCTTTTCTTTAGGGGCTAAAGAAATCAAAGACTCAATTCTCAAGTTTGTCGGTACATCATATGTGGTCATTTTGATTTTCTCCCTTTTCTTTTGGTGCAACCTCAACTTTATGCTAGAGGAGCAAACCCTAAATCTATACGAGAATACCTAATTAACTAAATGGTTTTCATTTACCTTATTCAGTTTTACAAATGAGAGAAAGAGACTTGCACTAATAATTTGAGTCCAATATGTTCATATCAAACAGATACACACAAACATATGTATACAAGCGTGTAGATAGTCAGTCCAATCATTCTAGTTTAGAAATCATATCAGATTTTGATTCTTTGACTCAGAAGTTTGGCTTAAATTAGAAGCTTGCAATATGTCCTTGGAAAGGAACAGTTAGTGGCTTTGTCATGGCAGTTCATTCTTGTGAGGGCCGGGAAAACTGATAAACGAAGCATTTCAGTCTCTCCCTAACCACCATCATGTGATTCATTAACGTCAGGAATCGAACCCAAAACATGTCTGGAAGTCCCTAATCACTGAGCCACTCGTAGTGGTTATATGTCCTTGGACTCTATGGAGTTAACATTATACATCCATATGCCTATAATTAAAAGCCTACTACGTCATTCATCAAATACATTCCATTATTTCCAATCTTCATTGATCCCTTTGACTTGATCGAGAAAGTGGGAGAGACTATACATATGTATATCATCACCCACTTAGTTATATGGATGATGGCATCAGCCCCATCATATATGTGTATATATATGGTTTAAAATGCAGCCACTTAGCATGGTCTGACCATCCCCCCGAGTCCACGTTAATGATGATTTCCTTGTTGAATGATGTTAAATGGGGCGGTTTGCGTGGCAGCGTGAAAGCAAAGCCAGCAGCATGCATGATCCAGCCACCCTTTGGCCATGGAAATCAGATTAAGATATATAGTCCGCATGGTGCAACACACTTGATTATTATCAGTTTTTGTATTCTCTTTTTCGATCATTTGCTAATTAAATTATTTTAACTTGTTTTGCCTTAGCTCATAGTGTACTTGGTTACCATCATGAAGCTAATTGGACCCTCTTGATCTTGTTGTTTCATCATCTTAATCCTTGACCTAGTACTCCCATAAAAGGGTCATGTATCCAGATTCATGTAAAAGATTTGCCGTTCAGTTAGTCAAAAGTAATTATTTTACCGCTCAGGTCCTGTTTTATTTAGACTATCTCTTTGCATTATCAAATGCATTAATAAATCAAATAAGATAGGAAATTTACTTAAATGATCAAAATACAAATCTTTGCTGAAATGACCTGGGATCTTTTTAATACATTGTCACTATTTGATTTTGATCAATTCAACACTTAGAAATTGTTAGCACCATATCCAAATTGGCTATGTGAATTACAAATATATACACATGCCCTTTAAGGGAAGGGATCCCCATTTTTCAAAAAAAAATGGGGACACCCTCTTAACCATTAGATTTGGCTTTAATGAAATTATGTGGTTGAGATTAAATCACAGGTCACAGAATCTCAACCACATGATTTCATTAAAGCCAAATCTAAGAGTTATGATGATATCTTCATTTTTTTTGAAAAATGAGGATCTCTTCCCTTAAAGGCTTCCTATACATCTATTTCACATTGGTAGTACTGTGATATTGGAAGGTTCAATAATATTTAACACCATTTGAATTATAAAATCCAAATTATTTAGTCAACGCTCAAGTAATGGAATTGACTATCATGTTGTCTCCCATGCAGATGCAACGCTGTCTGTTTCAGGTTATACATTTCAAGTTAAAATTTACATATATGAAGTCACTTAAACTGAAGTAAGTGATGGATTGTCTTGCTAGATAGAGCTTTTTTTAATTTATTTTTAGTTGTATTTTAAGTTCGAATTTTCTTTCTTTTAGTGTAAATTAGAATAGCGATATTGCTTGTAATAAAAAAAAAATTAAACCAAACCTTAATTTATAACAAACTTAGAGATCCTGCTTCATTTGACTAGTTTTAATATTAGCCCAAATGGAGCATTTTAAAACAGATACAAAGTGCATGTTGCCCATCTTTTTCAGTTTAGTTGGAAATCTTCTTTGAGTTCTGCAGATTCAACAACATCTGGTATTCGCAACAAAAGGAGATCTTTGCGTGTCAAACAAAAAAAAAAAAAAATCTGATCAAATCACAATCTTGGATTTGCATTAATGCTCACAACTTGGATAATATTTGACTGTTTGACCAATGCTAATCATATTAGATGCACTTAACTATAAGAACACTACCACAAATCTAGAATCCCGATGAGGGGTTAGAGCTGTAAGCTGTTTAATCTGCTTGTGCAACGGATCTAGTTTTCACCAATCCAACGGGATCCTCTCGGGATGTTTTTGATGAGGATCTTGATAATTCGTGAATCGTGTTTGTTCATCGTATATTGTGCGATCAATTTTTGTCAGGTACTATTTGTGTTTAATTTTAAATAAAAATATTTAAAATAATTTCTGACCACACGATGTACGATAAACGGACACGATTCACATATCTCCAGGATTCTCACAAAGAGGATCCGGCGAGGATCCCGATTCTTCACCAATTAGCCATTCAGTTTCTGCCAAGTGTCATGGTCGTGCAGATGCAGACCAAGAATATACTGGGAGATTGGTTGGCTTCCTTTTCCAACAATTGTTGAAAAGCTAGCCTTTTTCCATCGAAACAAGCAAGTGGTACGTAGTACATTGCTATCTAGCAGATCTTCATCAATGCAAATCCCGTTGCCTCTGGAGATTAGAAATGCAACAGACAAAAGACAACAAAAGATGTTAAATAATGGTGCATACTTAAACCCTAATATATAATATAAAAAAACCCCTAATATATAAAATTTGTACGCATATATAATACCGTGTTCACCCAGAGGGCGAGCCTTAGCACAATGAAAATATTGTTTCTTTGTGACTGAAAGGTCATGAATTCAAGTCGTGGAACAATCTCTTTGCAACAAGGATAAGGTTGCGTGCAAAAGACATCTCCCCTTCCTCAACCCTTGCAAGATGGGAGCCTTATTGTCTTGGAGTCGCCTTTTTCTTTATTTTCACTCAGGAGTCAAGCGATTGAATTGAGGTTTTTAAAGATAATTTTTAAATGACGATGATAAAACAAAAATGAACCATACAATAAAATGTTATTAAGTATTAAGAATGAAGAGTTTCCTCCTTACGGGAAGTGAGAGAAGTACTAGAATATCGATCCACTTGATATATATCATCTTAAAACCCTCCGATTCTTTAGAAATTATATACATATGCATGTCAAATCCCTTCTATGCAGTATCTTATGTGAAAAAAACGATGCATTAGAACATAACTTGGCAGTTGGCATTGGCCTTTTTGATCTTGGACACGATGAAAATTATAATAATTAATTAAACTAGTTGTATGTGTTGAGAGAGAGAGAGAGAGAGAGAGAGAGAGAGAGAGAGAGAGGAGAGAAGCACTTTAATCAAGACATGGAGATGGAGAGATGTAGGAAGGGGGTGATGGTTTGCCTATTCATTTTCCGACAAGTAAACAAAGGAAATCGTCTCTGCCGTTTCATTGGTAGGCAAAAGCTACGGCAAAGTAAAAAGAAACAAACCTTTGAACATCATCTCTCTCCCTCTCTCTCTCTCTCCCCCTCTCTCTCTGCCCAATTCTTTGAATTGTTTTATCAGAGACACCCAGTTAGTTCCACCAACCCAATAAGGCAACAAGACCACACTTCCCGCTCACCATGTGATGTGGAATCAGTAATCTAGTGCCTTTTTTTTTTTTTAATCTCATATATATCCCCATTTTCTCTACATAAAAAAACTGCAATATATATATATATAATATAATGTTATTTAGACACAAAATAGTGAGTTAAGGGATCAATGGATTCTAATGACCCTAATGGTTATGGTCAGGTTTTCACTAATCTCATTCGATTTTCAGTCTTGACCTCATTATTTAATATTTTACCTAAAATCTTTGATGAAATGTCGTTAATAAGAAATATCAAAGGTAAAGGAAAACAGATTGAGGGTTGTGAGGTTGGGAGCTTCTTTAATTATGTCCCGGTTGTATTAAGCTTCATTATCGAACACACTTAACCAACTACATTATTGATCTTTTGAAGCTTACAAACAAAATTAGGATGTTCATTATCTTCATAAACCATGAAGCTGCCTCATAGTTTTTAACATCTTATTTTCATCCTTCACGGTTTTTAACATCTAACTGTCTAAGCTTCCAACCATTTGTAGCATTTAAAACCAAGATAAGCCTCGTAGTTGTATGCCTAATAATTGGTCTTTACTACTCCTTACCTCAATCCCCTCTGCCACTTAAAGGGCGATGTCACTAAAGCGAGTCTAAAGGCCAAAGAGTAATCTTGGAACGCTACTATGCATCCTTACTAATAAGAAGTCTATACCAGTGAGGCTTAACATACAAAGAAAACGGTGGATACTTCCACTAGTTGGGGTGACGACCCTAATGAATTGACGATGAAGGTTGTTAGCTACATTAGTACTCAAATTCTTTCATCATCCCTGGCATTGATGATCAACCCCGAGCACATTCTATCTATCTCACTCGAGGAAGAAGGTTCAACGCCCGGACATCCACGGATAAGGAAAGGTAGAGAAGAAAGCATTATCTTATAGAGTCGTAGGTGAGATCACATGTGTTACAGCATGTATGCTAGCTATAATTAAGCATCTTTACACACATGTGGCTCTTCCTAAGTCAACCCTAAGGCCCCGCACCAGCCGCTACCCTTCGACGAATTCAAACAACATATATACCTGAGAGTGGTATTTGCACTACAGAAATATCACTACCATATCTAACGGCGCCTTTAAAAATGTGGTTTATGGCCAACTCATGGGTCAAAATCCTATTTTATGTTGGCATGAACTTGCACTTAGTGCAAATTTAATCAATCATTTTTTAGCTTTTTTATTTTATTTTAAAAATTATTTATTTATTATTATTATTATTTTATATACAGAATACATGTTCCTACAGAAATTTAAAATACATCATGATCAAGTGAGAATTATTAAACTATATATATATATATATATATATATGCACACACTAAATAAACTTTCTTATTTCATAGAGTTAATATGATCTAATAAGTGTTGAGAGTATTGATTCTACATTGGAAAAATGAGGGACCTTGTATGTGCTTATAAGATGTTGAGTTACTCCCCATATTGCTAATTGATTTTATAGTGGAAACTCAACTTCCTTCATGATATTAGAGCAAGTTGTCCCACGTGTGAAGGCCAACAAACACGTGCTCCATGTCATCCGATTTGTATTGTCCACGTGCTAGGCTGAAAAATTCGTCACAAGTGAAAGGGAGTGTTGAGAGTATCAATCGCACATCGGAGAAATGAGGGACCTTGCATGTGCTTATAAGAGGTTAGACTAATCCCCATATTACCAATTAATTTTATGATGAAACTTCAACTTATTTTAATAAATCCTTTAGGTTAACCCAAATGGTACGTGAAGGATAGGTCACGAAACATGTTATAGGGTTCAACTTCCTCAAACGTAAAGAAACTGAATACATCTTATTTGGTAGTATTCTTCTCTTCCCATACTTTTCTTCTTAAATTGGAGCTTTTCCATTTGGTATCTTTCCTCCTCGAGCTAAAGTTATTGGATTTAATAAATAATACACGACAAATAAATCAATCGATGAGAAAGGTAGTTTATTTCTTCACAACAGTCAAAAGGAAAAACCAATAATGGCATGGCCCTCCCCCTCCATTTTAGTAGAACAAACAGCATCTAAGAAAAAGCTTTTTCAGCATCCGAACAGCCTCCACAACAGTTCCTCCTTACCGACTAATGCTTTAACTACAAAATTAACCACACGCCTTGTGCATGTGGGCGTGGCAGTTTTACTCAAATTCACTCCCTTGGAACTCAAGGAATCGTTCACATGTTATGATATAAATTGACGACATAGTTGCCTCTTCTTAAAGTTTTCTACAATTACTATAAAATTAACCGCACGCTGGCAGTTTTACTCAAATTCACCCCCTAAAAACTCAAGGAGTCATTCACATGTTATGATATAAATGGATGACATGATTGTCTCTTCTTAAAGTTTTCCACAATTTTTTTTTGAAATTTTAGTTTGCCTATTGTAAACTAGAATCAAACTCACACATATAGTGGGGAAAAATTTGATACTTCTGAGTGAGTTTAGTTTTTGAGTAACATACATGTCATGAGTTTGAGTCCCATAAAATCGTATGCCACTATATTAAAGTCACATCACTAACGTGTTATAAAAATCGCACTCAAGTAGCCTGATTCATTTATATGAGAATCAAACTGACATAAACTACCGTGAAAAGCTAGAGTAATTGGTGAGAAGTTTTTCCGTGTACTTATCACTTTGCATGGTATTACCATACTGTGTCATCTACCCATATCATAAAACATAGTCAAATCAAGTAATAATACATGTGACCATCGCACAAAAAATTACTCCTCGCCATCTTTTGATTTTATTTAAATGTATTATTTATTTATTAGACTATATGTAACGCCCAGAACACCTCACGAGCTTAATTTACATTTACAAAAGCTTAGCCAGAGCTTTCTTCTCCCACCAGGCACCAGCTCCCTCCATTATTTCCATTATCTTCCTCTGTCCTCTCTCTCTCTCTCTCTCTCTCTCTGCAACTCCCACACTTCAATTATATCTCTCTCTTTCTCCCACTCGCTCATTTCACTCTCACTTCTTCATTCTTCTTCTTCTTCTTCTCCTCAAATTTAAACATTTTTGTTTTTGGTCCGACCAAACATTTTTGTTTAATTTCATAATCATGGCACTTGAGACTCTCCTTCTCAAGGTGAAGACAGCAATCTCCCACCGTTTCGACGCCGTACGGACCTCCACCCACCACCTGCACCACCCACTCAAACCGGTAAGAAAATCAAACGTCGGGGTCTTGGCCTTCGAGATCGCCGGCCTCATGTCGAAGCTCATCCACCTCTGGCAGGCACTGTCAGACAAGAACATGATCCGCCTCCACAACGAGTCCATCTCCCTCGAAGGTGTCCGAAAGATCGTTTCAAACGACGACGCTTTCCTCCTCGCTCTCGCCTGCGCTGAGCTCGTTGAGAATCTCCGCCTCCTCGCCAACTCAATCTCCCGACTCAGCACCCAATGCGAGGACTCCCACCTCCACTCCTTCGACCGCCTTTTCCTCGAGTTCGCCAACTCCGGCCGCGATCCGTACAATTGGGTGCTCGGATTTAAAGAGATGGACACCAAAAACGTCAAGAAGTTGGAGAGGTATGTGACGATCACGTCCACTCTCCACAGAGAGATGGACGAGCTCACCGCTCTCGAAAGCGCACTGGGCAAAGCGTGGAAGTACAACGAGTACGAGACTAATCATTCTGCGCCGATGACGAGTAGTACTAAAGAGCAAAAGATCGTCGATCTTCAGCAGAAGATCGTGTGGCAGAGAAATGAGGTGAAGTATTTGAAGGGCAGATCATTGTGGAGCCGAAGCTTCGACACGGTCACTTGGGTTATGGCGAGGTCGATTTTCACTGTTCTTGCTAGGACAAAGCTCGTTTTCGGCATTGGACAATGCCCGCCATCGTCGTTGCCTCGGAGCCTCTCGGCTTCGGCGACTGTCCATCCGTCCAACCAAACTGCGTGCCATTTTGTATCTGGCCCATTGAGATCCCCAAAGCTTGATAAGGAAGATAACATAAATTCTCTATACAAGACGTCCGTTGCAAGTACTACACATCAAGACAATAAAAATTATCTATGCAGGATGTTTGTTGATATGAAAGACAGTGCGGAAGACGCTGGGTTTTTCGAGTCCAACTCGAAGTTTCTGAAGCCACCATCAAGCACATTAGGCGCAGCGGCGCTGTCACTACACTATGCCAACTTGATCATAGTGATGGAGAAGATGATCAAATTCCCACAAATGGTTGGCGTCGACGCGAGGGACGATCTCTACTCAATGCTACCGAGCAGCGTAAGGTCTTCACTACGTGCCCGGTTGAGAGGTGTCGGGTTTTGCGCAAGTGATCCGGTGCTAGCTGGCGAGTGGAGGGAGGCCTTGGGGAGGATCCTAGGGTGGTTGGCGCCGTTGGCACACAATATGATAAAGTGGCAAAGCGAGAGGAGCTTTGAGCAACAAAACATGGTGCCGAAAACAAATGTGATGCTTTTGCAAACTTTGTTTTTTGCAAACAAGGACAAGACCGAGGCTGCCATAACTGAGCTGCTTGTGGGGTTGAATTATATTTGCAGGTTTGAGAGGGAGATGACGGCTAAGGCATTGTTTGAATGCAATAACTCCATTAATGGCTTGCTCAATTTGCAGAGTTCTAGCTAGTTAGTGAAGGAGAAAGAAGAAGAATCACACTTTTTTTGTGTTTATTTTAGTTTATATATATTTTGGATTTCAATTTTGATTTCTGAAATTTTACCGTTGTTGGTTTTGATTGAGCTGCGTTTCAGATCCTCGAGGGTTCCTTTTTTTGGTATCGAATTCTCGTTTGTATATGATGAAATAAATAGATATAAAATGTAAATGATTTGTTCTTGAGATATTTGTCGAAATCAAAGCCAGGGGATTATGAATTTTGAGATTATTGTTCATGCATGATCATGTGAAAATATTTGTTGATGCTCTGAACCAATACATATCACAAAATATAATTTCAAAATAAGGTGAATATTTTCCAGTGGACTTGTAATACATGCGTTTGGTTACGAACGATTAATTAAATAATTAAACTCGACTACCATATAAATTTTATTTAAACAAAATTTTGGATGCAAGAATAAATGCTTTTATTAACATTTTTAGGTACGATCCATAGCTCGGGTACCATACAAACAAAAAAGGGTCATATATTGAGATTGGTAGTAGGTGGTGTTTTTAGTTTCTTTTAATTAGCATAGGGAATCTTCTAACACCATTTGATCATCATTATTGGCCAAGACTACGCGTTTCTTGGATTTATTTCAAATTCAATTTATCCTAACATAGAGATTTTTCAGTGTGCCGGAAATACGGTTGGAACGAACTCTATCTCTGGCATAGGGAATGCATTTCTTTGATTTATTATTCTTATAACAATACAATTGATTAAAAATTAAAAAAAAATCAACTAATGTATCATAAAATTTGTGGCAACGAACTGTATTTCTAGCACACTTAAAAATTTCTCATTCCTCGGTAGTTGGTGGTGAATACTTTATTAAAAAGGACTCCCACTTAAACTCCTAGCCTTTCTATTGTGACCACTTTCTTTTATTTTCCTCGGTATTCTATTAGGAAAAGTAGATATAAGTAAAAACTATGTCAACTTGGAATTTTTTCAGTATGATCTCTCACTATTCAAGCACATTTTCTGCTCATAAAAAATATTTTTTTGGTATGGAATTTGTAGCTTAATAAGAGTATTCTCTATAGCATTTGCAATTTCGAGTTTGAATTTGTCTTCTCCAATATCAATTGAATAAAAAAAAACTTACTCTAATTTACGAAATTGTCGAAATTAATTCACCTAACTTACATTCGCAACCGCAAGACGATAAAAAAAATGAATTTATCCAATTGAATCATGTAAATCCAGGAAGGACTTCATGTGAACATGTGAGCTGAATCTCTAACTCTCGGCCAGACCCAAACACTAGAGGACTAAAAACCAAACACACAAATTCAAACAAATAGAATAAAAAAGTGTTTGATCCTCCAGCTAATGGCTTTTGCTTATAATACATAGTGAAATTCATATAATTGCAACGATGCATTGCCCCACTTATATATATATATATATATATATATATATATATATATATATATATATATATATATATATATATATATATATATATAAGATTCTGACATTCATGTGATCAACATATGTGATATGTGTTAAAGCACTTCAAATTGAACCATTTGGCATTTAAAGACAACATATAGCCTATAGGGCATTGTGTGTGTTTGTTTTGAATTAAAAAATCGAATCTTGAGATTTTTTTTTCATTTGTACCGATACGAATCGTACTGTAGGAGGGGCGGATTAAACACATAACCTCAAGGGAAAGAAGTGTTTGATTGATATGTTCTGAGTGTTTGGAGAGTACTGAGTGTCTGATGTTCTTTTATCAACTAAGAGACGGATTGTTTCTATGTCATTGATTCCATTATTGTGTACTGACATGTTTTGATACACCATTGACAATATCGATGGTCTGTCCGTTGTTTTATATAAATCAGGCATCATACATAAAAAATTTCTAATAATTAAATTTCTGGTTTGATTGTAAGCCAATTAACTAATGACATAAAATCAAAAGGAAAAAAATTATAAACTTGAAATTGAGCAACTAAACTAGAAAATGATATGCCACCTAGATTAAGTTGATCACCTAAAATTCTAAACCCTCCAATCCAACTTATCACCATTGCAAAGAGGGTTTTGCTTGGTCAAAATATCTTGTCCAGTCTTCTTGTAATCCACACAGCATGAGTGTTCTTCAGGGTACCTATGCTTCCCACAGAACACACCGCCGCAGCGGCACTCAAACCCCGTCGGTCCAACCCTTTTCTTGCAGCTCAAGCACCTCTTTTTCTCCGACGAATCCGAAGAACCTTGTGACGATTGTGAAGGCAAAGAAGAAATAACAGCTGCAGTAGCAGTGGAGTTCGAGACAATGAGGGGTTTGTCCACTGAAGCTAACCCTACCATGGCTGCAGGCTTAGCAAACTGCTCTTCCTTTAGACACTCTCTGTAGCACTTTGAGCACATGTTCATGTTTGTCACAGAGCCAAAGAAGCCGCAGCCTTTTGCGCAGCGTGGAGGCTCCATGTTGATGTCGTTTCGTGACTCCATATTTGGGTTCTTGAATATCTTTTTGTTTCTTTGGCAATCACACTAGGGAAGTGGAAAATAGAACTTGAGACTTCGGACGAAGAAGTGAATGCTCTTGATCAACTAAACTAGAAGCCCTCGCGGCGTAGTTCTACTTCTTACTTCGGATTCGGGATTAAGATTCTTAATTAATTTGGTTTTGATTATTAGTGAAGAGGTTTGGCAAGTATGTGAGTGGTTTTATATTGCCAAGGGGGCGGTCGTACTTAGTAGCGTAGGATTATGAGTGGTATGAATTTCCTTTTCTTCTTAGGATTGGTTTCTAATTTCCCTACTCCGTAAAGATTTCTAAATGTTTTTTATTTCCTTCTTTTTCTTGTAGAAACTTTAAGTTGGCGGGGTGCAACTTTGTTCACTCCCATTAATTATCGTCAGATTTGTTAAGTTTAATTGATTTAAAACACGAAATTCAAAATTTAAACTAATCTAACGACAAACAATGAGAAGGTCAAAGTCACTCTCATTGTAAGAGGGTGAGCAAAAATGCACTCAAGTCGGTGGGTATTTTGGGGATTTTATTATAACCATTCGATGTTTTAAATTTTAAGGGCTACTTTTGCGCGCATCATCCATGTAGTATATGTCAATGATACTATGGTGAAAATTCTTTGGACCATTATGTGCATCATTTTCAAGGGCAAGAGCGTTTTTCAAGTCAAACTTATAGATCGAAAAACTTAGACAACAAGGCACTCCGCTTTGTGACGGTCAGGGAGAACCGTCTATCGTACGCAGTCTTACCCTTACTTTACAAAGAGGCTGATCATTCCACTTGACATTTTGGTCACAAAAGAACTAAAATGAAATCAAGTGAACTAATCCATCAATTACTAATAAGCTCTGAATGAATACAGTAAACACAAGTGGTCGATGACGTGTACCCATTTTCCCAGATTTAAACGAGTTGAAATCAAGTAGAAAAATATAATACAAGCACAGAGCAGGTGTGCCTAATCTACTCGAAGATGGTACAGTTAGCTTGAAAAATGTTAGTTGCAAATTTCTAACCCACCAGCGTCAATCCATGAACCCCTTAGTATAAAACACGCAATGCAACACCCGAAATCGGTAGACAAGCAACTGAGTCTGATGGCAAACTCTTACAAGAAGCAGGTAAGAGAACCACCTTCAGTTCCATTTCTATGGGAAGAAAGACCGGGAATAGCCAAAAAAGACTGGAAACCGGAGTTTTCTTCGAGTTGTTCATTTCCGCCCCCTCCGGTCAAGTTTATAGCCTCTGTCCCGTTTGAATGGGAAGAAAAGCCAGGAACACCGCTACCATCTTTCTCAGAACCAACAATGGAATCAGTATCTCCTCTGCTGCCGCTGATGCTTCTCACTTACCCGTCACCTCCAACAAGCGCTGCCTCTCACCAACATGATCATGATGGTGAGCATGAAGATTGCAATGGCGATGGAGAAGAAAGTATGCTTCAGTTGGAGTTTGAAGCATTTGATTTTGAAACAGATGATTCATTTCGCTCAGCTCCTTCTCTACTCGCAAACTGTCTTGTTCCATCCATGGCACTTTCTACTGCTATTCCAGCACATGAAACCAGAGTCACCACACCAACAGAAGATAAGCGTGATTGGCCTGAGACGCCTTCCTCACCGGCATCAGATTCAGGCAGCAGTACTAACAGCTATGCAACTGGAGCTTCAAGCCTGGTGGGGGCTTCGTTTTTGGAATGCCTCTTTCCACTGATTCCTGCCAATGCTGGATTTCTTGAAAAAACCGGGCAATCAGACAAAACCTCTCTTGCTCCAACAGAAGCAAAGAGTACATATTTTGATCGCGAAAGTAATGGCAGTGCCATTTTTAGGAGGCCGAGAACACTTGGAGAGCTGATAATGATGAGTCGAAGGAGTAGTTGCAGGAGGAAAGCAGTTCAAATGAGAAAACACAATCTCTCAATGGTAAATTTCTGTTCTTACTCTTACGTTCGCTGTTGTTTTCAAAGTTTATTTGGTTTCTAAGCTACTCTGGAACAAACATGGCTGTACCAAATACTAGTTTCATATAGATTCAGAAAACGAAAGAGAATTCTACATATCAACTGTAGGTCATTCCCTTTGACAGCACCAAGATTTCATAAACTGTTACTCTTTCCTGAATGCATCAATGACAGGAACTCATGAAGAATAAAGGTTTTGGATGCGGTATCTTTGGAACTGGAATCAAGGTGATAGAAGGGCTCTACAGCAAGAGGAAGAACTTGCCGACACTTAAACTGATGTGAAGAAAAACACCGCTTAGAGTTTACGCGAGCTATGCAGCTTGCAGTCAGTCCTCCAGATGATTTTAATTTTCACTTTTGGCTTGAGTATATAGCTGTCCAGTATGTACCAAATTTCGTATTATGCAAATACCTCAAGCGAGCTACGCTTGAATGTGTGTGTAACTTCAATATCAAATCTGTGATTATCCACAACATACCCCTCTACCAGAGTTATATCAGCTTCTACTTATAGAACAACGCCAAAAGCACCCAAAGAGCTTTAAAGCAACAAATTTGAATAAAAAACTTCAACTAACTAGAAGACTTAATTGTTTCAGTAACTTTCTGGATCCGGTCTATAACTACAGGAACATCCTCTGGAGTCAAAGTAGTAAAACAACATCTGAACCATCCTGGTTCTATGCAATGGCAGGCTGAACCAGGAGTCACATTGATCTTGGCAATGTTCAACAGCTTATCCCATAACTCGAGTTCCCCCTTCTCACCATAAGAGGGAATTAATCCACTCATATCAGCCCAACAGTATAAACCAGCACTGCTCTTTGCACACTTGATTCCTAATTGTTGCAAACCAGCCACAAATAAATCGTACAAATCTTTTACCCGCTTTTTGTTGATCTGTAGGTATTCCTGAATGAATCTTGTATCTGAGAGCATTGAAATAATAAGCCGCTGGGTCAGAGAAGAAATGGGAGAAAATCTTGTTAACTTTTTAGCTGCTGCCAACACACTCTCATTATATGAATATAAAACCCCAACCCTGAATCCCGGAATAGATAAGTCTTTCGATAGACCATATATTATGTGAACCCTGCTCTTCTCAAAATCTTCTGAGTCAACAATTTCTGCCATGCTCACAAACTCCTCACTTCCATACATAGACCCGGCAAATATTTCATCAGAGATGATATGGATGTTCTTCTCTTGGGCAAAGTCTAGAAGACTGCACAGCGTTTCCCTTGAAAGCAAATTACCCACAGGATTTGAAGGGTTAGATATGAGAACTCCCTGCACTTTGACTCCTCGTTTTCTAGCTTGACTGTATGCTTGATCGAGAACAGTTATATTCAAAGTGAAGTTGTCAGTGCTGCGACAGTGAACGGGAATCAGCTCCACTCCTGTTCGCCATCTCATATCCCTGTCAAAACTGCAAGAGTGTTTTTCTAATTAACTGCCGCAGAAGATTTGTGCTAACAATTATGATATCTGCATTGACTAGGAAAATGGGTTCTAGGTTCTAGCAATACTGAGTTTCAACAAGAGAATGACAAATATTACCCGGGATAATAAGGTGTAGGAACGAGAAACGCATTTCCATGGTCTGCTAAACAGAAGCTTAATATCTCAACTGCAGGGGTTGCACCAGATGTTAACACTATTTGCGATGGGTCAAATGACACTGATCTTCCCATGATCTGAGACATGAAACTCGCCATAGCCTGCAAATCCAGAAAGAAGATTTTTGTTATCTTTTACATAAAATTTAACAACATAAGCAATCCAACACAGTTGCACTTCTTTTCAAAATCATAGAATTGAATCAAATCTCCTAACATATTCTTCAAAATCAGAACCTAGAAATGACCAAGGGCGACCCCAAGGCAACAAGGCTCCCTACTTTGTGAGTGGCCGGGGGAGTGGAACGCTTAGCCTTGCTTTGCAAAGAGGCTGTTTCCACGACTCGAACCCATGACCTTTCAGTCACAAAGGAGCAACATTTCCGTTGCACCAAGGCTCGCCCTCAGAACCTAGAAATGATTATAGCCACAAATATTGACAGGCCACATGCTTCACTCTCATGAATCAACATGATAAAAGAACGATCGGCTACGAAAATTCAAAGCAATGTAGCATAGCACATTACAAATTACACAACAAAAACTACATCAAAGGAGCGATTATAAAGTATTAAAGTACCATCTCAGTAAAGTATCCAGCAATGTTTTAGAGATTAGAAACATCATACCACTTTCAGCTCAGTCATTCCATCAAACGGCTGGTACGCTGCAATCCCAATTATGCTCAAATCACCACCGTCCGTTCCCACCATCGATTTCATCAGATTCTCCGAAACCCATTTCTCAATCAAATCCAAACACAGCTGCAACCACACCCAGAAAATTAAAAAGTCGAACTTTACATAAACTCCACTCCGAAAACATAAATTACACAAAACCCAACAAAATCTCACCCTGTTCTCGGACAATCCGAGTTGAATAACCCCATCCGGATTATCCACCCTATCGTACGGGTCCTCCGAAGCCCTATCCAACCCGATATAGTACGGCGAGTCATTGGGCTTCGCAACCCAGCTCGCTCGGGAGGACATCCGGACCCGGCCCATGGACCCGCGGGTGGACAAGCTGGACCGCGACAGCGTTCTGGGGAGCTCCGCCAGGTTGGAGGAGGACTGGGAGGGGGAAGGTGGATCGGGTTTGGAGGGTCGGCGTCGTTTTAGGTAGAGCTGGAGGCAGTAATAGAGAGCACATGGGATTAGAGAGCCGAGGATGAGGCCGCCTCTGCCTTGGACGACGCCTTGGAGTGGCACAATCAGTCTCATCGCGGTGACTCCGGTGGGCTTGTTTCGGGTTGGGTCGGAGTCGGGTTCGCGGGTCCCGGGTCTCGAGCTGCAGTGGGAGGGTTTCGGGTTGGCTGTTGGTTGGCGTGGAGGGATTGAGTGAGATTCGAGAGCCCTGCGAGGGAAGTGTGTGTTTTGCAGTTTCGCTTCCAGAAACTTTTGGTCTGGTTATGATTGGCACCTGCCACTTTCCATCTTTGCATCTTTTGTTGGTGGCGTGCAAACACCATCGTCGTATAATACCAAAAAGAACGAAATTTCATTCTTTTTGGGGCTAAAATGTAATTTTGAATCAAATGCTTTTCTTATCATATTTTTCATACTTTATTTGTAACCGTTGTCTAATAAAGATGAGATACATATGTGTGTAGACCTACTTCTATTAGAGAGATTGAAATTTTTTTTAATGTGCTCAAAACAATAGTTGTATCATATGTCCTGGTGCAAAAACTAGATACTATTTCGTGTTTCAAGCCCATTAAAAAATCTCTCAAATCACATTGTTAATAAGCTCTCCAATTCGAATTTTCCTTTCTCACGGTATCGATAAAATACCAGCATGTAATGAATCCACTCATATATATATATATATATGTGTGTATCTTCCCAAGTATACCAGCACTCCATAAATTATGGACAATGATTGTCTACCCTTCACTTCCAGTGCCCTCCTGTTTATGTGGTCACGGTTAAGCTACGTCAACATTTTATATTACTATTCATTTTTGTCTTAGTATATCTATAAAAAAAATAATATAAAATATTTACGTAACTTAACTGCGACCACACAAAACAGAAGGGCACGGAGAAGGCACCTGAAGTGGAGGGCAGACAATCATTGTCCATAAATTATTGAACATTGAATCAGAACAAGTGGATTACACATGTCAATGGTTGAGACAAACGCTGACTCATCACATCACTTTTGTGTGTGTGTGTATCTTCCCAAGGAACCAGGAGTGTCTCCTGAGCATTTCCCTAGGGATCCTAGGGATCCCGCAATCTTGTCCGTTCATCGTATATCGTGCGGTCAGAAATCATTTAAAATTTAAATTTTAAAATTCAAATATGAATAGTACCTAACGAAAACTGACCGCACGATATAAAATGAACGGACAAGATTGCGGGATCCCTAGGATCCCTAGGGAAAGATCCGGCGAGAATCCTGGTTCCTTCCCAAGTATACCAGCACTCCATAAATTATTGAACATTGAATCAGAACAAGTCTGCAATATGATGGATTACACATGTCAATGGTTGAGACAAACGCTGACTCATCACATCACTTTCATAGATCGGAGGCAGATTGTCTGCCATCCTATTTGGTGTCTTTCTTATTCCCTCATATTTTGTGCGGTCACAATTAAGTCACGTCAACATTTTATATTTATTTTTTTTATAAATATAATAAGATAAAAAATAATAAGAATATAAAATGTTGACATAACTTAACCGTGACCGCATAAATAGGAGGGGATGAGAATGACATCCAAACAGGAGGGCATACAATTTGCCTCCTTATAGATTCGGTCTCCTTGCAATCTAGAAAGCCATCTGCAACCTAAGCAGAAATATTCCACCACAATTTATTCGTGCTCTCTGTTGATAGGGCGTTTAGAGCAGTTGCCAAGTTAGATTTCAAATCTTCAACACCTTGTCAGGGTAACGATTTTTTGGTCAAGGTTGAGAGATTCCCCATTAAAAGCCCTTTAAAATCTACCTAATCTGTTGGAGCTAGTTTTGAAAATCAATGCATATGATGGTGTGCAGCTGCATCTTGAGGAAGGAGGATTTCAGAAGCTGAGGCATCTGGAACTCAGGGACATGGAGGGACTAAATTCATTGATCATGGACAATGGGGTTATGCCTCTTCTCCAAGAGTTCCACATTGGACCTTCCCCACAACTGAAGGAGGTGCTCTTGTTTTCGTTGACATGCCAAAGGAGTTTGCACGACATATGGATCCAAATAATGGACTACAATATTGTATTGTTGAACATATACAAGATGTCCGCTTTAGTTACAAGTTCGGACCAAGATGGGGGGTGTATATGAAACTCACGCCCTACGTGACTCCAACTTTTCTTTTTGGTAGAAGATTCCAACTTGTGAAACCAAGCATGGGAATGGGATGGTCTCTTTTTGTACAGTTTTTGGTTAGAGAGGTTTAGGGGTTGTTAAGAGTTGGTTGTTAGCTCTGGTATCCTAGTTTCTCTTGCAGGTTGACTGGGAGTGGCTCTTTCTCTTCTATTTTCTTTGTGTCGAACAATCGAGTGGCCTTCCTAGCATTTTCCTTATAAACTGTTTTTTTTATAAAAATTGAAAATAAAAAGGTATCTTCTCCTCAAATTCAGGATGTTCAAATGACCTAATAAAATTTCATTGAACTTTAGGCGAATGAATCAAGTTTTTACCAGAGATAAGTGTTAATCTACAATGGCTATTTTGTTCAAAAAGTTTTTTAGTAGTTTAAAATCATCAAACTAACTTTTTATTTGAATGTGTTAAAATTGGTTACCTGCAAGTAATGGATTCTTAACGTGTTGACTTGAAATCCATTATTTTCGTATCATTTCCAATCGAGTTAACCGATCGTATAAGAAATTGTCGGATCTAACATTTAAAAGGAAAATTTGAAAGGCTTGATGAACGTTGGCAGGCTTACCAAATATAAAATGGTTGTTGTTTGTTTGTTAATTTATAAAAACTTAAAAAGAGAGTTGGGTAGGTATTGTATTGACGCAAAGCCAGAGGCAACCTTGCTGGTTTGGTCTCACTTGTTGACCTCTATTGCTGCAACATACCAATTTTCCAACTCAGCTGTTAAAGAACTATGTCACTATATTGCAAAGATGTAAAGTATTTTATTGTTTACATACGACCTCTCCAATCGCATTGTTAACCATCTCTCTAATTCGAGTTTTCCTTTCTCATTGTACCGATAAGATCGAATTAATCCGCTCATATATCATCCCAACTCCACGGTATATAATATAGCAGCACTCCTTAAATTATTGAAAAAGGGTGTGATATTTACACATCCCTTTTTACTTCTCACACACGCTTTTAATTTTCGGCCATCAGATTGAATGAATTGAAGAAGATCAAATGAGAGAAATCAACAAGAGGTGTGTGAGAAGTAAAAAAATGATATGTGAATAGCACACCATGTTGAAAATTGAATTAGAACAAGTCCGCAATATGATATGATGGATTACCTAACCAGAAATATTCCACACAGAAAGTCGTCTGCAACCTAACCAGAAATATTCCACACGGAAGTATTCATATAGAGATTTTTCTCAATCAATTATAGATACTTTGTCTGCCAGAAAAGGCAGGATACAAAATGGCGGAATCAGTTGTATGCTTTGTGATCGATAAGTTAATTTCAGTACTCATCACCACAGAAGCGAAACTTTCAAGAGACGTGCGTGCTGAAGTTGGTTTTCTCAGAGATGAGCTTGAAAGCATCCGATCATTCCTCAAGGATGCAGACGCTAAAGCAGCAGCAGCAGCAGAAGGAGACATGGTGACTGACAGTGCCAAAACTTGGGTCAAACAAGTAAGGGAAGCAGCTTTTTACATTGAAGATGTCATCGATGAGTATTTGCTTCGTGTCACAAGGCACCATCAAGACCGCGGATTCGTTCGCTTTGTCCACAAAGTTGTTTGGTTTCTGAAGAAAATGAAACCACAGGATGAGATAGCCTAAAAAATAGAGGGCATGAGAGCATTGGTTAGTGAAATCAAGGCTAGACATGAAAGATATGGACTTAGTTCAATTGATCAGCAAGGTCAAAGCAGTGAAGAAATTGTTGTTTCGTGGCATGACCCTCGAGTGGCTTCCCTTTTCATCGAGGAAGCTGAAGTTGTTGGTGTGGAATCTGCCAGAGATGAGCTGATTAGTTGGTTGGTAGGAAAAGCATCAAGAGGCGCATACCGTGAAGTAATATCAGTGGTTGGCATGGGAGGACTTGGTAAGACCACTCTCGCCAAGAAAGTCTATGACAACCAAAAGGTGATCGAACACTTCGATTGCCATGCTTGGATTACAGTGTCTCAGACGTACAAGGTGGAGGATCTTCTGAGGCAGATGGTAATGCAATTCTACAAGGCCAGGAAGGAATATACCCCGGAGGGCATTGACACAATGGAAAAAGAATCTTTAATTAGAAAATCAAGAGAATTACTGCAGCAAAAGAGGTACGTGATTGTGTTTGATGATGTATGGAAAGTAGATTTTTGGGAGGCGATAGAACATGCTTTACTGGATAATAAAGGGGGAAGAATAGTGATCACCACGAGGATTAAAGATGTTGCTGATTTTTGCAAAAAGTCTTCTTATGTTCATGTTTACCGTTTGCAACCTCTGCCTCCAAACAAGGCATGGGAATTGTTTTGTAGAAGGGCATTTCAATACGAATCGGAGGGGAACTGCCCTGCAGATTTGAAAGATTTGTCTCTTGAATTCGTTAGAAAGTGCGAAGGATTGCCTTTGGCAATTGTTTCCATAGGTGGTCTGCTGTCAACAAAAGTTAAAGTTGTGTCTGAATGGCAGAAGTTATACGATAGCTTAAGTTCAGAGTTAGAAAGCAATCCCCACCTTACAAGCCTCACAAGAATTCTATCCTTAAGCTATCATCATCTACCGTATCACCTCAAATCATGTGTCTTATACTTTGGCATCTTTCCCGAGGACTACTCAATTAGTTGCATAAGACTAGCTCGGTTGTGGATCGCTGAAGGCTTTGTGAAACCGAAGAGGGGCAAGACACTAGAAGAGGTTGCAGAGGAATACTTGACTGAACTGATACATAGAAGCCTGGTGCAAGTGTCACAGGTTTGGATCGATGGGAAAGCTAAAAGCTGTCGAGTCCATGATCTGATGCGCGAAGTGCTCCTTAGAAAAGCGGTGGATTCAAATTTCTGTCATGTGTTATCAGAAAATGAGTCAACATTAAAGCCAATAACTCGACGCCTCTTGATAGACAGCACGCCCTATGATGCCTTGGGAATAATTGAACAATCTCGCATTCGTTCTTTATTTACTTTCAACCAAGAACAATGGCCCGAGTCTTTTCTCAGTACACTGAGTGGAAACTTTAAACTTATGAAAATATTGGATTTTGCAGATGCTCCCCTGAATCATCTTCCGAAGTATGTGGGGGATTTGCATCTCTTGAAGTACTTAAGCCTAAGGAATACAAAGGTGAAGTTGCTTCCAGAGTCCATATGTAATCTGCAAAACTTAGAAACCCTGGATTTAAAACAGTCTCTGGTATATGAAATACCAGCCAAGATCAATAAGCTTCTAAGGTTGCGACATCTTTTGGCCCATTATACTGACTCCAGCATAGATTTCAGCATGATCAGTTACGAACGAGGAGTGAAAATTCACGATGATATTGGATGCTTACAAGCTTTGCAAGAGTTATACCATGTGGAAACAAATCACGGCGGAATCAACCTAATTAAAGCATTGGAAAAGTTGAGGCAGCTGCGCAAGTTGGGCCTAAAAAACTTGAAACATGAATATGGACGAGCTCTATGTGCTTCCGTTGAAAAGATGAACCACCTTGAATCTCTAGAAGTAAGCACAATAAGTGAAGATGAAGTCCTCGACCTACAATCCATTTCAACTCCACCCAAATCTATTCGGTTTCTCTACTTGAAGGGGCCTCTAGAGAAGTTGCCAAGTTGGATTCCAAAGCTTCAACAACTCGTCAAGTTACGAATTTTTTGGTCAAGGTTGACAGATGCCCCACTGAATGCCCTTCAAAACCTTCCTAATTTGGTAGAGCTTGGGTTCTCATACAATGCATATGATGGTGTGCAACTGCATTTTGAGGGAGGCTTTAAGGAACTCAGGGTGTTGAAACTCAAGCACTTGCCCAGACTAAACTCATTGATCATAGACAATGGGGCTATGCCTCTTCTCCGAGAGCTACAAATTGGGCCTTCCCCACAACTGAAGGAGGTGCCCTTTGGCATCCAGCACCTCAGAAATCTAAGCTTTCTTAGATTTGTTGACATGCCAAAAGAGTTCCGACGACATATGGATCCAAATAATGGCCAACATTATTGGATTGTCGAACATATACAAGATGTTCTTTTTAGTTACAAGTTGGGACCAAGATGCGATGTATATGAAACTCACGCCCTGCGTGATTCCAACCTGTGAAAGCATATCTACATGTGAGTTTTAATCCCAGAACACCCCATATAACTCGTTAGGCTTAAATGAAATCGCCAAATGTCATTGTTGACACGATCTCTGTTATTCTTTATTATTATCAACTGTTATAGATGTTTGCTTTGTATGAAAACAAAAAACAAAAACTTCATTCATGTTTGTGAGGATTTGATTGTGTTTGAGCAGGCAACATTGATTATTTCTCACAACCCAGACAAGTGTTTGGCTAATTATTTTTCACACTATCTAATCAAATGAAGGGCTAGGAGTTTCAGTTTGAATGACGGTCCTAAATCATTTCATTCGTTCCAGACATGTTTCTGAATTTGAAGCATTAAACTTTTACTCAGCACACAAGCATTGTGCGTAAGATTTTTTTCGGTTGAAAGGCTTCACGGCAAGCCTACCACAGGTCTCCGAGGATAATCATAGGCAACTTGCGAGGTTGAATATCATTTGCAACCCAGCTAGCAGAAACAAAAGAGTCCCTTCTCCAGTACCAAGCTTAGCTAGAAGTCGAGGTTTTTGCCATATGAATTAATTACGTAAAATGAAACAAATTAAATCTGAATTATGCTTGGTTAGTGATGGATGACAGATTCAAATCAAAGAGAAGCAGTTATATATGTTAATGGAAGATCAGAACAAAACGCATGGCTTAAACTTCATTGCTTTACATCTGCAACCTTATCAGAAGGAACACAAAAGTCTCCAAGCATACATATAGTGTGTTAAAACCTGATTGCATAAGTTAATGAAAAAGTAGCAGAAGCCGTTGTATTCTTTGTGATTGATAAGTCTCTACTCATCTACTGTACAGAAGCAAAACTTCCAAGAGATGTATGATAGAGATTTTACCACATGTTCAGGAACTGGTATAAACAATTTACAAGTTTTTGGATTATTTAACTTAATTAGCTCTAAGAACTATGTTGGAGCAGTTATGTTTTTATTTAATATATATATATATATATATATTTATGATTTGTTTCATTAGAAACATTAAATATATATAACTGTTATTAGGAGTAATTTTTATTTGTAAATATATTGGAGATATTGTCAATTAGGAGTAATTTCCATTCTTAATTATATAGGAGCCGTGAGGAAGTTTATTACTTCAACAAATTTGATATGCCTTCTCTGAATAGAGAAGAAGATCACGTCCACCTCCATATATAATCTATCCGCTTTGATTTTTCACGTTTTGGTTTATTTCGGATTTCTAGTCCTTAATTTATAAATCCTTCAACCTCTATTTCTTTACTTTGTATATAAATACAAGTCCTGAGTATCGATAAAAAAAAGATATATATATAGAGAGAGAGAGAGAGAGAGAGAGAGAGAATACTATAAGCTGATAAATAATTTTTGAAATTAAGTTTTGAGAGCAACATATTGAAAGGGTGCAAGTTTGAAGGTTCTTCCATTGTGCAAGGAAGAACCTTATCAAAAAAAGGTTGTAGGCTGTTTTATTCTGGGAACGACATGATGTTTGTGAACTGCTTGCACGCTTTGGACAGAGCCGCGAAACGTCTTAAAAGGAGCGACTTAGTCCGCGACTCATCCTAAGAATCATTCATCACTCAAGGCTTTTACATTTTCCAGGTAACTTGTTCCTTTCTATTTCAGTATTCCTAGCATTTTCCTTGTGATTTTTTTGGTGGTTGCAATAAAAATATCCTATCTAATTAATTTTCTCTAGGAAAATGATAAACCGTATGCTCTTTTTAACCCCACTTTGATAATTGAAGTTAAAATATTAAATTTTTACTATTTTTTATCTTACCAATTCTTTACTATTTTATATTCTTTATATTAATTTGTAATATCTAAGTTATTTTGTTAATCAAAGGGTAGATTTTGTGGATTATAGAAATTTCATGAATCATTATTACTATTATTATTATTATTATTTTACCAAAAATTCCGTGATTCAGGATTGAGCTTTCTCCTTTTGCCAAATATTCCATGATTCATGATTGAGCTTTCTCCTTTTTTATGCATATATTGATTCAGGCACGCATATTTTGTATGCACAATGGCAAAAAGGTGTTGAGTGCTTACATGATTGTGTGAGTTCAAACATTATGGAACAAAACTTATCGATAGACAAAAAAAAAAAAAAAAAAGTTAGGTACAGCATGTAAAGGTGAGGGCCCACAAATGCTAAGCGTTGGGAGGTAGCGGATTGGATCCCACGATTTCAAAATTCTCGACCGGAGGAACATTTCTCTCAAACTTGGGCGCTAAAAAAAGTGGTCGTCGTCTTTCCTTTTCTGGCTGCGTTTGCCTTCTTAAACCCACCCGAAATTCTCGCCCCAAACAAATATTCAAACCTTTCCGTTTCTTCCCTTCACATATTTCCAATTAGGGTTTCACATTAACCTTGATCAAAACTTCTACTTACATATATACATATATATATATTTATTGAATTGGCAAAAAGAGAATCATCCGGTACCTGTAAAAACTTCTGCGGAATCGAAAGATGTTGAAGTTACCAGATGCAGTAACTCAAATAATTGCATGGAAGCGGTGGTCTCTGCATCCGTAGACGATAATGACAAAGGTACATCCCTCTCAATTTTCGACCACCGTCCGTTCCCACTTATGCTCAAATCACCACCGTCCGTTCCCACCATCGATTCCATCAAATTCTCCGAAACCCATTTCTCAAGCAAATCCAAACACAGCTGCAACCACACCCGGAAAATTAAAAAGTCGAACTTTACATGAACTCCCCTCCGAAAACATAAATTACACAAAACCCAACAAAATCTCACCCTGTTCTCGGACAATCCGAGTTGAATAACCCCATCCGGATTATCCACCCTATCGTACGGGTCCTCCGAAGCCCTATCCAACCCGATATAGTATGGCGAGTCATTGGGCTTCGCAATGCAGCTCGCCCGGGAGGACATCCGGACCCGGCCCATGGACCCGCGGGTGGACAAGCTGGACCGCGATGGCGTTCTGGGGAGCTCCGCCAGGTTGGAGGAGGACTAGGAGGGTGAAGGTGGATCGGGTTTGGAGGGTCGCCGTCGTTTTAGGTAGAGCTGGAGGCAGTAATAGAGAGCACATGGGATTAGAGAGCCGAGGATGTGGCCGCCTCTGCCTTGGACGACGCCTTGGAGTGGCACAATCAGTCTCATCGCGGTGACTCCGGTGGGCTTGTTTCGGGTTGGCGGGTCCGGGTCTCGAGCTGTAGTGGGAGGGTTTCGGGTTGGCCGTTGATTGGCGTGAAGGGATAGAGTGAGATTCGAGAGCCCTGCGAGGGAAGTGTGTGTTTTGCAGTTTTGCTTCCACAAACTTTTGGTCTCTATACGATTGGCACCTGCCAGTTTCGATATTTGGATCTTTTGTTGGCGTGCTAACACCTCGTCGTATTACTTTGTAGTACATTTACTATTCTGTAATTAGATTTAGAAAAATTAAATTAATGAGAAATTGAATTGAGGAGGAATTAGAATGAGATTGAATCAAAATTAGATTACTGTTGAAGTTGTTTACTAAAACTATCTGCAATCGGAGTAGTAATGATATTGATCTATATAATCTATTTACTAATTCACATGAATCGGAATGAAATGTTTACTGAAATACCCCTAGTTTAACTAATCTATTTTATATGCTAATTATTTTTAAACTTTTATTCTTTCATTTTTTTTTATTTTTAGTAGAGAGAACAATTTTATTTTATTTTGAAGTAAAAAATTTATTCTTTCATTTTTCCAATTTTTTTTTTGTGACCCTCGATCTCTCCCTCTCTTCCCCATCTTTCTCCCGACCTAAAAAAGTTTATAAAATTTCCTCATCTTTCTCTGCTGCCGACGTTCTGCCGACCTAACCCTTTCTAACATATCTTTCTATGCTGCCAACCCACCCCACATTTGCCAATAACCTTTCATGCTCCCTCCTTCCATGTCCTAGCCTTGATTTTTTTACCCCAATTTTGAGTTTCCCAGTTGAAGCAGTGAGTGAGCTTTTAACCATGGAGTCGACAGATCGAAGAGTTGAAATGAGAATATATAAGCATAGGGACATGAATCGGGTTTGGGATAAACAACAGCTGACTGAATGCAACGAGGAAGATGGACCTTGAAAGCTCCAGTCCCAAGTCGCGAAACGAAGAGGAATTGGAGAAGAAGTTGCAGGGAGTCGACTGAGAGAGAAGCTAGAGTGTTGAAGCTGTAGGGGTGTTTTGGGATATCAAAAGAAGTACAAGGCCACTTTAGGAAGAAAAGTTTGATTACTGATGGACCATTTCTTCCGGAATTCAATTACCAGCCATATCTTGGTAATCAGATTCCGGGCAAATCCATAATGGAATTCCCCATTTTGGTGGACCCCATCTTTATTTTCATTCTCCAAATACAAGTAAACACATGAATGTAATTCCGATTCCACTTACCTCATTCCCGTTTTGTAATGAACTGTGTTTGTACCCGGATTTTAGTTTAATTACAACCATGCCATTGCTTTAATGAGTAGGCTTTGTGGAAGGTTTGGGTTCGGACTGAGGTTTTTTTTTTTTGGAACTTTAACGAAAAGCTTGATTAAAGTGGATTCTGGAATGGGTGTGTCCTCTCAGCTCTAACTTTTCTCTATATCAATCAAAGAGATTGAATTCATTGATTGATTAATTTCGAAAGATAGGACTTAGGAGATATATTCTATTAAGTGCTTTCTTTCCGGGTCGTAAGTTATCTAATGAAAGCTAATGAAGTCTAACGAAAGCCAGGGACTGAGCCATCTGACCGGATAACATGGTAGCTCATGCCACCGTCAGAAAGGTTGGAAGAGAGAGTGATTCGATCCGCCTGGGAGGCACCTTGTCAATTCCCCTCGTGTAGGTTTCCATTCGGTACTATTCACTTTAACGAAAAACCACATTTTTACACTAAAAAGTAAATCCTCATACTATTCACTTTACTCTTTATTTTGTCCTTATCGTTAAAACTCAAAGCTTTCAAACCATTTTCATTTTTTTTTTATTTATTTTTTATTTTTTTTGGGTTTGGGCGGATGGGCTTTTGCGGGTTTGGGCTGTGGCTGTGTTTGTTTTGGTTGGTTTCTGTAGGTATGGAGTAAGGTGGATGCGGTGACTCATCCACAGAGCCTAACCTGCAGCTTGCAGAATGGCAGAGAGAAGAGGAGAGATGGAAGAGTCGCGGGTGAGAGAAGAGGAGAGAGGGAAGAGTAGGGGTAGGATGAGCGAAGCAACGGTAGGGGTGCCCGAAAATTTGGGATTGTTTGTTGTCGACAACAGGTGCGCAGAGAGACGGCGAGGCAGGGAGGGAGGGCTAGGGGTAGGGATCCTTTCGGAATTTTGGTTCCAGCTGGAAGCCATTTCCACAACAATTAATGGGGAAGGCATGGTTGTGTGCAGTTTGTGGAGTTGGCCGGTCAGGAAGGGGTTACTGAGGGAGGTGTGGGAGAGTTTGATTTCTCTGTTACCTCCCTTTATTTCTCTGTTTCGTCCACTATATCCACCAGCCATAAAGAACAAAACCAGTTCTACTCAACACACACACACCCCCAGACACCTCCACAACTGACCACCCCACCTCCATTTCAGCTCAGCTCAGCTCAGATTCCGGCCCTCCAAATCAACCAGTTTTCCGACCCTTGAATGTCTTCAGGTACTTTTCTGTTTCTTTTGGTTCCTTCCTTTGTTGCTTAAATTCATGTGATTAAAGTCTGGAAAAATACAGTGAAAAAGATGCAACTTTTTTATGGTAAATGTGCTTAAAGATTGGACATGTTATTGAATATTAGCCATGTTGTTTGAATTGGATATGTGATTCAATATTAGGTATTTAGTTTGAATTGATTTGGATATGTGGTTTATTGAATTGGAATTTGGATATGTGCTAATTTGAATTGGATATGTTGAAACTTTATATTATTATCAAAGCAACAAACCGATCTATGTATTTCCAGAATTGCAAATAACAAAACATTTTTAGCTTAAATGTTGGACAAGACAAAAAGTTATGCTTCTCAGTTATCAAATGTTCATATAAAGTACCAAATGTTCAATGCATTGATGCTTGAAGTATTAAATCTCTATATAACTAAAAGAGATTGATAGAAATTGGTCTCTGTAACCAAGTCGTGCTCCCACCCCTCAAAACATGTAAGGTTGAGGGTATGATTAATAGACCTGCGCCCTCCACTGCCCCCACTTCGAATCGTAACTCTCAGCTCAAATCCCTCTTAGTTTATTTTCTCATAATTATTGTTCGACCTGATTTAAATTTTTTTTTTCTGTTCGATGTATAATCAGGTGCTCCGGGTGTACGCACCAGTTCAATCTCCACCGTCCGGTCATCGTCGATGAGGCGACGGAGTTCTTCAACACAGTTGGAGTCTCAGATTTCACTTTGACAGTTGCAAATTGGTGATTTACTTAACTTTTTTTTCCCCTTAATTTCGTAAAGTTTAGGCCTTTTCTTAAAATTTAAATAAAAAGAAATATCTTTCTGGTATTGGTTAGTTTTGATCTTGATGTTATCTGGGTTTGGTGTTAGTGGGTATGGCGGTGTCGCGCAAAGTTAGCCGTTCGTGGCTCACCGGAAAACTCCCTGATTGGGCTTTATCAGAAGGGAACTCATAATGTAGTAGATATTCCTCAATGCAAAGGTCCCAATCCTAATGACTTTATATTTAATCCTTGGATTAGTGTTAAATTCTATATTTTTTTAGTTAAATTTGTGTTTTCTTTTATGTTTTTGCAGCTCATTGTCCAAGTATAAATGCTGCTGTGGAGCTGCTTAAACAAGGTCCCTTTTCGGTTATTAAAACTCAATGTTACCTGCTTTCATTTCCAGTTTTTGAGTCTTCTATTTGTTTGCTTGCTGCAATTATTCAACTTATGCTGCTATAATATTTGTTTCCTTTCTGTTTTGTCCTCTGCATTAACTACCATTTGGATCATGTGAATGACAACTTTCATATATATTTCGAATAATGAGCAGTTTGTTGCTGTTAATCTTTTGATCCTTGTATATGTTGCTAATTTACCTTCTCAAACAACGTACTTGTAAACATTGATATATAAAACTTATTTATATGTTAATAGTATGGTTTCTTTACTTTTGAGTTTGGTTGAACAACAACATTTTCTACTTTCTAGAGTTCATCCTCTTTGTTTTAGCCCAGGCCGACTCACTCCACTCTGTTCGAAGCTCTTCAACTTTTTCGCACAAATTGCTCAAAAATTCCTGCTCTCAAACATCTTAGATCCCTCACTCACCCTTCTGGCATCGATGCCCCAAAGGTATATTTCTCTCATTGCTTTCAAAATTCACTCACCCTTCTGACATGTATGAAGACATTCACATATGGTAGAAGTAAAAGGACGGTAGAATGCTCGAATAATGGAATAGAGTGGAGATTATGATGAGAAAGGACAGTAAATAGCTATCACTATGTGAATGTCTTATTTTCTTTCACTATGTAATAGCTATCACTAACTTTTGTTTTTACTGTCTTATTGTATTTCCCATGTTGAGAGATAGAACTAAAAGCACAGTAAAATGCTCTAAAAATGGAACAGAGTCGAGATTATGCCCAAGGTATCTGGTAATCTTTCTATTTTACGAAAGCCAAATTGCAATTTGTTTTGGAACAAAGAAAGATGCTCTGTTAATCTAGGGATATGGCGCCCCTTTGGTTTTTGGATAGGATTTGGTCCATTATCGAATAAGAGCTTTTTTTCTTTAGAATTATCGAATCAGTGCTTATGCTGTCTGCAGATGTTACAGTAACAACTGCAAATACAAGTTGAGAGGAAGATCATATTCCTTTTGTGGTGTAGCTGGGGTTTGTTATCGTATGCGGTGCTTTTCGTTGTATGGCCATATGAAGCTGCAGATGCAAATATTTGTTAAGGTAGTCTTCTTCACTATGAATAGATTCATACACGCATACTTATTCACGCTTGCATAAAGACTTTGGGGTTGCTAAGATTTTCCTTTGGGTTTCATAGGTACATGATGATCCTTCTAACGGTCCAGTTTGATGGTCCAACTCAATGGGTGAGTAATGCTGTTTATTTTCATGCACATGTTTTCTGGAAGTTCATTCCTGTTTTGGGATGTTTGAATGTATAGGCATTGTTTAAATTACAATATTTTATTAAGTTAAACTGTTTAAATTACTTATTTATAATTTTAGCCCTTGCGCCACTTTGAGGGACTGCTGGTAAAGCTCATAGCAATTGATGTTCTGTAATACGGTACTGGGAGTGACTGCTGGTAGAGCTCATATCAATTGCTGTAAGTCCCTTACTTCCGTAATACGGACACTTACATTTATGATCATTTTTGTGTTAAGACGATACAATTATAACTTATAACTGTCTTACATAGATTAACGCATATGTATATCGAATTTACCTGCATTACTCGAACAATTTTCTTTTCGATTCGCAAAGGGAATTAATAAAATCCAATATCTGTGTAAAAGTTTAGTTTCCAACTTTCTAGCAGTGAAAATGTTGCCCTTTCTGCAGACTACACCCTTTCACACACTCACTTTGATATGGTTAAACATATGTATTCAAGATTTTGATCTCTATGTGATTTGGCAATACTTATCACCTAATATTCATCTCTCTCTCTCTCTCATGAAGGCACTCATTGCATTAAAAAAAGGTTCCCAGTTAATCAAATATAGCCGGAAAGGGAAGCCAAAACTTCGTCCATTTAGAATTTCAACTGTGAGTAATTTCCTTAAGAGAAGAACAAGTTTGAATCACTTTTTTTGTAATTGTGTTTATTATAGTTCTTTGAATGAAAATCCTAATTTGTACAAATTACAAGGTATGTTACCACCGTCCTTAATTTAAATATATGCAATGTGCAAAATTACATCTGTTCTCAAGAATGAACCTGTTTTGTTCCATCCTTCTGTTAAGAATTATAATTTATATAGAATTTATAAGGTTTCTCTCTTTCGGGTAACTTTATGTTTCAAATTAGTTGGATATAGCATTCTTCACAAGCTTTGATAATTATTTAATTTCTAAGTTTTGTTCCATGCATGGTTGATTTTCTTTAATAATTGTTGAATCACTTCTATATTTGCTTGGTACTTAGGATCTAAAGCATTTTGCCTTTTGAAGAGCAGCTGCAAGGAAAGTATGAGGTGCCCTTTTCTTCTTTGTGTTATTTTTTTTTTTAAATTTCTAATTTTTATGCAAGACATGAAATATTGTAGGAATCAAATGTATGATTGTCACCAACTGTATACACCTGTGCATAGTTAGTTTTCCTTACTCTATTCGAATTTCACTCTAATTTTCTTTACTCTTCCTTATATGCTGTGTTGTATGTGAAAATCTGAAATGATAGCATTTGTTGATCTGTGTTTTGGGTTGTGATTTCCCATATTTTACTTACAAGTTCTGAGTCATTTATCTGACCTGAAAAAAATATTCGGTCCTACTCCTAGGCTAACATTTATTGGTTTTATTTTTATTCCTGATAGAAATTCAAACATCATCCTGCAATCAAAACACCGCTGGAAGGTGGGACTGTTCCCTATAAGTATGCTGTCAGCACTGAATGAATTGTTTATTGAAGAGTTAAGGCTGGAGGCTTTAAGAACAGGGTTTCTCATAGCTGGAGTTCTCATTGTTGTCAATCATAGTAATTTCATGTAAGATGTAGTTAAAGCACACTACAAGCAGAAGTAGACAATTTGCAATCCTTCTCCCTTGGTTTCTCAACTTCTGAATATATAGCGTAATGCCCTAATGCTAGACATTCTAGCAACATAGGTGCTTATGTTGCCAGACAGTGCATATGGACCACACATTCTGGCAAAAGTTTACATGATCAATGGTTTAGATTTACAATTTGGCATATGTGGTCAGACTATCATTCTGAACCATTGATAAGATGGGTGTTTGCTTAACGTGTGGTGCCAGATTTAGTCTTGCGACATTTCTGCTATTTTTAAGAGAACAATACTCTCTCCGCTTCCTCCTTGCATATTGATAATTATGTATTTGTGTGTGTGTGTAACTATGTATATATCATTTTTTTTTTGTACATGTTATACAAATGCAAGTATGATGTTATATCCCCCCCTAAGCTGCTGAAACTCACATATCATATAGGATGCATATGTTTTGTTTTATTGAACTGGACTAACAAAATTTAGAGTTTCTACTTATTTGATTTGGATATGGAGTAAATTTGCTCCGCTGTTAATAAGTTCATGTTCCCTCTCTTAATTCAGGTATTGAGTATATCCCTTTCTGCCTTGGGGTCTTCGAAGTGGCTTCAGAATAATAAGCCTAAGACACTGGTTCTTATAATATACATGTGTAGGAATTGTTCAAACCATCCATCTATCATAAGGTCAGCTCCTTAGCTTCCCTTTGTTCTACCGCTACTTGAAAAATTATGCGCTTTTAACATTGGTCCATTGCTATGACTATTTCAAAGTTAATTTTGGGCCAACATAATAGAAAGACATTTTCAAAGTTAATTTTAAATGAAAATGTTATTTCCAAAATGCTTAGCTTTTATGAAGGTAATCCTCATAAGATATATGGGTTTGATTCACTTTAGTTTTTATAATTCTTATTTGTTTGCATTTCCTCGTGTTCATGCAGTATAGTTTTTATAATCCCTTGAATGATACTCAGCTCTCAGTTTCCAAGTCAACCCCCTTCGATGCTGATCAGAGATACTCGCGTTTGCAGCGTGTTGGCTTGGTCTCTAGGCGTGAGAAGGCAATGACATATTTGCAAGATGATATGCAACAACTGAGAAGATGCAGTTCTGGCACCGAATCCCTGGGTTTTGGGAAGAAATGGAATGGAGATGATACTGAAGAAGATTGTAAGTCATGCCTAATCACTAAATACATTAGCAATTTTAGTGACTGGTCTGCGCTCACCCTATATATATGCAGAGATTGAAATAATGATTAGAATATGGTAATTCACAAATGATTAGGATTGTGTGAATGTTAGTTTAAAATGAAGTTTCTGATCATTGTAAGCAAACTATATATTTTATCTTTGTCTTGGGATACAATATAACGTTTAACGATTGAATTTGTAATACGGTTTAGCAGTTTTTTCATAAACTTAATATTCTTGCCAGATGCTCAAGTATTGTCTTCTACTTTTCTACTTTCCCCTTTCTGTGCTTTTCCTCCATGTAGTGGGCTGATTACTTGAAACTATGATATTCATGACACAGTACGGTCTACAAATGAATGTTTCTTATAGCTATCCATATATAGCAAGCAAGGTTAGACTTCATTTGTTCTTAGGTACTACGTCTTTTTAGTTGCTTTGTGTCGAAACTATTTATGCTTTCACTCATGTGTCCCTTTGTTCATTCATGATTGTGTTGAATTTATTCAGGTTAATGTGTCTTATTCATGCAGTTACGCCTGAAACAGTTGCTTCCCGCCGCAACGCGCGGACTTATTATCTAGTAATAACAAAAAGAACGAAATTTCATTCTTTTTGGGGTAAAGATGTAATTTTGAATCAAATGCTATTCTTATCATATTTTAAGGATAAATTACGGTTTAACACGTTGAACTATCATTGCAGTTGAAATTGACCTCCTAAACTATTTTTTTGGTAAATTAACATCTTGTACTATTTAAAATAAGTCAATTAACCCCTTGCCGTTAGATTGCGGAATCAATTCCGTCAAATTCAATGGCAAATTAATCATTTCATCATCAATTGTTACTTGTCAGTTATAATCACCAATAAAATTATGACACATGGACACACAATAATTCAAAAACATATAGCATAATGAGAAAACATAAAACACTAAATTTTTACATAACGGACCATCTCGCATTGTCATTACACATTATTTTGTGTCCACATGTCATAATTTCATTGGTGGTTCTAGTTGACAAGTAAGAATTGATGAAGGAATGATTAATTTTCCTTTGAATTTGATGAAATAGTGGATGTAATATACCGACAAGGGGTCAATTGGCTGATTTCAAATAATTTAGGGGTTAATTTACCACAAAAATAGTTAGGGGGTTAATTTCAACTGGAATTATAGTTAAGGGGGTCAAATGGAAATTTACCCAATTTTTCATACCGTATTTATAACTCTTCTATGAGACACCTGTGTGTGTGGACCTTGCTTTTATTAGAGAGATTGAAAAACTTATTAATGTGCTCGTAATAGTAGTTGTACCATATGTTATGGTACAAATACTGAATTCTATGCCGTGTTTCGAGCATACTGAAATATTTGTCAGAAAGATGTACAAATGTAAACGACTTCACGAATGATGGCAGGCCTCCCAAATATAAAATGGTGGTTATTTGTTCATTTGTCAAACCCAGCTGGTGCAGTGGTTGGTGTGGGTGGTCTCACATGTTGACCTCAACGACTGCTATTGCTACAACATAGCAATTTTCGTGCTCAGCTGACTAAATTGCAAAGATGTAAACTTTATTTTTATTCATCTCCGACTCTCATCTCCGATCGCATTGTTAATCACCCCTCTAATTCGAGTTTTTCTTTCTCACGGTATCGATAATATACCAGCATATAATGAATCTTCCAAAGTACAGGGCATATAATATACCAGCACTTCTGAAATTATTGAACTTTGAATCGGAACGAGTGTGAAAAGTGCTATATGATGGATACCTAAGTCAATGCATGAGACAAACGCTGATTCATCACGTCACTTTCATAAATTCTGTCTCCTTGCAATCCGGAAAGTCATCTGCAACCTAAGCAGAAATATTCCACACAGAATTGAAAAATGTTCATGATTTCATATCATATGAGAGCAAACATTCATCAGTTATAGATACTTTGTCTGCCAGAAAAGGCAGGATACAAAATGGCAGAACTGATTGTATGCTTTGTGGTCGACAAGTTAATTCAACTACTCATCACCACAGAAGCAAACCTCTCGAGAAATGCACGTACTGAAGTTGGTTTCATCAAAGATGAACTGGAGAGCATCCGATCATTCCTCAAGGAAGCAGATGTTATGGCTGCTGCAGCAGATGGAGAGACGGCGAATGACGGTGTCAAAACTTGGGTCAATCAAGTAAGAGAAGCAGCTTTTTACGTGGAAGATGTCATTGATGAATATTTGCTCCGGAGTATACGGCATCATCAGCACCATGGATTCGTTCGTTTTTTCCATAAAATTATCCGGTTGGCTAAAACAATGAGATCACAGGATGGGATAGTTTCGAAAGTTGACCGTATAAAAGAATTGGTACGTGAAATCAAGGAGAGAAGTGAAAGATATGGATTCAAATCCATTGATCAGCAAGGCCAGAGCAGTGGAGAAAAGACTCTACAGTGGAACGACCCTCGAGTGGCTTCTCTTTTCATTGAGGAAGCTGAAATCGTGGGGATTGAATCTGCCAGAGATGAGCTGACTGGTTTGTTGGTAGGAGTGCCAAGACGTGAAGTGATATCAGTGGTTGGCATGGGAGGACTTGGAAAAACCACTCTTGCCAAGAAAGTGTATGACCATCCGAAGGTGATGGCACACTTTGATTGCTATGCTTGGTTTACGGTGTCCCAGTCATATAGGGTTGAGGATCTTCTGAGGACGGTAATAAAAAGGTTCTACAGTTCAAGGAAGGAGCGTTTCCCAGAGGAAATTGACACAATGGATGAGGAGTCCCTGATTAGCAAATCAAGAGAGTATTTGCAGCAAAAGAGGTACGTTGTTGTGTTTGATGATGTGTGGAAAGTAGATATTTGGGGGGCTATAGAACATGCTTTACCCGATAATAAAGGTGGACGAATAATTATCACTACAAGGATTCAGGATGTTGCTGATTTTTGCAAAAGATCTTGTTTTGTTCATGTTCATCACTTGCAACCTCTGCCTCCAAACAAGGCATGGGAATTGTTTTGTAGAAAGGCATTTCAGTTTGAATTGGAGGGAAATTGTCCTCAAGAGTTGGAAGAGTTGTCTCTTAACATCGTCAAAAGATGCGAAGGACTACCTTTGGCGATTGTTTCCATAGGTGGTCTGCAGTCAACGAAAGTTAAGCTTGTGCCTGAATGGCAGAAGTTATACAATAGCTTAAGTTCAGAGTTAGAAAGCAATCCCCATCTTACAAGCCTCACAAGAATCCTATCACTCAGCTATCAACATCTTCCGTATCACCTCAAATTGTGTGTCTTATACTTTGGCATCTTTCCCGAGGACTACTCAATTAGTTGCATAAGGTTAGTTCGGTTGTGGATCGCTGAAGGCTTCGTGAAACCGAAGAGGGGCAAGACGCTAGAAGAAATTGGAGAGGAATACTTGATGGAGCTAATTCACAGAAGCCTAGTTCAAGTGTCAGAAGTTTACACTGATGGAAAAGCTCGAGCTTGTAGAGTTCATGATCTTTTGCACGAAGTCCTCCTTAAAAAGGGTGTGGATTCGAGCTTCTGTCATGTGTTATCAAAAGACGAGTCAACTTTTAAACCAACAACTCGACGTCTCTCAATGGACATCAGTCCCTCTGAGGCCCTGGGAAGTATTACACAATCTCATATTCGTTCTGTATTTACTTTCAACCAAGAAGAATGGCCCGAGTCTTTCCTCAATACATTGAGTGGAAACTTTAAACTTCTGAAAGTATTGGATGTCACGGATGCTCCAATCAATCAACTTCCGAAATATGTGGGGGATTTGTATCTCTTGACGTACTTAAGCCTGAGGAATACAAAGGTGAAGTTGCTTCCAGACTCCATATGCAATCTGCAAAACTTAGAAACCCTGGATCTAAAACAGTCTTTGGTGTATGAAATACCAGCCAAGATCAATAAGCTTGTTAAGCTGCGACATCTTTTGGCCTACTATCGTGACTACAACTACAACATGGATTCGTTCTTGAATATGGAAAGAGGAGTGAAGATACATGAAGGTATTGGATGCTTACAAGCTTTGCAAAAGCTGTCCTATGTGGAGGCGAATCATGGAGGGATCAAGCTAATCAACGAACTGGGAAAGTTAAGGCAGCTGCGGAAGTTAGGCCTTAAAAATTGGAAAAGTGAAGATGGAAGGGCTCTGTGTGCTTGTATTGAAAAGCTGAACCACCTTGAATCTCTACTTTTAACTGCATTAAATGGAGATGAAGTCCTTGATCTAGAATCCATTTCAACTCCACCAGAATTTATTCGTGCTCTCTGCTTGATAGGGCGTTTAGAGCAGTTGCCAAGTTGGATTTCAAATCTTCAACACCTCGTTAGGATAACAATTTTTTGGTCAAGGTTGAGAGATTCCCCATTAAAAGCTCTTCAAAATCTACCTAATCTGTTGGAGCTAGTTTTGAAAATCAATGCATATGATGGTGTGCAGCTGCATCTTGAGGAAGGAGGATTTCAGAAGCTGAGGCATCTGGAACTCAGGGACATGGAGGGACTAAATTCATTGATCATAGACAATGGGGTTATGCCTCTTCTCCAAGAGTTTCACATTGGACCTTCCCCACAACTGAAGGAGGTGCCCTCTGGCATCCACCATCTCCGAAAGCTGAGATATCTTGTTTTCTTTGACATGCCAAAGGAGTTTGAACGACATATGGATCCAAATAATGGACTGCAACATTGGATTGTTGAACATATACAAGATGTCCGCTTTAGTTACAAGTTCGGACCAAGATGGGGTGAATATGAAACTCACGCCCTACGTGATTCCAACTTTTCTTTTTGGGAGAATGCTTGATTTGATTCCAGCTTGTGAAACCAAGCATGGGAATGGGATGCTCTCTCTTTTTGTACAGGTTTTGGTTAGAGGATTTGGAGTCGTTAAGAGTTGGTTGTTAGCTCTGGTATCCTTGTTTCTCTTGCAGGTTGACTTGGAGGGGCTCTTTCTCTTCTGTTTTCTTTGTGTGATCGAGTTGAGTGATATTCCTAGCATTTTCCTTATAAGTTTACTGGTGGTTACAATAAAATTGTTTCTTTATAAAAAATTAAAAATAAAAAGGCATTGTCACCTCAAACTCTGCTTAAATGACATAATAAAATTTCATTGAATTTTAGGTGCATGAATCAAAATTTTAAAGAGGATAAGTGTTAATCTACTATTGTTATTTTAGTAAAGTTTTTTAGTAGTTTAAAATTATCAAATTAACTTTTTTTCTTAATGGATTAAATGTGGTTACCCGTATGTAAAGGGTTTTTAACGTTTGACCCGATAACGATCCGATTAGTTCACACGTTGACCCAAAATCCATTATTTTCGTATCATTTAGAACAGATCGCGTAAGATATTGTCAAATCTAACATTTGATACGAAAATTTGGAAGGCTTGATGAACGATGGCAGGCCTACCAATTATAAAATGGTGGTTGTTTGTTTGTTTGTTAATTTATAAAAAGAGAGTTGGGTATGTTATAAAATGTATGGTTGGATGTCCACTAAGTAGTGGGAGTAGTTGGTAAAGGCTTAGTGGGTGTAGTGGGGGCTTATGATGAAAACACCAAAGCACATGTTGAAGACATCATGATTCCAAATCTCATGTGGAAGACACCAAAGCATGAGTATGCAAGATGCTCACAATCGCTATATAAGGACCTATTGGCTCAATAATGAAAATGTAGCAACTTAGGAGAAGAAAGGAAAGAGAGAAAGAATAGGGAGAGTTATCTTTGCATTCATATTATTTCACATAATGAAATAAAGTAATACTGCTGCCAAAAGAACATACTTCAATTACACTGACTGTTAAAGAACCTCGTAAATATTATGTTTTATTTCATTTATTTCACTGCACATATTCTACCGATTTCACAACAGGGTAAGTATTGTATTGATGCAAAGCCAGAGGCAACCTTGTTGATTTGGTCTCACTTGTTAACCTCACCTATTGCTACAACATACCAATTTTCCAGCTCAGCTGTTAAAGGACAATATCACTATATTGCAAAGATGTAAACTTTTTTTATTTATTAATACCATCTTTCCGATCGCACTGTTAACCACCTCTCTAATAACGAATTAATCCGCTCATATATCATCCCAACTCCACGGTATATAATATACCAGCACTCCTTAAATTATTGAAAATTGAATCAGAACGAGTCTGCACTATGATATGATGGATTACCTAAGTCAATGGATGAGCCAAACGCTGCCTTATCACATCCCTTTCATATTTTCAATCTCCTTGCAATCCAGAAAGTCACCTGCAACCTAACCAGAAATATTCAATACAGAAGTAAAAAATGTTCATAATTTCATATTAGAGAAAATATCCATCAATTATAGATAGTTTGCCTGCCAGAGAAGGCAGGATACAAAATGGCAGAATCAGTTGTATGCTTTGTGATCGATAAGTTAATTTCACTGCTCATCACCACAGAAGCGAAACTTTCAAGAGACGTACGTGCTGAAGTTGGTTTTCTCAGATATGAGCTCGAAAGCTTCCGATCATTCCTCAAGGATGCAGATGCTAAAGCAGCAGCAGCAGCAGAAGGTGACTTGGTGACTGACAGTGCCAAAACTTGGGTTAGACAAGTAAGGGAAGCAGCTTTTTACATTGAAGATGTCATCGATGAGTATTTGCTTCGTGTCACAAGGCACCATCAAGACCGCGGATTCGTTCGCTTTGTCCACAAAGTTGTTTGGTTTCTGAAGAAAATGAAACCACAGGATGAGATAGCCTAAAAAATAGAGGGCATGAGAGCATTGGTTAGTGAAATCAAGGCTACACATGAAAGATATGGACTTAGTTCAATTGATCAGCAAGGTCAAAACAGTGGAGAAATTGTTGTTTCGTGGCATGACCCTCGAGTGGCTTCCCTTTTCATCGAGGAAGCTGAAGTTGTTGGTGTGGAATCTGCCAGAGATGAGCTGATTAGTTGGTTGGTAGGAACAAGAGGCGAATACCGTGAAGTGGTTGGCATGGGAGGACTTGGTAAGACAACTCTCGCCAAGAAAGTCTTTGACAACCAAAAGGTGATCGAACACTTCAATTGCCATGCTTGGATTACAGTGTCTCAGACGTACAAGGTGGAGGATCTTCTGAGGCAGATGGTAATGCAATTCTACAAGGCCAGGAAGGAGTATACTCAGGAGGGCATTGACACAATGGAAAAAGAATCTTTAATTAGAAAATCAAGAGAATTGCTGCAGCAAAAGAGGTACGTGGTTGTGTTTGATGATGTATGGAAAGTAGATTTTTGGGAGGCGATAGAACATGCTTTACCGGATAATAAAGGCGGAAAAATAGTGATCACCACGAGGATTAAAAATGTTGCTGATTTTTGCAAAAAGTCTTCTTAAGTTCATGTTTACCGTTTGCAACCTCTGCCTCCAAACAAGGCATGGGATTTGTTTTGTAGAAGGGCATTTCACTATGAATTGGAGGGGAACTGCCCTGCAGATTTGAAAGCTGTCTCTTGAATTCATTAGAAAGTGCGCAGGATTGCCTTTGGAGATTGTTTCCATAGGTGGTTTGTTGTCAACAAAAGTTAAAGTTGTGTCTGAATGGCAGAAGTTATACGATAACTTAAGTTCAGAGTTAGAAAGCAATCCCCATCTTACAAGCCTCACAAGAATTCTATCCTTCAGTTATCATCATCTACCGAATCACCTCAAATCATGTGTCTTATACTTTGGCATCTTTCCCGAGGACTACTCAATTAGTTGCATAAGACTAGTTCGGTTGTGGATCGCCGAAGACTTTGTGAAACCGACACTAGAAGAGATTGCAGAGGAATACTTGACTGAACTCATACATAGAAGCCTGGTGCAAGAGCCAAAGGTTTGGATTGATGGGAAAGCTAGAAGCTGTCGAGTCCATGATCTGATGCATGAAGTGCTCCTTAGAAAGGCGGTGGATTCAAATTTCTGTCATGTGTTATCAGAAAATGAATCAACATTAAAGCCAATAACTCGACGCCTCTTGTTAGACAGCACGCCCTGTGATGCCTTGGGAATCATTGAACAGTCTCGCATTCGTTCTTTATTTACTTTCAACCAAGAACAATGGCCCGAGTCTTTTCTCAGTAAACTTAGTGGAAACTTCAAACTTACGAAAATATTGCATTTTGCAGATGCTCCTCTGAATCATCTTCCGAAGTATGTGGGGGATTTGTATCTCTTAAAGTACTTAAGCCTAAGGAATACAAAGGTGAAGTTGCTTCCAGAGTCCATATGTAATCTGCAAAACTTAGAAACGCTGGATTTAAAACAGTCTCTGGTATATGAAATACCAGCCAAGATCAATAAGCTTCTAAGGTTGCGACATCTTTTGGCCCATTATACTGACTCCAGCTCAAGGTTCAGCATGATCAGTTACAAACAAGGAGTGAAAATACATGATGGTATTGGATGCTTACAAGCTTTACAACAGTTATACCATGTGGAAACAAATCATGGCGGAATCAACCTAATCAAAGCATTGGAAAAGTTGAGGCAGCTGCGAAAGTTGGGCCTGAAAAACTTGAAACGTGAATATGGACGAGCTCTATGTGCTTCGATTGAAAAGATGAACCACCTTGAATCTCTAGAAGTAAGCACAATAAGTGAAGATGAAGTCCTTGACCTGCAATCCATTTCAACTCCACCCGAATCTATTCGGTTTCTCTACTTGAAGGGGCCTCTAGAGAAGTTGCCAAGTTGGATTCCAAAGCTTCAACGACTTGTCAGGCTACGGATTTTTTGGTCAAGGTTGACAAATGCCCCACTGAAAGCTCTTCAAAATCTTCCTAATTTGGTAGAGCTTGGGTTCTCATACAACGCATATGATGGTGTGCAACTGCATTTTGAGGGAGGCTTTAAGGAACTCAGGGTGTTAAAACTCAAGCACTTGCCCAGACTAGACTCATTGATCATAGACAATGGGGCTATGCCTCTTCTCCGAGAGCTACAAATTGGGCCTTCCCCACAACTGAAGGAGGTGCCCTCTGGCATCCAGCACCTCAGAAATCTAAGCTCTCTTAGATTTGTTGACATGCCAAAAGAGTTCCGACAACATATGGATCCAAATAATGGCCAACATTATTGGATTGTTGAACATATACACGATGTTCTTTTTAGTTACATGTTCGGACCAAGATGCGGTGTATATGAAACTCACGCCCTGCGTGATTCCAATTTGTGAAAGCGTATCGACAGGTGAGTTTTAATCCCAGAACACCCCATATAACTCACAAGGCTCAAATGAAATCGCCAAATGTCATTGTTGACATGATCTCTGTTATTCTTTATTATTATCACTGTTATAGATGTTTGTTTTGTATGAAAACGAAAAATAAAAACTTCATTCATGTTTGTGAGGAGTTGATTGTGTTTGAGCAGGCAACATTGATTATTTCTCACAACCCAGACAAGTGTTTGGCCAAGTATTTCTCACACTATCTAATCAAATGAAGGGCTAAGAGTTTCAGTTTGAATGACGGTCCTAAATCATTTCATTTGTTCCAGACATGTTTCTGAATTTGAAGCATTAAACTTTTACTCAGCACACAAGCATTGTGCGTAAGATTTATCGGTTGAAAGCTTCATGGCAAGCCTACGACAGGTTTCCAAGGATAATCACAGGCAACTTGCGAGGTTGAATATCATTTGCAACCCAGCTAGCAGAAACAAAAGAGTCCCTTCTCTAGTACCAAGCTTAGCTAGAAGTCGAGGTTTTCTCCACACGAATTAATTACGTAAAATGAAACAAATTAAATCTGCATTATGCATGGTTCGTGATGGATGGCAGATTCAAATCAAAGAGAAGCAGCTATATATGTTAATGGAAGATCAGTGCAAAACGCATGGCTTAAATTTCATTGCTTTGTAAGAATGTGAGCATAAGTATGAATATGTGAACTTAGTTACAGGATTAAAGACTGAATAGGAAGTCTTATCGGGATTGGATTTGTGAATCCATATTGGTGCTGAATTACTATTTCATAGGAATTGTTTTTCTATATGGATTTTAATAGGGAAATCCTTATGGAAGAAGGCTAGGATTATGTAGTATATATATAGTGGCATCTGCTCTCGCAGTGTGTTCTCAACTCCAGACTAAGACCTATTGTTAGTTAAGAGCCTTTGAACACTGAAGAGAGGAGAAGGCGCACTGTGTCTTGTTGCAGAGATTAAGCATGGCAGCCGGTTCAAGTTCTTCCGCAGGTATGTCTTTTCTGTGTGCACTGCTTTATGGTTTATGGTTTTGTGTTTGAATCACGGTAACTTGCTTTGCATGATCTTGGTGTTGTGTTTATGCTAACATATGGTATCAAAGCCCTAGGTTCATAAATTATAAGTTCTGTGATTGAAACCAGTAGATTCCGAAAAAACATAAATAATATTTGAGAGAAATAAGTCTTCATTGCTTGGTGGGAGAATCGAACACAGGTTCTTGTATTAATCCTTGCAAATAACGACAAAACTTGATTATAATAATTATATAACCGTTGGAGTTTAAGAGGATGTTGTTGTTGGATTCTCTGCAAATCCATACGAAGGGTTTTCTTTCAAATTGGGGTTTTCGATTAAGAATAATATCCAACAAAATGTGTTTCTGGGTTATAATTTTATCAATCTTGCAACGGATATGGTTGATTTGAATGGTTATTCCGCTGCGCTGCTTCAAATTTGGATCTGTGCAAGGTACGATTGATAAATTGCAAGTTTTATTTTGGCTGCTTCTGCAGTTAGTCTGCAGATTGAATCGAAGGTTTATATATAAGATTATGATAACAAAATCTATATGGATTTCTTTGAAATTGAAACTATTATGCAGAAACTTAGACCTTGGGTGTTCGATCATGTTTTATATGCAATTGTTTTAAAATCTGCAGATTACTAATGCACCTTTATGTTGTCTATTAAACCATGAATGATCAATCATGAATGAGATTGCAATTGCTTTATACCTTGCGAAATATATGTATGCATATCTGTCTTAGAGCAAAAATTAAAAATCTGGGTTTTGTTTGATTTTGTCAAAATTTCAATAACAAAACATGAAGGTCTTATTTGAATGAACATAATTGGCATGTTGATATATCTGATTAGAGCTTATAATCAAGGCTGAATTTTCCATATCTGCGGAAAATTTTTTATTTGCATTTTCTACTGATCGTTTTGTGTTTTCTTAACAACCATGAAAAATGATCATTATGCATGAGACATCTGTTGATGCCTGTTGTTGCATATGTTGTCTATAAGTCTGTAGCATGCATGAGACACTTGGGAACTGTCTATTGTTGCATATCTGATTGTAATTTACTAAGTTCTTGATGAAGTCAATCGTTCTATGTATGCTTGTCAACCATGTGTTGATAAGTTTGTATGTATGGATCATTGATATAAGTTATGATGTGCAAACTGCAAAAGGAAATCAGGAACCTAATTGGTTCTTGTTTGTGATTTCGACCGCAGGATCTGCAATATCATTAAGGACTATAAACTTAGCCAATATTCCCATTCTCACTGGGGGAAGCAACTACAAGAAGTGGAGACGAGAGATTGGACTGTTGTTGACACTTAATGATTTTGATGTTGCATTTGATACTCCCAAACCAATTCTAACTGATCAATGTACACGGGCTGAGAAAGCAGATGCAGAGAGATGGGTCAGAGCCAACAAAGTGGCACTTTCTATCCTTGAAAGTGCCATGACCGATACTGTTCGAGGTGGAATAAAGAAGCAAGAATTGGCAGTTGATTATTTGAATGCAATTGAGAAAAAGTTCAAGGAGTCTCAAAAGGCAGAAATTAGTCAATATATGGCATTGCTCACCACATACAAGATTGAAGGCACTGGTTCTATAAGAGATCACATCATGAAAATGACCGATGCTGCTGAAAAGTTGAATACACTGGATGTCAATGTTGGTGAAAAGCAACTGGTATTCATGATCCTCCAGGCTCTCCCTAGCAAGTACTCTCAGCTGAAAGTGTCTTATAACACACAAGACAAGAGTTGGGATATAGATGAGCTTATCGCACAATGTGTTCAAGTGGAGACTCGGCAACAGCAAGAAAGAGGCAAGGATGTTGAGATTGTGAATTTTATGCAAGGAGGAAAGGGGAAGAAATTCAACAATGCTGGAAATAATTCAAGTAAGAATTTCAAGTGCTCCAAACCTTTTGATAAGACTGGTACTTTTGCTAACAATCTTAAACCAAAAATTAAAAATGTTGCTAAGCTTAAGTGTTTTTTCTGCAAAACTCGAGGTCATCTAAGAAAGGATTGTGAACTGTTTAAGGATTATCTGAGAGCTAATGGCAAAGAGATAGTTAATGTCTGTGAAGAGTCTTTTGATTAGTGGGAGTAGTTTGTTATTCTGTTTTACAAAGAGCAATTGTTGCATTAAGGACAGTTGCAAAATAAAGTTTGAGAAGAGACTGCTATTGTGAAGTTCGAAGAGCTGTTATAGCGGTGATGTTCTTCTCTTCAAGTTAGTTTTTTGTTTTAGTTTACTTTGTTTTTCAGTTAGTTGTATTCAGAGATTCAATTTATGTAATTGTTTGATCTGATATATATATGTGTGATTGTGGATTCAGTTGATGCTTTGAGAAATCTTTGTGATTTGACTCAGGTAATTGTTTTGAATTCATAGGAATTGTGGACATACAGTTTATTGTCTGTGATGAACTTGATTATTTTGAATTAAGTTAAGAAATAGTGGGAGTGGATATTTAGGTCCATTAAGTATCAACATGATCATAATGTTATATGTGCAGATTGGATATAAGTGGTCTGAAAGCGCCGGTTGCATAATGGTTGTGACTGTGAGTTTTCAGATTCTTTGTTTTGAGATACATAGGTAGATTGTTTATGATGTTGCTCATAAGGCTTAGTGATCACCCTATTTGTAGCCTTAATCGAACTGGTTTCTTGGTTCAAACTTGCTAAAGTGGGAGAATGTAAGAATGTGAGTATAAGTATGAATATGTGAACTTAGTTACAGGATTAAAGATTGAATAGGAAGTCTTATCGGGATTGGATTTGTGAATCCATATTGGTGCTGAATTACTATTTCATAGGAATTGTTTTTCTATATGGATTTTAATAGGAAAATCCTTATGGAAGAAGGCTAGGATTATGTAGTATATATATAGTGGCCTCTGCTCTCGCAGTGTGTGCTCAACTCCAGACTAAGACCTATTGTTAGTTAAGAGCCTTTGAACACTGAAGAGAGGAGAAGGCGCACTGTGTCTTGTTGCATAGATTAAGCATGGCAGCTGGTTCAAGTTCTTTCGCAAGTATGTCTTTTCTGTGTGCACTGCTTTGTTTATGGTTTTGTGTTTGAATCACGGTAACTTGCTTTGCATGATCTTGGTGTTGTGTTTATGCTAACATGCTTTACATCTGCAACCTTATCAGAAAGAACACAAAAGTCTCCAAGCATACAGATAGTGTGTTAAAACCTTAGTGCATAAGTTCATGAAAAGTGGTAAGAGGCAATTGTATTCTTATTAAACTAAACATGGTAAATACCAATATTAAACTAAACATAGTAAATACCAAAAATATATATGACAATATTTGGGAATTTCTTATATATTCATTAATCTCCAAAGTGGAGTATATATAAGAGTTACAATTGGTATTACATATGTACTTCACCAATGTGGGAAATAAACTACTATTTACACTTTAACTAATATATAACTCGCAACACTCCCCCTCAAGTTGGTGCAAAGATGTCACGCATGCCCAACTTGTCAAGCGAGTTGGAAAACACACTATTAGACACAACCTTAGTAAGAACATCAGCAAATTGATCTTCAGATCCCACAAACGGAAACATAATAATTCCAGCATCCAATTTTTCCTTAATGAAATGTCGATCAATCTCCACATGTTTTGTTCGATCATGTTGCACTGGATTATGAGCAATCTCAATAGCAGCCTTGTTATCATAATGAAGTTTCATAGCACCTTTGGGTTTAAACCCAAGATCTCTCAACAATTTTTTCAACTACAACAACTCACATACGCCATGAGACATACCACGAAACTCAGCTTCTGCACTTGACCTAGCCACCACTTTTTGTTTTTTGCTTCTCCAAGTAACTAAATTACTACCCACAAACGTAAAGTATCCAGATGTAGATTGCCGATCAATGATAGAACCTGCCCAATCTGTCACATCTCAGCCCGGGGTGGACCACTTCCCGGGCCCGCTCCACCACCGTAGCACGATATTGTCCGCTTTGGGCCCTGACCACGCCCTCACGGTTTTGTTTCTGGGAACTCACGAGCAACTTCCCAGTGGGTCACCCATCCTGGGAGTGCTCTGGCCCCCTTCTCGCTTAACTTCGGAGTTCCTACGGAACCCGAAGCCAATGAGCTCCCAAAAGACCTCGTGCTAGGTAGGGATGGGAATATACATATAAGGATCACTCCCCTATGCGATGTGAGATCTTACAATCCACCCCCTTGAAGGCCCGACGTCCTCGTCAGCACACCACAACCAGGGTTAGGCTCTGATACCAAATTGTCACATCCCGACCCGGGGTGGACCACTTCCCGGGCCCGCTCCACCACCGTAGCACGATATTGTCCGCTTTGGGCCCTGACCACACCCTCACGGTTTTGTTTCTGAGAACTCACGAGCAATTTCCCAGTGGGTCACCCATCCTGGGAATGCTCTGGCCCCCTTCTCGCTTAACTTCGGAGTTCCTACGGAACCCGAAGCCAATGAGCTCCCAAAAGGCCTCGTGCTAGGTAGGGATGAGAATATACATATAAGGATCACTCCCCTAGGCGATGTGGGATCTTACACAATCTGCATATGTATACCATTCGACATTCAAATGACCATTCTTGGAGAAAACCAAGCCTCTGCCAGGAGCCATCTTCAAGTATCTCAAAATACGGGTTACTACATCCATATGAGCTTTACTAGGTGAGTGTATAAACTGACTTACCACACTAACTGCATAAGCAATGTCAGGGCGAGTGTGATACAAATAAATTAATCTCCCCACAAGCCTCTGATACCGTTCCTTATGAGTAGGAACTTGATCTGGAAATAAGCCTAGACGATGATTCTGCTTAATCGGAGTATCAACAGGTTTGCAATCTAACATACCTGTTTCAGCTAACAAATCAAGAACATACTTCCGTTGAGACAGAAAAATACCATGCTTGGATCATGCAACCTCGATTCCAAGAAAATACTTCAATTCACCTAATTATTTCATCTTAAATTCAGTAGCTAGGTACTTTTGAAGGCGTTGTATCTCCTTTTGATCATCACCAGCCACTATCATGTCATTAACATAAATAATCAATGCAGTTAGTTTACCATTTTGTCGCTTTAGAAACAAAGTATAATCTGAATGACTCTGGATATACCCAAACTTCTTCATTGAACTTGTAAACCTCCCAAACCACGCTCTAGGAGATTGTTTCAAACCATACAAGGCCTTTCGTAACCTGCATACAACACCTTTTTCAGGAGATGTTCTAATACCAGGTAGGAGATCCATATAAACTTCCTCCTTAAGATCACCATGAAGGAAAGCATTCTTAACATCAAACTGCAACAGAGGCCAATCCTGGTTTGCTGCTAAGGACAGAAGAACACGCACAATATTAAGTTTGGCAGCATGAGCAAAAGTCTTCTGATAGTCTACCCCATAGGTTTGAGTATAACCCTTAGCAACTAATCTGGCTTTATACCGGTCAATAGAACCATCTGCTTTGTGCTTAATAATACACACCCATCTACATCCAACGGCTTTCCTCCCGTTTGGTAAAGGAACCAAATCCCAAGTAGAATTCTTTTCCAAAACTTTCATCTCAACTTTCATGGCATTAACCCACTTAGGGTCAGACAAAACATCTTGCAATTTTGTTGGAATTGATACACTAGATAGCTGACGACAGATCAGATGTGCCCAGCGAGTTGCCTGTTAGTATGTCTGACGAATTACCTTCTGATGATCGGTTGCCTGCTGCTGATATGTCTAACGAGTTGCCTGATGATGGTTCGTCCAGTGATGATTCTTCTAATAGTTTGATACACTAGATAGCTGACATATGTAAGATGCATATGGTTTGGACAAACGATGAGTAGACACATAATTGTTGATATGATATTTGGCTTTGGCATGCATATCAGGCTTATATTGTACTTTAGGTTTTCCATGATTAGCTCGTGGTGGCAACTGATAAGTAGAAGAATCGTCAGAATTTACCTCATGTATGCCATCATCTTGTACCAAACTGTTAGAAGAATCATCACTGGATGAACCATCATCAGGCAACTCGTTAGACATATCAGCAGCAGGCAACCGATCATCAGAAGGTAATTCGTCAGACATACTAACAGACAACTCGCTAGGCATATCTGATATGTCGTCAGTAGAAATAGTTCCGGGAATGAAAGGTGACCGATCACTATCTGTAGCCGACTGATCAGTATCACGCAACATAATATGTTATGTTCCCAACTCTGCCTGTAACACATCATCCATACCATCTCTTTGAATCTGCATTTCACTCCCCCTCTCCCCCTCAAGTGGAGAGTCGGAAGAGGGCTTCACAAAATACGAAACTTCCTCATGGAAGGTGACATCCATGGTAATATAAGTTTTTTGAGTCGGAGGATGATAACACTTATAGCATTTTTTTATTGTTAGCATACCCAATAAAGACACACCGGAGAGCACATGCATTAAGTTTACTCCGCTGATGAGAGTAGACATGCACATACGCAATACACCCAAACACTTTCGGAGGAAGTTTTGATACAGAAACAAGAGAAACATGTTTTTGTAGCACATCCAATGGTGTCTGAAAATCAAGAACCCTACTTGGAACACGATTGATCAAATACACAGCAGCCAAAACAGCATGACCCCACAAATGATTAGGAACACATTTATCCAACATCAAGGAGTGAGCAACCTCTATTATTTGACGATTCTTCCGTTCGGACACACCATTTTGTTGGGGTGTAAACGAAGTAGTCGTCTGGTGAATCATACCATGATCACGAAAAAAGCATGCCAAAGTGTGATTTACATATTCTCCTCCGTTATCAGACCTGAAGACCTTAACTTTAGTCTGAAACTAAGTAGACACCATTGTACAAAATTCTTGAAGAAGTAACGGAACATCACTCTTATTCATCATCAAGAACACCCAAGTTCACCGAGTACAATCATCAATAAAAGTAACAAACCAACAGAATCCATTAGAAGTAACTTTCGTTGGACCCCACACATCAGAATGTATCAAATCAAATGGCAAAGTAGCTTTAGAATCACTTACGAGAAAGGAAGCACGATGACTCTTAGGCATGACACATGTTTCACACTTGAACTCTGAATCACTACAAGTGCGAAACAAAGAAGGAAATAGATGTTTCATATAATTGAATGATGGATGTCTCAATCGTCGATGCCACAACCAAATTTGATGTCTATCATCCACTTTAGAAACTTGATGATTATTTGAACCGGAAACAACATTATCCTCCATAGTCAAGATGTACAAACCCCCCATTCTTTTTCCACGACCAATTATCTTCTGAGTTTAAATGTCTTGAAAATAACAATACGTAGGGTAGAAGTGAGCAGAACAATATAAGGTATCAAGAAGTTTTCCAACCGACAAAAGATTGCACTTAACATCATGAACAAGTAAAGCACGGACCAATGATAAGGTTGAAGTCAGAGAGATAGTGGATTCACCCTTCACAGGGGAAGGTGCTTCATTTGCACTAGCAATATACGGATCACGAACATAGTCACATAACTCATCAAACACTCTAGGGTCACTAGTCACATGATCAGTGGCCCCAGTATCAATTATCCATTTATTTGTTCCACCAAGATGCATACCAACACTATAATTATATTGAGTCATTGAACAAAATCATGAACAATAAAGGCACAAAAGATACGCAGCGGAATGAAAACAATTTACCAGAACACTATAGCAATCATTGTTCACGGCACTTTAGCAATCACTATTTATGGCACTATAAAGGATCATTGTAGCAAAGTGTTGTACTGTAGCGCGACACTATTCACTTCTTTTTTTTCAACGAAGGAAATCACGAAAAATGTGGGCACAAAATTAAAGCACACAGGTCACCAAGAGCGAACTGCTCCGATGCCATATTAAACTAAACATGGTAAATACCAATATTAAACTAAACATAGTAAATACCAATATTAAACTAAACATAGTAAATACCAAAAATATATATGACAATATTTGAGAATTTCTTATATATTCATTAATCTCCAAAATGGAGTATATATAGGAGTTACAATTGGTATTACATATGTACTTCACCAATGTGGGACAATAAACTACTATTTACACTTTAACTAATATATAACTCGTAACAATTATTTGTGATTGATAAGTATCTACACATCTACTGTACAAGGTGGATTTTTAACCGAAGATAGTTGTGATCCACATCACTAGATTCTCACCTTCAACAAAGTGAAAACAAAGCCATAGGAAAAGCATCTAATAACTTGCTAGCTTTAAAAGCTTAGATGCTGTTTTAGACTTTTAGTCATGGTTTAGGTATTAAGTTAATAAGAAAGGTATCAAGTTAGTAAAAACAATAGCCCATGTCTCAAGTTAATAAGAAAGGTATCAATTTGCTTCAATGTTTCTGATTCTCTTGATACCAAAGCCATCTGCTTCCCAACGTTCATATTTGTTCCTGATTATTGCATCCTCTTCTTTTTCAGATTTCATTTCTCTACCCTTGCATCGCAATTTTCTCTGTTTTTCCAAACAACAGTTTGCTCACCCAAACCGAAAAGCACATTGCTTGGGGTTGTTGCGTTGCACATAATTATATGGCAGAACAGATTGTATGCTTTGTGATCGACAAGTTAATTCAACTACTAATCACCACAGAAGCAAACCTTTCGAGAAATGCACGTACTGAAGTTGGTTTCATCAAAGATGAACTCGAGAGCATCCGATCATTCCTTAAGGAAGCAGATGCTAAGGCTGCAGCAGCAGATGGAGAGAATGCAAATGACGGTGTTAAAACTTGGGTCAATCAAGTAAGAGAAGCAGCTTTTTACATTCAAGATGTCATCGATGAATATTTGCTCCACATCGTACGGCATCATCAACACCATGGATTCATTCGTTTTTTCCACAAAATAATCCGGTTGGTTAAAAAAATGAGATCACAGGATGGGATAGTTTCGAAAGTTGATGGTATAAAAAAATTGGTTCGTGAAATCAAGGATAGAAGTGAAAGATATGGATTCAAATCCAGTGATCAGCAAGGGCAGAGCAGTGGAGAAAAGACTCTACCGTCGAACGACCCTCGAGTGGCTTCCCTTTTCATTGAGGAAGCTGAAATTGTGGGGATTGAATCTGCCAGAGATGAGCTAACTCGTTTGTTGGTAGAAGGAGCGCTGAGACGTGAAGTGATATCAGTGGTTGGCATGGGAGGACTTGGGAAAACCACTCTTGCCAAGAAAGTATATGACCAGCCGAAGGTGATGGCACACTTTGATTGCTATGCTTGGATTACGGTGTCCCAGTCGTACAAGGTTGAGGATCTTCTGAGGACGGTAATAAAAAAGTTCCACAATTCAAGGAAGGAGCGTTTCCCAGAGGAAATTGACACAATGGATGAGGAGTCCCTGATTAGCACATCAAGAGAGTATTTGCAGCAAAAGAGGTACGTTGTTGTGTTTGATGATGTGTGGAAAGTAGATTTTTGGGGGGTTATAGAACATGCTGTACCTGATAATAAAGGCGGACGAATAATTATCACTACACGGATTCAAGATGTTGCCAACTTTTGCAAAAGATCTTGTTTTGTTCATGTTCATCACTTGCAGCATCTGCCTCAAGACAAGGCATGGGAATTGTTTTGTAGAAAGGTATTTCCGTTTGAATTGGAGGGAAAGTGTCCTGAAGAGTTGGAAGAGTTGTCTCTTAACATCGTCAAAAGATGCGAAGGACTACCATTGGCAATTGTTTCCATAGGTGGTCTGCTGTCAACCATAGCTAAGGTTGTGTCTGAATGGAAAAAGTTATACAATAGCTTAAGTTCAGAGTCGGAAAGCAATCCCCACCTTACAAGCCTCACAAGAATACCATCTACCGTATTACCTCAAATCGTGTGTATTATACTTTGGCATCTTTCCCGAGGATTACTCAATTAGTTGCATAAGATTAGTTCGGTTGTGGATCGCTGAAGGCTTTGTGAAACCGAAGAGGGGCAAGACACTAGAAGAGGTTGGAGAGGAATACTTGATGGAGCTAATTCACAGAAGTCTGGTTCAAGTTTCAGAAGTTTACATTCATGGAAAAGCTCGAAGTTGTAGAGTTCATGATCTTTTGCACGAAGTCCTCCTTAAAAAGGGTATGGATTCGAGCTTTTGTCATGTGTTATCAAAAGACGAGTCAACTTTTAAACCAACAACTCGACGTCTCTCAATGGACATTAGTCCCTCTAAGGCCCTGGGAAGCATTACACAATCTCATACTCGTTGTGTATTTACCTTCAACCTAGAAGAATGGCCCGAGTCTCTTCTCAATACATTGAGTAGAAACATTAAACTTCTGAAAGTATTGGATTTCACGGATGCTCCAATCAATCAACTTCCGAAATATGTGGGGGATTTGTATCTCTTGACGTACTTAAGCCTGAGGAATACAAAGGTGAAGTTGCTTCCAAACTCCATAGGCAATCTACAAAACTTGGAAACCCTGGATCTAAAACAGTCTCTCTGGTGTATGAAATACCAGCCAAGATCAATAAGCTTGTTAAGCTGCGACATCTTTTGGCCTACCATCGTGACTACAACTACAACGTGGGTTTGTTCTTGAATATGGAAAAAGGAGTGAAGATACATGAAGGTATTGGATGCTTACAAGCTTTGCAAAAGTTGTCCTATGTGGAGGCTAATCATGGAAGGATCAGGCTAATCAAAGAACTGGGAAATTTAAGACAGCTGCGGAAGTTAGGCCTTAAAAACTTGAAAAGTGAAGATGGAAGGTGACACGCCCCGACCCTGATATTCCCCGAATACCAGGATAGACACGTGCTGGCCGACACCCGAGGGTGACGAAAGCCATTAATTGATACAAAAGCTAAGAATAAGAAATAAATAAGGGTTAGAAATTTAAAATACCAAGAATTAATAATTTAGGAACGTGCTCAGAGCATACAACTAAACCTAATCACTAAGAAGAATTAAGATAAAATTTAATGAATAAAGGAGTGGGTCCTACATCGAGAGGATCCGAAGATACTGCTGCGGAAGTGCCTTGACGCCGGGATTAGGTGCCTTGATTCTAAGTCCTGAATGGGGGCGCAAAACAAAGGTGAGTGGACCAAGTTTATATATATAATAATAATAAAACAGTTATCAACATACTAACCCCCAAAGTTTAATAATGAAAACTACTAGCATAATAAGTGATGGATTTAACAAAAATCCTAGCATGCCAAATATATCTCAAAAGCCATATCGCGGAATATCATCGCGGGAATCAAAGCAATAAACGTCTCATAAATCGTTTCGTAAACGCGGTGTGCTGCTAGAAAGATCACTGAATAAATATAACTCCCGGCCCAGTGCCTGCACCTCAGTCTCTGTGCCCGTAGCCAGAGATAACTCCCTCCCGGCCCAATGCCTGTCTCCGTGTCCCTCAGCCTTTCGCTAGGGATTATTTCTCCCGGCCTACATGCCAACACCAGATCCTCGCCCCAGGCGGCATAGTGTCCACTAGGTACGCACAAATAGTTACGTCTCTCGTAAATACCACTTCATAGCGTAGGTTACCGATCATCGTCTACACTATAAAGAGGGGTTCAAAAACATGTTCTAGCATCCTATCGTCATCTATCAGATAGTCTACCAGTTCATGGTTTTTATAGAAAATACGATATATTAAAATATAGCTCAAAATAGGCTAAAAATTAATTCCTCACCAAAACGCGAGACGATAATCAATATCTTAAATCATCAAGCTTCACATAAATCAAATCATAAATTCGTAGGCATGCTAATCATTTATGCAACTAAATTATCAAATCATGTAATTTTAGAAGGGGTCCACTCACTGTACTTCGCCGCCAAAAGCTGCGCCACTAGCGAAGACGGAAACGTCACAATAATTGTTCCTAAGCACATAAAGAGTCCAATAAATAAAACTATATAATAGAAATTGAATTTGGGAAAACGGACATTGGAAACGGATTTAGAACGTTGAATTACCCTAAGAAGGGTTGGGGTGTTTCAATCTACCACCCTTATAAAAAATTTCGTCCTCGAAATTTAAAATAACATACTACACTGAAAAACTCGAAAATACGAGAAAGGATACACATATATATACGTAACGAAGAAATCAAATCAGAGCGGTTGCACAAAAGGGAAAATGCCACGCCGTCGCGATCGGCTGCAATGATTCCATCTTTCGTGCCTCCAGGCTCATACTTTCTTTCCCCATCCGTGTAAAAATAGAAAACATACTTTAATAAAATATACAGTTGAAAACACAAAATAATTTAAGGCCAGATAACGCCAAAATAGATATGTACTAATATATAGATCAAAACTCAAATCAACTTAAAAATGAAAACAGAAATGCTTTTCCAAAAACATTTGTAACGTCAAAACAATTAACTAGAGTAAAGGGAGTTCAAAATACTTAAACTGAAAACCAAAACTGAAAAATGAGAGTGGGTCTCGCCCAAGAATTTGAAATGTCACGTACTCCGAAAACAGATGTGTCTTTAGGTCGAGTCCCAAGAATAACAATTCTGAATCTGCATCAGCTGTTGTAGACGAATCTTCTTGCCCACTTGCTTAATGAACCCAACAAATAAGCTATCGATATTACAGTCTGCAGCCCGTAATATCGACCTCACATTTGTTGTCTCGACAAGCAAGTAGTAATTTCTCAAATGGTGCACAATTTCACATATCGTAGGATCGATCCTCCAAATACAAGTTCGCAAGACTTTTCAGTCAACCAGTGTTGTCCATGAAAAACTATCGTACCAGGTCGTAAAAAGTACCATACACCAAACCGAACAAACAGAAACTGTCGTCGTAAAACTCTATCCAGCACCAAGCATCCTATCCTCCTTAGTTCTTCCTAATGTGACCAACTACTCCAAAAATTTGCCAATAATTAACCCATTTGAAAACTGTACCTTGGGATTCAAGAGAATTGGCTACCATGTTAGTAGTAGACCCAAAAGCTCGAACCAAGCAAGCAGAAAACGAGAAGTCATCTTCCTCAACACGAAGTATCTCTTGGGAACAGTTGTAATGCTTAATCCACCTCTCCATTTTGCTTAGTTGCAGATTTCAAGTCAAACAAGGCCAAAGTTGGTGGAAAGAACGACTCGCAAATGGTCATCCTAACAACCAAAGAGAACACGCATAATTCGAGAGAAGTGCAAAGATTATCCAATTCTTACCTCGACCGTCCTGTAGTGCCATTCCAGAATGCACCAACCAGATCTGCTAGAAATGTTTTAACAACCACGTACTCACAACAATAAGGTTCGGAAGTGAAGCAGTGGAAATATGCGTCGAGACGAACACATATCGTTGGAAAATAACCGATGTGATGCCTATGAATTCTAGTAAGATGGTGATACAATATGCTGACCTTCAGTACCACAATCTTCACCAGTCTCTTACCAAAGGACAACTCAAACTTCACACCCACGATGAACTCTTTCTGGTAAGTCTGGTAAGCTTGTGAAAAGATTATGCTCCCAACATTCCTGTCCGAATCAACACGAACTGGATGCACACTTTCACCGAAACAATTGATCGTGAATTTCTCACTGATTAGGCGAGAAACCATGTCGAGAAGGCTGAAAGAATACTCAAGAATTTGAGAATCAAAACAAGTCCATTATAATCTAGAGTACAAGATATCGAGATTTGAACTAGAAACCATGCCGAGAACAAAGATTTTTTTTTTTTTTTTTTTTTTTACACCCTCATGTTATGTTCCGGCATGATCCAATTTCATATTAAGAGACAAATAAGCAAAGGAAGGTAAAGATGCAGAAATAGAAGTAACTGTTTATGATTATTTTGCAAATCATCACAGTATGGTCAACTGGTTTCTTAACCAAGAAGGAAATAGGTCCAAACTCAGGAATATTTAAGAACTGATAATAAGATTTGACGAGGTCAAAAACACTTCGAGATTCACAATACTTTGTGAGAGTTGCTTCAAAGTTCAGAAATTAAATATAGAACCTCTGAATCAACAGAATGACGAAGAAGGAAGATACGAAACAGCTTGCGTATGCATATAGTGACACAATTAGCTACCTTAAAGTGATGCCCTTGAGCAAACCAAAGCTCAATGAGTTCAGGGGAATTCAGAGTAAAGTTCGATCTTCGTACAATGATGAATATGATAGAGTCTCAAGCCATTACACTGAAAATTACAAGGCTGAACAACTAGGCTGCAAGCAAAAGACTAAGTTCATCTTCGCCGAAAAGTACGCGAACGAGGAACTAGGGTTTTCCACCGAGTACCAGACCCAGGTGAAGTTCAAGGAATCTGCTTATCCAAACAAGACTGGATATTCCTCATCCAAGTTCAACAATAACAACAACAAGAATTGCAACTCATTTCGGAAATTAAAGAGAATAGCGTCTGCTACTGAGGAGTTTCTCAAGATTTCGATGTTGAGCCGACTCCACCCGCAATTCCTAGGGAACGCATGTTGCAGAGTGGCATCGCCATTTCGAATATACAGTTAGTCTTTACCAAACTTCCGCTCACTAAGATTTCTAAAACACGTCGACTGAGTATCGATTCGATGTTTAAAGTCGTCCAACAATCCACTTCATCACTGCTGACGCACAATCCCGACACGAATTCTCGAATTTCAATCAGAAGGTGACAATTCAATCCGAGAGATATTTGCACAACTGCACCAACCGGCACAAAATCCGGAAGTCGTGACATCCAAATGATGTCAAAACCGACACTTTAAGAGAATAGAAGAGAATCCTAAGTATGCTCTGAACAAACCACGCTCTGATACCAATCTGACACGCCCCGACCCTGATATTCCCCGAATACCAGGATAGACACGTGCTGGCCGACACCCGAGGGTGACGAAAGCCATTAATTGATACAAAAGCTAAGAATAAGAAATAAATAAGGGTTAGAAATTTAAAATACCAAGAATTAATAATTTAGGAACGTGCTCAGAGCATACAACTAAACCTAATCACTAAGAAGAATTAAGATAAAATTTAATGAATAAAGGAGTGGGTCCTACATCGAGAGGATCCGAAGATACTGCTGCGGAAGTGCCTTGACGCCGGGATTAGGTGCCTTGATTCTAAGTCCTGAATGGGGGCGCAAAACAAAGGTGAGTGGACCAAGTTTATATATATAATAATAATAAAACAGTTATCAACATACTAACCCCCAAAGTTTAATAATGAAAACTACTAGCATAATAAGTGATGGATTTAATAAAAATCCTAGCATGCCAAATATATCTCAAAAGCCATATCGCGGAATATCATCGCGGGAATCAAAGCAATAAACGTCTCATAAATCGTTTCGTAAACGCGGTGTGCTGCTAGAAAGATCACTGAATAAATATAACTCCCGGCCCAGTGCCTGCACCTCAGTCTCTGTGCCCGTAGCCAGAGATAACTCCCTCCCGGCCCAATGCCTGTCTCCGTGTCCCTCAGCCTTTCGCTAGGGATTATTTCTCCCGGCCTACATGCCAACACCAGATCCTCGCCCCAGGCGGCATAGTGTCCACTAGGTACGCACAAATAGTTACGTCTCTCGTAAATACCACTTCATAGCGTAGGTTACCGATCATCGTCTACACTATAAAGAGGGGTTCAAAAACATGTTCTAGCATCCTATCGTCATCTATCAGATAGTCTACCAGTTCATGGTTTTTATAGAAAATACGATATATTAAAATATAGCTCAAAATAGGCTAAAAATTAATTCCTCACCAAAACGCGAGACGATAATCAATATCTTAAATCATCAAGCTTCACATAAATCAAATCATAAATTCGTAGGCATGCTAATCATTTATGCAACTAAATTATCAAATCATGTAATTTTAGAAGGGGTCCACTCACTGTACTTCGCCGCCAAAAGCTGCGCCACTAGCGAAGACGGAAACGTCACAATAATTGTTCCTAAGCACATAAAGAGTCCAATAAATAAAACTATATAATAGAAATTGAATTTGGGAAAACGGACATTGGAAACGGATTTAGAACGTTGAATTACCCTAAGAAGGGTTGGGGTGTTTCAGAAGGGCTGTGTGTGCTTCTATTGAAAAGATGAACCACCTTGAATCTCTACTTTTAACTGCAGTAAATGAAGATGAAGTCCTTGATCTAGAATCCATTTCAACTCCACCACAACTTATTCGTGCTCTCTTCTTGGTAGGGCGTTTAGAGCAGTTGCCAGGTTGGATTTCAAATCTTCAACACCTTGTCAAGATAACCATTTTTTGGTCAAGGTTGAGAGATTCCCCACTAAAAGCCCTTCAAAATCTACCTAATCTGTTGGTGCTAGTTTTGGCTATCAATGCCTATGATGGTGTGCAGCTGCATTTTGAGGAAGGAGGATTTCAGAAACTTACAGTGCTAGGACTCAGGGAAATGGAGGGACTAAATTCGCTGATCATAGACGATTGGGTCATGCCTCTTCTCCAAGAGCTTCGCATTGGACCTTCCCCACAACTGAAGGAGGTGCCCTCTGGCATTCACCATCTCTTGAATCTGACATATCTTGATTTCTATGACATGCCAAAGGAGTTAGCGCGACAGATGGTGTTGAAAACTGAAATAGAATGGAACGAAGTTACCCGAAAAATGTAGAAGCCTTGAGTGGTGAATGATTCTTGGGATGAGTCGCGGACTAGGTCGCTCTCTTTAAGACGTTTCGCGGCTCTGCCCAAAGTGTGCAAGCAGTTCACAAACACCACGTCGTCCCTAGGATAAAACAGCCCAGAACCTTCTTCTGATAAGATTCTTCCTTGCACACCGGAAGAACCTTCGAACTTACACCTTTTCGATATGTTGCTTTTTAAATCAATATATGTAAAAAAAATTCTTCATCTAGTTTCTTCTAATTTTTCGCATAACATACATCACCTATATATATAGATAAAAAAAAAAAATTAGACGTTGGGGATCCTAATTATTATAAGGACGCAAAACCGTAGGAAATTAAAAAGAATATTAAAAAACGGACGTACAAACCACAACGGACAAAGTTATGTAAATGGACTTGATCTTTGAATCCCACCTTTAAAACAGTTTACGTTTTATATTTAATATTTGTAATAAACCAAAAAATAAATATATTTTAAATAAAAACATATTTACTCCAACAGATGGATCCAAAATATGGCCAACATTATTGGATTGTTGAACATATACAAAATGTTCGTTTTAGTTACAAGGTCGGACCAAGAAATGGTGTATATGAAACTCACGCCCTGCGTGATTCCAACTTTTCTCTTTGGTCGAATGCTTGATTCCAACTTGTGAAACCGAGCATGGGAATGGGACATGTTTTGGTTAAGAGTTGGTTGTTAGCTCTGGCATCCTAGTTTCTCTTGCAGGTTGATTGGGAGGGGCTCTTTCTCTTCTGTTTTCTTTGTGTCGTCCAGTCGTATTCCCAGCATTTTCCTTGTAATTTTATTGGTGGTTGCAATAAAAATATCCTATCTAATTAATTTTCTCTAGGAAAATGATCAACTGTATTTTCTTTTTAATCTCACTTTGATAATTGAAGTTAAAATATTAATTTTTTACTATTTTTTATCTTACCAATTCTTTACTATTTTATATTCTTTATATTAATTTGTAATCTCCAGAAATTGCATGAATCATGATTTTTTTTTTTTTTAGCCAAAAATTTCGTGAATCATGATTGAGCTTTCTCCTTTTGCATGCACAGATTAATCCAGCCACACATATTTTGTATGCACAGTGATGAAAATGTGTTGAGTTCTTATATAACATTGTGAGTTTAAATCATGTCGATAACTAATCTAACATATAATAGAACAAAAGTTATCGTCCAGAAAAAAAAAAAAATTAGGTACACGATGTAAAGGTGAGGGCCCACAAGTGCAAGCGTTTGGGGTAGCGGAGTGGATCCCACGATTTCAAAATTCTGGACCGGAAGAACGTTTCTCTCAAACTTGGGCGCTAAAAAAGGTCGTCGTCCTCCTCTGTCTTCGTCGTCTTTCCTTTTCTGGCTGAGTTTGCCTTCTTAAACCAACCCGAAATTCTCGCCCCAAACAAATTTTCAAATCTTCCCTTTCTTCCCCTCACAAATTTCCAATTAGGGTTTCACATTAACCTTAAACTTCTACATATATGTATATGTATGTGTGTGTGTGTATATATATATAATCTCTCTCTCACTCTGTTTCTGAATTTTGATTTCCCGGGAAAGTTTCGAACCCGATCGTTTCTTCGAAAGTCTCCGCAAGCTTTTCGACAAAGGATTATCATAAACGGAATAAAGCAAAAATCCAAAATATTTGAGATTATATAAAAAGGAAATAAATTTCAAAAACGCGCATGGAATTCGCTGGTTCATTTGCCTGAAAGTTGATCCAGATGGAGAGATTGAGGGAGGAGAGAGAGATGGACGAAGAAATGGTGGAGTTCGTAAGGGAGGCTTTCGAGGGGGATGAAATTGACATGGACTACGAATACAATGCGCCCAACGATTTCACCAGGCCGGAATCAGATTGGGAGGCCGAGGAGGCGGAGTGAAACACCCCAACCCCATTTGTATTTAAAAATTGTTTTAAAGCCTTAATTGGTGAGCCCGTGGGGCCCACCTTATGATTTTTTTTGGTTTTTCCCTTGTCTCTCTCCTCTTTCAGCTCTCTCTTCTACCTCACTCTCCCGTGTCTCTCTCTCGGACCTCATCTCTCTCCCTCGCTGCAACTCTTTTCCCCGAGCAACACTCAGCCACGCCATTTGCTGAGAACTCACCATCAAAACCTCTGCAGTTTTCTCTCTCCCGTTGTAGAAAGGACGACGAAATCCCAGGAGCCTCCGGCGAGCACCGACGCCTTTCGAGGCCATTTCCGGCCAAACCACCGTGAGTTGGCCGGCATGTAAGGTATCAATCTCTTCATCTCCCTGAGTACTACAACTTTCCTTTTTGTTTCACTCAATTTTGTTGCGTATTGAAGAAGTTATACTCATTTGAATCTTACCCAGTTTCCAGCGAGTCCGACGGCTTTCGATGCGTTTTACGGCCAAAACACGGCGAGTTAGACGTCGTGTGAGGTACCATTCTCTTCGTCTCTTCAAGGGCTACAACTTTCGTTCTTATTTCACTTGATTTCGTTCAGTATTGACAAAGTTATGGCCGTTTAAAGTGGGTGTGGATTTCCGGCCGAAATTCCGATTTTCTCTCCCATTGGGTCCGGCGACCCACCAAACCCAAAGGCCTCGGGCCTTATTTTGAAGGGCCTTGGGCCGGTATCCTTTAAAGGGCTTAAAGCCCTGTCCTTTAATAAGGTCTTAGGGCCTTTGTGAAGTGTTGTGAGGGCTGCCCTAGTGCAGCCTGTGTGTGTGTGTGTTTTAGGGTGTGTGTGTGTGTTTAGGTGTGTGTGTGTGCGCGCGTGTGTGTATATGCATGTCATGCATGCCGTGCATGTGTGTATGGGTTTGTGGTGTGTGTGTGTTTGGGCTTAAGCCCAAACCACCATATGTTCACCCTAAAACCTTTTAACCTAAAACCTTAGAATTCCAAAACCCAATAGATCCTAATCATATTTAACCTAAACCCTAATCCGGATTTCAAGCCTAAAACCCGTTTGACCTAGTTTGACCGTTGACCCTCGGTCAAGGTTGACTTTTCGAGTTTTCATCCGGGACCCTTCTTAGGGTAATTCGACGTTTTGAATCTGTTTCCAATGTCCGTTTTCCCAAATTCAATTGCTATTATATAGTTTTATTTATTGGACTCTTTATGTGCTTAGGGGCAATTATTGTGACGTTTTCGTCTTCGCTAGTGGCGCAGCTTTTGGCAACTAAGTACTGTGAGTGGACCCCTTCTAAAATTACATGATTTTATAGTTTAATTGCATAAATGATTAGCATGCCTACGAGTTTATGATTTGAATTATGAGAAGCATATTTATTGAATATATTGATTTTCGTCTCGTGTTTTTGGTGAGGAATTAATTGTTGGCCTATTTTGAGCTATATTTTAATATATCATATTTTTTTATAAAAACCATGAACTCGTAGACTATCTGATGGATGACGATAGGATGCTAGAACATGTTTTAGAAACCCCTCTTTATAGTATAGACGATGGATGACTTTATACTATGAAGTGGTTATTTTTTAGAGGTGTAACTATTTGTGCGTACCTAGTGGACACTATGCCGCCTGGGGCGAGGAACTGGTGTTGGCATTTAGGCCGGGAGAAATAATCCCTAGCTACGGGCTGAGGGACATGGAGCAGGTATTGGGCCGGGAGTTAGTAATCTCTGGCTACGGGCGCAGAGACCACGGAGCAGGCATTGGGCTGGGAGATATATTTATTCAGTGATCTTTCTAGCAGCACACCGCGCTTACGAGACGATTTATGATACGTTTATTGTTTTGTTTTCCGCGATGTTATTCCGCGATATGACTTTTGAGATATTTTGGCATGCTAGGATTTTTATGAAATCTATCACTTATTATGCTAGTAGTTTTCATTATATATAAACTGTGGGGGTTAGTATTTTGATAACTGTTTTATTATTATTATATATATGAACTTGGTCCACTCACCTTTGTTTTGCGCCCTCATTCAGGACTTAGAATCAAGGCACCTAATCCCGGCGTGAAGGCACTTCCGCAGCAGCATCTTCGGATCCTCTAGATGTAGGACCCACTTCTTTATTCATTCAATTTTAACTAAATTCTTTTTAGTGATTAGGTTTAGTTGTATGCTATGAGCATGTTACTAAAATTGTTAATTCATTGTATTTAAATTCATAACCCTTATTTACTTCTTATCCTTAGCTTTTGTATCAATTAATGGCTTTCGTCACCCTCGGGTGTCGGACAGCACGTGTCTATCTTGGTATTCAGGGAATACCAAGGTCGGGGCGTGTCACGGAGGAATGGTTCCAGTCAGCCGGAGGTTATGAGCCCTCGCGTAAGCAATTTGTAGAACATATGTTTGTTGTTTTCTTATCATGTCCGAAAAACAATGAATTTAGGATCATCTTTTATGACTACCACATTAAATAATGATCGTTTTCTGCTGATGAATTCAATATCTAGATGTTTAGTTCATGCATCTTAGTTATGTTACATTGTTTTATATGAACAGATTAGAGATTAATTGAATCATAATTATTGAGTTTAGTTCCCAGAACACCCTATAACTCACAAGGCTCAACTGAAAACATAAAGGAGAAGAGGAAAGTTGATAAAATTAATGTTCCATTCTTATAATATAACAAATATTCTCAAATATTCTCCAGCTCCGTACGGACCAAAGTCGAGTTTTGGTGCACCAACGCCGCCCTCCGATTCCCTTGGGGAAGGCTCCATTCATTGGGTTGGAGAGAGAGAGAGTGAAATCTGAGAGAATGAGAGACCACCGAATTTACCGCCGAATCGCCACCTGATCGATTCGGCAGTACTGATGCGGAATTCGGAGGATGAAAGACTATTCGGCAATATGATGGATTACCCAACCAGAAATATTTTCAGTCAATTATAGATACTTCGTCTGCCAGAAAAGGGCGGGATACAAAATGGCAGAACAGATTGTATGCTTTGTGATCGACAAATTAATTCAACTACTCATCCACAGAGAAGCAAACCTTTCTAGAAATGCACGTACTGAAGTTGGTTTCATCAAAGATGAACTCCAGACCATCCGATCATTCCTCAAGGATGCAGATGCTAAGGCTGCAGCTGCAGATGGAGAGACGGTGAATGACAGTGTCAAAACTTGGGTCAATCAAGTAAGAGAAGCGGCTTTTTGCATTGAAGATGTCATTGATGAATATTTGCTCCGCATCATAAGGCATCATCAACACCATGGATTCACTCGTTTTTTCCATAAAATTATCCGGTTGGCTAAATAAATGAGATCACAGGATGGGATAGTTTCACAAGTTGAAAGTATAAAAGAACTGGTTCGTGAAATCAAGGAGAGAAGGGAAAGATATGGATTCAAATCCATTGATCAGCAAGGCCAGAGCAGTGGAGAAAAGACACTACAGTGGAACGACCCTCGAGTGGCTTCTCTTTTCATTGAGGAAACTGAAATTGTGGGGATTGAATCTGCCAGAGATGAGCTGACTGGTTTGTTGGTGGAAGGAGCGCGGAGACGTGAAGTGATATCAGTGGTTGGCATGGGAGGACTTGGAAAAACCACTCTTGCCAAGAAAGTATATGACCATACGAAGGTGATGGCACACTTTGATTCCTATGCTTGGATTACGATGTCCCAGTCGTACAGGGATGAAGATCTTCTGAGGACGGTAATAAAAAAGTTCTACAGTTCAAGGAAGGAGAGTTTCCCAAAGGGAATTAACACGATGGATGAGGAGTCCCTGATTAGCAAATCAAGAGAGTATTTGCAGCAAAAGAGGTACGTTGTCGTGTTTGATGATGTGTGGAAAGTAGATTTCTGGGGGGCTATAGAACATGCTTTACCCGATAATAAAGGAGGACGAATAATTATCACTACAAGGAATAAATATGTTGCCGGTTTTTGCAAAAAATCTTGTTTTGTTCATATTCACCACTTGCAACCTCTGCCTCCAAACAAGGCATGGGAATTGTTTCGTAGAAAAGCATTCCAATTTGAATTGGAGGGAAATTGTCCAAAAGAGTTGGAAGGGTTGTCTCTTAACATTGTCAAAAGATGCGAAGGACTACCTTTGGCAATTGTTTCCATAGGTGGTCTACTGTCAACGAAAGTTACAGTTGCGTCTGAATGGCAGAAATTATACAATAGCTTTAGTTCAGAGCTAGAAAGCAATCCCCATCTTACAAGCCTCACAAGAATCCTATCACTCAGCTATCACCATCTACCGTGTTACCTCAAATCATGTGTATTATACTTTAGCATCTTTCCCGAGGACTACTCAATTAGTTGCATAAGATTAGTTCGGTTGTGGATCGCTGAAGGCTTTGTGAAACCGAAGAGGGGCAAGACACTAGAAGAGGTTGGAGAGGAATACTTGATTGAGCTAATTCACAGAAGCTTGGTTCAAATGTCAGAAGTTTACACCGATGGAAAAGCTCGATCTTGTAGAGTTCATGATCTTTTGCACGAAGTCCTCCTTAAAAAGGGTATGGATTCGAGCTTTTGTCATGTTTTATCAAAAGACGAGTCAACTTTTAAACCAACAACTCGACGTCTCTCAATGGACGTCAGTCCCTCTAAGGTCCTGGGAAGGATTACACAATCTCATATTCGTTCTGTATTTACTTTCAACCCAGAAGAATGGCTCGAGTCTTTTCTTGATACATTGAGTGGAAACTTTAAATTTCTGAAAGTATTGGACTTCACGGCTGCTCCAATCAATCAACTTCCGAAATATGTGGGGGATTTATATCTCTTGACGTACTTAAGCCTGAGGAATACAAAGGTGAAGTTGCTTCCAGACTCCATAGGCAATCTACAAAACTTGGAAACCTTGGATCTAAAACAGCCTCTAGTGTATGAAATACCAGCCAAGTTCAATCAGCTTGTTAAGCTGCGGCATCTTTTGGCTTACTATCGTGACTACACTAACTACATGATGAATTTTTTATTGGATTTTGAAAGAGGAGTGAAGATACATGAAGGTATTGGATGCTTACAAGCTTTGCAAAAATTGTCCAATGTGGAGGCGAATCATGGAGGAATCAAGCTAATCAAAGAACTGGGAAAGTTAAGACAGCTCCGGAAGTTAGGCCTAAAAAAATTGAAAAGTGAAGATGGAAGGGCTATGTGTGCTTCTATTGAAAAGATGAACCACCTTGAATCTCTAGTTTTAACTGCAATAAATAAAGATGAAGTCCTTGATCTAGAATCCATTTCAACTCCGCCAAAATTCATGCGTTCTCTCTATTTGATAGGGCGTTTAGAGCAGTTGCCAAGTTGGATTTCTAATCTTCAACACCTCGTCAGGTTAGTGATTACTTGGTCAAGGTTGAGAAATACCCCATTAAAAGCCCTTCAAAATCTACCTAATCTGTTGGAGCTATTTTTGCAAACCAATGCATATGATGGTGTGCAGCTGCATTTTGAGGAAGGAGGATTTCAGAAACTTAGGGTGCTACGACTGAGGGAAGTGGAGGGACTAAATTCATTGATCATAGACGATGGGGTTATGCCTCTTCTCCAAGTGTTTGACATTGGACCTTCCCCACAACTGAAGGAGGTACCCTCTGGCATCCACCATCTCCGGAATCTGCGAACTCTTGTTTTCTTTGGCGTGCCAAAGGAGTTTGCTCGACAGATGGATCCAAATAATGGCCAACATTACTGGATTGTTGAACATATACAAGATGTTCTTTTTAGTTACAAGTTCGGACCAAGATATGGTGTATATGAAAGTCACGCCCTGCGTGATTCCAACTTTTCTCTTTGGTCGAATGCTTGATTCCAACTTGTGAAACCAAGCATGGAAATGGGAGTGTCTACAGGTTTTGGCTAGAGGTCTAGGGGTCGTTAAGAGTTGGTTGTTAGCTCTGGTATCCTAGTTTCTCTTGCAGGTTGACTGGGAGGGGCTCTTTCTCTTCTATTTCCTTTTTGTTGTTGAGTGGTCTTCCTCACATATTCCTTGTAATTTTATTGGTGTTTGCAATAAAATGAATTCTTTATAAAAAGTTAAAAATATAAAGGTATCGTCATTTCAAATTCAAAATGCTCAAATGACATGAACAATAGCTTTTTCACGTGCCGACTGATCCGATAGAGATAGTGCGATAAACCCAACCCAATTATCATCATTCACTTCACTTTTGCGGGAGAGTTATTTAAATGGAAAACTTATTTTCACGTTTCAATCTAAGAATGTAGTGTTTCGTTCTCTATTATATGTAAGTCTTTCTCCTTTTATAGAACAAGTCTGCAATATGATGGATTGCAAGTCAATGGTTGAGACAAACGCTGACTCATCACATCACTTTCATAGATTCGGTCTCCTTGCAATCTAGAAAGTCATCTCCACCTAAGGAGGATTTCAGAAACTGAGGCATCTGGAACTCAGGGACATGGGGGGACTAAATTCAATGATCATAGACAATGGGGTTATGCCTCTTCTCCAAGAGTTTCACATTGAACCTTCCCCACAACTGAAGGAGGTGCCCTCTGGCATCCACCGCCTCCGAAAGCTGAAATATCTTGTTTTTTTTTTTTTTGAGTAAACTGCCGATTTGCCCCCTAAACTATCATCCAACTTTCGATTTCCCTTAACTTTTCAATTGGAAAATTAAGGACTTAAACTAATTTTTTTGGTCGATTTCCCCCCTACATTTAGTTTTTCATAGATTTCATCCAAATTAACGTTAACTCTTATCATGTGCAAACCACGCAACTCTCCTTTGTGGACAAAAGCGTCACTTCACTAGACCTTCAGACACAAAAGATATAGAATCACACATATTTGCATAGATTTATATTTTAGAAATATAAGGTTTTCAATTATTTTAAAGAATGAAGCGACCGAACTACCCACACATGTTGTGCACATGCTTCCATTTAACAGAAATTTGAATGGAATGAATGAAAAATTAACATCAGGGGGCAAATCGGCCAAAAAATGAGTTTAAGTCCTTAATTTTCCAATTAAAAAGTTTATGGGGGAAATCGAAAATTAGGTAATAGTTCAGGGGGCAAATCGACAGTTTACTCTTTGTTTTTTTGACATGCCAAAGGAGTTTGAACGACATATGGACTACAATATTGTATTGTTGAACATATACAAGATGTCCGCTTTAGTTACAAGTTCGGACCAAGATGGGGGTGTACATGAAACTCACGCCCTACGTGATTCCAACTTTTCTTTTTGGTAGAAGATTCCAACTTGTGAAACCAAGCATGGGAATGGGACGGTCTCTTTTTGTCCAGTTTTTGGTTTTAGAGGTTTAGGGGTCGTTAAGAGTTGGTTGTTTGCTCTGGTATCCTAGTTTCTCTCGCAGGTTGACTGGGAGGGGCTCTTTCTCTTCTATTTCCTTTGTGTTGTTGAGTGGTCTTCCTAACATATTCCTTGTAATTTTATTGGTGTTTGCAGTAAAATTATTTCTTTATAAAAAGTTAAAAATATAAATGTATCGTCACTTCAAATTCAGAATGCTCAAATGACATGAACAATAGCCTTTTCACGTGCCGACTGATCCGATAGAGATAGTGCGATAAACCCAACCCAATTATCATCGTTCGCTTCACTTTTGCGGGAGAGCTATTTAAATGAAAAACTTATTTTCATTGTAACGTCTCAGTCTAAGAATGTAATGTTTCGTTCTCTATTATATGTGTTGTGATTGGCTCATAGTTTGAGTTGGCAACAATTTTGATAGTTTAGCTTTATGTGCTACAGGGAAATGGCTGTAGCAAAGTGTTGTCTTTGTGTTTGTTTGCACGTAAATATGTATGCTTTCTATGCATGGAAAAAGTCTACTTTATAGGCTAGGTTTTCTTTTCACGTTTTCCCACTTGCTTTTTTCACGTGAAGGTGCATTGTGATTTGTTTAAAGGCAAAGGGAGGGGATGCATAGTTTCATGCAAAGCATGTGGAAGCCTTCCGTAAAAGCTGGGGGATGAAAATGATGGCCTTTATTTAAATGCAAGGAATTGCTTGCATTGTATATAAATGCTTGCCGAGTGTGAAGAAAGGTGTGTGCATCCGGAAAACACAGAGGGAGAAAATATAGAGTGAGAGTAAGAAACTCTTAGGGAGAGTGAAGCTCTTAGTAAACTTCTGTGAGGGTACAAGGGATTGGGGTTTGGGTTATGTTGATTTAACTCAAGTGTATCTTGTACTAGTTATTCTCATAGTGAAGAGCAATATCTCTTGGAGGACGTAGGCAGGTTTTTGCCGAACCTCGTAATTCTCTTGGTGTCTTTATTTCTTGTATTTTAAATTGTTCAACTGTGGGTTTATAAGTTGGTGAGATAACAGGCCAAAGCACAACAATATGTAAGTCTTTCTCCTTTTATAGAGAAAAATTCAGGTAAAAGTGTCCAACCAGTGTAATTCACACGGGCCCTCAAACAAAAGTATATATAGAGAGCCTTCTCTATTTTGGTTCAACTTAACCTAAATATGGCTTCACTAGGCTATCAATCCTATCTAATTTTCTCTAGGGAAATGACAAACCCAATGCTCTTTTTAACCTCACTTTGATGATTGGAGTTAAAATATTAAAATTTTTACTATTTTTTATTTTACCAATCCTTTACTATTTTATATTCTTGATATTAATTTGTAATCTCTAAGAAATTTCTCGAATCATGATTTTTTATTTTTGCCAAAAATTTCATAAATCGTGATTGAGTCTTCTCTTTTTTGTATAACAGATTGATGCATGATCCAGCCGCACATATTTTGTGGCATGATATGATTTTTTTTTTTTTAAGAGACCACTAACTGGTGACTTTGACAAGATAATCCACCATTCCAGAGCCAGAAAAACTCACATAATACTATGATATTGTTTGAATGCATAATATGTGTTCGTACATCTATCCTTGCATGCAAATGTAGAAGAATAGTTATTTATGGTTGTTAAATTTTGAAACATTATTTACAAATGAAATTAAACTATTTTTTAATCAAAATCGCTTATCGGCTTATTTGGCTCGTTACAAAAATATGAGATTCTAGTGCCATTTGGTCTGAATATTCTAAAATTAACCGGTTCATAGTATCAAAATTCAACCGTCAAAGATTTTGATGCATACTGTACTCTAAAAACTTTCCGAAAATGATAAGGAGACGAAAATTTTAAATTATCTTTTGTATATTATGTGGGATTAATTTTTTTTAATGATTTAAAGAAGAAGTCTAATTATCAATCACCACATCTTGTGGTTTACAAAATATGGTTTTAAAATTTAGTATCTCTAGCATCACTCAAATTCCAACTAGGATAAACTTTTTAGTGTGCTGCGAACATGACTTAGTACACCAAGTGTTATAATACAAGTAGTTCAATTTTTTTTTTTTTAAGTATCCAACTACTTGTATTATAACACTTGGTAGTATACCGAGTCTACATTAAGAGTTGAGGGAGTGGGCTAACAATAACGAGGTTCAAATTCTCCTTTGACGAGAATCGAATCTAAAATATTTCACGTACAACTTACAAGTGAAGATGAATATAACAGATGTAAAGGTGGGCCCATAAATGCAATCGTTTGTGTAGCGGAGTGGATCCCACGATTTCAAAATTCTGGACCGGAGGAACATTTCTCTCAAACTTGGGCGCTAAAAAAAGTCGTCGTCCTCCTCTGTCTTCGTCGTCTTTCCTTTTCTTGCTGAGTTTGCCTTCTTAAAACCAACCCGAAATTCTCGCCCCAAACAAATATTCAAATCTTCCATTTCTTCCCTTCACAAATTACAATTAGGGTTTCGCATTAACCTTAATCACAACTTCTACGTACACACACACACCCATATAATATATATATATATATATATATTTATATATAATCTCTCTCTCTCTCCCTCTGTTTCTGAATTTTGATTTCTCGGGACAAGTTTCCAACCCGATCGTTTCTTCGAAAGTCTCCGAAAGTTTTTCAACAAAACAAAATCCAAAATATTTGCCATATAAAAAAGGAAATAAATTTTAAAACGCGCATGGAATTGGCTGGTTCATTTGCCTGAAAGTTGGTTCAGATAGAGAGAGATGGAGGGAGGGGAGAGAGAGATGGACGAAGAAATGGTGGAGTTCGCGAGGGAGGCTTCCGAGGGGGATAAAATTGACATGGACTACGAATTCGATGCGCCCAAGTTCTACGATTTCACTAGGCCGGAATCCGATTGGGAGGCCGAGGAGGCGGAGGAATGGTTCCGGTCAGCCGGAGGCTATCAGCCCTCGCGTAAGCGATTTCCAGAACATTTGTTTGTTGGTTTCTTACCATGTCCCAAAAACAATGAATTTTGGATCATCTCCTATGATTACCACATTAATAATGATCGTTTTCTGCTAATTAATTTCAACATCTACATGTTTAGTTCATGCATTTTAATTATGTTACGTTGTTTTATATAAACAGATTAGAGATTAATTGAATTATAAATATTGTAATTTGATTGGATTAATTTGTTACCACTAACTTTGTTTTTTCTTTGTTTAATTTGTTTCAAATCCTTTAGCTTTCCTTGAAAAATTGTTGAATTGGCAAAAAGAGAATCATCCGGAACCTGTAAAAACCTCCGCGGAATCGAAAGATGTTGAAGTTACTAGATGCAGTAACCTGAATAATTGCATGGAAGCGGAGGTCTCTGCAGCGGTGGACAATAATGACAAAGGTACATTTGCATTTCTTACTACTATCAACTTCTTCTGCATCATCAACTCATTTCTTATTAGATTTTTGACGCGATGTGATAGTTCGTTCTAAAATTACCTACGCTCGGAAACTTTTATTTCTGTTTTCTGAATTGGCTTTGCCCTTTGCTTCACATGAATTAGTACATGGAATTGTATCTTACTGTTATGTTTTATATTCATGTTTCGACACAATTAGAGTTTTCTAATCACATGGCTCAAGACACTCCAAAAGCTAAACTGAAGTCCCCGGGCAAGTCACCACATCTCTCAAGGAGTTCAACGTTAATGAAACCCACGGCGAGTCAGTTGGCCAAGCAAAATCACCACCGAGAGGTTCACTCCAATCGATTATTAAGGAGGTGCTATTATTTTTCTCTCATGTTTGTTGTCATCAATGTATCTTTTGTTCTAATTGTTTGGTGTTCTAGTTTTCTAACTTGTCCGATTTTCTGACTCTTGATTACAGAGTCGCGAAAAAGCTCGGGAAACTTGATGAGAAATCACAGAATTCTCCGCCACCTACGAAAAGGCAGAAATTGGAGGCTGGCTATGTACGCAAGGTGCACTTGGAACATTTTTTCATTTGATAGTTTGGCATCTGCGATTTATTTATGTTCGTTTAATCGCATGTGTGAATATCATCTTTATGACTATGAGCTTGTTACACTCAATCCAAATAGCGTACTTAATCATGAAGTTCAATAGTTAATGAATCCTTTACAAGAATTTCCTATATTTGTGACGCAGGTTGCTGAACAACTCAAGCATCAACCTCTCTGGTTACATAAGGCGGCAAAAAGGGTAACACCGAAAAAGGATGATATGCTTTTGATCGTGAAAAGGAGATTTTATCTTCATTTGAAATAAGAAAAAAATTAGTTTTTCGTGGTGTCCTGCAGGTCGGAGCTGATGCTGCTAGACCTAAAGTTACAGTTCCGAAAGAACCAAATCTTGAAACAGCAAATCGAGCACGAAGACGTAGGTACATTCACTTCTTGCGTGGTTTTAGTAAAATATTTTGTTTGATCTATGAAGGTCTACCTACTGAGCTTACAACACTGTGATCTTCAGGTACAAGGTTAATGCCAAACCAGGAGAACAATCAAAAGCAAGTTGCTAGTCCTTTCAACGCAGTCCTTTCAACGCTCAAATTGAAATTGTTCGTTTCAGTTTGAAAACGTTGGAATATTATTCAGTTTTATGATCTTTCGTTTTGTTGATATTTTGATCTGCAGATTCACAGGGCTCCTCCATGGCCTAGCCCGAAAAAGAGCACAATTCCAGCAACAGAGTTTCAGGTAATCATAAAACGTTGTAATGTATTTCTTTGGTGTGTCTTTGCAAATGAGAGAAACTTCGGCAAAGCTGCCCTTGTCATGGGTCAGACAAGACTAAAATACATAATGTTTCATGACATGGCTAGCAACTCCTACCAAATTTTTCTCTTACCAAAAGCAAAATGACTTGACTAGTGGTTACAAATGAGCTTCATAACGTTCTTAATTGATTTCTATCAGGTGTTCCGCCTTCGAACATCAGCGCGAGCTATGCAACAGACATTTAATCACCAGGTAACCTTCTGAAACCTGTCCGATTATTCGAATTTGAACTTATTAATTTTTCTCAACTCTTACGACGAAATAATATTGTCACTGCAGGTAACAAATGGACCTGACTCTAGTTATTTATCAGAAAATGAAACTACACAGATCAAAGGCTAACTATATCTGCCTCTTTACTTGTCAATTGAATCCCATCTTGTTTCATTTCGATACAGTGTAACCTTGCACTAGTAAAATTTTTTGGTCTCCAAAACGCTTGATATTTACTTTTATGGTTAATAGTTCCAACAGTAAACGCTTGAAAATTAAGAATCGGAACAAATATAATTCCCATTTTAAGTAAGTAAACATGTCAGCAAATGAGAATCATTGTTGCTATTAAATGTTTTGATATTACAGTTTTGCACAGGCCAAATTCTGTGTATGCCTTAAAGCAAGAGAAAGGTGAAATGATATATAATTGCGTAGCTTGCTCTCTTAAAAATAAGGTAAATCTAACTCTGCGTTCTTCTCTTTTCATTTTTTGTATGTGAATAATTTTAATGGCCATGCTTTAAGTTGTATGCAGGAATTGAAGTTTGCAATCGACAAGAGATGCCTAAAGGAGCCACCAACAGATTTATTTAGTAAGGTATGAACAATATCTAGGTTTAACAATTTGACGTACAAATTTACATGCATGCAACTGGAACGTCAAGATGACGATATCTCAAATAAATCAGTTTAAAATATCGCCAGCAAGACATCTAAGGACATTTCCAATGAAGAGATGCAAACATCACATTTACATTCCCAGGAGGTGTAACTACTCCAATCGAAGAGATGTAAGTTTCAGATTCTATTTATTGTTCTCTCTTTGATTGGAGGGTCAACCCTCCAAAGATGTAAATTTTTATTTTTATTTACATCTTTGGGCAAAAATGAACATCTTACATTCCGCTCTTGGAGTGTCTTCCGGCCAACTATAAAAATGTAAAATGTCAATTTCAAGGTATTTTGCATCGTTTATTGGAAATGCTCTAATAATTTCATGTAAGTTTCTCCTGTCATTTTAAATTTATTGAACTTTTTCCACTCTAACTCCTCATTATCTTTGACATTTTTCAGCTCTCCCTTGCATCCGATGCACAGCATAATACAAAACCCCAGTCAAAAAGTGCCTTTGCCTGCTAAGATTAACCACTAATGTCTCTTAGTAAACGTGATTAGTGAAACTCAGAGTAGACCAAGCTCCGAATTTGTAATACTAATACACGATTGATTGCTTCCACTAATTGAATTAAGGCCACAAAAGTGAACAGGCCAAAGCTCCTCGCACCAAGATAATGAGGTAAATTATACGTTTATATCATCTACTATTTTCTCTGGCTCCTTGATTTTGCCCAAGGAGCAGACCATGAGACATATTTGACTAAACTGAATTCGTCCTTCTGCGTAGAGCTCGTAGTTTCGTGATATGTAAATGGTTATTAAGCGGGTCCTAAGTTGTTGAAGACGGCAAAATGTCGTGAAGGAAAAATCGGTGGTTAAGCGGGGAAGCAGTATATCATTGTGTGAGTAACAGGAGAGGAGACGATTGCTCGATTAGAAAACAAATTTTAGCATGATTTTGGAAGTTGGTTATCTTATATTGTGATGCTACAACACGAATTGTGCCTATAAAGTAGAAGTTAACTTTGTTTTGGAATTATGATTTATTACGAACGGCTAGGATTAACTGGTCCGCAGGCTCCGCACATAAAGTTCTAGAGAGGATCCGAGTCCACCCTGGAGGGCACGAACTTGAGCAAATAGTCCTATCTAAGCTAATCCTCTTTAACAAGCCAGAGATCTTTCAGTGTGCCCGAAACACGGGGTGGTAGACCATGTGTCCCAATACATGAGCAAATTCACGTTGGAGGCAAAGGTTATCAACAGCAGTTTTTCACTTATTTACCATCCATCTGCCTTCTATCACACACTAATTTACTGAATAACGGCGTACAAACACATGATATCAGACAGTTAAACCTGCTACTCATATAGATCCCCAGCAATAGCATTGAGTGAAGAACCAGTTTTGACTTGTACAAGAAGATAAAACCAAAACATCAACGAACGGGAGAAGACAGTGAAACAAGCAAATCCGAGATGATCAGAGTGAACGACAATCAAATGATCACATGTAGAGCCGTAAAAAGTTCGATTTCCACACAACGAATTTGTTTCAATTCAACAAGAACACAGGACAAGACAATTCATATATTCTAAAGGTGATACAGAGAGAAGCTAAATATTCCTGGAAGACAGTTGCAAGAAATGTATTTTCAGTTCAATAACAAAAAGAAAATTTCACACAAAAACGACGGTAAAAACAAACCATCCTTCCCTGCATCTGATGTTAAGATACCGGGTCAGCATTGTGCCAACCTTTGGTGCATGGAGGAATGCTCATAAACTCATCAAATTCCTTTACGTGAACGTCACAGCACTTCCACTGCAATACCAAAAGAAAAAACTGTTATTCAAATTATACATACTTATATAGGACTGAATTGACAATTATAGTAGTACACTCACCCCTCTCACTCTGTCGTGGAAAATAGCAGGCCCGGGATGGTAACTGCATGCATTCTCGTGGTTATCTTTCTCCTTGAAAGTTTGATCACACCCCTTATTCATACACGTCTGGGGCTGGTTTATGTCAACAATCTTTTTCGGCGGAGCAGAAGTGCCTTGATTGTCAGTAATGCTTTCTGGAATTGGAGTTGTTTCCACATTTACAGGCTTTGATTTTAGTTCTTTGGCTTGTGCACCTGGAAAAGGAACATCGCTCAGCTTCCCGAAATGCAATACAAGTTGCTAGAAATCAGGGATAAACTATTCAATCATTGAGAAGATTGTGTATTTTATGCAGAATAAAATACACAGCTAGTTTGATTCAAGAAGATTAAAACCACAACAAATCCAACTACACAAGGCCTTTGTTGTGTTTTGCATCTCCTCGAGGCCAAGGACTGGTACTGACCAAAAAACGATCCCAAAACCAGACGAGTGGAATATTCATTATTTCCCCCAAATTGTGTTTCAATCACCTTGTATCAAATCCTATTACTGTTACCTTTCTTACATGGGATATGTCATTATTTCTCCAAAAAAGTCATTGTGCACTCCAAACATTTTATATTTCGAAACAAAAATTCACTTTTGAGAAGTGCCAATAACTTTTCTGGAGCGCCAAGAACATCCCCCTTTTAAATTTCCTATTACTGATATCTATAAATGTTAAGGATCGTTACCACGGCTTTGGAGATTGAATTCACTAATCACAATGAGAAGGCAATATTACAATCTCTAATAGTTGTATCATAGTTAGCGTTCGTGTACAGATTAGATAACATGTTCAGAACACTTGGGGGCTGTTTGGTATCCTTCTTGGATCCAATTTTTTGTTTTTGAAACTAATGAGTACTGAGTAATTTAGCTACATTCTTCATTTTTGAAACCGATAAATTGTGTTTTCAAATTGAATACAAAACAACCCCTTAGTTTTTTATACAATTATCATGCAAAAATGAACCAACTTCCTGACACATTACACCAAGTATGAAGAATAGACAGTAATCAAATGCTAAAAGCAACAAGCGTCAAATGAAACGTACCATGTTCTGAACAGAAAAAACCCTGGCGACACCTAGAGCAGGACTGTTTTGACGATGCATCAGTAGCAGGAGCTGCAGTAGGAGCAGGAACAGGAGCCTTAGGCTTCGGCTTCGCCAACACTGGTTTCTCTGTTGTGTGTTTACCTGCCTTACATCTGCATTCACCAAAGAGAGAAAAGAAAGAAAATGAGACTTAAGTAACTAACTGAAACTAACAAAAATCTAAAATCCGCATTTAATTCAGGACTCAAGAATTCGACAAACAATCAAAATTTGCTTCAAATGTCAGCGTTGCGACCATTCAACTATGTTGTGGAGTGCCATGGCATGCTTAAAAATACCAGCGAAATCGGTGCTTACCCTGGTAATTCTAAAAATAAGGTGAAATCATGACTTCTTTTCTTGCAACAACTCCACTCTTTAATCCCATCATGAAATATAGGCTGGGAAAAACAAACACATTGTGCTTAATTTATGGCATCGAACTAAATGCAAATCTAACGAAACACGATGTAACAACTAAATCAACGGGCAATACTTACTCCCTGAAAAGTTCGAAGATGCCGATGCAGTCAGCCAACCCCAAACATGCAAGAAAACAAACTGAATTAAAAGGCACAATAATTAAAAGCCTTCATAGTTTACAAAGCAAGCAAGGGAACACCTTAATTAGATACACAATGTGCAGAATTTGGATCAATTAAACCCAATTTAGTTTGAAATTAGAGTAAACTAATTACAAGGTGATTACTTTTAAGATTCAAGTCAGCTGTTGGGATATTGTAATTATTCAAATTGAACCGAAAGAAAAAGGGAAAACGATAATCTTCTTTGCTTCTCTCACATCCAAACCAGAGCACAGTAAGAGAGAGTACCGAATCGTGGTATTGACAGGAACCTTCGGGATTGTCGTCGTCGGAAAACATGGCGTTGCAGCCAATTCGCTGGCATTTCAACAGACCTGTCCGCTGACCCTCCATCCACTCAACTCCTCGGTCTCTGTTTGTCTCAGAAAAATACCAGAAAAAGAGAAGGGAAAACAAGAAGAAGAAGAAGATGAAGGAAGAAGACGACGGAGGAGGAGGAGGAAGACTAAAAAATAATGACTTGGAACTGGGGAAGTCCAACAGAGCTCAAAAAACAGGAAAGGAAAGGATCCCCTCCTGATAATAATTCTACCCTTAAAATTTGATCCAACAATTAAAAACACGCATTCACTTTAAAAGTTATAATAATTTTAACCGTTATATCAAATTTTAAAAATTCAGATCATTTGACGAGGAAGATTAGGTGGAAGGATCCGAAGAGTATTCCTTTCCAAAAAAACAGATTCGTACTTGATATTCCCACTCTCTTTAAGTACGCCTGCCTTGTGCCCTTTTGTCATTGGACTCGGGAGCCCATTGGCCCGGTTAAAGCCCGGCCCGCTAGAGAAACTCCCGTGAAAATTGTACTTGTATGTTTCTCGTGTCCATAGTCCTGTATATGGTGCAAATGCGGTATAGCCACGTTGGCTAGAGCAGCTGGAGCAGAACTGCCTCTGTACCCTAGTTCGAATCCTCCTTACACAATTTAGATTCGTTGAGAATATTACCTATGTCTCGATATGATTCGCCGACCTATTACATTTTGTGTTGGCTTTTCCTACTAGAATTTTACAAAGGAATCTTCAATTTAATAGATTTGACTGTATGGGAAAAGTTGACGCGTTTTTAAAGATTAGAGGGTTCATAACTAAATTGAAAGTTGAAGGGAAAATCGGAACATTGCTCCATAACATAAGGAAAATCATAGTATTTCTTAAAAAAAAATGATTCTGAAGTCCATTTTTCGGGTACGATACAGTTTCCTAATAAATCTCTAGTATTTGCAGCAACTTTTTTCTCCAAATAGACTAGCATGCACACTTGAAGAGGAGCCCTACATAAAGAGTCCTATTTACAAAAATCCTCAAAAAAATTACAAAAATTATATGTTCTGTACACGATAATTCTCGAAGCAGGAACTGAACATCTTGAAGATATTCACAAACCATACACAACTGAATTCGTAACCTGGTATGAGTCAAGACCGGATGGTTGATAGACAGGGAAGATCACAATATTCGGTTGTGCTGTGCGTCAATCATCGCAGCTTTCTCCTGTAAAAGCGGAGGAAGAAGGAAATAAGCCAAGACTCGAACTGTGGATAGCTTTCAGATGCAAATTACAGTTTTAACTACTGAATGTAAATCCATCCCGCTGCGCGGATATGCATTTTAAAAGAGAGATGGGAGGCATGTGCTTCGAAGAGGGGGAAGGAGAGAGACCTCGTTATACGGAGTTCCCTCAGAAGGAAACCAGCGCATAAGAACTCCTAGGTTCATTATGGCAGGAGTCAGCTTAAACATGAGAGGAGTTGTAACCTGTAATATCATTTACTCGAGTAAGTTTTTTACAGAGACTGCGCGAGGGAGAAAATTATTGGAGTCATTCTCCACAAAAGGTAACATCAAAATAAAATTACCAGGCTAAGCGCTGTTGTTCCGAGAAGAAGCAGGTACATTTTCCCCTGTGAAAAATAGTTTGAAAAGACAATGATTAGAAAATCAAGATGAAATCGAGGAAAATATGTAGATACTATTTTGTGAATGCAAATTGACTGCAAGATGTGATTTCTTTCATTCAGGAATCAGGACCACAACAGTTGGGCTTCAAAACTAAATCCAGGTAAAGAAACTCAATAAGTTTATCTGATTCAACTTAAAATCCTAATGCATGTGGTCCATCCCCAGATTACTATGATGAACCATAAGAAAGATAAGTTACCTCAACAAGATTTAGATTCGAGGCTCGACTTAAGAGAACAAAAGCAAATTCTCCTATTTGAGCAAGTGAGACTCCAACCTACAAAAAGTAAGCGAGTTCTAAAAATTAGGAAACTACAAAATCAGCTTATCTGCTAGAAATAAGATATGACTTGAATCTTATAAATCAGCTTACCACAAATGATGTCCTAAAGCTATATCCAAAGGCCTTGGTAACAATAGTAGCAACGGCAGTCTTTACAACTATAACTAGAATAACAGATGCTAGCAGTATGTCGACGTGGCTCCACAAGAAATGAACATGTATGAGCATTCCAATACTCGAAAGGAAGAGAGCAGCAAATAGGTTACGAATTGGTTCCACCTGCAATTTCAAGAACATCAAATACAAGCATTAAACATGAATCATACAGTGAAATCCACACATTTTTTTCAAGCTACTAGGTTTATCAAACACGTACACAAAGAAGCCCCAAAAGAGTCCACCACCGTTATTTCTTAAGTATAAGTAGGAGGAAAAACGAAAGTAACAACTAAACATGACTGCAATACGTAAGTATTAGAAATCCAGAAGAGTACCTGGTCTAAAGTATGTTGTGCAAGGTCAGTGGTTGATATCATAACCCCAGCCAGAAATGAACCCAACTCAAGGCTAAGGCCCAACTTATCACTACACTGAAAAGGTTACAAGAGAACTAGAATTAAAATAGCGTTGAGAATTACAAATATGTAGAAAGATCCCTGCATAAGTACCATACTACTGTTATTGTGTAACCAGAAATTCTGGAAATTCAAGTTGAGCAACAACTTAGAAGCCAATACTCGGCCAACATTGGACCAACAATCAACTATGCTGATTACGATGTGCAAAAAACGGAACAGCACTTAAAAGTAAGCAGATGGCGCAGGAAAACTAAATCTGGAGGCCATTAGCATTTTGAATAGTATTTACCCTTGAAATAAGAAACTTGAAAAAAAAAATTATTAATAATAATAATTTCCACTTACCCAAGCGGATAATAAGCAGAAAGCCACAACAGCAAGTTGATAAAGCTCATTTGTCTGATCCACCATAAGAATTATAAATGAGCCAATGAAATTATTAAAACTCAAGACAAAAAGCTAACTATCTTACTCTACTAGACCATCAAAACTTACTTGAGAGGACAAATGCATCATCAGTTTCAGAAAGCGAGGAACAAATGACCAACACAATACTGAGGCAGCACCAAGATATAGTGACAACACCAGCAACCTGAAGTAACAACAAATTACAATAATCATTTACAACAAGCTCTTTATTAGGATGTTGGAATTGGATTGGAAAAAGAACTACTTTTGAAAACCAGATAAAAATGACCCTCATTTTCATTATGGCAGCAAAGCAAAAAAAAAAAATTCGGAACAGAAAAGAATAAAAGGAAAAATAAAATATGTCATAGAAGCTGCAGAAGTAGACTTACAGCTTCCCCACTGATACCATTCCTTGGAAAAGACCGCTATGACCACCCAAAACTGGGAGCAAAGCAAACAGTAAACCAACAGCACAATCCTGAAATAAGCCACGGTGAAGGAACGTATGGATATGCATCAGAAACAAGGGTTATTACCAAAAATTCCCTTCACTTATCAATAAACCCACCACCTAAGTTTTCAGACTTCAAAACCTACCTGGAAAATGAGTGTTCCAATTGTTACTTGACCATGAAGAGCACTACTACTATTCTTTTCTGCAAGAAATTTCACCACCTGGTAAAAGGAAATGAGAAAGGAATGAAGTGCAGTTGAAATTAAGAAACAAGCAACCAAAGAAGTAAGTAAAGTGGCGTCATATTATTGAAGGATAGAAAACCTACCACTGCTGTTGATGACATTGACAGGAAGGAACCAACAAAAATTCCCTCAGACAACTTTGCTCCACATAACTGAAAAATAAGAAAAAGGGCAAGCCTATTGTTCACTTTGACAGGATTTAACTAGTTACTTGTATGAAAATTTAGTTATCAAGATTGAACACCATACAATAGCAGTTATGGCACACAGGAACATAAATGTCATGATTTGAAGAAGGCCTCCAAGAACAGCTACAGGGCCCACGGCTTTTAACTGCACCAATGACAGGTTAAATGACTACCGTAAACAAAGGCAAATTTCATCCTCTCCCTCCCTCAGGATATCAAAAGGAATTTTTTTCATAAATTATACAGCATAACAGACAGTAAACTTAAATTTCCCAAGTCTAACATACCTTAGCCAAAGAAAACTCCAAACCTAGAGCAAAAAGAAGAAATATAACACCAAACTGTGCAACAGTTTCAACCTGTAATGAAAACAAAAAGGAATCAAACAAGATTATATATAGAAGAAAATGGACACCAATGCTCGGATTTCAGGTAAATGGTTGACCAAAAACAAATAATTAAACATGGATTTCAAGAAAATAAGTGACTAATACTAGTTTTCTACTATTATTCTTTTATTTCTAAATTGTCAATGAGGAATTGACATTCTGATATGGATAAACGGCATTAAATTTTGCAGAAATCTAGATAAGGAGCAATCTTTTTACACTTCTGACTTTCTAAACTTTACTAAATTTGACGGTCAAAACCTTTGGTTAATACTCCAATGCATATTGAAAGAATTTACAGGACAATAGGGGTTTTCTTTTAAGAAAAAAAAATCCACTCTCCTAAACTGGAGGAAGAGAGCAACTTTAATATAGTGTTGCTGAATAATAGATACTGCTAATAAGTAATATTTCATAAAGGTCATTTTATATTGAAATGAGCATGAATGAGAGTTTGAACAAAGTACATAGAAGAGAAAAAACTATACTGAAACCTTGAACTCCAAATCAGAAAACAAAGAACTTTTAAATGATCATAATTAACAACAAACCTGCACCATTTCACTGACGAACGTCAGACCCCCTGGTCCAATGAGAGAACCGGCAAGCAGGTATCCTACAATAACCTATCATATGCATATAAATTAGAACACATAACCTAAAAGTCGCATCATGTGAATCACTATGCTGAAAAGTTTATAAAGTTGGATCATATAGATCATGAACTATAAAGGAACATTAAGCTAGAGCTGAAGAAAAAAAATATGAAAAGAGTAGTTAAGATTTAAAGACGTACCGGTTGTCCCAAACAAGAAAACAGAATTCCACCAATGGCAGCAGACACTATGATAACCACCAGATCAGAAATTAATCTGCCAAAATACCAAGTGTTACCCATCAGTCATATATGCATCAAGAAGACAATAAAAACTCGGAACTGCAATTAACTGTTCTTGGGGAGAGTCAGGAAAGGGATACGTAAAAATACCTCAAATCTACTTGAAGTACTGGATATTTGGATTTCTTGTTTGACATCACAAACACATTATCCTACCATTAAAATAAGTTAATAGGGTTAAAGTAAAGCTAAAAACAATAATAATTATGCCCACAAATCCCTGCCAGAGCTATTAACATAAAAAATTCACTACTAACGGCTTTTCAAAGTACCTTTTTGTCAATCAAGGTTGTTGTTTCTTCAGAATCTTCATTCTCCAGGGAAAAAACACCTTCAAAATCAAATGGTTTTGTGCCGCTGACAAGTAGAAAAAGCAGCAGATATTACAACAACATAGCAAGATCTTATTCCGCTACGAATTCAATATCTTGTCAAGGAACAACCATCTTAGGATCAAAAGACTTAATTTTTACATTCACATACTTTCCAACGTGTGTATCATTTTTCTTGCCCTTCTCGTGAGTGATTTTCGCCACAGTCTCTAGTACAGCCTGCAAAGCATAATCACAATGCAGAATTGTTTCGGCGTAAAAATAATCGAAAGTTTCTAAATTGAATTGTTTCGGCATAATCACAATCCATAATCACACTGCAGAATTGTTTCGGCCTAAAAATAACCGAAAAGTATCGCAATTTGGTACAAGAAAAATCAGAAGAGTAACAAAAACCCTACTTGTTGATCGGCCACACTGCTGTTAAAACTGGCCCCGTCAGATCCTACACAAAGTTGAAGCCAAAAAAATGTTAATTAACTACATTTACGATAATAAACGAAGAATTAACTACAAAATGCAAAATGCAAGTTAACAAAAAAATGCAAAAGAGCTAGACCTTCGGGCTGGTCGTTCTCGGAGAACTCCTTCTCGAGGACGCGATCGAACATTTTGGCAATGGTGCCGTCGCCGGAATCCGGCGCGGAGGAGTTCGTCATGTTGCCGTAGAACCTCTCCCGGATTTCCTTATCAGATCTCGCGGAAACCGAAACCCTAGCGCAAATCAAAATCGTCAAAAGACAATAGCAGAATCCAAACACGCATCGTTTTCTCTTGGCCATCAAATGTGGAAGAAAAGCTACACCAATCCAATCTATCTCTCTCTCTCTTCTTTCTCTCTCTAGATTTTTGGAACGGGGATTTGGAAATTTTCAGAGGGAGAGAGAAAGGATTTGAATTGAATTGAATTGAATTGGAAGCGTGAGAGAAAAGGAAGACGAAAGCTTTTATCTGAAGATTGCAGAGGATGAAGAAACGAGTTGGTTTAAAAGTCCAGTGTGTTCGTTTTCCAACTTTTCGGTTGTTATTTGGGATTTTTTTAGTCGTTGAGGGCGGGACTGCGCACCCGAAAACATATGATTCGGTTTTTTTTTACTTTCTTTTTTTTTCTTTTGTTCTAAATAACGGGATTTAAAAAAAAAATAGAAGGCATGAGAACTTCGGTTAAGCAACATAATGATTTGAAATTTCTTGTATACGCTCCAAATTTTTGTAGAAATTGTGAAAAAATCTGAAATATATAGAAAAGGGTAAGGTTTACATTTCACAAGATACAGGAGAAATTTTTAAATTTTGATTAAAATCGATTGTTTTTGTAGATATTTTTGATATATTAATTCAATATTCACAAACTGCCATATGACAATCCTTAATGTTTCATTTCCATCATTTACATTAAAGGCAACTGATATCCATATCGCTTTATTCATTAATATTTCCACAAATTTATGAAACTTTATAGACCAAGCTCAGTCCACTACTAATATCACCGATATTGTTCTAACTTAATCACCTATTATTAGATGTTGAGTTTTATTACAAAAAATCTCAATAAAGTTAAGAGTAAAATCTTTCATATATTAATTGTATATTATTTTTTCACGATATTTAAGAGTAGTAGAGTGAGAATTATCGTAAATTTCAAAAACGTTTATAGGGTGTGTTTCTAGAAGCACTTTTCAACAAGAATATCCAAAAGACCAAACTATTATCAACACTGGGCCGTTGCCATTGCGAAAGATTCAGAGCCCAAAAGGCCCAAGCTACAGAACGACCGATAAGATTCGAGTGACGTGGCTCTCCCAATGACCACCCACCCAACCCTATAAATCGAGACAATGGAGTGTGCCATCCACACCACCAACCAAAAAATCCCACCTTCAACCAACCCATCACTCGTTCGAGAGCGAAAGGGCTAGAAATCTCTGAAACCCATTTCAATGGCGTCGATTGTGAGCACTGCTGGATTTATTTCGTGCGGTGGTTTGAACCGGAGCAGCGGGAGATCGAGCACCACGTTCGGGACCCAGTTGGCCTACCCTTTATCCTCTTCTTTCGGCGGTGGTTGTAGCAGGAGGCTGAAGCCGGCCGTGGTGGTTGTGAGAGCGGAGGCTCAGCATATAAACCCTGAAATCAGGAAGGGCGAGGAAAAGGTTGTGGACACTGTTTTGGTCCCTGAGCTCTCTAAGCCCCTCACTGTTTATTGCAGGTAAGTTCTAATTTTGTTTTGCTATATTTTTCTTTGTTTTATCATGTTAATTGTGGAACAACAACAATAAAGTTTTATCCATTAAGTGAGTCGGCCGTATGAATTTTAAAATTTTCACTACGCTCAATTTAGCGTCAACTCTTCCGCTAACTTCAAGTACTTCATGTCTTTTACTGGAATCTGTTTCCACGTACATCTTTTAACCGGAGCATTTAAAGTCTTTGGTTCTTATGTCCAAACAGTTTTAACCGATTTTCTCTCGTCTTATCTTATTTGATCATGTTAGTTGTGGAAAATTTGGTAGTTCTGGTGACTGATTCTTTTGATGTAAAGTGTATAATTATGAAGTTTTGTTGTAGGATTAGCGCTAATTAGACTGTAGCAATTAGCATTGTTTGAATTTTCGTGGTTTGGAGAAGAAATTATCGAAATTTTAGTTTCGTAATTATCGATTGATGCAATTAGTGCTTCTTTAACTAGAAGAGCTACTCTAGAAATTGGTTTTTGAACATTTCTAGTCTTACTTGCAAGGGCGGAGCTACAGTGGGCTTAGGGGGGCGGATGCCCCCACTGAGATTTTTTTTTAAATTTAAAAATTGTATGCATTCTAATTCTTATTTATTTTTTATTTTTAAATCCAGACCAAAAGGATCATTTTGGGTCTGTAAAAAAAAAGTATGTATAGTGGGGGACCGCTTGTCCCACCCCCAAATTCCATCTTTGTTTCCTTTTTATTGTGGATATGAGGTCTAGCATTGAGTTTTCAGGTTTAAAAGAAACTGGAGACCTTGCAAAAAAAAAAAAAAAGTTCAATGCAAAAAACACAAGGTGTATACCCTGGTTTACTTGCTTGTGACATTAGCACTAACTCTTCCAGTTGCTACTAGTATTTTCGGCCATGAAATTTCTGAAGAATCGATTGGGAAATCGGATGGGTGATAACATGATTATTTTTATAAAGAGAGAGATATTTGATGGTATTGGTAATGATGTTGTCATGCAATGCTTTTAGAACATGAAAACGCGTCAAGGGATATTGTAAGGGAATGTTGTATGAAAAACTTTCTGGATTAATATATAAGTATTGTGTTTAGTAAATTCTTGAGCTTTTTAATTATGACTTTGTTGTTTGAGGATGCTCCTTCATATAAATCTCTGGCTTCGTCCCTGCTTAGTTGTCATGACTGGCATTGCTGATTGCTGATTGCGAAATGTAGAATAAGGCGGTGTGTGGTATATTTCAATGTCGTTTTTCATTCACTGCCTTATTCTATTTACATTTTGCATACTCCATCATTTGTTTTTATGCACGTCTGGCTAAAATGTGTCTTGATTGCTTGTATGTTAGTGTAAGGCTCAGTAGAGTAATTAGGGTTTTCGGTTTTGTGGTTTGATAGGTGTTGGAGGTCAGGGACTTTCCCGCTGTGCGATGGAAGTCATGTAAAGCACAATAAAGCTACTGGTGATAATGTTGGACCGTTACTCGTCAAGAAGCAGTGAGTTGCATTTCGATGCCGGACGAGGTATGTCAATATTTCAAATGGGTTTTGAAATGTGAGATTATATCATGTTGAAGTTGAATGAATATGTTTAGTGTATCATTTGAAATCTGAATAAAATGTGATGTGAACATGTTAGTAGAGCCATTTAATCGTTTCACGTTTCAAATAGTAAGTTAGCAGTTTCGCTCTTTCTTTTACTAGCCGCTTTAAAGCGATGTACAGATATTTGTGTGACGGGTCATCGTTGTCCTGCTTTTGGTCGCTATTGCGAGAAGCATCTGTGAATTAAAGCTCATTGCTTTCAGATTGTGGATGTTGAACCTTATCGATTTTGCACTGTATTCGGGTTCTCAGTTCAAGAAAGTACTTGTACCGTGGCAAGAAGTTGGAAAACGAACACACTGGACTTTTTATTGTTTTTGGTAACTGTTTGAATTCTAAAGCTTTGCCATTAAAAAACGCGAGGAGGTTGTAGCTAAATTACCAAAGGTATAAGTACTTTCTTGAACATAGAACCCAAAAAAAGATTATGTTAGAACGATGTTAGAACTTCTGTGAGAATGTGCATATTCATAGTTATTAAGAGTATTTTGCCAATTTCTCTCCTGAACCGATTTGCCCCTTCACACTAGGTCGGAAAAGTGAGTGCGATACCATTACATTGAACTCATATAGGAATCACACTACGTGGGTTGTAAAGTGTGATACAAAATATATTGAACGCATGAGCGTGATAATGATATATTGAACTCACACTAGTGTAGCAGTAGTGTTGTAGGGATCAAACATAGGCTGACATTCTTATATATAGGTGTCACACTCGCTCAAACTACTTTGGAAAAGCTTTTAAAAGCACATTCAAACGAGCGCTTAAGTTATCGTTTGGATGTGCTTTTAAAATAACTGAAAGTGTTTTTGGTGAAAATATTTTTGAAAACAATCCTTAAAAAAATACAAGAAAATCCTGGAAAAGCGCTTAAAGTGTTTCTTGTATAAAGCATATAACTGGTGCTTCTTGTAAAAAGCACTTAGAGTGCTTTTGGAACTAAAAAAGATTTTCTTCAAAAGCGTTTTCAACCATTTTAAAAGCACATCCAAATGAACTCTAATTGTATTATTACACTTGGTGTATCAGATCATGTTTCCTGCACACTGAAAAATCTCTCATTGTTGAGGGAGTCATTAAATAATAATGACGATTAAGAGCAATGATTAAAGTAAAGGACCATGTTAAAGAACCGGAACAGATGTTGTTGGGTTGTGCATGTTCCGTTCAAAATCGAAAGGAAAAAGAAAGCACCATAATCATATCTAATCATCCCTCTAATACGAAGATTTAAATTTTGATTTAATAAGAACCGTCCACGATTCCAAAACCAGTGAGTGGACTTGGAAATTTTCCACGTTACTGTCGCACATAAAACCAGTCAAATCGACCCTTGCAAGGCAAGTCGGAATCGAGTCGTGTTGAATTGTTAAGCAATTTTTTTTCAGAACGTTGGGAAATTAAAGGGAAATTAAAGAAATCATCATATTTTTCTGTGCATCCATTTAGAAAGAGCTCAAATGTAAATTGAAATTCACTCTAGATTTCTATGTTTTGAATTTGCAAAACAAGAGATTCGGATCTCTCAATTTCGATCACAAGACTCTTACTAATCTATCACAACGGTTCCTTTCACAAAATTTGAAAATTTGACGTTCCAAATCTCTCTCTCTCTTCTGAATGGCTCAGATCTTATAGTTTGTGGGTGGTTTCAGACACCGAGATCCAAAGTGGATCTAAGTCCCTTACACGCAATTGTAACGTAACAATGACGACAATTTAATCATGTTATGTTACGCGGAAAAGTTAAAAAGACGAGGCGAGAAAACCAGCCATGCAGTAAGAGGCTCAATAATCATGTTAGCTCACAGGAATATTGGAGGATATATATGTGACTGCCACCCTAACATTCCGGTTGTATGTAAGTTTATCTTAGGATCTCAATTTCATTAGAATATTATATTTCAACATTGGTTAAATCTCAAAAAAGTCGCATGGATTAGTTGTTAATTTCTGTTCCATTTGTTAGATCTTGAAAAACGACTAGCAAGCACCAATTATAGAAAACACATGAAAGTTGTTCCACATGCAACCCTATTTTTCGGTTTCAGAAACTATGGTGTCTCCGTGTCCAACGCTCCAATCTTATACAATATAAAAATATTGGCACATCTTATACCATATGAATTTTTAATTTAATTAGGCTTTTCAATTTTTGGTATAATTCTTCATTTTGGTATAATTCTTTATTTTGGTCCATGAGATTTGAAAACGATATAAGTGGTCATGTATTTCTCCACCATTAATCATTTTGGTCGTTCCGTGAAAAAATCTCTATTAAATAAGGATAAAATGACAAAAATGCTCTCAAATTTTGTCAAATCATTTTGGCCCATTGTTTATTAAATTGATGGTATTTTTTCATTTTATAGGTCCTTATTTAACATTTTTTTTTTCACGGTAGGAACAAAATAACTGATGGTAGACAAACTCATGGACCACTGCTATTGATTTCAAATTTTATGGACCAAAGTGAGAAGTTATGTCAATCTCAATGATCATTTTGACTAAAAAAACCTTTTTAATTATTAATAAAATTCCAACTTAAATTAAAGTACAAATTTGATTTACGCCACAATATTTGGTCTAGTCTTAAACTAAGACAAAACCTTCGACGAATGATCCAATCTAAGTATTTACGGATTTTACGTCTGAAAGCAACCAACAATCACATATAAACATAGTAGTCTTGTGTTTAGTCGTTGACTAAAACAATATTATATGTTCTCTAGTCCAGCATTCAAGTTCAATCACACACTCCGTAGTTTAGGTGATATTTCTCCGCATTTAAAAAGACAGGAGATAAATATTTATAGCATCACTTCTCTCTAAAATTTCCCTCTCATATGCAAGAAATTAAAAAAAAATATTCTCAGAAGCATCTCAGGATTCTCACCCCATTTAATTAACGTTTTCCAACGACTAATTAACTAGTATTTTGATTAGCACTGGAACTTAAACAAAGTTGGAATTTGTTTATGGTGAACAATCACACTCTTCCAGCAATAAAAAAAATGGCCAAAGTGAAAACAAATTTTCCATGCAGCCCTCAAAACAATAGCACACGTCCTTTTAAGTTTTCAACCGAAGAATCATTCGTAGTTTTGTCAATTTCGTGCCTTGAATCTAGAACCAAACAACAAACTTGATTATGAAATTCTACCGCATTTACACTGGACTACTTGTGATTATTAATTAAATACAAATATTAAAAAGACCATTTAATTAGACCATAAGATGTAACCTGTAGAAAATAAACTTGTTAATTAAGTTTTTAAGTAATTTGCAAAATTCAAATAGAACCACTTGGGAAATGCTTACACCATCTCCACCGTTAATAAACTGCCACGTGTATAATTGGATGTGGAAAATCACCACCAGAGACGACTGTTTCGTCGGCGGTCCACCCCGAAGGGGCCACAGTCTCCATCGTTACAGCTACCAGGCCAACCACCGACGCCACTCAATCTCGACGCGCCAACGAACCAGCTGTACTTCTTCCGCCCCCGTATTCCGTATTCTACGCTTCTGCATACGCCGAACGTACTAAAAAACGACGGCGTATCCTACATAATCTAACAGGCGGTAAAATCTCCGTCTTAGGTGCGCATCTCACGCACCACGTGCCGCAGCTACGTCAAACCCTTCACGTGTATTTCACACCTTCCTCGTCTTCCACCGTCTTCAAAAACAAGTACTTCCAAATTACGAGCTGCCACGTGCCGGTTCACACTGTGTCGGTTCCAGTAGCAGCCAGTCGTCACACCGCACACGTGTCCCCTTCCTCGATCTCCCTTCTTCAATCTTCACGGCTCCGCACTCCTCCCACTCGAAACAAACAAAAGAAAAGAGCTCCTTCCTTTCTCTCTCCCAACATCCACCACAAAACACCACTTTTTCCGGTTAAGCTCGCCGGAGAATCCTATCAGCTCCACCACATGTTTTCGGTATCGGACCACAAGTTTCCGGAGCCCCAACCGAAGCGGCCCCAAAGCCTCGACAAGTTAAACTCGTTCAACTCGATCCTCCAACTCATCCACCAGCCGCGGACATGCCTGCTCTTCGCCATACTTGCCCTCCAGGTCCTACTCCTCTTCACTCTCCGCTCCCTCCCCTTCGCCCGCCAACATTTATCGCCTACCTACTCCCCTCAACCTGTCCGGTTACCATTAACTGTACCCGAACCGGAAAATGAATGCGGGTCGGGTCGGGTCTTTGTCTACGACCTCCCCAAAACCCTCAACCAAGAGATTTTACAGAACTGCGACGACCTCAATCCGTGGAGCTCGCGCTGCAAAGCTTTAGCGAACGACGGCCTGGGGCAGAAAGCGACTGGAATCGAGGGAATCGTGCCGGATAATCTTGTGCCGGCGTGGTATTGGACGGACCAGTTCGTTTCGGAGGTGATTTTTCACAATCGGATCCTCAATCATAAGTGTCGAGTCATGGAGCCCGAATCTGCTACGGCGTTCTACATCCCTTTTTACGCTGGACTAGCGGTGGGCAAGTATTTGTGGTCGAACTCCAGTACGGCGCAGGACCGCGACCGCCACTGCGAGATGATGCTGCGGTGGGTCCAGGACCAGCCGTCATATAAAAAATCAGATGGCTGGGATCACTTTATCACGATGGGCCGGATTACGTGGGACTTTCGACGGTCCAAAAACGACGATTGGGGCTCTAGCTGCATTTACCTCCCGGGGATGCGAAACATCACGCGCCTCCTGATTGAGCGAAACCCGTGGGACTATTTCGACGTCGGTATTCCTTACCCCACCGGATTCCACCCGAGGTCGGACTCCGACGTTGCCGATTGGCAGAACTTCGTCCGAAACCGCAGCCGCTCGAAGCTCTTCTCCTTCGCTGGAGGGAAGCGCGGCGCGATAAAGAATGACTTCAGGGGGCTGCTGCTGAGTCACTGCCAGAAGGAATCGGACGCGTGCCGAGTCGTGGACTGCGCGGGGACCAAGTGCTCCAACGGCACCTCCGCGATTCTGGAGACCTTTCTCGACTCGGATTTCTGTTTGCAGCCGCGGGGCGACAGCTTCACCCGCCGGTCCATCTTCGACTGCATGGTGGCCGGTTCGATCCCGGTCTTTTTCTGGAGGCGGACCGCGTACATACAGTACGAGTGGTTTTTACCAGGCGAACCGGATAGTTACTCCGTTTTTATAGACCGTTATGCGGTTATAAACGGTACGGCCTCGATAAAAAACGTTCTACAAGGAATTAGCAGAGAGGAGGTGAAAAAAATGAGAGAGAAAGTGATCGATTATATACCGAAGTTTCTGTATGCGGAACCGCAGGAGGGATTGGAGACGGTAAAAGACGCTTTTGACATTGCCCTTGAAGGGGTCTTCAGGCGTTCCAAGCAGCAGGGAGAGTTGGGGTTCAGGTGGAAATAGAAGAAAATGGCCGGGGTAGAGTCGGGCGGGTAAATTATTTATTTAATTTTTTTTTTTCACTTTATGTTAATTTTATTTATCTGTATCAGATAAATTGGGGGGATAAACAAATTCCCAGATTTGTGCGATAAGGGCCATGGGAACGGGGAAGCAGTCATTTAATTATTTTAGTTATTACAGTTTGTGTATCTAAATTTTTGCTACATTGTACCATAGTTATTTTAGTGATATTTTTAGTTACTAGGTACAAATATAGCCAGTTGTCACGGGTATGGATTTACGTTGAAATTTACAGATCGTGTACCAACGAAGACGCTCGAATTTTAGTAGCAATAATTTGGTGGTGTGGCATTTGTGAAGTTATAAGTGATCCATTATTTTTGGTTGGAAATGGAGAATAATAAATTATCATAATGGAGTTTTTTTTTTTTAATTCTTGTACTACATGTAGCATTTGTGATGGAGATACAGGTATCAATATATCGTGAATTTGTTTCGAGTTTTGGTGTTTGAAGAGGCAGTGTGTGATTCAATTCGTAATGCTCGCGTATGTATTTTGATTTGTTGACCTAGATTTTACTTACCTAGGTGTTATTTTAATTTTGATGTGACTGAGGGAGTATAAATTAAATTTTTGCAATACAAAAGTGCGAGTCGGGGGGATTTGTGTATTTTACATCTTCCTTTAAATTTTGTTGTTGCAAATGTCATTTTCCATAAATTGAATTAGGTGGGCACTTTAAAATTTGGAGATGATGCAAAGTGTGTGATAAAGTATGTAAGTGTGGACCAACAAACAAAGAATGGGACATAAAGTGGTCAAGTAGGTTTTATATGCATCCAAATAAATGGTTCATGTACCACTATTGAAGATAATGAATTGCTAAATGAGCATATGAATGGTACTTAATAGTTTCACATTCTACATTGACAAGTAAGGTGCATTATTGGAGAGAATTTTTAGTGTCGGGGCACATGACCAAGTACATAAAGTATCATCATATAAGTGGTTGGATGCTAAAAAAACTTCAAAACACTTATATTATGACAATTGGTGTACATGATTGTGTTCTCGGCACATTGACAATTCTCGCATTATTGATAGGAAAGAGTTTGGTGGTGATACCTTTATGTTGATAAAGCAAACCCAATATCCACTTGAAGTCTTTCAAGGAGAATAATCCCATTTAAAGGAGATAATTGTGCATTGTCGTGTGAAAAAACAAATAAAAGTTATGCTTTGGTATGTGTAAAACAATGATGTATAATTGATTTGATATTGATTCAAGAGGCCTATTTGTAGTTACAATAATGCCTAATATGGTTCCTACAATCAAGCTAAAACATTCACAAATAAGGAAAGGAATTATTTACAATATAAACAAAGTCAACATTCCTATTCTAAGCTCGATCTTCTTCAACACTCCCCCTCAAGTTGGAGTGTATGTTTATGACACCCAACTTGCTAAGTAGCACCTCAAATTGTGTCGAGCTTAATGGTTTAGTGAACAAATCTGCTGGCTTATTTGTGGTTCGAATGTGAGCTGTCCGGATCGTCCCTTCTTGTACTTTTTCTCGAACCAGATGGCAATCTATCTCTATGTGTTTGGTTCTCTCATGAAACACCGGATTCGATGCTATGTGTATAGCCGCCTGATTGTCACAAAACAAGGCTACTGGTTGCGTGTGATCAACTCCCAAATCCTTCAAAATGTTCTTCAACCATGTAACTTCGCAGCAAGTGGTAGCCATGGAACGATACTCGGCTTCCGCACTTGAACGTGATATTGTTGTCTGTTTCTTAGTCTTCCAAGAGACCGGTGCTTGCCCAAGTAAGATGCAGTATCCCGTGATCGATCTTCTTGTATCCTTACAACGTGCCCAATCGGCATCACAGAATGCCCGCAATTGTAGTGACCCTGTAGATGGCAGTAGGATGCCTTGGCCCGGTGTTCGCTTAATATACTTAAGCACTTTGTGGGCTGCCTCCAGATGCGGTTGTCGTGGTTTGTCCATGAACTGGCTTAGTACATGTACAGCATAAGTCAAGTCTGGCCTAGTTATGGTCAAATATATTAATCTCCCAACCATTCTTCTGTATACCGAAGCATCTTCTAACAGCTTTCCATCGAGCTGTGTAAGTGATAAATTCGGTTCCACAGGGAATCGAGAAGGTTTGACACCCAAAAAGCCTGCATCATCCAAGATTTCCAAAGCATACTTTCGTTGTGACAAACTAATTCCATGTCGTGACCTGGCAACTTCGATGCCAAGGAAATATTTCAACTGCCCCAAATCCTTGAGTTTGAATCGGTTAGCCAAGAACAACTTTGTGTTTTCTATATCTTCCAAATTGTTCCCTGCCAGTATAACATCATCAACATAGACAAGCAACACTAGGAAGTTGTCTTGACGACGTCGGACGAAGAGAGAATGGTCAGATCGTGACTGTTGGAATCCAGCGGCCTTGAGGGCAGTGGAAAGCTTGATAAACCACTGCCTAGATGCTTGTTTTAACCCGTACAACGACTTGTGCAATTGGCAGACCCGATGCTCCCCCTTTCGTCCGAAACCAGGAGGCAAAGACATAAAGACCTCTTCATCAAGGTCACCATTCAGAAACGCATTGTTCACATCCAACTGATGGAGATGCCAGCCACGCAGAGAAGCCACACTAAGAAGAACACGAACTGTCACCATTTTTGCAACGGGGGCAAAGGTTTCCCGGTAATCAACGCCTTCAACCTGACTGTAGCCATTGGCCACTAAGCGGGCTTTGTAGCGTTCAACTGTGCCATCAGCCTTCAATTTCACCTTATACACCCACTTACAACCGATCGGCCGCTTATGAGGAGGCAACGGCACCAAGCTCCAAGTCCCATTAGCTTGTAAGGCAGCAATCTCAGTTTTCATGGCATCACGCCAGTGTGGGATTTGGATTGCCTGAGAGAAACTTGTGGGTTCTTTAAGAAGAGTAAGTTGAGCAAGATATGTTTTGTGAGGGTGAGAAAGGTGAGCATAAGACAAAAACTGAGAGATCGGGTGAGTCGTACCTGAACGGGTGACCAGGTTCGAAGACGATGATGAGGCGGTCCGGGAAGGGAGGCTAGTCTCGAGATGAAAGTCCTGCAAATAGGCGGGCGGTCGGGTGGAACGACCGCTGCGGCGCGGAGCGAGGCTGGTAGGCGGGGGTGACGGTGGTGGGGAAATGAGAGGTGTCGGTGGAGAGTGAGCGGGGAGCGGAGAACATGTCGGGATCATAAATCATATGATCTGTGCAGCCACTGTCTAAAATCCAAGTGCTTTGTTTTCCATGAGAGTTGAGTGAAAATGCTTTACCTGAGAGTTCTTCATGGGTTGCAGGATTACTAACATGATTGGCAGATGAGGATTTATTGTGTAGCATACTCAAGATTTGTTTGCATTCTTCAGCAGTAAACGGGAACTTCATCTCCTTCCTGTCTGTCAAACACGTTGCTGCTTGATTCCCTTTGGAAATCACTGCCCCAAAATTAGCCTCAGCCGCTGCCTTCTTCTTGCGGCAGTATTCTGCCGTGTGACCTTTCCAGCCACAAAATGCACATTTGAGGTGTGCCCGACAAGTCTTGGCAGTGTGGTTTGTCTTGTTGCACTTGGTGCACTTCAACTCATCTTTTTCTCCTTCGGATTCACGGTTGGCATTCTTCACGGCAAACACAGCCGCATCCGGTTGTGTTGAAGCTTTTCCTGCTGTTACTTCCGATTGCTTCTCATGCCTCAAAACAAGGGAGTACGCCTTGTTTACTGTGGGTAATGGATCTTGCAGCAAGGTGTTGCTGCGAACACTTGCATATGAGTCATTGAGGCCCATGAGGAACTTCATAGTTTTCTGTGTGTCCAAATATGCAGCCAGTTCCTTGACTGAGCCACATGTGCAGATCGGAAAAATGCAGAGAGCGTCACGGGCATCCCAGAGTCCCTTCAACTTCGTGAGTAAGATCCCACAGACATACCTCCTTGCACACAATCATGAATCTCGTTCTCGATATTGAACAGTTGAACCACGTTCACATGCGAGAATCGCTCCTGCAGTTCCAGCCACATCTGCCTGGCGTTCTTACAATTGATAACGCTGCTAGCGATGTCTTTCGACATCGACCCTAGCAGCCAAGTCTGGACCAGATTATTGCAGCGATTCCACTGCTGCCATTCATGGAGATTCTTTCCACTCGGTTCTTCGATCGAACCGTCTACGAGTCCGATTTTGTTCTTGACCGTTAATACCATAGTCATGGATTGTTTCCATGTGCTGTAATTGTCTTCGACCAAGGGCTGCGGCACAAGAATATCGCCGGGTTGGTCTGAATGATGAAGATATAGTTGATGAGTGGGATTATCCCACTGGGTTCCTGAAGCCGTGCCTGATGCTTTGTCGTCTGCCATGGAGGTCGGCTAGGGTTTTGTTGTGTTTGTTTTATTGCCCAGATCAATGCTCTAGTACCATGTAAAACAATGATGTATAATTGATTTGATATTGATTCAAGAGGCAGAACAGCCTATTTGTAGTTACAATAATGCCTAATATGGTTCCTACAATCAAGCTAAAACATTCACAAATAAGGAAAGGAATTATTTACAATATAAACAAAGTCAACATTCCTATTCTAAGCTCGATCTTCTTCAACAATATGAGTGTGGATAGTATTTTTCTTTTGCATATCCAAGGAGTTTTGAAAAATCCAAACATCTTAGAGATAGAAAGGTAGGAATTTATCTAACTAATCACACTCTTTCATTTACATCAAGAGTTCATTGACGAGAAGAAGCTAGGAAAACCCTCAACCCAATTTCTACAAATGAATATAAGCATCTAAACGTACGTCAATACATGATAATTTGACATACCATCACAACTAGATATCCGTAAAGTAGGCACTCTCACGATTCACAAAATATGGGAGTCAATGCGTGTCGAAGTCGGATAGACTGGTTCTCTTCTGTATTGTGCCTACCCAAACCTTTTGTCCATTTTTTGTCAGAGGCAGATTGTCTGCCCTCCTGTTTGGGTGCCCTTCCCATCCCCTCCTATTTGTGCGATCACGGTTAAGCCACGTTAACATTTTATATTCTTATTGTTTTTTGTCTTATTATCTCTATAAAAAAAAATATATAAAATATTAACATAATTTAACCGTAACCGCACAAAATAGGAGGGGATAAGAAGGGCACCCAAACAGGAGGGTAGACAATCTACCTCCCGATCGGAAATGCTTTTAATCACACAGTGGACTCAAACTTTTTCAGTATGACATGGACGCGTGGACCAATATTTCTGATCTTGGAAAACAAAACTGGGCTGATAACTGGCCCAAACAATATTTGGGCTGATAGCTTGGTTGGGTTAGTTTCTTGGCCCATTTTCACTTCACATGCAACAACATGGTTGTTTTTAAGGAAAACTAACGAAATGTCAAAAAAAAACTTTAGTTTTAATGAAAAAAGACAAATAAAGGTGTAGTAAATAGTATCAGGGAAAGGTAAAAATGTGACTTTTCGTTAAAAGTGAACAATACCGAGAGTGTTTCGTTAAAACTCATTTGTTTAAATATTGTTGTGAGTCGACTCACATGGAACTTGTAGAAAGGGAAGGAGAGTTGCTTGTACACCAAACAACAAATAGATCGAAGTTGCCTCGAACTTTCTTCTTTTCCGTTTACTTGGATGGTGGAAATTGGGAAGTCATGAAATGGAGTGGTCGATAATATGAGAGAATAAAGGGAGCGAAATCAATGCGTCACTCTTTTTTAATTTTGTACGTGTTGATAAACGATGTACTGTTAATTTGGATAGTTTTAATATTCATATGTTTGGTAACTTGGTATACCGGAAACCTCACACATTCTCAAATTCAATCAATACAACGTCGCATCTCAGGAATTTGGGTTCAATAGGAAGTTGAATATTATGCAATTGGTTAAAAGAGTGTTTATGTCCAGCACTAATTGTTGGTGCCTAACTTTTGTAATCCACCAACCATCACAAGTCACCTATGTGATTGATGACGAATTTTAGACACATATCTTACACAACATGTTTTGATTTCAATTTTGACATGAATCACGTGATAATAGGTAGAGAATGACTAAAATACTTTAACGAGTCTTTTCGGTCCCAAAAGATTGAATTGCAGTGGCAAAACCATCTCAAACCATCTCAGATTAAACTAATTTGTATTTCACCCGCCACACCTTACAATTATATCGACGTATTTGCCGGTGTATTTTTTTCTCTAGCACAAAAAGGATTTTCCGATTTATAAAAACTCAAAAAATATAGCAAATATATTCGAAAGACGGATTTGCCCTTACTTGTCTTGACGGACATAAATGATTTACTCTATTAAGTATTAACCGCCGGAACACTCGGTGTCCACAAAAATATCATCTTCCACTACCTGACGCATGCTTTTCTTTGACTCCTCCGCATCCCGCAAGTCGTCGCCATCCCATCCTCTCTTCAGCAAATCATCAAACATGTCCAGAGCGTTCTCTTTTCTTCTCCTCCTCCAAGCTTCCGTCGTCTTCACGCTCTCGGAGGCCAAGCTAAGCATCATACATCCCGAAGCTGCCGCCAAGGGCTTCAACGTCAGCAACGTCCAGGTACAGCAATTTGCAAAGCTTAAATTTCCTTTAATTTAATTTTATTTTTTGTGATTTTTTTGTTGATAATTTTGATTGTTTTGGTGCTAAAGAATGCGGGGAGTTGTTCGTACACGGCGGTGATAACCACGAGCTGCTCCTCGACGAGGTACACGAGGGATCAGATCAGTCTCTCCTTTGGGGATGCTTATGGCAACCAGGTTTGTTCTTCTACCTACTCAGTTGTTCATGTTAATTTATCAGAAAACAGTGTTGAAATCTTAATCATGTAATGTGATCGTGTTTAGAAATTGATCGTCCAACTTGGGTTATCAAAGAATTAAGAAGAAAATTTGAAATTGAAAAAGAAAATTTGGGTTTATCTTCGAATTTAAGACCGATCCGTTTGTCGAAATTGAAAGCCTAGTTATTAATAATTCTATTTTTCTAGAACATGGAAGGAATTTGGGTTTCAATTTTTATTGTTTTAACCTCAGTGAAGGGATTAAGCTTAATCTTTTTTGTGTTAAGTGGAGCAAGAAACAACAACAAAGCCTTTTCCCACTAAATGGGGTCGGTTGTATGAATCCGATAACGCCATTGCGCTCGGTTATGATTAAGTGGAGCAAGAAACAAGCAAAAAAAAAAAGTGTTTTCAAAATCCTACTCAACAGGAATTGTATTTTGTTGTCTTAGGGCCTGTTTTCTTCGTAGAAGCGCTTTGTGTAGAAACACATGTACGTATATATTTAGGAGATTTGGCATGTTTGGAATAATAACACTTCTAGCAATATTGCAGATCAATGTTTTCAGAGGTGAAGGCATTTAGGGCTTTGCAAGGCGTAACTCTAGGTCTACGCCTTTCTGAATTTTTGCCTTCCATGGCTGCGCCTAGGGAGTTTCGGTGACACCTTGCCGCAAGGCGCTCAATTGCATGCCTTTCAAGACATTTGCCCATAACAGTCTTAAATTGGCCATTAGCAAAGTGCACTTTGATGAAGTTTGGGTTTAGTATGTTGAGCAAAACCAATGTATTAGGAATTTATATATGGTTGCATGCGCATCTAAACTGATTAGAATGAATTTGATGTGTTAAATGTGAAACCGGTGCATTAGCGTTTCGATTTGGTTGCATGTACGTCTAAACTTACAGAACCAACTTAATGCGAACGAATGTGAATTAGCATGTTAGATTTTGGTTGCATATACAAATTATCAGGATCATTTTTCTTGTTCAGATTTATGCACCGCGACTGGATGATCCATCTTCGAGAACATTTGAACGGTGTTCTACAGACACATTTGAGATTTACGGCCCCTGTGCATACCAAATCTGCTATTTATATGTCTACAGAACCGGACTGGATGGTTGGAAGCCCGAGAATGTGAAAATCTATGGCCACAATTCCAGGGCTGTTACATTTAGCTACAACACCTTCATTCCCAGTGATCTTTGGTACGGCTTTAACTGGTGCAACACCGCCTCCTCTTCCGCCCGGAAATCTGCTCACAGATGGCCTATGTATGCCATAGCTGCGCTCTTTGTTTTTCTTATATTGTAATCTTGCATTTGCCCTTATTTCTATAGCCTCTTAAATTTTGCTTAGTTTTATTTGTATGTCAGTATTTTAGAAGAAAAAAGAAGTATACACTTTGTACTTGTGGATTGGGCAATATATGAATTCCCTTATTGTTCTCGGTGTATCTCTGATTCGTTGAGTGAGAGCCATTTCACGTGAGACTCACTATGGTGACTTCTGTCTCTCGAGGGATTGAAGTGGACTCTTAGAGCTCGTTTGGTACGTCTCACTAAGAGGGACTGGATAGGATAGGACAATTATTCCAAAACCAGCATAATTCGATTAGGCGACACTTTGCTTGTGTGGCACTTGAAATATAGATTAAGTGTAGGACTAAATGTTTTTAACTACGTAAGTTACAAATCTATTGCATTAACATACGAGCTTAAACGAGTTCAAACAGAAATAAATCGAACCAAAATCCAAATTTATATTGGGCCTTGGGCCAGGATGCAAAGGAAGCCGACAAATCAACAATTTTAGTGAATAAGCAAGTGGCCTTTTAGACCATCTCCAACAATAAAGTTTAAAGTATAAGTTGTAAAACCATCTCCAACTATTGGACTAAAATAAGTCTTGAGAGAAAATATATCTCTGGGCTAGATTCTTCACAGGATTTAAGCCTAGCTTAAATCATTATGGACCCACCAAACTGTCATATTTCAAATATTGTTTTGTTTTTTACTCATAATCTAACGACTATGATCAAATGAGATCAAATCTAATAGTAGAAAAAGGATTTGACAACCCAAAATTAAGTCTAACGTCTAAAATAATTTAAGAAAATTATTTAAATCAAATTTGACTTAAAACTTTATAAATATCTATGTATTTGTATAATTTTTAAGTACTTATCAGGATTTAAATATTTTTAAATTAACATATTCATAAAAATAAATTAGGGTAATCTACATAAATTTTATTTTCAAAAAAGTTACCAAAAAAAAATTAGGCTAAAATAATTATTTAATAAGTTTTAAGCAATAAGGGTTGGAGGAAAAATAATAGTTTATGGGTTATGTCTTAAAATTTGTTGTCTTAAATTTTTAAGCTTTATCCCCAAGGGTTGAAGATGGTCCTACCACATTAGTGAAAATGTATTGAGCCCTTACATGACAGCGTGAATTCAAATACCGTTAGTGACTAATCTAACATATAAATCTATTGCTTGATATAAAAAAAAAAACAATATTAGTGAATAAGAAAATTAAAAAGGAAATAGCACATATCGGCCATCGACGACGTCGTTCTCTGTTTTCTAAAAGCCAAAAAGTGTCGGGTGCCACGTTTTATTTGCGGGTGTGGAGTCGTTGACCAGGTCCAGTAGATATTTCTTTTCAACGGCTCAAAAACAAACTTCGTCGCGGCACTCAATCCAACGGCCCAAGAAGCATCCACCTCTAAACCATAAAAGGCGCAAAACCCTAATTCTGTTGCCCCTCTCTTCCTAGTTTCTCCTGCTAAACGCAGCTCACTGCCATAACTTTCTGTAGCAGGAGAAAACCAGGAACCCCTCTCTTTCTCTCCGCCGCGCCCACCGTCTCTTTCTCTCTCTAAACTCGCAGACACAGACGCGTTTTCTCTCTCTAGAAAACCATGCCTTCGATAGAAGTATCCGATTATCTACTCGCGGGAACCACTCCGAAGGACAAGAAGGAGAAGAAGATGAAGAAATTGATAAGCGAAACCCTAGACGCCGCGTCCGACTCGCCAACTACTGAGAAGAAGTCGAAGAAGGAGTCTAAGCACAAAAAGCGGAAGGCTTCGGATGACGAGGACAGGAGCGAGACCAGCTCCGAGATGGGCGAGCCCGTGAATGTGAAGCCTCCGAAGAGCGAGGAGAAGAGCAAGAAGAAGTCAAAGAAGGCGAAGGTGGAGCCGGAGGAGGAGGACGAGGAGAAGACCGAGGAGATGGTTAAAGAGGATCCTAACGCGGTGTCCAAGTTTCGGATTTCGGCGCCCTTGAGGGCCAAATTGAAGGAGAATGGGATCGAATCCTTGTTCCCTATTCAGGCCATGACATTCGATACCATTTTGGATGGTTTGGATTTGGTCGGCCGGGCTCGAACAGGGCAGGTAAATTTAATTTACTCAAGAAGCACAATTTTTTACTCATAAATCACAAATTTGTACCATCAAGCACAAATTTTTACTCACTGTTTTGTGGCTTGTTGATTTGAATTGGAATATTCAGCTTATTAATGTGATTTTGTTCAGTTTTGGAATCGTATGCTTATTGTTTTTGCAATATTTCAGGGTAAAACTCTAGCTTTCGTGTTGCCCGTTTTGGAGTCTTTGACAAATGGGCCTGCAAGAGAATTTAGAAAGACTGGTTATGGTAGACCTCCAACTGTTATCGTGCTTTTACCCACCAGGGAACTTGCCAAACAGGTAATTTTTATTTACCCTGGACCTTATGCTTGCAATGGTTTGGATTTTGGAGTATCCACTTTGACAATTTTTGGTTCAATCAGGTTTTCGCCGATTTTGAAGCTTATGGTGGTGCTGTGGGGCTAGCAGCGTGTTGTGTATATGGTGGATCTCCCTACGGGGCTCAAGAAAGTAAGCTAAGGAGAGGGGTGGATATTGTTATTGGAACGCCTGGCCGCATAAAGGTATTGACTTTTGCCCATGATAGCTGAGTTCTTGTATCAGTTCCGTCCTATGCAATGTACTTATGATGCTAAATTAATTCTTTGGAAATATGTAGGATCATATAGAGAGGGGCAATATCGACTTGAGTACATTGAAGGTTAGGATCCTCGATGAAGCTGATGAAATGCTGAGGATGGGCTTTGTTGATGATGTTGAGCTCATTCTAGGTATGTCTTTTTGGTAATGCCAACGTCTGTTTTTTATACCGTGTTTGCATATTTGTGTTACTGGTGCATAACATCTATAAAGTATTTTGTATCCATGTTTGTGGTTAGTGCAAACGACGAGTTTTTTTTTTTTTAATTGTATCATCTCCATCTGAAGCTTGAAATCATCTTATCTCTGTGTATTGCAAAGAATTCTGTTGCTATTTGACTCCTGTCATACCAATAACCTGCCAAATCAATGTTATTCTTATATTACGCCGTCAAGGCATCTTTGTTTGACAGGGGTAACTGGTGTTTTAAATTTTTTACAAGGTTACTTTAATTGTGCAAAATTTCTATCTATGATACTGGTTACATTTTTGAAGTGTTATGTTGTGCGAGCTGTTTCTTTTTTTTTTTTTTTATGCCTGTAAGAACTTTATATGGCAATGACTGTCTCTTCATTGGATTTTCAGGCAAGGTGAAGGATGTAAGTAAAGTTCAAACGCTTCTCTTCAGTGCAACCTTGCCGAGTTGGGTGAAAGGCGTAAGTATCTTAACTGAGATTTTGAATTTGGATGTTCTTCTGAATTCAGTTAAACATAGATGGATAATGTTGCAATGTTACATCTTTCCTTCCATTGTCGACGCATATAATGAAATTTTCTTTTCCTTTTTCCCAGATTTCTTCTAGGTTTCTCAAACCAGATAAGAAAACTGTAGATCTTGTTGGTAATGAAAAAATGAAGGCCAGCACCAATGTTAGGCATATTGTTCTTCCTTGCTCCAGTTCAGCAAGATCAGAACTTATTCCTGATATCATACGTTGTTACAGCAGGTTGGTCGTTTTCTAGTCAACAAGTACTGTATGCTTTCTAATTTTATTTTTGGGTGTAGTTTGTTTGGAAATCATTTTTCATGCACTTGATATGTTTGTTTCTGGTTCAGTGGAGGCCGCACAATCATTTTCACCGAGACAAAGGAAGCTGCTTCTGGACTTGCTGAGGCGTTGCCTGGAGCCCGAGCTTTGCATGGGGACATACAGCAGGGCCAACGTGAGGTGAGTTGTTTGATTATGCATTGTTTTCTGTTTTGTACAATGATACTGAACTATGTTATTTCTTGCTCCTTTCCTTTCATATTGATATTTCTTTTTTAAAAAAGCTAGATTTTTTTCCCAGATGGCAGAACTTATTTTTCCTTTTTTGTGGTTATGTATTTTCAGGTCACACTTGCCGGTTTCAGGTCTGGCAAGTTTATGACATTAGTAGCCACGAATGTGGCAGCGCGTGGACTGGATATCAATGATGTTCAATTAATTATTCAGGTTTGTCAGTGTGCATATTGGGGAGCTTTCTAATGTTTGTCAATGTGTATACTTACTTTTATTCTTTATGGTTCAGTGTGAACCCCCACGTGATGTAGAAGACTATATTCATCGATCTGGACGCACAGGGAGAGCAGGTAAATCTTGAAAAAATGTGGCATTTTTTCTTCATTTGTATTTTATTACTTAATGTCTTTAGTGTTATGTGGTAGTACTTAGAGGTGTGTCCATATTTTCAGGCAATTCTGGAGTTGCAGTCATGCTTTATGATCCCAGAAGGTCAAATTTTTCAAAAATCGAGAGAGAGTCGGGGGTGAAATTTGAACACATTTCTGCTCCTCAGCCACTTGATATTGCCAAAGCAGTTGGTCAAGATGCAGCAGAAATGATAACCAAAATCTCTGACAGGTACAGTGTAATGTTTGTTACATTTTGGTACAATCATGTTCAAATATTAACACGTTAACCCAATAAAAAAGTTCAAATATTAATACATTTTTCATTTCAGTGTAATTCCTGCTTTCAAGTCTGTTGCCGAGGAGCTACTTAACACCTCTGGCCTATCTGCAGTAGATCTACTGGCAAAAGCACTTGCTAAAGCTGCTGTAAGATTTGCTATTTCTTCCCTACTTGATGTGCTTCACGTAAATGTTTGTTTATCAGTTTATGAGTTGTTTATGGTATGGTGTGCAGGGCTACACCGAGATAAAGAAGAGGTCACTTCTTAGCTCTATGGAAAACCATGTCACAGTACTTCTCGAGGCTGGAAAGCCCATTTATTCACCGTCGTAAGCAATTATCACTAGTTGCCTTGTGTTCAAAACCATTATGTCTTATGTTCTTTTGTTTTATTTCCACATATGGATACAAACACTAGCTAATGATGGGAACTATATCGATTGTGTCTTAAAGTTGTCACAATGTGCTTTTGTCATCCCAAGATACCATTAGCTGTTTAGATATATATCCATAATTATATCTTTTATAGGTTTACTTTGTGTTCTTGTCTTAGAGTTAGCGTTTCGATTTGATCGTGTTTGACTCTTAATTTCTACCAACCTTTTCTCAGTTTTGCTTTTGGGGTCTTGAGGAGATTCTTGCCAGAGGAGAAGGTTGAGTCAGTGAAGGGTATGGCGCTAACAGCTGATGGAAATGGTGCAGTGTTTGATGTAGCAGCTGAAGATTTGGATTTGTTTCTTGCTGGTATTATTCTTATCATATTTCGATATGATCACGTATTACATTCTCATCAAGCATGATAGTATATTAAAGATTCAAGCAGAAATTGATATTTTTCAGTTCTTAGCCGATTCTTGTGGTTGTGTTAACTTGTATTTTGGGTGCAGGTCAGGAAAATGCAGCTAATGTGAGCATAGAGGTGTTGAAATCACTGCCTGATTTACAAGAAAAAGAATCAAGGAATTCAAGATTTGGCGGTGGTGGAAGGTTTGGCCGTAGTGGTGGAGGTGGAGGTTTTCGAAATGATAGGTCTTCCAACAACCGATCCGGTGGTGGTGGGAGAGGTCGCGGCAACAGATGGTGAAGCGCACGTAAACCACCGGCTCCTTTCAAGTAAGCTGTTGCGAGCAACTAACAATATCAAATGGTTGCATTCACAATGGTTTCAAGTGGTGGAGGGACTAAACGCCAGTTGATCTGAGCGGAGGCGGGAGTATATTTTTGACAATGAAGAAAATATTCGGTAGATCGACGGCCTCGATTGGCTCGTTATAGGATCATTTTTTATGCGTAAAGCATATTCCTTCAACTCTTCTCTATTTTATCGTTCAGTTTTGTTCTTGTTTTTTAGGCCTATAAGTTTTGCCCTTCTGTTTTCTTTTGCCCTTAGGAGTGGATGGGATCTTCCTTTTTCCCATCTGCTTCCCAAGTTCGTGTTGCGTAAGAACTTTCTAACTTGTAACTTTTCTATTTACTAGAAAGTAAAACAAGTGTTTTTTTAACTTCTAATGTTATTTGTGGTAACTTACTTTTAGTCTTCAGTAGTAACTAGTAACTGTTCTTTTATTTGTATGAGTTGAGAGTAGCAAACTAAGTTGAACCAAGATTCGATCCGTTTGTGATAATCACTTCACATACGGAAGGAAAATATTTGAAGTCCTTTACATAACAATTAACAAAGCATATAAAAGAACTTAACAATCAACTCGTTTGGACGTGCTTTTAGCGAAAATGTTTTTAAAATCAAATCTTAGTAAAAATTTATTTGGATTTCAACAAGCACTTAAAATGCTTTCAAAACCCAAAGTTAGTTTTACTAAAAGCGTTTTGACCTTGATTTTAAAAGTATTTCAAAACGAGCTTATAGATTTTTTTTTTTAAACAAATAATATTTTCTACCCTAAAAGCATTAAATCCCGAACGAACATTAAACACATTTTAAAAGTGACGGAGTGCAACAGAAGAATTTTGACCAAACAACTTAAACCCACAAAACCCACCACTCCAAAACCCAATTTCTAAACTTTCTTAAAAATCATTCATCTTTCTAGTTTCTTCGAGACACCCAATTCGTCATGGGATCGTACAGGAGGGCAAAGCTCGCACTCGACGCCTTCCGCGGCTTCACGGCGAGGATTGCCCCCAAAGCCGCCGCCAGAGAGCCCATCTCTCGCGTTTTCTCAACTGGGTCTTCCGCTTCCGTCTCCAACTCAGCTAAGTTTTCTGGGTTTTCTTCCAATTCTTCAATTTTACACAAATCAATTCCGCAGCTTGGTAGAATCACAAGAACCACACAGTACAGAAGCCCCTTTCTTGATTGCACTAAGAGATATTACTATGTCGACCGGAAGCGGGTTCACCACTTCAAGCCGAGAGGCCCGCGGAGGTGGTTTGAGAGTCCCAGGACCGTTTTGATTGTGGGTCTGGTGGGTTCTGGGGTTTTTATCACCGTGTATTTTGGGAATTTGGAGACGATTCCGTACACGAAGCGAACCCATTTTATAATTTTGTCGAAAGCCTTGGAGAAGAGGTTGGGGGAGAGCCAATTCCAGCAAATGAAAGAGAGTTTCAAGGGGGACATTTTGCCCGCCATACATCCGGATAGCGTGCGGGTTCGGTTGATTGCCAAGGATATAATAGAGGCTTTGCAGAGAGGGTTGAGCCATGACGTGACCTGGACTGACGTGGACTATGCGTCCGGTAAAGTGGAGCTGGCACATGAGAGTGGTGGCAAGGACACTTTGATGGCACTGCAGGATCCTCCGGAGGATGGGAAGTGGTCCCGTGAGGATGAGATTCTTGATGATCGATGGATTGAGAAGAGTAGGAAGACAAGTAGGGAGAGAGGTTTGAAAGCTGCCACTTCGCATTTGGATCATTTGAATTGGGAGGTTTTGGTGGTGGATAAGCCCATTGTCAATGCATTTTGCTTGCCGGGTGGGAAGATTGTCGTCTTCACGGGGTTGCTCAAGCATTTTACAAGTGATGCCGAGATAGCGACGATCATTGGTCATGAGGTAGGAAGATTTCATTGCTTGGCATTGTGTGAAAATAAGATTAAAAAGTTGATATTTTTCTCATTGTACATAAAAACTAGGTTGGCCATGCTGTGGCTCGACATTCTGCAGAGACTATTACAAAGAACCTGTGGTTTGCAATTCTGCAACTGGTGCTTTATCAATTTGTTACGCCTGATGTTGTCAACACAATGTCCAATCTTTTCTTGAGGCTTCCTTTCTCCCGAAGGTACTTTACAGTTCTTTATAATTTAGTTTCTAGTCCTTTTTAGTTATAACGTTATGATTTTTCTGAACATTTCTTGTTACTGCTCTATTTTCTGATGCTTAAGGAGGATGCATGCGTGTTCTGGTTGCAAAGAAGGAATAGGGTCTTGTTATTTATTTCTCATCAAAGGTTTTTAATTACTGTACTAGGAAGTTGATAAAATGGTATGGGTTAGTGGCAGAGCTACTATCGCCCAGGGGGGCGTGTTTCCCCTCTCAAGTTTTCGACGGGCAATTGTTTTTCTGCTTTTGTGTATTGCCTGTATGATCATCCTTCTACAAGTTTCTATTGTTGCTACTTCATAATTTCTCTAACCCAAGGTGTTATGTGAACTAGTCAAGCCATCCTATATCAAAATTCTCTTTCTAGTAAAATGCAATTTTTTTTGCAATTTATGTTTGTTAGAACAAATTTGTTGTTTTACTAGGACAAGCATTAAATTTTTTACTAGGACAAGCATTAAATTTTATATTTCAGAAATACATGTAATACAAGCTTGAGGCTTTGTAATAATTTGAGGACGGCCCCAACTAAAACCTAGCTCTTCCCCTGGTATAGGTCATATTTGTTCAGTGAAATATTTGGTCTGGTCCTTTTAAGATGTTTACACTTGCGGAATCTCCCTGAAATGTTTTAGAGCCTTGGGAAATATTTTAACAGTTTATCTTAATGTGAAAAGAAGCTTCTATGATGTTTTGTTTGTTGGGGGCTGTTTCACACCCCCCCACTCCCTCAGTTCACCGAAAAGATAAAAAGTTTTATGATTTAAAGTTTCCTGTTAGTGCTTTTGATCACTGATGCTTCCTTGGAAAAGATAATAGTGACCTCCATTGCTACCTTACTGAAAGATCCGTTAAATGCTCTGTGATACCATTGGATTGGTCTTGTTAGATTACTCAATATATCAGTTTTAGCGAATCTATTGAGAATTCTTTGGATTAAAGCTTGGATGTGCAGTTTTGCGGTTTACATTTTATTTTCTAATGATTATTACATCATAGTGCTTGTGAACCAGCCGAGAGCTTGACAAAATGCTGAAACAATCCTTTCACACAAAATGCTGAACACAATCCTTTCATTTTCCATATTTGTGTGCTTATGCTCTCTTCCACTTAATCAGGATGGAAATTGAAGCGGATCACATTGGGCTTCTGTTGGTTGCTTCTGCTGGATATGATCCCAGAGTGGCTCCAACTGTGTACGAGAAGTTGAGCAAGGTTACTGGTGGTGAATCTGCACTCAGAGAATATCTTTCAACCCATCCATCCGGGAAAAAGAGAGCTGAATTGCTGGCTCAAGCTAAGATCATGGAAGAAGCACTCGCTATATACAGGGATGCAGGAGCAGGACGTGGGGTTGAAGGCTTTCTTTAGTATAGTCGGTAATCACCATGCAACTACAGTTACATTTTTTTCGTAATTTTCAAAGATGTTCCTGTACCTGCATGTTTGCAGTTGGAGAATTCTTTCCGTTAAGTTTAGGTGATCCGAATACTTTGGTAGCCCTGAAAATATGCCCAGAACTTATACTGAAGATGCCCGAAGAAATGTGAATAATGGGGTTCTCATTGAGATTACAGTTTTTACTTTCTGTCCATGCTGCTTTGGATGGTGGTTAAGATTTAACAGTCGGGGCTTCCTGTAAAAGTTGTATAAATTTCACGCCCAAATTCTGATCCGTGTATTTCTTTATTGTGATAGAAACCTAGAAGCAAGATTCGAATGTAGGTGCGTTGGCGCCACGTTTGGTATCTAAGATTGCATTGAATCATTTGAATTTGATAGCTCAATAGATTTTGTTGACAAACAAACAATCTTTTTCGAGGAGTCAGTCTCCTGTTCTTCTCGCAACTGACCCACTATGTTTGTAACGTCGTCATCAGAGCGTAAAGTGTTTTGAGTTAACCGTTGGACAGGGTTGTATTTTTGCGGAAAGAGATCCTCTCCGGACCTTTCCCGCCAAAGCTTTCCAGTCAATTAATCCGGACCCTTGAAATTTGATCCAAAGGCTAAAATTATTATAACTTTTAAAGATGCCCCTTGTTTGTAGTAGTTAGATCAAATTTCAAGGGTCCGGATTAATTGATTGATAGGCTTTGGTGGAAGAGATTCGAAGATGATCTCTTTCCGTATTTTTGCCACTTCTCCTGTTATTGTAGAGTCGCAGTTGCTGGAGAAATTAGAATCAGAGGTGGTTGTCGGAGAAGCGAGAGATTGGAGGTGGTCGCCGGAAAAGAAAAGGAATTACGGTTGTGGCCGTGGGAGAGAAGACGGCCGGATTGGACGGAGAAGAGGGGTTGACAGTGAGGAAGAAAAGGGTTGTTTGTATATGAACACCTCGTGTTTGAGAGAGTTTGGACATGACAGGAAAGTTTAACTAGGTCACTTCAAAAAGTTAGTATTTTGTGTACTCTTTCCGACTGCTCAAGTTTATCCTATTTTTGACATAAGTAGTTATTTCATGTGCTAGCACTAGTCATTTGAATCAATTCTTCTGTTCAACCAAGTCAACAAAAATAGGACATTACTATTCACAAACTCATTTTTATCTCTCACACTGTGAAATCCCGTTCCCGGAATTTCACTATTCATTATGTATCTCGTAATTTAAGTTCGTATTTCACGTTTACGTCCTTTTTATTACTTAATTTTAATTCCGTAAATTTTGGGAATTAAATTGATTAGTTATCTAGTTGGAAGTTTCATATTCAATCTTTATCTTTCGTTGACCTTTTGAAGTTATAACTAGTGTTTTTGAATAGATCTCGAACCCACGAACGCATAAGCGTAAGCCGTTTGCGAGTCCGAGTTTTAACGGTATAGTTACGGACATTTGAAGTTGTATTACTAAACTATAGATTTTTAAATTTATGTAAAACTTCTTCTATGTGGGAATGATAACGACTTAGAAAAAAAAAAGGAGAGAGAGAACTCTAGAAGCTGCCTGATGGCAGCAGGGGAGAGGAAGAAAAGAAGAGATGCGGAAATCAGACGCACATGAGCAGCAAGGAGGATTTTCATTTTCCTCTCCTCCTTCAAATCTTATTTTCCTCTTTAAATTCACTCTAGAACTCCAAATTTTGTGCAGTTTTGCCCACGAACTCAAACTATCTCAGCGAGACAATCTCTACCCTCGAAGGGTGACAGTCTTTCAGAGAGTGGATTAGACAGAGATGGCAAATCAAGGTGCAAAGAAGCGCAAGGAAGAGAATGCCCGCCACATGGCCAATCTCCGTCGCCTCATCATGGCCTGTAATGTTATTTATGTGCTAATGGTGGCTTTGATATGACTACTGGTGGAGTATGCGGCTATTTGCATGATGTCATCTACATCACCTGCTCCGTGCAAGTCATGTCCATAATCTCTGGAAAATTTTGGTACACATATCTGCTGGTGAGATCTAATTAACCATTTTTCTTGTTGCCACCCATTTATATATATATTACCTGCTTAGAACCTTGCGTGGATGTTTCCAATGAGGTGGAGACTCATCACCATTATCCTGTGTTTATTTACCAGGAATGAGAATGTAAGATTTGGGGATTATTCTCATTCCTGACATATCTGCTTTTACTAACACTCAAGGAATGAAAATGTTGGGTGTTAGCTTCTGGTAATTTGCTGCTTTGGTTCTCAAAAGCAATATGATTTGTCAAGTTCTGTGAATATGCTAAACAAAATTAAGTTTTGCCTAACGTATTCTTTAATCAATAGAGAAGTCAAAGAATACTATCTCTCTTTTGAATCTTTGTGAATAAGGGTGGGAATGGTAGTATGGTATTAAGGGTCTAGGAATGCATTTTTGTTATGCAATTTGTGAAGTTCAATAACTTTATCAAATTTGGATTTTGGGCCAATATTACGGTTTTCTTAATTGATTGTGCTTAAGTTGATGCATCATGCTTGATATATAATATGTTCGGAAATTAATCTTTAGTCTTAGGAAGTGTATGTTATGATTAGAATGGTGATAGCGTTTGTCCACAAGACTATGAATGAGTGTGTCATGTCTTCTATGTAAATTTGTTCGGACCTTATGTCTTGAAACTTTGTTTGGATGTAGCATCTTAATCAAAATAAATGGAACCTCTGGGAAGCACTACGGGATACGAAGTGAAGTCTAGTGGACCTACATTGGTTAGTGAGTGACTTTAATATATGGGATATAGGTGATTACCCTGTTTTCATAACTATTATCCTGTGTGGATATGAGATGGTTTTATGATTATGTTTCCTATAAAATTATTAAGTTTATATTGAAGTTTTTGATGTGGGATTTGACGTGCATATTGGAAATATGGTTGTTTGTATGATTGCCTTGGTGTGATGAAATGTGAGGGGTAGTAGTGGACCGTTAACCCATTGTCATGGGGTTTGTCGCTTCGAAACATGTTTCACCCTCGTTTCATTATTTCATTTCTCGTTTCGTTGAACCTTTGTAACCTGAGTAACTTGATCCATGTTTTGTTTCATTGAGTGGTTGTTAAGCATTGTACTCCGCGATTCCGTTGAGTGATTATCCAAAATCGTATCTTGGTTTGGATTCCGTTGAGTGATGGTCCGGAATCCCTTCTACTTTGCGGTTCCGTTGAGTGATGATCCAGAATCGTATCCTGGTTTGGATTCCGTTGAGTGATGGTCCGGAATCCCTTCTACTCTACGGTTCCGTTGAGTGATGATCCGGAATCGTATCCTGGTTTGGATTCCATTGAGTGATGGTCTGGAATCCCTTCTACTCTGCAGTTCCGTTGAGTGATAGTCTAGAATCGTATCCTGGTTTGGATTCCATTGAGTGATGGTCCAGAATCCCTTCTACTCTGCAGTTCCGTTGAGTGATAGTCTAGAATCGTATCCTGGTTTGGATTCAGTTGAGTGAAGGTCCGAAATCCCCTTTGGTGTCTTGGTTTAGTTGAGTGGTCTGAAATCCCATTTTCCAGAGATGTAGGCTTCGGCCGAACGGCGTCACTCTAGCCCCGCATTTCAGTGCATTGGATGTGTTGTTGATTGATATGGTTTGGAATGATGTTTGTTATGATTATTGTAATTATGATTAGAAATGTTGGCCATTGTGACTAGAGAATATTATTGTGCTTCGTCGAATGTTCTTGGGATGTTGCATGCCTGAATTGTTGTGTTGTGTGGAGACATAATGGTTTATGTGATGAAAGTTCAAGTGTATTGAAACGACGAACTACGAATGGCTTGATCCCTGTTTATGGTACGTAGGCAGTCTAACGAGGAGGTTAGATGCAGCCATAAAGTATACGCAAAATTATTATGCATTTGGATCTTGAATTATATGTTGTTCATATCCAAAAGGCGGAATATGTTGAGTTACGGGCATTTAGGGACGTCACGTGTTGATCTTAGACGTATGTCAGGATCGGGGCGTGACACACACTCTTGTTATATTTTAGCCATTGATCTTCTTCAATTTATTTAATCTGACGAACAAAAACTGAAAAATAAAAATAAATGTGCAGATAACTATACCCAAAAAGTAATTTTCTTCTCCAACCAGGACAAGGATTGTCTGCCCTCCCGTGCCCTCCTGTTTTGTGTGGTCACAGTTAAGCAAAGTTAACATTTTATATTATTTTTTTATAGAGATAATAAGACAAAAATGAATAGTAATATAAAATGTTGACGTAGTTTAACCGTGACCACACAACAAGAGAACACGGGAGGGCTTCGAAAGTGTGAGGCAGACAATCCTTGTCCCTCTCCAACTAACGTCAAAACTCCATCGTCCGTCCTAATATTTCTCTTTTTTGACATTTCCTTAAAACAGAAAATATTGATTGCTTCAGTTCTAATTTATTGACCCCGGGACTTGTCGGGCAGCTTTCAAATCTATCAAACATCTGAAGAAAGTTGGACAGCTTTTATGAACACTTCGCTTTGCATTAACTATTTGAGAGCTTGATCGTCATCTAGTGACCTAATCACGTATTTATATATACATGTTTTTGAGTCAAAATGATCTTAAAGATTGACATAACTCATTATTTTGGTTTATTAGATTTAAAATCGATTGAAGTGACTTCTGAGTTTGTCTATCGTCAATTATTTTGGTCATTTCGTAAAAAAATCTCAGTTAAATAAGACTAAGATGACAAAAATAATCTCAAATTTTGTCAAATCATATTTGACCCATTGTTTATTAGATTGAGGATATTTTTGTCATATTGATCATTGTTTAACAAAGATTTTTCACGGAATGACCAAAATGATTGATAGTGGACAATGTCAAAGGCCAAATTAAATCCTACGGTAGAAGATTAAGTGAGATGAAAAAATGATACCATCCTTGTGATTAATCAATTAAACCAAGCATTAAATCGATAGAGTTAATTACACTTGGGTCCTTATTTGTGTTTAAGTTATTTTAGCAGTTGGTTATGCCCAGTATTCTCCACACACAATTGACCTGCTCACTCGACACTCGAGTCAAGCATTTGCGATGATTTCTATAAATTAGAATCAAACTTGTACAATAACCTTGGAAAACTTGAGTTCAATAAACGTCTTCACAATTGTTGAGTGTAGTATGTGAGTTTCTGAGTTTGATTCTTGTAATATTGTTCACTACAACTACTAAACTCACACTAATGTATTCCAACTCAAAATGTCTGATTCAACTGTAATTAAGATAAACCTGAACTACCCTAGTTAAGCATGTTAAATCTGGTGATTTCACGATCCAGTAAACATGGGCTAGATATCAAAATCTAAAAAATTTGTGGGTTACTGTTGGTATGAGTACAAGAGAGATAGTTCACGTTTTACTTATCTGAGCATTGAGGTGCGTTCACAGAAATGAAATGATAACCGATTAACGTAGTGTGTCAGAAACACACAAGAATGTCTCCATATTACTTATATAGCTATTCCACCTCAATTTAACAAGCCACAATCAACTTGTTATTTTGTGCTCACAAGTAGATGTAGGTTGATAATATTTGTAGGAAGGGTAAGATGACATGGCTACCAATCATAATGATGAAGAGCAATCTCTCTTCCAACGGGAAAATGATAATTGCACAAATGATAGAAAAGGGAAGAGATAACTCCACACAGGTCCAATTTAATACATATTTTTAGGCAAAGATATCAAACACCTCCTCCTACAATAAAAGCGTAAAAAGAAGAGGGTGTAAGTTTAGCCTCTTAATGGACTAGCAATAATGTGTTTTAAATTTGCTTTTGACGAGAATCCAACCCAAGACCTCACTTACAAGTGAAAATGAATACCACTAGATCGTAGTACTAAGTAGCATGAGGGATAGATAGTTAAATAATAAAATATTCAACATTTTGTTAAAATGGCTAGCATTGTTGGAGATGCTTATGATAACCGGGCTAGCTATAATAATTTTTGAGTGATTTTCATAATAAACTAACAAACTTATAGCTAGAATTGTTAAAGATGCTCTATTTCTACTAGGGGTGGTTCGGTATGGGATACCATACCGAAACTAGTATCCCGAATCCCAAACTGAAAATTTTCAAGACGGGAATTTAAAAACCAATCCCAAACCAAATTTTCGGGAATCCCAAATTTCGGGAATCCCGAAATATTTTCGGGATTTTGGGACAAATCGGGAATCCCAAATTGAAATATGAAATTATGAATTGTTGTTCAAATATATAATTCAAGAACACATTCATGAACTAGGAATGTCATTTCATTCACACTACCATTTAATCGAAAACTGGCATGCCTGACTGTTTTTATCAGAGTCAAAATTCAAATCAATTAAACCTTTTTTGCAATTTGTTGAGAGACAAAAGAATCAAGCCTTCTGAAATCATCAGCCATGGCAGCAACAATAATAAAATCCAAATGAATATCAAATAGAACATGAAAAATATGCAAGGTGTAGGGCATTCCAGATTGCTGAGCATGAATTAGAAACTACTAGCATCAATTATAAAAGAATAATATATATAATATATATGTATATATATATAATAATTAATATTATATATTTTCGGTTCGGCATGAGATTCCCGAAATATCGAGAAGCCAATCCCGAATCTCGTACTGAAATTTCGGGAATTTTTTCCACTCCTAATTTCTACGACCATATGCAAACAAGGAAGATAAAAAATTAATTAAATGAAAGCCACTAACGTAATGTTAGAAAAGGTGTGTTGCAAACAAAAACTTACGAGTAATGCTACATTGATCATATATTTGTATCATTTTTCTCATAGAGGTAGGGTACACTTAGGGCTGGTTTGGTATTGTTGTGCTTTGAAAAAAAACTGATTCTGCTGTGCTATGAGAATAAGCGGCTGTGAAATAAAGTTGTAGAGTGTTTGGTAAACTTTTTTGTAAAAATGCTTTTGAAAAAAAAAGCAGTATTATAGTGTTTGGTAAACTTTTATGTAAAACAGATGTGAAAAAAAGCCGGTTTTTCAAAGCTGGGTTTTGCAGCTTCTTGTTTTTGGCTTTTTTTTCACCCAAAACTGTGAAAAAAAGCTGAAGCTGAATGTTTACCAAACACAAAAAAGCTCCCAGCTTTTTTCAGAATCACCTCAGTACCAAACCAGGCCTAATACATATGAGTCCTATTACTATTAGAAAAATAATATAAATGATGATACAAATATATGGTAAGAATTACAACGTTGAAAACTCACCAGCCTTACTTTCCATTAAATGAGCCAATTGTTGAATGGTAATCTTGTCTTGGACCAAGACATACGATCCAGCCCATGACAACACAAGCACAAAACTCGTGAACGAGCGAGAGAATTCTAGAAAAAAGTTGATCTGTGATCATTAGTGGCGGATCCAGGAAATGATGTTTGGGGGGTCATAGCGCGCGCAGCGCGAAATTTTTTTTTAACAGAAATAGCATGCATATCGTCATTTCATCGGGTCTTGGTAGGATGCTTTTAAGTGTTGAGAAGGGTTTATGTAAAACCCCTCCCAATATGACAAGCAAAGCACAAAAAAGTCGAAGATATCAGACATGTCTTAATCCACACCCACGCAAAACAAGTTGATACGAAAGAAATCTTCCTACCTCTATCCCGACGAAAGAATCCACACCCACACCACTACCCGGACGAAGGTCTACATCACCACCACCCGAGGACTTTCCTTCCCTCTCTCTCTCTCTCGTCTCTACATCACCACCACCCCGAATGAAACACCCCAACCCTTCTTAGGGTAATTCAACGTTCTAAATCCGTTTCCAATGTCCGTTTTCCCAAATTCAATTTCTATTATATAGTTTTATTTATTGGACTCTTTATGTGCTTAGGAGCAATTATTGTGACGTTTCCGTCTTCGCTAGTGGCGCAGCTTTTGGCGGCGAAGTACAGTGAGTGGACCCCTTCTAAAATTACATGATTTGATAATTTAGTTGCATAAATGATTAGCATGCCTACGAATTTATGATTTGATTTATGTGAAGCTTGATGATTTAAGATATTGATTATCGTCTCGCGTTTTGGTGAGGAATTAATTTTTAGCCTATTTTGAGCTATATTTTAATATATCGTATTTTCTATAAAAACCATGAACTGGTAGACTATCTGATAGATGACGATAGGATGCTAGAACATGTTTTTGAACCCCTCTTTATAGTGTAGACGATGATCGGTAACCTACGCTATGAAGTGGTATTTACGAGAGACGTAACTATTTGTGCGTACCTAGTGGACACTATGCCGCCTGGGGCGAGGATCTGGTGTTGGCATGTAGGCCGGGAGAAATAATCCCTAGCGAAAGGCTGAGGGACACGGAGACAGGCATTGGGCCGGGAGGGAGTTATCTCTGGCTACGGGCACAGAGACTGAGGTGCAGGCACTGGGCCGGGAGTTATATTTATTCAGTGATCTTTCTAGCAGCACACCGCGTTTACGAGACGATTTATGATATGTTTACTGTTTTGATTTCCGCGATGCGTTTCCGCGATGTTGGCTTTTAAGATATTTGGCATGCTAGGATTTTTATTAAATCCATCACTTATTATGCTAGTAGTTTTCATTATTAAACTTTGGGGGTTAGTATGTTGATAACTGTTTATTATTATTATATATATATAAACTTGGTCCACTCACCTTTGTTTTACGTCCCCATTCAGGACTTAGAATCAAGGCACCTAATCCCGGCGTCAAGGCACTTCCGCAGCAGCATCTTCGGATCCTCTCGATGTAGGACCCACTCCTCTATTCATTAAATTTTATCTTAATTCTTTTTAGTGATTAGGTTTAGTTGTATGCTCTGAGCACGTTCCTAAATTATTAATTCATGGTATTTTAAATTCATAACCCGTCTTTATTTCTTATTCTTAGCTTTTGTATCAATTAATGGCTTTCGTCACCCTCGGGTGTCGGCCAGCACGTGTCTATCCTGGTATTCGGGGAATATCAGGGTCGGGGCGTGTCACCGAAGACTTTCCTGCAGTGCCGAGCTTCGTTCAGGATTTTTGTCGAACACTTGGCGTGCGACTCCGACCCCGACGACCCCAGCTCCAAGAGGTCGCGTATGGGAGCTTCAAGGTTGTTTCCATGGTTTCCAAGGGGTCGTGCGACCCCGACGACCCCACTGTGGATCCGCCCCTGGTGATCATGCATGCATACTAAAATATGCTAGAGAGTTCTAGCAGCAAGTTGGCTTGTTTGCAATTAGAATATACTAAAATATGCGTTGAATTTGTGGCTGGGAATAGACAGCCATGGCTCCGACTTAACAATGTCGGTATTGTAGTTGAAAAATCTAGCAATATTATGTATATGTAGAAAGAACTAGAAAGCTGCATGGGCAATTCCACCGACTTGATGAGTCGGTTATGCTTGCCTATAAATATAGGTGAGTGTGTTGTGATGTAACCAAGAGAGCAAGAAGTGAGAAAAAGAGTGAAGAAGTGTGAGAGTATTTGAGTGTTTCCTCTTGTACTAAGTTTGTGTGACAATAAAAATTTTGTGTAATATTTTGAGTGTTCTTTCTTTCTTTTGCCTATCAATTCAGCTGCATTACATTCTCCTTTGTGAGAAGTAGTGAAGTCTTTTTAACCCCCAACACCAATCTTGCTCCGTACTACCACGGAGACATCCACACACTTCACAGACTTTTACAGCAGGACCCTCATATATATATATATATGTATAGGTACTACAAAGTGTTTCTGTAGGTACGTTCTTTACCATCGTCCCGACTGCCATGGATGTTCTTTCCTTCGCCTTACCTCCTCCCATATCAATAAGTTTAGCGGTAGTAATTTTAACCGCGCTTGTGATAAGATCCCGTGCTAGAAGGTTGGGTGCTGAGAAGAAAAAGAGATACCAGCCTACAGTCACCCTCATCAACTTCCCCAGGCTGCAGCATTACATGACCCGATGACCGAGTTTGCACACAAACACAAAACTTACAGGGCGTATAATGTGCTCATAGATAATGTCGTCACCACGGATCCTGCAAATGTTGAATACATCCTCAAAACAAACTTTGCAAACTATGGCAAGGTATGCTGTCTGACTCGTTAAATGACAGGTACATTATATTATTTTACCACATGTATATTTGAAGGGTGAACATCTTAATGATTTGATAAGGACAATGTTATCTAATTAATAACAGAAGTCCCGATTCCTGATCTGCTGCAGGGTTGGTACCACTACGGCGTTTTGTCAGATGTTTTAGGAGACGGGATCTTTGCTGTGGACGTAGAAAAATGGTTGCATAAAAAAAAGGTATCGATCAATGAATTAACAACCAAAATTGTGAAAGACTTCAGCAGTACAGTCTTCAAAACCCATGCAGCAAAACTTGCCCCGGATAATTTCCGAAGCTGCAACCTGCAACAAAGCAATTGAGATCCAAGTAAGTTTGTCGTGTTTAAAAACTCAAATATAGCATGAATAGAATTAACTCCTTATATGAGGAGTTTCATAAGGAGATCCCACGGCACTGTAGCAAACACAGGATAAGTTATCACCAACCTGGAGCACTCTGCAATGAGGATTAAATTATTGAAACCGTTTAGTTTTTAGATCCACATCATGCTAGCTATCCCAGCCTGTTTGGCTAGACTAACGTAAAGGGTAATGATATAGAGAGATCATTTTTAAGATTAAATTTTGTAAATTATATGACGTAATTTTTTATGATTAAATTTTTATTTAAATGTTGATTAACACACTTACTTCTCATTGGTAACACATCTGGTTTATAAATTTGGTCTAAAAAGTGGTCTAGCTAGCATTATTCTAATGTAAAAACTACAAAAATTTACTTTCAACAGACCAGGGGCGAAGCTACAAAGGCGCAAAGAGGTGCAGCCGCACCTCACCTCGCCAGAAAACATGCCCAGAAGCAATGGTGAGGAGTTCTTGCTGCTGTGCAACGCAGGTTGCGCGCGGGCTCACTTTTTTTTTCTTCTCAAAATACCCCGGCCAAAGAAAGGAAGAATGGAGAGCTCCATTTTGCAGCTTCTAGAAATAGATTTTTGGTCAGGTTCTAACGAAGAAAAAGAGAGAGGAAGAAGAGAGACTCTCTCCCATCCCACCCCACGCACCCTTTCAAATATTTTGGTTAGTCTAAATCCTCATTTGACCTTGAACTTAGATCTCGAATGGATGTCTACATTTTTTCTTTGACTTTTTACCCTTTTAAATTCTATTCCTCCTCCCACCAACAAGGGACTAGCTATCCTCTAGTTTAAACTAGCAAGATGGATTGTTGCTGGTTAAATCTGAAGCGCCTGTGGTCGTTTGACTTCACATATGAGACAATTTTCTCTAATATCATGAAGAAGTTGAGGTTCTACCATAAAACCAATTAATAATATGTAACAACCCGTCCCGATTTTATCGAAACGAAGAGGGTATTTTCGTGAAATTGCATCTTGAGCTAGATCTTTTCCTTTTAAAATTGTTTTTGGGTCTTAATTGGTGTGCCAAGGGGCCCACCCTTGATTTGGTTCCCCCGGCTCTCCCTTATTTTTCTGATTTCTAACACACACACACACAGAGTTCTCTCTATCTCTTCCCATCACTTTCTCTCTCTTTCTTTCTTTCTTTCCGTTCCACACCTCCGAGGGCTCTCTCTCCTCTGCGACCCATCCTCCTCCTCATCCCCGAGCTTAACAACATTACCAACCCTCCAAAGTGACGCAAGGACCTCGTGAACCCATGGCTAGAAGCCGTGTACCCCAACAGTGACGTTTTCACTGTTCATCATCTTCCCTGACGTATTTCTTGATTTCCCGATGAAGGTAAGCCTCGAAATTGGTCCCTATCTTTGTAGATCATGTCTAGGTTCACGGTTAGTAAGTTTTTGAGTGGTTTTGGTGGTGTAGGAACTCGGAAAAACTCAAGGAAAGTCACTGTGCAAATCTGGAAATTTCCAGACCGTAGTCGTTTGGCCACCTTTCAGGCCATTTTTCGGCCAACTCTGGCCACCACTCGGTCCCCACTTGGTATGAATCTCTTCTTCACATTCCTAAATACATTTTGGCTTTTGAATCACTCAATTTGGATAAGAAACGAAGAAGTTACGAAACTTTGAAAATTGCCCAAACCTTTGGCCAAAAACCCAGTTTTCAGGCGAGCACCGTCCCTTTCGAGGCGTTTTCCAGACAAACCAGGGCGATTTGGCCGGCGTGCAGAGTATCAATCTCTTCATCTCGTCGAGTACTACAATTTTCATGTTTAGATCACTCAATTTGGTTGAGTAAGAAGAAGTTATGAGCGTTCGAAAGTGTGCCAAAAACCGGCCAAATCCTTGGCCTGAAATCGGGTCACCTCAACCCAAAACCCTTTAAATCCTTTTCAAAAACCCAGCCCAAACAATTGGGCTATGTAGTCGGCCCAAATCCAAAACCTAATCCCCTAATCTAGCCTAACCCAAGCCCCATTACCCAGGCCTTGCGGCCCAAATGACCCAAAACCCAAACCCTTTTGAACCTAGGGCCTTCGACTCACTAAACCCTTTAACCTAAACCTAACCCTAAGCCCAACCCAGGGTAATTTGACGTCCTGAATCCGTTTTTGACGTCCATTTCCCCAAATTCAATTGTTATAATATAGTTTTATTAATTGGACGTTTTATGTGCTTATGGGCAATTATTTGTGACAATTCCATGTTCGCTAGTTTGTGTGGCTCTTCGGTGGCTAAGTACTGTGAATGGACCATTTTATAAAAATGCATGTTTTAATAGTAGAAATGCATACATGGAAAAACATGATTTAACAATTATGTTCTATGAAACGCTTTGTGATAACATGCTTACTGATGCTAGTTTGAATTATTACTATTTTTCCTATAACCTGTGTTCTTATAGAATATCTGATGGATGGCGATATAATATTTAGAACACGTTTCGAACACCTCTTTATAGTATAGATGATGGATGACTTTATATTATGAAGTTGCTTTTCAGTATGTATATGTTCAATGGTTTTGTACTTACCTAGTGGTCCATATTCTGCTACGGGACGAAGGGATAGATTCCGGTCTGTTCCGGGCGATGGTTTAGTGTTGGCATAGGGTCTGGAGTGTGTTTCCTCTGGCTATTAGCACAGGGATGGGGAGCCGGCATGGGGCCTGGAGAGATATTGGACATTCACTAGTGATTATTATATATACAAGTTATGATTAGAGACATTGCACAGTATGCTAGGTTTCAGAAACCTATGTTTATCATGATATATGTGTTTTCATAAAACCTGAGGGTTAATATGTTGATAACTGTTTTCTTATATATATATATATATATATATCAACTTGGTCCACTCATGTTTGTTTTGCGCCCCTTCAAGACTTAGAATTGAGGCATACAATCCCGACGTCAAGGCACTTTTGCATCGGCATCTTCGAGTCCTCTTGGTGTAGGACCCATCCTTTTATTCATTCAATTTTATATTAATTCTTTTAGTATTCTAGATTAGATGTGTGCTTTGAACACGTTCCTTAAATGCTTATTCTTTATTCTTTTATATTTATAAGTTTTATATATCCCTTGTTTTCAGCAATTGCACTCAATAAATGACTTTCGTCACCTTCGGGTGTCGGCGAGCACGTGCCTATCATAGTATTCGGTGAATATCGGGATGTGTTACAATATGAGAAGTAGCCCAAACTCTTATAAGCCCAAGCAATGTCCCTCTTCCTATCAATGTGAAACTCAATCTCAACAAAATCTACACCAAATGGAGAGAGAATTTAACACAAGTTAAACTTACAATAATATTAAACCCTTCTCTCTCCTTCCTCCATTGCTTCCCTCTCTCAGCTCTCTCTCTGAACTCGATCTACAAGCACTCTCCTCTATTCCGTTCGTATCGATTCCCACCTCAGCAAAATTAGAGTTGCGATGAAACAACTCGTTTAAGATAGGATGAAGAGAGAGATGTCTCTTCGATTTTTGATTGATTTCCGGTGGGAGAAAGGAAGGGACGAGAGACGGGATTTCTGGTGGTGGCAATTGGGAGTCCACGATTTTTGGATTGATTCCAACCCGGCGAAAGGAAAGGAGGATAGATGAGCGAGATAGAGACCCAAAAATAGGTAAACGGAAAGAGTGTGAAAAGTCGAAATAATAAAATACTGTAGGGGATGGGTAATTAATAATAAAAAAAAGCTAGCATTGTTGGAGATGCTCATGCTAAACGATAGAAAAGATGTGTTGCAAACAAAAACTCACCGGCCTTGCTTTCCACTAAATGCGCCAATCTTGTTCCGTACTACCGCGGAGGCATCCACACACTTCACAGGCTTTTACAGCAGTACTCTTCTATATATTAATATAGGTACTACAAAATGTTTCTGCAGCTACGTTCTTCACCATCCTCCCGACTGCCATGGATGTTCTTTCCTTTCCCTTACCTCCTCTCATAGCAGTAAGTTTAGCGGTTGTAATTTTAACTGTGCTTGTGATAAGATCCCGTGCTAGAAGGTTGGGTGCTGCGAAGAAAAAGAGATACCATCCTGTCGTCACAAATTTCTTAAACACCCTCGTCAACTTCCCTAGGCTGCACCATTACATGACCGAGTTTGAACACAAACACAAAACTTACAGGGCGTACAATGTGCTCATAGATTACGTTGTCACCACGGATCCTGCAAATGTTGAATACATCCTCAAAACAAACTTTGCAAACTACGGCAAGGTACATTTGAAGGGTGAACAACTTAATGATTCTATATATAAGGAAAATATTTATGTTAGTTAATTACCTTAGTTATCTAATAACAGAAGTCCCAATTCCTGACCTGCTGCAGGGTTGGTACCACTACGGCATTTTGTCAGATCTTTTAGGAGACGGGATCTTTGCTGTGGACGGAGAAAAATGGTTGCATCAAAAAAGGGTATCGAGCAATGAATTAACAACCAAAATTGTGAAAGACTTCAGCAGTGCAGTCTTCAAAACCAATGCAGTAAAACTTGCACGTATAATTTCTGAAGCTGCAACCTGCAACAAAGCAATTGAGATCCAAGTAAGTTTGCCATGTTTCAATAATAACATTTATAGCATGATTAGAATTAATTCCTTGTACATATGAGGAGTTTCATAAGGAGATCCCACGACACTGTAGCAAAACCTGGAGCACTCTGCAGTGAGGGTTAAATAACTGAAACCATTTAGTTTTTAGATCTCCATCCAAGAATCAACCTTGTAAAAAAAATTCATTAAAATCCAAAATCGTTTGACCATTTGATTATCATTATGAACATTCGTCTTTTAAAACTTTGTGTACGTCTATTTATTGACTAAATGATTTTGAGATTCGGTTAATTTTTGTAAAAATGATCCTTGAATGAGGTTCCTAATTCTTGTGTATAAATACAACACATATATATATAATTCTTGGCGTTTTCTTTTTGGGACGAAGGAATTGTTTATGAAAGCAACCTTAGACTCAATCGTCAAGATTCTTCTTGGAATTGAACTAGACACCATGGACGGAACAAATGAAGAAGGTACTCGGTTTGCCCATGCTTTTGATGTAGCAAATGAAATGACCATCTATCGTTATGTTGATTTCTCGTGGAAGATCAAAAGGTTCTTAAACATTGGATCAGAAGCACTGCTAAGGAAGAATATCAAAGTGATAGATCAATTTGTTTATAACTTAATCAAAATAAAGATTGAAACAGATAATTCATCAGAAGATGAGCTACTGGCAGTGAGTAATTAGCCTTCCACTCCATGATTTGTTATATTAATTCCAGAATGAGTAATTAATTTAGTATACGTAGTAGTAAATGAATAATAAAGTTAGTAGTGTGGATGATTGGCAATATTGGCAGTTAAAGAAACAAGACATCATTTCAAGGCTTTTGGAATCTCAAGAGACCGATCCAAAGTACTTGAGAGACTTGATCCTTTGTCTCATTTCTGCCGGAAGAGACACAACGGCTAGCACTCTTACGTGGTTTATTTATATGCTATGCAAGCATCCTCATATACAAGAAAAGGTTGCACAAGAAGTTAGAGAGGCAACAAATCTGGAAGATAGTTCATGCATTGATGAGGTTGCTGCCAGCCTTACTGAAGAAGCTCTTGAAAAAATGCAGTATCTACATGCAGCTTTGTCTGAGACACTCAGGCTCTACCCTGCGGTTCCACTGGTAATTTAGTATTTATCATCTAAATTAAAATGCATGCACGAATACTTCAAATATTTCCTCACTTTTCTGTATTTGAATCGTTATGTGTTACTTTTTAAGTATATAATAAGTTAATTTATGCAACGCGTGCTATCATATGTAGAACGCGAAAGTTTGTTTAGCTGATGATACTTGGCCAGATGGATTTAGTGTCAAAAAAGGCAATTTTGTGGGATACCATGTTTACGGAATGGGCAGGATGAAATATTTGTGGGGTGATGATGCAAAAGAATTTCGGCCAGAGAGATGGCTCAACAAAAATGGTCTTTTCCAGCAAGAAAGCCCTTTCAAATTCACAGCTTTTAATGTACGTAAGAAACAAGCATGTTGATATGATTTTGATCACCATTAGACATGTTACATTTTATTAAAACGCATGCACAAAGGATGATATTATTTCTGAAGAATTTTGATATATATATATACACACACACTTGTCGTTCACGTACACAGGCGGGGCCAAGAATTTGTATAGGAAAGGACTTTGCCTATAGGCAGACAAAGCTCATCTGTGCCGTGCTTTTAGGGTGCTACAAATTCAAGCTGAGTGAAGAGAAGAAAGTGGCCCATTACTTGACCAAAATCAGCTTCCATATAGACGGGGGCCTTTATGTGCATGCTTCTCCAAGACCTTAATTAGATGCCTTAAATATATTTTCCTTCCCCATGCAATTTGTCTTTTTAAAATTATTATTATTAGAATAGTTTATGAGAAGAGTGGTTTCGAATCAGAAACACATGAGTGAAAACTCAACAATCTATCAACTAGAATATTGAACCACATGCATCTACCTAATATATGAGAGAATACTATTGTATTTGATAAATAAAAAAGAGCTATTACAATGAAGCCTTCTTTACGTATTTGATGATCACAATTATAAGTCCTATGATTATATACTCAATCGTTATATCACAATTAAAAAAAAAAAAAAAACTAGGTTACATTCACAAAGTCATTTTGGTTATAAAAAATTAATTTTGCAATATATGATATTTTTGTTTTCATTTAAATTTTGAATTATTGGGTATTTGTAAACAAAAAGAAAAAAATAATGATCATCTGACTAGGGGAAAATTTCCTTCCTATTAGTTGTGGAGTGAGGAAATTTAGTTTTGTCGTAATATGAATGGCGTGGCGGTTAATGTTTTGCTCCTCTGTCTGGTTTTTCAATTTATTGCTATATCCCACAGCGAGGAAACAGACTATAGCGATATATGCGCACTTTGAACTGAGGAAACATTTTGTCGCTAACTGGTCAACAACAACCATATTTTCCTCGCGGTAGGCTTCTTCCCAAGGGCTGTATGAAACATGTTCCGAGGGCAGTTTTCCCCGAGGGCCCTATCCGCCTACGACCTAGCGAGGAAATGTTTAATTGTTGAATCATTTCTACGACAATTTTTCATTTTTTAGCAACGAATTATGTTCTTGCTAAAAGGTTTTTGAATAATAAAATATAGTGTTTTTTTTTCTTTTGTAATAAAAATATATTAGTTTTATAGTGCTTGTTTACCAGCTGATAAATTGACATATTAATGGTGAACATGGACTTAATTGGTGCCTAAAATTGGATTGAATTTAATGTATATAAGTAAGTTATGGATATCAACTTCTAAATCTAGTGGATTAGTCGTGAAAGAAACTTATCCATTATATCTGTATTAGACGGATTAGTAATAGTGAATCCATTATTTTTCAATATTCTTAAAGCATATTTAATGAGAGAGGCAAAATATCTTAGAATAGACGTTATACATTTCTTGTTGGATCGAAAACTCTCCAATATTCTTAGGCTCTTGCAGTTATTGTGCTGCGTGCAAATAAAGGTGAAACATTGCGCTCCCTTTTTTAGGTGGTTAGGATTAAGACTTGTGCTTCCTTCACAAAGCTATATAAATTTAGCCGAGGGTTGTGATTAATTGAAACCCAAATGCCCAGTCTCAGGATCACACTATTACTAATGTATATTAAAGTAAGAAACAAAAAACTCATATCAAAATATTTTCAAAAATATACAGTTTAGTAATATTTATGTTCACTTGATCTTTCAATCATCTACTCCGCATCAACTAGCCTCTTATTCTTCTCTTTCGTTTTTGATTTGGGTTCTCACGGCTATGACACCGATGTTTTTTAAGCCATAAGGAATAATCCAAGAACATTAAAGACGTGCAGAAAAGAGAGAGAGAGTCATCATGATCCACCAAACACATGTGCCTAGATATGGCCATGAACAAGACTAAAATCCCTCAAAACTTGTTACCTTTTTGCCTTGGTGCAATGGGGTCTAAGCCCTTACCAAAACTAAACAAGAATATGGTGGAAATATTAGTGATGTGGATGTTACTTCTCCTACATCAAATTACATGAAATAAAAATTAGTATAACATAATTTAATTATTACCACAATTTATCAAATAAAAGAAACCAAATACAATAAAATACTTATCTCTTATAGGTAGATAACGCTCTTCATCGATCCTTGATTAGAACAAGATTTTAGGTTGATACATGTAAATTCACTGTTGTTAAGAGTAAATTCGCCCCTCTAAGACAATGTCTTGGTGTAGCAGGTTATGACGTCCTACTCTCCAAGATACAATAGCCTTTGATCCTCGTAAACGCACACTCACATGAACAACTCGATTCTTCCTTTGATATGAAAGAAGTGAAGAATATTATTCAAGAATGATGGAGAAAAGAAAGGAGAGGAAAGGCTGTCCAACTTTTCCTTCTTTATTGAGAGATTTACAAGTACGTATATATAGGAATGTTTCAATAAGACATTGGAAATAAAGATGTTAAGCATTTGGTATTAAAACTCTTGAGCAATAATAATAATAAATTGCAAGAGTAACCGCCATAACAAAATTGGTTGATTGAGGCTACCAACTACAACGGCTAGAATTGGATCTTGATCGGAGCCATCTTTAATATCATTAACAGAGAATTAAGATGCCACAATAAATCTATAGATGTCAAACATCGGTAATATTTTGAAATACCCAATTAAAACTCCAACAGAATACATTTTGGCCTAGCTCATAACAGAAGCAATGGAAACATAGAAATGCAAGGCCATGCCTATCATGATATCATCCTCTACCAAACTTAGAGTTCTCATAGGGAGGTTCATCCAATATGTGAACTCCATCTCTTTCGCATGTTCCAAACGATAATCTGCATCAAAATTAGAGTATATTTATTATAAGCATGAAGTTACACTGCAATTCAAGAGACTGTTTGAAAGATTTTTCAAATCGATGTAAACATCAGTTAGGTGAAAAAATATACGTAAATATCAGTTAGATTTAGAATTCCGGAAAAAGAATTCGGTTAGCATCGGCATGCATTTGGGCTTTTTATCCTGTCATAATATTTTGGTTTTTTCATATATGAAGCTGTATGGGAAGGCTATGGATACAACAAAGTAGTTCTTATCACCATCCCCACTATCCCCACTTAGGGTAGTCATGGATTTTTCTTTCCACTCTCATGGCAATAAGTGTAGCACTAGTAAATTTAGCTATAGTTACAGTCAGTTGGGTACCGAGAAGAAAAAGAGATACCATCCTGTTGTCACAACCTGCTTACACACCCTCGTCAACTTCTCCAGACTGCACGATTAATTTATCATTGACCATGCACACAAACACAAAACTTTAAGGTATCTTAGCTTGACTGTAAATTATGTTTACACCGTTGATTCTGCAAATGCTGAATACATTTCAAAACAAACTTTGCAAACTATAGCAGGGCATGCACGCAGCAACTTATTGTTGGAGTTTTGAGACTCCATGTCCCACATCGGGGAACATAGGTTTCCCGAGGCCATTTATATATGTTTTGTCTTTTATACAAACATTTAGGATTTGGACTATTTGGTACTAGATTGAAGGTTTGGACCTTATATTTGTGTGGATTACGCTTGTGTAATATAGATTAATATAATTAATATTAATTAATTAAGACAATGACCTTGGGATTTGGAAGTTAAAATTAGTTAGAGTTCATTAATTTTAATTTCAAATTAAACTTTTAATTAACATATTAATTAAAAATTGTTTTGATTAAGAGACACGGCTTTTTGAAAGAGTCGTGCACTTTCAAATACGTTCAACATATATTTGAATGGGTATAAAACAACATATATATTCGTAGTCTCCGTTTCCAACCGAATCATTCTTTTCCTCTTTCTCTTTTGTACAAAAATTCCCAGATAGTAAACACACAAAGCAATTCGCCAGAATTCTATAATCCAGTAAGGGTTGTAAAATTAGATAGTTGTATCCTGGTCGAGCAGACGTCATAGAACCACAACCACAAGAGTGGGACAAAAATACTGTTCGAAGGACATAGCTTTTGCGCTAGCCTCTATCTATGATTCAATCAAGTTAGTACCGTTTTAATTCCTGTAATTATTTTCTTTATTTCATTATGTATTGCAAGTATTTTTCATTAAAAAGAATAGTATTTCTGTTAGTTTATTTATTTTCTGAATTGTTCTCCAACACTTATAATATAGTGTTGCTTCTAAAAATGCTACTCTTAACTGGTTTAACTGATTAATTAGATGCCTTAAACATCCTTCCCTTCTCCTTACTGATCTTTATGTATTTCGGTATTTGATCATCAGTTGCGTGATGTATGATTATAATTTACTCAACTGTTATCTAACCAATAAAGAAGAAGAACTATAGTACATTTTCAGGATTTATTTATTCTAATATATTTATTTTTAATAAAACTTTTTTTTTTGCCTTTTTTCTTAAATAAATTCATCAAGAATTTTAATTCTTACTATTCTTGTAAAATTAGTACTCAAAGTCATGATTTTAAGAAACCAACTTTTTATTTTAGCTTTTATTTTTTAGTTAGATGAACCCATATAACATATTTCTATACTCAACTTAAATTTTAAATGTGAATTGTTTTTCTTATCTATTGCATAATTACCATCAAATACATATTAGGATTAACAATAAAACTAAAATTTATCAATAAACTCATACCCAATTGTTAAACCCTAGCTTCACGTACGCAATGTTTATCCTATGTTCATTCCAGCTAAAATCCTAAGAGCTCTTATAGAGAAAACATGCTTTTATTTATTTATTTAATTATTTTTATCGATAGATGGTGATTTTGAAGTTTTAAATCCTCCAACTAAGGTATGAATTGATTTGTGCAACTTTTTTTTTCGGTTGATTTCAATTTTTTTAGAGTTGAGAAGATGGGTTTTTATAAATTTCAATTCACAACCATCAATGCTGAAAGTTGAAAAGATGAGTTATTGTGTTTCGTTGTGTAAATGGTGGCAAAGCCTCCCCTACCAATTTGGTTTCCTCAAATCCACTCCATCAACATGGTTGAAAATCTAGGGCTAACCTAAAGAAACAAGGGTTTACTACCACTTACGAAAGTAAATCAGCATGTGGGTTGCTATCACTTACCTTAGGAATAATTGAAAATTGGTTCATTAGGAGGCATCAGATAACACACAAACACCAAAGTACAAACAAATCAATAGCAGCAGGCATTGGAGCCATAGTGATGTACGCAACTCTAGTAACGGGGCACATCATCTCAAGAAATTCTATTAATTCCTATATGTCATAGTATTGTACTACATCAACTAGGACGTAATGCTGTATTACATTAACGAAAGCACGCCATACTGCTTTATGTTTATGCAACTTGGGATTAAAGAGATCAATTCTTTAATTAAAAATTATTTAATTGGAAATTTTATCTTCTAAATTGATGTAAAGATAAATTTACATGTTGAATTGAGTTTGTGAGTGTAGATTAGGTAGTAAATTTGAATTTAGAGAGATTATTTTTAATTAAAAATAATATGAGTGTAGATAATAATTTAAATGTAAAAAGAAGTTATAAGAGTTCAAATACAATTTTTCATATTTTTATTCTCAAAATTTAATAAACGCCAAAATCACTCGAAAAAGAATCCGATTCCTTTTCCTCCATTAAACTTTAGTAACCATGCCGATCGCTTCTCATTATTAATGTCCTAGTCTTTTGGACCACTTCTGATCCCCGTTCTTACCGCTATGTCACCAAAACATGTGCCTATGGCCATCCACCAAAACTAAAGTCCCCAAAATCGTTTACCTTTTTTCATTTGTATTTTTTTTGAGTAAATTACATGGTACTTCCTTAGGTTTGAGATCTATTACAACCTTATACAACATCTTTAAAATATTTCATTTTCATACCTCATGTACTATTTTATTTCAAAATAATACATCCGTTAGATTTTCCATCCATTGTTCCGTTAAGAGCTGACGTGGCTGCCACATTTGTACCACGTGACATTTTTTTTTTTATTTTTTATGAATTTAAAAATAATTAATTAAAAAAACCCTAAAACCCATCTTCCCCGACCCACTTCTCCTCCACTCTCTTCACCTCTCCTCCCTTCTCTCTCCCGCTCCTTCCTCTTCACCTCCCCGCCACACCCGTCGCCTTCTCCTTTCCCTCCCACCCCACCAAACCCACTCTCTAATTCCCCCGCAACCCCACCCTACAAATTTGGCAGCCACACTGGTGGCGGAAACCGGTACTTTCAGTTCGACTAACAACTCTCGCTCATCTCTGGCGTACAAATATCCGAGTCGAATCGACCTGGATCCTAGAGTAGCGAGCCGACCCGTGAGTGAATACACATCGGTGATCTTGGCCGGGCTTGAACCCAAAACGACACCAAGTTGGAGACTGAGATCCTGAACGAATGAAATTGGTGTCTCTGGGCTTCTTGGGCTATGAAATTGGCGGCGGTTTATGTTGGGTTTGTGGAAAATGAAGGTTTGTGTTAATTTTTTTTTTTAAAAGGAAATTATGAAAAGGGGATTGTGGAAAAAGATGCTTACTTTGGAGAGGCGTAGGGTGGACTTGAGGAGGGAGAAGCTGGATTGGGATTTTGGGGACGATGGGTTGGAGCGCTGGAAATGGAAAAGCAGTCTAGGGTTGTAGTTGCTAGGGTTGCTGGGGAGGTGGGGGTGGGGTGGGATGGGGTGGGTTTTTGGATGGGAGGAGAGGTGAAGAGAGTGGACGAGAGGGCGAGGCCCAGCCGTAATGGAGGAGAAGACGGAGTTCGATGTGGAGGAGAAGGTGGAGAGAGGGAGTGTGGGCTAATTGACTTGGAGTTGTTTGGCATTGGGTCCAGATTTTTTAAGTTTTAATCTTCTGCAAAAATTTGAATTTTCTGCATTTTTGTTCTTGGGTTCGGATTCTGGAAAATTGGGGTTGGAATCCATTGAATTTTTGGAGTTATTTACTGTTTGGTTGCCGAGAAAATGAGGGAAAATTGATGGGAAAGCTGGGTAATCTGTTTTAGAACAAATCTGGGTAATCTAGGTGGGGTGGGGGGTTGCGGGGGAGGTGGGATGTGGGGAAGGGGAAGGGATGGGTTTCTGGGATTTTTTTTTTAACTTTTCTTTAATTATTTTTTTAAATGCATAAAAAAAAAAATTTGCCATGTGGCACAAATGTGGCAGCCACGTCAGCTCTTAACGGAACAATGGATGGAAAATATAACGGAGGTATTATTTTGAAATAAAATAATGCGTGAGGTATGAAAGTGAAATGTTTTAAAGATGTTGTATGTGATTGTAATAGACCTCAAACCTGAGGGGGTGCTATGTAATTTACCCTTTTTTTTTTTGAACAAATGATATTATGTACACTATGGGGTAAGGGAGTGAGCTAGCAATAATGTGGTTCAAATTCGTCTTTGATGAGAATCGAGCCTAAGACTTCTCACTTACAAGTGAAGATGAATACCACTAGATCGTAATACTAAATGACACATTTTTTTTCATTTAATGGATCTAACAAATTAACTCCTTGGATCCCCATACCCCCCCCCCCCCAGGCCATGCAATGCAGGACATGTAGTCCCATATCTTCCGCATGTCCCACGAGCAAGATAATCCGCAACAACTTTCTGTATATATGCCACGACACACCACCAATAATGCTCTGTATAGTTGCTAGCACATCTACGATTCTATATGATATTTCAAAAAGAGACAATATACTGAGGTCACCTCGCTGAACTTTAGTTAGCTTTGAATTGTAGCAATAGCTACTAAGGTCACTTCCAATCACCGTCCCGGTTAAAAAAAAGAAAGGTAAAAGACTGTTTACTACCGTCATGTTTTGTGGTTTTCAACATTTAGTACATCAAGTTTTTTTCGTCTCAGATTCATACCTAAAGTGTAAATTTTGGGACAGTCTCATACATCCGTTAATCAAACTGTTAAATCAGTTGTTAATTGTGACGTGGCGCCCATGTGGACAATGACTGGGCACCACATGTCATCCACGTTTTTTTTTCTTCTTTCTTCTTCTTCCTTCCTTCTTCTGCAACTTTTTTTTTTCTTCCTTCTCCTTCTTCATTCTTCTTCCTTCTTCTTCTCCTTCTTTTTCTTCTTCCTCCGAATCTGGGGAATTTTTTTTTCTTTTTTCTTCTTTTTTCTTCTTCCTCCTTCTTCTTCTTTCTTTCTTCTTCTTCCTCCGACTGCAACTTTTTTTTTTCTTCCTCATTCTTCTCCTTCTTCCTTCTTCCTTCTTCTTCATCTTCCTCAAAAAAAAAAAAAAAAAAAAAAAAAAAAAACCTTAATCTTCCCCAGATTTAGAGGAAGAAGAAGGAAGAAGGAAGAAGGAGGAGAAGGAGGAAGGAGAAAAAAAAAGTTGCAGTCGGAGGAAGAAGAAGAAGAAGAAGGAGGAAGAAAGAAAAAAAAAAAAAAAAAACTTCCCCAGATTCGGAGGAAGAAGAAGAAGAAGGAGAATGATGAAGAAGAAGGAGGAGAAGGAAGAAGAAGGAAGAAGGAGGAAGGAAGAAGGAGAATGAGGAAGAAAAAAAAAGTTGCAAAAGAAGGAAGAAGAAGAAGGAGAATGAAGAAGAAGAAGGAGAAGGAAGAAGACGGGAGAAGGAAGAAGAAGGAAGAATGAGAAGGAGGAAGAAAAAAAAAGTTGCAGAAGAAGGAACAAGAAGAAGGAACAAGAAGAAGAACAAGAAGAAAGAAAAAAAAACAAAAAAACAGAAAGAAAAAAAACGTGGATGACACGTGACACCCAGTCATGGGCGCCATGTCACAATTAACGGCAGATTTAACAATTTGACTAACGGATGTATGAGACTGTTTCAAAATTTACACTTTAGGTATGAATCTGAGACGAAAAAAACTTGATGTACTAAATGTTGAAAACCACAAAACATGAGGGTAATAAACAATCTTTTACCAAAAAAAAAAAAACTCATCACAACAATAAATATAGTCGATCAATGAAATGCAAGATGGATTAGAGATCAGAGAAAGTATGTGGAGCTTTATACATGGATTATATTCCTTCCAATATAATCGTCCGTCCGTTTTAATGAAATTGATGATAAAAAACCAAAGGGCAACAAGAAAGTCATGCATAGAGATATTGAACGACAAAGAAGACAAGAAATGGCCTTTATACATCTATGCGATCTCAAACTCCCCCCTAAAATATCACAAGGTAAATTGGTTTTATTTTTCGTTAATAATTAAGCACATGAACTATGTTTCATGATCAAAGTTGCAAGCTAAATGCTTGAAACAACGAACAAATTAAAACAGAATATAACAAATTCCAAAATATAAATGCTTGAACCATATCATATCATCATCATCGAATGGAATTGAAGTGGAAGGATTTGCACTGTATATGAATAATGTTGACAGGAGTTGAAGGGGAAGTCTGAACTCAAGTTGAGACCGAGAGTCGAATAGAGAATAGTGGAAGAGATTCTTGCCATTTTATGATGTGGTTGAGCCCGTACTAAATTTATGGACTTGAGTTGAGACCGAGAGTCGAATAGAGAATAGTGGAAGAGATTCTAGCCATGTTATGATGTGGTTGAGCCCATACTAAATGTATGGACTCGACTAAACAACCAATTAAAACCTAACACCTAATATGGATATTAAACTAAATATTTTTTTAATTTTTGTGGTGTGGTTCAGTTTCGGATGGTTAGAATCGAAACCAAAATCGGTTTTTCCTCTTGTGGTTCAGTTTCATACCGAAACCATTTCAAAACCGCAAAAATTGAATTCGTTTGGTGCGGTTCAGTTTGGTCCATGTTTCGATTTTCAGTTTTAAGGGCCACCCGATTGGAGTCTCATTTAGGGACTTCAAGAGAATATTCGGTTCCTGAATATTGTCTTTATGGGACGTCTTTACAATATAATCCCTAAATGTAGGAACTAAAATATTAAAATATTATTGTTTATTTTATTGGAGTATTGTGGCCGTTGATAAAAACCAATGGTTCCAAAAATAGAAAGAAAAGGACAGCGGTAGGAATGGCTACAAGCATTCACATGGGTGGGGTTCAAAAAATAAGAAAAAAAACAAAAAAGAGAAGTTGTTGTGCATGTGCAACATTCACACGTGAGTGAGATTTGTTTCTCCCACTCACAAGCAACATGGGTGGGGTTCAAAAAATAAGAAAAAAACACAAAAAAGAGAAGTTGTTGTGCATGTGCAACATTCACACGTGAGTGAGATTTGTTTCTCTCACTCACAAGCAACATGGAGTCCACTCTTTAAGTTCCTAGACAATCCTCACATTTGAAGATTTCTTTGAAGTATCCGGTGAATCCTTATATATTGGGATACTTTGAAAACTTCTATTCCGACTCATTAGAAGCCCTTTGTCTATTTATAAACTATACGATTGTAGGGACTTCATTTAGAATCCCCATCAGAGATGCTCGATCTCATACCTAAATCACAGTCTCCAGTTTTTACTTCGGTTGTCTCCTCCCATTCTTTCCTGCTATTTATTGAGTCAAGTTCTTTTCGAATCGGAAAAAATCTGAACCTCTGATTCAAGTCTGGATAGGGTTGTCTAACAAAATGCTAGATACTGGATACGGTTGTTGTTTGTTCAAACTCAATAATAAAATGAGTTTTTTGGTTACTGTAAATAATTAAAAGATGGGTTATTTTGGTTCCGGTCCCTATCAACCTAATTGTTAGACTGAAACCTTGTTTGTTTAAATATTTTGATTGAGGTTCTTAACATCATTTAAGAGATTTAACTAATGTATTTATGCATTTAATGTCCCACAAATTTTGAAATTTAAACAAATTCAAATATATTTTTAAAATATAATAAATACTTAAAAACATATATTAGAATAATATTGTTCTTGACAAAATTATAGCAAGAAAATAATGTACCCACATAATTATTAACATATTTTAAAAAATAACTACTGATATATTTTAAAACATAAAATAAATATATATAATTAGCATGGGTACATTTAGAAAAATTAAAAAATGGGTACAAATAAATTAACTAGTATGGGTACAGATACAAATAAAACTGTAAAAAATATAGGCACAAAAAGAAATTAATATATGGGTACAAAATACAAATTAAAACTAAAAAGAAAATTGGTACAAATTAAAAAAGGTTGCAAATTAAAAATGGTTACAAACTAAAAATAAAAAATATATGTGTTGACCCTAAAAACTACAAAGCCTACGTGGCGCGCAGGCCGAGTAATCTAAAAGCTAACTACGTCCTTCGGTGAATGCGGGCGTGCCAACTCGTCGGCCGAGCTCGGCCGAGGAGTAAATTTGTTGATGTTGCGTTGGGTCGCGCTACTGACTTCTGCGTCTTGCGATTGCGGCCGAGAAAGGAACACGTCTCGGCCTCCTGGATTCTCAAACCTGAAGACAAGGTTACTATTATTACGAAGCTCACAAATCAAATTCGGCTTTCAATGTGCCGAATGTAATAACTGTAACACCTCACTTCGTCGAGAAGACTAATGAGATGACCTCGACCAAAAAGGATTTAGAAACCCTTCTCGACCGAGACTTGGATAGACAATTGACCGTGCCCGCCGCAGTGTTGTTGATGCCAACGGAAGGTACTGCGAGTTCGGCCAATTCTACGGTGACAGAGCTATCTATGCCGACTTAAGATATCACCGGTTGCTTTCACAGTGCTGTTGATGCCAACGGAAGATGTGTCAGCGAAAAAGAAAAAGAAAAAGTTCTCAAGTTGTTGAGGATTTGCGCAGGGCAATTTTGTATTGATTTTGTGGGGCTCTCTTCCGTTGCCATCGCATCTGTATTTATAGGACTGATGTACTTGCTTGGCACTGCCTGACTCTTATTTCAAATTCCCATATCTGACGTGACTTGATCTTTAAAGGATTTGATCTTTGGTGACGTGGCTTCACCACTTGCTTTCCTCCATCCATATTCACGGAACCAACCCAAGAAATAAGCATTAAAAACCTAGCCTACCTTATCATCACATCACCAAAAAGACCTACGTTCCTAGGCTTCCTTTAAATGAATGTTAAATTCATTTTATCTTATAATTTCATCCCATCCATGCATCATGCATGCATCTCAACAAACCATCTTGATCGATTCCGAGCTACGTGCTCAACAACATTTATCCACCATTTATCACCCACTTTTAAATGGATAATAACAATAAAATACTCCGATGCTCTAATCTACCACACGTTTAAATCCCAAGAACCCCAAATTAAATTGAACTGTACTGCTCACTTTGAAGATATAATTTGCACCTTATCTTGTACAAGAAAAAATCAAGATAATTTTTTAAATGATAAATATTATGATAAAAATCATAATATTATCCTTTAACAATAAAACTTATCTTCACTTTTCCATCCGACGGTTGAGAACTATGTTTACTTAACGGCCTTGATTACATGGGCCGATGGTGTAAATTTGGGTCCAAACAATATGATAAAAAATTTAGCCGTAAATATAAATATATTAAATGTAACATCTCTAACACTAAATGAATATATTTAGAAATAAAAAATATTTTATTATCGAAATAATTAATGACGTTTATTAATACATAAGGACATTGATAAAAAAAATTGAAAAGAAATAAGGTTTTAATCAATGGAGTAATAAAAAGAGGGATGTGAACCTAATTTCTCCTTAAAAGATATCTCACAAGTGGAATGGGGATAAGGGTTGAGTCGTTGAAACTGTATGTGGGAAGATAAGACTAAATAAATTTAAATTCATTTTATCTAGAGCAAATAAAAGTTTTCTTCTATCTTGTCAAAAAATAAAAATAAAAAAGAAAAAAAAAACAGGAGAAGGAGAAGTTTTCTCTTCTAGATATGATACTACAAAGTGGTTCTTTTTTTCTCCACCATCCCCACTGGGAATGTCATGGATTTTCTTTCCACTACCATAGCAATAAGCACAGCACTAGTAATTTTTGCTATAGTTAGGACTAGACTATGTACTGAAAATAAAAAGAGGTATCATCCTGTTGTCACAACTTGCGTACACACCCTCATCAACTTCAACCGGCTGCATGATTATATCGCTGAGTTCGGACACAAACACAAAACTTTCAGAGCGCTTAACTTATTTGTAAATTATGTTTTCACTGTAGATCCTGCAAATGTTGAATACATTCTCAAAAGAAACTTTGCAAACTATGGCAGGGTATGCACGTTGTATATTATGCGACTAATTAAGAAACTCATGCTACTTTGTCTCACACTTTAACCTAAAGGATGTGCATTTGAAGTTTTCTTTTAAATATGCTACTTAAGCTAGCTTGATGATCTGCTGCAGGGGTTGTACAACTACAACATATTGGCAGATGTTGTGGGTGACGGGATCTTCGGTGTTGATGGCGAAAAATGGCTACATCAAAGGAAGTTATCTAGCTATGAACTATCAACAAAAGTCGTGAAAGACTACAGCAATGAAGTTTTCAAAACCAATGCAGTAAAACTTGCTGGGATAGTTTCTGAAGCGGCAAGATGCGGCCAAGCAATAGAGATCCAAGTAAGTTTACTAAAATGAATCAATATTCACATATTGTTAGTTCGTCTGTTAGGCACATATTGAAATCTTCTGCTTGTTCAATATTTTTACTGGGAAGGATTTGATTATGAAAGCGGGGTTAGATTCAATCGTCAAGATTCTGCTTGGAATCGAACTAGACACCTTGTACGGGACAAATGAAGAAGGCACCTGATTTTCGCATGCTTTCGATGAAGCAAACGAACTTACCCTGTATCGTTATGTTGATTTCTCCTGGAAGATCAAACGGTTCTTAAACATTGGATCAGAAGCAGTGCTAAAGAATAATATCAAAGTAATAGATCAATTTCTTTATAAATTAATCAACAGAAAGATTGAGACTGCCCATAATTCATCAGAAGACGAGCTACCAGCTGCAGTGAGTTAATTACCTTGCAATCCGTTACTGATTAATTTAGTATTATCGCTACTTAATATATATACATGATTGGCAGTCAAGGAGAGGAGACATTATTTCAAGACTTTTGGCAGTGAGAGAGACCGATCCAAAGTACTTGAGAGACTTGATTTTCAGTCTCTTTGTTGCCGGCAAAGACTCAACGGCTAGCAATCTTTCATGGTTTGTTTATTTGCTTTGCAAGCACCCTCATATACAAGAAAAGGTTGCAAAGGAAGTTAGAGAAGCAACAAATCTGAAAGACGATTCAAGCATTGATGGGCTTGCAGACAGTCTTAGTGAAGAAGCCCTTAACAAAATGCAATACCTCTTTGCAGCTTTGACTGAGACACTCAGGCTCTACCCTTCAGTTCCACTGGTAATTTGATCAACATCTTAAATCTAGTGCATGAATATTACAAGGGAAATGGTTTCCGTCAGCCCCTGTTTATTTTCATCCCTTTAATAATCAGATGAACTGAGTTGTAGACATGAAAGCATAAGAACTCGTCCCTTGATTATCTTTTGATTATTCAATCCAACGCCAAAAGATATTGTGAATCGTTTAAAACCATTTAATTAACAATATTCTGTCATGACTCCTGCACTTTCGACATAGAATGCGAAGATTTGTTCATCTGATGATACATGGCCAGATGGATTTAGTGTCAAGAAAGGGGATATGGTGGGGTACCATGCTTATAGCCACTGGCGGATACATATAGGGACCCGGGAGGTCCCGGGACCCTTCGGAATCCAGAAGAAACACTTGTGATCGACCTTCGGGACCCTCAGAAAATTTGGGCAGGTGCAGTGGAGAGGCTTGTTGGCATCCAAGTCTGGGTATGTGGTGGAGGAGGTCCAGTTGCCGCTGCATTGTTCAGTCATCCTGCAAACCAAAAGAAGAAGACGAACGAAACGGTGTGTTTTGGCTAAGTGAGAAGAACAAGAAGGCTACTTTTTCTTTAAATGAAACAGTGTGTTTTGGCCATGTCGTTTAAATAAAAAGGTGTGCTTTCATACACGGTTTGAAAACACGTGTTCGACTTTCACAAGTGTTTATGTCTGAGTCATTTAAATGAAGGCACCCCTCGACATTTTTTATTAAATATATAGAAGTGTTTGACTTTCAAATTCTGTCTGCAATCTTTTTCTCCACCACCATTTAATTCCCTTTTTTTCTAAATTTAAGGAAGTTTTTTTTTTATTTGAACAAACTTTATTATCTAATTAAGGGGAAAAGAGTTTGACTTAGCCTCACAATAAGCGAACAATAATATAATTCAAATTCACTTTAACGAGAATCAAACTTAAAGCCTATCACTTACAAATGAAGAAGAATATTATTAGACTTAGTACTTTGTGCCGAAGTTTTTAAGTAAGTTTTTTATTTTAATCTAAATAAACATATAAAATGTTAAATTCATAATAGAGTATAATTTTTATTAATTTATTATGATTTTTTATATTGTTTGTTCTTTCATATTTTTTAGCTTCATCAAGATATGTTTTTTTTATTTTGATTAATTGATAGGCGTATAATTAGAAATACAGAACGATATTGCATGTGAAAATCATCGTCAATTAATACAAAAACTGTAAAAGAAAAGTTGTAGTTCATCGTTTAATTATTTAATGTTCGTCTTTTTTTTCTTAGTGTTTTTATATTAGGACCACCCAATATAAAAATCCTGGATCCGCCACTGCTTGTTGTCTCCATGGATGTGCATGCAGTGCTTATAACAAAGAAGAAAAAAGAGGTTTTTAATTTTTGTTTTAAAAGACCTAGCCAAATCGACAACATTTTTGAGCCAGGTCATTATAAAAAATTTAAAAACTAAAATATCTCTGTTTTCTCTACAGAGCCCGAGAACCTGATAGTAGCATATTTATGCGACTTAGTTGGCTTGTTCTTGTGCATTTATGTCGTGTTTCCTTAGTTATTTTAGTGTTTAAAGTCATTTTCGTGTGTTTTCAGATTTTAAGGACAAAGTAGGTAAGAAGATGCATTTTAGAGCATTTTGGAGCAAAATGGAGCTTGGAATGCATGTCACATATTTGGAACCAAGGTTTGGACGAAATTGAAGACTTAAAGAGGTTAAGAATGTGAAGAATTAGTGTACAAAGGATCAAGAACTCAGCCACAAAAGGACACACATCCTTGCCGTGCAATCCACATAGCATTCCCTTTGGATTCCCATGCATGCTTAATCATCCTTGTCCCCTAAAATATTTCTGATTTCATGCCTCAATACACTCAATTATCACACTCAATTGCTGCATACCTCTTGTTCCTTTCACCCATCAGATTTCACACAACTTTCACAACCATTCCATGCACCAATTGATGCTCCATCATCCACATTTGGGATCCAATGCCATGTGCAACACATGTTGCTGCACCTTTGACTAATTTCTGAAACATTTCACCTCCCCTTTTCATTTCCATGCAATGAACACAATCATTCATGCTCCCTAGCTGAAATACCACTCCATTTTACCCTCCATACTTTGCATCATTGCTCCATTTTCATCCTTGGACCATTGCACACCACAAATTCACCCTCCTTGCTGTGCATTTTCCCCACTGCCCAATCTGATTCTCTAGGGTTTTTGGGGCCTATATATACATGTTTACACCCCTTGGCAAAGGGTTCACACTCCCATATTCACCATTCATCACAGAAATTCGTCCATACTCACCCTAGGCAGCAAAACACCCCAAAAACACCATTCTAGTGCCCAGAAAATATCACAGCCACTCCATCTTCTTCCACCCTCTTTGCCGAAGTTCTCCACCGCCCTTCCACCACCAAACACTCCTCCACACTCACCATAAACCTTTCCATACCATTCCCCATCCATTCTACACCATAGAACTACCCAAAACCTGTCCATAAACCAATCTGCCACAAGCAAGGGAAACGAGGAATCTTGGATGCACTTGCTGCCAAGTTGGAGCATTCTAGGTGTTTTCTTTCTTTGGATTTTAATGTCTAATTCATGTAATCTTTGTTTTGCTTTAAGTATGATTGGCTAATTTCGTTTTGGCTAAGGGTGGATTCAAAACCATGATTATATATGTGAAATAAGTTAATTACTTTCAGTTATCGTTGTATAAGTCGTGAATACAATTTGCTTAACCGTTTGATTTAGAACTTATTCTTGTATGTTGGTTGAGAGTGCACGCTTAATTTGCATGCTTGAATTTGATGCTAGGATATAAGTTTGTTTCACCTAATCGTTATGAATTTATATTCGTAAGTAGTGAAGGTCGCTAGTCACGATCGTGTTAAGTAGATTTCTGGCAAGAGTATCATGCTTTTCATAGTTACAAATGCCTTGTCGATGCTTATGATTTCCAAAGAACGTAATGATTCTAACTTGTGTCTTTATCATGCTGTTCATATAAAGAACTTGTTAGGAATAATTTGTTTGCGATGCATATTCATCCAATTCAATGATTCTAGGGAAATCTGAAGGTTCATTTAAGCGGACCTAATTAACTTGGAGTGTTGAGATTCATAACTTATTAAATTGATAGCTGAAAATTGATTTAGGTTGCATATATTTCATGTGTGGAGAAGAACCCCTTAGCCATTCCATCATCCATTGATTATTCATAACTTTGTGTTACAATCTCTTTCTATTACAATCTGTTTTCCTTGCAATCTGTCCATTTAGTTCATTTTCGTCCAAATCAATTCCCCATTTATTTTGAAGTCCTAGATTAGTTAGAAAGTGTGTTGGTTTATGTTTTTAAGTGTTTTGGTACAAGTTAAAACCCAAATTCGTCCAAATTGGTGCTTTGTATTCAAAACTGCCCAGAAAGTATTTTTAAGGCAGTTTTGAGTCTTTTAGTTGCTGTTTTGAGTTATTGGTTTATTTTAGTATTTTAAACGCGAGTTTTGCATTCTTTGAGTCTAATCTGGTGTTTTAAACTTTGTTTTTACATTTCTAAGTCAGTTTTCAAGTGTTTAGCAATCCCTCCTAATCCCCGGTCTAAAACGATCTCTGCTTACATACTTTGCTACAATTGATAAAAAGAGGGTTTAATTTTGTGTGTTAACTTATTTCTCACATCAGAACCCGGTCTTTTCTAGTATCCCCAAATTATATTTAAGAACTCACAGCCCCAATCGTCGCGACCTTTCAACTTTAAACCCAAGTTACCCTATTCCCCACCACCTTTTATGTTGGGACCCCCCGAGCTTGAAATCCTGGATCCGCCACTGCTTATAGCATGTGTATGATGAAATATCTATGGGGTGATGATGCAGAAGAATTTCGGCCAGAGAGATGGCTCAACAAAGATGACATTTTCCAGCATGAAAGCCCTTTCAAATTCACAGCCTTCAGTGTAAGAAAATAAAATGGATATGATCACTAATACATGACACAATTTATTTCATTTTTTTTTTTTTACAAAAATTACGAAGTAATTTTGTGATTTACATACGCAGGCGGGTCCAAGGATTTGTGTAGGGAAGGACATTGCTCATAGAGAGACGATGATCTTTTCTGCTGTGCTTTTAGGGAGCTTCATATTTAAGTTGAGTGAGGAGAACAAAGTAGCCCATTACACGACCAAGGTAACCCTCCACATTGATGGGGGCCTTTATGTCCATGCTTCTCCTAGATTTGGGCATCCATGACCAACCTTAGACAAGCGCTACTATATATGCTATATCATTGAATGTATAACCTATTCTTGTATCTCAGTTGTTGCTTAAGCTGCGGTCTCTAGGGTTCGCTACATCTGTTGGATGCCAGCCCCAATATTCTTCCAGAAAGTACTAGATTATAGAACAAGCGGTTTTACTATGCGATCGAATTATGTATGTATTCTTTATAATTCAATTAAACCTTCTTTTTTGTGTTTCAGTTACTTTATCAGTTTGTTATGCCTAGTGTTGTCCACACACAGTTAATTGGGAAAGTTGTAAAAAAAATTGACAAAAACCAACTGATAGATAATCATCTTCATTTTCATGCTAGCTAGATGCCCCAAACTTAGAAAAAAATTGCTAAATGTAAACGAATCAATGCGTGTGGCGTGGGACAGTAAATATATATTGACATGTTCTCCAAGTGGGAGGCAGATTGTCTGCCCTCTTTTTCCCATACATTTCTCATCTCCTCCTATTTGTGCAGTTACGGTTAAGCCACGTAAACATTTTATATTTCTATTGTTTTTTGTTTTATTATCTCTATTAAAAATTTAATATAAAATGTTGACGTAACTTAACTGTGACCACACAAATAGAAATGGATGAGAAGGGCATCGAAAAAGAAGGGCAGACAATCTGCCTCCCTCCAAGTGGTCTCAGCCATGAGTCACAGCTTCCCAGACCAAGTTATTCAGGACTGGTTCGACAACTTCCTAGGCTATTTTTGAACAATAAGAAAAACCTAACAATTTCACAATAAAAATAATGAACCACAAATAATTTTGGTTTATCACACACCAATCAAACCAAGAAAATTGATGTGTTCACGGGGTCAATTTTTTTCTTTGGAAAAAAAAGACGAACCCAGTAATAGGACATTAGGATAATTTCATTTTGATTTGGGTTTTTGGGATCGGTGTTCAAACTCTCTTCTTATCTCTCAATTTCTATTTTAAAGGTATAGTAATATTTTCATATCAATTTTTGGTTATAATTATCATAAACTTTAAAATAATGGTTATAATTCTATATGAAGTCCAAATTTTGATTATTTTTCCAAATTTTCCCACTTAATTCTCTAGTATGGGCACGCTTGGGGAGGGGAAGGCCCTACTCATTCCAGTCAAGGATTGCGTTGGTTTCTATAAATTAGAATCACACTCATAAAATAACTTGGAAAATTTGAGTTTGATAACGTTTCTACAATTGTTGAGTGTAGTAGGAGTTTGATTCTTATTATAATATAGTCCGCCGCAACCACTAAACTCATACCAATATATTTCAACTCACAATGTCATCAAATTGAATCATTTTATTATAATTGGTTAAACTGCAGTTTCAAGGTAAACCTGAACTAATCTAGATGGTATCCACCCCTAGTTTAGTCCGTTAAAGGAGATCCCACGACACTGTAGCAAACACATGATAAGTATCACCAAAACCTGGAGCACTCTGCAGTGAGGGTTAAAAAATTGAAACCGTTTAGTTTTTAGATCTCCATTCAAGAATTAACCTTGTAAATTAAAATCATTAAACTCCGAAATCATTTGACCAACTGATTATCATTATGAACATTCGTCTTTTAAAACATTGTGATCATCTATTTATTGACCAAGTGATTTTGAGATTTGGTTAATTTTGTAAAGATGATCTTTGAATGAGATTCCTAATTCCTGTATATCAATATATATTCTTGGCGTTTTCTTTTTGGGACAAAGGAATTGTTTGGGACGAAGGAATTGTTTATGAAGACTCAACCGTAAGATTGTACTTAGAATTGAACTAGACACCACGTACGGAACAAATGAAGAAGGTACTCGTTTGCCGATGCTTTTGATGTAGCAAATGAAATGACCATCTATTGTTCTGTTGATTTCTCGTGGAACATCAGAAGGTTCTTAAACATTGGATCAGAGCGCTGCTAAGGAAGAATATCAAAGTGATATATAGATCAATTTGTTTGTAACTTAATCAAAATAAAGATTGAAACAGATCACTCATCAGAAGCTGAGCTCCCGACATTGAGTAATTAACTTTCCACACTATTAGTCGGGCCAAATGTGGGACGTTCCACTGTGTTCCGTTCCTCCTCGTGTACTTAACGCATTATTAATTCCAGATCAAATGATTAATTAATTAAGTAGTGTGGATGATTGGCAATATTGGCAGTTAAGGAAAGGAGACATCATTTCAAGGCTTTTGGATCTCAAGAGACCGATCCGAAGTACTTGAGAGACTTGATCCTTTGTCTCATTGCTGCCGGAAGAGACGCAACGGCGAGCACTCTTACGTGGTTTATTTATAAGCTAGGCAAGTTTCCTCATATATAAACACATGATCATGTTTGTAAGTCGTCATCAGAGCGTAATTGTTTGAGTTAGTAGTTCGATAGGGTTGTATCTTTTCCACTTCTTTTTTTTTTCGGAACATAAAATTTGGTTTAAGTATAATTTTATATTTTAACATAGGTAAGTAGTCATTTCATTTGCTAGCACGAGTCAATTGAATAAGTTCTTCCGTTCAACCAAGACAAAAAAAAAATTTGCCTCGCGAACTAAGGTCAATACTCCATCCCAATATTTCTCTTTATTGACATTTTCTTAAAACACAAAATATTGATTGCCTCAATTCTAATTTTGAATAATATATTTTGTGACCTAAAAACAAATTTACCCTTGTGGTCGATGGGCAGCTTTCAAAATCTATCAAATTTGGATAATAGATCTCCACATTTGGAATAGTTGGTCAGCTTTTATGAGTTCTACCTTACATTGATTATTTGAGAGCTTGATTGTTACCAGTTACGTTAGACGTGAATTATGGGCACTTTTCTAAAAATTCCCGTCTAACGCCGTCTAGGCCCCGCCTAGGCACTAGGCGGTTGACTACTGCCCCGATTAATGCCTAGGCGTTTGAAAATTAAAAAATGGTGCCTAGACCTACTGAGGCGCCCACCTAGACCGCCTAGCCCGACCAGACCCGCCTAGACACCCGCCTAGGTTGCGATTCATTTAGACAGAAAATAGATAACTTTCATTTTGCATTTTATTTTTTCAATAAATTGTAAGAGACTTGTTGAATACTTAAAGGAACACACATTATATACTAGTTCTCCATGTTTTCATTACGTTCCAATAGCTCATAATATATATGTCATTCCATTTTGTAGTTTATGATGAAATCATATATATTTTAAGTATAAACACACATTTATTTACACGAAATATAATAGATTTAATTAAATCTGCCTAGGCGCCCGCCTGGACCCTGCCTAGGTGTTAGGCCTCAGCCCGCCGCCCGACTAGCACCTAACGTCTTTTAGAACCTTGATTATGGGACACTAGCCAAAAAACACAATAACACTTTCCATCTCCCATCTTGTGGCCCAGTAGTAAGGGTGCAGACTAGGGTTCCTCAATAAACAAAAAATATGGGAGGTCCCGAGTTTGATGCTCTGACCTTGTGAGTTTGCTTCACTGTGGTCACTGGCAGGATGAAATTCCTCATAGCCTCTCCGGGCCCGAAGAGAGTGGATAACCGTAGTTTGCCACCAGTTGTCCCCATTTTTGTAAATAAAGAAGAAAAAAAAAACACAATTACGCTCTCTCTCCCATCTCGTGGCCGAGTCACTATATACAAAGATAATCATGTTTAAATCCTATGCTAAAAAGAGTGGGAGAGAAAAAAGAAAAGAAAAAAAGATACCATCCTTTGTGTCTCAAACATCTTTGGGGTCCTAATCTAAATCTAAACTCCGTTGAAAAATACAGATGAAAACATATCTAGTATTTTTTATTTTTTAGAAAAGAAGCTGTCAGCCCAGGCCAGTCAGGTTTCCTTATAATTAATCAATTAAACCACGATTTAATTGATAATTAATTACAGTTGGGGCCTTATTCGTGTTACCTGATGTTGTCCCACACATTTGGGAAGGCCCTGCTCACTCAAGTCCAGCATTTGCGTTGATAACTACAATCAAACTCATCCAATGACTTGGAATTTTTTAGTTTATTAAACGTTTTTACAATTGTTGAGTATGATCTGTGAGTTGATGAGTTTGATTCTTATAATATAGTCCGTCACAAATTGTTGGAGAACAATTTAGAAATAAATAAAAATAATAGAAATAACAGAACTTGAAATTCTAATACTTTATTAACAAAAAATACTTGCTATACAGAATGAAATACATAAATAAATACAGGAATTAAAATAGTACTAACTTGATTAACCATAGGTAGAGGCTAGCGAAAAAGCTATGTCCTTTGAACAGTATTTCTGTCTCACTCTTGTTCTTGTGGTTCTACAACGTCTGCTCGACTAGGATACAACTACCTAATTATACAACCCGCATTGGATTATAGAATTCTAGCGAATTGTTTTGTGTGTTTACTCTCTGAAAATTTTGTGCGGAAGAGAAGAAGGAAGAAAAGATGATTCTATTTAGAAATTGAGATTACAAATATATAGGTTGTTTCACACCCCTTCAAATACCCGTTGAACGTATTTGAAAATACACAACGCTTTCCAAAAGTTGTGTCTCTTAATCAAAACATTTTTTTAATTAATATGTTAATTAAAAAACTTAATCCGAAATTAAAATTAATGAATCTGATTAATTTTAACTTCCAAGGCCCCAAGTGAATTAATATTAATTGTAATAGGCTATATTTTACAAGGGATGTGTTATCCATACACCCCATTTTACTTCTCACACACCCTTTGTTAATTTCTGTTCGTTGATCTTCTTCAATTTATCCGATCCGACGGCCAAAAATTAGAGGGGTGTGTGAAAAGTAAAAAAAAGTGTGTGGATATCACACCCCATTTTACAAACCTAATCCACACCAATCATAAGGCCCAAGCTTTCAATCTATTTCCAAATGGTCCAAATCCTAACTACTAGTGTAGAAGACAAAACATATATAAAAGTCCTTGGGAAGCCTATGTTCCCCGATGTGGGACAAGGAGTCTCAAAACTCCAACACAAATACTAAACTCACACCACTATATTCCAACTTACAATATCACACAATTGAATCATTTTATGATATATGCATGTAGCTCTTTACTACAGTAGTGAAAAGGTATTGAGCTCTTGTATTATGGTGTGAGTTCAAATCCTGTCTGTGGCTAATCTAACATCTAACCTAACAAAATTTATTGTTGGACAAAAAAAAAATCATTTTGTGTTATATAATTGGTTCAACTGCAGTTTTGAGGTAAGCCTGAAGTAATCTAGAAGGTGTCCACCTAATCTATTTAATTGATGCACGGACGGTAACCCACATTTTCTTAAAATATATCTTACCCATATTTAATTGATGTATGAACAGTAACCCACATTTTCTTAAAATATTGATATCTTACCCATATTTAATTGACGTATAAACAGTAACCTACATTTTCTTAAGATTTTGATATCTAACCCGTAAGTTTACATTTTCTTAAGATTTTGATATCTAACTCATGTTAAGGCCGTTAAAGCTGGTGATTTGACAAGAGATACATGTGAGTTACCACTGGTATATATGAATACAAGAGAGACATGTTCACATTTTAGTTATCTAGCTATTGAGGTGAGTTCACATGAATAAATCGAACACACACACAAATTTCTCCATATAGTTGTTCCACCTCAATCTAACAAGCCACCACTAGCTTGTTATTTTGTGCTCACAGTAGCTGTAGCTTGATAATATTTGTAGGTATTAGAGGATGACGTGGCTACCAAAGATAATGATGAAGAGCAATCCCTCTTCCAACGGGTGAAATGATAATTGCATGAATGAAGAAAAGAGATATAGCTCCACACGTCCAATTTGATACATCTTTAGGCGAAGGAATTTCGTAACATTAAACACCTCCTCCTGAACGAAGGGCCTAATAGCCACTTAATTACTATTAAAGCGTAATGACATAAGAATATGATACCATCCTATTGCTATGACAATATCTAAACGAGGAAAACAACAACAATAAAGTTTTATCTCATTAAGTAGTGTAGCCTGTATAAATCACAGAAACGCACTCGGTTTTACGCAAAATCTTCCGTTGCTTCAAGTACTCCATGTCTTTTCTTAGAATCTTTTTTCAAGTATTCTTAGGTCTTTTTTCTACCCTTCTTGCCCTAAACTTCTTTAACAAAGAAGATAAAATTAATTAAATGAAAACCACCAAAAGCAATGTAAGTAGAAAAAATGTGTTGCAAAAAAAAGTCACCGGCCTTGCTTTCCATTAAACGTGTCAAATCTTGTTCCTTACTACCACAGAGGCAGTGGCAGAGCCAACATGGGGGCATTGGCTGCCACTGATCCCAATAACTTCAAATATCTCGCCTTTGAATTTTTATATAACCCCTATAATAATTAAGGCAAACAAAATTGAGAGACCATTTACTAATATTTTTTAATTAAACATACCAAAACTACAACTTTCCGAAAATAGGGAGAGCTTTTTTTAGTGATCAATATTGTAAAGAATGCACATCATATGGAAAATCAATGGTCGAATGATAACTTGGTTGTATACAATGAAAAATGAATGGAGATCAATGGCTTAATGATTACTTGGTTATATACAATGAAAAATGTATTTGATTATATTGATAATGACATTGTAATACGATGTTCTAAAACATAAGAACATATAGTTACCAATTATACATGAAAGTATATTTAATTTTTGGAAGCTTCTTATTCATGACCCCATTAATGTAAATTCCTGACTACGAGGCATCCACACACTTTACAACAGTACTCTTCTATAATATATATAGGTACTACAAAGTGTTTCTATACGTACGTTCTTCACCATCCTCCCGAGTGCCATGGATGTTCTTTCCTTTCCTTTACCTCTTCCCATAGCAATAAGTTTAGGAGTAGTAATTTTAACCGCGCTTGTGATAAGTTTAGCGGTAGTAATTTTAGTAACTCTTCTTTTATTATCTAATAAGATCCCGTACTATAAATATAAAATTGTTGTAGGTATAATTTAATGAACAATTATGGAGGCCAGAAAGAGAGATGGTGTGGCATAGAGAAAGAAGAGAGAGATGTGTAATTGTGAGGTGTGTTCTATTCCACCCCATTGTGCCTTTATTTATAGTAGTAGGGAAGGTGAATGCCTTACCCCAATAGGATAACAACTCTAATAGGATAATATCTAGTCTAAGAGATATGATAATATCTTAGATATGTTAGAATTTACACAATCACATTCCTAATCTAATAGGACTGCAACACTCATCCTTAAGTATGTAAATACTCAAACAAATGACGCATCAGGTCTTCAGCGATTAAGTAAGTACGGTTGATGAAGTCGTTGCCACAATGAGGGAATGTGAGTCTCAAATCAACAGAAGAATGCATAAAAGGTAAAACTCACAAAACTTCGCTATAGCAAAACCCAAGGTGGGAGAAAAAACCCATAGACTAAAGAGAAAAGTGAGAAATTGCATTAAGTCAAAACTATACATCTTCTGGAGGCAAGTAGAAGAGCTCACAAGGGTATGACCAACCAGGATGGGTGCCTCATCAAAACTTAGTTAGGTAGCAAAAACCCAGTGGGAAAAATGCTCCTAATTGTAAGAAAAAAAAGTACATTAAGATCAAGTGAGTATACTTCTGGATACTCCCCTTGAGTTTGACAGAACTTCCAAATGAGAACTACAAGCATTGCATATGAATAGTTAGGCATACCAATTCCTAGGACAAGCTTCTGGAAGGTTGACTTCGATAATGACGTCGTGTAAAGGTCGTCAAAGTTGTTTGGGATCGACTTGCATGACTTCAATCTCTTGATGCTTTGTTGATGTAGACGTAATATGCATTGGTGTTGACTTCGTTGATGTATCATGTCTTGGTCGGGTCGATACATGTGGCATAGTCTTCATGGATCGTCATTGGGACTTAACGATAGATGAAAAACGACAAGTACTTCGAATATGCTCAACAAGAGCTCTCAACATTGTCTCATATGTGGCGTAGTGAAGTAAGGTGAGTCTTGGAACAAGTCAAAGATTTCGCAACTAAGGTTATATCGTGGACCTCCAAGATATTGCGACGTCCTTAACGGTAAAGACATAACCATTTGAGGATGTGCCTTGTGCTGGTTTGATAATAACCAGCATCAACGTAACAAACAAGGCAAGCATCATTCTGAAGATCAAGGGGGTTGGATCCGCTCGGAATGCATTGGAATTAGCTTAAATCTGTAGTACCTTTCAGGGTAGCGGAAAAAACGTCTTTAATACCATTTCAATGATTGCGTGTAGGCGCGGTGCTGCATCTTTACCAATAGAACAACAGCGAATGAGATGTCCTATTTAACGCAATGAACTAAGTACAACAAAGCACAAAGTTGAACTTAGATATAGAATTTCGGATTCCATAACCTCTTGAAGGGTCTCACTTGCATATAGCTTATTGAATATCATAGTTATACTCAAAAGGTAACACAATCGGGGTGTAGTTTGACTGGTAGACCAAAGTACTGTCAGAACAACACTTGAACTTCAGGTCAAGGCATAAACGAGTTTTCCCAAGATCATTCATCTCAAATTCCATCTTCAGATGCGAGGCAGTTTTCTCAAGCTCTTCTAGAGTTTTAGTGAGATTCATGTCAACGACATAAACTGTAACTCTAGCAATTCCAAATAAGACTTCATAGTTTAACACGTAAGGGCGTAATTCATATCCTTAACTAATCAAATAATCACTTAGACGGGTATACCACATCTGTCGGTTTGCTTCAATTCGTAAGTGAACGCCTTAAACGAGTTGAGATAATGTTCCGTGGTTTGGAACTATTTAAACCAGTCCATGTAATTCTTCGGGAACTTACATGTAAATCTCCATATCAATATCCCTATGGAGAAATACTAACCATATTCGTAATGTTGTAATCAATCACATGGCATTTGAGAGAAACCTTGCATCATAAGGCGTGCATCATTCATCTCATTACGCTTCATTTCCCACTTGTAACACAATAGGGTTACCTTGGACAATGTAGGAACAACAGGTCCAAACACTTTTCGGTAAGGAATTTAACCTGGATTGTAATTTCGGTTGTCCAATCAGTTGTACGTTGTCACTAATCAACGAAACACTGTTCGATATCGTTGCTTTCATTTAAGTCTGTAGCTACCATATAAGTGAAAACATCATCGATGATAATCTTATTTTAATTCTATTATCTCATCCAAACTAGTATATTGGACCAAGAATTTCAAGTTTCAGGAGTAATTTGGATTAATATCATGAGACGGAAATCATTTGAAACGACGATCAAGTATGGATTCATTTTGTGTCATGACCTTCCTTTTCTAGGAAAGTGAATCATATGAACTGAGTGATCTGTCATGCTTCAAGCCAAGACATATTGATTGGATATCCGCCAGTGTACCGGGCAGTCTAACAGGGGCAGCCAAACCGTCCAATAGGAGTGGCACACCCTTCGGGGATGTTGACTCAACGTCCGTTAAGTACGTCTATCCTTGCAGACATGTTTGCAACTAGTATATGATCTCGTCACTTTAGCTAGATCAGAGGAATGCGTATGAAGCAACATTCTGAAAGCTAGAATTCATTGCACTTGCTTATCACACTTGTACGATACGGGGATCGAGATGAGACATAGTGGGCAACATCCACGTAAGTTCGCGTCGTTCTACAAGAACATTGACAGTATTATCTCCCCCTAATGGTGGAAAGACTATTTCATTGAAGTGACAATCCGTAAATGAACGGTAAAAATATTGCATGCAAGGGCTCTAATAGAGTTATTATGAAGGAGAATCATAATCGACAAAGATTCACAACCTTCTGTGAGGACCTATATTGGTACGTTGCGGCAGCGCAACTTGGCACATGGAATGCACACCCAAAATGCGTAAATATGAAGCGTCAAGTTCGTATCCAGTAACCAACTGTAATGTCAAAAATGATTGGGTGAAAATGGCCTTAAGGCGGACCAACATAGCTGCGTACAAGATTGCATAGCTATAGTGACACATCCCGGCTCGGGCCCCCACCACATCCCTAGTTCGACTCCACCGTATCACGATATTGTCCGCTTTAGGCCCCGACCACACCCTCAAGGTTTTGTTTCTGGGAACTCACATGAGAACTTCCCAGTAGGTCACTCATCCTAGGATTGCTCTCGCGTGAACTTGCTTAACTTCAGAGTTCCGACGAAACTCGAAGCCAGTGAGCTCCCAAAAGGCCTCGTGCTAGGTAGAGATGGGAATATACATATAAGGCTTACATGATCCACTCTCCTGGGCGATGTGGGATGTTACACATATGCAGAAACCGAAATCTTGGTGTGTTCACCAAGGTTCAGGCGATCAATTAAATTGCGCTTTATGATCACTCTGCAAGTTGTTTTGGGATGAACATAGGAATTTGATGTCCAATTATAAACCCAAAAGACATGCAATACTTTATAAAAAATTGTCGATATAAACTCTCCGGCATTATCTAGTCTTCCAGACTTTATGGGATAATTAGGGTGGTGATCCCTTAAAATTGGCCATGAGGTTTAGCAACAATGTGTGTGTGGACAAATATGTGACCAATTTGCCGACTCATTAACCAAAACCATAAATATTTATATGGTCCGTATTTTGGTTGGATTAGTCCACATATATTCCCTTGAATCCACTGTGAAAAGAGGGTCATTTCGTATCTTTGCTAGGGATGATTTGGAAAATCAAATTCCCTTAACAAGCAGGCTTGGCAAAGTGTGCATGTAAGCACAATATCCTTACTTCGGGTAAAGACATGCGTCGTGGCATCATTGTTCGACCTAAGGGCCCCAAATGGTCATGCCAAAGCAAGTAAACTGCTCGAATCACCCGGCTCCATGCCGGCCACATGTGGCGTGTTCCCAGTTAGGAGATAGCCCATTGGCCCCAAAGAAAAGCTTCAGGCTCATTTTTTGGAGGTGGTGCAAAGATATTCAACTCTATTTTCTTCAATGGTTTTATTTATGATCATTGTCATCTCGAATATCCTTAAAAACCCAACGACGTTCTTCCGGAACAGTGAGAATATAAGGTTTCTAAAATGGTAATGTAGTTCCTTTCATACAACGAGAAGCATGCTAATACTCTTAATCAAGTTGGATAGACCTGAAGTCATTGGTAGAGATGTGATTTAAGTATAAAGTTAGTGTGCGTAGTATCGCATTCATCCAGACAACTAACTTTTCCACATTCGTACCTAATCACGGGTTTAATTGAATTTGGTCACATGTATACAAGAAACATGATTCAATTAACTCATTTTTGAGGACAAGATCGATAAGATTATCCATAACTAAACAAACACCAAACTTGAATCCAATAACATGGAAAAATGTTCATAAAGTAAATGGTTTACTAAGATGGATTCGGCCAACATGGCCATTCATGTCAAAATTCTGTTTTTCCAATGATGATTGGTGGAGCAAAATTAGTCTCACATGTGGGCTACGAGAATGGTACTCCTCAACGGTAGAGGCACGAACAGGGGCATAACCAATGATCTATTCTATCAAGATGGAAGTAGATTATGTAGGGTTAAGGTTTGAGAATATTATCCCCTATTCTTGAAGTTTTAGGTTTTAGGTGCCAAGGATCATGTTTCGGGCATGATGCCACACCTTGGCAGGCCATGATTCTACCATATGTTGTAACAAACTCGAAATTGAATTGTGAGAGATAGACTCAGACTTGGGTTCGGTAGGCTCCAGTCGAAGCTGAAGGGGTCTATTCGGTAGGCATCTGCCGAAGCAAGTGCGGCATAGAGAGATAAGAGAGAAATGAGGTGCATCATAGAGAGGGAAAAGAGAGATGTGTAATTGTGAAGTATGTTCTATTCCACCCTCATTGTGCCTTATTTATAGTAGTAAGGAAGGTGAATTTTTTATCCCAATGGGATTACAACTCTAATAAGATAATATCTAATTTAAGAGATATGATAGAATCCCATAAAGATATCCTATATAATATGACTGCAACATAAACAACAATATAAACACATTCGAAGACAAATTTTTAAAATGGTCCATCTCTTTTCTACTTTTTTATTTTATTTTTTTATTCTTGTTCTTACAGCTTCGAATCGTAAAGAATATGAACCTTTGATTAAAACGTTGATAGGGTTTTCTAACAAAATGATAGATATATACTGATAGGGTTTTCTGATTAAAATATATTTCACCAAGTGGGGTGTGCCGGTGTGGGGGTTCATGTTTCAGTCTTAAAAGGCTGCATGAAAAAATAGACGATAAAACATTATTATTAACCACATTTACAATCTTTAAGGTTAGGTGTTTGTTTTTTAACCACTGCAAGTGGTCTAGTGGTTCTTGCGTAGTTGGGTTTGCTCCCCACCCTAGGTTCGAACCCCGAAGCTGTCAAAGTGGTCAGGCACTGTGCTGCAATGTACAGTTGGAGCATTTCACATGCGCCGGAAGGAACGCATAAGGGAGGTAGGACACGCTCCAACCCCCAAAGGCAAACCAACTAGGGACGATAAAAGAAGCCAAAACAGCAGCCATAAAAAGAGATAAACTACCGAATGATAAATAGGACTACACTAGAGGCGTGGGAAACGGGTTGTAAAGAGACAGGAAGCGCATCTCCAGTCCGGGTTAGGTGGTTTTTAAAAGGGGTAATTTGTTTAGAGTGCTACTAAACTCACGTTAATGTCTTATTTCTCCACTCATTTTGAAATGATAATTTGATTGACAATTTTATCCTTGTGTAAAATGATCTTCAAAGACTTAAAAGACCAACCAATCATGTCTTGCCACATCATTAGTTATATTGACAAAAAAACCTAAAATATCATAAATGAGAAAAAGAAAAAGCATTGGAACAATTTGGATACCTGCCATATATTGAATTTGGAGGAGTTAGGGAAAAACCAGAGCAACACCAAACCATGAGGGTTGAGGTTTTGGGGGTGTTGGTAGTGACGGTTTTGAAATTATGGGGCAGCTGGTGATATTTGGAGGTTCATGATAATCAAAGTAATATCTGAATGGATGACCTATGATTTACTAGAAGAGCAACTGACCTTTTTTGGCGAGAGATTTCCTTTGAGTAAGAAATAGTTGAATTCTGGATTTAGCAAAGAAGACTTACTGTTGTGAAGGTGGTCGTAAAGACCCCGCTATCACGTGCCGAGGAGAAGCAGGTATAGGTGTTCAAAAGCACGACAACCCATAATCTTCCACGATAACATTAATATTCGGTGTATAGGATAACATTAATATTCGTTGTACATGATAGCATTAATATTTCTGCAAATTTTATCAAGTAGTATTAAGGGAAATAATGTACCCATTAAATTTATTATGGGTACATACAAAGACAGTGAACCCATGAACAAAAAAAGTACCAGGAAACATAAAAATTGTACTTACCCAACAACACATGAATACCAAATGATCTCTCGTTTTCGAACCCAAAAAAAAAAAAAAAACCTAACCCTAAAGATTGTAAATGTGGTTAATAATAATGTTTCCTCGTGTATTTTTTCACAGCCTTTATGACTGAGACATGAACCCCACACCCTCATTTCCGTGCCCTCCTGTTTTGTGTGATCACGGTTAAGTCACGTCAACATTTTATATATATATTTTTTTATAGATATAATAAGATAAAAATAACTAGTAATATAAAATGTTGACGTAACTTAACTGTGACCACACAAATAGGAGAGCACCGGAAATGGAGGGCAAACAGTTCTTGTCCATCAAGTATATATCTAACAGTTTGTCAGAAAACCCGATCAACGTTTTAATCAAAGGTTCATATTCTTTACGATTCGAAGCTGTAAGAACAAGAATAAAAATATAAAAAAGCAGAAAAGAGACGGACCTTTTAAAAATTTATCTTCGTACATGTTTATACTATTGTTAATTTAATTATTTTTATGACAAAATTATCCTTGCTATTTTGTTTATATTATTTTCACTTAGTTGTGAAGTTTTTGTTTGAGGGGCTTTATAGTCCAATTATTTTTGATAAAGTTTTGAGACACCAAACTCTCATTCCGATTTTCTAATATTATTATTATATATATATGTGGGTCCTTTACCAGACAGGATCCTGATTTTGGTTGAAAAATGAGGATGGCACGGTGAGCCGTCTAATCTCCTTTAATGATCGTGCGGTTAGGCTTTAAAGATGCATTTATTGTATTTCTTGTTCTTTCTTTTCGTCCTTTCCTGTCTCTGCCTCACGAATGACTAATCACAAACCAGAGGTTCAAATTCAATCAAACCCCAATCTTTCCATCTCTTCCTCGCGTGTTGTTTCTCAAATTCAGATACGGGTTAAACGATTTGATTTTTATTGTTTTCTTTATAATTTTCTGGAAAAATGGGTTCAAGGAATTGGGATAGTTGGGTTTTCCAGTTGGACATTTTCTGGAGAATGGATATGGTTGTCCTCCTGCTTGATTCAAATTGCACAACACCTTTTCCTGAATTTTTTAAAAGAAAAATAATGAAAAATGTTTGAAAATTTTTAGTTTTAACGATAATGACAAAATAAAGGGTAAAATGAATAGTACCAGAATTGATTATTTAGTATACAAATATGATTTTTCGTTAAAATAAACAGCACCGGAAGCTTTTCGTTAACCAATTTCTAGGCAGCAGCTTAGGCTCCTCAAGGACTGACATATAGGAACCAAAAAGTAAGGAAAAAAAAACCCAGAAAACGAAAACTGTGAACCCATGCGAATCAGACACGATTTTTACATTTCTTTTCTCTTTTTCTCCGTTGCTCTGCCTCGCCAAGGACGCATAGCTAAAACAGCCCAAGTCCAATCGAACCCAAATCTTCTTCCCACTTGATCAGTTTTGGGATCTGGAGATTGGCTTCAGTTATTTGGCCTTGGGTATCTATCTTCCTACCTTGGTTCTAATTGTACCTAGTAATTCACTCTAGGTATCTCATGATCTTCTCATGAATTATGGAGTTTTTCAATTTTGCTTTTGATTAAGTTATAAACAAATTGATCTACCACTTTCATACTCTTCTTCAGCACTGCTTCTGATCCGATGTTTAAGAACCGTTTGATCCTCCACAAGAAATTAGCATAATGATACATAATCATTTCGTTTCCTTTATCGAAAGCATCAGAAAACTGGGTACCTTCTTCATTTGTGCCAAATGGTGTCTGGCTCCATACCAAGGATAATTTAACACTGAATCTAAGGCTACTTTAAAAAACATATCCTTTTCCAAACAAAACAAATTAAATGACAATATTGCTACTGATAGATTTTAAATTATACAAGAATTCCATGTCAAAGAATTGATAATATTGCATGCATCCTACCACCTGCACATCACAGCATGTGGGGTAAGATGAAAATTGGAGGACGTATGTGGCTAGCAGTGATTGTTGGTCCGTCTCTGTAAATCTTAGCAAGTGTAACGAACTAACAACTTGTGTCTTTGCTAGTGTCCCATCATTCGTGTCTGACGTGATTGGCAACGACCAAACCCTCAACTAATCAATTTAAAGTGGAATCCATAAAATATGACCAACCTTTCGAGGTTTGGAGATCTATAATCAATGTTTTAATAGATTCCAAACCTCAAAAGGTTGGTCAGATTTTATGGATTCCACTTTAAATTGATTAGTTGAGGGCTTAGTCGTTACCAGTCACGTCAGACACGAATGATGGGACACTAGCAAAGACACAAGTTGTTAGTTCGTTACACTTGTTAAGATTTAGGGCTGGTTTTGTATTGCTGTGCTTTGAAAAAAAAATGTTGTGAGAATAAGCGGTTATGAAATAAATCTGCATAGTGTTTGGTAAACTTTTTTGTAAAAGTGCTTTTGGAAAGAAAAAAAACAGTCTGATAGTGGGTCTTTTCATTAAAGGAGCACTGTAGCTCCGTATGCTTTGAAAAAAAACCAGTTTTCCAAAGCTGCAAATAGCAGCTTCAGTTTTTTCCTTTGATTTCAGCTTAGTCTCACATCAGCTTCCAAAATAAGCCATTTTTTTCAGTTTACCAAACACCTAAAACCCTCATAGTTTTTTTTCATGGGTGCTTTTTTTTTAAGCACCTCACTCCCAAACCACCCCTTACAGAGACGGACCAACAATCACTGCTAGCCACATACGTCCTCCAATTTTCATCTTACCCCACATGCTGTGATGTGCGGGTGGTAGGATGCATGCAATATTATCAATTCTTTGACATGTAATTCTTGTATAATTTAAAATCTATCTGTAGCAATATTGTCATTTAATTTGTTTTGTTTGGAAAAGGATTTTTTTTTTTAAAGTAGCCTTAGATTCAGTGTTAAATTCTCCTTGGTATGGAACTAGACACCATTTGGCACAAATGAAGAAGGTACCCAGTTTTCTGATGCTTTCGATAAAGAAAACGAAATGATTATGTATCATTATGCTAATTTCTTGTGGAGGATCAAACGGTTCTTAAACATCGGATCAGAAGCAGTGCTGAAGAAGAGTATGAAAGTGGTAGATCAATTTGTTTATAACTTAATCAAAAGAAAATTTGAAAAACTCCATAATTCATGAGAAGATCATGAGATACCTAGAGTGAATTACCTCGATCTGACTAGGTCCTGTTTTGTCTTGGATTAATGGTTACTATTTCCCAACATACATATATAAGATCATGTTCCATTTTGCATATATTTACAGTAGGCAAAAATTATATTTGTGAGAGAGGTCAGCTATAAGCCTTTAATAAATACTAGCCTTCATGCACGTGCGTGCATTTTTTGAATTATGGCATACTACGCGCGATTTATATGTTTTAAATGTATTTATATGCATAAATTAACAAAAGGAAAGTCAAATATCTAAAGTAAATGAACCATTTTAGATCATGCTAGAAGTAACCTCTCATAAACCAATTAAAGCAGCTGAATTCACATAATAAAATCGGTATTTATAGAATTTACATTAACAATAGAGAAAATAATATTTAATAAACAATTGATTGAATCACATAGGTTCGGGAGCAGACGTGGTCCTTGTCACCCCAGATGGTTTGATGCCCGAGCCGGCGATCACTCTAGGCTTTAAAGAATCCAACAATGAAGCAGAGTACGAGGCACTACTAGCAGGCATCCGAATAGTAAAAGACTTGGCGGTGAAAAAACTCGCAATTCATTCTAATTCCCAGCTAATCACTAGCCAGACTACTTGAGGCGTTTCAGACTTACACCCTCACTTAAGTTTCGTGGACAGACAAAGCTCACACGGATGTACTAGCTGGCCTAAGCTTCGCCCTCAACCACCAACTCAAACGCTCTATTCCGATGGAGTATCTAGACAAGCCAAGCATAGAGGTGCAGCCAGCAGCCGAGATGTCACATCTTAGTATAACTCCAAATTGGCAAGATTCCATTATAGACTACCTGGTTAGTGGCACACTCCCCATGGAAAGATTGGAGTCTAGAAAGCTCTAAATAAACGCAGCATGCTACTACATGAGGAATGATACTCTCATCCGAAGATCCTACGCTGGACCACATTTCCTCTGCCTAGCGCATCCCGACGACCTAAAAGTTCTAAGATTAATCCACGAAGGCGTTTATGGAAATCACTCTGGAGGTCGATCCTTAGCATAGAAGGCTCTTAACGTAGGCTACTACTGGCCTACCATGCATCAAGAAGCTAAGGAGTTAGTGCAAAAGTGCGACATCTGCCAACGCTACAAGCCGGTTGCAGCACTGCCGGCCAGTAAGCTACACCCACAAACGAGTCATTGGCCGTTCATGTAGTGGGCAATCAACTTGGTATGGCCAATACTGCCCGCTACTGGGGGCAAATGCATGATGATCATGGCAACCAATTACTTCACCAAATGGGTAGAAGCAGAGCCCAAGACAACCACAACTCAGACGGACATAAAGCGCTTCATATGGAGGAACATCATTATTCGATTTGGCATCCCTCAATCCATCGTCACTGACAACGGCTCGTAATTCATGGGCAAAGATTTGGCGACATTCTTCCAAAAATATGGCATCAAGCAGCACATGTCCACGTCAAGATATCCTCAAGGCAATGGGCAGGTCAGAGCATCCAACAAGATGATTCTCGACTGCCTTAAGAAATCCCTCACCAACAAGAAGGGAAAATGGCCAGACGAACTCCCCGTATGTCTATGGGCATATCGCACCACCAAAAGATGAGCAACCGGTGAGACTCATTTCTCTTTGGCATTTGGCTCAGAAGCAATCATTCATCTCAATGTCATCAAGCCAAGTATCACTGTTATACTACCAAACATTGAGCAGAACAGTAATGAGATGGCCACAAGCTTAGATCTGGCATATGAGAAACGTGAGCAGACCATCACCCCGCATCGCAGCCTACCAGCAGTAGTTCCTCTCCAGCTACAACAAAAGGGCCAAGATCCTGCAGTTCTAGCCCGAAGATCTAGTTCTAAGAAAAGCCTTTATCATTGCCCGTAAAGAAGGCTCCAAAAAGATGGATCTCATCTGGGAAGGTCCGTATAAGATTAACAAAGTAGGCGGCAAGAGTAATTGCACCATCGCCACCATGAAACGACGAAGAGCAGTGGAACGCCTACAATCTGAGAAAGTACCATGTGTGACCGCCCGCTACGTCAAAGCCCGAAGACTCAAGCAGCTCGACAGGTACCACCTCACAAGCTGAGAACTATCCAGTTGTTATGCAGTTCCTACCTTACAACTAAGTTCTTATTTGTTTCACTCGTTTGTTAATGAGGAATTCAGAAGTAATCTACAACTTGGCTCGGATGCATGCTTACAACAACTGATCATTCAATAGAAGATCGTGCCCTTTTTAGGGACTCATCGTAGGAATTGAGCCCCTCGAGGGACCAACCATGCTCTCTAGTGTGATAGGGTAAACTAATTGTACTTTAGTACGAGAAGGTAAACCAATTCCCCGACACCTATATGGGTCAGCTCTCCAAGACATGAGAATAAACTCTACACTTTGAATATCCAGACGTGGATGAGTCAAGCTACCCTAGTATAACTAAATACACGATGGCTTGCGCAGGGATTCCTAGAAGTAGCCACAATGGTCTTTTTCAAGGCTTAGCTAACTGAAGGATTTTGGGTCTCTTGGCCTAATCCGTGGGGAACCGGGCCCTAGAGACGGAGGGGGCACATTACACAGTACATCCGATTGACGGCTGCTCTGGAACCCTAATAGTGCTACCGAGTGCACTAAGGTAGCTTATGATTTCCAGAAGACTACTTACGGCTTGCCATTCGAGCAGTAAAGCAACTCTAGACTTATACAACCACACATTCTTGTGAAATGTTAAACAAGCTAGCATGCATATATGAAGCTTTATTCACTACGGACATGCTACTTAGTTGATAAGCTTCACCTCTGCTAGACGCGGAATGACCTACACCAAGTCCTAAAGTGTTGTGATACTTGCTATGCAACCTACGGAATTGAAGAAAGCCAAGGTTAACAAGTTACGCGGATTTGTCTGCTTCTGTAAATAAGGCGTCCGACTGTTGACCTTATGGCTAACAACTTTGCAAAGCTTTACACCAACACATATGGCTGCATCGGCTATACAGGTATGTCTGCTTATTGAAAAGTAGCATGTTTGCCACTGGTCTATAAAGTCTAAAGGTTAGGGCATAAACAAAAGAAACAAAGATGGAGAAAAGCGAAGGAAACAAGTTTATTAAATTTTCTAGCAAAATTGATAAATGACTAACAAAGGCTGAAGGAGTTTAAGCAAAACAAAAGCAACAAGGAAAATCCTAAAGGCTACTTAGAAGACTACCCTTCATCAGCTTGGACATCCCATGACTACTCGGCTGCCACACCTTCAGCAGTCGCAACACTCTCAGCAACGACACCATCTGGCACTTTACCCCCGGCTGTTCCAGCTTGGGCATTAACCTCTCCGACTACTTCACCAATTGAGGCCTCAAAAGTAAAGGTCAGCAAGCCTTCATGAGATATAGAGAAGGTTTCAAAGTCTTCTAAGCAAACTCGAAGTCAGACGGCCTACCAAAGAGATGATCTACATAACCCAGCTTGTAGAAGTCGGCTTAACTTTGAACAAGTGAAGCCTTGAGCCCAGCCTTCTCACATTTCATTTGTTCGTTCTCCTAGAGCAGACCAACACGGACACGCTACAGCTCATCCACTTATTTCTTCAAACTTTTGTTGATCTTCAACGCACCTTAGCGTTCTAACACTTAGGGTTCAAGCCTATCAACGACCTTTTTGAAGTGGATCACTTGGTTATAAACAGCGATCAACTCTTCATCCTTTGTATAAACAGCGGAACGAAGCTAAAAAACGGCACACTTAAGATCTTGAATCTGAGGTATGTAATATCTGATCTTATTCTCTGCACTTTCATACCTAACTTGGATCGCGTCAAGCTTACTCTTCAAGTCAACGATCTCTTGGCGAGCGATCTTAAGCTGCAAAGAAGTGGGGGCAGAGATGTTAAACCCATTCAAAGCGACGAGCTCAGATTCCAACCTCTTGATCTTCTTAGTAGAAGAATGAGTTTTGGCTGCCACAACCTTTACCACCTCTTTGGCAGCCTTAGTATCCTTTTGGTCATGAAGCATGGACTCAACTTCCAGAATAGTCGTCTTCTGCATTATGGCAAATTGGGCAGTCTTCCTATACTTGGTCAAACAACCCCTTTAATGTCATTAACAAACTTGGCATAAACGTCCATGTCTTCAAGCAAATCTGGTTTCAAAAGCACATAGATCTCAGCAGCCTCCCTAGAATCAAGCTTAGTGGATTTCTCACAGCTGCCCACGTGAGTAGTCTCCTCCTTCCTAGCTAGCAAATCAGTCACAGCATCAGGGGAAGTGGGTCTTGGTGCCACTTTAGCAGCAGAGTCCACCTTATCACTCTTCATAATAGCAAGCATCTTCAATGGTGAACCGGACTTAGCTCCCAACGGATGTCTTGGTACACACTTCGATACTAGGAGCATGACATGACCTCTACGCTGAGCAATCCTATCACCAATCGTACTAGCCATTCTCTACATGGCAGACGTCATAGGCTTAGATCTAGCAGTCTCATTTTTTCCTCCCATTGGAAGAAGTCATGTCTATCACATGCCTCTCGACAATAGGCGAACCCTCACGAGCAGCTGAGGAAGTCTTCAGTTTTTCTCAACCGGTATATCTTGAGTAGGCCACCTTCATTCATAGTAAGCTTCACGACAACGATTAGACAAGCCAATGCATCCGCCTTGATGTTATTTACCTCCTCTTTCGGGAGCAGCCCACATTTCTCCCGACGAAGAAGACTAAGCAACCAACGCCATTCACGGTACTCAGCATGAGAGCTCAACCCAGCAAGACATGAGCCATGCGGCTCGCCTAACACTGCGCCACAGCGCCTCAATTCACGACCCCAGCCGCATAAGCTGCCCTTGGCTCTAGCCAAGCCGAGCAACCCAAGAAGTGGTCCTTGCCACAACACCTCATCGACCCATGCAGAGCCGACTCATGGCCCTTGCCAGCCGACGTGCAGCACTATCCCGACGGCTGCCCCGCGACAGCACTATCTAAGAAAAAGACAAGGAAAACTAAATTTTTCTTACCTCGATGCGGCGCGGAGAAACGAAGAAAGCAACGAAAGACAGCCTTTGCATAGGCAAGTGTAGAAGATTGCTAGGGGAGGGGGACAAATATCCTCTAGCTCTCTCTCTTGTAGGGTAGAATAAATCGCTCTCCAAAGTTGATTTAATAACCCACTTAAGGTGGACTTAAATAGGCTTTGAGAGAAATTTATTTCACTTTCCTAAAAGGATCTAATTTCCTATTAAAGAGGAAATCTACATCAAAATAGGAAACAATTTTATGTTTCTTAAAGCAAGAAGATCTCTACACCTGCTGCCCTTTCCTGCAAGCAGCCCAACATGTGTGGGGGCATTTGTGGAACCAAAAATAATCAAGAGGTGACACATGAATTTTTTGGTGAAAATGACAAAATTACCCTCAAGGAACACCAAAACTCCCACGCGCAAGCAGTGGACAATCATTCCTCAATCAAGTCAAAAGTGCCCAAAATAGGTATTTATTTATAACATATTTCATCCATCCTCATCGTATCTTCTCCACAAGGTAACCCCCAAATCATTCCTCTTTTATTATATTAAATTAGCTAATTAATTAATTAATTCATTATTCCATTAATTAGCTAATTAACCACAAATCAAGAACCTAACCCACAAAACCATCCAAGTGGCTGATCCTTCCTTTCCCAAGGGGGCCGGCCACGCCCCTATATAAACCCTATATTCTCTCCAAAATTCAATTTCAATTCTCTTGCAAAATTCTCTAAATTCTCCAAACACTTTTCCCTCAAAATTCTAACTTTGGCATCAGAGGTTCTTCGGCCAAAAGACCCCCCCCCCCAAATTTATCATGGGCCCGTGAGGCTCTTGGCCTTGACCTAATGTGTTATTTGTTTTGTAGATGCAATTTTGTCAAAGAATAAGGAGGAAGAAATTTGTATCCACAAGTATTCTTTGTACGTCGGTTGTCTCCTCCATTATTCTTCCCTGCTATTTACTGATTTCGAATAGGAAAAAATTATGAACCTCAAATTAAAATCTGGATAGGGTTGTTTCGACAAAATGCTAGAAATATGGTCGTTGTTTATTCAAACTGAATGAATAAAAGATTACTTTTTCGGTTACATTTAATAATTAAAAATATCTCATAAGTGCTATCTGGTATAGGTATAAGACCATCTTCAACTGAATGGTCCAAAGGGCCAGAGGGCCGAAAATAGCCTGAAACCCGTCTCTAACCGATGGCTAGGGCAAAGGGCTCATGGGCCCTACTGGACAATAAAGGGCCAATCGGCTGGCCCAACTCAGCCAGCCTCGGGCTAGCCAGAATTTTCATTATCATGTCAGTTATATCCGATAACATTGTACTAATTCCTGTCGATTATATCTAACAGGAATGGTAGGCTTTTTTTTTTTTTTTTTTTTTTTTTTACAAAATTTAAAAAAAAATTAAAATTCTATCTTTTTCCTATATAACTTCCTAAGCTATTATACAACATTAAATGACCATTTGGCCCTCGGTTGGAGACGTTTTTTTGTGACAGGGCTACAATGAGCCCTATGGCCCTTTGGCCCTCGGTTGGAGATGGAGGCAAATATGGCTTTGTACTGTTCATTAAAATATTAATATCTTAGAGGGCCAGAGGGTTAAAACGAGTCATCTGGCCCTCGTTCGGTTGAAGATGGTCTAAGGTTTTGAGGAATTGAAGCTGTCACTTGTCACTCGTCCGTCACCGGCCCTGCTGCTTTCCATTAAATGAGCCAATCTTCTCTATATTATATATAGGTAATACAAAGTGTTTCTGGAGGTACGTTCTTCACCATCCTACCGAGTACCATGGATGTTCTTTCCTTTCCTTTACCTCCTCCCATTGCAATAAGTTTAGCGGTAGTAATTTTAACTGTGCTTGTGATAAGATTCCGTGCTAGAAGGTTGGGTGCTGAGAAAAAAAAGAGATACCATCCTGTCGTCACAAATTTCTTAAACACACTCATCAACTTCCCTAGGCTGCACCATTATATGACCGAGTTTGAACACAAACACAAAAGTTACAGGGCTTATAATGTGCTCATAGATTACATTATCACCACGGATCCTGCAAATGTTGAATACATCCTCAAAACAAACTTTGCAAACTATGGCAAGGTATGCTGTCTCTGACTAGTTAAATGAGGTTCATGATATTATAAGGATGAACATCTTAATGATTTTATAAGGATAATATTTATTTTAATCACCATAGTTATCTAATAACAGAAGTTCCAATTCCTGACCTGCTGCAGGGTTGGTACCATTCCGGCGTTTTGTCAGATGTTTTAGGAGACGGGATCTTTGCTGTGGACGGCGAAAAATGGCTGCATCAAAGAAAGGTAGCGGGCAATGAGTTAACCACCAAAGTTTTGAAAGACTTCAGCAGTACAGTCTTCAAAACCAATGCAGTAAAACTGGCGCGGATAATTTCTGAAGCTGCAACCAGCAACAAAGCAGTTGAGATCCAAGTAAGCTTGCCATGTAGAATTAGTTCCTTATATATGTAGCATGATTAGTATTAGTTCCTATTATTAGGAGTTTCAGAAGGAGATCCCACGGCACAATAGCAAACACATGTTTAGTTATCACCAAAACCTGGAGTACTATGCAATGAGGGTTAAATAATTGGAACTGTTTAGCTTTTAGATCTCCATCCAAGAATCAACCTTGTAAATTAAAATCATTAGAATCCAAATAGTTTGATTTGATTATATTTACAAACATTGTCTTTTAAAACATTGTATTCGTCTATTTATGGACTAATGATTTTGAGATGTGGTTAATTTTATAAAGATAATTATCTTTGAATGAGGTTCCTAATTCCTGTACATAAATACAACACACACACACTTATATATATATATGTAATTCTTGGCGTTTTCTTTTTGGGACGAAGGAATTGTTTATGAAAGCAACCTTAGACGCCATCGTCAACATTCTGCTTGGAATTGAACTAGACACCATGTACGGAACAAATGAAGAAGGTATTCAGTTTGCCCATGCTTTTGATGTAGCAAACGAAATGACCATCTATCGTTATGTTGATTTCTCCTGGAAGATCAGAAGGTTCTTAAACATTGGATCAGAAGCACTGCTAAGGAAGAATGTCCAATTGATAGATCAATTTATTTATAACTTAATCAAAAGAAAGATTGAAACAGATACTTCATCAGAAGATGAGCTACTGGCAGTGAGTATTTAACCTTCCACTCCATGTTCTGTTATATTAATTCCAAAATGAATAATAAATTTAGTATGAGTAGTATTATTGTAAAATAAATAATAAAGTTAATAGTGTGGATGAATGGCAATATTGGCAGTTAAAGAAGGGAGACATCATTTCAAGGCTTTTGAAATCTCCAGATGCCGATCCAAAGTACTTGAGAGACTTGATCCTTTGTCTCATTGCTGCCGGAAGAGACACAACAGCGAGCACTCTTACGTGGTTTATTTATATGCTATGCAAGCATCCTCATATACAAGAAAAGGTTGCAAAGGAAGTTAGAGAGGCAACAAATCTGAAAGACAGTTCACGCATTGATGAGGTTGTTGCCACCCTTACTGAAGAAGCTCTTGAAAAAATGCAATATCTACATGCAGCTTTGTCTGAGACACTCAGGCTGTACCCTTCAGTTCCACTGGTAATTAAGTAATTATTATCTAAAATTAAATGCATGCACAAATACATCAAACATTTCATCAATTTTCTGTATTTGAATCGTTGCGTGTTACTTTTTAAGTATTTAACAAGTTACTTTGTGCGATGCACGCTGTCATATATAGAACGCAAAAATTTGTTTAGCTGATGATACTTGGCCAGATGGATTTAGTGTGAAAAAAGGGGATTTTGTGGGATTCCATGTTTACGGAATGGGCAGGATGAAATATGTATGGGGTGATGACGCAGAAGAATTTCGACCAGAGAGATGGCTAGACAAAAATGGCATTTTCCAGCAAGAAAGCCCCTTCAAATTTACAGCTTTTAATGTATGTAAGAAATTACATGCATGTTGATTAATGAAAAAGTATGCACAAAGGATGAGATTATTTCTGAAGAATTTTGATATATATATGTGTCATTCACGTATACAGGCTGGGCCAAGAATTTGTATAGGAAGGGACTTTGCCTATAGGCAGACAAAGATCATGTGTGCCACACTTGTAGGATGCTTCAAATTCAAGCTGAGTGACGAGAAGTGGGTGGCTCATTACTTGATCAAGATCTCCCTCCATATCGACGGGGGACTTTATGTGCATGCCTCTCCAAGGCCTTAAACAGATGCCTCCTTTCCACCCCCATGCAGTTTGCTTAATATATAATTATCAGAATATATACTACTGTATTAGATAATAAAAAGAAGAGTTACTAAAATGAAGTCCTCTTTACGTATTCGATCATAATCATCTATGTCCTATGATAATATATATTCAATCGTTGTGTCACAATAAAAAATATATATATATGTAGTGCTGGTTACATTAAAATAAGTAACTTTGGTTGTAAAACATTAAGTTTGATTTGCAATATAAGATATTTTTGTTTCCATTTAAATTCTGAATTATTGGGTATTTGTAAACAAAAAGAAAAAAATAATAATGATCATCTTACTGTAGGAAATTTAGTTTTCTAGCAATAGGAATAGCATGGCGAGTGATGTTTTCCTCGCTGATTTTCCCTTAAAATTTTCAGGTTTTTCCTATTCTCGCTATATCCTACGAGAAAACAGATTATAGCGAGAAATGGGAACTTTGAGGGAGGAAACGTTTTGCTACTAAATGGTCAACCAAATATATTTTCTTCGCGGTTGGCTTTCCCCGGGGGCCTACGACCTCGTGAGGAAATGTTTAAACGCTGAACCATTTGTACGACAATTTTGGAATTATTAGAACGAATTTTGAGTTCGCTAAAAGGTGTTTTTTTGTCCTACAAAAGAATAGTTTTTTTTTTTTTTTTTGGTAATAATACTGCCAGTATATATCCACGCTAGCATGAATGAATTCTGACCGACTAGATTTGTCTACATCAATGGAAAATTCGATACGTCGTATATATGAGTGATCAATGATTGCTGAGTTAAGATTCCACCAATGAGATGAGCAAAGTACATCATACTTGTTTAATTGCTCCCCCTGAATAATTTGAATTGAGAGATTTAATTCATATTATATCGGATATAGATTGAGAATCTGGCCTTTCAGAATTATTTTTTATAAAGATATTTGTTCAAATATACCAATTTCATTCAGGGACGGAGTTAGAAATTTATTCTAATGGGGGCAACCGAAAACAACTAAGAAAACTTTATTATAGTATGGTTATACGCAATATGATATTAATGATGGTTTCAAATGACGATGTATCACAATTCTAATGTTACAAAAATTTCAATATAGTAGTGGGAAATGGCAAAATGATGAGAAAAATATAAGTACATAATAGGCGAGAGAGAGTTTTTTCGGTTTGAATGAGTACTATTACTCATATAATATTAGGAAAACTAATGAAAAGGGTTTGAAAACTTTGAGTTTTAATGATAAGGACAAAATAAAGGGTAAAGTGAATAGTAGCATGTTTGACTTTTTAGTGTAAAAATGTGGTTTTTCGTTAAAGTGAACAGTACCGTGAGCTTTTCGTTAAAACTCCCTATAATATTTGATATAGAGTATAAGTAGAATGAATGTATGTTAGATATTATATACATATTTTTCTTTAAAAATAACTCGTGTATATTATATAATTGTAGTTTGCAACTAAACAAAGGAATTACTTGAGTGGGGGCATCTGCCCCCAGTGAGTCTTCATTGGCTCCGTCCATGATTTCATCTGGAAGATAAAGGGTGCGGAGAGCTTGTATGCATTGTTTAATTAGGATATTAAAAAAAAAATTTATTTTCTTACTTTTAAATTGTAAATGGTTGTCACTTAATACTACAGTCTAATGGTATTCATCTTCATTTGTAAGTAAAAGGTTTTAGGTTTAATTCTCGTCAAAAGCGAAGTCCAACCACATTGTTGTTAACCAATTGTAAGGCTTATAACACTCTTCCACCTTTTAATGTAAATAATATCGTTTGTTAAAAAAAATTATTTAAAATGAGAGATAAAGGGCCAAGACCTAACACTCTCCTACATAAAGGTATACCACTTATGGGTGGGCACGGGCAGAGTCAGGTCCAAATTTAGTGGAACCAGACGATACCCGTTTGGAAATGAAAACGGGTCAGGACGGGGAGGGTTGGAACGGGGCGGGTAGTCACATTTTCTAAAATGGAACCAGGCTTAACCCGACACATTTGAAACGGGCGGGTTCCAACGGATCCACGGATCCATTTTCTGAACCACTTGAAAACCTGATGCAAACTTTCTGAAGGCAGAAAATTCCAAATCTAGAACCAAAATGCAGAAATTCTTAAACTGTAAAAATTCCTTGCTAGAACCAAAATGCATAAAACCTCAAATCATAGAAAGAACAATAAACCCCCAAATCAGAACCAAATCCAGTAAAACTCGACGAATCTCTTCAGATGGCTCTCTTGAATGATCTCAAACTACAAAAAAGCGATCCAGGATCGATAAAGACCTCGATTGACGGACATGGTGGTTAGGTGGTGGGTGGGAAGGACCGCAATCAATGGAGATGGGAGGGACCTCGATCGACGGAGACGTTACGAACTCTATCGACGAAGAACAGACAGAGATAGGGATGGAGCAACGACGAACTGACCGACGACAAATGGACGAAGTCGTGAGGTCTGAGAGTCGTGAGGTTTGAGAGCCGAGAGGGAGGAGAGTCAGATTAGGAGAGAGATCTCAGTTAGAAGAAGTTACTGACTCACAACTGCAGACAGCAGACCTCTGTGTGTGGGAATGACAGGTGGACGGTGGAGTTAAAGTCTGATGGTGTATAGAGTTAAAGACGAATAGTGGATACGGTTTGGGCCGGGGGCCCGTGTCCTCAAATATTTGGACCCCGCGCCGCCCCGTTTTCTGTATAAACGATATTGGACCCGCTCTGAACTCGCCCCGAATCATTTCTACGCCCCATTTGCCCACCCCTAGTACCACTCCTTCAAATCTTCTCTCAATCTCATACTTCTCTTTTCTTCTTCTTTTTTTTCCGGTCATTTCTCTTGTGATCGGTCCTTTTGATAGAAATAGGGTTCTCCATTGATTTTTTTTTTGCTGTTAAAATTAGCCTACTTCTTTTACGATCATCGTCTTTTGCATTCTTTCGTGATACAACAATATAAGTGTAAACACAAAAATTCTGTGACAAATGAAACAAGAACACGTGTACCAAAGAATTGTTATTGTATTAATGTAAATGTAGAGTTACAATCTCTGTTTACAAAAGTTCCTCTGATTCGATCTCTGAAGATGTGTAGATATGACTTGTTGATCCGAGGGTCATGATGACTTGATCTCAGATGAACGATTGCCGTAAGGATTTAGCTTGTGGTGATTAAAGAACAGGCACGGGTAGTAGTGCTTCTTGATGAAATCAAATAATTCATTTGACGAAAATGAATTATTTGATTAAATTAAATTAAAATCAAATAATTCATTTTCGTCAAATGCTGACACGTGTCATTCTTGATGACTCGTCCAATTTCGATGAGTCGCATCTATGTGTACGATTTGTGAAATACATGGCACATGCCACATATGTCCTGGCATGACAAAACTTTAATATTTTGGAAATATATATGTGAATGTCTTCTCAGGACTCTCCTAATGTTTGGTACGCGTCTTTTTTGTGCTTACTAAAAGCTTGATGTAATACATGCGAGGGATATCTCGACATATTGCGTTGATAGTACTTGACAAATTTTCTATATCACTCATTATATTACTTCGGCATATACCGATATATGTTGACCTATCCCAACTAAGTTAATAAACTTTTTTTTATTTTATTTTTTGCACTTCGTGCTCTGTTCTTATCTTAAAAACTTATTTTTGACACTAGGAACCCCAAGTTCAAATCTTGGGCCCGCCGCTGCTTCCCTTTTTTTATTCAGAAAAAGCATGTTAACACGACAATGGCCTCGCGCCCAATTTTAGAACTCTCTGTATTTAGAGAGGATGATTGAAACCCAAATGGCAAGTGCTAGGAACACACTACTACACTTGCTCCATGAATGCAAGAACATGAGAGAGCTTAAACAAATCCATACCCAAATCATAAAGTCTCCACTTTTACCCAAAGATGACCAAAATTTTCTCATTACTCGTCTCCTTTTCTTCTCGGCCATTTCTGATTCGGGTTCTCACGGCTACGCCATCGATGTTTTTCGAGCCATGGAGAACCCGAATCTCTACGTGTATAACGTCATGATCAGAACATATGCGTGTAGAAAGATCGGCGGCAGGGATGAAGCTCTTTCTTTTGGGTCCTTGTTGCTGTATAAGCAGATGCTCTGTGATGGGATTTCGCCGAATTGTCTCACTTTTCCGTTCCTTGTGAAAGAATGCACGAGCAGGGTTGATGGCGGCGCAGGAAGGAGCATCCATGGTCAAGCCGTTAAGTATGGGTTGGATAGTGATGTTTTTGTTCAGAATTCTTTGATGAGTATGTATTCTGAGTGCGGGTTTTTTAGTAGTGCACGTAAACTGTTTGATGAAACGCCGGGGAGGGATGTTGTCTCTTGGAACTCGATGATTAAGGGGTATATGAAAAGTGGGAGTCTTGATGAGGCATTGAAGCTGTTTCGGAAGATGAAGAAGAGAAACATTTTTACTTGGAATTCCGTGATCACAGGGTTTGTTCAAGGTGGACGACCAAAGGAGGCCTTGGAACTTTTTCATGAAATGCAGATCACCGGTGGTGATATTGTTAGACCGGATAAGATTACAGTTGCTAGTGTGCTAGCAGCCTGTGCTCATCTTGGTGCAATTGATCATGGGATATGGGTTCATGGGTATCTGAGGAGAAGTGGTTTGGACAGTGATGTGGTTATCGGGACAGCGCTGGTTGACATGTATGGTAAGTGTGGATGTGTGGACAAAGCATATGAGGTATTCCAGGAAATGCCGAAGAAGGATACTCTGGCATGGACAGCTATGATTTCAGTGATGGCTCTCCATGGGTTTGGTAATGAGGCTTTTGGTCTTTTTAAACAGATGGAAACAGCCGGGGTGAAGCCGAACCATGTGACATTTGTTGCGCTATTTTCAGCTTGTGCTCATTCTGGTTTTGTAGAGAAAGGTCGCTGGTGTTTTGATGCAATGAAGCATGTTTACTTAATTGAACCACAGCTCTATCACTATGCTTGCATGGTTGATATACTCAGCCGTGCCGGGCTGATTGAAGAGGCAGAACAGTGTATAAGAAGTATGCCAATGAAACCAGACACATTTGTTTGGGGTGCATTACTTGGAGGCTGTCAAATACATGGAAAGGTGGAGTTAGGAGCAAGGGTGGCACAGTATTTAATTGATTTGGAGCCTCTGAACCATGCTTTTTATGTGAACTTGTGCGATATATATGCCAAAGCTTGTAGATTTAATGACGTAAAGAGAATCAAGTCATTAATGAAAGAAAGAGGTATAAAAAAGGAAGTCCCGGGCTGTAGCATGATTGAAATCAATGGGTTTGTTCTTGAATTCTCCGTGAGAGGATCACCAAACGTCGAAATGGAGGGATTATTGTGGATCTTGAATCAGTTGAATAACGATATATCTAGAGACAAAGACACATGCTTCAGGGAATCACTGTAATGAGAGATGAAAATTTAGTATATGGTGGTCTATTTGTTTACGAAAGAAATATTTCTTACGAATGAGAACTATAATTTTGCTTATGGAATGAACTCAGTTGCTGGAAGAATTTTCCGGAGGTACGCTCTAATATTCAGGCCTTAATCACCACGTGATTCTTACTTTATTGGCAGGTAGCCAAAATCTGTACTCGAAATTTGTCCTCAGTTGCTCATGAAATTATTTCATTGTGTCTTGTTGCCAAGCAATAGTTATGGGATGAGGGCATGTGCCACAGCAATTTGGCCAGCCAATGTGTGTTGTGCTCACCATGGAATACAAAGCTTGCAGCCAACTGTCGGATGCTATCATAGGATGCAAAGACTTATCGGATGAAACTTGGTCTGATGGATTTAGTGTCAAAAGGGGGGATGGCTCGATGAAATATCTATTGGGGGATGATGCAGAAGTGTTTCGGCCGAATAGATGGCTCAACGAAAATGGCGATTTGCATCAAGAAAGCGCTTTCAAATTCACAGCCTTCCAGGTAAGAAGGAAAATATTGATTGCATTCACATCCATCACACATCCTTTGAACACAGGAATGCAAAATACTAAAGAGATTTTGTGATTCTACGCAGGAAAGTCCAAGAATATGTATCCGAAAGAAATTCAGTTATAGGGAGACGGAGATATTTTATGCTGTGCGTTTAGACAGCTTCATATTCAAGCCAAGTGATGAGGAGAAAGCGTCAACTGCAGGACGACTGTCACCCTACACGTTGATGGGGGCCTTTATGTGCATTCTTCTACAAGATTGGGGTATTTAGTTTACCACTTAACTCGACTGTATGCAGTGTGTTGCTCACTTGCTCCTCATCAGTGTCATCACTATACAATTTATGTACACTTTGCTTATGGTATCATCAATGGCATAACCAAACGTTTCCTTCTTTTCTTCTATACTTGCATTTTAAGAACGTGCCTCATTCAAGTCTCAGAGAAAAACTTGGGTAGGACACCTCGACCGAATCCTCACAAAAAGTTAAACACGGAACTTTTTATCTCATTAGGTGAAACCTATACTTGTAAACGAGCCCTATCGAAGTTTCTGACTATATGTCTAAGAAAGTAATCATTACCGAACTCGCATTCGGTATTGTAGGTTGCAGGTAATGTGTCTCCATCAATAATGTCGTCCAAAATGGAAAATACAGGCTCCTTTTTTGAAATTATTCGGTCCTACTTAGCTACTAATAATTGAACCTTTGACAAAAAAAAAAAAAAAAAAAAAAACCCTACTACTAATTGACCCAAAAAAACTCAACTACTAACAACAACTTGAGACTGGCGCACAAGCTTTTCTCTATTGTTTTTGGGAAGTGTTAATATCAGTTTGGTACTGAGATGCTTTTATAAAAAGTGGGTATAAAAAAAATTGAGCTTAAAAATGTGTTTGGTAAACACTTAATAACAACTTATTTTCATAGTTTTGGGTAAAAAAAAATTGAAAATGTGAAGCAGCAAAACTGAGCTTATTCTCATAATACAGCAAAAACAGTTTTTTTATTCAAAGCATAGCAATACCAAACTAGCTCTTATTGGCATTCCAAAAATCTCATTCTACACTCCTCACAAGTGTATTTTGCTTTCCTAATATAGAAAGTTTGGAGTGAATGAAATTTTTGAAGTGCTAATAACAATTCCCTTATTTTTAAGGAAATATTTTTGCCTGTGTCAAACAGTGATTTCTTCATATGTGTCGTTAAGGAATCAAAACGAACTTGGGAAGCCGATTACTGTTAGAAAACGTGCCTTAATTTTGTCTTGGTCTACAGAAAACGCAGAGCATGGTCCGTTGGCTATAAAAAAACAGAGCCCTTTCAGACAACAGATGCAGAAAAGGCATAAAAAAAATACGAAGAGAAATTCTCAGAGCCTACAATATTTTTTTTTTTATTGTTTTAGCCCTATTTTTATTGCGATGGCTGCCCAATTGGGTGCCAAAAGGGATCAAAATGCAGGCCAATGGAAGAAATTAAGGGCAGCCCCCTTGAATCTCCAATTTTTATTCTTACAATTTTGCCATGTACAACTCCCCCTCCAAGTCTGTGAAGCCTCTTGTGCCCTACTGTGGTTCCATTTACCACTCTTTTACCGTCCACGTAAATTTCGTGCCGTTTGATCCTCTGACCAAGCCCGATCGCCTCCTGGATCCGAATCACATTGAATCTCAGCCCTTCATCTGATCCTGTGCTTCTAAATTCAATCCAATGGCTCTCCTTTTCATCATCCCTTGGAGCCCAATATGTCCACAAATGGTCATTGTCTAGCATATTTTCAGGTCCAAAACCTCCTCCTTTGCCTCCTCTTCGGCTACTAACTTTGATAGAACATTTCTCTGCTAAATTGGTAGAAAATATTGTGTCGATTGCACTTCTGAATTCTCTCAGTCTTTGAACATCTTCGTCGGCTATGAGACCAGTCGGATTAGGAGGCACATTGAGTAGCAGCACACAATTTCTCCCCACCGAGTTGTAGTAAATTTCAAGTAGCTTGCTTAGCCTCTTGGGTGACTCTGATTTATGCCAAAACCATCCATCTCGGATCGAGACGTCGCACTCTGCCGGCAACCAATCCGTCCCTTTTGGATCGCCCTTGTTGAGATAACTGCATTCAATTACAAGACATTAGTTAGGTGGTGGATTAAGATATGAGAGAGGTCACTTTGCTGCAATAACATCAATCAATCAACCAGTGTCCCTGTATACACGTTAAGCCAAATGAGCTACAGTTATGAGTTATATCGAAATGAATCGTAATCCTGAATCTACCCTAATTCTAACTTGTAACCCTCCCATCCATCACTAAACTAGCTACAACTTCAATTAATCTTTAATGCTAAGAGTTTGGCAATCTGCAAAACACTCCATCTTAAACAAAATAAAATGACAGAGGTGGATTAAGCTTGTAAGTTAGGCAGTGCTCGCCGGCCTAAACACTTCCATCTTAAACAAAACCAAATGACAGGAGCGGGTTACGATAGTTGACTAAGACAACGTATCAGTCTGTCTTGCATTCAAGTACATCTACTTTTTCGTAAACCAGAGTTGTTCAAAATATTGCATTGTCAGGAAAAAAAAAACAAATATAAAACAAGATAAACCAAAATGATGGGATTTTATTACAAAGAGAAGAAAAGTGAATTTCCGTGAACTAGAAAATAAAAAAAATGGTACTCACTCTTCAATGCTTGCATTGCCAATTGATAGTGAGGTCCGATTAATGGTGGACCAACACGTACTCCCGGCAAACCCTTGCTCATTTCCAACCCATCTAACATCTGGACCAGCATCCGAAAATATGTTAATGGAGCTCTGCAACTCCTTCACCATGGAGAACCAATCTGTGAAATAATAGGACATGTTTGGTGCATTCTTCCCCTTATTCCCATCAAACCAAATCTCTTTCACACCCCCGTATCTATCAACAACAAAAACAAAAATCAATAGAAGTTTAGTATTCTTAACTATTAAAGTTAATATTTTGTAACAGACGTGAGTTACATCAGTTGATCAATGCAGCGGGGCCTTACCTGCTGAGGAGCTCTTGCAGTTGAGCTAAGTAGTACTGGTTGTAGGCAATCTCATGCCCGTATCTCCGATCATGTCTATCCCACGGTGAGAGATAGAGCCCTACATCAATCCCACGGGGATTTGCTGCATCAACCAGCTCATGCACAACATCCCCGTGACCATTTCGCCAAGGACTATTTGCCACGGAGTGATCCGTGTACTTTGAAGGCCACAAGCAAAACCCATCGTGGTGTTTGGCAGTCAGTATCATCAGTGATATGCCGGCGTCCGACGCTGTTCTGGCCCATTGGTTGGCGTCGAGACCGACTGGGTTGAATATTCCAGGGCTTTCGTGCCCCGTTCCCCATTCGGAGTCGGTGAATGTGTTCACTCCGAAGTGGAGGAACATGATGATCTCCCTTTGCTGCCATTTGAGCTGGGCGTATGTGGGAAGGGGCAGGATTGGCAGTGGAGGTGTTGGGACTTGCTCAAGCTTGGAGAAGGTGCAAGTGCACAGCTGAAAGAATGCGATTATCCACAAAGAGCACCGTATTTTAGCCATAATTATAATGGCCTTGGCCTGTTGAGTTCTTTTCTTTGTTGTCTATTTAGCACCTTTTAAATAGGACTGGAAATTTTGTAACCACAATAAATCCCAGGAGTTGAAATTGGCCTCATAGGGCTTATCTCACTCTCTTTTTCTTTCTTTTATATCTTTTTGGGTTTATGTTACTTAATTTGCACAATTTTAGTTTTGTTTCTTGTTGAAACTCTTGCATGTACATTATAATTGCTAGAGTATTTACTATTTTAAGGGTTTTTTTTTCTATTCTAGCGGTTTTCTAATTCAATTTAAACTATGAAGAGAAAGAGATTCGAACTTGAGTGCATGTAAATACATTGTTCTGGTTCTCAACTCAAACTTGCTGTTATTTTTAGAGTTAAAAAATGAAAACAATCTAAACAAATCCAACCAAATGAAAACAACTAAACAAGCATACATCAATAAAAAAACATCAAGGGAAAATATCCAAGAAAATCATTTATAAACTAAAAAGGATGTAGATGAGGACCAAGCATGGAGAGATTGATGGAGAAATGCGAAAGCAACAACAACAACTAATAATTCTTCACGAAAAGTGAATTATTTAGAAGTGGGAATAGAGGGACCAAACACATGTAATGTAAGAGAATATTCTCCCAATAAAGAAAGCCAAACATGCATGACACCAAGCAACCTTTTTCAGCATGAATTTTTGTTTTCTTCACTTAATCTTTGCAATTGTTGTTGCATGTGATGCAATCGTTCACGGATTTCTTGCCTTTTGGTTTGAGTGCATAGGCGAAGGATCATTGTCTGGATAAATATCTCTCATCACCAATTTATCATAACAAGCGTTTATTAGATGAGTAGTTCATATTTTGAAAATTCGACAAGTATTTATTTATCATAAAAGTGTCACGACGGAAACTATATTGCAAAACAGAACATCTCCATTACATGGGTTATTGACTTTGGAGGGTGAGAAAATCTCTCACAGTGACTGTCTTTCTAGAAGAAAAATATGGACGCTTTAGTGGAGAATATTGATGTACGCACAGCATTCCATGAAACATGCTTAAATATTTAAAATACTATGAAGGCCACATAATGGGGTTAGGTTGTGGATCGTCAAGGACAATCTGTCACTATAATTAGGTGAGATTTTGTAAGGTTTCATATGCTTCGGCTACACATAAAATAAAGATACAACTACAACCATGTTCATACAACTAATTCAAAACAAAAATAAAACTACAAAAGCAATGAAAAAAGAGATTTTTGGATTGGGATTTTTGTACGATTTTGTAACAACCCATTTTAGAGGATCGGAATACAGGATATCTCCATACGAGCGTTTTGGGCGCACGAATAACGTGATAGGGAAGTTTATACCCAAAAAATTTCCCATGCAATGTCATGTGTGAAATTGACCTCTAGCAGGCCAGACCATAAACCTTGGGCTGATATGAATCATCTTAAGGGCCTAACTTTCTTACCCACTAATTGTATTTACCAAAGGAGAGTGCAACTAAGCCCATCATGCAACAATAAGAAATTCTTCTTCTTCTTCTTTTTTTCTGATTTTATCCATATAAGAAATAAAAAAAACAAAAATAAAATCAGAGGAGAAAGGTTACAAAATAAAAAATTGTTAGGTATCAAGACTCTCAACATCAAACTTTTGGGCTAAAAGAATTGTCATACTTTAAAAAGGATATTTATCACAAATAATCTCTAAAAATTGACCCATTTTAATTAAAATGATTTTTAAAATTAAAAATTAATCATTGTAGTTCCTGAATATGAATTTCGCTAATCAATGTTGTCATTCTGTTAAAATTTTGTCAAAACTTCTATAGTGGTTTGTGTGGAACATATGTGAGACCTGCGAGTCTAACTAAATAGTGCTACATGGATAAATTTTCAAAACTATATAAAAAGGAGAATTATTATTGGCACTTCAAAAATCTCATTTTGCACTCCAAACTTTCAATAATTAAGAAGAAAAATGCACTTGTGAGGAGTGTAGAATGAGATTTTTGAAGTGCTAATAACAATTCCCATAAAAAGTAAGAGAAATGCAAAGAAGACTTTCTCAGAACTGGGACTCTCGATAAATTCTCTTCCATCTCATGTTTTCAGGACAATATTTTATAATGTTGGCACAGACATTGATGCTAAAGTTAAACTATGAAGTAGCATAGGGTCCATAGAGAGTTCTACTTTTAAGAGAGTCTCCTAAACATTTCTCAAAAAATAATTTAAAATCATTAAAATTAAATTAAAAAATTAATAAAAACGTTACTGTAATGTGAGAGATGAAAATTCAGGATGAGGATATGGAGGTCTATCTCTTTACGAAAGAAATATTTCATACGGATGAGAACTATAGTTTTGCTTATGGAATGAACTCAGTTGTGGATGAATTTTCTTGAGGTACACTCTAAAATTTAGAGGAGGATTCTTTTATTTTCTATTTTCATCTCTTTCCTTCATCTCTTCTCACACTCTCCTTTTTGTTTTATTGTCTCTATGTAAAAATCAATATAAAATCTTAGCATAGCTTAATCGTAACCGTTCAAATAAGAATAGAGAAAAAAGAGAGAAATTAGGAAGAGAGAACCCTCCTCCCTAAAATTCAGGCCTTCATCACAATAGATTCTTACTTTATTTGGCAGGTAGCCAGCGTCTGTACTCCAAATTTGTCCTCATTTGCTCACGAAATTATTTCACTGTATCTTGTTGCCAAGCAATATTTATGGGATGAGGGTATTTGTGTTAACTACATTGAAATATTTGGGAATTGAAGAGAAAATTAAGAAAAAACAATGAACACAGAGATCTTAGAGAGAGAGAGAGTTTAGAGAAATAAATATGATTTGTCTTGACTTACTGAATGAAGATTACACACTCTGTTTTTATAAGAGAAATCCTAACTACTTTAACCAAATACTAACAAACTTACTAACTGTATTGCTAACTGTATTTATAACTGTATTACTGACTTGTACCCTTAATAATTTGTCACAGCAATTTGGCCAGCCAATATGAATTCCATCCAGTGTTGTGCTCACCATGGAATACAAAGCTTGCAGCCAACTGTAGGATGCTATCATAGGATGCAAAGACTCGTTTTCCTAATGATACTTGGCCAAATGAAATTAACGTCAAAAGGGGGGATGGCTCGGCGAAATTATCTACCGGGTGATGGCGCAGAAGTGTTTTGGCCAGATAGATGGCTTGACGAAAATGGGCATTTGCATCAAGAAAGCCCTTTCAAATTCACAGCCTTCCAGGTAAGAAAAAATATTGATTGCATTCACATCCATCGCAAATTTTATTACCACAGAAATGCGAAATTCTAAAGAGATTTTGTGATTCGACGCAGGCTAGTTCAAATTTACTTAAAGGGAGATGATATTTTCTGCCGTGCGTTTTGACGTCTTCATATTCAAGCTAACTGGTGAGGAGAAAGCGTCAATTGCAGGACGATGGTCACAGTCCATGTTGATGGGGATTGGGGTATGTTAGCTTATACAATTTATGTACATTTTACTTATCATCAATGGCATAACCAAATGTTTTCCTTCTTTTCTTCTTTACATGCCTTCCAAGAATGTGCCCCATTCGAGTCTCTTCTTTAGGAGAAAAACTTAGGTAGAGACACCCCGACCTAATCATCCTGTATTTTGGTTAGGGTCACAAAAACAAGGAACTCTCTTGTATTTTTCCCTAGTAAACGAGTCCTACCAAAGTTTTCTTGATTATATGTCTAATAAAGTAATCATTACTGAACTCACATTTGGTATTAGAACTTGAAGGTGGTGTGTCTCCATCAATAATGTCGTCCAAAATGGAAAATACTGGCTCCTTTTTTTGAAAATATTCAGTCCTACTTACTAATCACAGCTGGAGAGCTGCGCACAAACTTTTCTTTATACGTTTTTAACAAAATATTTTTGCATGTATCAAACTATGATTTCTTCGTATGTAGTGTTGAAGAATCAAAATGAACTTTAAGAAGCCGATCACGGTTGCAAATTAAAACATGCCTTAATTTTGTCTTGGTCTACAGAGAACGCAGAGCATGGGCAGTTGGCTATAAAAAAACAGAGCCCTTTTTATTGCCTTTATCTGGTACAACAGAGAATAAGGTATTCCAAACAAAATCAATTGATTCAGAAAAGGCATAAAAAAATATTAAGAGAAATTCTAAGAGCCCACAATTTTAATTTTTTATTACCCTATTTTTTGTTGAGATGGATGCCCAATTGGGTGCCAAAAGGGATCAAAATACAGGCCAATGGAAGAAATTAAAGGCAGCCCCCTTGAATCTCCAATTTTTATTCTTACAATTTTGCCATGTACAACTCCCCCTTCAAGTCTGTGAAGCCTCTTGTAACCTACTGTGGTTCCATTTGCCACCCTCTTACCGTCCACGTAAATTATGTGCCGTTTGATCCTCTGACCAAGCCCGATCGCCTCCTGGATCCGAATCACATTGAATCTCAGCCCTTCATCTAATCCTGTACTTCTAAATTCAATCCAATGGTTCTCCTTTTCATCATCCCTTGGAGCCCAATATGTCCACAAATGGTCATTGTCTAGCATATTTTCAGGTTCAAAACCTCCTCCTTTGCCTCCTCTTTGGCTACTAACTTCAATAGAACATTTCTCTGCTAAATTGGTTGAAAATATTGTGTCGATTGCACTTCTGAATTCTCTCAGTCTTTGAACATCTTCGTCGGCTATAAGTCCAGTCGAATTAGGAGGCACGTTGAGTAGCAGCACACTATTTCTCCCCACCGAGTTGTAGTAAATTTCAAGTAGCTTGCTTAGCCTCTTGGGTGACTCTGATTTATGCCAAAACCATCCATCTCGGATCGAAACGTCGCACTCTGCCGGCAACCAATCCGTCCCTTTTGGATCGCCCTTGTTGAGATAACTGCATTCAATTACAAGACATCAATTAGATGGTGGATTAAGACTTGAGATATCACTTTCCTACATTAACATCAAGTCATCAACCAATGTTCTTGTTTACACGTTAAGCTAAATGAGCTACAATTATGCAATGGCGAAGCCAGAATTTTAGTCTCAGAGAGGCCCAAATGTTTCAATCTGAAACGCTCTCCCAATCTTACAAAAATTATTGTGTCGTGTGATGAGCAACCGACCAACATCATTTGAGTCTGGTATGGTGTCATCCTCCTCATCCTCTTTTTTAAATCAAAACTTCAAGCTTCTCTGACTTTCTTCATCTCTCCCTCCACTGATCCAAGACCAAAGTCCTCTTCAAAAGCTCACAAGCAACAGATTGCTTGAACTTTATAGGAGTCACAAACCTCAAATCAAACCCAATAAAAAAATTAAAATAAAAGCGTCGAATTCAGACCCTGAGCCTATGGAAAACCTTAAAAATCATAAGCATAACAATAATTTTTCTGTGTCAGGATGAGTGGGACCATATTCGTATGTTCATGCTTCGCCTAAAAACTTACTAGTCATATATAGAAAGAAATCCAACCCTCAATCTATCATAATGATGGAATCTTATTACAAAGAGAAGAAAAGTGAATTTCCTTGAATAGAAAGCAAAAAATGGTACCCACTCTTCAATGCTTGCATTGCCAATGGATAGTGAGGTTCGATTAATGGTGGACCAACACGTGCTCCCGGCAAACCCTTCCTCATTTCCAACCCATCTAGCATCCGGACCCGCATCCGAAAATATGTTAATGGAGCTCTGCAACTCCTTCACCATGGAGAACCAATCTGTGAAATAATAGGACATGTTTGGTGCACTCTTCCCCTTATACCCATCAAACCAAATTTCTTTCACACCCCCATATCTATCAACAACAAAAACAAATCAATAAACGTTTACTACTCATTAAAGTTAATATTTTGTATCAGACGTGAGTTAGATCGAATGATAAATGCATTGGATCAGGGCCCTTACCTATTGAGAAGCTCTTGCAGTTGAGCTAAGTAGTATTGGTTGTAGGCAATCTCATGCCCGTATCTCTGATCATGTCTATCCCATGGTGAGAGATAGAACCCTACATCAATCCCACGGCGATTGGCTGCATCAACCAGCTCATGCACAACATCCCCGTGACCATTTCTCCAAGGACTATATGCCACGGAGTGATCCGTGTACTTTGAAGGCCACAAGCAAAACCCATCGTGGTGTTTGGCAGTCAGTATCATCAGTGATATGCCGGCGTCCGACGCTGTTTTGGCCCATTGGTTGGCGTCGAGACCGACTGGGTTGAGTATTCCCGGGCTTTCGTGCCCCGTTCCCCGTTCGAAGCCAGTGAACGTGTTCACTCCGAAGTGGAGGAACATGATGATCTCCCTTTGCTGCCATTTGAGCTGGAGGTACGTGGGAAGGGGTAGGATTGGCAGTGGAGGTGTTGAGACTTGCTCAAACTTGGAGAAGGTGAAAGTGCACAGCTGAAAAAATGTGATTACGCACAAAGAGCACCATAATTTAGCCATAATTACAATGGCTTTGGCCCTTTGAGTTCATTTCTTTGTTGTCTATTTAGCACCAATTAAATAGGACTGGAAATATAGTCGTGCTTAATTTTATAATCTCAATAAAACCCATAAGTTGAAATTGGCCTATAGGATTCATCTTAATCTCTTTCTTTCTTTTATATCTTCTTTGGTTTATGTTACTTAGTTTGCACCGTGTTAGTTTTGTTTCAGGTTGAAATTCTTGCATATACACCAAAAATGCTATTTTACCATCTATTTGTACTATTTTTCTAATAGAAATGAAACCAACATGTGTTGTGTGCTCTACCTTTATTAGAGAGGTGATACAAATGATGATACAAATAGATGATAAGTGTAACACTACTATATGTACAGGGGGTAAGACCCCCTCTGTACGTCCTCAAAGAGGATTGTGGTATGCCTAATCATGGGATTAGGGACGGAGCTAGAGATTTTTTTTAATGGGGGCATTAAACCAAAAATTTATTAAGCAAAATGAAATTAATGATATCCACACACCTCTTTTTTATCCTTCTACCACACCTTTGCTTATTTTTATCGATTGGTTTTCTTTTAGTTATGGAACTCAATAGCTAGAAATGCACAAGAATGTGTAAGGAGAGAAGGGAATGTGTGGAAATTGATATTTCATGTACTCTTTTTTCTTTTAAGATCAATGTGAGTGGGGGCATTTGCCCCCAATGAATATAAGGTGCCTCCGTCCATGCCTGGGATGAGGTAGCCTCCCCTTCTCCTAAAGTTTTTGTTACCGAAAAAGAAATTCTTGCATATACATTATAATTGCTAGAGTATTTACTATTTTATGAGTTCCTTTTCTATTTGAGCCGTTTTATAATTTAATTTAAACTATGAAGAGGAGGATTCGAACTTGAGTGCATGAAGAATACATTGTTTTAATCTCAACTTAGCTCAACCCAAACTTGCTATTATTTTCGAAGTTAGAAAAAGAAAACAATCTAAAGAAACCCAACCAAGCCACTTAGTACTACGGTCTAGTGATATTCCTCTTCACTTGTAAGTTAAAGGTCTTATGTTCGATTTTTGCTATAGACGAGTTTGAACCACATTATTATTAGCCCATTGTAAGGCTAAGCCCACCCAAAGGCGGATGCACACTGGGACCTAGGTGGTCCTAGGACCACCCTAAGTTCAGAAAATATACATGTTAAGGTCTTCCGAGGACCCTCTGAATGTTTTGTACGGGTCCTTTTGTACCTACCAAGTGTTTGATGTAATACCTGCTAGGACTACACTCGACAGGTTGCTCAGACTACACTCGATAAATTTTCTCGATATCGCTCATCAAATGTTTGACGAAATGCCTCAGTGAATAAACTGAAACTTTTTTTGCGTGCTTTGCGCTCTGTTTCTATCTAAAAAACTTGGACCGCCCAAGATTCAAATCCTAAATCCGCCATTGAGCCCACCCCTCCTCCTTAATGTAAATACTATCGTTTGTTCAAAAAAAAAAAAAAAAAAAAAAAAAAAAAACCCAACCAAATGAAAACAACTAAACAAGCGTATCAATGAAAAAAATCAAGGGAAAGTATCCAAAAAATTAAATCATTTCTAAACAGATGAACACATCTAAAAAGGATGTAGCGAGGACCAAGCATGGAGAGATCGAAATTATCTTGATGGAGCAATGCCAAAGTAATAACAACTACTACTAATTGTTAAAGGAAGATGAATTTTTATAGGTGGGAATAGGGGGACCAAACACATATATAAAAACTAAAAGAATATTCTCCCATGTAAAGAAAGACAAGCATGCATGACACCAACCAACCTTTTTCTGCATCAAGTTTTGTTTTCTTCACTTTATCTTTGCAATTGTTGTTATGTGCTGCAATCGTTCACGGATTTCTTTGCGTTTTCGTCTGAGTTCATATGCGAAGGACCATTATAAATTTAGGGGTGTGATATCCACACACCTCATTTTACTTCTCACACATTTTTTTAATTTTCGGCCGTCAGATCAGATGAATTGATGAAGATCAACAGACAAAAATTATCAAGGGGTGTGTGAAAAATAAAATGGGATGTGTGGATAGCACACCCCTAAATTTATAAGGATAAATACCCTCCCATCACCAATTTATCGTGATAAGTGTTTATTAGATGAGTAGTTTGTATTTTGAATATCTGACAAGTATTAAGTATTTATCAAACAAGCGTCGCTACGGAAACTATATTGCAAAGAGAGTCTCCATTACATGGCTGTCGACTTTGGAAGTTTACAGTGATTGCGTTTCTAGAAAAATATGGACGCATTAGTGGAGAATATTAATGTATGCAAAGCATATAAAACATTCTTAAATAGTTAAAATACTATGAAGGCCACATAATAGGGTTATGTTGTGGATCGTCAAGTAAGAGAAATACCAAGAATACTCTCTAAAAAATGAGACTTTTCATGGATTTTTTGTCATATGCTTTTAGCACAATATTTTATACTATTGGCACAAGAATACTCTCTCCTTAACATTTCTTTAAAAAATAATTTAAAATCGTTAAAATTAAATTTTAAAAAATAAAAAATTACGAGATGCGCCTGCATTTTCACAATAGCAAGAATAATACTCAATGCCAAGAAGAGAAAGGAGGCTTTGGAAAAAAAAAAAAAAAAAAAAAAGAGAAAGGAGGAGGCCATCGGCAAAAGGAGATCATCGTCAACGAAAGGCCATCTCCACGGTCCGCCCTAAGGTATCGTTTAGTACGTGAGACGGGACGGAACGAAGTGGGATGAGACATTCTGTCCCACGTTTGATGTACCTAAAATGGGTGGAACGTGTTGTTTCACGGGACAAATTTTTGGTGAATTTTCGTTCCACCTCATCCCCTAGAACGACTCATTCCACATCCGTGGAACACAAAATTATAACATCTCCGTCTCCTTCTTCTTCCTCCATCCGAGGGCATCTTTGCTCCATCTCCATTCCATCATGTCTTGTCCTGTCTCGTCCCATTCCGTTCCATCTCGTCCCGTCTGCATACCAAACGATACCTAAGAGCATTCTCAATGGAGGCTTTATCCTCTATGAAATTACTCTTTTAAGTCTTAATGAAACATGTAATCTCTAATGAGTTGGAAAATGGGGTTAGATCCACTACTGAAGCTATCAACTTCATTTCTTGAGTAGCATAAAATTGGGCTACATCTAGCCCCAAAAAATAATGGGTCCCACATAAAAGTAGCAACTCAAATGAGGAAAATTCTATCACTCTCTCTTCACTTGCGAATGCACTTATACTCACCTTTTATTCTTTTTTTTTTTAATTTTTTTCTTACATATTTTTATTGCAATTTGACTAATTAATATATTTTTTTTAAATTCCATAAGAATTAAAATTTCAAATTGATTTAACATTCATGGATATTTGTGGGTGAAATTTTCAAATAATTTTTTTTAAGATTGTATGATATTAATTTACCAATTGGTGCTAGGTAAATTGTTGTGTTGTACTTGAAAATCAAATTATTTCAGATGGCAAAGTGGGGATTTGTATATTTCAACTGACAAGATTGAGATAAGATAATCTAATCAAACAAACGATTCATAAGTGATGAAAGCTAATTTTGTCATAACTTGAACTTTTTCAAGTTGAAAGGGTTCATAAAAAAAATTTAAGATAGCACGTCCAAAAATCAACTTAAGAAAAGTTAACACAAAAAAAAATCATCGCATAATCAAATTACTCCATAAATAAAAATATATAATTGCATATAGAGCTCTAAATAAATAACTTCTCATTAGTAGAGATTCTTTTATAAAGTTTCAAAGATTCCTCGAAATTCTAAAATGATTTATATGCACCACTTTTTCAGCGACCTATAAAGCTCTCACAAAAAAATGCTCTAAAGGTAGCCAGAAGAGTTGGCCGCTTGGGCCCCAATTTCGGGGGGCCCTAATTTTTTCTTTTTTACTCAATAGATACATGTTATATATAGTAAATGCCCATACCATGCATACCAATTTAGGAATCTGCTTTGCCGGTCCCATCTAGATGTTCATAATTGATGATATGGTAATATAATTAAAATTAATTATAAAAAGACAAATTATATGATTGTTATACATTGAAAGACTTATAAACTAAGGGCCTCCTAACAATGCCTCGCCGAACTCCCAGAAGTTTTAATCCATGTGGAATCCTCATGTACATCAACAAACTAACAGAAGTTTTAACAAAAAAATAATATTGATTTTCACCATCTACATTCGGAGACTATATTAATTAATTTTTAATTTTAGAAACAATCTGAATTGGATAGGTCAACTTTATAAAGGCATTTTAACCAAAATGGTTATTGAAATTAGCATAATTATTCACTTTGGTCCGTAAAAAATTTCTGTTAAATAAAGAAGAACGACAAAAATACCCTCAAAGACCAAAATATAAAATTATGCAAATTTCAAAAATTATTTTGACTAAAATAATTTTTATGAACCATATGATAAAAATCTTTGAAAATGTTATCTAGAAGATTTTCAATTTCGAAAAGCAAAAAGGTGATGTGATAAGTCAAAGTCACTATATATCATACCACCACATTGGTATAAATGCATAAAGTGAAATGCACCACAAGTAGCAATCCCATTTCTACATCATGATTCATGATCAATAGTATACACCCCAAAGCTTATCTTGATAATACTACAACAGATAGACATCGATCCTTCATGTGATCAACCTCATTTGACCGTTGAGTTCTTCTACCTTTAACCAAAATATAGATGAACATGAATTCATAGATGATGTCCATTGAATGGAAGGGAGTAATTCTAGAAATTGAGACTCTTTTGGATCTGGAATTGACGGATATAAAAATCTAGACTACTCATTTAAATTCTGTAATTTTCATTAACCCATTTCACTAATCCACCTCACACAAATCAGAGGTGCATATTTCTCTTTCTCTCTCTTTTTAACGACTCGAAACTCCGAGTCTTTGGACTCCAACTACATAAATCCAAAAAGAATCTCGACTCCAATTTTAAGGTATTTTATATGTTTGTCTCTTTTATCATATAATTTGTAAATAACCGTGATACATTAAAGTCAAATAGATGTCAAACAAGCAGCTAATCTATAATTTATAGAGTGACCTTATAAAACCATTTGAATGTCACCCTTTTTTAGAATCATGTCATTATGAAAGATCAAATAGACGTCCAAAAAGTAGTCAATATGCAACTATTAGACGATCTTACAAGCTCAAATGTCTCTCTCGTCAAACAATATCATCCACAAGATCAAATAGATGTTAAAGAGCTAATATGCAATTATGTTGTGATATCTTCATTATAACCTCACTTAAATTAAGAAAATTGTTATTAACATTCCAAAACTTTCATTCTACACACATAACTTTCCATATTTGGAAAGAAAAATACACTTATGAAGAGTGTAGAATGAGATTTTTAGAATGTCAATAACACTTCCCTAAATTAATTGCATTTGTGCTTTCAAATACTAAATCAAATCAACATATCCGGTACTTCGGAGTATTCAAAAAGTTTTGGTAATGGCCATTCTCTTACACAAAATCCTGCAATTTTCCTGACACATGGTAAAAGCGCAAATTTTGACTACAACACCACTATCATAAAGTGTGGCCATTGAAACTGTGCTTCTGGTTTTTATTGCAATGCAATGAACCTCACCTGCCTCCTGCAACTCCGTCTCACCATTCAAGAACCCTCATTTAGTTTTCTTGCACTCTCCATTAATATTTATACACTTGTGTGGCTAAAGACTTTATGGTCAAACCCTCAACCCCCCAACACCAACCAAATCGCTTCTGATTTTCTTCTTCTGTACTTTCTTCTTCTCCCATGGAACTTCAAAGACTTTTGCTCCTCATAATTGTAGCTTCAGTGGAAACCCTAATTGTCCTGCAAAAAAGAGAACCCATTTTCCACTTCATCCATCTCCCATGCCTGATCATTTTCTTCACCCTCCAGTCTTGCTTCTTCTCAAACCCTACTCAAGTCTATTTGGTGGACTTTTCATGCTTAAAACCACCAAGCTCCTGCATTGTTCCCTTCTCCAAATTCCTCGGAAATGCCTCAAAGTTCGAATCTTTCGACAAGGAAAGCCTCGCTTTCATGGCGAAAGTGCTAGCTTCTTCAGGTCACGGCCAAGAAACCTACCTTCCTCCAGCCCTACACCACATTCCGCCATTGTCCCACCACCAAGAATCCATCGAAGAAGTCCACATGGTGCTCTTTCCCATCATGGATGATCTTTTGGCCAAAACAAACCTTTCTCCGCAAGAAATTGACATTTTGATAGTGAACTGCAGCGGCTTCTGCCCTTCTCCTTCTTTCGCCTCCATTGTCATCAACAAGTACTCGATGCGAAGCGACGTAAAGAGCTACAGTCTCTCTGGCATGGGGTGCAGCGCAAGCGCTTTAGCCATTGATTTGGGTAAAAATCTTCTGAAAGTTCACAAGAATTCTTATGCCATTGTTCTTAGCACGGAGATTTTATCAACGGGCTGGTATGCAGGACACGAGCAGCCTAAGTTGATCCTCAATTGCGTCTTCCGAATGGGGAGCGCGGCAATCTTGCTTACGAACAAGAAACGAGAAAAAATGAATTCGAAATACGAACTGTTCCTGACACTAAGAACCCAGAAAGCGTTTGATGATAGGGCTTATCTTTCGACCATACGCGAAGAGGACTCTAATGGAAAACTTGGCGTCACCATCAAGCGAGATATTCTAGAGGCATGGTCTGAAATTTCGATAGTAATCTCGAAATTTCTTCAATTTTTTTCTGAATACGGCATTTTTTTCGATTTTACCTTAAATTTCCATATAGTTTCTCCAGATATTGGTATCAATAATCCTTGCGTGATCACATTGATAAGTTAAGAACAGTTCGTATTATCTATATAAATGTGATCAGCGATGTGATTAATAAACATGATACAAATAGCAACACTTGTAAGAATATTTGCAAATACTTGTGTGTTTGAAAGCTCAAATAATTTCTGCTAACATCGATATTTAATACCTTACCACAGGTGGCTGGAGAGTTACTTCGTTGGAATGTGATGGTTCTAGGCTCTTCAATCTTGCCATTCTTGGAAAAATTTCGATATGGGGTTTCAGTAATCCGGAAGAGGTACATTGACAAGTCTACAGAGATTTACGTGCCGAATTTCAAGACTGTGATCGAGCATTTTTGTTTGCCGACTTCCGGGAGGCAGTTGGTGAGCGAGCTGGCCAAAGGGTTGAAGCTTGGGGACAGGGAAATGGAGGCTGCTCTGATGACACTGCACAGATTTGGGAACCAGTCATCGTCTTCGCTGTGGTATGAATTGGCATACTTGGAGGCCAAACAAAGAGTGAAAAAAGGTGATAGGGTTTGGCAGCTTGGAATGGGGACTGGGCCAAAATGCACTAGTTTGGTTTGGAAATGCATAAGGCCCATGGATGAGGATGAGTCCAAGAAGGGCCCATGGGCCGACAGCATCCATCGATATCCGATGGTTGCCATGGATCGATGGGTTTGAATGGAATTCGTGGATCACATGATCAGATTGGCCAAGAACCGACCTAATTCACGTTTGCAAATTTTCATTTATCAACTTTGTCACAAATTTGCCGGCAACGAAGCAAACTATCAAAATTTGAAAGACTGCTATTGTGGATTTTAAGTTGAAAAATTGTACCCGGTTCTTTTCTTATTGTCTTTTATTATGTGACATTAATTCTAGATGCATGGGATATCACTTGTTCCTACATATTAAAGAGTTCAAATTCTTACAAACAACAAAGCAGAAATGTGAAAATTTGTTTTATACTCCCAACATATTTAAGGCCATGAAATTGAAATTTTAATACTCACAAGTTTAAGTCTTGAGGTACCGTTTGGTACGTGGGACGGGACGGAACGGGATGAGCTGTTCCGTCCCACGTTTGGTGCGCCTAAAAACTGTGGAACGGGTTGTCCCATGGGACGAAATTGGGCTGATTTTTCGTTCCACCTCTTCCCCTTGGAACGACTCGTTCCACATCCGTGGAACATAAATTTATAACATTTTATGACAAAATTTCTCCTTATCTTTTTCAATATTTACATCATCTGTTCTGTCCTGTCCCGTTCCGTCCCGTCTGCATACCAAACGGTACCTGCCCTTGAAGTAAAGGGACAAACATCTGAGACTCTGTGACGAGAGATTATATACAATTGGCGATAAGACATATTTTCTCTAAGTGAGCCGGAAGCATCTTCACGTACATTACCTACCACTCCACTATTCTGTGTCTATATAACATTCATGTAAATTTATGACATTCCGATTCCAAGTACCAACCCAATTTATGAACCTCATCTAAATCCGTCCTTATCAACTGTCCTCAAATTACACAAACCTATACGACGATAATTTTTTTTCCCCAAAACGATAGCCTTGAATGCTGGAAGAAGAAGAAAAATATAGACGTTGAGAGTAATAAATATATGGGGCAAATATTTATGGTTTTAGCAACGGGACCAAAAGGGTACACAAGTAAAACCATATATAGCGCCATTGTTACCTGTAATGGTGGTGAATCGACGATGATCATGTCATTCCTTTCATCTGTGATAGTGATCACTGGTGCCATTTGTAACCTGTTGCGATGGAGCATTTTGTGTTATGTACAATATATAGTTCCCTTCCATGGAGGATATATCAAATAAGTTTGTTTAAGGGGAATTTTGTAGGGCTATCTTCGTACTGTATTTCAACTATCTGAATTGTCTTTTTTTTTCAAGTACCACTCCACTTATATATCAACCCCTAAGGCCTCAGTTATATATGCACATCACCTTGTGCGTTTGGTCTAATTAATTATCAACATATGAAGCAGGAGCTCTTAATTAAGTCAACAAAACAGCTTCTCCCACCCCCAATTATCAGTTTAAGCGGCTAAACCTAAACCTACCCGATTAATTAAAAAGTAAGGTAACTTCATGGATGATTTTAACCTCGTTGGTGGTTGAAATTGAACAGTGTTTTTTCTCTTCTTTTTTGTATAGCATTTACTGCCACCAGCATTGCTGGTAAATTTAACACCACCGGTCCACCGGGACCGCTATAGTAACCACTGCATGCAGATGCAGCAAGTTAGCAACCACCTTTATAGAGATCACCGCGAAATTAAACGGCCAAGTGGGTGGCTGAGCTTGCCGTAGGGATGGGGGGGTTTCCAAAATTTTCTTCGCTCCACAAACATAAAAAGCTGGGCATTTTCTGACCCGCATGTGTGTATTTACTCTGCTATCAGAACAAGGGATTTAATCTACCTTTTCTCCTTAGTGGCATTGAGTTGTCATACATATTTGCTCCCCATCCAACCTCATCCTTTTTTCCACACCAAGAACAATAATTGAATTTTGTTTACTTCAAATAGATAGATGCCATTCAAATAATATTTTTTTCTTGTTCTTTGATATATATATAAACAAACAAAAATCATTTGCCAACAAAATTAATTACAGCGACTAATGATCTTTTTGGTTATATTTGAGAAATCTTTTACATGCACATTATCATGCAATGTTACCGATCCGTGCGTTAGAATTCGAAACAGACTATTGCAGTGAACTTGTAGCAATAGTCAAATCCATGTGTTCTAGCATATGAGTAATACTACTTTGTAGTGTGACATTCAGACCATCTCCAACCAAGGGCTATATGTCGAGTTTAGCTCTAAAATTGACAAAATCAATCTCCAATCAAAATGCTAAAGGGAATTGGGCTAAAAAAATCATGCTAAGTTCAGCCCCAACGTACACGTAGCTTAGGCAGACTAAGTTTGGCCCCCAAAAGCAATAAAATATGAGGAAGAATAAAAATATAGCCATGCATGGTTAGAGATGAAAAATTTAGCACTAAAATAATATTTAAAGGGAATTGTTATTGACACTTCAAAAATCTCATTCTACATTCCAAACTTTCTATATTTGGAAAGAAAAATACACTTGTGAGGAGTGTAGAATGAGATTTTTGAAATGTCAATAACATTCCTATTTAAAATATTAATTTTTAGAGAACTAAGATATAGTCAACGCTACTGTTAACCCTTCATGATTAGAGAGGACATTACATTGAGAATTTCCTCTGACATGATATACATGAATTCCTGGGGACAAGATCAAATTAGATGTTAGTTTTGTACAACATCATTTAACCTCAATTAAGATTCTGCAATGTCTTGGAAATTTGATAGGACGTTAAAATATGAGAATAAACCCACACGAAACGCACAGTTGTTTGACAATTGGGACAAAACCATCAATTTCTTTCATGCTCCCCACTAGAGGAGCTAGCTTTGTAGAATGGCAGTATTTGACTAGATTATCGAAATTCACAGAAGTTGGATACCAATGCATGGAAAAGCCCTTCACCATCCTTCCCTATGTTCCAAAAACTTACGCCTGTAAGGTTACAACGGTCAGATTACTGTGACGGTATTTTAAATTAATTATAGTATTGTTATGCAATATGATTTTCTCATTTAACAATACTTGATTGATTTAGAATATTGTTATAATAACATTTTCGTAATATACAAAGTCATTCTCTTTGAATATATACGATCACCTGAATTATCTAACTTATTAACGGTTTAAAGGGCGATCTTAAGTCAATAAGGCTCCTCGTTTTGCGAGGGTCGAAAGAAGAACGTCTATGGTGCGTAACCTTACTCTAACTTTACAAAAAGACTGTTTTCACGACTCAAATCCGTGACGAGAAATATTCAATCACGGACCAAATGCAGCATCATCCAAACTCTTTAGGATCGATTTTTGCGGTGATGAGATCAAGTTCCATTTCTGTGGGACTGGATGGCCCATAACATAGTAGACAAAGTTACAGTCCCACTATTATTAAAGCAATTCTGTACAGTTCATTTGTTATTCTTGCCTCATAATATTCTAGGGATGTAATATTCACTCTTTTTTACTTCTCACATACCCCTTTAATTTTCAGCCGTCGGATTGGATGAATTGAAGAAGATCAACGAACAGAAATTAGCAAAGAGTGTGTGAAAAGTAAAATGAGGTGTGTGTATAGCACATCCCAATATTCTACTCCCAACTGCCCACCTTACTTACCACCAGTAATGCCAATGTGGCATTCAATACTCCAGACCAAATTATAATGTTTCTGTTTTACTTTATTCCGGAGGTGAATTTAACTCTAGTACTGTACAAGGCTACAAATGCAAACTTAATATTTATGATTTATGCATGCAAAACATATGGTTCAATCAAGCATACAAATTATACCATGCAAGAAAATTGAAACATATGACCGTGCATAATTGGAATGGAACACAGTGACATCTCAAGTATAGGTAAGTTTCTCTCTTGCTGAAGACTCGATTTCTTTTTTAACCAGGAAAATCATCAATCGGGAGATGATAAGAAGGAATTGGTATATTATCAAATTCATTAACATAAGTAATCGATTGTGTATATTATCTTGGAATCCAAACTTTTTTTTTACTGCGTGTATTTCATGAAGGAAAATTGAGTTCAATAATTTTCAAAATCCACATTATAGTAAACATGAGAAAGTAAAGAATCGAAATGGTTTCAATTCTCATTTACCGTACCGTAAGTAACGATATCACAACAATCAAAGGGAATTCAACTTGTTCCATGACAGCAGCTGGCCAGCTCTGCAATATCTACTTAGCAATAGTGCATTCATGAAAAAACCAACCATCTTTAATACGTGCACATGTTGCCGCAGCAGATGTCCCTCTCCCTCCTTTCTCACTGATATTTCTACCCTCCAAAATACCATTTTCCATAAACCCTCATTCGCTCGCTCACTCACTCACTCACTCCCCCACTTCACTATCTCTTCCTCAACACTTCTCTTCTTCTTCTTCCTCCTCATTGCCTGATGAAAATGGTGGAAAAACCAGAGAAATGGCAGGTTTTAACCCTAACAATCTTCATATTCTTCAACATTGCCCTCTCTGCAAAAACCCCATTGACAAAAAAGACCTACATTGTCCAGATGGACAAGTCAGCCAAGCCAGAGTCTTTCTCCAACCACATAGATTGGTACTCATCAAAAGTGCAATCCGTACTCATCAATCCAGAGAATCAAGAAGACGGAGGCGAAGATCAGCAGAGGGTAATCTACACTTACCAGAACGCCTTCCACGGCGTCGCTGCCCGGCTAAGCGAGCAAGAAGCCGAGCGGCTAGAGGAGCAAGATGGAGTCTTGGCGATTTTCCCAGAGACTAAGTACGAGCTCCACACCACAAGGAGTCCCCTGTTTCTTGGGCTCGAACCTCATGTCAGAGCCAGCACCACCAATGTCTGGTCACAACGAGTCACCGACCACGACGTTATTGTCGGGGTGCTGGACACGGGTGTCTGGCCCGAGAGCCAGAGCTTCAACGACACTGGCATGACCCCGGTGCCGGCCCACTGGAAGGGAGCGTGCGAAACCGGCCGCGGCTTCACCAAAAGCAACTGCAACAAAAAAATTGTTGGAGCGAGAATATTTTATCACGGATATGAGGCAGCCACGGGGAAGATCAACGAGCAGACGGAGTTTAAGTCGCCGAGAGATCAGGACGGGCATGGGACCCACACTGCCGCCACAGTTGCCGGGTCTCCGGTGCGCGGTGCTAATCTTCTTGGGTATGCTCGTGGAACGGCTAGAGGAATGGCGCCGAGTGCGAGAATTGCGGCGTACAAGGTTTGCTGGGTCGGCGGCTGCTTCAGCTCAGATATTCTGTCGGCGGTGGACAGAGCGGTGGCCGATGGAGTCAATGTGTTGTCTATATCTTTAGGAGGAGGTGTGTCTTCTTATTACCGGGACAGTTTGTCCGTGGCGGCTTTTGGGGCGATGGAGATGGGAGTTTTCGTGTCCTGCTCCGCCGGAAATGGAGGGCCGGATCCTGTTAGTCTGACCAATGTGTCCCCCTGGATAACTACGGTGGGAGCTAGCACCATGGACAGAGATTTTCCAGCCACTCTGAAGCTCGGAAATGGCAGGACTATTACCGGGGTTTCGCTCTATAGGGGAAGGATGAAGCTGTCAACAAACAAGCAATACCCTGTTGTGTATTTGGGAAGCAATTCAACTAGTCCTAATCCGAGCTCGCTGTGTTTGGAGGGGACGTTGGATCGCCGAGTTGTGGCCGGAAAGATTGTGATTTGCGACCGTGGGATTAGTCCTAGAGTGCAGAAGGGAGAGGTGGTGAAAGAAGCCGGAGGAGTTGGGATGATCTTGGCAAACACAGCTGCAAACGGAGAGGAGCTTGTGGCGGATTGCCACCTTGTTCCGGCGGTTGCTGTGGGAGAGAACGAAGCAAAGGGAATCAAGCATTATGCTTCAACAAGCCCGAGAGCCACCGCAACTCTAACATTTCTTGGAACTAGAGTCGGGGTTAGACCGTCGCCTGTGGTGGCAGCGTTTTCATCCAGAGGGCCTAATCTGGTAAGCCTTGAGATTCTCAAGCCGGATATGGTGGCACCAGGAGTGAACATCCTCGCCGCTTGGACAGGCGCATTGGGCCCGTCCAGCTTGCCAGCAGATCGTAGAAGGGTGAAGTTCAATATACTGTCCGGGACTTCAATGTCCTGCCCCCATGTGAGCGGCATTGCCGCTCTGCTCAAGGCAAGGCACCCGGATTGGAGTCCGGCTGCAATAAAGTCCGCCTTGATGACAACCGCTTATGTCCACGACAACACGCGAAAGCCTCTACAAGACTCCTCAGCAGCTTCAATTTCAACCCCGTATGATCACGGTGCAGGGCACATAAACCCGGTTAGGGCTCTTGACCCGGGATTGATTTACGACATTGAGGCGCAGGACTATCTTGAATTTCTCTGCACACAAAGGCTAACACCAACACAGCTCAAAGTTTTTACCAAGTACTCGAACAGAAGTTGCAAGAACAATCTAGCCAGTCCAGGGGACTTGAACTATCCGGCACTTTCGGTTGTGTTCCCGGAGAGAACAAATGTTTCTGTTTTGACACTCCACAGAACTGTCACTAACGTTGGCCCTGCGGTTTCGAATTACAACGCCATTGTTTCACCGTTCAAGGGTGCTTATGTGAAAGTCGAGCCTCGGACGCTGAAATTCACCAAAGCCAATCAGAAGCTGTCTTATAAAATCATCTTCACTACGAAATCCCGGCAGGCAGTCCCGGAGTTCGGAGGGTTGGTGTGGAAGGATGGAGTGCACAGGGTGAGAAGCCCCATTGTTGTAGTGTGGCTGCCACCACTATAAATCCTGCACCGGATTAATTTCAATGTGTGTTTTTATTAATGCTCTTTTGAATAAACAAATTTTCTGTAATAGTTAGCATCCTTCCTCTGCTTCTTGCTGTGATCTTCTAGCTACTGTCAACCTTAGAACACGAGCGAAACAACGATGTGCAGTGAAAACGTAGATTACGCAAGTTCAAATCACATTGATGTTGTTAATTAGAAGATTCAGAACTAGATTAGAATAATTTCATAATTTGCTCAATTTCCATATTGATTCACATGTTTCTGCACAATTTTCATGTCACGACTCACAAGCACTTGGTAGGACTTTTGGTAGTTTTGTGAGGATGATAATTTCAGACATGCATGAAACAAAACAAATTTAAACACGACACGTTATAGGACTTGAGATTCACGATATTTGTAGCCTCATAAATATGAAGATTTTATGGTAGGTTATACCTTACCAAAATTTCAACTTATCCAAAGGATTAAGTGCATTTGATATTCGAGATGTCTCCCTAATTGTGTGAATATTTCAGTTCGAATATGTCTCCAGTTATACTCAAGTTTTTCTCCGAACTGTTTGAGTACAATTTGGATCAAATTCAATACCGTCATGAACAACTTACAAACTAAACTCATGAAATGGGATTACCAATTTACCAGCATTAACCATTTTGTTTCTTTTGACGAAAAAAAATAATAATAACGCTGCCGGGCCGTTGGCCTATTTGGACTCATTCTGATGGGCTTTTCAAAAATTTAAAACCAGGCTAGTCAAATTCGTATTTGAATTTCCCAATACGTTGAAGAATTATTTTAGGATGGTGTCATCTAGACACTCATTTCTTCCTTTCATACACCTCTTTCGATTTTCGGCAATTGAATCAAATAAGTTGAAGAATATCAAATGACAAAATTAATAAAAATATGTGAGAGGTAAAAAATATGTGTGAATAGCACTACCCTTATTTTATTACTAGCTTCTTTCTTTTGCATTTGATTTTTTTTTTATACTTTATTCTTTTTTTTAATTGGCTTAATTTTATATTTAGAATAAATTGAACAAGAAAAACCATTAACTTCTCAATAAGAAGCGGTTATTTCTTCTCAATTTTTTAATTACTAAACTGTTATTTAAAATTTACTAGAATATGCCACGCACCAACTGTGTGTTAATTTTTTGTTTTTGTTTTTAAAGTTAAAGGAGAGCAGCAAGAGAGTGAGAGATAACGTAAGAGTGAGGAGAGAGAGGATTATTTTTTATTTTTAAAAATAGATATTTTAAAATTACCTATAAGTGAGGTTTAAATAAAAAATAGCGAAATTTTGTTTTGTAAAATTACGTTACTGCCTTTAACTTTTTTATTGTAATAATAATTTTTTCATCTTCTTTTAATTGATAAAGAAAATTCTATTAATATGTAGTTTAGTTAAGATAAACAAAAAGCCTTTTTGGCATAAGTAATGTTCCAACAAAGTTTATTATTATTTTTCATTTTTTTCCGTTTTTCTTCTCATTTTTTTGCTAATTTTCCTGGTTTGTTTAATTTTTTTTTACAAAAATACCCTTGGAGATGAGAAATCAATTTTTCACGTTAGTTTGGATTTTTTTTTTAATTCAGGGTTTTTTTAGTCCAATTGTTTCTTGTGATACCTTGTGACTTTAAAGTAAAGTTCTGGCTTCCTAATGATAAAAATAAATTCTTTTTTTTAACAAATGATATTATATGTACTAAGGTATCATTTGGTATGCCGGGACGAGACGGAATGGAATGAGATAGGACAAGACGGGACAGGACGGGACGGAACGGAGAAGGAGCAAAGATGCCTTCAGATGGAAACAAGGAGGAAGAAGAAGGTGACGGAGATGTTATAATTTTGTGTTCCACAGATGTGGGATGAGTCGTTCCAGGGGGTGAGGCGAAACGAAAATTCACCCAAAACTCGTCCCGTGGAACAGCGCGTTCCACCCGTTTTAGGCGCACCAAACGTGGGACGGAACGCCTCGTCCCACTTCGTTCCGTCCCGTCTCACGTACCAAACGTGACACGCCCCGATCCCGATGTCCTCATGACATTGGGATGATCACGTGCTGGCCGACACCCAAAGGGTGACGAAAGCCATTTAAATTAAGTAAAAGATTATAATTAAGCTAAAACAGGCAGCAGGACTAGCCACATAATACTAAAAATTCAACTTCTAATTAATAAAATTCGGAACAACGCATAATGTCAGAGCATACGTCTATTACAGAGTACAAACAGAATTTAAAATAGAGATGTGCTATATTACAATAGATATCGAAGCAGAAGAAAAGTAGCACTGGATCACTGGTAGGGAAATGCCTCGTAGCTTATATCGTAATCCTCGTTCGTAGGTCCTGAAGGGGGCGCAAAACAAACATGAGTGGACCAATTTGATATAGATATAATAAAACAGTTATCAAACGTACTAACCCCCAGGTTTATGAAAACATAAATATCATGATCAAAATAGGTTTTCTGAAACCTAGCATGCCGTGCAATATCTCAAATTCATAACTTGTATAGGTAATAAACACTAGTGAATTATCCGATAACCCCCAGGCCCCATGCCGGCTTCCCGTCTCTGAGCAAATAGTCAGAGGAAACTACACTTCAGGCCTCATGCCGGCTTCCCGTCCCTGTGCTAAATAGCCAGAGGAAATACACTCCAGGCCCTATGCCAACCTCAAACCGTCGCCCGGGACGGACCAGAATCTATCCCTACGTCCCGTAGCGGAAAAGACCACTAGGTAAGTACAAAACCATTGAACATATATATATATTGAAAACAACTTCATAGTATAAAGTCATCCATCATCTATACTATAAAGAGGTGTTCGAAACATGTTCTAAATATCATATCGTCATCCATCAGATATTCTATAAGAACATGGGTTATAGGAAAAATAGTAATAATTAAATCTAGCCTCAGTAAGCAGGTTATTTCATAAAGTACTTCATAAAACATAAGTATTAAATCATGCTTTCATGTATGCATTTCTATTATTAAAACATGCATTTTAGAAGGGGTCCACTCACCGTACACCGACGGTGCAAAGCTATACCAAAAGGTATCACGGAATCACCGATAATAATTTCACCTATTCACATAAAGGAATACCTTTGGTCAAACTCTATTCAAACGATTGAATTTGGGAAAACGGACTTCAAAAACGGGTCCAGAACGTCGAAATTAGCCTAGGAAAGGTCCTGGACGAAATCCCGAAAAGTCAACTTAAAAAGTCAACGTTGACCGTTGACCGGTCAAAGTCAAAGTCAACGTCAACTCTGACCGTTGACCGTTGACCAAGTCAACAGTCAACTGTCAGAGGTCAAAGGTCAAACGGGCTTTGGGTTTGGGTTGGGCCGAAAGGCCTTAAGGGTTTTGGGTTGAAAACCCAACTCAGATTGGCCCAAGGCCTAATCTGCTTGGGCTAAACACACACACACGCGGGCCTAATGCCCAAAATAGGAAATGGCCCAAGGCCTTAATTCTATTACAGAAAATAACTAAAACCTAAAAAGGTTTTGGGTTTGCCTAATGGGCTTCGGCCCTTAATATAAACGGCCCGAGGGCCTTTTGTCTTAACAAAACAATTAATTAAAAACAATAACAAAAGAATTTGGGTTTGGGTTTGGGCTAACTCCCACACGGGCCTAAGGCCCTTTGCTATTCGAAACCGGCCTGGGAGGCCTGGTTTCACCGGAACACCACCACCACCGGAGCTTCACAGCTCCGGCCGATTCACACACACAAACCTAGACCCCGATCTAGGTACCAAAACGAAGAGCAAGACGAAGGGAGTGTTTTTATACCTTCATTTCGTCGTGGAACGGCCGGAGATGGCCGGAAAAACCCCCGACACCCTCGGGATCGCCGGAGTTGGGTGTGCTTACACCCGGCTTCGATTCGTCCTATAACCTTCAAATTTGCAAAATAAAACTCCATTAAAACCCAACCCACAAGGTTCTTGGACGAAATAGAGGAGTTTTGGAGCTTACCCAACCGGAAAATACTAAGAATTCGCCGGAGTTCTCTTCGGGTTCTGGGTTCGCAGCAAGAGACAGAGGGAGAGAGAAGAATGAAATGGGTCTTGGGTCTTCCTCGCACGGGGATGCGAGTGCGTGCGTGCTGCGCTGCGGTGCAGAGAAAAGGGAGAGAAGAGAGATAGAGCCGAGAGAGAGATAGAGAGACAGACAGAAGAAAGAAGAAGAACGAGGAAGAAGGGAGTCACGGGGGGGGGACAGAGAGAGAAGTTTGAAACTACTTGGGGTGCTGCCACGTGGCAGTGTCAGAAAGAAAGAGATCCACTGATTTGGATCTTAATTAAACAGTCTAAAAGGACTAAATTGAGAGATTTAAAAATATTTAAGGGACATTTCACATTTATAATTTTATAAATGGGGGCGGGTGTTACAAAACGGTACCTAAGAGAAAGGCTGAGCTAAGAATCTCACAATGACCTAGCAATAATGTGGTACAAATTCACCTTTAGCGAGAATTGAAACTAAGAATTAGAAGTAAAAATGAATACCAGTAGACCAGAATATTAAGTGGTAATAATGAAGATAAATTATTAATATTATTATTTTTATGTACAAACCTAGTAGAAGGAAACTCATTAACTTCCCGACCATTTTACAGAGTATTCTCTTTTTCCAATTTTATAGAATTACATTTTTTTGGGGGGGGGGGGGGGGGATAGTGCTAGGAAACCACCAAGTAAAAAGAAACTCATTTTCCTTGACTCATTTGACTTTCCGACGATTTTACAGAGGTTTTTTCTTTCAAATTTTATAGAATTATATTTTTTTAATAATGTTAAGGAAATCAAATTTGCAAGTTAAATGATATTTCACCAATTAAAAACATCACGTTAATCGACATTCAATGAATAATCTAATCATCTATAACTACAACTTAGTCTATAAATTTAATTTTCTTAACATTACCTTTTTTTTTTGTTGTTTTAATATTTCATTAAAACAAACAAAAAAAAAATCACAAAGGAAACGAAACAAGGCCCCAAAAACAGAGATTAGGCCCAAACAGAAACAAAAGCTCAAAGAAGAAGAAAACCCTAGCAGCAGAGAAACTGTTGAAGTCGTCGTCCCCATCGCCGCACTGGTGAGCCAATCGGATGAACGGCCGCAGGGATCCAGAAGAAGATAAGGTCAAGCAAAAAAACTCCCAACACAGCACCTCCAACAGATGCACGAGATAAACCAAAAGACAGCCCAAAAAGTGCAGGACACGAATGCTCCATCATCCTCCACGAACCCAACATCGCCGCACCGGTGAGCCAAACAGAATCATATCTTTGGTTACAATTTTCCCAGCCGATCGTTTAGCTCCCAACTCCAAAAGCTGACGCTCAATCGGGCATTTCAGCTTTTAGATTGCATTAGGCGAGTCGGTAGCTGACCATCTGCTGTGGATACTGTCCCTGTCTGATGTCAATGGCTGCTTCTTCATCTTCCTCATGGAAATACGACGTCTTCCTGAATTTCAGAGGCGAAGACACTCGCAAGATCTTCGTCGGCCATCTCTACAGAGCTCTGGATCAGAAAGCAATCAACACCTTCATTGACGCGGAAAAGCTCAGAAAAGGCAACGACCTTTCGGAACTCCTTTCAGCTATCGAAGAGTCGAGGCTTTCAATCGTGGTTTTCTCCCAGAACTACGCTTCTTCGACTTGGTGCTTGAAAGAACTGGTCAAAATCCTGGCCTGCATGGATACAAAGAAGCAGATAGTGGTGCCGATCTTCTACCAAGTCGATCCATCTGAAGTTCGTAAGCTCAAGAGAAGTTTTGCAGAAGCTTTTGCTCAACACGAACGCGAATCGAGTGCCGAAATGGAAGAGGTGAAGAGCTGGAGGTCCGCACTAACCAGAGCCACCAATTTATCCGGATGGGATTCGCGAAAATACGAGTAATTACTGTTCAATTATATTCTTTACTATTGAATTGGGATTTTTAAAGCATCTAGTTTAATTCGGTGCTGTTTTTCATATTCCACAGGGATGATGCCAAGCTTATTGAGGAAATTGTGGATGACATATTTAAGAGATTGATCCATGTCTCCTCAAGCAAAGATAATGGCTTGGTTGGAATGGATTACCACATAGATCAAGTGAATTCACTATTACGTCCTGGGGTGAATGATGCTTTCACTGTTGGAATATGGGGTATGGGAGGTATAGGCAAAACCACCATCGCTCGCGCTGTTTATGATGAAATCGCTTGTCAATTTGAAGCTTGCTGCTTTCTCGAAAATGTCAAGGAAGGCTTCTCGAAGAATGGTGCAGTACATATGCAGGAACTGCTTCTTTCTAGAATCTTGAAGGACAAGGTGCAGAGTTTAGGCACGTTGGATCGTGGTTCCAGAGTGATAATGGAAAGGCTACAAAGGAAAAAAGTGTTCATTGTTCTTGATGACGTTGATGAATTATCCCAAATCGAAGCCTTACTTGGAAAGCAGCATTCATTTGGCGGTGGAAGTCGGGTCATTATAACAACTAGAGATAAACAATTATTAAGTGGAGCTGGTGCTGTATATAAGCCCGAGAACTTAAGTGAGCTAGAAGCTCTTAAACTCTTCAACCAGTATGCCTTCAGAACAATCCAACCCACCCGAAATTATGGTCAGCTCTCAAGGCGTGCCATACAATATGCTCAAGGTCTACCTTTAGCACTCAAAGTCTTGGGAGCTCTTCTTCATAACAAAACTGTACGCCAGTGGGAAGATGTGTTAGAAAAAATAAGGAAAATCCCACAAAGTGGAATTCATAATGTGCTTAAAACGAGCTTCGATGGACTAGATGATTCAGAGCAGCAGGACATCTTTCTAGATATTGCATGTTTCTTGAAAGGAATGGATATAGACAGTGCAACAAAAATTCTGGACAGTTTTGGTTTCCATCCTCATGATGGAATAGGAGTTCTAATCAACCGAGCTCTCATATCTGTCTCAGAGGAGGGGGAACTGGAGATGCATGATTTACTAGAGGAAATGGGTCGGGAAATCGTTCGCCAAGAATGTATCAAAGAGCCTGGGAGAAGAAGTAGGTTGTGGAGTTATGAAGATGTCCATCATGTGCTGTTTCAAAATACAGTGAGATATCTTTTTCTTATGCAATGTTTAGTAGAAAACTTCAGTTTTTGACCAAAATCTATTTTATAGCAAACATGCATTGTTTATAATATTCAATAAGGTTCTTGGTGTTTTCCTTCACTTTAAATTACATTGTTGGTTTATCCAGGCTACAGAAGCAGTTGAAACCATAATCCTGGATTCGGCAATCTTGGAAGAGGGATGCTCAAATACTGAACCTTTTGTTTGTATGACAAAACTAAGACTGCTCATGATCCGTGATTGCTTCATAGAACACTGGATTGCGGACTCAAAGTTCCAATCTTCTCAGCTGAGGTGTCTCTTCTGGCATTGTTGCCCCCTAAAGTCTTGGCCATCCAACTTTCAATTCAAGAATCTTGTAAACCTTGACATGAGCAATAGTTGGATCGAACAACTTTGGAAAGGAGCCGAGGTACGATTTTTCATTTACGTAAATATATTATTTTCAATGTTTAGGTTCTGAGTTGTGCATGTTTTCTTGGAATTTTTAACAGCCTCTGGAAAAGTTGAAATTCATCAATTTAAGTTATTGTGAATACCTTAAGAAAACCCCCGACTTCACAAAGGCTACAAGTCTTGAGGAACTAAATTTTGAAGGTTGTACAGGGTTATATGAGGTTGACCCATCTATTTCAGCTCTGAAAAGCCTTGCTATATTGAATCTAGGAGGCTGTGAAGAACTCAAGAGCCTGCCGAGCAGCATTCATATGGGATCTCTTCAAACCCTTAATCTTTCTGGTTGCTTAAACTTTGAGATGTTTCCAGAGATTTCAGAAGTTATGGACAAGCTGTCAAAGCTTCATTTACATGGGACTGCAATTAAAGAACTGTCTTCGTCAATTAATAAACTCACGGGCCTTACAATTTTGGACCTAAGAGGCTGTCGAGAACTCAAGAGCCTGCCGAGCAGCATTCATATGGGATCTCTTCAAACCCTTAATCTTTCTGGTTGCTCAAACCTTGAGATGTTTCCAGAGATTTCAGAAGTTATGGAGAAGCTGTCAGAGCTTCATTTAGATGGGACTGCAATTAAAGAATTGTCTTCGTCAATTAATAAACTCACAGGCCTTACAATTTTGGACCTAAGAGGCTGTCGAGAACTCAAGAGCCTGCCGAGCAGCATTCATATGGGATCTCTTCAAACCCTTAATCTTTCTGGTTGCTCAAACCTTGAGATGTTTCCAGAGATTTCAGAAGTTATGGAGAAGCTGTCAAAGCTTCATTTAGATGGGACTGCAATTAAAGAACTGTCTTCGTCTATTAATAAACTCACGGGCCTTACAATTTTGGACCTAAGAGGCTGTCGAGAACTCAAGAGCCTGCCGAGCAGCATTCACATGGGATCTCTTCAAACCCTTAATCTTTCTGGTTGCTCAAACCTTGAGATGTTTCCAGAGATTTCAGAAGTTATGGAGACGCTGTCAAAGCTTCATTTAGATGGGACTGCAATTAAAGAACTGTCTTCGTCTATTAATAAACTCACGGGCCTTACAATTTTGGACCTAAGAGGCTGTCGAGAACTCAAGAGCTTGCCGAGCAGCATTCACATGGGATCTCTTCAAACCCTTAATCTTTCTGGTTGCTTAAACCTTGAGATGTTTCCAGAGATTTCAGAAGTTATGGACAAGCTGTCAAAGCTTCATTTAGATGGGACTGCAATTAAAGAACTGTCTTCGTCAATTAATAAACTCACGGGCCTTACAATTTTGGACCTAAGAGGCTGTCGAGTACTCAAGAGCCTGCCGAGCAGCATTCATATGGGATCTCTTCAAACCCTTAATCTTTCCGGTTGCTCAGACCTTGAGAAGTTTCCAGATATTTCAGATGTTATGGAGAAGCTATCAAAGCTTTATTTAGATGGGACTGCAATTAAAGAATTGCCTTCGTCAATTAATAAACTCACGGGCCTTACTGTTTTGGACCTATTTGGGTGTCAAGAACTCAAGAGCCTGCCGAGCAGCATTCATATGAGATTTCTTCAAACCCTTAGTCTGTCTGGTTGCTCAAACCTTGAGAAGTTTCCAGAGATTTCGGATGTTATGGAGAAGATATCAGAGCTTCATTTAGATGGGACTGCAATTAAAGAACTGCCTTCATCAATTAGAAACATTCCGAGGCTTGTAACATTGAAACTAAGAGATTGCAAAAAACTTAAGAGTCTTCCAAGCAGCATTTGTGATCTCAAGTCCCTTCAGTATGTTGGTCTTTCTGGTTGTGCAAAGTTTGAGGTGTTTCCAAATATTGTAGAAAATATGGGACTAAGAGAACTTCACTTGCACGGAACATCTATCAAAAGAATTCCACCGTCAATTGAATGTCTTCACGGGCTTGTGTTACTGAATCTGAGTAACTGCAAAAGCCTTGGCAGTCTTCCAGAGGATCTCTGTAATTTGGTTTCCCTTACTGTTCTCACTCTCTCTGGATGCTCAAAGCTTCAAAACTTGCCAGAGAAGTTGGGAAAGTTAGAGTCCTTGTGGAACCTTGAAGTAGAGGGAAGTGGTATAAAACAACTCCCACTTTCTTTATTACGTTTGAACAAGCTTACAAAGTTATCATGTCATGGATGTAAAGAAATGACGGCACCCTTTTCATCATGGTCAACATCAATGGAAGATTGTAGTCACCGTGGTCTGGTATATCTTGATTTAAGTGACTGCAATCTGTTGGAATTATCTGGTATTGCTCATTTGTCATCATTGAAAACATTAGACCTGTGCAGAAACAATTTTGAGAGCTTGCCTGCAGAAATGAATCGACTTCATCGTTTAACAGATCTCAAATTGGAAGGTTGCAAGAGACTGAAATCAATACCAGAGCTTTCATCAAGTATAAGTTTCATAGATGCCCATGATTGCACAGCTTTGGAATCTGTTTCAAGACCAAAGCTTCCTTACATGAATCTTTACTTCACATTTTCAAACTGCTTCCAGCTGGTGCAAAATCAATTTGAATATATTGTAGAAGCTCATCAGGTCTCTCTCTCTCTCTCTCTTTCTGTCTCTCCCTCACCCCCCCCCCCGGCGGGTGTGAAAAGACGAAACATATCTAATGCAAGTTCAGTTTACCTTTGTTTTCGTTCTGTAGGGTAATCTGCAACCGCTTTCCTTGTTTATGTGTCTTCCTGGAAGTAAACTTTCAGATTGGTTCAGCCATCAGTGTGGTGGATCTTCAGTAACTGTCCATCTACCACCAGTGTCGGATCATAAGATTTTGGGATTCGCTGTGTGCGGTGTTACTAAGTTCAAGTATGCACATTATACATCTGATCTATCTGCTCCGTGTTTTTGTACCTTCAAAGGAGAGCATGGTGAGTGCAGTTTCAGATTTGATTTGATTGATTGGAGCTTCGCAAGTGGCAGGTTACTTGAGTCAGATCACATGTTCATGGTATATATTCCATGGGAAAATGGAGTGCAGCTAAGTGAGCGCTATCCTACTGAGGCCACATTTAGAGTTGAACTAAAAGATGGAGTCCAAACACATGATTCTGTGGCACCAGTGCAGCAGCATCACATCAGAAGGTGTGGAGTTCGTCTCTTTTATGCCAATCGTGAAGAGTTGCATAATCGAAGCATGACACAGCCCGACTATCTATCATGAAAATTCTGAAGCGGAACTTCATGCTTTTGACAAATCACTGGCAAGAGTTGCTCATTCTAAGATGAACCATGAGGGGTGTTGCTATAACGGGGCTGAACAAGGTGGAAGTGATACCCCTGACGCGGAGGATATACGGTCTAAAAGATTGGTACTTCCTGATGGGGCAAAGGAAAACTGAAGAGAATAATTCCTCTCTGTTGGATTTGATGGCTCAGTTCTATTGGGTCTCGACCCTTTCTACGTGGACCTAAACCCAAATTGATGTGGCTCTGTAGTTGGCATATGCGGATCACATGCTAGGTTTTTGTAGTGCTCGTATGTAAAGCCTTGCATTGTGCAATTTGGACGAGAGGGTGACAACCGAAGCAGCTGCACTAGTGTGACGGAAAGAGAAGCCGAAACCCAATAGAAGAGAGAAATAATTGGGAGCTGCTGCATTTAAGGTTCTGTAAGAGTGAAACCAATTAGAGATTGTTGTAGTTGCAGAGAGACAATTTTGTTTGTAATTCGTTTTTTCCCTCTTCTATTTGTGAGTGTATTTGGGTTTGAGTTTGGGAGCACTCTTTGTAATCTCCTTTTGTTTATTAGTGGAACTTCCTCGCTGTCCCTGAACTGGATGTAGGCTTACGCCGAACCAGTATAAATTTGTGTCATTTTGAATTTGTTTGTATTGTCATATTTGTCCGTATTAGTTTATTGGTTTCAAATTAGCGCTTCCACACAACACTCTGAACCCCAGTGAAGGTGGAGAGGAGCTTCTTGTATTTGGAAGTGCCAATTCAGATAATTTGAGTCATCTAATCTGACATTGACACAGGTGGAGAGGAGCTTCTTGTAATGTTAATTCAACATTAGAAGAACAAGAGAAATAGCTCCAGGTGCTGAAATTGAAGAATTCAGTTGCAAACAACACATTTATGTTGCTCATCAGAACAAGATTAATTAGAATAATTAAGTTTTTAATCGCCCAGTTCCGTCCCGTATGAATTTTGAATATGGAGGACGTGTTTCTGCATTGTTTTCAAATGTCCTAAGCACTTTGTAGAGCTGTAGTAACTTTGCAGTCACAAGACATAAATACCAAGTACCCTTAATTACTCTTCCAAATGTCTCAGGTTCGTGTTGACATGAACGAAAGATTTTTCAGTGTGATGGGCATTCGGTTTGGTAGACCAAGTTTAATAATATAATTTGTTGAAAACTTGAAAAAAAATATTCTAATGAATTGTATTATCATTCTTGTGTACCAAGTAGTGTGTCAGCCACACGAAAAAACTTCTCGACATGAGCACAACCCAAAGGCATCACTATTAGTTACTCATAAGAATACAAAGTTTACATTAAAGGAAAATATTAAACTTATCATTTTCAACTTAAATGACTTGCACACAAATTATCTAGTTACACGATTGTGTAATTCACTTTCGGATTAGGTGGGTTGGATGGAAACACAAACTCTTATTAACCATGTTAAATGGGTCAACGCGATTATGCCCAACTCAAACAAATTTATTTTTTGTCTTTTTCAAGTCGGATTGTCGAATCTATAAAAAATTGTTACCTCTACTCTTTCTTGGCACTTTCTACCTAAATTCGAATAAAAACAATGAAAGGTACATCCGAACAAAAATACAATAAAAGGTACTCATCCAACAACTTTCATATTTTTAATAGAAAAACGCGCATTATTCTCGTCATCGACTTTCTTAGGCTACATTTTTCTCCTGGAATGGGTTTTTATTTCGGAGGGTTGGTGTGGAAGGATAGGAGTGCGCACGGTGAGAAGCCCTATTGTTGTTGTGTCGCTGCCACCACTATAAATCCTGCACTGGATTTTTATTCTCTTTTTTTTTGTCGTGAATTAATTGCAATGTGTGTTTTTATTGAGTAAACAAGTTTTGTAGCTAACAGCATATATATCAAAGATTTCAGAGTAGTATCGTTTATTACCCTCATTAGATTAAAAGTCAAAGTACCATTAATCGCCCGTTTTATGTCTACTATGTGGTTCGATATGACACGCAAGTGAGATGCTTACACTTAACCGAGGGCTGGCCAGAGGGCTCGTTTGAGCCCTCTGGCCCTCCAAGATTCCTCAAGATATTAATATTTTAATGAACAGTACATGGTCATAGAATTGAAAAAAAATATGAAACAAATTTTGTGAAATAGAAGTTATAGGAAAAAAAATATGAAACAAAATTTGATTCATATGAAAAGGAAAAAAAAGGGAAAAAAAGAAGTTTGAATTCATTAAAAAAAAAAAAAAAAAGAGGCCTAATAATCCAACGGCTACTAGCCGTTATATTCAAAAACATTTCAAACTATTAGTGTCGGTTATAACCGACACTAATAGTAGAACTATTAAAAAAAGAATATCTTTAATGCTGTCGGTTATAACCGACAGCAATAGGAAATCATTAAAAAAAAAATAGCCAGCCCGGGGCTGGCTGGCCAGCCGAAAGCAACCAGCCCTCCAGCCCTCTCTGATCCCGTGGGACCCTCCCAGATTCCAGAGCCCTCTGGCCTCGATCTTTACGAATTTTCTTCTTTAATAACTAATTACCTAAACGACCAATACCGCTCTACTCTAAAATTTAATAATAAATAAAAAGAAGGGGCATTTAGATCTGCTGAATTTCAAAACCAGATTAACGTACTTTGGCCCGGTCCCTTCGTGCAAAGCTGCTAAACCACCCTTCCTTCGCATTTCTTGGGTCAAAAGCCGAAGTATGTAGATTCGTTTCGCACTGAAATTTTTTATATCCATTCCTGAAAAAACGTTATTGTTTTTTATTTTTAGAAGTCAACTAGAATTTGTACCCAGGCGTTGCTGCGGGATTGAAAATTATATGAAAGATTATGCAACTGCAATTTTTATAAACAATGTTCGAGTCAAAAATTGAGTTACGAACGCCAATGCAACCAATGCAATTTACACACAACCTCATCATGAATGAAACTAATTAACAATCTACTGCTGCAATCAACATAACAACCACTTTGCAGATTTTTGTGGAACCACTTTGCAGGTTTTGTGGAACCACTTTATTCTAAACATAAATCTTAACATAACTCAATAAAGGTGTAAAAAAATTGTTAGAGAGACGGACAAAGCAGACAGAAAAATAGATATTTGTAATGAATTTCAAGTCAAACCAGAGATCATATCTACTGAGTATGATACATATGTACCTGTTGAGTTTGACACATGTTTTATACGCTTCTCTGCTGAGTTTGATAGATATGTACAACCATATTAGGTGTTCAACGATGGGGCTTACATTCCTATTTACAATTGGATAAATTTATACTTCTATATTGATGCAAGTTATGATTTTAATTTGAATGCCTTCTTCGTTCTGACAATCAATTCGTTCTGACAATAAAAAAAAAAAAAATTTTAAGATTAGATATTACAAACTGATGTACACATAATAATAGAATCAGTGTCAATTTCTCCATGTTATAGCAATACCTCATAACAAATCATCGGCAAACAAAATCAGTTTAAGTTTTTTGAATTAAAAAAAAAAAGCCAAAACACATTTTCAGAGAGTCCTTAGCCAGACAAAATCATAATAGCCAGTTGCATACAAATCCAGAAAAAGATAAAAAAAGATAGAATCATTTAAATTTTGTATGTTGTTAGTTTCTCAAGTAACCTTTACATATTCGTTCAAATTATGCATGTATTGGGGGGCGCTTTAAGCAGAATGGTAGTGTAGTATTTAGAATTTATTTTCAAATGATCACAAATGAATCTCCCACTATTCTACTTCAAACACCATTATTCTACTCAAAACTAAGTGAAAATTGGGTTGTTTTTATAAAAACATATGAACTCATGCCCAACTTTGATTAATCCATCATTAATAGCTGACCATTTCAACACTAAGATTTGATAAGAGAACATTGGAAACCATATGAACATGCCCACCTATTATCATATCTGACATTGCAGTTGATTAATCTCACATAAATCCACATCAAAAGAACCCAGAAATTTAATGAAGAATTTTCCAAAACGCACAATTTAAACTAAAACCCACAAATTTAAACGAAAAACTCTATAAAATCATGAAAAATTTAATAAAATCCAAGTACATTAATCACAAATTCGATCATACAAATCTTCACATCCAATAAGTCTAGAAGGTACCTTGCTTCCTTGCAAAATCGTATCTCTACAGGCTAAGGCTCAAATTTCCTTGCAGCTGCCTTGATTCGTGATTCAAGCAGTCACACACACACACACACACACACACACACACACACACATATATATTTAAGTTGATGCATTCAATGGGCATATGCACTTATCAGAAATTATGATACCGATAGAGTAACGTCCGCAATTAAATAATAAGCATGAAAATGACTAACCTCGTAACAAAAACTGCTCAAATTTGGCGGTTAATACTTAATACTGCCTTCTACTATTGTACATAACAGCATAATCGAAACAATAAGCTAATTTAACATGTTGATACTTGATAGCTGTTTAGACTTGAAATTGAAAACAAAACTAAGGACATTAAAGGAAATACTCAAATGTTCAAAGATTGAAGGTGAAAGAATAAGCTAAACGCACAGCAAATAAGCAAGAAAAGTTGGCAAGATTTTAAAGGGGACCAATATTATTTTCCCATCAAACAAAATCAAACAGGAGATAACAAAAGAGTCTTCCCAACTACAGTAATTTGACCATATTCAAAAAGTTTGGAAATACAAATAATGGCCCACAGATCAAATTATATACTAACAATTCCAGAAGACATTCAGCATGTGACCGCTTAAACTTTGAATGGATGCGAGAAATGCAGGATTGAAGCCAGAATTGAACCTTATATTACCTGATTCAATGTTTGGTTACGCTCATCATTGAAACTTCTGCCACGCTTCGTTCCAACCGCATCAAGCTCATCAATGAATATAATTGACGTTGAATGTTTCCTTGCCAAATTGAAAAGGTCTCTAATGCGAGCTGCTCCTCTTCCAACAAACATCTGCACAAATTCACTGGGCTAGGAAAACTAAAATCAAATAAGATACTCAAGAACATATAACCATTAACCCACTCCTCCACCGCCTTGACCCCTTTGATCTGCAAAACCAAATAACATTTTTCAACAAAAATGAACTAATTTAACAAAGCAAATACAGGATACAAAAACAGATATTCAATTTAGCTTCATTTAGATTACAGGAAGTCTATTCAAACAACCATAAAAATATTCAAGAATCAACCTTTTTCAAAGATCGCTTGTTCCAGCGTTCAAACCAAAAAACTGAAGACGGTTACCTGAAATAAATGAAAATTAAAAAGTAATTAATTTACTCTTAACCATGGTTTTTTTTCAAGAATCAGAAAAACCTAAAAATATCCCAAACAATCCCAAATTTTGGAACTGTTTTAAGCCAACTTACCATGAAATTACAGTCGCTTGAGAAATTTTCTTTAAATCAGGAAGGAACAGGCATTCCTGTATAAGTAATTCATTTAAAGGGTGTTTTAGCAACCATTGTTAGACGATCAATGCGAAGGAGGATATGAGGGATGAGAGATAAGAGGGAGGGGGGACAGATGGGAGAGGCAGAGAACAGTGAGGGATGAGAGAGACTGACAGTGTTGGGAGATGGGGGAGTGGGGTACAGAAAATATTAGAAAACAAAAACCAAACACACCAAACCAGCTTTTCATATTTTTTAATCATTTTTTTTCTCTTTAACCAATTATTTTTTATCCTTTTCGGTGCCAGAAATTATGTGCTACATTTTTTTTAATCTTATTATTTTTGTCCAACAACCCATTACTTTACCTTTCACTGTACAAAGCAGGCAATACAAACCGAATCCAAAGCTGACTCCAAAGCTGACGACAGACGCGAGGCCGGGAAGGACTAAACAGACTTTTTACTTTATAAAATTGTAAACAGTACGAGGACCAAAGCAGAAACCAAGGGTATTTTTGACCTTTCATTGTTAATGAACAGTAAGCTCTCTCGCATGATGAACAATATTTTTTGCTGTTGGTAGATATAAATTTTGCCTGCAAGAAGATTATTTTCCTTAAATTTCCTCGAAGATGTGAACACAAAAAGCATAATTTTCTTGTGCCTTTTTACGTAATTATCTAATTTGCATTGACTCGTTGACATCGTATCGATCAGATTATTTTCCGGTGATCCAATTTGTAGATCAGTTGAGTTAGTATTTCTGTTTCGTACATTACTTTTAGTCTTAGCTGCTCGATCATCGCTGTTTTCAAAAGTCATAAGCACTCTGTAGAGTTGTAGTGGCATTGCAGCCACAAGACATTATCAAGTACCCTTAATAACTCTTCTAGATGTCTCAAGTTCGTGTTGACATGAACACAACATAAGACCGATATGATTAATTACTAATACGCATACAAAATTGACATAAAAGAAAAATGTTAAAATTATAATTTCACGTTTGATGTAAATGAATCGCACATGAGTTATCGAGTTACATGATTATATAAGCGTGCTAAAGTGTGCATTGTTTTCGAATTAGGTGGGTTGGATGGAAACACAAACCCTTATTAACCGTGGAAACACAAACCCTTATTAACTATGTTAAATGGGTTGACACGATTATGCCCAACCCAAACAAATTTGTTTTGTTTGAAATATTTATGTAAATCTTCGGGGCAATAAAAGGATAGACTTTTATGGCTTCGCCACCGGTCAGTACTTTTATAAAAAAAACAAATTTGTTTTGTCCTTTTCACTCCTACTCTTTTTGGGGATCATTTCCGGATCTTTTTATTCTAATTCATCAAATTTGGGAATCTGAATTATTGAAATTTAATCCAATGACTACAAATAAGGGTCCACTTTAAAAGTTATAATAATTTTAGCCGTTAAATCAAATTTCAATGATCCGAATTTCCGAACTTGATGAATTAGATGGAAAGGGATCCGGGATCCGGAGAGGATCCCTTTCCACTCTTTCTTCGTACTTTCAACCTAAATTCGATCAAATACAACAAAGTACATCATCGAACAATGTTCATATTTTTAAGAGGTATTCATCAATTTCCCCCTGAACTTGTGATCATTAGCCAATTTGCCCTATCAACTTTAATTTTGGCCAATTTCCCCCTCAACACTCATAATTAGTCAATTCCCCCCCTCAACTTTAATTTTGGCCAATTTCCCCCCTCAACTCTCATAATTAGTCAATTCCCACCCTACTGTTAATTTTTTTAATTTGATCATAATTAAACAATATGTTAATCATGTTCGTATATCCTTATCCTATTACAAATAGATTAAAATTTAGAATTTTAGAATTTATCATAGATAATATTATTAGTCATAATAAATCAGTATGGAGTAATTTTATTTGATTTTTTACTATACAAAATTGATAACGAAAATGATTGATGTGTTAATTTTTGTATGTGAATATAATTTTCTTTATAAAAGTGAAAGCTAAGTTCAAGTAAATTGCGGAGAATCGAGTTTTAGTGCAAAAATGGCTAGTCAATTCATAATTTTCGTCTCCTTATTAAGAATAACCTATTTCATTGAAATAGGTCATGATCCATGAGTTTAGGATTATTATTTCTTCTTCTACTTGCTTTAAACCCGATTCATAACTTTTTCTTATAATCAACTCATATCACATACTAATTGTATTATGTTTTTGTACATTTTACCCTATATTATGCAGGTGAGTTTATGTTAATTTTAGTACTTTGTTGGAAATTATTAGAAAGATAGAAAGAAAAAAAAAAGAATAGATGGAAAATTAAAAAAAAAAAACAGTATGGTGCAAATTGACTAATTATGAGAGTTGAGGGGGGAATTGGCCAAATTAAAATTGAAGGGGGAAATTGACTAATTATAAGAGTTGAGTAGGAAAATTATCCAGTGATCACAAATTCAAAGAAGAAAGGGATGAATATCTCTATTTTTAATAGAAAAACGCGCTCATATTTTTAATAGAAAAACGCGCATTATCATCGTCACTGACTCATTGACTTTCTTAGGCCACATTTTTTTCCTCCCTGAGAAAACGCATCTTTTGATCGAGGCCATTCATCTTCCTATCGATCGGACCATATTTTCCGGTCAACAATTGTTTCCGTTCTGGTACAATTTTCCAGTAATCGTTGAACTCCTAGCTCCAACAATCGAGTATTACAGTTTTTACATCAATGGCTGTTTCTTCTTTTTCTTCAGTATCTGACGACGTCCGTCGTTGGAAATATGATGTCTTCGTCAGTTTCAGAGGCGAAGACACCGGCAGGGGTTTTGTCAGCCATCTGCTCAGAGCTTTCAAGCAGAAATCAATCAGTACATCCGTGGATGCTGAAGATATGTGCAGAGGCGACCGCCTTTCGGAAGAGCTCCGAAAACACATCCAACAGTCGAGGCTTTCGATTGTAGTTTTTTCTCAAAACTACGCTTCTTCCAGACGGTGCCTCAGAGAACTGGCCCAAATGGTGGAACAAGTGAAGATGACTGGCCAGGTGTTGGTGCCCGTTTACTATGGAGTAGATCCGTCTGATGTTCGTAGAGCCACCGGAGCTTTTGCGGAAGCTTTAGCAAGATATGACTGCGAAATGGAAGAGGAGGAAGTGTGCACTTGGAGGAAAGCCCTAACTGTTGCTGCCAGTTATTTTGGCTGGACTATAGTAAATTATAGGTAATTTTAATTAAATTTTCCACATCCTATTATACGTATAGTATATGTATATGTCCAAACCTTTTATATATCTTTTAGGTCTTACTCAATGATAATTTTTGCAAAAAAAATCACCAAAATAAAAAATCATATGACTGTTGAATTATGGTGATCGCTCTCTATTGTTTTTTGGAAGAGCAGTAAGGGGGTCGGATTAATCTAATTTGTAGCAAAAATGATTATGAATGATGTTATATTACAATATAGACGGTTCAGATTGTTGAAAAAAAAAAATAGTGAATAAGAGATTCCTCAATAGAAAGAGACCGTACATACATGCATACACAAGTATTTATGACATTACTACTTGAGGAAATTGTGCAGTACTGTTTTTCAAATTTCACATCTACAGGGACGATGCCGAGCTGATTGAGGAAATCGTACAATGTGTTTTTAACAAATTGATCCGCTGGTCATCGTTTGACGGTGGTTGGAAATATGATGTTTTTCTCAATTTTAGAGGTGAAGACACTCGCAAGAGTTTTTCCAGCCATCTCTACAAAGCTCTGTATCAAAAAGTAATCAACACCTTCATGGATGATGAAGAGCTTAGGAAAGGCAACAGCCTTTCGGAGCTCCTGAAATGTATTAAACAGTCGCGAGTTTCGATTGTTGTTTTTTCTGCAGACTACGCTTCTTCCACATGGTGCTTAAAAGAACTCGTGCAGATCCTCAAATGCATGGATGAACAAAATCAGATGGTGGTCCCCGTTTTCTACGAAGTTGATCCGTCTCAAGTTTGTAGGCAGGAAGCTTTTACTAAACACGATCGCGATTCTAAGGTGGAGATGGAAGAGGTGCAGAGCTGGATGTCGGCCCTAAAAAGAGCCACCAATTTAACTCTACCTCGCTGGGATTCACGAAACTATGAGTAATTTTTGTTTACTAATTATATTCTTAGTTTCTTTTAACCTATTAAGGGTTTGAGCTTTACATAACATTTATTTTAATTTGAGTTGTCAGTATACATTCTCCTACCAATACTGTTTTTCATATTCCGTAGGGATGATGCCAAGCTTATTGAGGACATTGTACAACATATTTCGAGGGAGCTTCCCCGTTTTACCATACCGCAGATGGGCCATGTTTGATAACGATTCTGTTGAGATAGAGGACGATTCTGATGAGATACAAGCCTGGTTGCAGATCAATCCGAGCTAAATCAATGTGTTCTTTCAATTTCAGTTTAAACTTTGTTCAAAAAAAAAAAAAAAAAAATTCAGTTTAAACTAGTAAGTGAGCCTGCGCGATGTTGCGGGTTTTAAAAATGTGTTAAACGTGTGGAATATATTAAATTCTATTTACATCATTAGCAAAATATATTTACATTAATATCAAATTTTATTTACCTCTTTATGTTCAATAAGAAATAAAAGATTGATGTTGGTAGTATATATTACACAGTTTATATGGATAACATTCATATCAAAATCTTAAGTTGAAGTTACTTAGTACTATAGTCTAGTGGTATTTCTTTCCACTTGTAAGTGAGAGGTCTTAGGTTCGATTCTCGCTAAAGGCAAGTTTGAACCACATTATTGTTGATCTATTGTGAAGCTAAACCCATCATTTCCCCTTAATACAGATAATATCGTTTGTTTAAAAAAAAAAAAAACTTAAGTTGAAGAATTTGGAATATGTAAAGTCCCTGTGAACAATTACAGCTCTTCTCTTTCCTTATCCTCATACTCTGTTCCCATGTTGAGTCCCACAATTTGAAGCTCGCAAAATATATTAAAATCCATTTACATCCATATCAAACTCTAATTTTTCTAGATTAAAAATTTTAGGTTTTAATTCAAGGATTGAAGATAGTCTAATGCATGAGAGGGCTAGAATCGGTTGCAAGAAGAAACACCTTATATATCTGCTTGTCCATAAAATTATCTAAAAAATAAAATAGATATCTAAGAAGCACAGGAATAGTATCTATCTATGAAAAAATCACTTCAAAACATGTCTTAATTAAGAGATAGATATCTAAGAAACACCTCTTCTATCTACTTGTTCATAAAAGCGATTATGACTCTCCCAATATCACTTCAAATAATGTCTTAATTGTTGTAAACATTCCTATTTTAAGTATGATTGTGTAAATCCTAGATTATATTTTATTCTAGTTATCCTTTCCTATTACAACTTGTATTACTTGGAGAAGAAGGAATATCTTCTCTCCCTTTACTACTATAAATAAAGGCACAATGTAGGAGGGATAACAACACACATTCCCCTACAATTCTATAAACACTCATCTCTCTGCCCTCTCTCCTGTGCCGCCGGCCTCTCTCCCTTTGTCAAATAAAAATAGACCACAACACGTTATCAGCATGCTCCTACCGCTGCGCTTAGGAATCTGACGTTGGAGAATTTTTTTCTGCATCAAACCAGTTCATCCATATCATCACGCAATCAGGTTCTTCAAAACAACGGCTTTTAACTCGGTATTTTGCAGCCCTGATAGCATGAACATTCACCATGATGCATGACCCAACTTTACGTTTTACGTATTTTAGATTCTACATAAATTGTGTATGCCTCATAACCATAATTACTGCAATTATGTGAATTTGATATTTGTCATGAATTGAATCTTACATATGTACATGCATTGAAACTATTATTTTTGCATATGCATCAAATTACATCTATGATTCATTGAAATATATATACAATTGAATTATTTATGCATATAATTGAATTGAAAAAAAAATTGAAATAGGAAAATGAGGGTTCTTCGAACCCATGCCTTTGCATTATGCAAAGCCGCAAGAACCCTAGGGCTTCTTCCCCGTGACCTCGACAACACTGGGCTCACATGAGCCCACTATAGGCTGCGAAGCACCGGAGCAAAACCCTTGCTCCATTTGAAAAGATGCCTCTGGCATCAAACCCTAACCCACGATGCAGCCTGAAGTCGGCCACGGCTTCACCGCCGTTATTACTGGGCAATCACACATGCAGTTGTGATTGGGACCTCGCCATCGTCGAAGACAATGGGTTTTTTTTCAGAAACCCAATGAACATCGACGGGTTCTTTGAACCCCAATCGTTCTCGGACCCCCGACGTCGAAACCAAAGTTTCTGTCTACAACTTGGGTCCCCCGTTGAACCCACAAGCTTCGCTGTGCCATAGACCCCCGAGGACAGTCGCCTGAAGCAACACCGGCATCCCCTCGGTTCAATTCTGACACCCAGCGTCGTTGGGGTGTCCTGGTTCTCCTCGACCCAAGCCCTATTGGGCTCCATCATTCGGCCTGCATCAGCGCCCTGTTGGGCTTGCTGCTGCTGTGTGTTGTCACGGCCCAGCCCGTGTGAGAAACAAAATAAATAAAAAAAATTTTAGGGCCTCCTGTTTTTCCACGGCCCGCGTAAAAAAAATAAAAATAAAAATTTGGGTTTGCCTGAAGCAGCCCGCGAAGAAAAAGAGAATTTTTTTTGGCTGCCGATAGCAGCCTTGATTTTTCCCATGGGCCTGCAGCCCCACCCGAGACCTTCCCCAGCCCAATTTTTGGGCCTATGTCTCACGAACCAATTTTTTTAGCCACCCGTGGCTTCATATATTTTTTTTTTGGGTCCCGAATTTTATTTGCCTAATTATTTTAGGCCTAATAAGGTTTTATATTTTTCCCCACATCTTAATTTGGCCCGAAGTCCAAATAAATTAATTCAATTATAATTATACACCTAAAAGTTATATTTTTGCATATACTTGTTGCATATTTGTTTGCATATATATTTGTGTTTGCCTGCAGGAATATATGAACCTGAAGTTCATAATTATTTTTTTGAAACTTGAGGTTTCTTATAAACATGCCTTGTTTGAAAACCTGAAGTTTTCACTTAAACATATCACCCATGAAAACCCGAAGTTTTTCATGCAAAATTAAACCAATACATGTCTATTAGAACCTGTATGTTCTACTCCTATGTGAATGGATTGATTTTTTCTCCATTACACTAACCACATCTTGTCCATCTATTTTGTGATAGGAACATGTCGAATTTGAACAAACTCGACTTCACCGCTTTGGAGGTCTCTGGAAGGAACTACCTCAAGTGGGTTCAAGATGTGAAACTCCACCTCACTGCAAAGAACTTGCGTCCTGCTATTGAAGAAACAACAGATGAACCTGTTGGCGAAGCTGAAAAAGCCACTGCTATGATCTTCATCCGAAGACATATCCATGACGCTCTGCAAACTAAGTACCTTGCTGAGGAGGATCCACGTGCATTATGGGTCGCTTTGGCTGATCGTTTTGATCACCAAAAGGACATATTCTTGCCTGAAGTAAGACATGACTGGAAGCACTTGCACTTCCAAGACTTTAAGTCTGTGAATGAATATAATTCTGAAGTTTGTCGAATCCGATCACTTCTCAAGTTTTGCAATGAAACTTTGACTGAAGAGGATCTCCTGGAGAAGACCTATTCGACCTTCTCTGCTTCTAATATTGTCCTGCAACAACAATATAGAGCTCAGAAGTTCACCAACTTCTCGGATTTGATCTCTGTTTTACTTTTTGCTGAAAAGCAGAACCAACTGTTGATGAAGAATCATCAAGCTCGACCTACTGGGGCTACTACTGTGTTTGAAGCACATTATAGCAATAATCAGCACCCAACACGCCAAAAGAGGCGTGGTAGGGGCGGCCAGAATCCATCCCACAAAGGTCAACAGAGCCAAGGCCCATCCAAGGGAGGAAACAAAGCCCAGAAGCGCCCAAACCTCACTCCCAAGGCCCCGAACTTCAAGAATAAGGGCAGAGCACCTGAAACCATGGATGACGATATATGTTATCGCTGTGGTTCAAATGACCATTGGTCCCGTGTTTGCCAAGCTTCCAAGAAGGTTGTAGATGAATATCATTCTCGTCGTAAGAAGTTTGAATCAAACTTCGTGCAAGTGGACGAACCGAAGACTACAAAGATGGAAGTTTCTGATTTTCAGGAGGATACCACTCCTATGGAAGATTAGAATCTTAGACATAGACTTATTTTTAGTTTAAATAAGACATATGGGGCCGAATTCCACCTAGTGGCCGAACCCCCATTGTTTTTTATTGATTTTTGAACAATTTTCCTTTATGATTTGGATTATTAGTTGGTGATTTGTTTTGGATATTAAGTTTTAATCCTTGAATAAATGAAATTATTTTGAATTGATATTTGTTTTTATAAACTTTTATGCATGTGACCGATTCAAATTAATTTTTCATTCTAGGTATGACTAGTGGGAAAGTTAGTTGTCTGGCAGATAGTGCAACCACGCACACTGTTTTGCGTGAACGCATCTATTTCACTAACTTCATACCTAAGAATGTACCTCTGACAACCCTCTCAGGCTCATCCAACCTGATAGAAGGATACGGTAAGGCACGTATAATGTTGTCCAATGGTACAATCTTGACCATTGTTGAGGCACTCTATTCTCCACGTTCTGGAAGAACGTTACTAAGTTTCGAGGACATTAGAGATAACAATTACCACGCTGAAACCCACGTAGAAAACAGAGTTGAATTTTTGTGCATAACTTCCTACGAATATGGCCAGAAGCATATTCTCAAGAAGATGAAGCGTATCCCGAGTGGTTTATATACTACGACCATACGCCCCATAGAATGCCACTATGTGGCCGGCCCTACTACAGGGACCGCGCACGAAATTACACTTTGGCATAATCGTTTGGGACATCTTGGACGAATAACGATGCGCCGTATCCTCAAATCTTCACACAGGCATTCACTAACCCGAAGCTTAGGTTCGATCCATGAAAGCGCATGTCAAACATGTTCTATGGGAAAGCTTATTACTAAGCCTTCTTATGACAAGATTCGTTCGAATCCTCCCATTTTTCTACAACGGATTCAAGGGGACATTTGTGGACCGATTCAACCTCCATGTGGACCATTTAGATATTTTATGGTTTTGGTTGACGCTTCCACACGTTGGTCACACGTATGCTTGTTGCCCACAAGGAACGCTGCATTCTTCAAAATGTTAGCTCAGTTATCAAGCTCAGAGCTCACCACCCTGATTATCTGATCAAATATATTCGATTGGATAATGCTGGAGAATTCACATCTAAAACTTTTGATGACTATTGCATGTATGTTGGGGTTGAAGTTGAACATCATGTACCCTATGTTCACACCCAGAACTGCCTGGTAGAGGCTTTCATTAAGCGCTTACAAATGATTGCTCGATCGTTGGTCATACGTACCAAGCTCCCAATCGCTGTTTGGGGCCATGCAATATTGCACGCAGCAAAGTTGGTCCGCCTGAGGCCTGTTGCGACACAACCATTTAGTGCCCTTCAGTTAGTTACCGGATACGAACCCGACATATCGCATCTGCGCGTTTTTTGTTGTGCGGTATATGTGCCAATCTCGCCGCCCTTACGTACAAAAATGGGGCCTCAACGAAGGATGCGAATCTATGTCGGATATGATTCTCCTTCGATTATTCGTTACTTAGAACCTTTGACAGGCGATCTGTTTACCGCTCGTTTCGCGGATTGTCACTTCTATGAGACAGTCTTCCCGTTGTTAGGGGGAGATAAAAACGTCAATGTTCCTAATGAACGACGCGAATTATTATGGACGACTCCCACTTTGTCTCATTTAGATCCCCGCACCGCTCAGTCCGAAGTTGAAGTGCAACGCATATTAGATCTCCAGAGCATAGCTCAGAGCATGCCAGATGCTTTCACCGATCTAGTGCGCGTGACAAGATCACATATTCCAGCTGCGAATACGCCTGCAAAGATAGATGTACCAAATGTACGACGGACTGCCCTTCTAGAAGCCCGGGACGCCAATTCTGGTGATCCACATACATTAGTGGCTAGCCAATCATCTGCCTCTACACAAAATCGTGGCAGACCCCTTGGTTCAAAGGATTCACACCCCCTGAAGAGGAAAACCACGACACAAGGTCCTGAAGAGCCTACCGTGAATCCGACTATCGCTTACTTATTCTACCCAACTCATGAGGAAATTCTAGATTACGGAAGTGTCCTTGAAGAGACGAATCCTCCTCCTGAGAATCGTGAGATTTCGGTCTATTATGTTAGCTTAGATGATGTGTGGTGTAGAAATGAGATGATTATCGACGATGCATTAGCATTTGTAGTAGCTACTGAGATCATGTTAAGCGATGACATTGAACCGCGTTCCGTTGATGAATGTCGACGTAGAGCTGATTGGTCAAATTGGAAACAAGCAATCCAAGTCGAACTCGATTCACTTCTGAAACGTAAGGTGTTTGGACCTGTAGTTCCTACTCCTCCACATGTGAAGCCCGTTGGCTGCAAGTGGGTTTTCGTTCGGAAACGTAATGAGAATAACGAACTTGTGCGTTACAAAGCTCGTCTTGTAGCAAAAGGTTTCTCACAACGCCCCAGGATTGACTATGACGAAACTTACTCACCCGTTATGGATGTGATTACTTTTCGCTACCTTATCAATTTGGTAGTTTTCGTAAAACTGGATATGCAGCTGATGGACGTAGTAACCGCGTATCTCTATGGGGATCTTGATACGGAAATTTATATGAAAGTTCCCGAAGGACTTACATTGACTGGTTCAAATATTTCCAAACCCCGGAACACACTCTCAATTCGACTGAGGCGTTCACTCTATGGTTTGAAACAATCCGGAAGAATGTGGTATAACCGCCTGAGTGATTATTTGACTAGTCAGGGATATGTGAACAATGAACTATGCCCTTGTGTGTTCATTAAGAAGTCACATTCCAAATTTGCGATTGTTGCAGTATATGTCGATGACATAAATCTCATCGGAACTCCTGAAGAGCTCCCGAGAACTGCTTCGCACCTGAAGTCGGAATTTGAGATGAAAGATCTAGGTAAGACTCGATACTATCTCGGTCTCGAGATAGAGCATTGTTTGGATGTAAGTCTAGTACATCAATCGAACTACACCCAGAATGTGTTGCACCATTTTAATGAGGATAAAGCGAAGTCTTCGAGTACTCCTATGGTCGTTCGTACGCTAGATGCAAAACGAGATCCCTTCCGTCCGAATGAGGATGATGAAGAGATTTTGGAGCCTGAAGTTCCTTATCTAAGTGCAATAGGCACTTTATTGTACTTAGCTCAATGCACTAGACCCGACATCTCATTTGCTGTTAATCTTTTGGCAAGATACAGTAATGCACCAACACGCAGACACTGGACTGGCGTGAAAGACATCTTCCGTTACCTTAAGGGTACTACGAATTTGGGCTTGTTCTATCCCTACGAATCCTCGAGTAATGCCGCACCCTATGCTCATCGGGATGATTCTCGCCTTGTTGGTTATGCTGACGTTGGATACTTATCTGATCTGCACAAGGCGCGTTCTCAAACGGGTTATGTCTTTACCGTTGAAGGCACTGCAATCTCTTAGAGGTCAACTAAACGGACTTTAGTTGCCACTTCGTCCAACCATGTTGAAATTCTCGCCTTACATGAAGCAACTCAAGAATGCTTTTGGTTGAGAGCAGTAGTGGGCCATATTCAAAGCTCTTACGATCTTCATCCCACCATTAATGCCCCGACGATGATTTTTTAGGACAACGTAGCTTGCATCGAACAACTCAAGAAGGGTTACATCAAAGGAGATAACACCAAGCACATTGCGCCAAAGTTTTTCTTTTCACTTCAACAACAAGAGCATCAGAAGATTGAAGTCACGCAAATCCGTTCACAAGAAAATCTGGCCGACCTCTTCACCAAATCACTGCTGAAGGCGACGTTTCAGAAGCTTGTTCATGGAATTGGTATGCGTAAACTTTCTGAGTTGTAACTTTGCTATTTCTCTTTGGAATTACGTCAAACTCAGAGGGAGTATCCTGTAGATACTTGCTTGATCTTAATGTACTCTTTTTCCCTACGATTAGGAGCATTTTTCCCAATGAGTTTTTGCTACCTAACTAGGTTTTAACGAGGCACCCACCTTGGGTTGGTCATATCCCTGATGACGTCCTGTAGACGTTTCTTTTGACTTTGCATTTCTCATACATTTTTCCTTAGACTATGGATTTTGTCACTACTCAGGTTTTTGCCATAGCCTTAGGGTTTTTTAGTGAGACTTACTACTTATGCAAGTTCCTACCTTATTGAGAATAAGCGTTGTTCCTTGGAATCAGTTCCGACGAGTCGACTTCCTCAACTTCTGCATGATGCTGAATCTACCTTGAGTATTTGCACACTTAAGGGGGAGTGTTGTAAATATTCCTAGTTTAAGTATGATTGTGTAAATCCTAGATTAGATTTGATTCTAGTTATCCTTTCCTATTACAACTTGTATTACTTGGAGAAGAATGAATATCTTATTTCCCTTTACTACTATAAATAAAGGCACAATGTAGGAGGGATAACAACACACATTCCCCTACAATTCTACAAACACACATCTCTCTTCCCTCTCTCCTGTGCCGCCGGCCTCTCTCCCTTTGTCAGATAAAAATAGACCACAACACTAATTAAATTGTGTAACTTTTCTTCGCACATTCTTGGACCTCCAAAGTTGGAATATTAGTATAAACTGGAGTTATGTCGAAACTACATATTAATAAAATTTCTTTGTCAAACGAAAAAGGGTGAAACACTATTTAGTTTTCTATCACAAAAAAAGTTATGTATAATAATGTAATTTCACAAAACTCAATTTTGCTGTTTTTATTTAAGCTTCACCTACATATGATTTTAATATATATCTAATATTAAAAAAAAAAAACTTCTCTTCCCATTCACATGTTCTCTCTCTCCCTTTCTCCTTCCCATTTTAAAAACAAAAATAAAAAAATATTTACACACACGAAATGTGTTGGCATATTTATATATACTAAAACCCAAGCTCAAGTGTTACTGTTTATTAACAGTAAAGTGATGAAAATACCCTCAAGTTAGTCTTTGGCCATTACTTTTTGTCTTTTTGTACAGTAAAATCTCGAATTTGCCCTTTCTATTCACCCGTTCCTCCATCTGTGGAGTCTTTCTTTTAGTCTTTTCTTAATTTTTTAAACCCAGGTATAGCTGGTGGGCAGACAAAAAAATATTTAAAAAATGTGATTAAAACCGGGCCACGTGGTTTGTGGCACAACAAACAATTAAAATTGATACCTTCTTAATTTTTTAAACCCATGTATAGCTGGTGGGAAGACAATTTTTTTTTTTAAATGTGGCCACATGGTTTGTGGCTAAACAAACAATAAAAATTTATACCTTCTTAATTTTTTAAACCCATGTATAGCTGGTGCGAAGACCAACAAATATTAAAAAATGTGATACACAGTGAATTTAACATAAGGAGGCTGGAAATAGGGGTGGGCAGGGGCCGGGCAGAGTCTAATTTTGAAGGGATTGGACCGGATCAGAATTCAAAGGAGACGGGCCAGGCCGAGGATTACATTTTTTAATATAGGAACCAGACCTTATTCGGCCCAGTTGAAACGGACCGGTTCAGGCCGGGTCCACGGGTCTTTTTGTTTTGTTTTGTTTTTTTTTTTTTTTTAAAAAAAAAAAACCTTAAATTTGCACATATTCAGCAGATTCACTACTAGTACCAGTGCAGATTTTGCACAAATTCACTCCCTAGTGTTAGTCTAAGAGTGAAAGCCACCAGAGTAAGGGTCGCCGTGGTCGTCAGCTTCCGAAGGGGTGGGCAATGTTATGATCTCACATCGGCTACACCAGAAATGGTGTAGTGGTACTTAAATCCTGGGGGTCCTCCCACCTATTGGACTAGTCTTTTGGGTTGGGCTCTTCCCTTGGGCTTGAGTACCTAACATTGGTATCAGAGCTTAGGTTTCCGACGTTACGGAGGGGGCGACCTGGAAAGGGCTACCTTAACGGGACGACCAAAAAGGGTGCGCCGACGTTAAGAGTGAAAGCCACCAGAGTAAGGGATGCCATGAGCGTCGGCCCCAGACGAACCGACACTACGGAGGGGGTGACCTGAAAAGGGCTACTTTAACGGGACGACCAATTCCCGAAAGAAGATGGTGATAACAAATAAAGCCATTTGTATTCTTTTCGTCATTTTGCAAATAAAAAATTTATAAAAAGTAAAAAATAATAACGCGCTATTTCGTTGCCATTGAATTTCCTTTTATGTTACTGGAAGAAGACATGAGAACACATATAAAGCATTTCTTTTTCGTTTTGAGTTTATATGTTAGATTAGTTGTTGGCCGTGTTCGAACTCATGTCGTTATGTAAGAATTCAACTCATTTCCACTACGGTAATAAAATGTCACTTGGGGGTTTATTTTTTGTACCAAAATTCAAAGATGTTTTATTCTTTAAGTATATTGTTTGGGAAAAGGATCCTCGTTGGATCTTTTTTTGGGGATTCTAGGGATCCCGCAATCGTGACCGTTCATCGTATATCGTGCGGTCAGAAATTATTTCAAAATTTAAAATTAAATATAAATAGCACATAACGAAAACTGACCGCACGATATACAATGAAGGATCACGATCACGAAATTCCTAAGATTCCGAAAAAAGATCCGGCGAGGATCCTTTTCCTATTGTTTGGCCTGGCCAGACTTGGATTTTATTGATATTTCATGTCCACACCACACCTACACGCTTTTGGATTTGGATCCTCTCCTGAGCAGGAGATCAGGATCCTCAGGATCAAACAACATGGGTCGTTGGATTAAAATCCAACGGCTATAATTATTATAACTTTAGATGGATTCCTGTTTGTAGCCGTTGGATCAAAATCCAACGGCCCATGTTGTTTGATCCCGAGGATCCTGATCTCCTGCTCAGGAGAGGATCCAAATCCCACGCTTTTGACCGAGACCAGTCATGTTCCTATCGATCGGACCAATATCCAGCGGTCCTTTTATAGGGTACTCTAATGATCAATCCAGTAGTTCAGTTGTTATATCAGTTGGCAAGAATCGATATTGTGCTTGTTAATGGCTGCTTCTTCTTCTTCTGTATCATCCGGTGGTCGATATGATGTGTTCATCAATTTTAGACGCGAAGACACTCGCAAGATCTTTATCGGCCATCTTTACAAAGCGCTGGTTCAGAAATCAATATACACCTTCATTGATGGTGACGATCCGGTGCTCCCGACAACAATCCAAGAGTCAAGGCTCTCGATTGTAGTTTTTTCTAAAAACTATGCTTCTTCCACGCGGTGCTTAAAACAACTTGTTCATATCCTAGATCGTGTGGATACAGAGAAGCATATAGTGGTGCCCATTTTCTATCAAATAGATCCGTCTGATCTTCGTAAACTCGCTGGAAGTTTTGCAGAAGCTTTTGCTCAACATGATCACGATTCTAACGCCAACATCGCTGAGGTGCAGAGCTGGAGGTCCGCTCTAACTAAAGCCGCCAATTTTTCCGGTTGGGCTTCACGAGATTATAGGTAATTTTTTTTAGCTACTTTCTTTCTTTTAGCTTTTCATAGCATTTGATCTGTTAAATCGGTATCACAATATTTTGTGTACGTGTTTTACTGGAATATATATGGCATTACGGCTTAAGGAAATCGTGCAATACTGTTTTTCAAATTCCACAGGGACGAAGCCAAGTTTATTGAGGGAGTTGTGCAAGATATTTTTAATCAATTGCTCCAATTCAGCAAAGTTTACGTCAGTTTTAGAGGGGAAGACACTCGCAGGGGTTTTGTCGCCCATCTCTTCAAAGCTCTGCATCAGAATGTACTCAGCACCTTTAGAGATGCTTCAGCGGATAATATAGGCGATGAAATCCGCGCTAGTCTTTACAAAGTTGTTGAACAATCAAGGATTTCGATTGTAATTTTTTCCAAAAACTATGCTGATTCCCCTTGGTGCTTAGACGAGTTGGTCGCAATCCTGGAATGTAAGTACACAAACAATCAGAGAGTGCTTCCCGTTTTCTATGGAGTAGATCCATCTGATGTTCGTAAAGCCAAAGGGCCCTTTGGGGAAGCTTTAGTTCACTTGGAGCGACGTTACAGCGACAATATGGAAAAGGTGACGCTTTGGCGCGACGCTCTAACAAGTGCCGCCTGCATTTCTGGATTTGATCGCCGATATTTCAAGTAATTTTTCTTTATAAAATCTTAATATTTTAAGGTTCTAATTTTGACCTTTTCAATCTAAGCATACTATTTTTCATATTGCACAGGGATGATGCCGAGCTTATTGAGGCCATTGTACAAGATACCTGGAGAGCCTGCCGTGACTTTGAACGGATCTTGGATTCGGAGCTTGAATGAGACTGTAATCAAACACCAAGGCATAAGTACGTTGAGGGATATATTGTGGGTTTTATTGCTTTTGAATATACAAATTTCTGTAAAACAGTAGAAAGTGTCAATTAGATGCTGTTATTGAGGACATTCATCGACTGGCTAGGCCATTCACTAGAATATCCCCGAAAGCATGTGTTTAGGGGGGCGAACTTCCTACTGTGGACAGATCTTACTTCTATGATCGTGTACTATTACGATTGTGGCGTGTAATGCTTATACCTTTGATTGTATGAGTGTGGATGCGGTAGGGAATTTAGTTTGTAACTGGTTGTGTGGTTGTACTCCTTTCTTTCTGTATAAAATCTCTCTTGAAATAAGGTGTCTTCTATCCTCTAGAGTCTTTGCCGTCCAGTTTTGCCCCACATAATTTTGTTCATCTTAGCATGAAATATAGTGACATTGAACAGCTTTCTGCCTTTTTGTTTCACTTTACCCTTATATAAGCTTCAAAGAAATGTAGGAATGCTTTTGACACCGACAATAAAAGGTACCTGCTTCTGCTGTGAAAAATTAGTGTCACTGTGGCCTGAAATTCTTGGTTTAAGTGACTGTTGGGAGGTATCGGATAGTATTAGCCATTTATCTTCCTTGAAAATATTAAAATTTTGCAGAAACCTTATTGAGAGCTTACCTGCGATAATGAGTTGACTTCTTTGTTTAACAACTCTCAAATTCGAAGCTTGCAAGAGACTGAAATCAATACCGGAGCTTTCATCAAGTATAACTTCAAAGATTCTCAGCCGGTGGATATAGAGAAATGCAGCGACGCTTTTGATAGAAGGACAACTTCTAATTCCTGTATCAATCTATTTTTTCAAATTTATTATAATTGGCCGGGTTGGTGGATATTGCTTCAGTCTCCCTGGCAACATCACAGCAATTCAAAGTTGCTTCCAAAACAAGGAAGTGGGATCAGGGCTTGGTGAATTGCTACCAGTATACACATACCGTGGGATGAGTTCGGGAGTGCAGAAGGGACAGGTGGGAGCTAGTAGGCATGATCTTGGCAAAAACAGCTTGCAAATGGAAAGGGGAGTTGTGGCAGATTGCCAACTTGTTCCTGCTTTTGACACTTCGCAGAACTGTTAACTCTAGCATTATGTTTAACGAGCCCAAGAACCTCTGCAACTCTAGCATTTCTTGGGACTCAGTTGGAGTCCGCCTGCAATAAAGTCTGCCTTTCATGACAACACGCGTAAGCCTCTGCAAGACGCCTCAACAGCTGCGGTTTCAACCCTGTACGATCACGGTGCACGCCTCAATAGTTAGCCTCCTTCCTCAACCTCATAACAAAATCAAAACAACAATGTGCGTTGAAATGTAGAACTATTCCTAATTTCTCAATCCCCAATTGATTTTAGAATATAAGAGATCAGGCAAGAAGCTTTGTAGAGTTGCAATAACCTATGGAAGTGACGCAGGACGAAGCAAGAGAGATACAACCGTAAGCCCTCGAAGAATACAATTTTTGGAGTCCACCAGATTTTGGTTGAAAACCCAAAGGTTGTTTTGTTTAATTGATTAACTTGATGCTTACAAATGAACAGCAAAATGGCTTAAATAAATATAGTACATCTGTTGGGAGAACTTCAAGGACTAATGACATAAATTTGAATGACAAACGAAAAGTCTGAATTTTTATTATAAACTTAAAATTGCATTTTGGAGGCTGAAACGATTCTGAATGGCCAAAATCTATGAGTTTGACTCGTGGCGTCGTTCTCTTTCCTAAAAGGTATCAAGGGCTCAATTCGGAGCTTGGACGTCAAATAGACAAATTTTCACTGTGTCCCTTTGTCTTTTGACAGTTCATCTCCTCCTCGATCCATTCAGCTATTTGTTTTACGTCAGAAAGGTTAACAAAGGTTCATGTTAACGTGTCGTCTCGCGTCTGAAATTATGAGTTCTAGGAAAGAGGGGAGAGTTACGTTCGATGGTAAGTGCCCATGGGCTTTGGGCCTTACATGTTTACAAATGACACCAGGGCGCACTTTAGCCCATTCAACCAAGTCCAATCTGAATCGCTTTGACCGAGACAGTGAAGAGACAATGGAGGGAGAGAGGGAGGGCGTTGACCTGCAATCTCAGCATCCCTCCAATTCATACAATTTCTGAAGACCAGGTGTTTCACTTTCGTCGGATGTTAATGGCGGCTGCTTCTTCTTGTTCTTCGTCTTCATCTGACAGTAGTTGGAAATATGATGTATTCCTGAATTTTAGAGGTGAAGACACTCGCAAGATCTTCATCGGCCATCTCTACAAAGCTCTGAATCAGAAAGCAATCAACACCTTCATTGATGCCGAAGAGCTTCGAAAAGGCAACGACCTTTCGGAGCTCCTTACAGCTATTGCCGACTCGAGGCTATCGATTGTAGTTTTTTCCGAAAACTACGCTTCTTCGACGTGGTGCTTGAAAGAACTCGTCCAGATACTTGAATGCATGGATACGCAAAAGCAGATAGTAGTGCCTGTTTTCTACGAAGTGGATCCATCCGATATTCGTAAACTCGAGGGAAGGTTTGCAGAAGCTTTTGCTAAACATGAAAGCTATTCTAACGTTGACGTGAAGGAGGTGAAGAGCTGGAGGACCGCTCTTGCTAGAGCCACCGATTTATCCGGTTGGGATTCAAAAAATTATAAGTAAGTTTAATTTGTTCGCATGCACTTGCTATTAATGTATTTTTACTGTATAAATCCACGGTTTTGGTCACAACTAACTTCCTTGCATATAGATGGCTAAGCGTTCACCAATTTGATTAGTTTTTGCATATTTATGATCAAGAAAATTAACGTATTTTTACTGTACAAATCCGGGGTTTTGGTCACGACAAGTATTGCCCTTCTAATTGTTCAGTTTTTGTTTTTGTTTTTTTTTTTTTTTTTTTTAACTTAGCTTTGCTTTGACTCTTTCGCGATGCTGGTTCTAAAACTTCACAGGGATGATGCCAATCTTATTGAAGACATTGTAGAGGATATCTTTAGCAAATTGATCCACATCTCATCAAGCAAAGCCGATGGCTTGGTTGGAATGGATTACCACATAGATGAAATGAAGTTACTATTACGTCCTGGGGCGAATGATGTTTTCGCTGTTGGAATATGGGGTTTGGGAGGTATAGGCAAAACCACCATCGCTCGCGCTGTTTATGATGAAATTGCTTGTCAATTTGAAGCTTGCTGCTTTCTCGAAAATGTTAAGGAAGGCTTCTTGAATAATGGTGCAGTACATATGCAGGAAGTGCTTCTTTCTAGAATATTGAAGGAAAAGGTGCAGAGTTTAGGCACTTTGGATCGAGGTTCCAAAATGATAATGAAAAGGCTACGAAGGAAAAAAGTTTTCATTGTTCTTGATGACATTGACAAATTATCCCAAATTGAAGCGTTACTTGGAAAGCAGCATTCATTTGGTGGTGGAAGTAGAATCATTATAACAACAAGAGATATGCAATTAATAAGTGGAGCCGATGCTGTATATAAGCCCAAGAAATTAAGTGAGCCTGAAGCTCTTGAACTCTTCAGTCAGTATGCCTTCAAAACCAACCAACCCACAAGAGATTATGATCGTCTCTCGAGGCTTGCCATACAACATGCTCATGGTGTGCCTTTAGCGCTTAAAGTCTTGGGAGCTTTGCTTGATAACAGAAGTGTATGGGAGTGGGAAGATGTGTTGAAGAAAACAAAGAAAACCCAGCTCATGGGAATTCAGGATGTTCTTAGAAAGAGCTTTGATGGGTTAGAGGACTCAGAGAAGGACATATTTCTAGATATTGCATGTTTCTTTAAAGGGATGGAGAAAGACTATGTAACTAAAATTCTTGATAGTTGTGGCTTTTATCCCCATAGTGAATTAGGAGTACTAGTTAACAAAACTCTCATCACTATATCAGATTACGATACGCTTGAGATGCATGATTTATTGCAAGAAATGGGTTGGGAAATAGTCCGCCAAGAATCTAATAAAGATCCTGGAAGACGAAGCAGGTTATGGATTTATGAAGATTTTCATCGTGCATTAACGCAAAATACGGTGAGATATATTCATTACCTCTTTCTTTTAAGCATGTAATATTGAGTAGAAAGCGGAAGTATGATAAAAATCAAATTTGGATATTTTCATTCATTGAATTTCTACTGTTTGGTTATCTAGGCTACAGAAGCAGTTGAAGGCATAATCCTCGACTTGGCCAACTCAGAAGAAGTATACTTCGAAGCTGAAGCTTTTGTTAGAATGACAAAACTAAGACTTCTCAAGATCCATTGCAGCCGATCCATGGTAAACGCATCATGGGAGGACCGATCCCATCCAAATGATGACTGTAAACAACATATGAGTGGGGATTTAAAATCTCTCTCTCAAGAGTTGAGGTGTCTATGCTGGCATGGGTACCCCTTAAAGTCCTTGCCATCCAATTTCCACCCCAAGAATCTTATTGATCTTGAAATGCCTTATAGTCAGATTGAACAACTTTGGGAAGGAACCAAGGTACAATATTCATTTTTCATATGTTTCTTTTGAATGCTTTAAGTTGTCAGATGCCTTATTATTTATTGAATGTTTTCCTGGTTGTCATTGCAGCGTCTGGAAAGGTTGGAATTCATCGATTTAAGTCATTCTCAATACCTTAACAAAACATCGGATGTCAGTGAAGCAAAAAATCTTGAGATTCTAAATCTCGAAGGTTGTTCAAGTTTAACTGAAGTTCACCCATCGGTTTCAGATCTTACCAACCTTGTTTTTTTGAGTCTAAAAGAATGCAAAGAACTTCAGGTTCTTTCAAGAAGAATTCACATGAAATCTCTTAAAACCCTTATTCTTTCTGGCTGCTTAAATCTTGATAAGTTTCCAGAGATTTCAGGAAGTATGCAGGAGCTATCAGAGCTTTATCTAGATCGGACTGCAATTGAAGAACTTCCCTCATCGATTAGCATTCTTACGGGGCTTGTTACTTTGAACCTGAATGATTGCACAAAACTTAAAAGTCTTCCAAGCAGCATTTGTCAACTAAAGTCCCTCAGATATGTTACTCTCTCTGGTTGTTCAAAGCTTAAAAGTTTTCCAGTGATTGCAGAAGATATGGAAGTATTAAGAGAGCTTCATTTGGATGGAACACCTATAAAAAAGCTTTCCCCATCAATTGAACGTCTTAAGGGGCTCGTGCTATTAACTATGAAAAACTGCAAAAGCCTTGTCTGTCTTCCGAACAGCATCTGTAAATTGGAATACCTTACCGGTCTTACTCTCTCTGGGTGCTCAAAACTTTATTATTTGCCCAAGGGCTTGATTGAAACGGGAAAGCAGGCCAATGAACGTTGTTACACTGAGGCCACATTCAAATTTGTTGTTAAAGATGGAGGCTACGTACGTGATTTCAGAGCAGCGGTACGATACCCTTCCATCAGAAGGTGCGGAGTTCATTTTATTTATGCAAATCATGAGTAAATGGCCCATCAGGAAGTGTGTAGCGAACCAGCGACAGAAGTTGCTAAATATGCTTAGAGGAGCAGTCAGGGTAGCTGCTATACTGGGGCTGGATGGTCAAGCGGAGGAATGCTTCTTATGATCGAGAGGTGCAACATCCTTCAAGAAATTATGCATCTGAAAATGACCATAGTGAAATGGCTTCACTGGGAATTGTTGATGTCCCGGGAGGAATGGTGGTGATGCAGCCCTGCAGATTGGTTACCTCTTTGGTTTCACATTAACAATGTCAAGAAAAGAAGTTGTTTCATCAAAGAGCCTTCTGTGAGTGTCGTTATCTCTGTCATCTTCTGCCGTCTCTGTGTTCATTCCTAGCAAACGAACTTTTATTTTGATTTGTTGACCCAAAAGAAAACTTAATTTGATTTGCAGCTTGCAATTGATGGTGGTTTCATCCTTTCTTGGCGAGGCAGTAACTCAATGTGGATTTATACTTTGTGCAGGTTGCTTGATGAAAGGGAAAACAATTGTAGACACGTATACTTTGTTGGAGTTGGAAACATCTTCCAATAGACTTAATCATTTAATGCGTTGCCTGATTGGTTTAATACAAGGTTGTAATATCTACTCTTATCTACTTTACCTCATGTTAGCTTCAAAGAAATGTAGGAACGCTTCTGATTCCGAGAATAAAAGGTACCTACTTTTAATGTGAAAGATTTTTTTCACTTTGGCCTGAAATTCTTGATTTAACTGACTGTTGGAGGTTTCGGATGGTATTCCCCATTTATCTTCCTTGTAAATATATATTAAAGCTTGCAGAAATCTTTTTGAGAGCTTATCTGCAATACTGAATCGATTTGTTGTTTAACAACTCTCAAATTGGAAGCTTGCAGCTTATAGAGATGCGGGGATGCTTGTGTTGTCTATTGACTATTGTGTATATCCGTAGTAAGTCAACAAACCCTAATCCCAGCTCCTTGAGCTCGGAGGAAACTTTGGATCCACGCTCTGTTGGTGGAAACTTTGTGATCTGTGACCGTGTGGTTAATCGTAATGCATAGAAGGGACTGGTGGTGAAAGATGGATAAGATGTACTAGGTATATGATTTTGGCAAACACAGCTGCATCACATCAGAAGATGCGGAATTCGTTTCTTTATATACCAATCGTGAGGAGGTGCAAACCAAAGCATGGCGCAGCCTAAAAAATCATCATGAAACCCTGAAGCAGAACTTCGTGTTTTTGGAAAATTACAGGTAAGAGTTGCTGACCAATGTTTCAGGTGTGTTGTGTCTTTTTATCTTGCTTTATGTCTGTTTCATTAAGTCTACTCAATTGATAAAAGTAGGCTTCGTTTTTTCAGTCACTGGCGGGGTTTCACTCAATTGATAGCGAAAAATACTGGTATTGTGTATACTGGTAGCAATTCACCATGCCCTGATCCCACTTCCTTGTTTTGGAAGCAACTTTGAATTGCTGCGTTGTTGCTGGGAGGATTGTGATTTGTGACCGTGGGATTAGTCCGAAACGCAGAAGGGACAGGTGGTGTGAGATGCATGGGGACTAGGTATGATCTTGGCAACCACAGGTTGCAAATGGAAAGGGAGGTTGTTGCAGATTGCCAACTTGTTCCTGCTTTTGACACTTCACAGAACTGTCGCTAACGTTAGCCCTCCGGTTCCGAATTACCACGCCATTGTTTTGCCGTTGGAAGGTGCTTTCGTGGAAGTCGAGCCTCAGACGCTGAAATGTAGAATTATCCATGTTCAAATTCAAATCACATTGATGTTGATCAAAACTAGATTACAATAATTTCATAATTGTTCAGTTTCCATATTGATTTTTTTTTTGTCAAATCATAGATTTTATTAGATTAGATTTTAGATTAGTCATTGACGGAGTTTGAATCCACATCATCATGCAAGGGCTGAACACCTTTCTATCACTGTGGTAAATGATCACTTGCCGTTTCCATATTGATTTCAAATCACATGTTTTTGCAGTATTCTCATCATAAATTGTGAGTTTGTTGATTGATATAGATGACTAAACGGCTTTTAAATCAGATCAATTTTTTTTAGAGAAGACTTTTAAAGGATGATAAAAAAGTAAACGATTCAAATTATATTGTTTGTAGGAGAAGACTAAATCCATCTTATATTAAATGGTTGTGCTACCAATTGCGTTTTATATATAGTTTCACATTGCACAAATGGTTAGATAAATACAATTAGCAGTTGACATCGTATTTGAAATCTTTAACAAAATTGTAGATACCTTCTGTAATTAAGGTAGGTTTACACCTTACATATTAATCATTGTATTCATACATATTAATCATGTAATTTTCATTTTGTGCTTACTTTGTTTCATTTTACCATAAAATAATGGAATTTCAGTAAATCATTAATTTTCTGTTTCAATACCACACAAGCTGACAAAGATGTTACTGACATCGACGGTTGCAACAATAGCAAGAAGGCCCCACGTAGTGGCTTCATAGCTCATGCAGAGCATTCTCGTGGCGCTTCCCAACCTTTCTCTCCTTCCACGAGTCACCACATTCTCCAGGACCTTCAACTTTCACGTTTCTCTGGTTTATCCCCTCTCTTATCACTCTCTCTATATCTTTCTCTGTCTAGATCTCTCTCTCTCTCTCTCTCTCTCTGTGAAACCCTAATCAAACAATTATGACCCGGCAGCGAGCTGAACTTGTTTCGTGGAATATGAGGCTGAGGAAGGAGTGGATGTTTGATACTCCGGAGCAATGCCGAGAGCGCCGCCGTCGAAGAATAGAGATGAGGCGGGCCCGGTGGTCCAGCTCCGGCTACCGCCCACTCCCAGTACGTGGTGCTCAGCACATCTCAAACGTTCATGATCAGACCTGTCTAATATTATCTGACGAGGAGGATGGAGGGCCAACTGATCATAAGGTGGCGGTGCAGCCTGCAGTACTATCTCCCCGTTATTTGCTTCATTGGAACCCAATGCCGGAATTCAGGACGATGTCGTTCAGTCGGCTTCCAGATCAGATGGGTATGGAACTAAACGATACCGTGTTTGTGAAAGAGAACTTTTGCCGGCTCGATCATGTTCTCCATGGCCAGCCCATTCATTTCTTTGCTGTATATGACGGTCATGGACACCCTCATGTAAGTATTACGTAATTGTATATTTATATAAGGATTTTTTATGGTGAAAACATATTTGTCTCATTGAGACAAATGTTTTATTGTCACGCATATAACATTTTCTTGTCTAACTTATATCATAAGACACTCTTACTGTATAAACTTGAGAAGAGAACGTTATATACTTTTAATTTCGTACTCTCTACATTAAGTGATAGCAAAATATTTAAAATTTAATTTAAGATCTTAGTTTAATGTGTTTTCCTTGATAATTTTTTTTGTATATACAAATGTGATAATTTTCCTACTTATGAACTGAGAAGAAGGGAACGTTGTGGTTAAATTCACATGTATAGGTGTCCACCGTTTGCAAACAACGGATGCACGAATTCGTAGCCGAGGAGTTGCGGCGCGTCTTCACCACCGTAGGGTGTGCGAATGGTGATGAAAACATGAACTTTGCTTCGCAAGGGCAAGAGGAGGCGAGGTGGCCTGCTCTGGTACCGACGGCCCTAGAAAGGAGTTTCCAGAGGATGCATCGACTGGCCCAGGACACTTGCCCGTGTGGGAACATCGGGCACGCGTGCGGGTGCAAGCCCAATATCAACGCACTGCCTGTTGCGGGGTCCACTGCTGTTGTGGCAATATTGACAGCTCAGCATATTGTGATTGCCAATTGTGGTTTCTCACACGCCGTTCTTGGCCGTGCTGGGCGTCCCTTCCCACTCTCCCATTATCATAAGGTTGGTTTTGTAACTTTTAATTTAGGGTTTTTTTTCTTCTAATTTAACAAAATGTAGACTATAGCTCTGGTATAATTTAATCCGGTATTTTTAACCGTCAGATAATAATGATCAAATATATAACTATTAAAAAACCCGTACAGTATCTGACACTCCGAAATACCATAAAAAATCCTCTAAACTAGAGTGAAAGTTTAGAGACTAATTGTCGGTCCTATGTCATGGCATATAATCAAATTGACGAAAAATCTCATGGAGAGACCAATAATGCACGTTAAATTCATGGACCTCAATTAACGGCTATTTAGTTCATTGACGAAATCTACTAGATGTGCAAGTTCAAGTTTCAATTCGCTCTAATCTATCCTCCACATGCACTCGTTTCATTTTTTATTCCTAACCCTGGTATTTAATAAAACAAAGAAACATCAATGGACCAAATATTAAAAAGTGCATAAAAGAGAGAAAATATATTAGAATTTTACATTCTAATTTTATTATCTATCAGTTGCAGTCTGAGAGGTGGAATGAGCAAGAAAGAATGCGTGCAGTCGATGGTCGGATGTTCTATCACAACGGAGTTCGTGTATATGGAACTCTCAACATGAATCATTCCCCAAACCCAAGTAATCTTCAATTATCTCTCTTCTAATTAAAAATTAGTGTATTTAAGTTTCTGAAATGATGTTGAGCCACAATTGGTGTTATTAGTGTTACTAATGAACTTGTTATGCTAAGTAGGGAATATGTAAATAAATGCACGTCTGGTAAGTGATAACATGAGTGAATTGATAACATCATCTGATGAAAATGCGATCGTCATTACGAAAAGCTTTCCTGCCTCTTCAATGTTAAGCTATTTCTTGGTGCTAATTATTTGATGGATTGTAAATTAATGAACAGTTGAGCACATTTATAAACCGGTTGTGACATTGGAACCTCGTATTTCCATAATAAAAAGAGAAGGGGATCAAGATGAGTTCTTGATTCTAGCCAACGACGGCCTCTGGGATGTGGTGCCCGATGACATGGCTTGCAGGGTAGCTTGTATGTGTCTTAGAGGAGGCGGAGGTGGTGGCAGCAGCGGCCATATGAATCGAGCTACAGCTCCAAATCCGGGGAACGTGGAGCACTGTCTTTGTCCTCCAAACACAGATGGCCATGAGAATGCGAGGGGTGGTGTGTTTCTATCGCCAGAAAGCAACCTTGCAGCCACATTGCTGTGCCGCCTTGCACTAGCTCGTGGAAGCCATGGCGATATAAGTGTCATGGTTGTCGATTTGAAAAGTGGCTAACGGGTAGAAGAATGAAAAGGGGAGGGCAAATGGAAATTGCAATCGTTTGCTTTGAATACTTTGGCTGTTTAAATGGATTCAACAAAGTCTCTTATAATGGTATCCAATGGCAGGAATAAAATGCTTAGAAATGTTGTCTCCCTTATGTTAGCCAAGTTTGAATTACTGTCACGATGATCATGTTGTTTCTATTAAATTAGTATTCATGGTAAGAAAAAATAGGGCTAATTTAGCTAGCATGGAAATAGAAAGAAGGAATAATGGTCGAACTACAAGAATCTTTCGGTTCATAAAAAACAAATACACATGTTACAATTTGAGTGAAATACATCGAAAAATTAGCATGGAAATAGCAAGACTGAAGGATCTACACAAAGCTTTCGGTTCACAAAACAGATCTTGCTCAACATATCGCGACACCACTCTAGTTGGTCCGTTGTTGCACTTGACATGTTCAAAACCCTAGAAACTAATTTCATGTCAACTTCAGAGAAGAAAGGTGATCATCTGTACCTTCTTCTTCTTCATGATTTCTGAATCTCTTGAGCATGCTGTTCCTACTCCTCAGTATCTCTTTGAGCTTCATATTTTTCTTGTGAAGATCAGTTTGGACCTCAGCCAAAAGATTCAAATCCGTTTCTTGAAGGTGTTCTCGTCTTCTCTCTTTTGACTTGCATTAATCGAACTGCTGGCATATTTATCAGCTCGAATGAATTGCCACATTGTCGTAATTGATTCTTCCAGTTTCTCTGCTAGATCGTCACTCGAAATTATCTCTCCATCATCTCTACCTTTTCTTCTTGTTTTCCTTCTGTCTTTTAAACTGTCCCCTCGAACCACTGGAACTTGAAGAAGTAGAGACATCTTGTATCGATTATTGACATAATTTTCAACCCTTGTCCGTTCTTCAGAACATTCACCCTCCACAAATCTTTGCAAGTACTCTTTAAACTTCTGAAATTCGCCCGCAACTTCATTATACGTAGCGGTTTTAAATGGAGACTTCCATAGCTCCAAGGCCTTACCATACTGCCATTTAAGGAACTCCCACGAAAGGCACAACTGCCCCACATACACCACTTCTAACTCACTATGCAATTCTCTAAACTTCACCGAAATCGAGTCAAAAAAATCGGAATCTTTATTTGATTTGCATCTCAAAAGGTTGTGTGAGCGAAAGGATTTGCAGCTTGAAAACGACTTAGGTGGTTTCTTGGACTGCAATAAACGTAATACATTCAACTTCTGGTTATTCAAAATATCAAAATTTCGCATACATACGCTGTAGCTCTTGTAGAATTCGTCAAACTCTCCGATTCTACCATGGAGTTTTTCATCAATCTTCCTTGGCTTCAAATCATCCAAATTCAGGAACTCGTAATCTTCGGGAATGGTAGGCAGAGCGTCAGCTCTGACTATATTGAACTCCAATTTTAACTGTTCAATCAATTCTTGGTGTTCCCACAAAGCTTCCAATGTGTATGAATCCACATAATATTTGGCTGTCAAATTATTATTAGGACAACTAGATTTTTCAGAATCTTCTAAATCTATACCCTCCGTTGGCTTTTCTTCAGGATTGTGATGATCATTCATCTGCATCTCTTCGGTTTTTCGAATTTCTTTCTTCATATCTTCTTCTTCCTCAAAACAATCAGTTTCGTACCCAACAGAATCGTAATCAGAATCGTGGCTCCCCAATTTTTCTCCGTCCGAATGAGGCTCCTCTCCCACGACCAATTTCATCTCATCTCATAGGACTCATCTTTCTCGCATTCACCATGTCCAAAATCCTGAGGAGTTTCTTCATGAACTTCTTCAACATTAAAGCTTGCGGCTTTAGCTTCTTCCACGAAGCAATTGACATTCTCTGCAGCTTTCATTTGGTTAAACTTCTCAGCTAGGAACTCGTACTCTTCCGAGAAAGCAGAATCACCATTAGCATTATTCCCTCCATTGATTCTGCTCAATAATTCTCTAGTCTGGAACTCAAACTTGAACACGAAATTCGGCTTCGGCGCTTCTCCATCATCAAAGTCATCAAACTTCAGATCATCACCATTAATCTTCGATATCTTATTGATTTCTCCCGAAGGCGGAGGAGGGCTTGAACAACAGGAATCATTCGTCGGGGAACTCATGTCGTGACGAAAACTCACGAGGAAGATTTTGCCGAAGAATCTGAACAAATTCAGCAAAAGTGAAAAGAAAAAAAGGGCCATCTTTGTTTGAAAACCCCAAACAGCAGCAGAAGCCATAAGATTTGTTTGAAATTCTGATGACCCTGTTGTGAGTTATATGGAATCGGATGAGGTGTTTGCTTCTCTTTTCCTAAGCACTTTGGGAATGGAAAACAATGTCGTTTTATGCCTTTTCCTTCTTCGTTTTGGTACTTATTTTGAATTTACCGGTAAAAATCTAAATTGGATGGGAAGGGGGAACTATATATTTGCGAAAAAATAAATATTTTTAGGGTCAATAAAAACTTTTGTAACAACCTGTCTCCAAAAACTTACGGTTTTATAAAGACTCATTTTCTTGGCATATTCTCATTGTACTCATCACTACGGACGTGTGGGCGCAAGCGGAATAGAATTTGAAGTTATAACGAAGAAGTTATTAACGAATGAAGTTGAGGGTAAAATAGTCATTTGACCATAAATCTGGAAGGCTCCAGATTTGTTGGAGTGGTGAGGTTGTGCCACATGTATGGTTGTGATGGAGAAAGGAAAGAAACAGACGGCTGAGATGAAAAGGAAGAGGGGAGAAAAAGAGAAAGGTGGGAGAGAGGCCGGGGAATAGGCTTCGGCCGTTGAATTTCTATTCCTATGAAACTGATATTGAGAGGATTTGAATCCAATAAATAGTTAGAATATGTATATTCTATCACTCACTCTCTTTCCCTCTCTTTGTTTACATGAAGGAGTTTACTCAAGTAAAAAAAAAAGGAATCAGGAAACAGACACTACATTGCAGTGTTTGAATCCAAATGTAAAAAACAGAACCAAGAAACTGTAATGCAGTGTTCGAATCCAATTGTAAAAAAAAAAAAAAAAAAAAAAAAAAAAAACCAGGAAACAAACACTGCATTACAATGTTTGCATCTAAATATAAAAAACATAGCTAGGAAACGGACATTGCATTACAGTGTCTGAATCTAAATGTAAAATTAGGAGTCGCATGAGGTGTGAAGTGTAGGAGACGTGTGAGCGATGGAAAAAATAGAGCCAAGAAATGGATACTGCAGCGCAGTGTCTGAATCTAAAAGTGAAAAACAGAACCAAGAAACGGACATTGCATTGCAGTGTCTGAATCCAAATGTACAAAGGAACATGTAGGAGGCGTGTGAATGATGAAAAAAATGAAACCAATAAATGGCCACTGCAATTCAGTGTCTGAATCCAAATGTAAAAAACATAATCAGGAAACAGACACTACGATGCAGTGTCTGATTCGTATTGACTTATTCCAAATATAAAACTATGAGAAATAGTGTTAACTGAAGTGGGTGCCAGCTATAGTGGTAGATTTTGTAATTTTTGTTTATTTTAAATGTATTTAAGTATCACAATACATAATTGACCTATTTATAATTAACATAAATATTTTGATCTATTGTCAATATTGTAACTTTTTATTGATTTTTCACAAAATCATCCATTTTTATATTAGCACCCCAAGTAATGCTGAATGCACCTTGCATTAAAATTTAATATTAAATAACTTATGTATCTTACTATGCAATGACAATTTTGACCTTATTAAGTTTAAAAAAAAAAATTCTAAATACACCCTAAATTACTTTTAACGTATTATTTATCTTTTTCAACTATCAAAACCTTTTCACTCTCCATAAGCTTGGGCCATCGTACTTCTTTCTATGCGGAGCTCCATGCTGTCATCCTTGCTATCGAATTGGCCCACGCGCGAGGCTGGCAAAATTTATGGCTTGAAAGCGACTATTCGAGTGTAATATCATGTTTTGCTTCTGGATCTTTCTCTCCCCCTTGGTCGCTCCAGACACGCTGGAACAATTGTACTCTCCTTTTGCAGAACATGGTTTTTCGTTGCTCTCATATTTTTCGAGAAGGGAATGCTGTTGCTGACAAATTAGCCAATTTAGGGCTTCTATCATCTTCACTTGTCTGGCATTCCACTCCCCCAATTGAGATCCTCCATCCTCTGCACTCAGATTTCTTGGGCATGCCAACCTACAGGTTTGTCTCCTCTTCTTGATGTGTCTTCTCCTTTCTTTTCCTAACCTTTTTTGGATTTCCTTTTGTTTTGCAGTTTGTTTTGCAGGTTATTACCTTTTAAGGTTTATAGAGGGGTTTGGGCTTATGTCCGCCTAGTCTTTTCCTTGTATTTTCTTTTCCAAGAGGGGTACGGTCTATGTCCCCCCCTCTTTTTCCGGCATTTCCTTTCTCGAAAGGGGTAAGGTGCATGTCCCCCCCTTTTTCTTTTGTATTTCTTTTCTCTTGTTCTATGAGGGGTTAGGTTTATGTCCCCCCCTGTCTAGGTGTAACTTCTTTTTTCTTATCAATAAAATTCCCTCGTACCGCCGAGGTTCTCCAAAAGTTAAAAAAAAAAAAAAAAAAAAAAAAAAAAAAAAAGTGCCAAGGTGCTTTCGTGAAGGTCGAACCAAGGTGACAAATATGCACACAAAAAAAGGAAAAAAAAAAAGATGCTCTACACAAAATCATTGGGCAAACTGATTAAGAATTTTTATACCAAAATACAGCGATTTGAATAGAATGGACAAGATGGAAAATGAAAAAGCAAATGTATAGAAAATGGGAACAGTATGGTAGCTTTGAAATCATTATTATTGAAAAACATTCAAATGAATCTAAACATTTTTGAAATCATTCGGCAAACTAAACGTTCAAATGTTTAGATTCAACCTCAGATAAAATGGGAACTGTTCCTTTTATATAGAGTCAAGACTCCTTTATTGTGTCTTATAATGTTGATCGATCGATATTTCTGGAGAGAATATGAAGTGGGGTGACCAATTTAAGAAATCAGAGGTGCCCGTGAAGTGAAATGCCCACTTCATAAGCATTAAGGAAGGAGGAAATGGGCATCTCACTTCACATGCACCTCCGATTTGTATAGAGTCAAGACACCTCTATTGTGTCTTATAATGTTGATCGATCTCAATTTTTGGAGATAAGACCAAATCTGGTGAACATTTTAACAAATCGAATTCGATTCCCATTGTAGAGGTTTTTGAAGCACTAAGGAAAGAAGTGAGCATTTCACTTCACGAGATTTGTTCCTTTTATATAGAGTCAAGACGCCTTTATTGTGTCTTATAATGTTGATCGATCTATATTTCTGGAGATAAAATCAAGTCTGGTGAACAATTTAACAAATCAGATTTGATTCTCACTCTAGACGTTTTGGGAGCATTGAGGAAATAATAAGTGAGCATTTCACTTCATGGGCACTTGTTCCTTTTATATAGAGTCAAGACACCATTATTGTGTCTTATAATGTTGATCGATCAATATTTTTGGAGATAAAATCAAGTCGGGTGGCCAATTTAACAAATCGGAGGTGCCCGTGAAGTGAAATGCCCACTTCATAAGCATTAAGGAAGGAGGAAGTGGGCATTTCACTTCACGGGACCTGTTCCTTTTGTATCGAGACACCTTTATTGTATCTTATAATATTGATCGATCAATATTTCTTGAGATAACATCAAATTAGGTGAACAATTTAACAAATCGGATTCGATTACCACTATAGAGGTTTTTGGAGCATTGAGGAAAGAACAAGTGAGCATTTCACTTCACGGGATCTGTTCCTTTTATATAGAGTCAAGACACCTTTATTGTGTCTTATGTTGGGGAAAAACTTAGAGTACACAACTCTAACACAAGTGTTGGAGAGACAAACAAGAAACAAATTACTTGTATTACACTCACAAAAATATTACAACACTCAAAGTCTCAAGAACACACTTGAGAAGCTATGACACTCACTCACTTTCTAGAGACAAACGCTAGATCACTCACACTCCTCACAAAACTACTCTTTGGTTGGTTGACTGATTAGTTGCTTGATTGATAAATGGTGTGGATGCCTTCTCCTTTTATAGGCATGGATGGAACCTTGGAGAAGCATGTAATCATCATGCTAGAGATATCTAGATAATTCTACTAACTACTAATCTTGCATGTTGGTGGAAACCTCACTATTCTTCTAAACTCTTCCACCAACTTGAATTTTGCTAGAATTCTCTAGCATGTGTATGGATCTTTCTTTGTCCATGGGCTGGATCCATCTTGGGCCAAGGCAAGATTTCACTTCAACACAAACACCAATTGGGCTGGTGTTGATCTTCAACATCTTATAATGTTGATCGATCAATATTTCTGGAGATAAAATCGAGTCTAGTGAACAATTTAACAAATTGGATTCAATTCCCACTGTAGAGGTTTTTGGAGCATTGAGGAAAGAAGAAGTGGGCATTTCACTTCATGGGCACCTGTTCCTTTTATATAGAGTCAAGACACCTTTATTTTGTCTTATAATGTTGATGGATAAATATTTCCAGAGATAAGATCAAGTCGGGTGACCAATTTGCCAAATCGGAGGTGCCCATGAAGTGAAATGCCCACTTCATGGGCATTAAGGAATGAGGAAGTGATCATTTCACTTCACATGCACCTGTTCCTTTTGCATAGAGTCAAGACACCTTTATTGTGTCTTATAATGTTGATCGATCTATATTTTTGGAGATAAAACCAAGTCTGGGGAATAATTTAACAAATCGGATTCTATTCCCACTGTGAAGGTTTTTGGAGCATTGAGGAAAGAAGAAGTGAGCATTTCACTTCACGGGACTTGTTCCTTTTATATAGAGTCAAGGCACTTTTATTGTGTCTTATAATGTTGATCGATCAATATTTCTAGAGCTTACAAATAGATCCCTTTAAATAGGGAGATACAATTCATTAGTAGGATAAATAACGTAAGACTAAAGATTATAGTTACTAGGTATTTAATGATAACATGATCTTATAAGATGAAAAGTCGCCAACAACATGGTTGATATAAAGACCGTACGAATGCACAGCATTGCCGCTGGGAGCTTTGTTTCCGTATACCAACAACATGGTTGATATAAAGACCATATGAACAGAATATTAAATGAGCACAGGACAGGTACTGTCAATGTCCAAAACGGAGGTGTCAGTCTGTATTGCAAATAGTCGATCAAGGCGAGGACCCATTCCCTCACAGACACCGCCTCCCTTTTATCGTAGCTTGAGTCCACCAAATCACTCGAAGACGCACTGCTCCGAAACTGAGCCAGTTCTCCCAAAGTTCTGAAAAATCGCCGGTTTGGGCGGGAGCCCGCTGGTCCATGATTGTTGTATTTACGTATACCAGCTCCCTCTACGTCAAGGCGCTTCAAATACCACAAGTCCTCAGGCAACTTAGAAAGTGTTGAGCACCCACTGATATTCAGCCATTCAAGACTTAACAAACTGCAGATACTGTCCGGAAGAGACACAAGGCGTTTGCAGTTTTTCAGATTTAACGAAACAAGCCCCTGAAGCCGTTCGATTGATGGGGGAAGCTCTCTGATAGATGTTTCATCCAAATCAAGGCTGACTAATTGTTTCATATTTTCTAAAATCTCTGGAAATACCTTGAACCTTGTACAGCCAGAAAGAGACAGATAATTAAGGGACTTGAGTTGACAGATTCTGCTTGTAAGACTCCTAAAGGTTTTAGAATACCATAGCGTCAATGTAACAAGCCCCGTAAGGTTGAAAATGGACGAGGGCAATTCTTTGATTGCAATCCCTGAAAACTGAGGAAACTTCTCAAGATTTCGGCGGTCTTCAAGCTCTGTAAGATTTTTAAATATTGCCGAGTCTTGTTTAATTATGGTCCAGTCTAAATGAAGCTCTGATAAGTTCTCCATAACTTCTAGAATCTCCGGAAACGTCTTCAGATTTGAGCAGCCGGAAATATTCAGGGTCTGAAGAGATCTCATATGAATGCTACTTGGAAGAAACCCAAATTTTTTGCAACCTTTCAAGTTCAAAGTCACAAGCCCCGTAAAATTTTTAATAGACAAGGGCAATTTTTTAATTGCAGTCCCACCTAAATAAAGCTCTAATAGGTTCTCCATAACTTCTGGAATGTCTGGAAACTTCTCCAGATTTGAGCATCCCGAAAGATTAAGGGTTCGAAGCGATCTCATATGAATGCTGCTTGGAAGACGATGAAGTTTTGTGCACTGTTCTAGACTCAAACTCTCAAGGTTTTCAAGAGATGAAATCGATGGGCAAAGCTCCCTAACAGATGTCTCATCCAAGCGAAGCTCTCTTAATCCTTCCATATTTTCTAAATTTTTGGGAAAGGCTTCAAGCTTTGAACAACCAGACAGATTAAGGGATTTAAGGGACTTGAGTTTAACAATGTTGCTTGGAAGAATCTTAAGCTCTCTGCAATATCCAAGGTTCAAAGTAACAAGACCCGTAAGATTGTTAATTGAACGGGGAAGGGTTCTTATTGCAGTACCTTGTAAATAAAGCTCCGAGAGCTTCTCCATAACTTCTGAAATCTCTGGAAACTTCTCAATGTTTGAGCAAAATGAAAGATTCAAGGTTTCAAGAGATTTCATACAATTGATGCTTGAAATAGCCTCGAGTTTGTTGCACCAATTTAGATCCAGGAGGACAAGTTTTTCAAGGGCTGAAATGGATGGGTGAATTTCAGATAAGCTTGTACAACCATCAAGAATAAGTTCCTCAAGATTCTTCGCATCAGTAAGGTCGGGAATTTCCTTTAGGAGATGAGAGCCTTTTAAATTGATAATTTTCAACTTTTCCAGAGGCTGTCAATACAGATGAGGGAGAACATTTGTTACATAATAAGACATATAAGTAAGAACTAAACCATTTAAAAGAAACATATATAAATGATGACCATACCTTAATTCCTTTCCAAAGGTGTTCAATGCGACCATTTTGCAGGTCAAGATCAACAAGATTATGCGTGTTAAAATTGCACGGCAAAGACTTTAGGGGGCAGTTGGACCAGAAGAGACAATTTAACTTTCCAGAGAGAAATTTTAAATCCTCACAATGCTCTTCATCATTGAATTTTATTGTTGGTAAATAGTGTGAATGGACTCTGAGTAGTCTTAGTTTTGTCATTTTAACAAAAGTTGTATCCAATTGTACCACATTTCTTGAGTGTGGCCACCGCACAATTATGCTTTCAACTGCCTCCGTAGCCTAGACAACCAAAAATTGAAATTTGAGTATGCAAGCATATTTAAGATTGTAAAGCTAGTGCATGTTTCTCAAGAATTGGTTATTGGTTAATGATTGCTACATAAGAAAAGAAGTGATCATGAATATAATGTATACTCACCGTATTTTGAGTTAACACATGATGGACATCTTCATACCTGCACAACCTACTGCGCCTCCCAGGCTCTTTAATAGATTCTTGGCAGATGATTTCGCAACCCATTTCCTCTAGTAAATCATGCATCTCGAGTATACCGTCAGATGAGATAGAAACAAGAGCTCTACCAACTAGAACATCTAATCCGGTATGGGGATGGAAGTCACAACCCTCCATAATCCTTGTTGCATAGTCTTTCTTCATTTGTTTAAAGAAACATGCAATATCTAGAAATATTTCCTTCTGTAAACGGTCTAGTCCATCAAAGCTTGTTCTGAGTACTTTCTGAATTCCCATGTGCGGGTTTCTCTCTATTTTCTTTAACTCATCTTTCCAAACAAATGCATTTTTGTTATCAAGAAAAGCTCCCAAGACTTTAAGTGCTAAAGGCAGACCTTGAGCATATTTTATGAAATGGCTTGAAAGATCATTGTATTCTCCCGTGGGTTGCTTTGTACTGAAAGCATATTGCATAAACAGTTCGAGAGAGTCATCGTCATTTAACAACTCGGGCTCATATATCTCACCACCTCTACTTAGTGATTGTTTATCTCTAGTTGTTATAATGATTCGACTTCCGCCTCTGAATGAAGGTTGTTTTCCAATTAAGGCTTCAATTTGGGTTGCGTACTCAACATTATCAAGAACAAGTAGAACCTTTTTCTTACCTACTCTTTCCATCATCTTCTGAAAGCCATTTCTCAAAATATCTGAACTCACCACCCTGGTATCAGTGATACTAGACAGAAGTTCTGCTTGCATATCGACTGGTGCTTCACCTGCATCAAGCTTAGGGTAACGTCCCATGACATTTTCAAGAAAGCAACGACCTTCAAATTGATGATTGGTTCTGTCAAACACAGCTCTAGCGATGGTTGTTTTGCCTATACCACCCATACCCCATATTCCAACAAAGCGAACATCATCCACCTCGGGACACAATAGTGAATCCATCTTCTGTAAGCGGGAATCCATTCCAACCAAACCATTATTTTCACTTGATGGGATGTTGATCAATTTCTTGAAAATATCTTTTACGATCAACTCAATAAGCTTTGCATCATCCCTGCGGAATTTTAAAAACAGTATCGTAAAGTGTATGAGCAATTATGGCATCATTTTCTGTCCACACTCACATACTGACAGTTAACTGAAACCAAATGTTATTCTTATGCAAAGCAATTATCCATTTAATGTACAACTTATTACTACAATTTTAGATACGCCCTTTTTGCAAGTCTAATTATCCTCCAAGACTTCAAATCAATCTTCATTTTGCGACATTTTTATATATGTAACAAACATCTAGGTTGTTAAAATGTTCTGCCAACAACATTTTCTTCCAATAAAAGCATAACTGAAGTAGGCAAAGAAAAGCATAATTGTGATCAGAAATTCAGAATTTTCTTCAAATAGTTAAAAATTCTAAGACAAATAAATTGAGAGTGAGAGTTACTCGTAATTTCGCGAATCCCAGCCGGACAAATTGGAAGCTCTTTTTAGAGCGGACCTCCAGCTCTGCACCTCTACCATGTTGGTGTTAGAATCATGTTCATGTTTAGAAAAGGCTTCCGCAAATTTTCCCTTGAGTTTACGAACATCAGATGGATCTACTTCGTAGAAAATAGGGACCACTCTCTGCTTATGTGTATCCATGCAGTCCAGGATCTGGACGAGTTCTTTCAAGCACCATGCCGAAGAAGCGTAGTTTTGAGAAAAAACTACAATTGAAAGCCTCGAGTCGCTTATAGCTGTCAGTAGATGTGAAAGGTCGTTGCCTTTTCTGAGATCTGCAGCATCAATGAAGGTGTTGATTGAGTTCTGAACTAGAGCTTTGTAGAGATGGCCGATGAAGATCTTGCGAGTGTCTTCACCTCGAAAATTCAAGAAGACGTCATATTTCCAATCAGGAACAGATGAAGAAGAAGAAGAAGAAGCCATTAACAAGCACAAGATCGACAGCCTAATGTGAGTTTCATGCACCCCCTAAACAAACTCAAGATTGCAGGTCAACGACCCCCTGCATTGGTTATCACTAGAAAATGAGATCATCTTCGCGGAAGGGGGGGTGGTGATTTTAAGTTCCCCTGCCGTCTTGCTTGCTCTGTTTTTTGCTCCACGAGGTTTTATTTTATGTCCCGTTTCTTTGTTTTTCTCTTGTTATTTTAATAAGAGAATGGGATGATCCTATCCTTTTAACAAGCACACAAAAAAGTTTACGGAGGTTCTATTCAAACCCAACATTTAGCTCTTGACATCCAATAAATCAGTGAAATTTCAATTTCTGTTGTGATAATATGTGGATGCCCACATGAATAGTTGTTACTATTTATGCACAGTATTTTCACTATTTATTTGTGGAAATTTTGTAAAGTGAATAGTACTTTCTTTTGTTTATATAAAGGAAGAATATGAGATGAAGTGAGGGAGGTTCACGGGAGAGAAAGGAAGGAAAAGAAAGAAAGAGGAAGAGAGAAGAAAGAGGAAGAGAGAAAAGAGGGGAAGAAAATAGGAGAGAATAGGGAGAGAGTTATCTTTGTACTCCTATTATTCTAAATTATAATGGAAGCACCACTGCTGCCCCGAGGACGTACTCCAGTCACACTGACTGTAGAGGAACCTCGTAAATTTTGTGTCTTGCTCATTTATTCCATTGCACACACCGTCGATTTTACAACACGTTATCAGCACGAGAAGCTCTCGTGTCAGTGGAAAACACAACACCATAAATCCGGTGAAACATTATCTACCTCTCACCTCCGTCAGCTAAAATCTCACAGAATAGAGACGGCAAGCCAGACATGTCAAACAGGGAAGATCATCTTGTTACAAAAATCCATCAACCTTTCTTTTATCACTTTTTCCTTTATCACTCTAACTATTAATGTGCTAATCCTTATCCCTGCTAGACCTGCAATCTATTTTTCTCTCGTGGACAAGAAAGATAGAGAGATCTTACAGACAAACAAAGGTGCAGCAAAACAAGCAAAGATATGTCCATTTTTCGTTTCTCCCACCGCGCCAGAAGCGCCCCACCGAATTCCGGTGCGAATTGAAATTTCCAAACGACCTGAAGTCGTCACGAGATAAGAAAACTCGTACCTGACAACTGGTTTCCAGAGATCCAGAAGAATCTCATTAGACTTGGAAACCCAGATCGTGTCGTTCTCAATGGATCTCGAGGACCTCCATGAATCCTCAGTTGTCTGAGATGGTGATGGCATGACTGACCCCACACAGGCCTCCCTCTCTTGTGCCTCCGTCAACCTCACTGTCATTTATGTCTCTGTGGAGAGATTTTTGTTTTGCGATGCCATGTTCTTTGGACCATGCAAGAACAACGCCAGTCTCTGGTAGCCTTTTTGGATTGAATTGGTTCTGTGTAACCCCCACAACAACCCAGCTGGTACTGGGTTTCGAGACTGGTAGAAATAGACAAAGAAAAGGGGAAATGGGGCCAATGATTTGGAAAGGTGCATTGCACCATGTAAAATGAAAGAAAAAGGCAATGTTTTTTTGGAATGGTGTAGAATGTGATTGAATAAGAAAATAATAAAATAAAATAAAGGTAAAAGTTTTTGGATGGTGTTACACCATCTGAAAAGAAAGAAGAAAATATGTATATATTTATTTATGTGCATGGTGTTGGTTTAAAGCCCATGTCACAAGTTCTATTTACTTTAAAGCAATTTATTTATCATGGACGGTTTTACCGCCTACTGCTTTAAGTTTTGATTTATGTGAATGGTGCTGAATTAAAGCCCTTATCACAAGCTCTAATTTATTTATTGTTCAATTTATTTACTATGGCTGAAATTACCGCCTATTGCTTTAATTTATTTATTGTACTTACCTTTTGTTACGATAAGTATATATAAGGCCCAAAGTTCCTTGATCAGATCAGAACCTGAAGTTTCTTGATCCTCATCACATAAAATGATTGGACCCGAAGTTCCAACATGCAAAAAGATCGGGCATGAAGTCCCTTGATCCTCAAGATCAGGACATGAAGTTCCTTGATGAGTACTGTAAGTTTGAAATGCCGCAGTGCCTCAACTTAATTGTAATAAAAGCCATAAGAGTCTCAGCCTACAGACTATTAAATAAGGACCAGAAGTTCCTTATGTACATACTCAAAATGGCTTAGGAGAAGTATTTATTAAGCGGATGAAATTGACTACCCGCGCTCTGCTCATGAAAATGAAATTGCCAAGTTTTCTACATTAGGACATGTCATTTTACATGATGCAATATTAATTTGGTTGAGATCTGTTGCCAACCATCAATACTACTCAGTACAACTTGTGTTTGGGCACAAGCCAAACATTATACATTTACGAGTTTTTGGTTGTGTTATTTATATGCCTATTGCACTGCCACAACGTACTGAAATGAGGCATCATCGTGGATTAGGCATTGATGTTGAACACCATCTATCATTCAATATTTGGAATCCTTGACTGGGGATATGTTTACCGCGTGGTTTGCGGACTGTCATTTTGATAAGACAGTTTTCCCGTCATTAGGGGGAGAAAATAACATTGTTCCAGAAGAACGATGAGAAAATATTATTCCAGAAGAATGATAAGAAAAGACCGTTCCAGAAGAACGAAGAGAATTTGTTTTATTTTGATTCACGAAGCAATCAATGAGAAAATGAAATAGGAATAATTGAATGATGCAATGAAAGTGCCTACAAGAATTGATGTCCCTGTTGGACAAAATAATGAGACAGTAAATGATTTATCTATTGCACGCCTGAAGTGTGGCAGACTTTTAGACTCAAAAGGTTCAGTTATTCGAAAGAAGAAGAATATGGCACTACTGAACTATTACATTCCTGAAGCATAATTGTTGCATGCCAGAAGCATGACAGTCGCCGCATGGATACACGTCCCAGAAAGGACAATCCGCAGACATGGGAATGATGATGTCTCATGCATGAAGCATGATTGACGTATAGGTTCTAAATGACTCAACTCCTGGAAGTGGAGATTAAAATCCAAGCTCTATAACGCTCAAGAAGAGGTTATGATCCGCATTCTCTAAACTATGACTATCCTGGAAGAGATAGTGTCATACCCTTGAAGAGGCAATGGATATCCAAAGAAATGAAAAGCTTTTATGCATGCGCATGCACTTGAGAATATGGGATTACGGATTGATGATAACCAATGGTAATTTTGGTTTTTACAAGTAGCTACTAAATTCATCAATGAGCTGTGTTGATATTGAGTCACGTTCTTTTTTCGTCGACAAAAGGAAAATTATTGGCCAAAATGGAGAAAGGCAATTCCATTACAATTTTGTAAGAACGTGGAAAAATGGACCTATATATTTGAATACAATACAAATAGCCAAAAGATGTTGAACCAAGGAGGTTACATTGGGCATTTGTAATATAGTGAAATACACTTACATGATATGACACAATGTTACTAATTATACTCTTGTAAACGAGTTTATATGAATGGAGAATTATATATAAAGGGTTATGAGTCGCCCACATCATATCTCTATAAGTAAATCCCTCAAGTATACATGGGAGCAAATTGCTCTGTATAAATTCCAAAGGAAAATGTGTCATGAAATGTAGAAAATCCTTGAAGGATTCAAATTGCTTGGAGTAAGCCCCTGAAGGGTAAAACATAAAATATGTACTCAATACCAATGGATGGTATAAATTGCCTTAGTAAGTACTATCATTATGATATTGTTGCAACATACTAAAATCTCTTGCAAGAGTCAATGACATTAAATTAGAACTCCTGAAGAGTTGATGATATTAAATTGAGACTCCTGAAAAGTCAAGAAAGATTATAAAGTGTTGAGAGAATTATTGTCTCGAGCTGCAGATCGAACAATCTACCAACACAAATATTATCCATGATGTTTATGATATTAAAAGAACCATATGGATTGAAGATTATGAGTTGAATACTCAAATGATGAAGACACTAAGAATAATCATTTATCTTCGTGAGGGTAAAGATAAATTGATATTTGGTCCAGAAGTACCACATCTTAGTGAAGTATATGCTTTATTGTATTTGGCACAATACATTGAATGAAATAAAGCTTATTTATTAATATCTCCAAGAAATTACAGATATGTACATACACATGAGTTAAAACAAACAAACAGGATGAAGCCTTCACAAAGGTTTCTCATGTGAAGCCTCAGTACTCGGAAGTACCCCAGAAGGGGAAGGCACTGGAGATTGATTATGTGGCACCCCAGTACTTAGCAAAACACCAGAAGGGGAAGACATCAGTTGCTTTCGGAATCTAGCAACAAACCTCTGGTGATCACTTTGAATTCGACTTTCAGATTCCTGCAGTTGGTCGAGCTTTCTTTTCATGCTCGTAGAGTAACTATTTGTAAGCACGTGTAACACCCTATTCTCGTGCTTGAGCTCTCCGATCTCTTGTTTAAGACTTGCCACCTCCGCCATCAATGATTCAACTTGGCGAGTTTGAGCAAGTAGGCGTTGACCCATATTGGAAACAGAGCCAGCACACTGAACACTAAGAGCCAAGGAGTCTTGAACGGTCGACTCTTCAGACCGTTCTGAAAGGATCTTGTTATCCCTTGGAGTGAGAAGATTTCTAGCTACCACAGTAGCGGTTATGTTATTCTTCATCACAGAGTCTCCAACTGTAAGAGGACCATTAGAAGATAAGAAGGACGGGCGCCATATATTATCTTGATGTTGCTCATCTGTATCACTCCTAAGACTCAAATCTAAGCAAATGTTAGATGGGCAAGTCATTTTCAGAAATGATGAAGGAAAATGGAGGTCCAATAAAATTTCAGAAGAGCAAGAAGGGGGAAATTTCTCAGGCAGCAACTTTTTGAGCATACTCTTGAACACAATTGATGTCTCTATAAAAGAAGAGGCAACATAGCCACTTGTTCAAAGATCGAAGAGGCACCGCTCTCCGAATTTCAAAAGCCAGATTTTCCTGAATAAAGTTCGTTGGCATTTTTCAGACGTAATCCCAGCTTTTTCAGATGTCGCGTGCAATTTTGTCAAAGATCTCTGACAAAGTTGAAAACGCGTAAATCTTACTGTTCTATTTACACCACAGTTGCTGACAAGAGTAAAAGCACAGCACCACACTTGCTATTGAGAAATCTCTATATATGTCGACCTCTGTTCTCCATAACAAGGCAGACCTGCAACACTGCAAGAATACCTAACTCTTCCTCATCTTCGAGAATGCATCTTCAACATAGCATCTCGAAATACTCAGTTTTCTTCCTCTCCGAGAATACCTCTTCAAACATGTCACACCAGAGCAAGATTATCACATATCTTCAGGGACCAGAGCAAGATTATCTCATATCATGCAATCTCCCTGTCCTTTCCTTTGTCCTTGTTCTTACCTGCAAAGACAAGGATAAAGAAAGCCATATGTCGAAACCTCTACTCAAACTCCCGGTAAGGAACCGACTGCCTGGAACCTTTCCTGATTGCTTACCTAGTATTGCTCTCGAGTACTCATCCTCAACTGCTGTCAAGGTCATGAATTCCACTGGCAAATACCTCATGACAGTTGATCAGATAGTGGTTCTTTACACTGAAGCTGCCAAGCATAGATGAGTCGTTGTGAGGGAATGTTCTGAAGGACCATCCAAATGCAAGGGTTGCATTCCACTCCTGCATCAAAAGGCAAATACTGCAGGAGAAGATGCCACACATGCATAGGGGAAAACCAGGGAAAATACTACTTAAGTAAGGGGAGCAAGTAAGGCAAGTGAAACTGATACTTGAAGCATGTGGAGACAAGTGCAACAAACACGTGCTGATTCATCCCCGACAAAACCGAAGATCACTTGCCACATGAAGCTCTTAACGATAAAATGAGTAAATTCAGATCTTCGATGCTAGTCTAGCAGAAAGCCCTCCAACCCAGTTCAAGAAAAAGTCTGTGGAAAGTTAACAACAAGTAAAACACCTCTTTCGACAACTCTCCCAGCTAAGAGACTGAAGCAGAATGATCAAATATCAGCCTAAATGATTTGAAATCAGGGGGAGATACTCATCAGGGGAAGCATCCAAAACAGATCAAGATTTTAACGAATCAATCGAAGACTTATGGCCATCCAAGGGGGAGTGTTGTGATAATATGTGGATGGCCCACATGAATAGTTTGTTACTATTTATGCACAGTATTTTCACTATTCATTTGTGGAAATTTTGTAAAGTGAATAGTACTTTCTTTTGTTTATATAAAGGAAGAAGATGAGATGAAGTGAGGGAGGTTCACGGGAGAGAAAGGAAGGAAAAGAAAGAAATAGGAAGAGAGAAGAAAGAGGAAGAGAGAAAAGAGGGGAAGAAAATAGGAGAGAATAGAGAGAGAGTTATCTTTGTACTCCTATTATTCTAAATTATAATGGAAGCACCACTGCTGCCCCGAGGACGTACTCCAGTCACACTGACTGTAGAGGAACCTCGTAAATTTTGTGTCTTGCTCATTTATTCCACTGCACACACCGTCGATTTTACAACAATTTCAATTATGTCCTCATATGAAAAATAGGACATTGCAACTATTAATCACTCAATTACAAAATTAATTTCATGACAAATATGAACAATCCATTCATAATTATGAGGTAAGAAAAACAATTCTTATCAGAAACCCAACGGTAAATTGATAAAAGGCCAAATTGGATTGTTCATCCCCGTGGTCATAGGACACTTGCATGATGACCCTCGTGGTGAAAAAACTAGGAATTAAACCCCTGTGGTCTAGAATGTTAGCAAATTTAGTCCAAAAGTAAGATTTCTGTTAAAGGACTGTTAAAAGTTGGGGTAAAACTGTATTTTCAGTTCCAATTGACATTGAATTAGAGCTTTTTTTTATTTAAAAAATTAAGCATTATTTTTTTTGTTAATTGTTATAAAAAAAATTGTTTATTTTAAATGTCAATTGGAATTGAAAATAAAGTTTTACTCATACTTTTAACAGTCATTTAACAGAAATCTTACTTTTTGACTAAATTTGCTAATATTCTTGACCACAGGGGTTTAATTCCTAGTTTTTTCACCACGGGGGTTATTATGCAAGTTTCCTATGACCACAGGGATGAATAATCCAATTTGGCCTTGATAAAATTATAACTAACGAACAGGTGCCAACTTCGCAGTGAAAAGTTAAATACAAGAGCAATCAAAACGAAACACACTTTACTAAAAAAAAAAAAAAAACACACCAAAAATCAGTGATTCACAAGGGCACAAAATACAGAAACTAGCATCATCGATAGGTATCAACAATAAAAACAATTAATTTTAGCCAAACTAAAAATTCTAAAACTAATTAATTAGATTGTAAAGAAGCGAGAGTTAATTACTTGTAATCTCGCGAATCCCAGCCAGATATATTGGCTGCCCTGGTTAGAGCGAACCTCCAGCTCCGCACCTCGTCCATGCTGGCATTAGAATCCTGTTCATGTTTAGAAAAAGTTTCTGCAAAACTACTTTCCTCGAGTTGGATTAACTTGGTAAAAAAAGGGGCACCACAATATGCTCCTGTGGCCTGCTCTGGTACCGACGGCCCTAGAAAGGAGTTTCCAGAGGATGCATCGACTGGCCCAGGACACTTGCCCGTGTCGGAACATCGGGCACGTGCGACTGCAAGCCCAATATCAACGCACTGCCTGTTGCGGGGTCCACTGCTGTTGTGGCAATATTGACAGCTCAGCATATTGTGGTTGCCAATTGTGGTTTCTCACACGCCGTTCTTGGCCGCGCTGGGCGTCCTTTCCCACTCTCCCATTATCATAAGGTTGGTTTTGTATACATTTGATTTACCTTACAACTTGATTATTTAAAATTATCAAGTGAGTTTCACTCTAGTTTACAATTGGTTTCTGAACCAGAACTTTTAATTTAGGGTTTTTTTTTTTCTTCTAATTTAACAAAATGTAGACTATAGCTCTAGTATAATTTAATCTGATCTTTTTAACTGTCAGATAATAATGATCAAAGATATAACCATTAAAAAACCCGTATAGTATCGCACACTCCGAAATACCATAAAAGGAGAAGGGGATCAAGATGAGTTCTTGATTCTAGCCAACGACGGCCTCTGGGATGTGGTGCCCGATGACATGGCTTGCAGGGTAGCTTGTATGTGTCTTAGAGGAGGCGGAGGTGGTGGCAGCAGCGGCCATATGAATCGAGCTACAGCTCCAAATCCGGGGAACGTGGAGCACTGTCTTTGTCCTCCAAACACAGATGGCCGTGAGAATGCGAGGGGTGGTGTGTTTCTATCGCCAGAAAGCAACCTTGCAGCCACATTGCTGTGCCGCCTTGCATTAGCTCGTGGAAGCCATGGCGATATAAGTGTCATGGTTGTCGATTTGAAAAGTGGATAACGGGTAGAAGAATGAAAAGGGGAGGGCAAATGGAAATTGCAATCGTTTGCTTTGAATACTTTGGCTGTTTAATTGGATTCAACAAAGTCTCTTATAATGGTATCCAATGGCAGGTATAAAATGCTTAGAAATGTTGTCTCCTTTATGTTAGCCAAGTTTGAATTACTGTCACGATGATCATGTTGTTTAGATTAAATTAGTATTCATGGTAAGAAAAAATAGGGCTAATTTAGCTAGCATGGAAATAGAAAGAAGGAATAATGGTCGAACTACAAGAATCTTCCAGTTCATAAAAAAAAATACACGTGTTACAATTTGAGTGAAATACATCGAAAAATTAGCATGGAAATAGCAAGACTGAAGGATCTACACAAAGCTTTCGGTTCACAAAACAGATCTTGCTCAACATATCGCGACACCACTCTAGTTGGTCTGTTGTTACACTTGACATGTTCAAAACCCTAGAAACTAATTTCATGTCAACTTCAGAGAAGAAGTAAAGGTGATCATCTGTACCTTCTTCTTCTTCATGATTTCTGAATCTCTTGAGCATGCTGTTCCTACTCCTCAGTATCTCTTTGAGCTTCATATTTTTCTTATGAAGATCAGTTTGGACCTCAGCCAAAAGATTCAAATCCGTTTCTTGAAGGTGTTCTCGTCTTCTCTTTTGACTTGCATTAATCGAACTGCTAGCGTATTTATCAGCTCGAATGAATTGCCACATTGTCGTAATTGATTCTTCCAGTTTCTCTACTAGATCGTCACTCGAAATTATTTCTCCATCATCTCTACCTTTTCTTCTTGTTTTCCTTCTGTCTTTTAAACTGTCCCCTCGAACCACTGGAACTTGAAGAAGTAGAGACATCTTGTATCGATTACTGACATAATTTTCAACCCTTGTCCGTTCTTCAGAACATTCACCCTCCACAAATCTTTGCAAGTACTCTTTAAACTTCTGAAATTCGCCCGCGACTTCATTATACGTAGCGGTTTTATATGGAGACTTCCATAGCTCCAAGGCCTTACCATACTGCCATTTAAGGAACTCCCACGAAAGGCACAACTGCCCCACATACACCACTTCTAACTCACTATGCAATTCTCTAGACTTCACCGAAATTGGGTCAAAAAAATCGGAATCTTTATTTGATTTGCATCTCAAAAGGTTCTGTGAGAAAAAGGATTTGCTGCTCGAAAACGGCTTAGGTGGTTTCTTGGACTGCAATAAACGTAGTGCATTCAACTTCTGGTTATTCAAGATATCGAAATTTCGCATACCTACGCTGTAGCTCTTGTAGAATTCGTCAAACTCTCCGATTCTACCATGGAGTATTTCATCAACCTTCCTTGGCTTCAATTCATCCAAATTCAAGAACTCGTAATCTTCGGGAATAGTAGGCAGAGCATCAGCTCTGACTCTCTTGAACTCCATTTTTAACTGTTCTATCAATTCTTGGTGCTCCCACAAAGCTTCCAATGTGTATGAATCCACATAATCTCTGGCTGTCAGGTTATGGTTATGACAATTGGATTTTTCAGAATCTTCTAAATCTAAACCCTCCGTTGGCTTTTCTTCAGGATTGTGATGATCATTCTTCTGCAGCTCTTTGGTTTCTCGAATTTCTTTCTTCATATCTTCTCCTTCGTCCTCAAAACAATCAGTTTCGTACCCAACATAATTGTAATCAGAATCTGACGCCGAATCGTTTTCATGACTCCCCAATTTCTCTCCGTCCGAACGAGGCTCCTCTCCCGTGACCAATTTCATCTCACGGGACTCATCTTTCTCGCATTCACCATGTCCAAAATCGTGAGGAGCTTCTTCAACATTAAAGCTTGCGGCTTTAGCTTCGTCCATGAAGCAACTAACATTCTTTGCAGCTTTCATCTGGTTAAACTTCTCAGCTAGGAACTCGTACTCTTCCAAGAGAGCCGAATCACCATTAACATTATTCCCTTCATTGATTCTACTCAATAATTCTTTAGTCTGGAACTCAAACTTGAACACGAAATTGGGTTTCGACGCCCCTCCATCACCAACATCATCAAACTTCGAATCATCACCATCAATCTTCGAAATCTCATTGATTTCTCCCGAAGGAGGAGGGCTAGAACAACAGGAATTGTTCATCGGAGAACTCTTGTCGTGACAAAAACTCACGAGGAAGATTTTGCTGAAGAATCTGAACAAAGTAAGCAAAAGTGAAGAGATAAAAAGGGCCATCTTTGTTTGAAAAACCCAAGCGGCAGCAGAAGCCATAAGATTTCTGATGACCCTGTTGTGAGTTATATGGAATCGGATGAGCTGTTTGCTTCTCTTTTCCCAAGCACTCTGGGAGAGATACATTCCCCTTTGAGAATGGGAAAACAATGTCGTTTTATGCCTTTTCCTTCTTCGTTTTGGTACTTATTTTGAATTTACCGGTAAAAATCCTAGATTGAATGGGAAAGGGGAACACTATATATCTGCGAAAAAATAAATGTTTTTAATAAAAAAAAAAATTAATTGACGTACTCATATTTGACACGTGTACAACACTTCCAATCATCATCAGCATCCACGAACGCGGGACCTCTCGGCAGCTTCGAAGCCTGGTTGGCGCCACCAAAGTCAAGCTCATTGTGTGCGTTTTTATCGGATTTGGATCTGCTCCGGACACTAATGTCCGGAGCTTCTTCATCCACAAATCTGGACTGTTGATTGGTGTGTAAGTCAAATCAGGACCGTTGGTTGTGTGTGTTTAAGAAAATAAATTAAAGGATACCGTTGGATTCAATTTGTGCGGCCCAGATTAATGGACGAGGAGGCTCCGGACATTACGGATCCAAATCCGTTTTTATCTTCTCCGTCGTCGTTTTGGTCGTCTCCAGCCTCAGCTCCGTCCTGGACTGGGTCTCTTTCCGCTAAAATTCCCCAATTTCTAGGTAATCAAAATTCAATTTTTGGATTCAGAATTAAATTTGGAAATTTGGGAAACATAATTAATCGGTGCTGATAAACACATGGAAGCTCAGCTCTGCTTTGAAGCAATCAATCTGTCACTACGCCGCATGCGGCGGCGTTGATGCAATTCATGTGGCGGGTAGGACGGCGAACCGCCGTCGGATTCTCTGAAATCCCATCTCGAAAAGATTGCATTTTCCATATCACAAGCAGCTAAAAAACGGAACTTTTAAGTTTAGCATAAACCAGACGACAATTTGAACACTAGGTTTAAGCAAATTCAGGGACTTTCAAAGGACGCAGTATTCTCCGTCGCGATGATGTAATAGTCCCGAGTCCCACATTGCATTTCGCTTTCTCTGTCTGGCAATCTGCGTGCAATGCCGTTGCCGGGTTTGTTACTCGAATGTATTGCTTGATAAGGATTTTGTACTTTTGAGTTTCTGTGCTTGTGCAGAAACTGTGAAGATATTGCAATGACATTGCTCGTTCCTAATACCACCGTTTGCTCCTCCAATTTGAGTGAGAGGTACTTTGCATTTCCTTTATCTTAACATTTCTATATCTGCAAATTGCAGTGGATGAGCCCTCCGAATTTGTGTTAATGTCGAAATGACTACATTAGTTTAGAATGGGTTGCTTTTTTGGCGTTAGTGGGGTATAATGACGGGATTTTCGATTGCTTGTCGTATGCATCATCAGCACTCTCTGCATTCATCAGTAGCTTAGGTAGTTAAAAATGTTGTAAAACTAAAAACTGAGTTGTTCACCAAAAAAAAAAAAAAAAAACCAAAAACTGAGTTTGCTGCAGAATGAGTAAAAAGGAATGCGATACTGATTCATTGACTTGAAGTCTGATTAAATACAAATGCAAATAACTGAAAGCTAGAAAATAAAGCAACGTCTAATCCCACGACTAATAACTCCTGGTAATCTGGGATTCTCCTAAGGAATAGGTAAAAGCAACAGACTTCCTAACAAATAGGAATTTATTAAAAAACAAACGACTAAATATCTTAACACCCTCCCTTAAACTGAATGCCATATACGCAATCAGTTAAAAAAAAAGAACTTGAACAAACTCCGAGTAATCCACGTAGCTTATTAAATGCTTCCAGCTTTAGAGGTTTGGTCAGGATATTTGCAACTTGGTCTTCACTTCGACAATAAACCAAATCAATGGTTTTTTCAGTTGTAAGATCACGAAGAAAATGATACCTCACATCTATATGTTTGCTTCTTCCATGTAAAACTAGATTCCTAGAGAGTTTGATAGTTGAACTATTATCACAATGAATCACAGTAGGCCCATGTTGATAAAAATGTAACTCTTCAAGAATCATTCTCAACCAAATTGCTTGACATGCAAAAGTTGTTGCAGCTATGAACTCTGCTTCAGTTATGGACAAAGTAACAACCTGTTGCTTCTTTGATGCCCATGATATGGCACCTGGACCCATCATAAACACATGGCCAGATGTACTCCGCCTATCATCTAAATCACCAGCATAATCGCTGTTAGTGAAACCAATCAAAATAGATCCTCCATTTTTCTTGTAGAAAATACTGAAATATGTTGTTCCTTTCAAGTAATAAAACACTCTTTTAGCAGCTCTGAGATGTAGCTCCGTTGGTCTTTCCATATACCTGCTAATCAGACACGCTGCATACATAATATCAGGCCGAGTGGCTGTCAAGTACATTAAACTTCCAACAATTTGTTTGAAGTAAGTACTATCAACCCTCTCCCCATCAAGATCACTTCTGAGCTTCAATCCCGGTTCAATTGGAGTCCTAACTAGATTACAATTCTCCAAGTGAAACCTCTCCAAAACTTCCTAAGCATATTTCTTTTGCCCAATAAAAAATCCAGTAGATGTTTGTACTATTTCTATACCAAGAAAATATTTAATCTTTCCTAGGTCAGTCATGTCAAATTCAGCCATCATAGAATTCTTAAAATCAACAAACATAGCCTCATCATTTCCCGTGAAAATAAGATCATCAACATATAAACAAACTCTCAGGATTTTACCTTCTTCTCATATGGACATTTGCTCAAACCTACCTTTTCAAAGTGTGCTTGTATACAACTGTACCAGGCTCGAGGTGTCTGTTTCAGTCCATATAAAGCCTTCTTTAGTCTGTAAACCTTATGTTCATTACCTTTTATCACATAACCAGGAGGCTACTCAATGTAGACTTGCTCAAGTAGTTCATCATTAAGAAAGGTCGATTTCACTTCAAGTTGGAAGACAGACCATGAGTTTTGTGCTGCTAATGAAACCACCAGCCGAATTGTATCATGTCTTGCAACAGGAGCAAAAACCTCTTGATAATCAACTTCATGCTCTTGATTGTAGCCTTTCACAACCAACCTTGCTTTGAACTTGTCAATTTCTCCATTTTCATTTAGATCGTCTTATAAACCCACTTTACACCAATGGTTTTTTTTGCCCTTCAAGAAGATCGGTTAGCTCCCAAGTCTCATTCTTCTCTATAGCTTGAATCTCTGCATCCATGGCTTTTTTCCATTTTTCTTCTTTCACTGCTTCTGCAAAATATATAGGATCGGAGCCTACAAATAAAGCGAAATAAGCAGTAGTATCCTCATCAGATAATTCATTTTCACTCACATAATCTATCATCCAATATGGTCTTTTCCTTTCTCGTTGTGGTTCTAAGCTAGATGTCTGATCTTCATTTGGAATTGAAACACTTGCTGAGGAAGTTGGTGGAACTTCTCCAAACAATTGACCAAGAAACTGCAATTATGATTCAGACCCCTGACTTTCAAGATAAGGTTGCAATGGATGTTCAATTTCCCTGCCAGCATCCTCAAGATCAATTGAAATTTGTTGTTGTTTGGTGCTGCTCCAATCCCAGGTGTTTTCTTCATCAAATAGAGCATCTTGACTGATGATTATTTTCTTGGTAATGCGATTATATAACCTGTACGCCTTGGATTCGTCACTAACCCCAATAAAGACACATTTCACACTCTTATCATCAAGCTTTGTTTTCTTTTTATCTAGAACATATGTATACGCTATACACCCGAAGATTCTGAACGGATCAACTGATGGTCTGGCTTCACTCCAAGTTTCTTGTGGTGTTATGTTTTTTACAGCAAAGGTAGGACTTCAGTTGAGTACATGAACACTCCAAATGACTGCTTCTGGCCAGAAGGTCTTTGGAATACTTTTTTTCACCAACATGTTTTGCACCATATTCATAATCGTCTGATTCTTTCTTTCTGTCACGCCGTTTTGCTGCTGTGTGTATGCAGCTGTAAGTTGCCTCCGTATTCCATGCAATTCACAAAAACTTGCAAAGTTATGTGAGTTAAATTCACCATCACGATCTGTACGAAAAGACCTGAATGTACTTGCTAGATTCTTTTTCAACTCGAGCCTTAAAGCTTTTAAAAACAATAAAAGCTTCAGATTTCTCTTGCAAGAAATAAACCCATGTTTTTCGACTATAATCATCAATGAAGGTAATGAAGTACCTTTTGTTTCCATTCGATGTTGAATTGATTGGTCCACAAATGTCCGAATGACCCAACTATAGGATTTGCTCAGCTCTCCATGCTTTTCGTTGAGGGAAAGAGTCACGACGTTGTTTACCAACAATACAATCTTCACACATTTTTGTGGGACAATTAATCTTAGGCAGTCCTTCCACCATGTTCTTCTTATGTAGGGTTTTCAAGCCCTTGAAACTCAAATGACCATAACGAAGATGCCACAGCCATGTTGGATCTTGCACTCTTGTTGAGAGACACTTCTGGCATCATACTGAATGTGCAGAGGGAACATACGATTGGCTGTCATTTTGCTTCTGCTATCAGGCCTTTCTTTGGATGATTTGACACCGGCTTTGTTGAATGATGATGATATAATCCCTCTATTACAGTTGGCCCATATTGATGAGATTTCTTTTCAATTCTGGGATATAAAACACACTAGAAATTGTTTGCACAATGTTGTCTTTCATATGGAATTTGATATCCCATTTCCCCATGACAGAAATGCAGGAGTTGTTCCCAAGCTTCACAGTTTCTCTGAATGTTTCATCCAAATTAGAAAACAAGGACTTGTTTCCACACATGTGATTGCTGCAACCCGAATCCAAATACCAAGTATCACCTGATGAATTCTCCTTCTTGTCGAAGTAAGCCATCAAGAGCATTTCTCCTTCAGTCTCAGCAAAATTTACCTTGGTTTCCTTCTCTTTGTCAGGGCATTCATACTGATAGCAGCCAAGCTTGTGACAGTGATAACATTCCACACTCGCCTTGTCAAATTGCGCTCTTTGATTGTAAGAAAGTTGACCTCTTCTACCTTTGCCTCTTCCTCGAAATTCCTCATGTCCTCTACTTCTTCTTGGAAAAGTAATTCCTTCATGAGTAGTGACCTTCAAAGGCTTGCTCCTCCACAACATAGCTAGTCATCCTTTGCTTATGAACTAACAGTGAGCTTTGCAACACATTAATCGAAAAACTATCAATGTCATTCGATTCTTCAATGGAACACACCACATAGTCAAATTTGCGTGTCATTGAGGGAAGGATTTTCTGACTGCAACATCTTCTAAATTTTCGCCATGAATGCGCATCTTGCTTGCAATCGACAGTGTTCTTGCAAAGTAATCATTAACTAACCCTCATTCCTTTATGTGAAGAATTTCAAACTCTTTGCGAAGAGCTTGGAGTTGTGCACGTTTCACCCGTGTAGTGCCTTGATACTTATTCTTCATCGAATCCCATATGTCTTTAGCAGTGTCCTTCTTGATGATGGTTTCGAGAATGGCACGATCTATTGCTTGAAACAAATAATGCTCTGTCTTCAAATCCTTCAATCTCTGATCCTCCAACGTCTTTCTCTGCGCTTTTGTCAAAACAGTCTCATTAGCAGGCTCAGCCAAGGAAGAAAATATCGGTAATATCGGAAATATCGGTAGTCCGAAAACACGGAAATATCGATGGAAATATCGGGATAATATCGATATCGATAAAAATTACATGGAAACCACAGAAATTGTAAGAAAAACTTGGAAATTTTTATTGAAACTTTGCAGGATGTTTATTTAGTCAATTATCTATTAGTTTATCACAAAAAATTGGAAGGAAATGCATTGCATGATGGATTTAACTGATTTAAGTTGATTATATAGCGAGCTGGCAAACATTGTGAGTGTGGAAAATATGTAGTAATTAATGAAAGAAGTTTAAACACACCATAATCATTTATATATAATGACTTAGTACAATATTTTACACTTTATACATTGCATGGTAAGATACATGAGTTACACAAACAACGGGAAATTAATGAGAAAGCCCTTCCCAAAACGTCAGCACCCGCTTTTTTGACCACACTAATCCAACGGCTCAATACCATTGATAGCCTTAAAAAGAAAAAGAATTGTTTGGTCTTAAAAAGAAAAAGAAAAGAAAATATTATATTATAAGAATATAATATAGTATTGTTTTAAAAGATAGATAGTTTAAGGGGTAAAAATAGAATGACAGTTTAATCTTTTGCTGGAAAAGTCGTCGTGATCTAGTTGAGTAATCCAAATAAGAAGAGGATACAAGCCAGATCTAGAAATGTCAGTCACAATTACTTCATTTATTTACCAAAAAACCAAAAAAAAAATTGTTTTAAAACAAAACAAATAATATAATGTTATCTTAATCATTTATATAATATATTTATTGGACCAAAGCAATAACAATAGGAAGAAGGATTCACAAGATCTTGTTCCTGCCTCTCTTTGTCCAACTTTAATAGTGGGTAATTATTTTTTGTTTTTTTTAATTATGTGGGTGGTAGACTTTCACACAAAACTAGGCCTTTTTTTCCACTTTCCCGATTTCCCTGCCTAATTTCTATCAATCATCTCAACTTCTCTGTTTAACCCTCTATCTTCTTCTCTTCTGATCCCTCATTCTAACCCTCCATGTCTACTCCGCACATCTTCCTCTATCACTCCCTCTAAGCCACCATGGTAATTCTCCATTTTCAAGCACAACACATCTCACGAACACACACACACACTCACCCGCCGTTCGTCTATTCCCAGCTCCGCCGCACAATTCCACCACCACCATGGGTCGCGTCCGCACAAAGACAGTGAAGAAATCCTCCCGCCAGGTGATCGAGCGCTACTACTCGCGCATGACCCTGGACTTCCACACCAACAAGAAGATCCTCGAGGAAGTCGCCATCATCCCCTCCAAGCGTCTCTGCAACAAGATTGCCGGATTCTCCACCCACCTCATGAAGCAGATCCAGAAGGGCACGGTTCGTGGCATTTCCCTGAAGCTGCAGGAGGAGGAGCGCGAGCACCGCATGGACTTTGTCCCCAATGAGTCCGCCATCAAGATCGACGAGATCTCCGTCGACAAGGAGACCCTCGACATGCTCTCCGCTCTCGGTATGGCTGACATGCCTGGTTCAAGCGGGTCGACCCGGAAGCTCAGACTCAAATTTGCATAATATCGCGATATTATTATCGATAAAATCGCTAATATCGCGATATTATGACGATAATTAAGGGGATAAGTATAAAATATTGCCATCTGAAAAAAACGATATTATCGGCGAAATATCGCCGATAATATCGATATTTTATTCCTTGGGCTCAGCAATGCCGGTTTCCACGAGAGTCCAATACTCTTTGGATCGCAAAAAATTTTCCATCAACATACTCCAATGATCATAGTGACTGATGAGTAGATTTTATATTGTATATTTTACCCTAATCTTAGTATATTTTGGTTAATATTTTAGAAGAATTTTGATACTTTGAAATGTATTTTCAATATAGGACTTTCGACTTCCTCTGGAGCAAAACAGGAACAAATGGACGAATTTTGGAGTAATTCCAGTTGGATGACGTTCGTGAGTCACTTAGCTTGATCGTATCAAAATTTGGGAGTTTTCCACCAAGCGGTTATTTTCTGGCAATAAAATAAAGAAGCAATGCGCAGTGCTGGAAAATGACGTTTTTGGGCTTAAATTGCGTTTTTGGAGCCCAAGATGACCTCGGATAGGTTCGTGGCCTTCTGGAGAAGTGTTCAGAATATTCCAAACATTAAATCCAGCTATATTGGGCCAGTTTTGGAGCAGCTTATGGGTCCAAAACGTGGCTGTTCAGATTTTAGACGAATTTTACCATTTAATTTAGGGTTATGTTTCCTAATTTATTGAGTTTTTTTTATTAATTTTAGTTTCCTAGGGTTTAGGGGGGGCTTGGCAGATATATTGCTTGGCCGTCTACCATATTTCCCTAGGCTTTCTTTGATGCAATTTTGGAGACAGAGAGAATTGTTAGGGTTTTGGAGACTTTTTACTTGAAGGTGCTTTCAATCATTTTCTTGAATATATTTTCTATGATTTCAATTATGAATATGCAGAACTAATTTCTTTTGCTAGGGCGAAGCCTTGAGCCTTAGCATGAATATGTGATTTTTATTTAATTGCTTATGATTGATTGCATGCATACTTTGAATTGTTAATCACCGGGATAAAACTATCTAATTGTCTTAATGCCTGATCACCATTAGGATCTTTAGAAAAGTAATTTGATGCAATTTGGGTCTGAAGGTTCCCTGAAATTGACGCTGGCTTCTTGTGATTAATAATTGTAATTTCACTTAGGATGAATATCACGTCTTAAGGATTGCATAGTTTTTCAAAGGATTTTCATAAAGCATAATGAGTCTTTCATGTTCAGATTTGATCCGAACGTCCGGACGGGTTGCATGTTAGATATACGTTCTATGTTGGAGGTTCCAAGTAGAATATGAATTAGGAAAATCTAACATTCAAGTGGCATGTGTAGATCATAAGTAATTGGTAAACGTTCATAGGATTGCTAGGTGATGGTGGAACCCTAGTGCTTTCTTAATTTGATTCTCCCAAAAAACTGTTTTCTTTTCTCTAGTTTTAATATTGCAGATTGTCTTATTTTTATTAATTAAATTCGTTTTTATTTTAAGTAGGTTATAAAATCAATCATCTAAATTTCTACACTACAATAATTAAATGGAATCTGATTAGTTTAGAATTATTTAATAATCCCTGTGGAGACGACCTTGCGAGATCCGTTTATACTACAATAACTTTGTGATTCTTGCAAGTAAAATAGAAGATTTAAGCCCGTTCACATGAGTAGTAAAAATCCTATCAGTGACCATCAAAGCATGGAATCGTACGTTGCACAAAGCTGTTTTCGGAAGCCATTGAATATCTTGCTGCAGCAAGAATGAAAGCTGCTGCTTTTTCAAATCAGGCCCGAGTGGGGGACTCTGATACCAATTGTTGTAAAACTAAAAACTGAGTTTGCTGCAGAATGAGTAAAAAGGAATGCGATACTGATTCATTGACCTGAAGTCTGATTAAATACAAATGCAAATAACGGAAAGCTAGAAAATAAAGCAACGTCTAATCCCACGACTAACAACTCCTAATAATTTGGGATTCTCCTAAGGAATAGGTATAAGCAACAGACATCCTAACAAATAGGAATTTATTGAAAAACAAACGACTAAATATCTTAACAAAAAAAGTTGTAAGCACCTTTTCCTGTGAAGGAAATCAAAAGAGAAATGAAGTCTTTCTCGCTGAGAGAAATCATGGTGTTCAATACAATGGACAAGATCTGCTATGCAGCCGTTTAAGTTTAAAAGAGCATTGCATAGTTGACATCCATCTCGCCTTAAACAAATACAATCGAAAACTAACAACTCAAACTGTTAAAGTGTCCCAATGTGTGGACAGATTACTTCGTACATGTTGTGTTGTGATTGCTTCCCTTCACGTTTTTCTGCCAATCTTTGTGCACCATTGATAGTGATGCCAGTTTTAGTTGCATGCTCACAAAAAATCTGCCACTCAACAAAAATATACAGATGTAAAGATTTTAAACCCTTTGTGCACCATTTATTCCGCTAACGAGTTTGGTCTTGAAATTTCTTTCATTGGAAAAATTTGATCTTGGAGTCTGGCAAACATGCTTTTGCAGGGAAGTCGTATGAGATTGGATCGCCTCGAATCAGTAGTTTAAATGGACACAGCAAGAGGAGGGATAAATAAGAGTCTCAACAATTTCATCTCCCTTTACGGAAGAATGCCTCTCGTACAAACTAATGCTAAAGCTGTAGACACTAGAATTGAATGGTTCTGGTAGTTTCAGGTATAGATTTATATATTTCTAGTGTCTTTATATACTGCTTGGAGAAGGATGTTATCACTGATAGAAAGTTAGGAACATGATAATACTCAACAGACACAAATTAATACAATCGTAGTTACTTAACTGAACAGGCGCCAACTCCGCAATACAAACCCTATCGAAAACAAGAAAAAAAACAAAAAACTTTGCAATACATATGGTAAGTAAATACTGACCATGTACCAACCACAGAAGAAAAAGGAAATTCGCAAAACTCCACTACGGAAAATCACCATTTCTTCATCCTCCCATGTCCCAAGTCTTACCTTGTATCAGTGATGATGCGCCCAATACCTCAATCCTCATTACCCCGTGACCCACAGATGCAACCCCATATCCTCCCACCTTTCCTGGAGGCTACCACCGCCCTCCCCTCCTTCTCTTCCTCATGTCTCGATTGCTTGAGATCACTCAAAATTTCCTTAACAGCCACCACCTCATTTTCTTCGTAGCTTGAGTCCACCATATCGCTCAAAGGTGTGGTGCTCTGAAACTGATCCAAATACGCCAATGTGCTGAAAAAATGCTGTTTTGGGTGGGAATCCGTTGGTCCGTGATTGTTGTCTTGATGTATACCAGTTCCCTCTAGCGTGCTCTCTACCTCAGGGACCTCCAAATGTATCTGCCTTGTCTCTTCCGCATAGCATGACTTCTCAGGATCAGTCAAAATTTCTGAATCATCACTCCAGGTGAGAAGGGATTCCTCATCAGCCATCGACTCTTTTTGCTTACAGTTTGAGCCCATAATATCAATCAAAGGTGCAGTGCTTCGAAACTGAGCCAAATCCCCCAAAGTGCTAAAAAACCGCTGTTTTGGGTGGTAACGGCCTGTTGGTCCATGATTGTTGTCTTTACGTATACCAGCTCCCTTTACGTCAAGGCGTTTCAAATACCACAAGTTCTCAGGCAACTTAGAAAGTTTTGAGCAGCCACTGAGATTCAGCCATTCAAGACTTAACAAATTGCAGATACTGTCCGGAAGTGAGACAAGGCTATTGCAGTTTTTCAGATTTAACGTCACAAGCCCTTGAAGGAGTTCAATTGATGGGGGCAACTCTCTAATAGATGTTCCATCCAAATCAAGACCGGTTAAGCGTTCCATATCTTCAAAAATGTCTGGAAACACCTCAAACTCTGTACAACCAGAAAGAGAGAGATAACTAAGGGATGTGAGTTGACAAATGCTGCTTGTAAGACTCTTAAAGTCTTTGCTATACCGTAGCGTTAAAGTTACAAGCCCCTTCAGATTATAAATTACTGATGGCAATTCTTTGATTGCAATCCCATTTAAACTGAGCCTTGATGGATCTTTCATAGGTCCTGAAGACACAGGAAGGTTCTCAAGATTTTGGCTGCCAGATCTCATATGATTGTCTTCAATTGTAGTCCAATCTAAATGAAGCTCTAATAGGTTCTTCATAACTTCTAGAATCTCTGGAACCTTCGTCAGATTTGAGCAGCCAGAAAGATTTAGGGCTTGAAGAGATCTCATATGAATGCTGCTTGGAAGAATCCTTAATCTTCTGCAATCCTTCAGTTTCAAAGTAACGAGTCCCGTTAAATTTTTAATGGACAAGGGCAGCTCTGTAATTGCAGTCTCCTCTAAATTAAGCTCTGATAGGTTCTCCATAACTTCAGGAATTTCTGGAAACTTCTCCAGATTTGAGCAGCCGGAAAGATTAAGTGTTCGAAGAGATCTCATATGAATGCTGCTTGGAAGACTATGAAATTCCTTGCACTGCTCTAAACTCAAACTCTCGAGGTTTTGAAGAGATGAAATTGATGGGCAAAGCTCTCTAACAGATGTCTCGTCCAAGCAAAGCTCTTTTAATCCTTCCATATTTCCTACATTTTCTGGAAACACCTCGAGCTTTGAACAACCAGAAAGATTAAGAAATTTAAGGGACTTGAGTTGAACGATGCTGTTTGGAAGAATCTTGAGTTCTCTGCAATATTCAAGATTCAAAGTAAGAAGACCCGTAAGATTGTTAATTGATTGAGGCAGTTCTTTTATGCCAGTCCCTCGCGAATAAAGTCCTGAAAGCTTCTCCATAACTTCTGAAATCTCAGGGAATTTGTCAATGTCTGGGCAAAAAGAAAGATTCAAGGTTTCAAGCGATTTCATATGATTGATGCTTGAAATGGCCTTGAGTTTGACGCACCAACTTAGATCCAAGAGAACAAGTTTTTCAAGGGCAAAAATGGATGGGTGAACCTCAGATAAACAACTGCAACCCTCAAAAATTAGTTTCTCAAGATTCTTCGCCTTAGTGAAGTCGGGAGTTTCCTTAAGTTGAGAGCCTTTTAAATTGACAACTTTCAACTTTGCTAAAGACTGTCAAAACACATCCAGGAAAACATGTGTTACATAATATCTAAGGACTAAACCAATTTTAATGAAACATATATGTAAATGATGATTATACCTTAGTTCCTTCCCAAAGCTGTTGAAGACGACTATATTGCATGTCAAGGTCAACAAGATTTTCCGCATTAAACTTGGACGACAAAGATTTTAAGGGGCAATTGGGCCAGAAGAGACAACTTAACTTTCCAGAAAGATACTTTAATTCTTCACATTCTCTTTGATCATAGTCGAACGACTGATGTCTTCCATTTTTTCGTATATAGTGTGAGTGGACTCTAAGGAGTCTTAGTTCCGTCATTTTAGCAAAAGCTGCATCTAATTGTAACACTTCGTTTGAGTGCGGCCAATGCACAATAATGCTTTCAACTGCTTCTGAAGCCTGTATAACCAAAATGTTCACATTGAGTGAGTACAAACTAATTTAAGATTATAAAGCTAATGCATGTTTCTCATGAATTGGAGTTTGGTCAAATTTGAAGCTATATACTAATGACTGCTACATAAGAAAAAAAAAATCTTGAATATAATGCATATCTCACCGTATTTTGAGTTAACACATGACGAACATCTTCATAGCTCCACAACCTACTGCACCTCCCAGGCTCTTCTACAGATTCCTTACGTACGATCTCATAACCCATTTCCTCTAGTAAATCATGCATCTCGATTATACCGTCAGATGAGATAGTTACAAGAGCTCTACCAACTAGAACGTCTAGTCCAGTATGGGGATGGAAGCCACAACCCTCCATAATCCTTATCGCATAGTCTTTCTTCATTTGTTTAAAGAAACATGCAATATCAAGAAATATTTTCTTCTGTAAACGATCTAGTCCATCAAAGCTTGTTCGAAGGACTTTCTGAATTCCCAGGTGCGGGTTTGTCGCTATCTTCTCTAACTCGTCTTTCCACACAAGTACACTTTTGTTGTCGAGAAAAGCTCCCAAGACCTTAAGTGCTAAAGGTAGACCTTGAGTATACTTTATGAAATGACTTGACATATCACTGTATTCTCTTGTGCGTTGCTTTGTACTGAAAGCATACTGCATAAACAGTTCAAGAGCATCATCATCATTTAACAACTCTGGCTTATATATCTGATCACCAAATCTACTTAGTGACTGTTTATCTCTAGTTGTTATAATGATTCGACTTCCGCCACCAAATGGAGGTTGTCGTCCAATTAAAGCCTCAATTTGGAATGGATTCTCCACATTATCAAGAACAAGTAAAACCTTTTTCTTACCAACTCTTTCCACCATCTTCTGAAAACCATTTCTCAAAATCTCTGAACTCCCCACCTTAGCATTCGTGATGCTAGACAGAATTTCCGCCTGCATATCTAATGGTGCTTCACCTGCATCAATCGTTGGGAAACGTCCCTTTACATTTTCAAGAAAGCAACGACCTTCAAAATGATGATTGATTTTGTCATACATAGCTCTGGCGATGGTGGTTTTGCCTATACCACCCATACCCCATATTCCAACAAAGCGAACATCATCCACCTCATGATATAATAGTGAATCCATTTTCTGTAAGCGGGAATCCATTCCAACCAAACCGTTCTTTTCACTTGATGAGTTGTTGATCAATGTATCAAAAATATCATCTACAATCAACTCAATAAGCTTGGCATCATCCCTGCAAATTTTGAAAAACATGCAGTAAGTAAAACCTGCTCTTTCCCCATCTTGAAAGAAGAAGAAAATATACAAACGATGTCGTCCCACTTGAAAAGTAAATTAAAAACAATTGAATTCTTCATCGCGAGATCTATATCAGTGGCTCCAAAGATAACAGATCAACCTTTCATTTGCGATAATTTTTTTAATTAGTTTCCTCTTCCCTTCTCATGGCATAGATAGGTGTGGTGGTGGAGAGTTTGTAGAGAGTTGGTGAGTCTTGAATTTTCTAGAGAGTAGGTTGAGAGGGTCATCAACGTGGCCATCCTAGCACCTAGGAAGTCTTATGGTTCTAGTTGTATTAACATTAATAACAAATTTAACATTAACATTTCAACAATATGTGTATGAATAATATCACAGATTACAAAGAAAATTAGAATTATAGTCTATAAACGAAATAAGAATTTTCTTCAAAATTAAGAAGACCAAAACATGAAATTAGCTAAATTTCTAAACTAGTAAGTTAATAAGATTATGAAGGGGTGAGAGTTACTGGTAATTTCGTGAATCCCAGCCTATTAAATTGGGAGCTCTTTGTAGAGCGGACCTCCAGTGCTGAACCTCTTCCATGTCAGCGTTAGGATCATGTTCGTGCTTAGAAAAAGCTTCCCCAAAACTTCCCTCGAGTTTACGAACATGAGAAGGATCTACTTCATAGAAAACGGGGATCACAATCTGCTGCTTCTGATCCATGCAATGCAGGATCTGGACGAGTTCTTTCAAGCACCATGTGGAAGAAGCGTAGTTTTGAGAAAAAACTACAATCGAAAGCCTTGACTCGCTAATAGCTGTCAGTAGTTGCGAAAGGTCGTTGCCTGTTCTGAGCTCTTCAGCGTCAACGAAGGTGTTGACTGACTTGTGAACTAGAGCTTTGTACAGATGGCCGATGAAGGTCTTCCGAGTGTCTTCGCCTCTAAAATTGAGGAAGACATCATATTTCCAATCGAGAACAGATGAAGAAGACGGAGAATAAGCCATTGAGAAGAACAAGATCGACTTTCAAAATGACGTTGGATTAGATGGATGCTCAACGACTGAACTCCTTCACGGTTCTCTCTGGAAAATGATCCGAAAGGAAGAGTTGCCTCGGTGAAGGAGAAGGAGATGCATCTTCAAGGGGGCATCTCGGAATATTCCCATAAACGGTCAACTTGGCCTAAAGTCCACTACAATTCAAATAAAATAAGATTGAGCATGTGCCTCTTTACAGTGTGGTGGAAAGTGTCGAGTCTTTACGTGACAGCGTGAATTTAAACTTCGTCGGTGATTAACCTAATATCTAATATAACAAAATTTATTGTTTAATAAAAAAATAAAAAATAAAATAACATTGATATTTTGCAATAACTTGCAAGTTGCAACCACATGTATCAACCCTTAATGAGCTGTCTCATAAATCTTAATTATACAGTTACCTCCATATTATTATTAAGTTTACTATTTGGGACTTTAAATTTACAGGGAGCCTGATAATTTCATGCCAAGTTTAAGTGCATGGTTCTGGTAGATGACTGAGGTAACTAGATTAATATTTTCAGTATATGTATACACTGTTGGGACAAGGACGTTACCGCTATTCGCTGAGACATGACGATGCTCTGGAACTAGAATCCAGATTGTTTTTTTAACCATGATCGCTTTAAAATTCAAAAGCATTGTTTGTTGTAATTTAGGGAACTGAGATGCATCTTCAAGGGGGAGCTTGGAATGTTGCCAAAAAAAGGGTCAGCTTTGGCTGAAGTCCACCTACCAATACAAAACAAAGAAATAAGTTACATCGATATATTATATTAATCAAAGATAATGTGAAGGGAGCATCTAATCATGTGGCCAGGCTAGTTGTTGATCAAAATATTAGAATCCAATCATGTCTCATCAATCTTATTTACTTGTGCACTATATTTGGATGAAGAAATTTAATTTTATGAAGGAATTTTAAAATGATGGAAATTGAAATGACAAAATTTTATTTTCTAAAATTTGTGAATTTTCTTGTTTGGTTAACCTAAAAGAACAATGGAATTGAATACGGAATTTGTTATTTTTAAACTTTCAATCATAGAAATTGAGAAATAATACATATTTACATAGAATTTAAACTTAGGAATTGAAGGTCCCAAATTCCAAGTTTTTTTTTTTTCACACGGAAATTCTAAATTTCTATGTTTATGAATTCAAACAAGGGAATTGGTGCATATCAATTTACAAATTCTGACTTTTATCCAAATTCTGAGTTTATTTTCCTCATCCAAACATAATGTTATGTTTAGGGACTGTAATGAGTGTAGTTGTCAAGTAGTTAGGTAGCCCTAAAGAGTTGATGGTTTAGCGAGGGGAAGGAATCAAGGAAACGAGGAAAGAATTTGACTTGAGTGTAGCTTATAATATTGAATAAGTCACCATTTACAGTGGGGATATTGATATCATAGACAAGAAACTTGAGGTATTTTATTTTATATTTTAAGATCTTAATTATGTAACCTCGAGCTTAGTCAAGTTGTCTGAAAAATTATGACTAAGTGGCTACATTTTTAATCAATTTTGTTTCACGGTTGACATTAATGTTAATTTTAGTTGTACATTCACATAAAATTCCCACTCAACAAAATATTCCAGTATCGAAATTTCAAGAGAAAATTGTACAAATAGTCCCTCAATTTTAATCCAATTGGAGCATTGGTCCTCAACTAAAAATTCATGGTCATTGGTCCCTTAACTCATCAAAATATGCAGTTATGATCATTTTTATCAACTCTGTCAAATTGAGTCATGTTGGAATGATCATTTGACACGCCCCAACCCTGTTATCCCCAAATACCAGTAACGTGTTGGCCGACACCTGAATTCATGATCATTGGTCCCAAATTCATAATCATTGGTCCCTTAACTCATCAAAACGTGTTGGCCGACACCCGAGGGTGACGAAGCCATTTTAACATGCATGCAAGTGGTATCAGTAAACGAAAGTAAATAAAATATGTAAATATAAAGAAATAAGCAAATGTGGAAACGTGTTCAAAGCATACAACTAATCAAGAATAATGTGAAAGAATTACTATAAAAAGGTCAGAACAAAGGAATGGGTCCTACACTGAGAAGACTCGAAGATACACTGAGAAGACTCGAAGATACCTATGCGGAAGTGCTAATAACTGAAGAAAACCGTTTCCCTTCTAAACATACTAACCTCCTGTTTTGAAAACTCATATAATACTACATATAAGAAAACCGAAGAAAACCGTTTCCCTTCTAAACATACTAACCTCTTGTTTTGAAAACTCATATAATACTACATAGTACGTTATTTTGAAAACTCTAACATGCCAAAAAGAATTATTCGTAGCAATAAAACAATCTCTAAAAGTAATATCGAAATGCCCGAAGGCAAGTCTAAATAATCTCGTGAATAAAATCAATGAAGTACTCAACTAGGGGTATCATAGTCGCCCGAATGCATAACCATCACTCGAAGGTGAAGCTGTACGACACTGGGTTACGCCAGTGAAGAAATATGGTAAGTCCCATCACCCGAAAGTGAAGTTGTACGACTCTGGGTTAGCCAGAGAAGTAAATATGACCATAAACATAACACACCGACACTAGTCGTGGCTAATGAAGTTGTCCGACACTGGTTTCGCCAGTGAAGCTGGGAGTATGTCTTACCTCAACCGTGTCCTATGACCATAGACGTATACATACTCAGGTTATGTGTATGTGTTGTATGATAACCCACTAGAAAAACACAGAATACGTACCTCAAAAACTCATATCAAATCACCAGAGCTCAAAAGCTCAAAGCCTCATCTCATAAATCCATAATAAATCATATTCTTAAATCCATAGAATTTCATATACGCAAATCCAATAATTCATAACCTTTCGTAAAACATAAATTCGATAAATCATAAATATATTTCATGCAACGTAAAATCCGGAAATCACGCTTTTCATGAATGCAATCCTAGTATTTAATAAAAATAATGCAATTTAAGAAGGGGTCCACTCACAAATACTTGTGAGGTCGTAGCCGTTCGAACTAGGAAATCCGGAGTTTTCGATAGTAATTGTACTAAGCATAATAAAAGGACCAATCAGTAAAACCCTACTATAACGATTGAATTTGGAAAAACGGAGCGCGGATTTGGAATCAGGGCATCAAACTACCCTAAAGGGGGTCCCAAGCAAATTTCATAAAAAGTCAACGAAAAAGTCAACGATTGACCCTAAAAAGTCAACCTAGATGCCGAGCCGGTCAACTACGTTAAGACTTCAAAATTTCACTAAACGGATGTCAAAAATGGACTCGAGGCATATAAATTATTTTAGGAAGGTTCTTGAGAAAATTTCATAAAAGTTAATTCAAGGAATATTCCATCTGGGTCGGGTCAACGGGTCATGGGTCAGTCAACGGGTCGCTGGTTGGGCCGGGTTGCTGAGTTGGCTTAGTTTCTGGGTTGTTGGGTTGGGCCAAGTTAACTGGGTTGTTAGGTTGGACTAGATCATTAAGTTGGGCTGGTTGTTGGGTTACAGGTTGGGTCGACCCGGTTGGGTTCGCAGGTCGCCGGACCCAACGAAAGAGAAGGCCGAAAAACATAGCTTATAATATATGGAATTGAAGCTTAAGAGGAAAGGAAGAGAAATATACCAGCAAGAGGTCATGTCGTGGTCGGAGTTGGCCGGAAAATGGCTCGAAAGCCGTCGGGTTTCTCGCCGGAAACTGGGGAATTTCCCACGCTTTGATTCCTGCACCAAAACAACTCAAAATTAGCCTAATCGTATCTAAAACGGTGATAATGAAGTGATTTGAGGGTGCACGATCCCTACCTCGTCGAAAAAGTCCACATATCACCAAAGTTCATCGGGGGAGAAAAGTACATTGGCCTCTGCCACTGTTAGGGTTCGTAACTCGTCGTCGATTTTGAGTATAGAGTGAGGAAGATTGTGGTGTGGTACGATGATGGTGATGGAGCTCGTCGGAGTGGCAAGGTAGTCTAAAGATGATGCGCATGCTCTGTTTACATAGAAAGGGATGGATAACTGAGAGAGAGAACCGGGAGAAGGGATAGATAAGAGAGAGTTTGAAAGCTCTAGAAAGGAGGGACGCGTGGCAAGAAGTGAGATGAGACTTTGTGTGGGTGTGGGCCCCATGATCAGAAAATAATTATAAATAATTTAAAATATATAAATATCTCATAAAATAATTTAAATAATAAAATAATATAAAATAATAATTTCAAAAATTAAACAAATCTTTCGGATTCGTAAATTCCAAGGAAACGCAAGTTGCAGAGTACCACCATCTTTTTTCGATCTTCAGCAAGTCTCAATTAGATTTCATCCCACTAAGATTTCTCTATCTCACGTCACTTTTATGTAAATCCAACTCTGCCTACCATTCCTAGGGAACGCATGATGCATAGTATTGGTCCGTTGTTGAAAGTCGTCTATCATTCCAATACGTCACCGATGAGGCACAATCCCGACACGAATTTTCATACCTCAGATAAAAGGATGTGACATTCATGCTGAAGAAAGATTGTACAACCGTGCCAAAAGACACCAACAACGGATGTGACTTTTTTTGGCAATGATGCGCGTGCTCTATTTATAAAGAATGAGAGAGAGAGAGCTGAGAGAGAGAACCGAGAGGAGGGAGAGACAAGAGAGAGTCTGAGAGCTCTAGAAATTGGGGACGTGTGGCAAGAAGTGAGAGGAGGCTTTGTGTGGGTGTGGGCCCCACGATCAGAAAATAATTATAAATAATTTAACATATATAAATATCTCAGAAAATAATTTAAATAATAAAATAATATAAAATAATAATTTCAAACATTAAAGAAATCTTTCGGATTCGTAAACCCGTAATATTTAGGGATGGGTCGTTACATCATTACTATAATTTTGTTAAAGTTGAGGGATCATTGCTTCAATTGGGTTAAAGTGGAGGGGCTATTTCTCATATTGAGTTAGAGTTGAGGGATCATTGCTACAATTTTTATAATTTGGTTTTCCATATTTGACCCTTGGTTCAGCCTCATGTGTGTGACACGTGGCTTATTTTGATGGAAGTTCTAACGGAGTTCATAAAAAGAGACCATAGCTGCACATTTTGATAAGTATGAAATGGTTTGACAGATCAATGTATTCTTAACAATTCAACAGCATCATCTTCATTTAACAACTCAGGCTTATATATCTGATCACCAAATCTACGTAGCGACTGTTTATCTCTAGTTGTTATAATGGTTCGACCTCTGCCACCAAATGAAGGTTGCTTTCCAACTAAGGCTTCAATTTGGGATGAATTCTAAGGCTAGCCGATCATGGTCAATTAAAACATTTTTCGTACCAACTCTTTCCCTCATCTTCTGGAAACCATTTCTTTAAATCTCTGAACTCCCCACCTTCGTATTTGTGATACTAGATTGAATTTCTGCCTGCATGTCTAGTGATGCTTCACCTGCATCTGTTGACGGAAAAAGTCCCTTGACATTTTCAAGAAAGCAACGACCTTCGAAGTGATGATTAATTTTGTCATACATAGCTCTAGTGATGGTGGTTTTGCCTATACCGGGCATACCCCATATTCCGACAAAGCAAACGCCATCCGTCTCAGGACATAATAGTGAGTCAATTTTCTGTAAGCGGATACATTCCAACCAAGCCATTATTTTCACTTGATGAGATGTAAAAGTATCTTGTACAATGTTCTCAATAAGCTTGGCATCATCCGTATGAAATTTCAAAAGGAGTATAAAAAAGGAGTCAGAGCAGGCCATAATGTCCTACGGCTGCTAGCAAAATATGTATTGATACACTGATCACACTGAGCTAAAACTTAATTTTGTTCTTCAAATCAAGCTAGAGGTTACTTTAACCTACATACAAATTTCTGCATATTTGTCAATTTTTATGTTTGTGACTATTGTATGAATCAGTTGCTCTTAACTTTTCACAGATGGCATAGATCTAGGCGGATTACATCATTTACATGTTTTACTAGCATCATAGATATGTATCAACAGTATGAACAATTAATTTTAGCTAAACTAAATGCCTAAAACTAATTAATTAGATTATAAAGAAGTGAGAGTTACTTGTAATCTCGCGAATCCCAGCCAGATAGATTGGCTGCCCTAGTTAGAGCGAACCTCCAGCGCCGCACCTCTTCCATGCTAGTGTTAGAATCCTGCTCATGTTTAGAAAAAGTTTCTCTAAAACTTTCCTCGAGTTTACGAACCTGACTTGGATTAACTTGGTAAAAATGGGGCACCATAATCTGCTCCTGTGTATCCATGCATTCCAGGATTTGGACAAGTTCTTTCAAGCACCATGTGGAAGAAGCGTAGTTTTGGGAAAAAACTACAATCGAAAGCCTTGAGCCCTTAATAGCTAGACAGCAGCTGCGAAAGGTTGTTGCCTTTTCTTAGCTCTTCATCATCGATGAAGGTGTTGATTGAATGCTGAACCAGAGCTTTGTATAGATGGCTGATAAAGATCTTGCGAGTGTCCTCGCCTCTAAAATTAAGGAAGACGTCATATTTCCAACAGCGGGCAGGGCCAGACAAAGAAGAAGAAGGATAAGCCATTAGCAAGCACAAGATTGAGTGCAGCTGGTGAAAGATGATCGGCTAGCCTACTAGTGGCAATGCAAAGCACAAAATTGATTTATATTTCATGTTTCATCCCTGGAACCATCAACTCTAAGTTTCTAACAAGGAATTGATTCCCTTGGAATCATCGTCTGCAATGTGTCATTTTGTTCGGCTTTTGTCTCTTCGTTTTTTTTTTTTTTTTTTTTTGCCCTAGGCCTTTAGCAAGCATAATGTCAAGGTGTTGATTATCTGATAAACTGGCACCAGGGAAGTCGATGAATCAAAGTTTTTATTTTCTTTTGTAAAATCGGTTTATTATTCACTGTAGTGTGTTGGCATACTTATGCTTTGGAGTTGGAGGCCCAAAAACTTAGCAGATTCTGTTGTTTGGAAATGTGTAAGGTCCATTGATGATGAGTCCGAGAAGGGCTCATGAGCATTGGTCTCTGACTTTCCGTCCATCAGCATCAAGTGGTAATGTGAGGATGGTGAGCAAAAATATTCTCAACTTGCAGATTGCTATTCAGCTTCTTTAGCAAGGTCGAGTCCATTAACATAAAAAAAGAGTTTGTTAAGAGTCTGAATAACAGTTCTAAGTAATCTAATAAACGGTGTGACATTCCAACTAGCCTCTTTCGGATTAAGAAGGAATGGAAAACTAATAGTTTGTCGCCAGTTATCTTTTAAAATAAATAAATATAAATAAACCATGTGACATACGTTAGAATTATGTAAGAATCGTGTAAGAAACAATTATTAGTGTAAATTAATGTGGTGGAGTAGTTGGAAACTTGGAGGATCATTTAGATAAAACTTGTTTTTTGGGGGGGTGGGTGAGATTTTGGGCAATTTCAATGGGTTTGTAATCTGCTCAAGGTACGCAAGTCAATCACACAAGCAAGCTTATGTAATCTAAATTAAGTTAAAACGAGCTATGCCTATATATCAATTCATCACAAAGTAATCGTAAATGGACAAAACTTAGGTACTTACGGAAGAATATTTAATCTACCGACCATCCTGCGTGACCCAATAAAAATTTAACACATGTAATATGAGACCATCACCATTCACCAAACACCATCCTGTCTTGCTGACCAAACATCCACCACTCCATTTGAACCTATCCTATCACCATCCTTCTTCCAAACAGCCATAGCAGATTCTAACGGTCGACCCCACTGACCCAACTCCATCACAACCTCTAATCTGACCGGCAAATTACTTAATCATCCATACTTAAATCGACTTGTTGTCGTCGAAGAGAAGGACTGGCTTCTCCAATTACAACTATTTTGATATATAGCATCAACATATAAGTGAGAAACAATGAGTATGAAATTAACTACCTCCATAACTTTGGTTCATGATTTTTTGAGTATGAAATCATGCATTTTATTGTCGCATTTATATACTTTTTGGTACTTTCCATTATTTTTGTAAATATTTACTTAACGAAACGAGATGTGGTTCAATTTTTTCAAAAGCATTGTTCTTAGTTTTTACGTGTTATTTCACTACCATTATAAGTAAGTAAATATGTCAAAATTTTATTTAGCTGAAAATTTAGTTTACAAATAGTAAGAAAAATACTATTGTTCATAGGAAAGGAGAAATTCAACATCATTATTTACACATTCGCATCTCAATATTATTTTTTATTGTAAGATTAAATAAAATAAAAAAGATCAACAAACAAAAAATATATCATTTATTAAAAAAAAAAAACATGTTTAAAACCAATACAAAGTGGAAGGCAAAATAACTCAACAGAGCGCGGGCGCCAACTGCGCTGGAAAGTAAAAAGTAAAATGTGCCAAGTGACGAGGAAAAGGAAAAGTCAAATAAATAAATAAATAAAATCCTTCCGTACCAAAACGGAAAGACATAAAAATTGCAGTGATATGAAACACGGCAGAAAATACAGAAACGAACAGCTCAACAACTCAAAGCACTTTCTTCTTCTTCCTTCCAACTCCTCTCACCGTCGCAATTCGCATAGTGATCTCTTCAACGAACTTCAAAGTCTCCATCTTTATGTCGTTTTGGTAGTACCCACGATGCGCCAATTCCTTCAATCCCCATCGCAATCGCCCGCAGCTTCTCCTCAGCCCCTACCCGGCGTCAGCACCCGCCTCCCCCACCCTATCGCTGCCGCCTCCGCCACCACTGCCTTCTCTCTCCTCCTCTTCCTCGTAGTCTGCTTCCGAAAAATCACCCGGAAGCGGACCACCCCGGAATCCGACTCCAAGCCCCCCCACCGCTTCTCCTACTCCGTCCTCCGCCGCGCGACCGACTCCTTCTCCCCCACCCGCCGTCTCGGCCAAGGCGGCTCCGGGTCCGTGTTTTTCGGCACCATCCCTCACACCCGACAAGATGTCGCCGTCAAGCTCATGGACTCCGGCTCGCTACAGAGCGAGCGCGAGTTCCAGAACGAGCTCTTTTTAGCCTCTAAGCTCGATTCTTCGCTCGTCGTCTCGGTCCTCGGATTCTCCTCCGACCCGAAACGGCGGCGTATGGTGCTGGTGTACGAGTTTATGAGCAACGGTAATTTGCAGGACGCGCTGCTGAAGAGGAAGTGCCCCGAATTGTTGGAGTGGAGAAAAAGGTTTTCGATTGCCGTTGATGTAGCGAAAGGGCTGAGATATCTTCATGGGTTGGACCCGCCGTTAATTCACGGCGATGTGAAGCCGAGTAATGTGCTGCTGGACGGCGGCTTCGCCGCCAAGATCGCTGATTTCGGGCTCGCTAGGCTGAAATCGGAGAATCAGGTTGTGATTGATATGGATGACGTGCCGAAGAAGGAGGAGCTTGAGAGCAATGGCGGGTGCGACTATGGGTCGGTGGTGGAGGAAACTGAGAGTGTGACCACAGCTGGGTTTGATGATTTGAACGTGGGTGTTGATCAGTCTCCGGTGGATTTAGCGAAGGGTCCTGTTTCGCCGGAGACTTCGGTGACACCGCCGTCCCCGGTGTCTCCAGAGGGGAATTTGGAGGAGGGAGGGAAGCAGAGGGTAAATAAGGATTGGTGGTGGAGGCAGGACAGTGGGGTGAAGGACTATGTGATGGAGTGGATTGGGAATGAGATTGGGACTGATAGGCCAATTGGAATTACTGCCTCCGGTTCGAGTAGTGAAACGGTTGGGAAAGTTAAGAAGAAGAGGAAGAACAAGAGGAGATTGGAATGGTGGGTGTCGATGGACGAGGAAAAGAATGCGAAGAAATCGAATAAGGAGAGGAAAAGGCCTGCCAGGGAATGGTGGAAGGAGGAGTACTGTGATGAGCTTGCAAAGAAGAAGAAAAAGAAGGACAAGAAGCAACCGAAAGGAATGAGCTTTGACGACAATGATGACAATTGGTGGTCACGCGATGAGGAATTGTACGCGGAGAGTAAGAAGAAGATCAAGAAGAGGAGTAGGAGCAAGAGTTGGGGGAGTGTGAGTAGTATTGATTGGTGGTTGGACGGAATGCGGCATAATGGTAGCCATGATTCCGGGGAGATTCCAAAGAGTGGCGCCATGAGTAGTACTCCAAGCATGAGAGGGACTGTGTGTTATGTTGCCCCTGAATACGGTTATGGTGGTGATCCGTCTGAGAAGTGGGATGTCTATAGTTTTGGAATTTTTTTATTGGTTCTTATAGCCGGAAGGCGCCCACTTGAGGTCACAAATTCGCCCCTGTCCGAATTCCAAAGGGCAAATTTGTTATCGTGGGCGCGCCATCTTGCCCGCTCAGGGAAGCTCGTTGATCTCGTTGATAAATCCATTCAGTCTTTGGATCAAGAACAAGCGATCCTTTGCATTACCGTGGCTTTGGTTTGCTTGCAAAAAGTGCCTTCTCGCCGGCCCTCGATGAAGGAGGTTGTGGGGATGCTGACTGGTGAGTTGGAGCCACCCAAACTACCGCGTGAGTTATCCACTTCAGCTAAGTCACGCTTCCCATTTAAGTCTCAGACGAATGTCCGGTGAGTTTCTAATGTATGATTTTGTGTCTTTATCGTTAACATTAAATGATATACTGCTATAGATCATTGCTTCGTCATTCTTTGTGGATGATTTGTGAATCGAAAGAAAGGAAAAGGAACAGTTTTTACTTGTATTAACTTATGATTTCATCAATGAATTTGAATTATCGGAATTTCTTTCATTTGCTCATATCTTTACTAGTATGGCCTACAAATCAAACTGTTTTCGATTTCGTATGTAATCATAGTTTGGTGTAAAGAGGGAAACACTGTCACTTTGTCACATTCCTCTTGCACTGACTTTCAGGAATTTCGAGTTTACTTTCTCGGAGGCTGGCCCCGTGCTTTTAACAACGAGGCCAGCCCTACTCATTTGAATAGGTTTCCTAGAAATTGAACTACTACCTGCTTAGTGAAATTCGATTAGCTGACCCCTCCCCTCTTAAAGTAAAGTAAGGGAAAACAAAGAAGAAAAGCAACTTGCTTTTTATCATCATTTGAAATTTTGGCCAGGGTAGTTGTGGTTCCTGCTCCAGCTTTTTGGAGGTTGGCTATACCTTTTGCATATATTCCATTTTTCACCTGGTAGTTGGTAATGATTGGGAGGGAAAAAATTCAGATAAACCCGGGTATTGGAAAAACCGAAAAAGGCCAATACAAATGCAAACGTGGACGGAGAATGGATATAACTTGTCCCGTGACGATGCTTGGCCCTGTTTCTAAGATGGTTAGTAAATAGGTTTTTTTCCTGCACAGCTTCATCGGTTGTGCAGAAAAAGGCACAACACTCGTGCAATTTTCTTAGACATGCTCTAGTTTAGAGATTTGGCATGTTTATTACTGAGAAATTGGGTAAACATTTTGTTGTCTCTATGTTTCGAGATCATGTCCTTCACAAGTGATTTCTTTCTTTCGGTGCCAAGGTATGCTTGCGAATACAGATATAGAGGTCAACTGACTCAACCCAACCTTTGCCAGCCTGAAGCCTAGAATTTGATATTTTAACGTATAAAGACTTTACGGTGAAGTTCTGTCTACTAAAAACAATTTATTACAGGTAGAGTTTGTTACAAGCAGAAGTGATATGTATAGCCTGTGAGTCATTTGTGCTACTAATTATTTGTTCACTTGCTCATCTTATGATTGAGCTTTGTCACCATGCGCACATGATGCTTGCAGTTGCAGACAACTCCTTGTAGAATAGTTTAGTGTACTTCCCATGGCATTTATACAGATCATTGATAACATTTCACATGCATACAGAGAAAGATGACTTTTTAGCCAAAATGGTCCTCAAGATTGACATAACTCCTCACTTTGGTCCTTGAGATTGAAAATCAATAGAAGTGGTCCCTGAGTTTGTCGATTGTCAATCATTTTGGTCATTCCGTAAAAATCTCCGTTAAATAGAGGGTATTTTTGTCAAATCAACCCCTCCACGTGCTTTTCCATTTAACATAGATTTTTCACGGAATGACCAAAATGATTGACGGTGAACAAACTCAGGGACCAAAGTGAGAAGTTATGTCAATTTCAGGGACCATTTTGACTAAAACCCCGAGAAAGATTGACGCTTACATTTTTAAGAAACTGTAGTTAACTTAATTTTGTGTTGCTTAATAAGAATTGTTTTAGCATTTCATCTGAATTGTATATGTTCCTATTTGCAATTTTTTCAAGTAAGCTCGGTGGCTTCTGATTTGTGGTCAAGTAAGTAGCTAAAATAAGAGAAAAGGATATGAAATATGTGGGGAAGGGGTTTAGAGTTGAGCAGGTTTGGAGGGTTCTCTCCGTCTTCCGACCATGAGCAGGTTTCCGACTACGCTGTCATCTCGAATGTCTCATGTATCGACAGATCTGAGGTGCTTTGTGAAGCTAATAACATGGATCTGCAAAGTGGGATTCTGTCTTTGGTAAATGTTAGCCAAGGAAGCTCTCTGAGAGGCCATGGATGGACTTGCTGATGACTCGCAGCGAAGAACCGATATAATTGATGGCAGGGAAAGAAACTGGAGGGGTAGAGAAAGAAACTGGAAGCAATGAACATTTCTGTCATTTGAACATGTTTTATTGATGGCAGCGAAACCAATTCATACAATTCTGTAATTTTTTTGTGTTTCAAATATCAATATAATGAGAAATATAATTTTTTTTCGTTCAGTGTTATATCTTGTGTTATTGGATTTGTTTTAATTACAAATAGCCAAAATTTAACCCCTTAATATATATATATATATTTTTTTTATTTTATTTTTTATATTTTATATAAACGATATTGTTTAGACTAAGAGGGTAGGACAAAGAGTGAATGGGGGGTGGGTAGGTAGGTTAAGTCTCACAATGGTTAGCAATAATGTGGTTCATATTCATTTTTGGTGGAAGTCGAATTTAAAATTTTTCACTTACAAGTGATAGGAATACTATTAGACCGTAGTACTAAGCGGCGACAATTGAATATATTTAAGTGGGTTTTTTGTTATATTTGAGTAATTATATTGTCACTTTTGAAATTAGGATATAAATATAAGAAAAACTAATGAAAAGGGCTTGAAAACTTTGAGTTTTAATGATAATGACAAAATAAAAGGTAAAATGAATAGTACCATGTTTGACTTTTTAATGTAAAAATGTGATTTTTTTATTAAAGTGAACAATACCACGGGCTTTTCGTTAAAACTCCCATAAATATATGATAAGAACTCCTAGAGAGAGGAGAGAACATGGAGTAATGTTAATCGGGTCTTCAATTTCCTGGGTTGGTTTGCAATTTGGGTTTCTTTGACCCGTTTGTAACTTCAATTAAATTCTTCATCTTGTCCGTCCATTTTAATCTAACGGTTTTTATTCAATGTGTATGTAAAATGTGGTTATGTGCATTTGAGAAAAATTGCTAAATGGCGGCCTATGGAAGTCCATGGAGTGGACCCAAACTTGGCAATACAAACAGGGGCTTATGGGCCCAATGGCATATTGATTTAGTAGTTGGCAGTTATGGGCCCTTACGTTAGCTTTCTGGAAAGTCGCAAACGAGGTGTTGATTAAGCGACCTTACTTCAAAAGTGATTTTCACATTTTATTTTTTTTTGTGCACTTTTTTTTTTGTTTTCGTAATTTGATTTTTTAATCAAAATTCAAAGGCTAAAAATGAAAGGGGTACGAAAATCAATTCCTAAATTGTAAAAATTAGATCAAAATAACTTTGTACTATATAATTATGAATGGACTCGAGATAAGCATGTTAAGAGTTGGATTAGGTGAAAAAATGGCAGAGTGTGATAAATATTTTAGGGTTTGTACTTATAAAAAAAATAATGGTTTGAAGAGTCTAGAAACTCTATATTTTTAGACTTTTGAGGGCTTATGCATACGAATGTTCAACCAACTTCGGGATCTGTATACTAAAACAATTGAGCCTTTGCACATATACATAGATGGAGGCAACTAAGGCCCACCGGAGCAGCTGCCGCCACTGCAGTTTAGTGAGGGAAAAAATTATGATGATTTTAGAAGGTGCAAAGAACGTATTGGTAATATTATTCATGCTTCTTTTAGTGATGCAAAAGACATGTAACTTGAATTTACCATAGTTTTAGTACTTTAAATAATTTCAGTTTGTATTCCCCTCATTGTAATTCCTACAAGTTGTGGTTTAATGAAGTTCGCGAAAAAAGAAAAGGCAATGAAATGATTGAAGATGGGGTGTTATGATGATCTTCATCCCTCAAGTAATACTAGAGGCTAAGGTCGCTCCCGTTAAAGAAAATTTCTAGCTCCGTCTATGCATATATACAGATCAAAGTATGCAAAGATATGCAGAAAGATACACGTATCCCTTGAAGTCGGCTGGACAACAGTGGCTAAAATGATGTCTTCTCAGGTTAGCGACAGATTTCATCTTCATACTCTTTGATACATGGACAAGGAAATAGAAGTAATCGACCACTTAAAAGCGGGTGCATTGTGGCCTTCAGCGAAGATCGAGCACATGAATAGCCCTTCAGAGCAAAGAGCACAAACCGTTAACCTTAACCTAGGACAGAGGTTGCCTATAAGTTTGATGCAAGAAGCAATAAGTCATTTCCAGAAATATCATCAATCTGATGATATATGTAGGTCCATTTATAATTGTAGTCTTGTACTTCATAAATAAAATAATACCCGAAAATAAATCTGTAATCTGATATTTTGTAACTTGGCAGCAATAATAGACCAAAGTCACACACAAATATACAGATATATACACACACATACACACGCTGCACGGTCAAAGTGAGGTTCTTCTACAAGGCTTTGCATCCCTCCCATATTCATATTCAAGTAGAGCTAACTGAAACGGCATCAGTAAGTACTTAAACCAAATAACAGTAAATTGTAAGAATTTACGTTTGAGTCATCACCAAATTTGATCCCAAAATAAAAGAGAAAATTGAAGCATTGGTCCAAGATATTTGACCCAATTGAAGTATTGGTTACTGAAATTTGATCCCAAAATATCATTGCTCCATACTGTGACAAGTTCAAAGACCAATACTTACGGAATTTTAGTTCGAGAACCAAATCTCCAATTGGGTCAAAGTCCAAGGACCAATGCTCAAATTTTCTCGGAAACAAAAAATAAGATTGGGAGCAGCATATTGGGGGAGTCCAAGGCCAAATGAATCAACACAGGTATTAAGTTACCCGGATATTCATTTAGATCGTGGAAGCACTTCATCTAGTTTATGTTCCAGCGCAGAAAGATCGATACTCTCTAGATCATTCACCTGAGAAAAAAAAAAATTAAATAATTAAACACACACGCACAAAACAGCAACTTCAAACATACATACTTACACACAAAACCCTAAACCTAATATTGACCAATAAATTAGGAGTACTTGATAGAGTACCTCGGACTGGATAGTATGAAGGAGTCTGTCATCTATTTTGGAGGAGACACAGCTCACAACACAAAGCCCTTGTTCAAGAAGCACTTCTAAAACCCTAGAAATTGAGAAGCGTAACCCTTCCTCTCCAGATCTGAAGCCGATGGCAGTACTGATCACGATTTGCACTCCACCGCAACATGGGTGGACTGTGAAACAGCTTGGCGATCCCCCATAGGAACTTTCACCACCATGGTCGTCCGTACTAGTACTAGAGCTAATTAGATCGGAGACCTTCTTCAGTTCAGCTCTCTTGGCGTCTAATCTCTTGATCCTATTCTGGAGGTGCTTTATATAATTTACAGCCTCGTTCATGTGGTCAGATATCGAACGCTTTCCCTGCTTTGGCAACGAATATATGTCAGCAACCCTAGTCATCATTCTTGCAGCTAACCGTGTGTGTGTGTGTGTGTGTGTGTGAGAGAGAGAGAGAGAGAGAGAGAGAGAGAGAGAGAGAGAGAGAGAGAGAGAGAGAGAGAGGGTACATATTGGTTCTAAACCTTGATAAATTCAAGAGGGAGTAGGGATCTAAGTGAAGCATGTAGGATACCCATTTCTTGCCTTCTCTGCCTTTCATTTTCCCTGTGGAGAAACATTTTCTTCTTCTTGTTATGATCATTAGACTTGTGATCATCATCCATCATATAGTCCAAAGTAACAGCTAATTTCCGCCGCCGGCTTTTTCCCATGTTGCCATGCTCCGGAACTCTACGATCTTCTGAAATTGTGTGATCATGGTGATGACGAGGATTGGATGAAATCTGGAAGACCAGCTTCTTGCTTTGGTGTAAAGGAAACATTACCAAAAATAAAGATATTGAACAGCTTTTTTCTGTGAATTTTGCAATGGAGGATTAAAGAACTAGATATGAGCAATATTTGATGGGCCTAATTCAGATGCCAAAGATTCTTTTCCTTCAAGATTGACACTCTCTTCAGATACAAGATGACTGAGAACAGGTGAGAAAGAAGAAGTGACCTCACCGGCCACTTTAAAAATTTTAATTATGCTCGTGGGCACTGTTCTTATGTACAAAAGTAATTGCGTTCACATTTGTGGGGATCACATACCTAAATCATATATATTTTAAAATTGAAAGTCACTTATGAATGATCATTATATCTCATAAAAATGTTTAAAAATGTTAGGAAACAATAATTTTAGACCATATTTTATAAACGCAGGATATGACGATTGATGATTGAATATAAATTTTAATGATTTGAAGAAAGAAACTATCAATCGCATATCACGTGATCTATAAAATATGATCTAAAATGATAGTCTCTCTTAGCATCACCCCTTAATTATTATTGTTTTTAATTAGAAGGAATTTTGATTGATACATTCTTTTTGGAAGATAAAACTATTAGCTAGCTAGGGTAAGCGTTATGTGAAAACACGCACCCAAAAAACAGGAAGCTCATCATATCCATATCTCATCTCACCCATTTGGAAAATGTGATACAATGCATAAATTGTTAATTAAGTATGTAATTTAATTATAACATGGATGATAATTAAAACATGCATGTTTTAAAACAGTACTTGATAATACAGCACAACCACCAATAGTATCAAGAAGAAGATCTCTTTGACTTTGAGCTCTACTTTATGAGTTGGCCAAAGGAGTTGTTGATACTGTGCATCTTGAAACAATAGTATTGTAATTAATGGTCAAGAAACAGCTTAGCTGCTTCCCTAATTATTTTTCCTGACAAAATCAAGCATCAAATCTACTATAATATATAATTGTAGTGGTTATATAATTGCGAGATATATAAACGTATGCGAGGGAATAATTGTTATGAAGCACTCAGAATTTTGATTATTGTTAATTAATTATTAATTCGTCCTTAATCAGTACACTGTACAAGGAATATGTACACGAAATTTTGAGCCTTTTCGGGTGGTAGACAGGCAAGGTTTAAATAATTTTTCTTCGAGCTCACTAGGATTAAACAATTTTTAGGTTTGAAGGGTTGGGTACAGAAGGATAGTACATTGAGATAATTAATTGAAAGAACAAAACTTTTGAAGTTCATTGTCATTGATTTATTGGTTTCTAAACAATGACTAATTGGTTATGGGCAATATAGACATAATTGGATCAGCTAAGGGCCTATTTGATTACAAATGATTACAACTTGGTTATAGGCAACTTGTCATGATTGATGGTAAATTGAGCGAGCTTGGTTTTCTCCATGTCTCCTTCATGAGGAATTAAATGATCATTCAGTATAATTAATTATTATTTGATATAGTCTATTTGCTCAATTAAAGTACGTAATTTTGTTTATTAGAGTTTAAATTTTAAGTAATTATATATTAATATTGTTTTTTTTCTTCTCAGTAATATGAAAGAAAAAGAGAAAAGAAACACTAAGGAACAACTAGTCTAGCTCTAGCAACTCTAGAGCAATCATTTGAAAGAGTTTGAACTAAACAATGAGGAGGCTTCGCAAGCTCTTGAAAATCCATCTCGCTATTTAAACTCAACTTGACTAATCCGTTAGCTACAAGATTATGTTCTTTATGAACATGTTGCAATTGCAACTTTAATTCTCTATGATCAAATTTCTACACTCCGTGACAAGACCATAGAAATAATGATTAACGCTAGGATGATATACTAATAATGCTCTCTACCCATATTATCCATATTATTGGAGTCGTGGGTTTGATGGGTTTTATGTTGTCCTCTCCTATAATTAAATGAAAGACAATGATGACTACCTACTGTTCAATGTTCTGTCTTAGACCATTTCTGTCACATCCCGGCCCGGGGCGAACCACTTCCCAGGCCCGCTCCACCACCGTAGCACGATATTGTTCGCTTTGGGCCCTGACCACGCCCTTACGGTTTTGTTTTTGGGAACTCACGAGCAACTTCCCAGTGGGTCACCCATCCTGGGAGTGCTCTAGCCCCCCTCTCGCTTAACTTCGGAGTTCCTACAGAACCTGAAGCCAGTGAGCTCCCAAAAGGCCTTGTGCTAGGTAGGGATGAGAATATACATTTAAGGATCACTCTCCTGAGCGATGTGGGATGTCACAATCCACCTCCCTTAGGGGGCCCGACGTCCTCGTCGGCACATTTCCGGCCAAGGATTGGCTCTGATACTATTTGTCACATCCCGACCCGGGGTCCACCACATCTTGGGTCCGCTCCACCACTGTAGCACGATATTATCCGATTTGGGCTCCGACTACGCCATCACAGTTTTGTTTCTAGGAACTCACACGATAACTTCCCAGTGGGTCACCCATCATGGGATTGCTCTCGCGCGCTACTCGCTTAACTTCGGAGTTCCGACGGAACCCGAAGCCAGTGAGCTTCCAAAAGGCCTCGTGCTAGGTAGGGATGTGAATATACATTTAAGGATCACTCCCCTGGGCGATGTGGGATGTTACAATCCACCCCCCCTTAAGGGCCCGACGTCCTCGTCGGCACACCACGGTCAGGGTTAGGCTCTGATACCAAATTGTCACATCCCGGCCCAAGGCGAACCACTTCCCGGGCCCGCTCCACCACCGTAGCACGATATTGTTCGCTTTGGGCCCTGACCACGCTGTCACGGTTTTGTTTCTGGGAACTCACGAGCAACTTCACAGTGGGTCACCCATCCTGGGAGTGCTCTAGCCCCCCTCTCGCTTAACTTCGGAGTTCCTACAGAACCCGAAGCCAGTGAGCTCCCAAAAGGCCTTGTGCTAGGTAGGGATGTGAATATACATTTAAGGATCACTCTCCTGGGCGATGTGGGATGTCACAATCTCCAACCCTTGGCCTAAAACCTAAAAATTTTAGCCCAAAAAATTTAGGTTTTAATCCAGAAACAGTTTTTCTGCTCCAACCATTCTGGCATAAAAGTTTAGCCCCAGATTATTAAACAATGAATATATGCATTTTTTAAAATTAACTTTAAAAAAAATTATATAGACTATCCTAAACTAATTTTATGAACATTTTAACCTAAAAATATTTAAATTCCGATAAATATTTGAAAATCACTAAATCGATACATGAAACTTAATACAAACGACAATTAATAAACCACATAAACTTAATACAATCGATAATTCATAAAGTGTATAAACTTAATAATGATATCCACCATCTTGACTTGGTGGTGGACTTGATGGTGGACTTGGGATATAGCCTTGAGATGAATCATCATCTTGAAATATACTCCTTGTGGCAATGTCTTCGCAAAATTTCCTTTTGCTTATCACGTAAGAACTTCTTCCTCTCTGGAGTGTATTAGTTGAGGTCCTCTATCATGAAATTACATTCGAACCTTTCTTGCTTCCCTATCCCTTTCGTGCGTAATGGCCAAATGCATTCGGGCCGCTTCTTCCTCCCAAGAGCTATGACTTTCGATCAATCTTGCAAATCCGGCAGCAATTTTGTGCACTAATCGGATCTTGGAACTTCCTTTTTCTCTTTGCTTCCTTTTGCTTATCTCTTCCCAGGGGCCTTGCAAAAGAAGAAGTTGAGGTCAACGATTCGACACCTTCATTGACATCATTTGTCTGTGCGGCTTCACTATGAAATAATCTTCCCCATTGTTGGTCCGCATCGGTTCCCCACCTCGGACAATCCTTGAGGACGTTCCAAGCATGATGCAACTTAAAAGCTTGATTTTTTGGTGTAGTTCTTGTCTTTTAAATTGCCATTACTTTGTCACCTATGCAAGAAATACAAAAAAAATAATTAGTTGCAAAATAATATTATGTACATGACAAATAAAATATCAGCAAAGAAACTCACAATTTCTGCGGCACTCCTTCCACTAGCCATGTCAACCACGGCTCTCTCCAAGCTTCCCTTCCATAAAGTGCACACGTTTTTTTATAACTTTCCACCGATCGTAAACACCACCACCTTCCCTTTGCCCGACGTTGGAGTTTTCATTGAACTTATCAACGATTTTACCCCACAAAACCTTTTTATTTTGATTCGTGCCAACGACACCATCTTCGCTAATAGAAACCCATGCCAAGCATAAAGCAACATCTTCCTCAAAGGTCCAATTACGACCTCTAATATGCTCTTTTGCCATCTTGAAAAATTTGGAAATGGGAAGAAATGGTAGAAATAAAAATTGGAAGAATTGTAGGAGAAAAGTGAGTCTTGTGTGGATGTTTGAACAAATACATAGGTATTTATAGAGTTTTTGGGTGGATTTTGAGTTTAATAATTTTTTTTAATTATTTTAGCCGTTGGATTTAAATTTGGGCCGTTAGATCTTTTTTTTTACCGTTAGATTTGATTATATTCGATCTTAGCCGTTGGATTCGATAAAAATAAAAATATAAATATAAACTAAAAAAAATGGAATGTAGGCCGTTGGATCAACCAACGCCTTGTTGATCTCAGTCGTTGCTCGCGAAACTAGTCGTTGGCTCTCTGACCCAGGTGGCCGACATGCCCGTCATGCCGATCTCTGCCTTGGGCGCGTCACAAGTGGGTGTCTGCCTTCCAACCACCTAGTTTCACTTGTGCTGGTGGAGCCCACACCATTTTATGGGCTAAATCTTGGCCGGTTTCTGGCCTTTTTTTTAGGCCCAAATTAGAACTAGGGTTGGAATAGATTGGGGGGAATATAAGGGAAATTATAGGTTTTAGGTCATGAGTTGGAGTTGCTCATATGATGTATCCAACAAGTTGATGGGATGTAATATAAGGTGGTATTGTCCACTTTAAGACTTTATGTTTGTCATCAAAGCATAGTTATCATACCAAATCATAGATTATCCCATAGAGAAAATATGTCTATTAATTTTTCTCATTTGGTTACAAAAGATTCCAAAGCGGATCGATATTGATATCCTGCGCTTAGGATTTCTCCGACCATCTCTTGACGGGCCAAGCCCCCAAGGTAATGCTAAAGACATATGCATTACTTTCTGTAAAAAGTAAAAATAAAACAAGAAAAATAGAGAGAGAGAGAGAGAGTGATAGGCTTAAAACCTACAAAGGGGATCGATATTGATATCATGCGCTTAGGATTTCTTCGACCATCTCTTGATGGAAAATGCCTAGTCATGTGCCCTAGTACTCTAGTAACCTACCAAATTAAGTAGGAGGCAGATTGTCTGCCCTCCTGTTTGGATGCCCTTCTCATCCCCTTCTATTTGTGCGGTCATGGTTAAGTCACGTCAACATTTTATATTCTTATTGTTTTTTGTCTTATTATCTCTATAAAAAATAATATAAAATGTTGACGTGGCTTAACCGTAACCGCACAAAATAGGAGGGGATGTGAATGGCACCCAAACAAGAGGGCATACAATATGCCTCCAATTAAGTAAGCTTGTCAGGGTCCCGTTGCAAGCCATATAGTCCCTTCAACTTAAAATGGGTCGCAAGATCTTGATGTCCTCAAAATAAATTCAATCTGATGTCCTACGTACTTGCCTTTTAAGATTTTTTTTAGTTTGTTGAGAATACGATACATTAAATTTAATAATATAATTGGTTAAAAATATTATTTCAAAGTTTTCAATTAATTATATTATTACACTTTGTATACTAGGCTGTGTTCTCGATTCACTGAAATCTCTCCATGCCTTGGATTACTTGCAAAAATTTATTTGGTATGGTCACAATAGGACAGTATGCTGTGAGCATATCTTCATAGAATCCACTTTTATATTGATCCAAAGCAAAATTTTAACTACTATCAAGCAAATATTGTAATTTAAAATTTCCACGATATAACTGTATTATTAAATCTCAAACATGTATTGTTTATTGTGGTATATAAGAATGAATATATTACAGATCAACAACAGTTGAAATTTCCTTTGTGAATGTATATTTAAATCATCACGATTTGAGGCGCTATATGTATAAGACATTAAACAAAAGCATTACATGTATAAGACATTAAACTAAATCATCAACATGTATATAGGATTACAGTAGACGATGTAGACAAATATGTATCAGTATGATGATAAGCAGTAGACTGAAAGTCTTCTACTCTGAACACACAGGTGTTTTATGCTTTATGAATAGTGTATAGCAATGGAGAGAACGATAAGTGTGAGAGTAGTGACACCTCTACTTATATGTTGTTCTCTTTGTCTAGCCTATTATAAGAAAGATATTAATCAAATCATAATCACATCAATTATGTCCCATCATAATATCAATTTATGTCAGATTTAATAGGGTTTACGATAAATTAGTTCACAGAGTTTAAATTTAAGACTGCACGATTCTTACTCTATTAGGATTTTAAGATCATTTGTATGCCAAGTAACTCGATATTCAAGTTACTTGAGGGCCAAGTAATATTAACGAGAATTCATTGATATTCACAAATAAGGTTTTACAATATGACCCTCCTAGTTGTTGGTTAGGATAATAGCCTTCATTGATACATACTCCCACACTGAGTGTTGCAGCTAAAAAAGTTGAGGTTCTTTTATAAAAACTAATTGACAATATGGCAAGTAAATCAGATGTAAGGTCATGTAAGGTCTCTTCCTTTTCTAACATGAAATTCAACTGTCAACACGCACTTTCACATGTGACGAATTTTCAAACTTACCACGTGGATTGTTAAATTAAAGTTATGTAATCTGGAATCTTCTCGGTAATTATTGCATGTATTATGGAAATGTAATTTCCAATTGTAATTAGTGTAGGATTCCTACCTAAATAGTGATTGATATAACCTCTCTATATATTGTAAATACTTTACACCAATCAATAAAAGGAGTAAGAATTCTACATAATATTAGAGTAGATTGTCCTACGTTTGAAGCCCAACGGCCACACGTGCTCCACGTCACCCGATTTATCTTGTCCATGTGCTATGCTTAAAAATTCGCCACACGTGAGAGGGCGTGTAGAGAGTGTGAATCCCACATCGGAAAATTGAGGAATCTTGAATGTACTAATGAGTAATTGGGATACATCCCATATTTCCAATATATTTATAGTGGAACATCAACTTTCTTCATTCAGGTTTCCATCAGCGCCAAAGCGTTGATTATTCTGAGATGTTTAACCCCGTTGCCTAACCAGCCACCGTTCGCACTGTCTTGAGTCTTGCTATTTCTCATGTGTGGCCGCTTCGACAATTAGATGTGAAAATGCATTCCTTCATGTGTATCTTCAAGAAGATGTTTAAATGTCTCAGCCTCCGGAGTTTGTCGATCCTGCTCATTTGCATTATGTTTTCATCTTTAGAAATCTTTATATGACCTTCAACAAGCTCCTTGTTGGTGGTTCCACCCGATCAGTTCCTTCTTATTTTGTCTTGGCTTTTGGCAAAGTCACACTGGTTCTTCGCTCTTTTTTTTTTCCTTTTTTTTTTTTTTTTTTTTTTTCACAATGCCTTCTTCACTATTTATTTCTTACTCTATGTTGATGATGTTGTTACCACTGGCAGTTTTGATGCTCTTCTTTCTCAGTTCACTACTTTTCTTAACCAACAGTTTGACATCAAAGATTTGGGGTCCCCTCAGTTATTTCTTAGGCTTATAGGTTATACGAATTTCCACTGGACTTCACATCAATCAACTTAAGTATGCTTGTGACTTTCTTTAAAAATTTCTCTCACAGCTTTAGATAAGTCCCTATTGGCTTTTTATACTCTGTATTCGTAAGTTGTTTGGCTCCTTACAGTATTTCACTCACTCTTCCTGATATTTTCTTCGTTCTCAATATTGTTGTTCAGTTTATGAGCTACCCTCACACTGCTCTTATGATTGCCGCCAAGCTAATTCTCCGTTATGTCAAGGGTACTTTGAAACTTGGCATCACATTGACTCCTCAGCTTGCTCATGCTACCTTATATGCCTACCAATGCTGATTGGGTCGACCGTCCAAACACTCGTCGTTTCACCATTGGTTGATCTTTGTTTTAATCTCATATCTCGGTGCTTTAATAAGCAGCCTATTGTGTCTCGATCAAGTGGTGAATCAAAATACCATGCTCTTGCTCATACTTATGTCGAAACTGCCTGGATTTGTTTTATTTTGCACGATCTCGTTTGGCGTTCGTTCATGTTCGTCAATCTCCGCATGGTGTGTCCTTAATTTGTTCCAAACTTGTCTAATCAGGCTCGTTCAGTTTTTCGGGGAGGGCTATTGCATGTATTAAAGGAATGTAAACTTCAATTGTTACTAGTGTAGGATTCCTACCTAATTAAATAGGTATTGATATAACCCTATATATTTTAATACTTCACACAAATCAATACAAGGAGTCATAATTCTATACGTGGACAATACAAATTGAGTGATGTGGAGCACATGTGGTTGTTGAGCTTCACACGTGAGTCAACATGCTCCGATAACATAAAGGAGTTAAAGTTTCAAGATAAAACCAATTGGTAACATATAAAGTAGTCCAATTATTCATAAACACATATAATGTCCATTCTTTCTCCAATATGAAATTCATACTCTCAACCATAGTTGCAAGCCCTATCATAGCACAAATGGGGTAGAAAAGGCTAAAGAGAAAATGAAAGAAAACTATCAAAACCAGTTAGTACTTAGCTATAATATGAGATACCCACGAGTCCCATGATCCAAATATTTTAATTGAATTCGTGTAACTTGTAAGCCTTACCAACTATCAACCATGTGAATTCCAGTAGGGGTGGCAAACGGGTATAGGAACCACGGGTCGGGACGGGTAATCAAGGTTCGGGGCAGGTACGAGCCGGTTCCTAATTTTTAAAAAGAGAAATAGGGTGGGGCGGGGTGGGGCTTTGAAATTTTAAGGGTGGGCCGAGTCCAAATGTATAGAAAAACGGGTACCCGGACCGGCCCGTTTGTAATTGTAATGGATGGACGAGATTGAAGAGTAACCTACATCCAATCTAAACCGTTAGTTTTACCCTAGGACCTAGGTCTCCTCAAGCTCGACTTTGTCACTAGAGTCCTCGAACTCGACTCGATTTTCTCTCGTCGTCTCGCCTCGTCATCTCTTCCACCACCCCAACGTCATCTCCTCCACCACCCCAACATCATCTCATCCACCATCCCCACATCACTGCCGTCGCGAGTCTGACCCCTGGTGACCACCACCATCCCGACATCATCTCCTCCACCATAGGATTACTAAGGTCTCCATTCACTTTGTTTGCTCTTTGTTATCCAACAAAATAACACCACCAGACACCACACTCTCATCATCCTGCTCGACTGCAACAGTGCCTCCCAGATTCCCATTCACCATAAGCTCGACGTCAATATGCATCATCTGAAACTTCAACACCTGAAACTCCAACGACTGCACCGTCCGCAAATTAGGTCCAACGTCTGCAACTCAGGTCCACATGCGGCACCGTAATCAATCTCGCCAATCACAAAATCTTTATGCCGATCTACACGTTATGTGTCTTCCGCGCCGATCTGCAAGTCTTTCAGGTTCTGGTTGGTGTTCATATGGCGAGGTGGGTCTTAACCCTTTTTGCTGTTTCTTCTTTTCTTCAAATCCTTCATGAGCACTCATTCTCTACTCCAAGCCCTGATGCTGTTTGTGCGATGGCCGTTGTCACATCCCAGCCCGGGCTCCCACCACATCCCGGACTCGACTCCACCGTAGCACGATATTGTCCGCTTTGGGCACCGACCACGCATTCACGGTTTTGTTTCTGGGAACTCATGAGCAACTTCCCAGTGGGTCACCCATCCTGGGAGTGCTCTGGCCCCCTTCTCGCTTAACTTCGGAGTTCCTACGGAACCCGAAGCCAGTGAGCTCCCAAAAGGCCTCGTGCTAGGTAAGGATGAGAATATACATATAAGGATCACTCCCTTGTGCGATGTGGGATCTTACAATCCACCCCCGCCTTAAGGGGCCCGACGACCTCGTCGGCACACCACGGCTAAGGTTAGGCTCTGATACCAAATTGTCACATCCCGGCCTAGGCCTTCACCATATCCCGAGCTCGACTCCACCATAGCACGATATTGTCCATTTTGGGCCCTGACCACGCCCTCACGGTTTTGTTTCTGGGAACTGACGAGCAACTTCCCAGTGGGTCACCCATCTTGGAAGTGCTATGGCCCCCTTCTCGCTTAACTTCGGAGTTCCTACGGAACCTGAAGCCAGTGAGCTCCCAAAAGGCCTCGTGTTAGGTAAGGATGAGAATATACATATAAGGATCACTCCCCTAGGCGATGTGGGATCTTACAGCCGCAAAGAAAAACTTGAGGCCGTTTTCTTACTTTCCGGCCCCGATTCCCTCCACGACATCGATTTACCAGTATGAGATACCAGTTTTGGCCAAAGTGTTATCAGATGACATTGAGGAAACTCTACCTAGATTATCTCCTCACCTCGCACCATATCGGAGTCGAGATATAGAGACCTTGATTTGGGATTGGGAGATATGAGCAAGAGAGACGGGGACCACCACATTCACCGATTCACCACCGTTCAGCTGTTGGTGTGAGTAGAAGGAGCAATATGGAACCGTGGAACGTTCTGGAGCTCTGTATCAAAACCAAAAAAAAAGTAATTGGACCCGTCCCGAATCGGCCCGTTTGAAACGGGCTGGGTTAGGTCTGGTTCCCAAACTCAAAATCCTTCTACCCGATCTGGCCCACCTCGTTACTATTTAAAACGGGTAAGGTCCGGTTCCTCCAAAATTGGGCTGGGCCCATGCCCAGCCCTAAATTCCAGTCAATGTCAACTTGGGTTCTGAATTTGGAGGGATTTATACACCACTTAACTAACAAATTAAAAGTTCAATCCGGCCGTTTAATCAGATGTTTTCATACCAGCGATTCAGCCTAAGGCTGGAATTTTTTTCCGAAAATTCCAAATCATATAAAAAAAATTTGATCCCATACCGAAAAGTTCGAGAATCCCTAACCGAACCGAAAATATATACATATATATATATTTATTTATTTTGGTTGCATGCATGTTGAATGTTGAATTTAAGTAATTTGATAATAGACTATATTAGAAATAGAAGTATGAAATTAAGTAGTTTGGAACTTTGGAACGTCAATTTGACTTGGTAAGAATGAATTTGTGTGAAATTTCAAATTGGTAATAGGTAAAAAGTCTAAATTTCAATTGATATGAAATTGGGCAACAAAATTTCAAGCCAAAAGCCCGACCAAATTTTAGGCCACAAACCAAAAATCTCAAATTTCTGCCCAAAACCCAAAATCCAATCCCGATCCATCCTGAAATACATAAAACATTTTGGGAATCTCAAAAATTGGAATAACGAAATTTCAGTTCGGAATTGGTCTTCAAATTCTCATTCCAAAAATTTTCAGTTTGAAATTCGGAACCCCATTTTCAATTTGGATTCCATACCAAACCACTCCTAATTCAGCCTAGTACTAGGAAGGGAGGCAATGACAATATCATCATGCAAGTGATCTATCACATGGGCCTTGTGAATTGGTTTTCAACTTTGAACCTCTTGTTAAGTCATGTTCTCATGCTTTGGAAACATATACATAAGGGAACAACTTTTCTTCTTTTTTTTTCCGTTAAAATTAACCACAAAGTCAATCTCACTTCAAATATAAAAGGGAAAACTTTACAGACCGAGTGAGGATACAAAGTCTCTTAATATGTAAATATCATCTTCAGTTTGGGTATTTAATTTTCGCTCATTATGTAGGAATTTTCTAATATGCTTCGGAAGATCTTATTGTTAAGAATGAATCTCACATCGATGGAAGAATGAACCTTACAAAGGCTACTCCTCATATTCCAATTGATTTTATGGTGGAACCTCAATATTTTTTCCACTTATACTCCAGAGTTTTAACTATCAGATTATTCGTCAAAGATACAACAACTAAAATTTAATGGCAAAAATCCTAAAATATAAGATGCTAAAAAGTTAGGGTAAATCTCAGTTTATTACTCTTAAGTTTCGTGGTTTTCAACATTTGGTACATGAAGTTTTTTTTGTCCCAGAGTTATACCTAAAGTGTTAATTTTGGGACAGTCTCATACATCCGTTAGTCTAGCTATTAAATCAATCGTTAATTGATGACGTGACGTCCACGTGGACAATGACTGGATGCCACATGTCAATATGGGCCCACATGAATATTAAAAATTTAAAAATTTAAAAATTTTACAAAAAAAATTATGGGTGTTCACTTCTCCCTCCCTTCTCTTCCCTGCACCCATCCTCCCCGCACACCCACCCATTCTTCTCTTATATGCACTCACATTTCCCTCACACCCACCCATCTGCATGCTCCTCTTCCACTTATCTGGGTATGACGCAGGCTTCGCCGCCGCACAGATGGGTCGGTGTTATCGAAGGTCAGCCGCGTAAACCCTAACAAGCTCTACCCATCTGCAAGTTCGGCGGAAACCCACTTAATTTTGTGAAGGTTTTGGGTTTTGGATGAAAGGTTGTGATTTTTCGAAGCATGAAAGAAAAGTAAATCAGTGAAATAGAACGGTTAACAGTAGCAGTAGCCGCAGCACCAGAACGGTCACTTGTCACCGTTCATATGCGCCAAGTTATTGGATCCGAAAGCTTCCTGGGACAAGGTACTTCAACTTCCCCATGATTTCATCACTGTCATTTGTTTGGGTTCTGTTCCCTAAATCGGTTCCATTCGACGACGACGGGGAAGAAGCCGAACCAGACCACCCATTCCCCTCCACCATTCGAGCCAGACCCTTCGTATCTAGTATCGGGGCAAACCCCATTCACCTCGCCGTCCTTGTACAAGTTGCACTCACTGTACTTTGTGATGTAAAAATCGTTCACAAATGCCATGCCATCCTCTTTGAACCCCGCGACGGCGACATTAACTCCGAGCATGAGCACGGAAGTCGAATTCGAGTTGGCCCACCCAAAAGCCATGTAATTCAAGGTCCCAGTGGCGACCTTCAATTCGATATCGATCAGATTATCCTCAACACTCAACGTCCATCGAACCCTATAATTCTTCGACAAAACCTTGCAATTCTCCATCATAGTCGGCTCAGTATGAACGTAAACTCGACCCATTCCTTTCCCTGAATCGGTTCCATTCGACAGCGATGGGTAAGGAGCCGAACCAGACAACCCTTTTGTTATACCCAGAGAGAGATGAGGGGAATTGGTGGGTGTACGGGGAGGATGGGTGCAGGGAAGAGAAGGGAGGGAGAATGAGGGAGGGGGTCGGGAGGGGGTCGGGAGGGGCAAGGTTCTAAAAGACGCTAGACGCTAGTCGGGCGGTGAGCTAGGGCCTAGCGCCTAGGCGGCTAGGCGGGGTCTAGGCGGGCGCCTAGGCGGACTAGGCGGATTTAAGTAAATCCATTATATTTCGTGTAAATAAATGTCTGTTTATACTTAAAATATATATAATTTCATCATAAACTACAAAATAGAATGACATATGTATTATAAAGTATTGGAACATAATGAAAACATGGGGAACAAGCATATAGTGTGTGCCCATTTAAGTATTCAACAAGTCTCTTACAATTTATTGAAAAAATTAAATGCAAATTAAAAGTTATCTATTTTCTATCAAAGTGAGTCGCAACCTAGGTAGGTGCCTAGGCGGGTCTGAGCGGGCTAGGCGGTCTAGGCGGGCGCCTCAACTAGTCTAGGCGCCCTTTATTAATTTTCAAACGCCTAGGCATTAATCGGGGCGGTGACCAGCCGCCTAGCGCCTAGGCGGGGATTTTTAGAACAGTGGGGAGGGGTGAACGCCCATAATTTTTTTTTTAATTTTTTAATATTAATGTGGGCCCCATATTGACATGTGGAGCCCAATCATTGTCCACGTGGGCACCACGTCATCAGTTAACGGCTAATTTAACAGTAAGACTAACGGATGTATGAAACTGTCCCAAAATTAACACTTTGGATATGATTCTGGGACGAAAAAAACTTCATGTACCAAATGTTGAAAACCACGAAACTTAAGGGTAGTAAACTGAGATCTACCAAAAAATTTATTATGCATTCCAAACTTATTATTTTTAACAGAAAAATACATTTATAAAAAGTGAAGAATGACTGTTTTGAAGTGCCATAACATTTTTTTTAAATTAAAAAAAAAGTAAAAGAAACAAACGTGGGTTGGGGAGATAGGGGACTGGGGAGAAAGTGGGTGCCTGGGTTGCAAACTCGCAATATTTCAACATAGGCACAGCGCCCAACAAGAGACTTTTTGGGGAATCTTTTATTTGGTCTATCGAAGATCTAAAACCCTAACTAACAGATAAACTATTTTGCCTTCTTTACCGCTCTGCGAAAAAAACTTGAAGAGCGGTTTGAGTATTCTATTATCCAATGTCTCCTTTACAGCAACGAAATATGAGAGTTGGTCTTCCGTATTTCATCTATTTATTCCTTCGACCAAAATAGAATCTCAGGAGATCTGATCTTGTCACATATATGCTGCTTCAATGGATGTCGGTATGTTCAATAACTTTAATACAGGAGGCCAGCGGAGAAAATCATCATTAGCCCTGACTTCGGATGGTGCGAAAAATCAAGATAAGTCAAATGACGATGATGAGAAAAAAAAGGTGATGCATAGAGAAATCGAAAAGAAGAGAAGGCAAGAAATGTCCAACCTTTATGGATCACTTCGATCTGTACTTCCTCTTGAATTTATCAAGGTAAAGATCGAACCTTAAATACTTCTTTCACTTTGATTTCTCCCTACTTGGTTCAATTTCCTTGTGATTAAAGTACCCTAGGCACCAAAAATTGTTTCTTGCTTATTAAACAGATTTTTAGGGACGATCGGTAAGTGTTTATTACTTTGTAAACTTTTTTGACCAATTTTGTCAAATTTTAGGGCCTTATCCTTGACCATAATTGTGTTGTTGGATTATTTCAGGGAAAACGTTCGTTGGCGGATCATATGAACGAGGCAGTGAATTATATCAAACAGCTGCAAACGAGAATCAAAATATTTGGTGCCAAAAGAGGTGAGCTAAAGATGGGGTCAGCCTCGTCCAATTTGAGTGCTAGTACTCTTGGCCATGGGAGCAGTGGTAGCTCATCAACTGCTGCAAGTACCCTAGTTGCAGTCCACCCTTGCTTAGCCGGCGTTGAGATTGTAGTCAGTGCCGGCCGATCTCCAGAGCAAGGTTTTCTCCTATCAAGAATGCTTAAAATACTGCTTGGACAAGGACTTAATGTAATCAGCTGTTCTACCACACAGGTTAACAGAAGACTTGTCTACACCATCCAATCTGAGGTAGTATATGTTTCGCAGCTTAATTAGTTCTGATTAATACAAGATTACTTCAATTTTGTTCCTTTGTAACTTCACAGGTTAGCGATCCAACATGCATAGACTTTTCTGGGTTGCAGCAGATTCTGACTGAAGCCTGTCATCATTGACAGATTTTCAAGTAACAACTTAATTAGCTGCGTTTTCAACCTGGATGTGTCCATATGGTTCGCAGAGAGTCTATTAGTTTGTAGGTTTTCTTCTGCGTTTTCAAACTGAATTTTGCTTTGTTTAATTTATGTCTCATACTTCACCTTACAAGGACCATATGTGTTATATTGAAAGCCATACCTACAGTTGAGCTCATTCTACCAGTTTAATTTGTGATGAAAAATTTATATATGTCAATTGGGAGTTGTTGATGCTGAATCTGATTTTGAAGGATAGTTTCTTCTACAAAAATTGTTTTCTCAAGTTGTGTATATCAACTGGGAGCTGTTGAATGCTGAATATGTTTTTCAAGGGTAGTTTCATCTACGCAAATTGTTTTCTCAAGTTGTATTAATGATGTTGAAGGTGGTATATATGTAACAGTGGTATACAATCATGTGCATATCTCTTCTCGCATCACAAAGTAAACAAAAAAGTAAGAGATAAGTGTATAATTCCTTACAAGAAATGTTGCTTTGGAAAACTACATTAGGCCAATTGAAGAGAATTCTGAAGTGATAAAGTTGTGGATTTTACAATTGATTATGCATGGAATATTACTACTTTTCGAGTGAAAGTGGGAAAATCGTTATTTGGGTAAAATGATAGATTTTGCTATTAGTGTTATGATGTTTTTACCATAGTTTTTAATATAGTTGTGGAATGACTAAGGTCTCATGATTGTTATTAGTATAAAAAAACAAAAAAGTCTCGAATAATTTTCATAAAGATTTGACACAATTAAGCACTGAAAATTGATCGGTGGGATCAAATCGTCAATTTATACATGTGTTTAGCAGTGTAACTCCATGATATAGACCTGTGGGCAACTTATTAGATTTTAAATTATTAATAATTTGGGTTCAATGGGATGACAACAAAACATTGAGACAATCTATAATCTGCATGTCTCCAAGCTAGCTAGTGTCTTGCCTTTTATCCTCAATAATACAAGAATAATTGAAGCATCAAATGAAGAGCTAATTAAGCCAAGAACAATGTATACCACTCATCTTGATTCCCTGATGTATTTGATTTAATTTGTGTCAAATGCTGTACGAGCAGACTGGACCCAAAATCTCTGAGCTCTCAGCATGTCACAAGCTGAAAATGGCTACTTATACAACAAGCAGCACATCAACCCCAGTAACAAACTATAAAGACCTTTACTTCACTACTACTTACAACATTAATTTCCTAACTTAATGAATCTTCCAAACTAGCTAGCTACAATTATCTGTATGTTCTTGTATGCCTAGTGTAAGAGAGATCAAATCTTGCACCCAAAATTTTATGTGACATCTCTGAGACCTATGTCATTTGTTGACATCTGGTCATTCATTTAAACCCCACTTAACAGTATTAACACTTCAATTTGTCTCCTAAAAAATAAAATAAAAACTAGAGATAAATTAAGTTAGAAAGACACATGTCACTTAAGTAAATAGGTTGTAGCTAGAAAGGTCACAGAGAATTTTAGGTGCAAAAATTTTGAACTTTGTGTAAGAACATGCAATCATAAGTAATATAACATTATAATTACATATCATCCATTTTCACGCAACGTTGCATGAAATGTTATGAAATAAAATGTACGAGATATGCATGACAACTAACTATGACATTCATGATGTTGATACAATTACAAATGTATATAAAGTTAGAATAAGTTACAATGTTTTAAAATCCATTAACATGCACATAAATAATCTTTTTTCAGAGAGAAAAGCCACAAACTTGACAGCGAAGCTAATCTTGGGTCTTTATGCACATTCCTTTCATTTGGCTAACAACTTTATGCATCTTGCTTTGGAAGTAATTGTAAAGCAAAGTTTAGGTGAATTATATATGGACTGGCCTTGGCCACAAATAAAATAGAGCAATAGTATCTGTCATATCTTTGCCTTTGATACTGTAGCCATTGCGGCTCTCCATCCTCGATTTAATATTGCCTTCTATAATATCCGTATCTTGGAATTATAATATGACAACCGTCCTTATAGGAACACATGCTAAAATTTTCAATAACAATTTACAAACATTGGCCCAACAAGTTATGCAATTTTCTAGTATTTGGTAGTTAACACATAGAGTGCATCTTCATATATGTTTTGTGCTTTGTTACCAACTCTCAGATAAAGCAATAATTTAATTTAATATGTTTACTCGGAAATAGAGGATTAAGATACACACACACACTATAAGGGAGTGGCCCTTGAATGTTTCTATATTGGTTAGTCAACCCTAGCTTGATGACCTAATGTATAATTGCAGACTTAGTTGCCGGTGTGTTAGGCATGCGTTAGAGGCTCTATTGCAGGGTTGTGCTGACCTGGTAGATCAACCTTCGTTGCTACGGTGCTGGTTGATGATATGAGTAATATAATTTAGAAGTTTACCGAGCAGAAATATATCAAGACAGGCCCTAAGTAAATATGATCAAGGGAATATAAATACAGTATTCCCTTGTGACATGTTTATTTATTATGAACGAGAATGCAAAACATTAGAATAAGGGAATTAAATCAACTAGCCCATTAGTCGATATAATTTATTGTTTTGGGATATTTTATTATTCAATTTAAGGTGGACCGTGGAACTAGCTGGATAAACATGGCGGCAGCAAAGAATTGAGTATGCTTTTGGGCTTTATTTTAAGAAAAACTAATGAAAAACTGAAAAATGTTTGAAAATTTTGAGTTTTAATCAAAATGACGAAAAAGTGTTGTAAGTAAATAGTAACATGAGTGATATTTTAGAGTAAAAATGTCATAAAGTGAACAATACCGAAGTGTTTTGTTAAAACTCCATTTATTTTAGGGAACTTTAACGAAAAGCTCCCGTACTGTTCACTTTAACGAAAAACCACATTTTTACACTAAAAAGTCAACCCTGATACTATTCACTTTACCCTTTATTTTGTCCTTATTGTTAAAACTCAAAGTTTTCAAGCTTTTTTCATTAGTTTTCCTTTTATTTTATTGTTGCAGAAATTTTTATTTGAATTCATATAATTAAATTTTACACTAGACTTATTCTCTATACTTACATTATTTTTAGTTAAACTATCATTATTTCTTTAAATCTAAATTTACTACCTAAATTACCCTCACAAACTCAACTCAATATGTATTAATATAGCTTTACACCCACTTAATGGATAAAAACCAAAATCTAACGTCGGAGCAGCAAAAGAAAACGTGAAACGGCGTAGTAAAATTTCCTAAAGAGTTGAGAAATCGTCGAAGCAGAGAGAAAACGTGGAACTATGTAGGAAATTTCCGTTGCTCTCTTTTTCCATTGAATAAACCCAAGCGTTGAGGTATTCAATACATTTTTTGATTCAGGTTGTGTGAATGAGAAATGCAAAAGTGCTGCCGGACATGGATGTGAAATTAAAATATAATTAAGAGCATGAGTTGGAAGCACTTGTGTGTTTACAAGTATGGATATCCTTGTCAATTTGGAAGGGTTAGCTTGACCATGGATATTGTCCAGTACCTAAAAAACGTCTTTCTATTCAGCATATTAATGCAGGAGAAAAGTTCGCGTGAATTTTGGTATTGGTGTTAATTTTATCTTAAACTTGATAATAACTATACAATAAGACAAAAGATAATTCACGTTTAAAACTAAGTTGAGTGTAAAATGGAATTATATAGGTGCAAATAAAAATTTTCCATTTGTTGCCATCGGTAAAAATTGAAGAGGACTAGACTTTTTGCGTTCAAACAAATAACAAGTGCTTTGTTTGGAACTGTTTTCGAAAGGCACTTCATCATTATATTTTTCTGGAGTACTTAAAAGTGCGTATAACCAACCTAAAATCTCAACCTGTGTACATAACACAGCTCTCTCTCTCTCTCTCTCTCTCTCAACACTTTCCTTACCCCTTTCTCAAAGTCTCTAACCTTAACTTACATAAATCTATACATACTTTACTGAAAAAGCACAAGAGAGGAACGAAAAAACATTTATGATAACTTTGAAGACTAAAAGCCAAGGCCCTTGTGTCTTTACTGTCCTTTTTTTTAACAAACGATATTATCTACACCAAGGGGAAGGAGGTGGGCTTAGCCCTACAATGGACTAGCAATAATGTGGTTTAAATTCGCCTTTGGCGAGAATCGAACCCAAAATCTCTCACTTACAAGTGAAGAGGATCTTTAGACCGTAGTACTAAGTGGTTTTAGTTCAATTTAAAAAATTCTTGAGGGGGCTATAAATGTGGGGTGGGATAAAATGCTTGACGCTATGAATGGTTTGCTAGCATGCTGCAATTTATGAATGCTTGTATGCTAATGTAATGTTATGAATTATAATGCTTGATAATTTGAAAGGACCGTGACTGAGATTTTAGGGGTATATGCAAAAACCTATAAATGAGGTCTTCCTTAACTTAGTCTGCAAACAAGTAGAAAACATCAATCATCAAATAATCAACAATTAGTTCAATATTCGGTAAGCATATCAACAGAAACTTAAAAAAAAATCTTAGATTACCACTTGTAGCAACCTCAAGCATTAATGTTTCACTTCCAAAAAATTGAAAACAACATTTACTTGGTACTATCACAATTTAACAGTCAGATATGTTATACTGATTATAAGAAATATATATGATCGTGAGATGATTATAGTATTAAGTAATTCAGTAGCTAATCCTATAATATGTAGGCCATCTTAAATTATAATATACAATATCATGGGATAATGCGGGAGTGGAACATTTTGGGGACCTCTTGAATTGGGCCCTATGCAATTCCACCTCTTGAACCCTTTCACCCATACCCCTATAATTTGATATGTTTTAGAGTTTTAAGGAGAATAAATATATTAACATAATACAAAAAAATAATTTCAGTAATGTAGAAAGGGATGAGGATCCTCTCCAAATCTTCTTTATGAGGATACCGAGGACCACTTCATCGTGTTCGTTCGTCGTACATTATACGGTCAATTTTCGTCTAAGTGCCGTTTGCGTTCAATTTTAAATAAAAAACTTCAAAATGATTTATAACCGCAAAATGATAGATAAACAGACACTCAACAAAGAGAATCCGGATAGGGTCCTATTTCAGGAGAAACAGGGCATTTTTGAAAAATTATAAATTGAATAATGGTATCCATGTTAAGTTTACTTTTAAATTTTGTGATGCAACAAGAGAATTCCTACTTAAGTTTGTTTCCTTATATATAATAAAACACGTTTTTTTCCTTATATTGAGGAGGTTTGAACCCATCCGATGTTCGCCTGCCGACTTCCGACATACGGTGGTCCACCAAAATGTGAAAGTAAATGGACAATAATTGGTTCAGTACAAAAGTGAAAAGACTGTACCCCACAAAAAAATATAATATGCAGCTATTATGCGGTTCCAAACTTCGAACGCCACGTTTGCCCCTCCTCACCAGATCAAGGAAAGATTTTTTGGAAAAATGTTTTTGTGTGCCGAGAATGATCACAGTAAAAAATCTCTCAATATTTCGAACAATCTTAAGCCTACTAATTATTAATTAAGCCTCTCCAAGCGATCGAAATAGATCCCGAGTCTCTGTATTTAATTACCTTCCGAGTATTCAAACAACCTTAAACTTTTGAGCTCCCAGGCGACTCATACCGTCTTTGTTCAATGTTTCCCAATGCATATCATCGTGGTCAAAGCAAAGATTTGGTATTCCAGACCTCCACTATCAATTATCCCGACCGAGAAGATATGATGCGTGTACAAGATCTTATGCGGTGTCATGAGGTGTTTCCAGAGGGGAAGAATCCATCCCGTAATAAGATGATGGGGAAAGGCAAGCAACAACAACAACAGCAACATCGTATGATATTATCACCTAATTCCAACAATAATGGAGCAAATCCTAGTGATGGTAAGACTGAAAGGAAGATCGTGCGTAGGGACAACGAACGCCAAAGAAGACAACTTATGGCAGCTCTTAATGCATCACTTCGATCCCTCCTCCCCTATGAATTGATCAAGGTCAAGAATCGAGATCAACCTCTTTATATATTCTCCTCAGTCTTTTTCTGTAATTTTCTTTTGTGGGTCGAGTTTTAATTTCCTGATTTAGATGATTAGTTATGTTTCGACGGTTTTTGTGCTGGGGTTACAGGGATATATTGCGTTGTTTTAATTATTTGACATAGATGATTACTTATGTTTCTAGGGTTTTTGTGATGGGGTTACAGGGAAAACGTTCAATCACCGAGCACATGAATGAGGCCGTCAACTATATAAATCACATGAAGGCAAAGATCGAAGAACTGAATGCCAAGAAGGAAAAGATTAATAAAAAGTTGTATGAATGTGATTCTCAAGATTTTAGTCTCAGAAATGAAAGTTCGGGTCACAATTTTCTCAAGTACTCTATCATGGTTCGCCCAACTTGTTTGGGAGGAGTGGAGGTTTTGGTAAGTAGTAGCTGCGGTGAGGAGGAAGGGTTGCTTCTTTCGGGAGTGCTCAAAGTATTGCTTGCGGAAGGCCTTAGTGTTGTTGAGTGTGCTTCCACCAGAGTAAATGAAAGTTTGTTTCACACCATTCAGTGTGAGGTACGCTCGTTCCTTTTCATATAAATTCAATTACTTATATTCCTCGATAGGTTTGGTATATTATTTAGATATTGACTTAATCTTAATTACCACCTAATCATGATATTACAATGCAAGAAAATCTTACAGTGCGTTTTCTTCAATCCACAGGTTGTCAACGATTTGGCATGTCTGGATTTGTCTGAGTTGCAACTGAAACTAAATAACTATTACAATTCCGGGTAACCAAATATCTTCAATTATCGGAAATTATATCCCGATCCCTTCGCAATCTTGATTCCCTTTGATTATAGTAAAACCCTAGGGTTATGCTTGGGCGAGGTTTTTCCAAGTTCCACGAGATTAAGGCCAAGTTAGCAAGGAATTGATTATAAAAATTAGATAGGAGGGATTGGAAAAGCTCTTCATGAGCATTATGAAGGCATGTAAGAGGGATTCGCAAAATCCTACTCAGAAGGTGTGATTTGTGTAACATGTTGCTCAAATTTCTGACTTTTCACTCTTAATATGCATGCAGTGCTTAATTTCTTTTAATTCCAACGATTCGAAGGTCTATTTAGAAAACGCAAAACTCTCTAGAACGTGATTTCCGTGAAATTATTGTCCTTTTATCTAGAACATTGCAAGTACATTAGATACTATGCTCATTAGTTCGTGCAGTAACAGAGAGTAGTACTCGTAACAACAAATAATCTTCCTTTTAGCAACTCGCTACTAAATCTTTTACAAAATCTTAGCAGAATTAATATACTCGTGATCAACAGATATTAAGTTAAGCTGCTGCATAAAATTTTACAATTCATACAAACTTTTCATTACTTGTTGTATCCATATAAAATGTTCTAATTATATGAATTTTAGACCTTTGATCTTAAGCTAAGATAACAAAACAAAATTTCGTGACTGGTCAGTATACTGTATGTTGGAAACTATTAATATTTATGTTTATTTTAGTATTTGGGTTTTCCTTGTTAATTTAGGATTTGGGCCTAGCCCATCCTAGTTAGGATTCTTAGGTTTAGTTCTCTATAAATATTGCTTGTAATTTAGTTTGAGAAACAAGTCATTCACAATGTAGCCTCTTGGAGTTTATGTAGCCTTTTGTAGTGTTTGATATCAATAATATTTCTAGTTTTGTAATCCGTTTGTTCGTTCATTGTGGTATGCGCACTCTGGTATTCAATTTGGTATCAGAGCGGGCTCGATCTTTAGGGTTCAATCCATTCTCATTGGTATCAATTTGTTTGCCTTTGTTGTCGTTCGTTTTAGATTTGTTAGTTGGTATTGATTGTTTGCAAGGAAAAGAAAAATGAAAGAGAAAAAGAAAGAAAAAAAAAGGTTTTGCTTGCAGAGGAGAAGATTCCCCAACAAATAAAAAAAGGGGACGAACGAGAAAAGAAACGAAAAAAAAAAAGGAACCACGGAAAGGAAGAAGGAAGAAAAAAGGAGGAAAAAAAATATGGCTGTTGTGTTTTGAGGTTTGGGGCCCACATGATGCTGCTGTTTAGGCTTGTTTCTGTAGCTTGTTGTTGCCTTCTACAACGATCGCTCGAATGCTTGGATTGATGACCATTCGAGTGATGTTGTGGACAGAGTAAATTGGATTTTTTGATTGTTTGTTCGAAAGTAGGAATTTGCATTGGCATTGGCATCGGTATTAGTATTGGCATTGGCATCGGCATTGGTATTGGCATTGGTATTGGTATTGGCATTAGCACTGACACTGGAATTTGGAGTCTTGCATCCACATCTACTTTGACAAACTCATGTCATGTACCGCCATGAGTTTGACGGGGAGTGTTGGAAAATATTAATATTTATGTTTATTTTAGTATTTTGGTTTTCCTTGTTAGTTTAGGATTTGGGCCTAACTCATCCTAGTTAGGGTTTCTTAGGTTTAGTTCTCTATAAATATTGTTTGTAATTTAGTTTGAGAAACAAGTCATTTACAATGTAGCCTCCTGAAGTTTATGTAGCCTTTTGTAGTGTTCGATATCAATAATATTTCTAGTTTTGTAATCCGTTTGTTCGTTCATTGTGGTATGCGCACTCTGATATTCAACTCTGTATATGTTCTATATAGTTATAGTGCATGAATTATTGTTTCATTAAATTGCTGGATCCATCTCATACGTGCGTTAGAATCCATCATATAAAATTGGATAGGGTTGTGATTTGTTTGATGATTTTTCTTTTTCCTTGTGATTATATCTATTGTAAGCAAAGATAAAGTGGTCGCAAGAATCAAAACTCATGCATGATGTGTTAACATTTTTAATGAACTCAATGTAAAGATTTTTCTTCCCAAAAACGAAACACCAGGGTCGAAAAGATACTGAAGTAGAGGCTAGAATCAGGATCCTACCAACTTCAATTATTGATAGCGTTTATTTCCCTCCCTCCCTCTATATATGCATAAATGGATAACTAGAATATGCGTGTGTGCGTGTGTGCGTGTGCGCGCGCGCGCGTGTGTGCGCGCGCGCGCGTGTGTGCGCATGTGTGTGTGTGTGTAATATATGGTTTTATTTGTGTTGACATGGACAAATATTACAGGACATGACTTAGGGCTAGTTTGGTATTACTATGCTTTTAAAAAAAAAAAATTGTTTTTGCTGTGCTGTAAAATAAAGCAATTGAGTGTTTGGTAAACTTTTATTGTAAAAGTGCTTTTAACAAAAAAAACAATGTTCAAGTGTTTGATAAACTTTTATATCAAACTGTTGTGACTATGTTAAATGACTAGAAGGGTTTAATGTTAAATGTGATATAATAATTTATTTTATTTTTTATTTATAATTTCATCTTCAATCTTCATCATTTATCTTTATTTTATTTTTTATTTATAATTTTAGCTTCCATATCTCTCGTTTATCTTTGTTTTATATTTATTTATATTTTTATCTTCCATCTCCATCTCAAATGGAATCGTGCAATTAAAATGAGACCAAAGTCATCTTCTTCCTCACGCCTGACTATGCAGAAAAAAAAATTTTGATTCCAGCATCTTCATGTATGCCTGCCTAGCCCCTGCCCAGACCCGCATACCTCCGCCTAGTCCTTCCTAGTCCCGCCCAGGCATCCTGCTTTCCGATTTTGTGGCCGATTTGGAAGGGGTAGATTATCTGATGACATCAGAGTATTGGCCATGTCAGCAATGCCACCTAGGCAATAGTTGCTTAAGACCTAAGTCGGTGTAATTGAGATGTAGTATAAAAAACAGATTTCCCTCTCATTGTATTCTTAAGAAATGTCGGTTGTTGTGTAAGAAAACAATTATCAAATACAAAGCTTCTCTCTTCCTTCTTCCGGCACACATAGACCTATAATTGTTCAGTTACCTTATGTTCAGTTTTCTGCAGAGGTAGTTGAGCCTGTTAATTCTGGAGTATCCTCTAGTCAATCTCTTAGCCTATTGGTACAATCTGGTGACAGTGATGTTGACAGTTCAGCTAGACCCGGCAGTTTCTGACACGACACGATGACACGACACGAAAATAACGGGTTTCGGGTCAACACGATAACTTATCGGGTCATTATCGGGTGACCCGTTAAGAACCCGTTAATAACGGGTTCTTAACGGGTGTACACGTGGGTAACACGTGGGTGACCGTTTCGACCCGTTAAGAAAAAATTATTTTGATAATTTGAAAGTTTAATTATTAAAAGATTTATTATAAAATACAATAGCCATATTAATATATACAATATATTCTATATTAAATATATAGTTTTGTATTATTATTCTATATAAGTTAAAAAAAAGTTTTAGTCATTATTTATTTTTATTATGAGAGTTCTTTATTATCATTACTAGGATAATAAATTTTACTTAACATGTTCTTGTCCAAAATTAAAATAGACTAGTATAGTATTTGTATAGGCAAGAACTAAGAAGACATACATACATACAAGTATGAAAAATGTGAAAGAATATATAAACACTTGTGATTCATCATTAATATTATTCCTCTATGAGTAGATAATGGTTACACAACACTTACATTATCATTTATATTTTTAAAATCCTCCAAACCCTCATGAATAATGTTTTTTATTTGAGGGAAAAATTAATAAAATTAATAATAATTATTGTAGAAGTGTAAAAAATGTAAAAAAAAATATCCAATCACTCATAATAACAAGCTTTACAACTTTCATGAAGGGATCAGCTTCGAAATCCAACACTATAATCCATAAACCTTAAATTTATATTTAACCGTCGATTGTCATTTACGCTTTATTATTGTTACTGAATTTCATTTTTAAACTTTTCTTTTTTTTAAAACATGATCATCTGGAGGATGTAAGAAGATGAACGGTTCAGATCTTTGATATCACGTTTTGATATTTACGGTTAACTGAAATATGAGTCGATGTCATATAGTTTGTAGAAACTTTATAAACATCAAGCAATATTTTCACTAATCGTAAAACTCTGAACATAATATCAACGATCCAAACCGTTCATCTTCTTGCATCCTCTAATAGATCATGTTTTCAAAAAAGAAAATCTGAAAAAACAAAATTTGATGAGAAAAATGAAGCGTAAATGTAAACAATAATCAACGGTTAAATTTTGATATATGATTTATATGATTATAGTGGCAAATTTCGAAGTTAAGCTCTTCACGAAAGTTGTAAAGCTTGTTATTACGAGCGTTTATATATTTTTTTCTATATTTTTTATACTTCTACATTAATTAAAAAACTATTAAAGACTTTACTTAAATAACAGCCGTAAGATAAATGAGATTAAATATGTATCGTTGGATTCTATTTCAATTATATTATTAGATTTTTTTTGGACAAAAAACCCCTTATATTTTCCTTTTTTTTTTTTCCATCTGAGTCCTGACTGAGTCTGACTCTGACTGATCAAAACAAAAGCATAACCCTAAATTGAATTATAATCCCTTTCTCTCTCCCCCCACTCCCGTAAGCGTAACCCTCTCTCGTCTCTCGACCCGCCGCCACGGCGCCATTCTTCCTAGCCCATCTCTCCCGCCGTCTGTTCTTCCAAAAAGCTCTCATCCGACAGCCACGATCTTCTCGTCCTTCATTCATACGGCCTCTTCCTGTTTATTTCTCTACGTAAGTATTTCTATCCTTCTTCAACCTTTCTCTCTCTTCACTATTTCTACGCTCATATTTCCCATTTCTGACCACAATCGACACAACATTTATTGCGTTGGATTCCTCTCTTCCTCTTGTTGATCTCTTCAGTGTTACATTGTCCAGAAACGCATCCATCTGAGCAGCTGCACCACAGAGCATCATCTGAGCAAGTCAAATCCCCAAAGTCCGTCATTTTCCAGCGATTTATGCGACGACGCAGGTAAGAAATTCGTTGTCATCATCTATTGTTGTTTTTCTATGAATCGGGTTTGGACACCCAATTTTTCCCTCGCTTTGAACACCCAGTTTTGATATGCGTTCATGTCCGATTACACTTGGTACAATTTTGATTGTTTTGTTTTCAACTGTGCATTAAACATTTAAATCCTAAACCCTAAAACTCGGATAATTTGATGTGAAACTAAATTCAATATTTGAATGAAATCTGGTGTGTGTGTGTGTGTGTGTGTGTGTGTGTGTGTGTGTGTGTGTGTGTGTCAGAATGTTAAGTACATTGAAAGCAGTGTTTGATAGCTTTTAAAGATGTAAATTTCGAAAATTGCTTGATGAGTATTTTTTGCTAGTGTTCTCTGCAGCTAAATTTGATCTTGTATATATGCGTGTGCTGGTATACCTTATAAGAATTTGTTAGATTTTTGTGCGACATTATTTGAACTGCTTGTGGATTGGTTGGATGATGATTTGGGCACGTAATGTCAAGGAATTTCATTACAAGAATATTCCTGGTTTTCTTTTATGTTTCACCTATTCTTCACTTTTGTTCTAAAAGAAAGAAGATCAAAAAGGGAAATTGCGTGACAGTTTTTTCAAGCTGTTTTTGATTCATGGAAATGAAAAAATGTAACTGAAGCAGTGGCTGCTTTGGAGGGTGCCAAAGGAGCAGCTGCACCTGCACAGAGCACCATCTCCAGGAGCCCTCATTTTTAATAACTGAAAGCAATGGCTGCTTTGGAGAGTGCCAAAGGAGCAGCTGCACAAAGCACCATCTCCAGGAGCCCTCATTTTTAATTATATATATATATATATATATAACCTAATTAGTGCATACCCAAATTATTTGTTATTTTGAAAATTGTTGTATCTTTTTATCTACTTCCTTTTTTTCTTGATTAAAAATTTCATTTATGCGACATATCCTTTGTGTGAAAAATATACTTAAGTTAGTAGCAGGTTGTGCCTTGAATGCTTGAACTGCTTCCATCCTCAAAATGGCTCCTATATATTGACAAGTATATTGTATACCAATTGAATTGCACTCAGTCTCAGTGCACTGTGCACCACATTTTGTTTCAGAAGCAATTAATTAATTTATACCCATTTTGTTTCAGAAGCAATGGATGCTAGATATTCAGATTCAGTAAACGATGAGGAGTCCGTGGAGATTATAATGGGAATAGAACGAGATATTGGAAGCGAAAGTATAGACAATACAAATACGAGTTTTGCAAAGAAAAAGGTTAGAGCAATCAATTTAGGTAAGCGAAAACTTCGATCTCCTGTTTGGAACACTTTCACTAAATTGGATACTATTTTTGAAGATGGTAAAGGTCGTGCTCAATGCAAAGATTGAAAGAAAGTAGTGATAGATGATAGTCATCATGGGACAGGAAATATGAAAAGACATTTGAATACATGCCCTGCAAAGAATAATGTTGAATTGTTTATGTCGGCATCTGAATTGTGTTCCCAAAAGTTTGATCATCTGGTATTCCGTGGCTTATTAGTAGAGGCAATCATCAAGCATAATCTTCCTTTTAATTTTGTTGAGCATGAGGGAATTAAGGCTTTATTTGCATATGTATCTCCTGGTATTATAAGCTACCATGTCGAAATACTATCAAAGCTTGTGTGTTGAGGATGTTCAAAATTGAAAAACAAGCACTGCATAATTTGTTAGGCTCGGTTGAAGGTAGAATTTGTTTGACATCAGACTTATGGTCATCTCAGTGCACTGATGGGTATCTTGCACTTACTGCTCACTTTGTAGACAAGGATTGTAAATTGAATAAAAGAATTATAAGTTTTTGTCACATGCCTCCTCCGCATACTGGTGTTGCATTATGTGAGAAAATAAGTGTGTTGGTAACTGAGTGGGGGATTGAGAAGAAGTTATTTTCTATTACTTTGGATAATGCTTCTTCAAATATTTGTTTTGTTAACATTTTGAGGAATCAATTAAATATTAGAGGTATTCTCTTGATGAATGGTGACTTCTTTCATGTGCGTTGTTGTGCTCATATTTTGAATTTGATAGTCCAAGATGGACTTAAAGAAATTGATTCTTCGGTGGTAAAAATTCGTGAATGCATCAAGTATATAAAGGGTTCTGAGGCTAGGAAACTAAAGTTTCAAGAATGTGTTAAGCAAGTATGGATATTGGATAATAAGAGAGGTTTGAGACAAGATCTCCCTACTAGATGGAACTCAACCTATCTTATGCTAGATAGTGCCATTTTCTATCGATATGCTTTTATTAATTTAGGATTGAGTGATTCAAATTTTGAAAGTTGTCCTTCTTCTGAAGAGTGAGATAAAGTGGTGAAGATTTTGAAGTTTTTAGGGTACTTTTATGATGTTACATGCTTATTCTCTGGGACAAAGTACCCCACATCAAATTTATTCTTCCCTAAAGTGTTCGTAATTCAGCTTCAAATTAAGGCAGTCATTGATGACTGTGATAGTTTCATGAATAAGATGGGGGATTATATGCACATGAAGTTTCAGAAGTATTGGTCAGATTACAGTTTGATTATGTCAATTGCAATCATCTTAGATCCTCGTGATAAGCTACATTTTGTGGATTGGGCTTACACAAAGCTTCATGGCGTGAATTCTATGGAATATAAAAATGTTTATGGCAAATTGACTGCTCTCTTTAATGTGTACTCGGAAATATCTGCTCATCATAATTATTCAAATATTCCAATGAACTCAACGCCTAATCATCAAACAGAAAGTGGAGATGCTCTCTTTGAGGTAACATAAAGTTTGTATTTTCCTTTTTATACATAGTACTTTAAAACTATTAATATTATATTTGAAATTGGGTTATGCATAATTTATATGATGTTTTTATTTTTATTTTTTTTATGATGTAGGATTTTGATAATAATTACAATGGTCCAAACTCAGTTGAAAAAGGTGAATTACAGAAGTATTTGGATGATAAAAGACTAGATAGAAGACAAGATATAAATATTCTTTCTTGGTGGCAAATGGAGCGTTTTCATTATCCAATACTTTCTCAGTTAGCACGAGATGTGCTAACAATTCCTATTTCAACTGTTGCGTCAGAATCTGCTTTTAGTATTGGGGGTAAGGTGCTAGATCAATATCGTACTTCATTGTTGCCAGACACGGTTCAAACTTTGTTGTGTACACGAGATTGGCCTTTTGGAAAAGGAGGTAGTATATCGTTTATATAATATAGAACTATTTTTTATTTATTTTCATAATTATTTTTAGTACCCATAATTTGAATGGTTTACATACAATGTTTGATTTTTCTATGTTTAGTTTATGCGGAAGAGAGTGCTAATGTGGAAAGCCTCAATGAAAACATCATCAATATAACTCTTGAAGATAATATATCAAGCCAAAGTTCCAATACTTATTCCCATGGTGATTGAGGAAAATTGAAGGGTTTGATTGGATTTTGAAGAAAATGTGCAAGATGTTCTAATGTTCCAATGTCCTTAATTTTGCAAATCTTTTGAACATTTGATATTTTGTAATGTTCTAATGTTTTTTTATTATGCTCTTATTTTGGATATGTAAATATATACTTAAAAGAAAAATGCGTTTTTATGTTTTGGATGTGACAATATGGTATGTATTATCTATCATTATAGACTGCCAGTATTCGTATGGCATATGCATATCCTCAGTACTCAGTTCTGCGGGGTCATGACTCATGAGTGACTTTACCCTTTGAATTTATTCCATATTTTCGCCGGTACCAGAATATAGTTTTCAGGCACCACCCATTTCACTTACCATCTACATATTTTTCAAATCTTATAAAAATTCTCTCATAAATTTAACATAAATAAAACAAATTCATGCAGCACCTGTTGCAAAGGAAATTGATTTTTCTTAACTTTTGGATTGAATATACTAAAGGGGAAATCAATCGCAAATGTGTAGAAATAGAGAACGAAAAATTGGCGGGCAACCTTTTTTTCACTAAAAAAAAGTATTATGTTTTTTATTTAATTATTTATTGGTTTAAAATATATTTTCCTTAACGAGTAACGGGTCAGGTCATATTACCCGTTAATATTATCGGGTCGATTTCGGGTCGGGTCATTTTACCCGTTTATTTTAACACGGGAAACACGACATGAATGCCAGGTCTAGCTAGGAATGTACAGGAATCCAGTTCAAATGCTACTCTTTCCAATACTAATGCCCCGTTGCCTGGCTTCAGCCTAATCAACTTCAGGTTGTTTTGCCAAGTATCAGTTCCTCATCTTCTTCAAGTTCAGAGAAAGTTATTCCTCCTTCAGGCATTCATACAAGATTGCGCACAGGAACAATCACTCGACATGATTATTCAGCTCTCAGTGCAATGTTTCCTGAAGTTCAGTCATTAACTCTTGATGATGATGATCATTTTCAGGAGGCTTCACTTTTCTTGCAGATATTGTTGATGCTTCAGAGCCATCAACTTTTAGACAAGTATATTAAATACCTCAATGGCAGATGGCAATGCAGGAAGAATTTGATACACTTCAAACTCAAGGTACTTGGGTTTTTGTTCCTCCTTCTTGTGATAAGAATGTTATAGGAAGTAAATGGGTGTATAAAATAAAGAGAAATAGTGATGGTTCAGTTTCAAGATATAAAGCTATGTTGGTAGCACAAGGTTTTAGTCAAGAACAAGGGCTTGATTATACCAAAACATTTAGTCCCGTTGTTTGACATACGACTATGAGATTAATCTTCTCTTTAGCTACAACACATAAGTGAGATCTTCGACAATTGGATGTTAAGAATGCTTTCTTGCATGGTGAGTTGCAAGAAGAGGTTTATATGAAGCAACCTCAAGAGTTTATCAATCCTTGGTTTCCCACTCATGTATGTAAACTAGTGAAGTCCTTATATGGTTTGAGGCAAGCTCCTCGGGCTTGGAATGCTAAATTCACTAGTTATTTACAAGCCATTGGTTTCCAAGTCTCTGTTTCTAATTCAAGTCTCTTTGTCAAGGTGGTTGACACTCAGGTTGTTATCCTTCTTCTATATGTGGATGATATTATCATCACAGGGTCCAGCACTCAGTTAATACAATATGTGATTCATACTCTTAGTGAAGTATTTAATCTTAAAGACATGGGGAAATTGGCCTATTTTCTTGGTCTTCAAGTTACATATAAGTCCAATGGTGATTTGTTTATCAATCAGGCTAAATATGTGAAGGATCTTCTTCACAAGGCAGGCATGGATGATTGTAAGTCCTGTTCCACACCATGTAAGTCTCATAACCAAATTTTGACATCAGAATGAACGTTGTTGCCTGATCCTACGTTATATAGGAGTCTTATCGGGGCTCTTCAGTATCTAACTTTCACACGACCTGACATAGCATTTGCTATGAACACCATGTGTCAGTATATGCATGCCCATACAGATCTTCATTTGGGAATGGTTAAGAGGATTCTACGTTTTCTCAATAGGACTATGCACTGTGGTTTAACTTACATTTCAGGAGGTTCCTTGAAACTAAATGCTTATAGTGATTCTGATTGAGCTGCTGATTTGAACACTAGGCGATCTATTACTGGTTATGTAGTGTTTTTGGGAGAAAATCCAATTTCCTGGCAGTCGAAGAAACAATCATCAGTTTCACGTAGTTCTACCGAAGTTGAATATCGTGCCTTAGCTCATACCACTGCAGATATTGCTTATATTAGACTTCTTCTCAAGGATTTACATGAATGCTTGCCTTTTCCACCTGTTCTATTCTGTGATAATCAGTCTGCTATTGCTCTCAGTTTGAATCATGCTCAGCATTCTCGCATCAAACACTTGGAGACTGATTTCCATTTTGTTCGTGAACTAGTACAAAGTGGCGATTTATCAGTTCAATACATCTGCACTACGGATCAAGTTGCTGATGTCTTAACCAAAGGACCTCATGGACCCGATTTTCTACGACATTGCTTCAATCTTAAGCTCGGTTACCCTAGCTAAGATTGAGGAGGGGTATTGGCCATATCAGCAATGCTACCTAGGCAATAATTGCTTAAGACCTAAGTCGGTGTAATTGAGATGTAGTATAAAAACAGATTTCCCTCTCATTGTATTCTTAAGAAAAGTCGGTTGTGTTGTAAGAAAACAGTTATCAAATACACAAAGCTTCTCTCTTCCTTCTTCTTCCTCAAGCTTTTACTTTTAGGTTTTCTGATTTTTTTCATAGATTTGTATAGTTTATTTCACAGTGTTGATACAGAGGGGCACCTGGGCTTCATGTCCGACGAGGGGAGGGGCGTGTTGCCCCTCCTGTCCCTCTGTAGCTTCACCTATGCTCTAGCCCTCTGGATCGCAAGCGTTTCGTCCCTAGAACAGTTCCTGTTAAGCAGAAATCTCCAGAAGATCATCTTCCCCAATAACATAATCGTCGGTGGCCTTGAATTCCTCGTGAAGCCGGACTCGACTCGTCCTCTCGAATAATCAGATTTGAATATCTGATATGATAAGGGAAACGAGAAGGAGAAACGAAGAGGGTATAATTGGGTTTAAGAAAGTTTCATTAAACTTTACTGTTTATCTCCCTATTTTGAAAAAAAAAAGGTTTTGAGAAGCAGCAAAATGATGCTTCCATTTTTCTGCTTATTTTGGCTGGAACTTTGAAAAGAAGCGCTTATTTTTACATTTACCAAACACATTTTACACTTCAACTTTTTTTCATAGCTCTTTTTTTTTTTTTTTAAATTTCAGCTATGCCAAACTGGTACTTATACATGCATCGAAATAATATCAGTCTCAACTTTCATTTTAAGATGGGATAGTTACAGCTGGATTGCATGCGTACGTTCAAAAAGGAAATTACTTTCGTTAACCACATCTTCTCAACTATTTGATTAAATTGGACCTCAGTGCTGATTTCATGATTTCCCAGCAATTGGTGAGTTTTACATGGCCATATTACTATATACTTTCAGCTATTATGACCAAGATGTTATAAACATTCCCTTGCAAGGATCATGTTTGACACAAAAACAAAATACTTGATCAACCAAAAATCAAATTCAATATTCCTCATGCGATGCAGTTGTTATATGTGATAGAATATAAGGTTGAGATGTTGCCATCTGTCGTAAAACTAGTGTATGTTGTATGTTGAAAAGAATATCTCTGTTGTAAAAGGATGTGCTAGTTCGTTGGCAACAGAATCTGTCATCTTCACAAAGAAATCATGCACGAAGATCGGCATCAAGTCGATTGAAACCCTTGACTTCTGCGCTAAGATGTCCTTGGCGAAGCCAAGTTGGATAAGAAATAGAAAACAATCGAGAACTTCCATTTCTCTTATTACTTTCTCCCACTAGATTTTCTTACCTTGATCAATCTATACTTGTTATCAATATGCTTGAACTAAAGTTATTTCATTCACAATCTCTTGTCTTTCTTTTGTAATGTTGTCACTAATTATTTGTGACCCCCAATTAATATAGATAACTTAAAACATAAGTGAAATACAAACAACCTATTTGTTTCACCCACACACCATCATTATAGTGATAATCAACAATCAATTCAAGCACCTTCACTAATGATGAAAAGCATGAAAAATCAAACTAAACACCGTAACATAATGTGAGTTCCAAACATGTTGTTTGGGTTAAAACTTGATTCCTCCAGACGAACACATGTATCACTTGAATTTGTTTAGCACTTGTGCTCCTGCCTCTATGATCATCGTAATGAATACTAATCTTTTCGAAAGAGAAGAGGTAACGCATGCTACAACGAACATAATAGCCCGCTGAGAAACCCTAACTAGTCATGACTCAAGATTGGAAGGTAAACAACTGAATGTCCATCGACCAAACTATATTATAGAAAACCATCTATCCTTCTTTTTTTTCCTCCTGAAGCGTGTATTTTTCTTAAATTCAAAATGTCTTTAATTCTTTGGATCTATGCCTTTGAAGTTTGAACAATCCATAATCTAGTGTTGTCATTGTACCAAAAAGCATAGAGCCCACACAAAACCCAATAATTAAGTCTTCGGATAAAAGGCCTAATTCTTCAGTAGAGGTCCAATAAGTGGTCTAATTATCGTAAAGCAAATATCCTTTCCACAGCTGCTAGTTTTATGCATATAAGCCTAGAGGGTACAATGGATTATGAATGGCACCTCGACTTACATATAAGCTTTTTTCTTCAAGTTAAACTAACGTCGTAGTAAAGTCAGCAATTAAGCGTTTTTTCCGAAGGAAACTTCAACCAAGGGATTACATATAATACAGGTCCCAAAGGCAGTTTAGCTTGTAGTACTTGGTACTGGTTTGGTACTGAAGTGATTTAAAAAAAAAGTGGGTATAAAAAAAAGCTGAGCTAAAAAAGACGTTTGGTAAACACTTAAAAACAGCTTATTTTCACAATTTTTTGTGAAAAAAACTGAAAACGTGAAGCAGCAAAAATGACATATTCTCACAGCACAGCAGAAACAGTTTTTTTTTTAAAGCACAACTATACCAAACAAGCCCGACGTACCCAAATTAGAGGCAAGTTTAGCTCTGTCTAGTAGTTAGCTATGATTATAGTCTAATCAGAAGCTAATAGACTATAATTTTGGTCAACAACATGACCTCATCTTTAGAATTTGTGCTAATGTCATACCTCCGTCAGTTTTTCTGTTAAGTGCTGACGTGGCTACATGCAGGATTCACTCACTAATAATTAAATATATTTTTAATAATTAAAAACTAAAAAAATAATTTTTTTTTAACTCTCTCTCTCCCCTATCTCTTCCCATTTTTAATAGAAAGTCGTCCCTTCCCTTCTCTCTCTTCCCCATCTTCCTGCAACCCAAAAAGAAGAAGGAGGAGGAAGAAGAAGGAAAAAAAAAAAAAAAACCCAAACCAAACCCAGTTCGTCCCCCCTCCCCCCATCACAAACCCAACCCCCTGCAACCTAGAAAGAAGGAGGAGGAAGAAGAAGAAAAGAAAAAAAAAACCCAACCCGCCCCCCCCCCACCAACCTGCAGAAGAAGAAGAGAGAGAAGGAAAAAAAAAAGGGTCCCTCCCCCCCCCCCCCCACCCAACCTGCAGAAGAAGAAAAAAAAAAAAAAAGACACCCAGTTCGTCCACCCCGCCCCCCTGTACCCACCCTCTTCCTTCCGCATCTATTCCCCCCATTTTCTCCGCGCCCAAGTTCTCAACCTTCGAAATCGGCCTGGCGAAGGTTTCCCGATTCCACCTCAACGAGATCTGGGTTTTTTTCTTTTTTTTTAGGTTGTAGGTAGTGGGTGAGAGGTTGGGTGCATAGGGTGGGTGGGAAGGTGGGGAGGTTGGGTGCAGAGAGTGGGTGCGGGGAGAAGAAGGGGTGGGGAACGGGGAAGACAAATTGGTTTTTTTTTTTTTTCCTCTTCTTTTTTCTGGGTTGAAGTTGCAGGAAGGGGGAAGAATAAGAAGATGGGGAGAAGAGAGAGAAGGGGGGAAGGGGACGAACTGATTGTTGTTGTTGTTTTTTTTTTTTTTAACTTTTCTTTATTATTTTAATATTTAAAAAATATTAAATGATTTGTTTTGTTTTTAATAATTTTTTAATAGAAAATAGGCATTGGATCAAGCCACAGCATTTAACTGAGAAATTCACGTCAAACTAACGGAAGGTATAACATTGGCACAAATTCATAAGATGAGGTATGACATTGTCAATTTTAGAAGATGAGGTATGAAAGTGTCGTGACACCAATAGTTAAGGTAGTTTTTTGTACTTTACCCAAAAAATATATATCAAACTGAGGCTAAGTCCCTTGACAATGTAACAAAACACCAAAAATTTCTCAAGAGTGTACGACCCAAATTGCTACAAGCTGCAAAGTATTTTAAATGCTTCACTGTTCTATGTTAAAGCAACGGAAACATTTTAATAAGAAAAGTTGAGGACTTATGAGCTCTCATTTAATCGTTAAATTGGACATAGAACGGCTGATATACACGACAAATGAGAGTTGGTGAGGATGCAATTTCTCAATTTAACCCTTATTAGAACGTCATTGATTATGTATTACCATTAACTTAGCAATGATATTACCTTTCTCTGCTGAAGGTGTAACAGGATAGTTTCTCGTGAGACAAATGTTAATGGTTCTATTAAAAGTGAGACTCTCCAAAAACTCTTATCCACCTCATATTTTTTGAACAATGTTTTCTAATGTTAACATGAGAATTGATGTTAAAATGTGAGTTGATAGTTGTAAAGCTATAGACAGTCAAGCTCAATCCAACGATCAAGAAGATGCCACTTGTCAAGAGATTAGCTGATAAAAGTTGTTAGTTTGTTAAGAATTAGTTTACTTACTGTGTAAGTATTGTAACTAGTATAAATAGGAAATCCTTGTATCCATTGAGATGGTGAAGAAATAATATCAGTGAAATACTCTCTCATTCTCTTCGATCTCTCTTTCTCTCTATAGATTATGTGCATACAATTTCTCTCTAAAATTGTCATGCCCCGATCCCGACATACGTCTAGGATCGACACATGATGTCACCAAATACCCGTATCTCTAACTTACACCTGCTCCGGGATAAGGCAAAGCATAACTCGAAAATCGAATCACATAACAATTTTTCATATATTTTATGGTTGCATCTAACCTCCTCGTTAGACTGCCTACATACCCTCAATAGAGATCAAGCCATTCGTAGTTCACCATTCACCATACCAGAACATTTGTCATATAGTTCACTTTATTTTCAACATGATACCTCCATCCACAGCATGTAGCATATCAAATAATCAACGAAGCACAATATTATTCTCAAGCCACATTGATCAACTAAAATAATCATAATAATAACAATCATATCCAACGTCATTCCACAATCCCGTCAATTCGTCATTTCATGACTCAAAGATGCATGATCTTAGCATTTAACTACGTTAATCAATCAATGCGAAAACATATCATTTCACGAATTTAATCAAGGAACTCTATATAATTCTCTATTTGGATTTTGAGTAATAAACATGGTGAATCTAAATTATACTCACAAGGTCTTTTGTGGGTAATTCCCATTCACTCGAATCTAGAGTTCTACACTAATCTTATGGAAATGAGCATGAGCAAGGATTCCGGACCACTCAACGGAATCCAATAACATCGGTTTCCAGGCCACTCGATGGAACCAAAATATCAAGCGGTTTCTCTTAATCTACCCAAATCTATCATATGTATACTCATGCCTACATCATGGGAATGGTGCACTGGGTAAATCAGAACTTTGATAAACTGCGAAGCTCGGGTGAGTGACAATAATACAAGTATGTGATAATCAATAAAAAGAAAGACCATCAATCACAGTTTATAAACCTCAAATATAAGTTCGTAAATATGAAAACATAGTCAAGTCTCTAACAACTCCGAATGAGTCACCTAGACATCCAACAGCTTTTCCCATTCAAACCACCAAGATTCTCAAAAACCATCGTTCATATATACATTAAAAACTAGGGCTAGATGGAAGCAGTTCGACCGAAGCCTACATAAGTAACCAAACAAGAAGTGGCCCCCCAAAGCGGATTAACCAAGCAGAGTCACCCCTAAGAAAGTAACCAAGTAGGCAATGACCCCCCAATGCAGATTAACCAAGCAGAGTCACTTCTACAGCTGTTAGGAAGTGATCACCCAATGCTTGGGCCTTGCTCCAGGGGTTGATGGGAGTCTATTGGTGGTGGTGATCGACGGTAATCGTTGTCGGAATCACCGTAACATGAGAAAACTCGTCGAAAAACCCTCGGTACTTTGTGGCTTCAACCTAGAAAAATGGAAAAGAAAAATGGAAATCTAACACTACATGGATGTAGGACTCATCAAGAGCTTTCCATGGACACCAAGATCACCAAAAACGGAAGTCGGATGAAGGAGATATCGCCGGGTCAAAAATGATCGTTCGCGGGTCAAAAATGACCCAACTTGGGTCTCTCTCCTTTCCCCTCCTTGCTCTCTCTTCTGATTGGGCTGCTCCTCCCCTTTTCTCTCCCGCACTCTCTCCTTTCTCCCCTCTCCCTTGCTGCCACTTGGCAGCTTCTAAACATTTATTTATTTATTTCCCAACAACTAAAACGTCTCTAATTTCTTCGTTATAACTCTATTTCACGAACGGTTTTTGCCTATGTGTTCGTGAGATCGAGCTCTATTTGAAAATATAAATTATGACCTTGAAAGGTCTACGGAATTTAAATAATTAATTTCGAAACTTCAACCCTCATAACTAGTTTAATTAAAATTTTAATTCAAATAAATTAATATAAATTCCCGAAAAATAATATAAAATCTCAATAATACAAATACGTAAATTATAACAATGAAATCCAGGAGCAGGATTTCACAAAAACACCATTGTTGATCTTCAAGCTCAAGACTGCTCAATTCAACACTAACGAATCCATAGAAAGTTCCACTTTTAAAATAGTCTCCTTAACATTGCTCTTTTCGTAAATATTTTATCCTAATCATATTCATGGGTCAAATAGTTAAAATATAAATAACATGAGACCAGCAGCATGGACTCAATGCCTTCCCTACTACCACATGAATGTATATGCGACCATATGGTTTGAAGAGCCCAAACTGTTGTGGCAAATGTGCTATAGTTTAAGCGACTAATGCCTTTTTTACTTGAGCTCTTTTTTCTTTACGTGACATTTTTTTTTTCTTTAAAAACCCTGACAATATTTTTTTTTCTTTTTTTTTTGTAATAAAATTGTCAGGGAACGCAAGACAAACCAATTGAGGAATATTGAATCCTGATCTCACATCTTGTACTCTTCGATCTAAAAGAAAAGAAAGAGGAGCCATCAGGTTTAAGGTCATTGGCATTTTAGCTTAATTAAGTATAATCTAGAGTGTTGATGTGTTCACTATTCAATTAAATATGCTAATTACAGCTATTATATACATGTATCTGACTGTGACCTATCCTTAGCTGGTTTTAGCCCGATTATTTTTTTTTATCACCAAACAAAAACCTAATTAATATGTGTTGCGTCATAATTTTGAAAGGTTAGGATTGATGGCTACAGAGTCTACTACCCAACTTCAACGCGGGTGATGGAGTCGCTTTCAATCCAAAAATAAAAGTTACACTTACCCCATAAAAAATAGTATACTGGTGTTTAATTAATGTTTATATAACTTCTCCAAAAAATAAATATTTATACCAAACACTAATACCATACGAAATAACATTTTTATAAGAAAGTCTAATTAATCAGAAGATTAAAACGTGACATTTCCAATGAAAAACTATAGGTTGGGAAAAGCTAACAATAACTAGAATACATGAGCTTGAAGGCTGCTGGTGAACAGCCAAAGATTTGTTCTCATCATTGAACACAAAAGTTCCTTAACTTCCAAGGCTGCTGCCTTTTGTCTTCACCATAAGACTCCTTCCTTTTGCTTCAAAGTTTCCGAAGGATTTTGCCTTCTTCTTGTATTCTTCTCTAATCCTCAGTCAAATTCCATTATTGTTTAACCACTACCCTCCATATATACCAGTTATTAAGGCTTGTTCTTTCTTTCCAAGAACCAAAATGCCCTGGAACTGCTTTTGTTGCGTCGCCGAAGAAGATCAAGAACCAGCTCAGACAAGGTACACTTGATATAGTCTAATTATAGCCTGATCTATGTTAATTGTTGATTAATTATATCTTTAATTGTTACAAAGTTTCATGTATTTATTAGTATGGGGTTTGTTTGTTCATTTTAGTATGGTTCACAAGAATAGGGATTACCCGTGGGAAATATATTCTCTCAAGGAGCTTCTTCATGCAACAAACAGCTTCCACGATGATAACAAAATTGGAGAAGGAGGGTTTGGAAGTGTTTATTGGGGTCGAACAAGTAAAGGTGTTGAGGCAAGGCAATCATGTCCATCTTTTACCTTTGATTTTCGATTCTTCTGACGATCATGAGCAGCTAGCAAACTGCATGATCAATGAATTTCCAATTTATACAACAAAGTATTTTCTTCTTCTTTTTTCAATCGGTTAGTTTTAATAGTCACACTTAACTTTGTCACATACACTTATGTGTTCAGATCGCGGTAAAACGATTAAAGACGATGAGTCCAAAAGCAGAGATGGAGTTTGCAGTGGAAGTTGAAATACTTGGAAGGGTGAGACACAGAAATTTGTTAGGCCTGAGGGGATTTTATGCCGGTGGTGATGAAAGGCTCATAGTGTACGATTTTATGCCTAATCATAGCTTGATCACCCATTTACATGGCAAACTTGCAGCAGATTGTCTTCTTGATTGGCCAAGAAGACTGAGCATTGCCATTGGATCAGCTGAAGGTTTATCGTAAGTTATATAAAAGTTAATTAATCGTCAATTTGTGCTACAAATTGCTATAAAATATGAAAATAAACCCTTGATTGTGTCACCTTATTCTGTGTGTTCCTTTTTGGCCAAATGAATCATTCAGATAACTCATTCAAAATTCAGGCCATTCTTAATATATAGAATATAGATGTTAAAGATGTTAAAGATCTAGCTAGATAAAAAATTTATGAGCTTCAAAATTGTTATGACTTATGATTAAAGTTATTGGAAGTATGTTCACATCCTTAAACATGGACGTCAAGAGCTACTTGTCATCAAACTTGGTTCTAGGTTTGATTCTAATTTTGTTCCATCCACTTCATAAAATAATATGTACATTATCATTGAAATATGAACACATACTTACATTGATATTGTAGCTATACTAACGTATTCATGTGAATGTTCATAACTTTCGGATTAAAAATCAAGTTTATTATTAATTCTTATACATTGATGATAATCTAATTACGCATAAATCGTATGAAGTAATTTTCAGTATGATTTAGCATTGTTCAATTTTCTTCGTCTGTTTCATTGTTAAGGTACCTGCACCATGAGGCCAGTCCTCATATAATCCACAGAGACATAAAGGCCAGTAATGTGCTTCTAGATACTGAATTCGAAGCCAAAGTTGCTGATTTCGGATTTGCAAAGCTGATTCCGGATGGTGTAACTCATCTGACCACTAGGGTAAAGGGAACTCTTGGATACCTAGCTCCTGAATATGCCATGTGGGGGAAGGTTTCTGAGAGTTGTGATGTTTATAGCTTTGGGATTTTGCTCTTAGAAATAATTAGCGGAAAAAAGCCGATAGAAAAACTACCGGGCGGAGTGAAACGTGACATTGTTCAATGGGTCACCCCCTATGTCCAAAAGGGTGCATTTAATCAAATTGTTGATCCAAGGTTGAAGGGCAAGTTTGATAAAGAACAAGTGAAATCGACAGTCCTAGTTGCTATGAAATGCACCGACAATAGCCCCGATAATCGTCCCACCATGATAGAAGTGGTGGATTGGCTTAAGGGAGGTATAGGAAGAAGGAAAAAAGAGATCAGAAAAGTGGAGGACACTGAGGATGATCAAGACGAAGGTTAGGACGGAATTGATACCCAGCATGAAGTTCATGGCGTGGAGCTATCTGATGCTAGAGAGAATATTATAAGGGCAAGATCACAAAGAAGATATAACTTCAAAATCTCGATCCTTTTATTTTGTGAGACTGAAATGTATATGTTTGGCCTTTGCTTTTTGTTTGCGAAATTGAAATATTGTATTTTCCGTGAGTTTAATTAGGTTAGGGTAGTTTTATTCACGTATCTTTTTTTATTGCTTACATATCCTTATCAATTGTGTGTCTATTAATATTTTTCAATTTGATCCAAACAGCTAAAAATTGAGAAAAATATATAAAAAATAAAAATAAATGTATGGAAAACAACTTTGATTATTGCTGTAAGGCGTCAGTCATGTATCCTAAAAAGGAATTAGAAGTCTAGAAACATGACTTGGTCTTACCGTGTACAGGTTTAAAATTCTTTAATCTATATGTACTATTCCTTTTTGGCTCATCTGTTTGTCTTGGTAGTGTGTGGCATTTCAATATAATTTTTTTTTATTAAATTTGTATCGAGAACCATGGTATAAAATATCGATGATATCGGAAATATCAGTAGTCCAAAAATATGGAAATTTCGATGAAATATCGGGATATTATCGATAACGATACAAATTGAATAAAAACCGCGGAAATTGTAAGAAAAACTTGAATTTTTTTATTGAAACTTTGGAGAATGTTTATTTAGTCAATTATCTATTAGTTTATAAAAAAAAATAGAAGGAAATGCATTACATGATGGATTTAACTTATTTAAGTTGATTATATTGTGAGTGTAGAAAATATGTAGTAATTAATGAAAAAAAGATTAAACACACCATAATCATTTATATATAATGATTTACTACAATATTTTACACTTTATACATTGCATGGTAGGATACATGAGTGATTTAGTACCACATAAAGTTTCTATGAGGTTCAAAATTTTCACTATCTTCATCATCTTTATGTGTAGAGTAAGTTTATTGTGAAGAGTATTTATCAAATGATAAATCCCCAAAATAGTTTTGCATGTAATTGTTAACATACCACTCATATAAATATAAATATTTTAGCATATTATCACTAAAACATAAGTGATATATGGTGGTTACGGTGTTGGAGGAGTAAAATGGGAGGGGTTTAAATCCCCTTTGTGTTTTTTTTCCTCCCTTTTTTCCCTTTTTTCTCCTTCCTTTACATCGATATTTTCGATATTTTAGCGATATTACACCGATATTTTGACAAAATATTGCTGAAGTGTGAGCGAAATTATCGACATCGATATTTTCCGATATTATTGTCGATATTGTCGATATTTGTACGATATGTACATGGATATGTTCCGAAATATCCGTGAGTCGAAAAAACCGAAATATCCTCGATATTTCGTCGATATTATCGATATTTCAGACTATGTCGAGAACTATGATAAAACTTAGGGACATTTTGATCCAAGTCCAAAAAAAATCAGTTGTTTTCAGAACAAGTCCAGTTTTATTTAATTTGATATTATACCCGTTTTGCCCTTTAGAGTAAAAATAAAACTAGATTTAACTTTTTTAGATTTTAAATTTTAATGCCTTTATCTACCCATTTTCTAATTAAAAACATTTTAAAAATTCATATACAACAAATATGATAAGTTCATCAAAAATTAAAATTGTGGGAGGCAAGAAACTTGTGATATTAATATAATTAATCTATAATCTAGGTATATTATAAAATAGAAAAACATAAACTATTATGGGGTGGCTCAGTGGTTAAGGATGAAGTTCAGACCTGTATTTCACACGGAACGTCTTGGGTTCTATTCATGGCGCTAGTGAATCACACAATGGTGACCATAAGAGGTTAAAATGCCTCTATAAGTCTTCCCAGCTCCCGGAATGGTGAACTGCCGTAGTGAAGTCACTAGCTGATTCCCTTTTTAAAGAAAAAAAAAACATGTGAGATTGATTATGAAAAAAAAAATCTACGATAAAGGTAGATAAACAAAAATATTGTCTACCTTCATATATACCTATTATATAGGAAGACAAAATACATTGTTAATCCTAAAATTAAGGGATTATGTGCATTTACATATTTATAATAATTTATAATCTTAGGGCTATATTAGTATGAAAATGTAAATATGATGATGTGTAATCCTAGTCATTAGACCTATTTCACATAAGTGGATTATTTTCAATTGTGGCTCACAAAATTGGATCTATATCAAGTTTTTTTCTAAAAAGAATGTTAAGCACTAATCAAGATTATGAGGTTTTAATTATTTGGACCAATTATATTTGAACTCTTTTGAACCAATTTTAATTATTTGGAAGTTTGCTACACTTCCGATCGACGAATGTTTACCTGCCGTAATTTGAAAAGGCCAATTGAACACCCATAGTTTTATACTTTTATTCTTTTCAAAATTTTCTTGGTCGGAATATTACGTGTTTTATTCTTTTCAGATTGGAAAATTGAAAGAATGTAAGCAAACGTCACCTTAATTGATAACATAAACTATGTCTTTGCTTTGCATGTTGAATAAATCATGAGATTGCTTGTATTTGTTGGCTACCGGACGTGTTGGTTTTTATATGAAACAAAAAATGAGTCACACCAAAAATTGAAATAAATCTCAAGTATCTCCAAAATTGACGGAAGACAAAATCGAAACTTATCATACTATCATAACTCTAGTGAGAGAAAGCTTAAAGCAAGAAAGCTAGAGAGAGAGAGAGAGAGAGAGAGAGAGAGAGAGAGAGAAGGGAGAGACGAAATGAAATGAAATGAAATGCTCTGTATTGTATCAGTTCCGTTAATGCCACAAATGCTTACGACTCGGTCCATATACTCAATACTAAACTAATAAACTTCGCAGCTAAGCAACACTACAATCAACTAACCACCTAACTAAGCTAACTAATCACTTCACAACATGATGACATGTGGCATTCTCAAGATTAGTTTGAGAGGCTAATACTTTACGTCACAACAGGAAAGGTGACCAAAAAGGCAAAGATTACAGAATGCGTATTAGACACCCTCTTTTTCTTTCTGAATACCCTTAATTATATTTTTCACTTGATTCATTCTTCGAATAATTCAAAGGCTAGAAAACAAACATATGTATGGAGAAGGAAAAAAAAGTTGCAAAGAACACTTCTATTAACCTAGCTAGGTTCCACACTCACCGCAAACGACTATAAGCGTTGTATTGTTATTCCGCTTTGGCCCATCATATGAACTAAGGCAATTTCTTGGGCTTAGTTTTCTTTTTGTTGGTTGAAAAATGAACAAAACTCCCTTACATATGAAATATAACACTAACATCCCTTGAGGTTTTAGTTTACTTTTACATAACTCCTTTAGTACAAATTTGCCCTCATTAGTAATTATACTTTTTTTTTAAATGAAAAATCCTTTGAATAAATAGAATTAAAATCTTACAATAAACAATCACAACAAAAATTAAAGAAATATCGTTATCTTTTTTCCTCTACCATGGACTCGGATCTTGTTCGGAATTTGGCATAAAAAAGTTCAAGGTTTCCAACGACAACTTGCATTTCGTGAGGTGATTCTTGGGAATTCGACGGTTTTCATATTTTTTATGGCGGAGAGTGAGGCCAAGCTTGTGGAGAGGCTGATTAATCCAAAAATCGAGGCGAAGGAGTAGCTTCTTGTGAGGACAGCTAGGGAGGAGGTGAAGCATGTTAAGAATTTCCAATATGTTGTGGTGAATGCGGAGGGGATGCCCTAAACCCTATATTGATTTTAAAAAAAGTTTTATTTTTTTTTATTTTTTAAAGTAATTAAAAATGAGGGGCAAATTTTTGAAAACACGATAAATCTGAGGGGATGTTAGTGTAATTAACCCAAGAACAAAATGAAAATTAATAAACTTCCTACGCAAATTTCCCCTTATGGGAGATTTTGCATGTAATTAAACGTCCAAGTACCCATACTCTATCAATAACCTATGGAGAAGTATTCGGTCATACTACGGCATATCACCTCAATTACAATCAAGAAATTGTCTTATCTAAGATATATCATGTAGGGTAAGCTCGACATGATCTCAATACTCTCCAACTCGAAAGGTATCCTCTAGTTGAATTTTGAGATTAGGGTTTAATGCTTTTGACTTTTGTTTTAATTAACAATCAAAATACGATTAGGTTTCCAGAGGAGCCCATAATTTCTGTGTAAATCTTCATCACAACAATTAATATAATAAATACATAAAACGCGTCCATTAAAATCAATGAAGAAGATCTGTGACAAGAAAATTAATTATAATTTTTTGTAAATATTGTTACTTATTGTTAGAGTATATAGGATATGGAGGGTGTGGATCATGACACATGTTATTAGCTAAACAAATAGGGCAGTTAGGATTGTTGCTATTGTAAGATTCGGATAAGGCAGTTAGGTGAATTTCCATCTATATAGCAACTATATCTTTGTAACTAGAAAATCAATCAAGAAAATACAAGTGAAAAATCACTCTTTCTATTTCTAAGTTTTCTCTGTTTCCTTCTTTTTCTTCTTCTACAACCTCTCTGTTCTCTTTTCTGTATAATGCTTAACATGGTATCAGAGCCAGGTTTGGTTGTGTTTCTAGGTAACAATCCTATATCTTGGGCCTCAAAGAAACAACAAACAGTCTCGAGATCATCAATTGAAGCTGAATATCGAGCTCTGTCATCCACTGATGCTGAATTAGATTGGCTGCAACAACTGTTTCAAGTTTTGCAAGTTCAAATTCCTCACCCACCAGTCCTTTTTTGTGACAATCTATCTGCAATTGCATTGTCCTTTAATCCAATTCAACATCAGCGCACAAAACATATTGAAGTCGATGTTCACTTTGTGAGAGAATTAGTTGCAAACAAGAAGCTCTTGGTTCATTTTGTCTCTTCTTCCGAGCAATTTGCTGACATTCTTACCAAAAGCCTGAGTTCACCATTGTTCAATACTCACTGCAACAATCTCATGCTTGGATTACCATGAGCTTGCTGGGGGATGTTAGAGTATATAGGATATAGTGGGTGTGGATCATGACACATGTCATTAGCTAAACAGATAAGGCAGTTAGGATTGTTGCTATTGTAAGATTCGGATAAGGCAGTTAGGTGAATATCCGTCTATATAGCAACTGTATCTTTGTAACTAGAAAATCAATCAAGAAAATACAAGTGAAAATCATTCTCTTTCTCTTTCTAAGTTTTCTCTGTTTCCTTCTTCTTCTTCTACAATCTCTTTGTTCTCTTTTCTGTATAATGTTTAACACTTATGTGGTTGTCCACAAATATGTATTTGGGTTCAACATGCAATATCTAACTATTTTAGTCTTTTATTGATGTACACCTTAAGTCTATAAATAGGCATGCTAATAAGAAGAGTATATGTATACTCATATTTCTCCTCCCAATCTATTTCATTTCATCTATCTCTAATCAATTTTATTTTCAACACTACTATCAGTACGCGCTCTTAATATGATATTTTTCTTTAGATGTTATATTTTATCTGAGCTACAGTCACCCCTTGATAGAGGTTATATGTGCTCGCCAAAAACTTCCTCATGCTCATCTGTTTTTAGTTTGAACGATTATACAGGTAAAGATCATATAATGAGAAACGAACTTCACTCCATTGATTCTTCATTCTCATAAATTAGAGTTGGAGGTTAACAGCCCACATATGAATACGAAATTCATATTTAAGCAATTGGAAGTTCATAACCGAATGGGTATATGAATATGTCGGATTCGGTAAACTCAAACCACCTTGAGTATTTTTTCACGACACAGATGAAAAAAATAATATTTTATCCTTTTTTTATGGTATGAAGTTGTACATTCTATATGCCAAATTATTGGACTGAATCGAAACTTAAGAGTTCGTTGATTCTAAATAATTGATGGTATGAAGTTCTTCAGTTTAATTGCATAAGCAACCAAATTAAATTTTTTGGTTATACTTATTCTATTGCAAGTAGGCTTTGAGCACTACTTTGCCGTTCGCAAAACATTTGGCGTATTTTACCAACTCTCACTTTAAGACAAATGAAAATTAGTTGAAACAAAATTAACAATTCTTTCATGAATTTAAATTTAGTGGATATTACACACTTTTGAGATTTCGGACTTATTCTCTGATACAAACGAATAATCATTTTATCTCATTATTAGTGGTTGAGTTTTATCTCTCACCTTGATCTTAAAAGCAATTAACCGTTGAGTTATCTCCCACTAGCTTGTCTCTTTAATTTATTTTTAGCAGTCCATTACGTTTGTTTAGATTTTCTATTTTTTTATATGAGTAATGCTAGAGAGATCATCTACTTAAATTCTATCTTGTAAACTGTATGATATGACAATTGATGGTTGAATTTCTTCTTTAAACCATTAAAGAAAGAGTTCAACTATCAACACCACATATTTGAGGATGTAAAGGTAAAAGAGTCTCATACTAGTGAAAGGAGAAATCTTGAAAGAGCTTACAAGAGGTTGGACTATTCCACATATTGCCAATTGATTTTATAGTGAAACCTCAACTTTCTTTATGGTATCGGAGGAAGACAAGCAGATTGTCCCATGTATGAAGCTCAATGGCCACACGTGTTCAACGTCACCCCATTTGTATTGTCCACGTGTTTGTCTTAAAAATTCTGTCACACGTGAGGGGGCGTGTTGAGAATGAATCACACATTGATAGGAGGATGGACCTTACATGGGCTTATAAGAAGTTGGGCTACTCTACATATTGTTAATTGGTTTTATGGTGGAACCCCCAACTTCTTCTTTGTATCAGAGCAGGTTGACCCACTTGTGTAGCCCAATGACCACACATAATCCACTTCACTCAATTATATTGTCCACGTGTTTGACTTGAAAATTCGCTCTACATTAGGAGACTTGTGAGAATGTGAATGTAAACGAGTAACACATGCACATCAGTAAAAGGAGAAACCAATTACAAGGGCTTATAAGAGGTTGGACTTCTCATATTGTCATTTGGTTTTATGGTGGATCCTCAACCTTCTTCAACGTGTGAAGCCCAACGGCTACGTGTTCTATGTCACCTAATTTGTGTTGTTTATATGTTTGACTTGAAAATTTGTCACATATGAAGAGCATGTGAGGATATAAAGGTAAAAGAGTTTCATATCAATAAAAAAAAAATTTACAAAAGCTTATATGAAGTTGAGTTACTCTTCATATTTCTACTCTAATGGCGTGTTTACGCATCCGGAGTGGAGGTAGAAGAAAGGGAATCGAATTCTTCTGTGGGTGATTCCGGCGTTTACCAAATTTTGGGAATGCAAAATATTAGTGGGCTCCACCCAAAATTAGGAATCAAACTCCTGATATTCCCGGAATTGAATTACCGACTTCGATGAGGTATTTGAATTCCGGAAGAAAGCCAACATCCAGAATCAGAATTTTCAACCGAAACTACCCTTTCAGATTCAACCCCTTCCATCTGCCTCTTGCGATTCAACCACCCAAAGCGCACCCATCCCCACTCCTCCATCTGCCTTCTGCGATTCAACCACCCAAAGCGCACCCATCCCCACTCCTGAACCAACGCACACCACTGCAGCACCTCCCAGACTGCCAATACCCATCACCAACCCACCCCAAAATTCTACCCAACAGACCCCCGATAGCCCCAGATCCAAATCCGAAGGAGGAGAGAGAGAGAGAGAGATGTAAAGGGAGGTTGACGCGTCGGGAGTGGCAAGAGTTGGCGTTTGGGGATGATCAGAGAAACAAATTGAGGAGGATGTAGAGGGAGAGAATAGTGGGTTTTGTGGAACCGTGGAGGTTCCAGAAGCTTAGCCTTTTTTTTTTCTTTTTTTCTGTTCAGCTTTTACTCTTTAATAAACAAAAAGGTTCTATTGAAAATAAACATATGGAAGTTAGAATTTTAAGTAAATTAAAACATATATACTAGTGTGAAATTGGTTTAAAATGTTTAGATTTGTTCTTACCATTATATACTATATCAAATGTTATTAAAAAAGTATATAAAATATTTGATTTGAGACAAGGGCATTTTAGTAATCAGACTAGTTTATATTCCGATTCTGCTGAATTAGTAAACAGCTTTATGAAATTGTATTCCGATTCCGAACAGTTTTAGTAAACAACTTCAACAGGAATCTGATTCTGATTCCACCTCATTTCAATTCCTCATCGATCCAATTCATCCTCAATTCAATTCCTCTCAATTTGATTACGGATTAGTAAACGCGCCATAATTTATTTGTCTCTCTTATCTCTCTAATCTATTTTATTTCCAACATAATTAGAAATATTGAATCTATATGCTAAACATTGTCGACAAAAACATTGAAAACAAAAAACTTAACGACAAAAAGAGAGTGGACTTTGACGTTAAAATCAATGAAAAAGTTCAAATCAACACATGCATGTTGCATATGCTCCGTCAATTGACAATAGAGAGAGGGATAGAGATCCCAGCCGGATCTCACCCCACTAAATTCTAAGGATCCGGAGACCCGGATCATTGAAATTTGATACAACGGCTACAAACATGAGATCTTTCTAAAAATGATAATAATTGTAACCGTTTGATCAAATTTAAAAAGTTCGGATCTCCAAATCCTTAGAACTTGATGAGGGAGATCCGGCTGGGAGAGAGATCATTTAGGAAGAAACCGGTAAAAATGGAAGGGAGAACAGCTTTTTACAGTCCCAAATCCCAAAGTAAACAAGCTTTGTAGTTAAAAAAGTTGTAACCTAGTAAACCTACAGCCCAAATAGAATAGATAGGACCCTCTACGAAGTTTGGTGAAAAGTAAGGAAGCTTTGGTTGTTGGACTATATATTGGATCATACGACACATAAAATGTAGCTATATAGCTATATAGGAATAGCTAGCTAGGGCAGTGAACTTGATCAGGAGGAGTCAGGACTGATCCAATGTTGTATATATTCACACGGAAAAGCACCGCTTCTGTTTAAAAGCAAGAACACACAATACAGTGCTTGTGACAGCATTTGCTTTGTGTACCCTTTGAAAGGAACATTTAAACGAGCTGGAGACGGATGAGCCTGGATGAAAAGGAAGTACGTAGCCGACCTAGTTACGAATTAGGGTGCATGAAGTAGGGGGCCTCGAAAGGCTTCTCAGATGCCATTTACGTACTTGTCATCGTGGCTTCTCGGGTTAAAGCTTTGAGAAATTTAAAGGATACTAGCAAGGTAATATTGATGATGCCTGCGGTGATTTGTATGTGAATGGCAATGAAAGTGGGGAAGTGAAAGAAGCCATGAGAAGAGTGTAGAAGAGACGAAAGAACAAAAGAGAAAGACGAAAGGAATTTAGGTTTGACCTACTGTGGTGAAGGCAACAAAGCTTGCTTGCTTGCTTGCATATTTTTGTTTGGTTTTGTGGATGTTGTTTGGTACGTGAGAGAGAAAGAGAGAGATAAAACTCTATGAACTACGCAGCAGATCTAAATAAAAGGAAAACTAATGAAAATGGTTTGAAATTTTTGAGTTTCAGCGATAAAGGACAAAATAAAGGGTAAAGTGAATAATACCAGAATTGACTTTTTAGTGTAAAAATGTGGTTTTTCGTTAAAGTAAACAGTACCGGGAGTTTTTCGTTAAAGTTCCCCTAAATAAATGATAACATGTAACAATATGACTTCTTGTATTAATATGTAGCAAATACAATAATATATAGGGTTATAAAAAAAATTATTTTGGTAGAAATTCTACACTAATTACAATGAAAAATTACATTCTTATAATATATGCGATAATCACAAAGATGATTCCAGATTAATTAACTTTAATCTAACACTGCCACTTAGTACTATGATCTAGTGGTATTCCTCTTCATTGTGAGGTTTAGCCCACTCCCTCACATTTTTAGTGTAGATAACATCGTTTGTTCAAAATAAAAAAAAAATCGAATCTAACACTTACACACCCTTATTTAATCATGGTCGTTGATAATATTTGTTTTATTCAATAAGATAACCTTAAATAAAGATAGATGTCTTCGAAGTTAAATGGGTGTGTTAAAATCATTTTCCTAAAATGGAGGTGCTTTGTATACTTAGCTAGCTAGATTAAAGTTCAAATATTAAGGCATATCGAATGATCTGAATCATCTAGATATTAAAAATCAGGGCTCGTGTTTGGGCAAAATTGGAAGGATCGGACCAGATCCGGTTAGAAATAAAACGGGGCGGGTTGGGACACCCTCAGAAACGGGCAGCACCAACCTAACGGCGGTCTAGATCTCCCTAAAAAAACAAGCAGCATGAACCTAATGTCGGCTCTTATTATACCTAGCCAAACGCGACACCTCATGCACGAGTTTCTCGAAGACGGTGGCCGTAGACGATTTCGATTTGGAAGGCATGAGCTTATCAAACGCGACTCCTCCTGGTCGATTTCAATTTGCAGGCGCTATCCGTAGACGTGGTGGTGTGGTCGCAAGTTGCCAAAGAGGGAGGCGGACTCGAGGGATGGTGAATTGTGATTGTTGTCGAGAATGAATGGGAGAGACAAGGTCACGAGAGAGACTCAGTGAGGAGTGAGTCGGTTGCCCGACTAACTGTCCGAGACTGGGTGAATGAGAAAAATGGTAGAAACGGTTCGAGTTAGGGCCCCGTCTCTCCTGATTGTTGGACTCACCCGCCCCGTCATTTTCTCCGCCCCACCCTGCCATGTCCCGTTTCTTCTTTGAAATACTTGGACCCGCGGGTCTAAGACCTGTTTGTCGACAAATTTTTAATTGTGACGGGAACACAAATAGTACATCACATGTTTTAATAGAAATGATGGGAAATTTTATTTTTTAAGTTACTAACATTTTAACACACATATACCACTATTTGTATAATGACACATGATGTACCACTCACATTGAAAAATTTCTCATGTTTGCCTACCCCTATTTAAAAGTACTCAAATCTAAAAGTATTTAACCATTTTATAATTGTCAGTTTGGTGCATGTAAATTAATTTTTTTCTATGAAAAAAATATTTAATGGTTTCAGATTTGTTTAATGTATGTTAGAGCATTTTTTGTATTTTACAAATTAGGGTTAGCATAAAGATTATAATTTCTTTCCTTTTTCTAGCTACTAGTTCAACATTATTTTCCTATTCGTTTCCTAAATAGATTTTGATAAATAAATTTCTTTTATCTTAATGAAAATTAAGTATTGGCAATACATAATCATTTCGCTATGCAACAATTTACAGTCTTCTTAGTTTTAGTCAAGGAACAAAATGCCGATAATATCGGCGATATATCGTCGATATTATCGGTTTTTCGCCGGACCGATATTTTAATAGGTATCCAAAGGGTTTTCGTCAAAATATCACGATATTATCAATAATATTGATAATATCGTGATATTTCCGAAATTATCGCGATATTTTTGGAACTGGGCTACTCGAAGAAGAACACCGGAAATGGGTGTGCCGATTTCGTCCCAAAAACCTTGCAAAAACACGATTAAGATCAAGATCTAAGCTACAGAGCGATTGAAAAGACAACCATAATTCATATGCATGAATCAATCGAAGAGGTAAGAAGGTGAGGGACCGGGAGTTGACCTGACCACCGACGGCGATGGCGACGACGGCGACGACGAATGCGCTACCTTCGCCATAGTCCCCTAGAGCAATACAAGCTCTCTGGATTTTGTTCACCAACGAGATCAGGTTCTCCATTCTTGGCTTAGGAAGTTGGTGGCGGCGGCGACGACTACGGCGTCAGAATCAGATCGCTTGGATCTGAGGCGCGCTCGAAACTTTGACGAAGACCTAGATCTGTGGTGGAGACGATGACGAGGGGCAAAGGGCGAGGTCTCTGTGCATGTGTGTGGGAGAAGATGACGATGACGAAGGGCGATGTCTCTGTGCGTGTGTGTGGGAGACGATGACGATGACGAGGGGCGATGTCTCTGTGCGTGTGTGTGGGAGAAGGGAGAAGAGAGATCGAGAGATCTGTGTGTGTGTGTGTGGGAGAATGGAGAAGGGAGAGAAGAGAGAAGGATTGAGAGAGAGAGACCTCAGTCTCTGTCGGAGAGAAGAGAGAAGGATCGAGAGAGAAGAGAGAAGGATCGAGAGAGAAGAGAGAGAGAGACCTCAGTCTCTGTCTGCGTGTGTGATGTGTGTATGCGTGTGTGATCTGTGTGTGCGTGTGTGTTGGCGTGTGAGAGTCTGTGTGTGTGTGTGTGTGTGTGGGTGGCGTGTAAGAAAAAAAAAGCATCTAAATAATTCAACTTTTACAGCTTTTACATGTACAATTTTTGATAGTCTGTGGCTGTGTGTTTAAACTTCTTTCATTAATTACTACATATTTTCTACACTCACAATATTTGCCAGCTCGCTATATAATCAACTTAAATCAGTTAAATCCATCATGCAATGCATTTCCTTCCGATTTTTTGTGATAAACTAATAGATAATTGACTAAATAAACATCCTGCAAAGTTTCAATAAAAATTTCCAAGTTTTTCTTACAATTTCCGTGGTTTCCATATTATTTTTATCGATATTGATAATATCCCGATATTTCCATCGATATTTCCGTGTTTCTGGACTACCGATATTTCCGATATTACCGATATTTAATACCTTGGTTTTAGTCAATGAAATAAGATTTAGTCTGTGATCAGCTTTTTCATTTTTCATTTCTCGTTCTTTAATTTGTTAACACCCACAAAGTAATCATGTAAATATATAGAAGGGGTCGACTTATCAGTTATGGTGGTCCATGGTTACACTATGGTTGCAGGGTTGCAGCCTTATTGTGCACAAGATAGAGATAGGATGACTAATATTCGCGAGAGGCAATAGAGTCAAAACCCTAAAGTCCATGTTTATTCGGTGACTATCATATTCATGCGTACATGAAATTTCACTATCCTCCACGCTACAGAAATTGATGTAATACTACTCTCATGATATATGTAGCTCGAAAGCAGAAACATTTTACAATATATGGGCAGCTGAATTTGAGGAATGAAGTCGTCCAGTACATTTTCAAACTTGAAAAATGTTCCTGGATCGGTTCTCTTTCAGTCTGTTGGTTGTTGCAGCGGCAATTTCAAGAGCATCTTATACATGAGATAAGAGTAATGCCAGAGATATTAAAATTGCAGATAAAATATTATAAGCTAAATGATATATAAGTTTGTGATTGTATTATTATTTAAGCATTAATAAACGTGAACAATATTGGTGATACATCATTTAATTTTCAAATTTTATCAACAAATTTAGTTTTTCTAACATTATCATTGAGAGAATATAATTTATTAAAACGACAATAAGGGAGCAGAATCACATACCTTTGGTGTAAGAACTAAGAAGTGTGCGCAGTTAGCTAGCTGTGCAGCTATTGTTAAATCCAATTTCAGTGTTAACTATATATATAAAGAGAAATGATAATAAGATTGTCTTAAAGTAGGACTATTTATATATTTTCTTTCACCTCATAGTTTAATATTAATGTTTGTGTTACATTATAAAATATTGTATATAAAACATGAGATGTTAGAGAGTCCATAAGAGCAACTCCACCCCTAAAAAAACGCTGTCACCCATCCCATTTAATCCACTCAAATGAATAGTGATTGACCCTAATGAACAGTAATTGCTAAATGCATCTTCACTCCTAAAAAATACACTAGCACAAAGTCTAATCAATTCATATTAAAATATTATTAAATTTATTATTATAAAATAATTTAAAAAAATAGTTTTAATTTCGGATATGATCTTTAACCAATCATGTCACGCTATGTGTCATTATCCATAAATACTATTTTGTGGATAGATTACCGATAAGATTTTCAACCAATCCCGACGCCCCACATGTCATTATCTGTTTACAATTCTTTAGCCAAGATTTCGGTAAGATTTTCAACCAATCACGTAGTGCCACGTGGCATTATCCGAAAGTACTATTTTGTGGATAGATTTCTGATAAGATTTTCAACCAATCCCGACGTGCCACGTGTCACTATCTGTTTACAATCTTTTAGCCAAGATTTCAATTAGATTTTCAACCACTCACGTAGTGTCACGTGGCATTATCCAAAACCTCATCCGCTAAACTTCTCCCACTACTCATATTAGAGGTAGCATGAGAGAGGGTGTTTTTCCAACTAGTAAGCGAGTTGTTGAGTTTTTTTCCAATGACCTTGACTACTTTTTGCGTCTTTTCCAAACTTATCGCAAAACGTTGTAGTAATTCTAATCCACAGTTCTCGCAACTACATCTAATTACTCGTAATCGGGTCATGAGTAATTTGAACCCAGCATTCACACAACGTAACATCTTCGATGACCTTCCATGTAGCCATTTTTTGCACATAAAAGTATATGAAAGCTTTGGTTGAAAGTGTTGAAAATATTGAAATGTGGTGTAAGGTGGAAGATGATGGTTAGGTATTTATAGAAAAAATAATAAATTTTTGTTTTATTTTTTCTGTATTTTTAAACAAATTTTAATAATTTATTAATAATTTTTATTAAGTTAATTAATCTGGACCATTGGATTTGAAAAAGATTGAAATCCAACAGCCCAGATTTGGACACGTGGCCAACGGTCATAATTCTGACCATTTGCTATTTTTTATTTATTTATGTTTTTTGGCCGAAAATCGTGGACCGTTGATCTAAGAATCGAACGGTCTAGAACGCACCTTGTCATTAGCTGTTGGTTTTGAATTTCAATTTTTTTTTACGGTTGAATTTTTTTTACTGCTGAAAATCCAACGGTCCAGAAAACTAGCCATTGGAAATCCAAAGATGCACCACATGGCTTCTCCCCACTCCCTTTTATTGTGCTGCAATGGCGGACCCCATCGTCTTTTTTTTTTCTGTCGAGAACGCGTGCCCACGAGCGCGTGTTTCCCATGCGTCTGACGCAAAAAAACTCAATGGGCCTCGCTGACGTCATGCTGACGCCAGCGTGACAAATAGGCCGAGACATTGCTCAACACGTTTTGGGCCGCCCTACATGCTGGTTGGGCTGTGGGCTGGCCTATTTGGCTCGGCTGGAGTGGATTTTGTGCAAGCCAGTGTAACATCCCACATCGCCCAAGGGAGTGATCCTTAAATGTATATTCTCATCCCTACCTAGCACGAGGCCTTTTGGGAGCTCACTGGCTTCGGGTTCCGTAGGAACTTCGAAGTTAAGCGAAAAGGAGGCTAGAGCACTCCTAGGATGGGTGACCTACTGGGAAGTTGCTCCTGAGTTCCCAAAAACAAAACCATGAGGGAATGGTAAGCCCAAAGCGGACAATATCGTGCTACGGTGGTGGAACGGGCCCGAGATGTGGTGGACCCGGGCCGGGATATGACAATTTTGTATCATAGCCAATCCTTGGCCGGAAGTGTGTCGACGAGGACGCCGGGCCCCTAAGGGGGGTGGATTGTAACATCCCACATTGCTCAGGGGAGTGATCCTTAAATGTATATTCTCATCCCTACCTAGCACAAGGCCTTTTGGGAGCTCACTGGCTTCAGGTTCCATAGGAACTTCGAAGTTAAGCGAGAAGGAGGTCAGAGCACTCCCAGGATGGGTGACCTACTGGGAAGTTGCTCGTGAGTTCCCAAAAACAAAACCGTGAGGGAATGGTAAGCCCAAAGCGGACAATATCGTGCTACGGTGGTGTAACGGGCCCGGGATGTGGTGGACCCGGGCCGGGATGTGACAGCCAGCCTATTTTTCAGGCTTTGTCCTAGCCTACCCCATTGGAGTGGAGTTGCTCTAAAGAGTATCATTTTTAGAGAGTCTCCTTTGCATTTCTCAACATTATAAAATATTGTATAAAAAACATGAGATGTCAGAGAGTCCATGAATAGTTATTTTTTAGAGAGTCTCCTTAGCATTTCTCATATATAAAAACTGGTCGAAATGATGAATATACAAATCAAATCACTGACAGGGAAATAATGTGTGCGACAAAATCACTTCTTTGCTAAAACAGTATTTGAGATTTCGTCAATATTTAATCCACTTTTTATCGATAATATCATTAATATTGGACGATGTTTAGCCGTTTTAATTTTAAGTATTTAATCAGCTGAGATTTGTTAAATCCTCATTTCTAACTGATTTCTCAAAAATAAAGGGGGCTTCTTTCATTTTTTATTCTTTGATGAGGAGTCTATATATCACAATTCACAATCCCACCAAGAAATGGTTCCACTTTAGGCTTTAGCCAGGCATTTCCACAAAAGGCCAAGCAAAGAAAAATTGAGTGCATGCCCCTTCCTATTTTCAGTTGGATAATTGTACAGGCAATATGTGTATTAATGCCACTCCTAGGTATACTGTTTGTTTAATTAATATTGTTGCATTTATTAGAAACTGATCAAAAGCACTCTCTTAAATACGAAACGTAAAGGGAAATTAGCTTCTGCAGAAGACACTTTCGAAGAGCAGTCCTTCTAGTTTGCTTGACATATATCCTAACGGAAAAACAATGTATGAATTCTTTAGTTTGTTTGGATCACAACGATTATAATGCAGGCTCAAAACACAATATTCAAGTTGTCAAGTAGGCATATTATGATATGGTAGCTAGTTGTCCATATATATGAATTGCCAAAACAAGATGCGTAAGCAGCAAGCACGCGATGTTTCACCATAAAAAGTTATACGACTTTATAGATAAACCACTGAGCAAAAATGATCATGGGAAATATTAGAAGAAAAGGGAAAATGGAAAATAAGACAAGGCATTGAAAATATAGGGATTTTCTAACTTTAATCCTTGAAGAAGATTAAAATTTAAAATAAATCTGGTGTTAGATTACATATTGATTATAGTTCATTGATGTGTCCTTAATTCAAAATAATTAATGTGTATTTTATTCAATATCTCCCATTAAATATTTAAATTTATTAATATACACATTTTAATATATTTTTTTACCAAACCAAAGTTTTTTTAATTTATTAATTTTACTTAACATTCTTCAAACTTGAAAAACTCAATTAATGTACCTAAATGTTAGTACCGAAATATATTATATTGAATTAATGTATTTAAATGTTAGTTCCGAAATGTATGTATCCAAATATATGCACTGAAATGTATTATATTAAACTAATGTACCTAAATGTGTGTACCGAAATGTATGTACCCAAATGTATGTACTGAAATGTATTATATTAAACTAATGTACTGAAATGTATTATATTAAATTAATGTACCTAAATGTTTGTATCGAAATGTATATACTGAAATGTGTGTACCTAAATGTATGCACCGAAACGTATTATAATGAATTTAATGTATCTAAATGAAGAAGACAAAATATATTGAAATATATTGTAAAATAAAAATTAGTTTATCTAAATGTTTACAACAAAATATATTACGATGAATGAAATAAAATTAATACATTAAAATTAGAAAGAAATAAATATTTAAAACATAAAAAATATAATTAATAAATGAGGTGATTAATGTATCAAGAGACTAAAATTAGATTTTGATCTTACTCATGGTTTTAGTTTAAAAATCATTTTTGAGAGGATTAAAATGAAATTTCCTAAAATATATTATATATGGCAAAAGCAAACCTCCTACACTGCTGAAATGGAAGCTCTGCGCCGGCCTGCTGCTGGTGCTTCACACTTCAACTACTTGCCAGTTGGCACCCCCCTCCTTCACTACTACGTATTGTTTGATTTAACAATGGAATTATGATCTCGCGGAGAGAAACAAACAAAACAATTAGGGTTTTCATTTGGGTTATTAATGTAGATCCAGAAACCACACCACATTAAGCTTATAACTGAACGATCTAATATAGCATTTTCTGTGTATTGTGGCATGAGTGGAAAATGTTGGGGTTTCCATTTAAAGTCATAAATGTGTTAGGAATTGGTCAATGAGTTGCAATTGTAGAAGTTGCCTTGAAATGTGTTAGGAAGTGGCAAGTGAGATATTGATCTCAGTTGAAGATAAAATATTCATGTATTAAACTATGTTGAACTTGATCCATTTTATTATTTATGTATAATACAAAGTTATGCGGACATAAATTTTACTCCTTATAATTTAAGGGGAAGGAAGGAGGGAAGGAGGCAATGTAGAGAAGGAAGAGTCTTTTAAGGGTGGAGCCTCATGCCAAACAAGTGAGAACGAAAGCAAATGATGTGGTGCAACCGAGAAAAGCAACTTTTCCAATGATTTCGAAGTGGCCAAGGAAAAGAAATTGAGCCTAGCGAAAAGTAAGAGATCTCACCAGAAGAGTCATTTTCAAGCCATAGATTTTGCTAACCCGTGTGAGAGCTAACTCCACAACATGAAGATCTACATAGAAAGATGTATGATGCCCCAAACTCTGGAAAAACCACAAAATAAAATAAAATACTAACCCTGCATAATCTCGGAAAATCCCACTACAAGCCGTAGAATCTGAATTAGCCTTAGCAAGCCTATCCAACCCAATAATACACAGTAAGATGCCGAAAAACGGGAACCATAAAAGAAGCTTTACACAACTTAACCGAAATCTCAAGAGAGATTAAGAATTACTTATCCAAAACATCGTAGACGTGACCAAGAGAGGAGAGGAAGCTCCAGTATGAATATTTCAAGCCGAAATAGAACGGCAAAGGTGTAAAAACTAAAGGACCTTGTTTTCAAATTTTACTTTATTACGCATGTTTCAAATAGTCATTAATAAAAAGTAAAGAACAAAACTGATTCGGAGTTGATCAATTCTTACTCTTTTTCTTACATTATCTAACAACATTTTAGAGAGTGAAAAGCAAACATAAGTGATAAAAATGCCAGTCCATACCGATTGGGAAACCAAAATATGAGTCCCTCGAGTTAGGTTTAGGAGAAGGAAATTACGATTAGCTACAACAGCCCTTATGTCTCGCCAACATATTAGAAAAAACATCCTATACTAAACCTGAATAATAGCAAAACTGTTGCAACATTTTCTGTACCATGCAGCGATCTTCTGGTAATGGCCACATTGAATTATAGCCTTAAACGAAGATCCAACCATATTATTTCTTAAATTCTTTGTACATGTATGCGAATGAAAATAGAGTTTGATGCAATTTGAGTCTATATCATATAGAAAAATTGGCTCTTTTTTCTTCGCTTTTGGTTATACAAAAATTACAATTCAGATGTCTTCTTAGTTACTTCTTGGTAGAACCGAACAACCTATGTCTTACCAATGAAATCAATATGATCGGAAAAGATCCGAAATAAATATGGATTTATAGATCAAATTTCTTACCAATCGGCAAACATAGTAATGCTTGTATTCGAAAGTGTGCTTGATTGCCAAATCCATGGTGGTGGTCATGTCAGAATGTGAATTGATCATTTGAGGGCATCATCTGAACACACTTTCACTTCAAATGGCATTAAGAAGTTGTGCTCCACCCTCGGACGCACTTGCGTCTCTGCATAATCCCACAAGTACTCAATACTAAACTTACAATCTTAATTATGTATGCCTCTTATATTAATCACCATAAAAAAAAGGTAAGAAAAGCATTCTGAGTTGAAAAGTTAAAAGACAGATGTTGGACCCTCTTTGAAGAGAAAAATTTACTTACAATCGGAGATAATATTTTGATTGTATCTTAAACTAGTTACCCATTATCATGTGTTCTAAATTTTTTGCATAACATCGTTTGATTGTGTTTAAATATCTTTGCGACTGTATTGTAATCCAAAAGTGTAACTTTTACCATATTATATATCACATTAATATGACATCTCTAATAACGATGAGATTTACATGTGTATTTTACTTTTTTACATAACAACGTGTAATTATGTTTAAAACCCATCACTCTGTTATCTATATTGGATGAAAGTTCTTTTCCTCCTTGAGAAATAACTCAATGTGCATGCAATGCAAGCTAATCTTAAAGAAAGTGGTCATGACTTTTATCAACAAATAAAAGGTATGCACACATTACTCAATTTTGATCTAAATTATAAAGAGTTGAGAAAACGTGCAAGCTGCAAAAGCTTTATGCAGGCATTATTGCAGTAAATAAACAAGAAAAAAAAAGTAGCATCTATTTCGGTATACGAATTCATAAGAGTTTGAACAAAAAATGAAAAAGGTGTTTTCTTCTTTGAGATCTCCATTTATTCACTAATTTGAGCTGTGTTTCAATCAAAGGGAAACCAAATCATCAAATAGCGCAGAGAATCTGTACTGGAATGGAAGCAAGCTACTCCACAAAGGGGCCCAAAAACTGAATAAATTTGGAGTGAGTAATAGAGTGGAGAAAATAAAAATAAATAGAAAATAAGACATTGTCGAAAAAATAGTCCTGCGAGTCACTCACTGGAGCAGACCCATCTATTCGTCCGGTCCCCATCGTTCTGAACCAAAAAAATGGCGTCCCTCTCTTCTCAGTCTCCACTCACTCTTCATCTGGCGCGGGAAACCGTGGAACTCTCTCTCTCTCTCTCTCTAAAACATCAAAATACATTATAGCGCTTTGCAAAAAAGCAGATGTTAAGTTCTTATTAGAGCCGAGCCGCGTTTTCCAGTGGCAGTACAATCATGACCCCCTTCCCTAATCATGCACATGTTGTACATACTCTTTTCGCTCTCTCTCGATAAACCTTTTATCTCTCAGACACGCTATACAAAATGTGACAAATCAAAGTTTACCATTTTGTGGGCTGTCTAAATTAAGTGATTAATTAGATTGAAGGGTCTTATTCAATCGCAGTTCCACAACCACGACTTTTCCATCTACTGCTTTTCTGATCTTGCTTTTAACTGGCCTAGCTCTGTGATCCCTAGCTATATCCTCTCTTTTGTGTCTTTCCCTGTTGGTGATATGGCTGCAACCTAAGTGCTCAAAAGTCCAAAAAGCATTCAAAACTCCAAAACCCTATATTATAGTGATGCATCTACACAATCTCTAATTTTTGGGTAAAATTTATAATTTAGGTTTTAAACTAACAAATTATTCTCCAATGGTTAGTTGACCAAAAAAAAAAAAACATTCTTCAGTGGTTGGGCTTAAAATATGTTTTGGATTAAAACTTAAAATTTGTACAAATTTAACTTAGAATTTCGATAAAGTTAAAAGGCTGGCCCACCTTATTAGCATGGATGCGGCCAGAAAAGTGAAGGCCGTAGTCAGGCGACGCGCGCAACGTGCGAGGGTTGACAGGAAGTGAGGCCCGCCCCTAACGAGAATGTCAGCCACCCAAAACAAGCCTAACGGCGCTTTTTCGATCTGACAGTTTTAAACGGTCCACATTCAAACCTATTTATTTTATATTTTTAAATACATTAAATCCAACGAATGAGATCGAATATGATCAAATCTAACAGTAACAAAAAGATCTAACGGTCCAAAAACAAATCCAAAGGCTAAAACAATTAATTTTTTTATCTAAATCAAAATTCACCAAAAAACTCTATAAATACATGTTTCATGAGTTGTTTAGTAAGTTTTCAACTTTTATTGGTATCTAAATATTTTTAAGTTAAAATGTTTATAAAAGTAAATTATAATAATGTACATAAATTTTATTTTAAAGGAAAGTTACCAAAAAAAAAAGAAATTAGTCTAGATTTATATTTTAATAATTTTGGACTAAAATTTTAATTAAGAACTATTAAAGCAGAAAAAACTATTTTTAGATTAAAACTTTAATTTTCTGGATTAAAAGTTATACGTTTTAACTCATGAGTTGAGAATGATTTTAACTGCTCGATGTGAGTTGAAATTTTTTTCAAAACATATATCAGGAGAATGTGAGCCACTTATCTTTACACTCCCAATTCTTGTAATCAGATTTCAACTTTAATTACAAACTAAAACAAAGATGAGAGCTTTATATTGGAACAACAAAACCAAACCAGTTCTACTCTTCCAAACTTGTTCTAGTTCTTCTCCAAGGTTTCTCTTTACCTAAAGATCCGTTCTTTTTGAGCCCATTTGAAATGGGTGACAAAAAAGGAGAAACAACCAAGAAGAACCCACAGCAGCAGCAGCAACAACAGAAGCAACAGATTTCACCTTCTCCCAATGACCAACAACCGCCGCCAACGGCTGTTAATATCAGTGGAGCAGCAGCTGCAGCTGGTGTCCCCTTCAATATTCCTCCTCCCTTGTTTGTCCCCACCGGTACTCCAACAACCTCATCTTCATCACCCTTTGATCAGCATCAGTTTGAGGCAGCTGTGAATCCAAAGAGGCCAAGATTTACGAGTACAACCGGACAATGGAAACTTCTTCCTTCACCGTCTTCCCAACAGAAACAACCCCAAGCACCAATTCTGCCCTCAGAATCAACCCCATCTCCAAATAAAAAAAATACTCAATTATCCCAACCCCATGTCTCCACCATCGGAGCAGCTTCCTCCTCCGACACTGCCTCATCGTCGCCGCCGCACTCTCCTCTGCCGTCTCTGTCAGCAACATCAGGGCAGGACACAAACAAGACAGTAGCAGGAGACCCTCAAAACCCGGTCCACCACCCCCACCAGTTCAGAAAAGGAAAGTACGTAAGCCCGGTTTGGAAACCCAACGAGATGCTATGGCTGGCGAGGGGGTGGAGGATTCAGTATCAAGGTGGGGCAGCTGGTGGGTCTTCTGATCATGGGTCGGGCTCATCTTCCAGAACAGAGCAGTTACAAACAGAGTCGGGCGGCGCCACCACCACTCCTCACACCAGAGGCAAAACTAGAGGCGACAAGGACATGGAAGTCGCCGACTTCCTTCAGAAGCATGGCGTCAACAGAGACGCGAAAACGGCGGGAACCAAGTGGGATAACATGCTGGGAGAGTTTAGAAAGGTTTATGAGTGGGAGAGAGGTTCTGAGAGAGAACAAGTCGGGAAGAGTTACTTTAGGCTTTCGCCGTATGAGAGAAAGCTACATAGGTTGCCTGCTTCTTTCGATGAGGAAGTTTTCGAGGAGCTTTCGCAGTTCATGGGGTCGAGGACGAGAACTCCTCAGAGCAGATTAGGGTCGGTTGGGGACGACAGCCGATCGACTCTTGTTATGACTAGAAGTCTTCCCCAACCGCCTTCATTCAAAGAAGACGACTTCCCTCTCTCAGGTACATAGAGGAATGCTGAACCGCTAACTGGTTTTATATATAATGCCCACAACACAAGCTGTATACCTAAAATAAACAAAATTTTATGATCAATATCTCTAAACAATGGAGGTTACTAGCTAGTTAATATAACAAGTTAATTAAGTTGTGCCATTTATTTATTTTACTTTTAGTTTTGGTTTGATATCTATATGTTATTATAGCAGGTAGGGGAAAGCAACTAATGATCATGAGCGGTGAAGGGGAACCGTTTTACCACGGAGGAAGAGGGACTTTTCTAGGGTTTCATCACCATGATCAGTCTTCCATAGACTTTACAACTGGCCTCTCTTCATCTTCTTCCAAGGAGCTTCGTCGAATCGGAAAGATTCGAATGACTTGGGAAGAATCGGTGAGTCTGTGGGCGGAAGAAGGGGAGCACCACAGAGGGAGAGTGAGGCTACAAGGCTTGAGCTTCTTGAACGCCGACGAGCTCACTTTCTTTGATGATTCCATGGTCGCCTGCACCATGGAAGCTTTTGAAGATGGCCCTTTTGGAGGCTTCTCCGTTGACCGATTCGTGTCAGGACAACAAGTCAAAGTGTTTGGCAGAAGAAAGCCTTCCTCCACTACTTCCGGTGAAAACCAGCTTCTCTAAATTAGATATATAGTCCCATGTCACAAAATCTTGGTTTATTTATTATTCCACATCTAACACTACGTGTTTAATCAATGTTAATTAGGGTTCAATGAAAAAGTCCAGCTTTCCTTACCAGAATCCTCATCAAGATGTAAGCACTAAAACCAATTTGAATTTATTTGGTAATGTTGTGTTAACATTCTTTTGTTCAATTTTTATGTTACACATTGATTTGGTAAAAGGTTGTATTATGTTCTATACAATATTTGCATGTGTATTTTTTGCAGCAATGCCTCCATGGGAATTTCAAGACCCAACGGAGTACTACGTGGGGTGTCTTCGAGTCCCACCGCCATCACTTCCTACCTTACTCGAGCTTCAATGGTACGTACAAGAGCCACCGCCGGAGGAACTCCGTTTCCCACTCCGAAAAGACGTGTACCGCGACTTACCACAAGGGAAAGAGATCTTCTTCACCACCTCAACAGAATTGCTAGACTGTAGAGCCATCACATACGATATTCTAAGCCCGATAGTCCGAACCAATCCAAGTCTAGCTGCTGCTACTGCCACAAGCAGAGACTCCTTCATTCCCATTTGGGACGACTGCATCAACCGAATCGTCTCCAAATTTTGTTCACTTGAAATGGTCTTCATCCGCAAGCCTAACTCCTCATCACCGACTGAACCATTACAGGATCAATGGCCAAACATGACAGGCTTTGTTCGAAATTTTTGTCTATGGAGAGGGGAAGAAGCCCATAATTTAAAAGATGTCCGCGACATTAATCCGTCAAGCTCAATAGTTGAGAAACTTCTGTGGACTTACATGGATCTTCCTTATATATTAGGGTACTACGCAATCGGTCATGTTGTAACATTTTGTGCATTGAGTCGTGTTCAAGATCGAATAATTCGCACTGATTTGAGCACGGTTGATCTGTCATCGCCCTCGGAGAGACTCAAAGCCCTAGTCCCATGTCACAGAATTGCAAGCCTGTTGCCATTGCTAGCCGATCGATGCTTCAATCCCAGTACTAATTGCAATGGTGGCTCTGACAAAATGCTACCTTATAGCGATTTTGAGAGGTTCGACATGGGGAATGGAAATGCAATCGAAATGACGCCAGCCACAGTGACTAGATTTTATAGTAACATTCGGAAGGCGAGCGCGGTCAAAGAAATCTACGATTTTCTCGGCCAACGAATACCCCATGCAGAGTACATCCACAGATCCTTGGAGAAAGATTTGGCTTTGGTGTTTAAACCCAGAGGGTGCAAGTTCAAGCCTACAAATTGCAACCAGCTCGTTGAGGCTCTCATGTACGTGACTAAAGCGCTTGTGGCTTTGCACGACTTGTCGTTTATGCATAGGGATATATGTTGGGAGAAAGTGAATAGGAATGAGAGGGACAACGAGTGGTTTGTCTGCGGCTTCGAAGAGGCGGTCGGGGCTCCGCAGATATACCCGCACAAGTTGGTGATGGTGGGAGATGCGGCGGCGCGTGGGAGGCATGCGCCGGAAATGGAGAGAGGGTTGCATGGTGTGAAGGTGGACGTATGGGGAGTAGGGAATCTGGTGAGGAGTTGCGGGTTGACAGGTGTTCCGAAGATGCTGAGGGAGCTCCAAAACCGCTGTTTAGATCAGAACCCGGAGAAGAGGCCAACTGCAGCCGACTGCTACCACCATCTGCTGCAGCTGCAGTCGTCTCTGCAGTCAGCCACAGCTGGTGGAGTTTTGATGTGACTGCGACTCTCTCTTATCTCTCTCAAAAATACATTATTAATTAATTAATTAATTAATTAATTGGAGTTTGTTTTTCGTTATGTGTTGTCTTTATGGAGGGACACGTTTTGGAGATATTTTTCAGTGTAACCGGTATACGGGGTGGTACACTACGTGTTATTATAAAAATGGTGGGATATGTGCTAAAAAGTTAATAATTTAAAAAATAAAATTTCTCGTTACTCCTATTAAAACACGTGGTTTACTACTTGTATTCCCGTCACAACTAAAAATTTATCTACGTTTTGGTTGGATGGTTGGAGAAACTTTTAATTATGTTGGGAACATAAATGGTACATCACGTGTTTTTATATAAATGGTAGGAAATTTTATTTTTTAAATTACTAACTTTTTAACACATATTTTATTATTTGTATAATAATAACTATTTTGTATTATTCTGAAAAATCTTTCGGATGGTTGGTTTTTATATTGATACCTTAAAAAAGAAGAAAAGGGCTTGGTTTCTAGGTTTGTGTGGGAGATGAAATGGCGGCGGTTGCAGAAGCTGCCACTGGCGGGTGCCTGCTTCGACGGTTAGTTCCATCAAATCAAAGGGTCAGAAATGCAGATTGCGGAAGACGTACTGAAAACTGAAAGCTGATGCCTGATGGGTATCCTTCAAAAGTTCACATATTTTCAGAAATTATTTTAGGCTTGGATATGATTTATTGGGTTTATATAGGATAAAGCATAGTTTTGTTTGGACATTTACATATGCTCTTCTTTAAAGTCTTTTAACCGGATTGCAGAATTTTCAGTTCCCTAATTACTCTATTTTGTTTCTTTATTTATTCTCTTTGATAGCTATATATTATATGACATTGATTTCAACACAATTATCGTATTTGTTGGCACATAAGTTTATATTCTCTTTTTTTTTTCTGTTATTAAAACAAAGTTTATATTTCTGTATTCTGTCTAAAATGCCCATAAGGTTTTTTAATGTATTATATTATGTCAGTTTTAGATTTTTTTGTTTGAGGGTTACTTTAGTCCAAATTTTTTTGGTGAAGCCTTGAGACATCGAAACTGACTGCTGACTTTCTAATATTAAAGATAAGTGGATCTTACTTGCATATAGTCGTAAAATTTGTACGTATTTTTTTTTCTTCACCAAAATCTTACACATTCTTTTTTGGTACGGCTTCTCTCTTTAATTATACGTAATTCTTAAAACCTTCTAAACAATTGCTGCCCTAGAGACAAAAAAAGAAACCCTCATCACCAATTGCCGACCCCTTCTGGCATTGGGGTCGGTGGCAGTCTTTTCTTATGTCTTCTGACATAGGAGAAAATCAAGAATCTCGGAAGAGATGGGTGAGATAACTTGGGAATCATTAAACCAAGAGCAACATAATTGTTCGACGTCGTTAATTGTGGATTCGCTCAAACATGATTAAGCCTAAAACACTTGATTTAAAGGAGAAGACTCTCTTCTTAGATTACTTTTAAATGAAAACTAATGAAAATGGTTTGAAAACTTTGAGTTTTAACGATGAGGACAAAATAAAGGGTAAATGACTAGTATCATGATTGACTTTTTAATGTAAAAATGTGATTTTTCTTTAAAGTAAATAGTACCTGGAGCTTTTAGATAAAGTTTCCTACTTTTAATTTACTAATCGACTACTTAATCTTATATATGGAGCCCTTTAAATATGAGGGTACCTTAAATTGGTTGGATAGACAATTAATAACATATTATAGTTACAATGCAACTTATAATTAAAATAATTCGTTTTGATGTGCTTTTAAAATGACTTAAAGCGTTTTCTGTGCAAATTTTAAAATGACTGATAGCGCTTTTGGTGTAAATATTTTAAAAACCAATCCTTAATAAAAATACAAGTAAATCTTGAAAAAACACTTAAAGTGCTTCTTAGAAGAAACACATAATTGGTGTTTCATGCATAAACCACTTTAAGTGCTTTTATAATCCAAAAATATTTTCTCTCTTTCAGTTATTTTAAAAACACATACAAACGAGCTAATAGATAAAAGCATGGCTTTGATAGATTAGAAGCCACGAACATTTATATTTAATATAGTGACCATACTTATTGTAGTGCCTGCATCATCTTCCCTTGTCTCCCTCTGTCTTCTGTCTTTTCTCTATCTTCGTTTTTATGGAGTGTAGTCTTCATTATATCTCTCTGTTGAACGGATAACCGCCAGATGAGAGTCCCAATTCTCGATTTTTTTGTCGTGGTAGGCCTAAGCTCGGTCTCAAATTGGGCGTTTGATTTCCCTTCTTTTAGTCTTCTACTCATCTCACATAGATTTTTAGTTTGCTGCACCAGATTCAGTTTAACTCAAAAAATATCTCAAAACCCTAATCCTAACAACTTGGATCTCCTTCCTTTGTGCCTTTACACAACTAATCTCCTCTACCCTCTCACCCTCCACCCACAAAATTTTCAATTGCCTGCTAGATACTTTCTTTCGATTGAAAAGCCTTATCTGGCCACGTTGTTTGCTACCCACTTTGAGAACGAGTCGTCTCTCACTAAAATGAAGGTATGCAAAACTACTTTGGTGGTTTGGGTCCTTGTGATGCCTCCTATAGTTTTGATGGTGTTTTGTCTAATTACTTTGTTGGCATCAAAATTTTTCCTTTGCTGGTCTTCGGGTGGTGGATATGGTTGTTGGTGTTGGTTGAGTTTTTTAGACACAGTTATATGTATTTGTGGATATTTGTTGTGAAATCAGGAATTAGTTTTGTTTTTCAATTAGGGTTGTTTCGTATGTGTTTTTGTTTTGGGTCATTGTGTTTTGTTGGTGTCGACGGTGAATCGGTTGACTAAAACGACGGTGCATGTGGTTGTGGCGATGACGACTTGTGTCAATACACCGAGTATAATTGGATCATTTTGTGCCTTGCTTGGGCTTCTATGTTCACTTGGTCTATTTACATCTTTTTTTAATGTTTATCTCTAGTTACATTTGTGGATGGAAATTTCCGCCGCTTTCTTCTTGGACAAAATTGCACCTACAAAACAATTAACACCTTAGGTCAAGGCCAAGAACCTCACGCGCCCACGATGAATGGGGGCTTTGGCCGAAGAATCTCTGATGCCAAAGTTAGAATTTAGAGAGAAAAAGTGTTTAGAGAATTTTTGGGAGTTTTGCAAGAGTATCAACTTAGGTTTTTTTAGAGAAAATAGGGTCTAATTTATAGAGAATGACCAATCCCCTTTTTAGAAGATGTGGCCGGCCCTTTGGGGCTCCTTTTGGTGTGTCATGGGTGATGGGTTATGTAATGGGTGATTAATTGGCATAATGGGTCATTTAATTGGTGATTTAATGGATTAATTAGGAAATAAATCCATTAATTCACCAAATCTAATTTAAATGGAATGTTTGGAATGGTTATCTTGTGGAGTATATGGATGAAATAACTTTTATTTGTTACCTTCTTTGGGCATTTTTGACTTGGTTAACGGATGATTGCCCGCTGCTCGTGCGTAGGAATCCCGGTATGCCTTAAGGGTATTTTTGTCCTCTTTTATCTAAAAAATCCACGTGTCGCCTTGTGAATATTTTTGGCTCCACAAATGCCCTCACACCTGTTGGCCTGCTCGCAGAAAATGGCAGCAGGTGTAGAGATCTTCTTGATTTAGGAAACTTAGGAATGCTTCCTATTTTGATGTAGATTATCTCTTTAATAGGAAATTAGATCCTTCTAGGAAAGGGAAAATAAATTTCTCTCAAAGCCTATTTAAGTCCACATTAAGTAGGTTATTAAATCAACTTTGAAGAGCAATTTATTATACCCTACAAGAGAGAGAGAGCTTAGAGGATATTTGTTCCCCCTCCTCTAGCAATCTTCTACATCTTGCCCGTGCAAATGACTGTATTTCGTTGCTTTCTTCGTCTTCTCTGTGCCGCACCAATGTAAGAAAAAATTTAATTTTTCTTGTCTTCTTCTTGGATAATGTTGTCACGGGGCAACCGTCTGGAGTATATGGATGAAATAACTTTTATTTGTTACCTTCTTTGGGCATTTTTGACTTGGTTAACGGATGATTGCCCGCTGCTCGTGCGTAGGAATCCCGGTATGCCTTAAGGGTATTTTTGTCCTCTTTTATCTAAAAAATCCACGTGTCGCCTTGTGAATATTTTTGGCTCCACAAATGCCCTCACACCTGTTGGGCTGCTCGCAGAAAATGGCAGCAGGTGTAGAGATCTTCTTGATTTAGGAAACTTAGGAATGCTTCCTATTTTGATGTAGATTATCTCTTTAATAGGAAATTAGATCCTTCTAGGAAAGGGAAAATAAATTTCTCTCAAAGCCTATTTAAGTCCACATTAAGTAGGTTATTAAATCAACTTTGAAGAGCAATTTATTATACCCTACAAGAGAGAGAGAGCTTAGAGGATATTTGTTCCCCCTGCTCTAGCAATCTTCTACATCTTGCCCGTGCAAATGACTGTATTTCGTTGCTTTCTTCGTCTTCTCTGTGCCGCACCAATTTAAGAAAAAATTTAATTTTTCTTGTCTTCTTCTTGGATAATGCTGTCACGGGGCAACCGTCTGGATGGTGCGGCACTTCAGCTGGCAGGAGCCAGGAGTTGGCTTGGCATGGGCCGAAGAGGTGTTGTGGCAGGGACCACGGCTTTAGGCTGATCGGTTTGGCTAGAGCCAAGGGCAGCTTATGCGGCTGAGATTGCGGATTGTGGCGCTGGGGTGCAGTGCTAGGCGAGCCATATGGCTCATGTTATTTGGGCTCTTGGACCTTACTCGGGCCAGGCTGGCGACTGAAAGAAATGAGAAGGTCGTGGGCCTCATGAGTTGCTGGAATGCTGGGCATGCAGGCTTCCTGCCTGCTAGAATGCTGGGTTAATCTATTCTGCTGAGTACCGTGAATGGCGTTGGCTGCTTAGTTCTCTTTGCCGGAAGTAAGGTGGACTGCTCCCAAAGAGGAGGTAAAGAGGATCAAGGCGGATGCATTGGCTCGTTTGATCGCTATCGTAGAGCTTACTATGAATGAAGATGGAAAGAAGAGATCTTCCCCGCTTGCTCAAGAGATGCTGGTTAAGAGAAAACTGAAGACTTTTCCACTGCTCGTGAGGGTCTGCCTACTGTCGAGAGGTCTGTGATTGGCATGACTTCTTCCGATGGGAAGAAAAAATGAAGCTGCTAGATCTGAGCATGTGGCGCCTGCCATCGAGAATGGCTAGTACAATTGCTGATAAGGTTGCTCAGCGTAGAGGTTCTGTCGTGCCCCCAGTGCTGAAGTCTGTACCAAGACGTCCGTTGGGAGCTAAGTCTGGTTCACCTTTGGAGATGCTTGCTATTATGAAGAGCGATAAGGTAGACTTTGCTGCTAAAGTGGCGCTAAGGCCCACTCTCTCTGCTGCAAAGTCTTACTCGCCTGCTGGGAAAGAGGAGACTACTCGAGTGGGCAGCTGTGAGAAATCCAATAAGTCTGCTTCTGGGGAGGCTGCTGAGACCCATGTGCTTTTAAGACCAGATCTGCTTGAAGACATAGACGCTTGTGCCAAGTTTGTTGATGGTGTTAGAAAGGTTGTTTGCCCAAGTTCCTTTGCGAAGCATACAACCCAATATAGAATGAATGCTCTGCTTGCTATGATGCAGATGTAGCAAGGCTGCCAAGGAGGTGGCGAATACTATGGCAACTGAAGCTTATTCCTCGGCTGAGGAGATCAAGAGGTTAGATTCTGAGCTCGTTGCTTTGAGGGGGTCTAATATTTCTGCCCCCACTTCTCTACAGCTTGAGACCGCTCGCCAAGATATCGTTGACTTGAAGACTAGGCTTGACGCGATCCAAGTTAAGTATGAAAGTGCAGAGAATGAGATTTGATGTTACATACCTCAACTTCAAGATCTTGAGTTTGCAATTTCTAAGCTTCGTTTCGCTGCTTATGCAAATGATGAAGAGTTGATTGCTGCTTATAATCAAGTGATCCACTTCAAGAGAATCGTCGATAGGCTTGAACCTCAAGTGTTGAAACTTCAAGGTGTACTGAAGATCAACGAAAGTTTGAAAAAGGAAGTGGATGAGCTGCAGCGCGTCCGTGTTGGTCTGCTTGAGGAGAATGAGCAACTGAAGGGTGAGAAGGATATGCTCGAGGTTTCGAGACCTTCTCTATTTCTTTGGAATACTTGCTTGTTTTTACTTTTGAGGCTTCCATTGGTGAAGTAGTTGGAGAAGTTGGTGCTTAGGCTGGGGCAGCCGGGGGTGATGCCGCTGCTAAGAGCTTCGTGGCTGCTGAAGGTGTGGCGACCGAATAGTCGTGGGATGTCCAAGCTGCTAAAGTGTAGTCCTCTAGGTAGCGTTTAAGATTTTCTTTGTTTTTCCTTGTAGCTCTTGTTTTGCTTGAACTCTTTCGGCCTTTACTAATTGTTTATAAACATGTTTCCTTTGCTTTTCTTCATCTTCGCTTCTTTTGTTCATACCCTAACCTTCAAACTTTATAGTCCAGTAGCAGGCGTGCTACTTTTTTATAAGCAGACAGACCCGCGTAGCCTATGCAGCCGTAGGTGTTGGTGTAGAGCTTTGCAAAGTTGTTAGCCATATGGTTGGTAGCCGGATGCCTTACTTACAGAAGCAAACAAGTCCGCGTAACCACTAGGCTGTTAACCTTGGCTTTCTCCAATTCCGTAGGTTGCGTAGTAAGTATCACAACACTTTAGGACTTGGTGTAGGTTGTTCCGCGCTTGGTAGAGGTGAAGTTTATCGACTACGTAGCATGTCGGCAGTGGATAAAGCTTCGTATATGCGCGCTAGCTTGTTTAACCTTTCACAAGAATGTGCGGTTGTATAAGTCTAGCGCGGCTCAAAGGGCAAGCCGTAAGCAGTCTTCTAGCAACCGTAGGCTACCTTAGTGCACTCGGTAACAGCTTTAGGGTTCCAGGGCAGCCATCCATCGGATGTATTGCATAATGTGCCCCCTCCGTCTCTAGGGTCCGGTTCCCCGCAGATTAGGCCAAGAGACCCAAAATCCTTCAGTTAGCTAAGCCTTGAAAAAGACCATTGCGGCTACTTCTAGGAATCCCGGCGTAAACCATCGTTCATCTAATTATACTAGGGCAGCCAGGCTCATCCACGTCTGGATATTCGGAGTGTAGAATTTATCCTCCCGTCTTAGAGAGCTGACCCATGTGGGTGTCAGGGAATTGGTTTACCCTCTCGCACTGGAGAACAATTAGTTTACCCTCTTGCACTGGAGAGCATGGTCGGTCCTTTGGGGGGCGCAATTCCAGCGATGAATCCCTAAGAGGGGCGCAGTCTTCTTTTGAAGTGCATGAGTGATCAGTTGTTGTAAGCATGTAGCCGAGCCAAGTTGTGATTACTTCTGAATTCCTCATTGAAAAACAAGTGAAACGAACGAGAACTTAGCTGTAAGGTATGAATTGCATAACAACTGGATAATCCTCAGCTTATGAGGTAGTGCCAGTCGAGCTGCTTGAGTCTTCGGGCTTTGATGTAGCGGGAGGTCACACATGGTACTTCCTCAGATTGTAGGCGTTCCACTGCTTTTCGATCTTTTTGTCGTTTCATGGTGGCGATGGTGTAATTACTTTTGCTGCCTACTATGTTGATCTTGTACGAACTTTCCCAGATTGGATCCATCTTTTTGGAGCCTTCTCTGCAGGCAATGATGAAGGCTATTCTTAGGACTAGATCTCCGGGCTGGAATTGCCAGATCTTGGCCCTTTTGTTGTAGTTGGAGATGAGCTGCTGCTGGTAAGCTGCAATGCGGATGTTGGTCTGCTCGCGCTTCTCCTCTACCAGATCTAAGCTTGTGACCATCTTCTTACTATTCTGCTCAATGCTTGGTAGTAGAGCAGTGATATTTGGCTTGATGGCATTGGGCTGAATGATTGCTTCCGAACCAAATGCCAAAGAGAAAGGAGTCTCACCGATTGCTCGTCTTTTGGTGGTGCGATATGCCCATAGACATTTAGGGAGTTCGTCTGGGCATTTTCCATTCTTGTTGGTGAGGGATTTCTTGAAGAAGTCGATGACCATTTTGTTGGATCCTTCGGTCCGCCTATTGCCTTGAGGATATCTTGGCATGGACATGTGCTGCTTGATGCCATATTTCTGGAAGAGCTTCGCCAAATATTTGCCTACAAATTGCAGGCTATTGTGGGTGACGATGGACTGAGAGATGCCAAATCGGCAAATGATGTTCCTCCATATGAAGTGCTCTATGTCCGTCTGAATCGTGGTCGTCATGGGTTCTGCTTCTACCCATTTGGTGAAGTAGTCGGTTGCCATGATCATCATGCCTCTGCCCCTAGTAGCAGGCGACATAGGTTCTACCAGGTTGATTGCCCATTACATGAACGGTTAAGGACTTGTTTGCGGGTGTAGCTCGCTGGCAGGCAATGCTAGTATCGGCTTATAGCGTTGGCAGCGGTTGCACTTTTGTGCTAACTCCTTAGCATCTTGGTGCATGATAGGCCAATAGTAGCCTGTGGCAAGAGCTTTTTGTGCTAAGGATCGACCTTCATAGTGGTTTCCACAAACACCTTCGTGGATTGAGCTTAGAACTTTCAAGTTGTCGGGAGGCGCTAGGCAACGGAGATGTGGTCTAGTGTGGGATCTTTGGATGAGAATGCTATGACACTTAGGCTGCTGGCTTCGTCTCTATGTTTGGCTTGTCAAGATATTCCACCGGAATAGAGCGTTTTGAATTGGTGATCGAGGGCGGAGCCTAGGCCGGCTAGTACGTCTGCATGGGCACTGTCAAGGCTAGGCGTGAAGGTGCGACAGGGAACCGTGGAGCTGGGGCCATGTTACATGTAGCAGAAGATGCTCAACTTTTGGTATTGGGCCACTCTAGAGCTGAATAATGGAGCAAGGGTCGGCTAGGGCCGTGTGACGCGCAGCAGGAGGTAGTGCTCAACTGCCGGTACATGTTGTTCTTATGTAGAATCTTCTGGGGCGACGAGGACAAAACTTGCTTCTGAGTGTTCCTTCCAGTGTTCGTCTACCCTTGACGTGTCTTTTGGGCCGAGTTGTTCAGAAAACTTTGCATCCGCCAAGGTCTACGCCTTTATTGTCACGCGTCTGGATTCGGCGGAATAGTGCGTCATGATGATGACTGCGTGCGTTTGAAGGTAAAACTTGAGCTTTAAGGTTACAAAAACTATTGCCAAAGTTAACTTTTGAATTTCTAATATCATCGATGCGAGCTTTTGAACTATAGAATACAGTGTATAATACAGGTAGTCGGTGTTGGAAATGTGCCCTAAAGCCAATCATATGATGATACTTTACGGACATTTCACATGTTAAACTAATCTAGTTTACATATAAAAGGCAAACATTATTGTTTGAGGCGTCTCATATAAATGTTATATGCTTAAACGATAAAGTCCAAGGAATATGTGATTGGGAGAATGCAATCTAATGAAGTTAGATTAATGAGACCATTCTTTCGTAGACACATCCTAAACGTTCCTGATCATAGGATTGCCAATTGGGCATTGACAGTCCGATAAGATCAGTACGTGTTATGTCTTCTCTCAGGGAGAGTGACTAGTCTCGAGTCATTGGTGTGTGTGACATCAAGACAAGTACGTAGGTGCTCAATAGAGAATGAGTCCACTGAACACGATCAACGAGGAGTTCTCATACTCATGTCACATGAGAACTCATGGTTGGGATAATGCAAATTAGTCCTTTGACCTGAGGCATCACAGTTGTTGTCTTGTGGTTAAGTCCTTGATCTTTGATTATGTCAAAGTCACCCCATCGGGGTGTCCACGACATCATTGGGGTTAAGCCACTTAGTCATGGAGACAAGTGAATGTGCAACAAGGGATCTCTAACCTTCAAAATGGTTTGAGGGAGAATACTCTATGATATGATTAAAATCTCTGGCCAGAGTATGAATGAGATTTGGGAATGCGTTCCAATTCACATTCAAGGTAATCATATAAGCAAACGAATCACATTGGATAGTAGACATGAATAAATAAACTATCAAACCAAACAATGTGGTCAAGAGTATTAGATTAGAGAAATACCGTATTGCATTTGTAATCCTAAACTGAATAGGTTCTCTACCTCTTCTGATTAGCTTGGGTAGCCATGATATGCTGCTAGGTGTCACTCATGGTTTGTGGAAGCCCTAAACGTGTGTAATCACTAAAAGGAGAATTGAAAGTAAGTTTCAATTCACAATCGATGTAAAATGGTTTTAATCGCCCACTGCCTCGCTAAAAGGAACCTAATGTATCGTACACCGTGTAAGGTGGAGATTGAAGAAACAAAGGAGATGAATAAGAATAATTAAATGGTTTAATTATTTATGGCAAGGATTAATTAATATGTTAATTAATCAAACGAATAAGTTCGTTAAAGACCTCGGGATAGTTTTGGACCTTAAGGCCCAATGGGCTTCGAACGTCAAAGCCCATTGACTTAAGTTGTATGACAACTTAATGAATAAAGATTCACAAAGGCCCAAAAGCCCATATCCATTTAGTGTTGAATTAGGGTTTTTGGTTCTTTAGGTCATTTAAAGAAGTGACTATATAAAGAACTTTATAACCTAAAATTCATAAGTTGTTGATTTTAGAGAAAATTGGTGAGAACACAAAGCTTCCATTTCTCTCTAAGAGGCCAACCACCTTGGGGGATATTGTCTAGCAATTCTACTTCCTCAAGGTCACTCATTTCCTCTCCAATCCAACCTTGGTGTAGAATCTTTAGAGGTTCTTTATTTTGGGAACTTGGAGAATCTATTTCATTCAACCAAATCCATGGAGCTAAGAAGCAAGGAATGAAGGCCCTATCTCTTGGGTGATTATCCTTTGCATATGCAAAGAAGAATCTACAATGGTAAATATTTCTCAACTAATAAGATGTTGATTTAAAAGTTGAGTCAAGGTTCACCAATCTACTAGGCTTTGAATTTCATGGTTGATGTTTTGTTTTTGAGTGCATGCAAGCATGATTCCGCCTTTAATTTGTTAATTGCATGTTATTGATGTTGCTCAAATAAACATGTTTTTCATAAAATTTCCTTCAGTCGGGCCCCCAGCTTTTCTCGCATGATGATAGAGCTTATTGTTGCTCTAGATACCGTCAAACATGCGAATAAATCTTCCGCTGCTTCCGGTTTGGATAGTACGGAGGTGACGTCGGGTACTTCTTCAAGTCCTTGAATGTGCATTGGCGAGCCTCGTCTCAAAGTGCATGCTTCTCTGCCAGAGCGAAAGAGTCTGCCAGAGTTAGATATTCTTTCATGATCAATTTTCTAAATAGCGGGTGGTCTATTGGAAGTCCTTTTTGGAAGGCTGCTCTAGCTATCGAGTCGTTGCATCCGACTATCCTTGCCTTTTCTGTTTTGAACCTCCCCACATAGTCGCGAAGTGACTCATTTGGGTTCTTCTTGATGTTAAACAAATGGTCGGACTTCTTTTTTATCAAGCGATATGATGAATATTCTTTGGTGAAAACCAAAGAAAGTTCGTCAAAATTCCGGATGGATTGTGGCGGCAGGGTGTAGAACCAATCTTGCACATCGCTTTGTAGAGTGGTGGCGAATATCTTGCACATGAGATCATCATTGTTTCGATAGAGGATCATTGCGCTTCGGTAGTGCTTTAAATGTCTTTCCGGGTCTTCATCCCCTTTGAAAGATGTGAAATATGGCATGTTGAACTCGTGTGGAGGCTCTGCCTGCTCGATCTCGTCCGTGAAGGGTGATCTGCTTATGTTGGTCATGTTCCATCGTAGTGCCTTGTCGGTGACCCCATTGCGTTAGAAATTATGCAATCGCTTGGTCAATAGTCTCTCCACTTCTTCCTGAATTTGTCTTTGTTGAGGTAGTGGAGCTTTCGGCTGCCCCCAACCGTGACTTGTTGGTTTAGGCTGCTCTTCCATGTGTTTGGCTCGTCTATGCCGCAGATGCGGTGCGTGTAGTGCGTTCCTAGCAGGCGAGCGAGTTTTTCGCAGGATGCCGGTTGAACTTGAGCCGTATTAAGTGACTGCTTCTCTCCGTCTGTCGTGCTGCCTACTCCGATGTGAGGTGGATGATGCTCTTTGCGGGCTTAACCGCCAATGAACATTTCGTCTGGAAGGTTGCTTATGTTGACTATCGAAGTGTGACCCCAACCGTGAATGTATGCTCGTTTGTGGGCTTAGTCAAGAGTGCACGCTTATTCGCGCTCTAAGACGGGAGTATATGCTATCTCGGGGGCCCAATAGGGAGCGTAAACTGCCAGAACGCTCGGATCGTGGCTAGTTGATGGGCTGCTTGCCGGGACGCTGGTGGAGAGGTTCATCTGCCCTTGTCCTACTTCGGAACACCTTGTCCGAGGCACAATGGATCTCGGTGCGTTGCAAGAGTTGATTCACCAAGGTTGTCTGTTGTGCAAGGACGCTCGTCAACTCTATGACTTGTCGAGACAAGTGTTGTTTGCCATTTAGATTAGAAGGGCTTGGAAGGAATGTGCCTCATTGAGCAGTGGAAGTGTGGTAGGCTTCGGGCGCGAGATTTGAGTTGGGAAATATCAAATCCGCGAAGAAATATGGTGAAAATGCCCCCGGCTTGATGGTAGGTCTGGATAGTTGAGATAGTCTTGGGCTGACTTGGGCTGCTTGGAAAGCCACGGGAGCAAACTGGGCTGCGGGAGCAGGCTGGGCCACGAGAGCAAGTTGGGTCGTGAGAGTGGGCTGCTCGGCGGGAACAGGCTGGGCCGCGAGAGCAGGTTGCTCGGCGGGAGCAGGCTGGGCCGCTAGAGCAGGTTGGGCCACAAGAGCAGGCTGCTCGGTGGGAGCAGGCTGGGCCACGGGAGTGGGCTGCTCAGTGCGTGATGCATGCGAATGCGAGGCTTGGGCTCGAACCCATGCAAGCTTGGATTGCACAGCTTGGGCCATGGTGGAACCTCGTAATGGTGGTACCACTCCGCCTATGACCACATTTAGCCTCGTGGATCGCCGCGGTCCCATTTCTTGAGTATTAGAATTTTCACTTGTAGAATTTTCTAAATTTCTAGCCATTATATTTTTCTTATACGTTTTATCAAAGAACGTTTGCAAATAAAAAATTCTAATAATAAGAACGTATGAAAAATATTCAAATGGACTAGAAAATAGAGAAAAACCTTTTTATGCGAGAGTCTTCTACGAGTATGGATCTCACCTCTCAATGAAAGCACCAATTTGTGGATGCAAATTTCCGCCGCTTTCTTCTTGGACAAAATTGCACCTACAAAACAATTAACACCTTAGGTCAAGGCCAAGAGCCTCACGCACCCACGATGAATGGGGGGGCTTTGGCCGAAGAACCTCCGATGCCAAAGTTAGAATTTAGAGAGAAAAAGTGTTTAGAGAATTTTTGGGAGTTTTGCAAGAGTATCAACTTAGGTTTTTTTAGAGAAAATGGGGTCTAATTTATAGAGAATGACCAATCCCCTTTTTAGAAGATGTGGCCGGCCCTTTGGGGCTCCTTTTGGTGTGTCATGGGTGATGGGTTATGTAATGGGGGATTAATTGGCATAATGGGTCATTTAATTGGTGATTTAATGGATTAATTAGGAAATAAATTCATTAATTCACCAATTAATCTAATTTAAATGGAATGTTTGGAATGGTTACCTTGTGGAGTATATGGATGAAATAACTTTTATTTGTTACCTTCTTTGGGCATTTTTGACTTGGTTAACGGATGATTGCCCGCTGCTCGTACGTAGGAATGCCGGTATGCCTCAAGGGTATTTTTGTCTTCTTTTATCCAAAAAATCCACGTGTCGCCTTGTGAATATCTTTTGCTCCACAACATTCTCTTTTATCAATGAAGCATGTTTGACAAAAAAAATAAAAAATGATTACAAAAAACTATCTAAGCTTTTTTTTTTTCTTTCTCTTTGTAAAAGGGGGACAACTGGTGGTAAGTCACGGTTATCCACACATTCCGGGTCTTGAGAAGCTATGGAGAATTTCATCCTGCCCCTGACCACAGTCAAGCGTTTGGGGTGATTCCAAATAGTCTCAACATTTTAAAACATTCTAAATAACTATTTAACATTTTGAAAATTAGACATCTGATAGGTCACCAAACGACTTTACCAACATTAAATGATGATGTTACTACCATTAAATGATGAGGTAGACAAATACTAAAGTTGGTTTTCACTAGTTGACGTCCTTGGAGTTCTAATCCCCCAAATTGACCCATTTTAGCCAAGTTAAACCATAGATTTGCTTAAGCTAAATGATGTCAATTTGGAGATTTAAATCTCCATAAATGACTCGAGAGTTAAAATACGTTCAATATTTATCCATGCCATCACTGAACACTAGTGAACCTAATAAATGTCAATTTTAAAAAAAAACTTTAAGTAGTTATTTGGAATGTTTTAAAAGATTATGACCAATTTGGAATCACCCATAAAAGTTGGATAGTTTTTGGTACTTAACCCGTAATCCTTAATAAGGATACAACAGTCACAATTCAATGTTGATTTTTACATTAATAAAATGATATTTGTGTTTTGTTTTACAACAATAATCTTCTTCTTTTTTAGTCGAAATGTAAATTTTTATTAAATACGAATTAAAAGGTTTACATCATTAGTTAGAATATTAAAAAATAATTCTGGGCCAATAAAATCTCAGCTAAACGACCCACCATGGGTTTGAACAAACACAGCAACGACATGCGCCGCTCGGTTACCTTCTCTACAAGTAAACTTGAACGAAACAATCCCAACTTCATTTGCCGACGCCCAGATGTCATATAAAATGTTTTCCATTGTACATCCACACCGTTCATCCTTTTTGCCATTCGAATCACCACCTGCGAGTCAGATTCAACAACCACCTTCCTATATCCCTCCTGCCGACAGAACCAGAACGCCTCCCTATTAGCAGCCGCCTCTGCCATCACAGCAGAGGACGCCTGCAATTGCCCGACCCCTCCAGCAGTAACCAACAAACCAGCAAAATCTCGCAGCACCGACCCCGCAGCCCCCCTATGCCGTTTACTGCACCAAGCAGCGTCGCAGTTCAGTTTATATGTGCCAAATTTCGGTTTTTAACAGCCACCTCGCACCCCCCCTCCTTCTCCCCCGCTGCTCTCCTTCCCCCTAAAGACCCTTCAACTGCTGCACCCTTCATACTCCCCCTGAACTCCACCACCTGCTGCCTCCACAGTTCTAGCGCCTCCATAGGATGACAACTTTGTTTATTAAATATCATAGCATTCTTGTACTTCCAAATGCGCCACAACCCAAACACAATACTCTGCAAAATATCTTCCTTCTCCACCACATCCTTCACTTTCAAACAAATTTGCTTCCAACTATTAATGAAATCCGCCCCCACCACTTCCCGCAAATTTAGTTGAACCGGTATGCCAAACCAAAAAGCCCTACTAAACTCACATTCAAAGAACAGACGATTCTCCGTCTCCGTATGCATTGCACAGAGACCACACGTTTCAGGCACTCGAACATGTCGACGTTGGAGATTCCAACGCACAGCTAGCTAATGCATTGTTACAACAACGCCAAACAAAATTCTTCAACTTATTTGGAATTCGCAACTTCCACACTCCCATGCACGTTGGGCTATTTGCATCCCGCTCACTCGTGTATCCCAAAGCCTTCCTTCCCAAGTCCCCCGCCTCCATCATCTGCATAGCTATCTTGTATCCTGATTTTACCGTATAATCCCCATTATGTGTGAAATGCCAGATAAACCGATCAGAACAGCCCCGTCTACTATCGGAATCCCCAAAATTTGACTCACATGTGCACTATCAGAATGGGCATTCAACACCTCCTCATTCCACACCGTACCATCATCAGCCATCAAATCCGCCACCTTCGTACTCTGAAGAGAGATCCGTGGTATGACTTTGAATGTTGGTGGACTAGGCACCCAAGGATCCTCTCGAATCCGGTTTTACAACAATTATCGTTTATATTATTATTCTTTTTCTAATTTTGCTTTACATTCTATATTGAGCTCTGCCTCCTTTCCTTTGCATAATTGCTTTCATGGAGTTTGCAAATCTCATTCTTTCTTCTTCGTCAATGGAGTTTTTGAATTTCATACTAAACACAATACTAAACACGAAAAACTACATATTCTAGATTGATCAAGTATTTGTATTAACCTCGTACATCTTTTTTTTTTTTCTAGTGAGGAAGAGAAAATACATCCACTGCAGATCAAAGATGTCTCAGTTGCAATCAAATTATTTGCCAAATATGAAAAGTACGTAACACTTTTACTCCATATATATATATATATATATATATATAGACCCTTTATGCAAAGGGATTTCCATTTTTTTTTTCAAAAAATGGGGATTAGGTGTGGCCCGTGTGGGGCTCACTCCACATTGAACTTCAACGATCCGAACCGTCTATTTTGTAAGTCTCGTTTCATAGATCATCTTTACAAAAATTCAATTCAACTCGAAATCATTTGCCTATTTAATTATCAAGATAAAATTTCATTGTTTCTTATATAACAAGGTATTCGTTATTTTCTTTGAACTCAATTAGATGTCTTAAACATTTCCGATTTGGCTAATACTTTGCAAGGATGATCTATGAGGTACGACTTGAAAAATAGATTGTTCGGATCATTAAAGTTTGATGTGGTGTGGACTCCACAACTAATCTTCATTTTTATAAAAAAATAGGAATTTCCATAAAAATTTCCTATATATATATTATATAGATGCTACACTGCAGTTCTTCGATAAATTTTCCCTCCTTACCACGTTCCCAAGAACCACAACAACTTTTCAGGGGTCATGCTTGGCGGAGTCTCAGGATCAAGTAAGACTCCTGAAAGGTAGTCTACCTACAGAACGAGTGCAAATATACGTATGTTTCGCTAGTGGGAGAACCTCTCTAACATGTTAAGAAAGGGTAACGTTAGAGAGATTAAATTTTTTAAACTAAATGATGTGTCACTAATAAGAAATAAGCACGTTAATCAATATACTTAATTAATATATATATATATATATATATATATATATATATATATGTATGTATATAACCCAACTATCGTAAACATTCGAATATGCATGTACTTATGCATCAACCCTTAACATTTGAGTATTTTGCTGTTATAAAATATACATGCACTGATGCACCATATACTTTTTGTGGTTTCTGACTTTTTTGCAACTCAGTTTTATCAGCCAACAACGATGTTTGAGTCACACAGCTCGAAGATTGTCTCTTTTTGGTGGGAGAACATGTTTCTGTAAACGTTAACACATTTGACCATAATAACTGATAAAACCCTCCATTCTCATGATATGTGTCACTCCTCTTACACATAAAACATGCAGTAAGCGAATAAATAGATTCAAAAATGTGTGAGGTGCACGTTAAAATTCATAATTCAATACCTAAAAATTAAAAAATTGATCAACTAAGAGGCAAAAAATTGTATCAATTAGTTGTACAATATTGTAGCATGACAATTATAGAAAATTGGCTATGGATAGGCTATAATACAACCTTGAATCTATGGTGAATACATGTCCAAAATGTCATTGTATAGATTTGTTTGAGACTGATCACCAATTCGTTGATTCTTATTCACCTTGTTCTTTAAATCTTCATCTCAATAAAATCAAGAATTAAGTATGGATAACTACCCAACCTTTTAGGGTGATTCCAAATTAGTCTCAACCTTTTAAAACATTCTAAATAACTACCTAATTTTAAAAATTAGACATTTGTTACATCACCGTCGTTAAACAATGACTTTACCAACATTAAGTGGTGATGTTTTTAGCATTAAATAATGAGTTGGAAGAATACTGAAATCAGTCTACTAATTTTTGTCTTTGGAGCTCTAATTCTCCAAATTAACTCTTCTTAGCCAAGTTAAGTCATAAATTTAGCTAAACTGCGTAGGTTTGGAAATTCAGCTTCATAGATGATATTTTCACTTTTCAAACCATTAGGTAGTTATTTAGAATGTTTTACAAACTTATAACCAAATTGAAATCACCCCTAAAAGTTGAGTAATTATTTGAACTTAGTCCTAAAATAAACAAATTATTAGCTTTTGTTAAGCACAAAGAAAAAAAAACGGATACTTTCGATGCGGTCCCTAATCCTTAATATTCTTTGATTAAAACCTTAATAATATTCAAAGTTTGATCAAAGTCCCTTGACTTTGTACACCTCATTATATTACTATTAATATTTATATTTTTATAGTTTTGACATTAATTGTTTGATATTTTATGAGATTTATAATCCTATAAATTTAAAATCCCTCATTATAATACTATTAGAAACGGTTACAATAAAAAAATTCAAACATTTTGATTTAATAAATGGATAAAAACTATGTAAAAATAAGAAATAATAAATGGCAAAAGAATGTATCCATAGTATTAAAACAATTGGTACATTTTACAAAAAAAATAGGTACATTTCACACATAACAAAGTGGTACATTAATAAAGAAGAATGGGTACATTATAAAACTAAAAAGAAAATACTACAAATGAATTTTTAGGGTACAGATAAAAGATTAAAAAATTATGAGTACAAATGAATTTTAAAAAAATATAGGTGCTAAAAAAAATTAATACATGGGTACAAAATAAAACTAAAAAGAAAATACTACAAATTTTTAAAAAATGTTGCAAATTAAAAGTGGGTACAAACTAAAAATATAAATATATGATACAAAGTTTAGGCATAAAACATAAATATACCATATGTAATTTTTCTATCATTGATTAAATATACAATGTCACGTGACGATATACACATGGGTACAAACACAAATAAAACTTTAAAAAATTGGGCACAAAAAGAAACTAATATATGGGTACAAACTAAAAATGAAAAGAAAATTGGTACAAATTAAAAAATATTTGCAAATTAAAAATAGGTACAAACTAAAAATAAAAATATATGATAAAAAATTTAGCCATAAATATAAATATACTAATTGTAACATTTTTAACACTAAATGAATATATTTAAAAATAAAAATATTTTATTATTCAAATAATTAATGATGTTATTAATACCCAAAGACCTTGATCAAAAATTGAAAATGAATAGGATTTTAATCAATTGAGTAACAAAAAGAAGGATATGAACATAATTTTTCCAAAAAAATATCTATAAGAACTAAGAAGTTGAAATCCAACAAAAGCCTACAACCCAAATGATGTCCAATATTTTCAGCCCGGATGGCACGTTTGCCCGTCCCACGTACAATTTCCAACCGTACCCGCCGAGCCCGACCCGACTTCTCCAATGACTCGAGTCCTCCCCAAAGACTTCCCTATAAACCCTAAAACCCGAACTACGACCCGACTATTACTCCCCCGCGGAGCCCTCGATTTACCCTCCTCTAAACGCCCCCTCGTTTTTTACTACCACGATAGCATCTTCATTTGCCTCAGTTCCACATCATCCATCATCCACAACTTTTGTTCCGATATGCCTCTCCAGCTCGGAGCCCTTGTCGTCTCCCTTGAGCACCGCCGAGCATCAACCACCGCCTCTTGGCAACATATGACGATGTTGTGGACGCGTTGCACTAGATTGCAACTAGGGATGACAACTGTTTAGTTTGAAAATGAAAATTTTATATCCATCTTCATAACCACAAAAAGTAACAATAACCATAACTATAATTGCAAATTAACCATTGTGAATTATCCATAACCATATCCACTGAATAACAAATTTCTCATCGGTTAACAATTATATCCGTTTTTGTCAAAAACAAAAAATTATATTCATCCAATTGACGCACAATAATTTAGTAGGTACTAATTTCGTCATTAAATAGTCACGTCCAATAATAAAAAGCATAACAATGAATGAATTTTGTAGAGTATAAAAATAAGAGTATTGAATAAAACATTGATGATGTTGGTTGTTGATATCTCTCATAAGCATGATGTTTGGTGCCCAATGAATAGTAATATAAGGTTTGATGCATGATGAATATAGGATAGGTTTCAATGAATACTATTATATTATATACTAAATATATTATGCGGTGAATAACAAATATGTTAATAATGGTATAGGTTCACTCAAATATATATATATATATATATATATATATTTATTTATATTTATATTTATAAAAATACAAATATATTATATATATTAATCGGTTCGAATTCAGGAACATATATGGATTGGGGACCCCTATAACCATATCCCAAATCATACCCGAATAAAGTCCATGGTTTTTCCCCATATCCATAATATACTCGATTTTTCATACCCAAATCTTCTCCATTTGGACAGTTATCCACGGTTATCGGGTTTAACGGTTTGAATTGTCATCCCTAATGGCAACTACCAAAGAAGATTGGTCATTGAATTTATCGATTTGTCCAATTGTTTTTCAATTGGCACTAGCGCTGGGGGGAACCTGGATTACCATACGGGGCTGCACGTGTGAAGATATTGGCCATCGTTTCCAACCTCTGAAAATTAAGGGTGGGCACTTGAACCGAAAATCGAAATCGAAACGTGAACTAAACGAACTGCATAAGATATTGGCAATTGTTTCCAGCCTCTGCAAATTAGGGGTGCCACTTGAATCGAAAATGAAACCGAAAAACAGATCAAACCAAACCGCACCAAATGGTTGGGTTTTTGCAGTATTAAACCGGTTTTGGTTTGAAACCGAACCGCAAGCCAAAATAGAGGTTGGTTTTAGTCGTTAATATCTAGAACCGAACCAAAATCAAACCCCACCCCATAATATAAAAGAAAATATTTAATTTATGGTAAATTACAGTTTGCACCCTTAGGTTTGAGTGGAATTGCAGTCTCATACAACATCTTTAAAACATTTCAATTTCTTACATTACCTATCATTTCATTTCAATATCATACAACCGTTAAATATTCTGTTAAGCTTTCTGTTAAATGATGACATGGCAGTTAAATTTATCCACATAAAAAAAATTATAAAATAATAAAAAGAGCCCACCCTCATTTTCTCGAGCAACCTACCGTCTTTCTTTCTCCAAACTCACCCTCTCCTCCTCTTCATCCATTAACAACTTCAAAAGCTCCAAATTGATGAAATTGTGTTCTTTTTATGAATTGCTTTGATTTGCAATTTAAAAAAAATTGGAAAGATTTTGAAATTTTCATTTCAACTCCATTTAAAATTGATGAAATAGGATCTGGGCTTGAAGTGCCCTTTCAGCACAAAAATAGAAAAAAAATGAGGATTTGGCTTCAAACAGGCGCTACACGATGGTAATCTGGTGCTGGATGCAGTGCACATATGGGTAAGGGTACCGGGCTTTTGGTTACATCTGCTCGAGGCAAGCAGGTCGTGCCCGTGGATGTAGGGGGTTTGGGCGCGGTGGTTCAAAAAGATTGCAGAGAGGTCATCACGGCGATCAAATGTTAGGTCTTTGTGCTTCATCGGGCCTAATATCGTGGTGGTGGTTCAGAACAGATTCGTTGTGCGGCGGTGGTTTGGGCTTCAATCAGATTTATAGTCTGGGTTTCAGTAGCGGGTCGAGATCTATGTGGATGCAAATTTCTTCTTCCTTATTCTTGGACAAAATTGCACCTACAAAACAAATAACATCTTAGGTCAAGGCCAAGAGCCTCAAGTGCCTATAATGAATTTGGGGGGGGGGGGATTTGGCCGAAGAACCTCTGATACCAAAGTTAGAATTTTGAGAGAAAATTGTTTGGAGAATTTGGAGAATTTTGCAAGAGTGTTGAACTTAGGTTTTTAGAGAAAATGGGGTAATGTATATAGGGCATGGCTGGTCCCCTTTGGAGAGAAGGTGGCCGGCCCTTTGTGGTGTTTTTTAGTGTATTTTGTAGTTAATTGGTCATTTAATTAGCCATTAATAGATTAATTAGGTAATAAATCTATTAATTAGCTAATTAATATAATTTAACATGAATATTTTGGGGGTAACCTTGTGGAGAGGATTTGATGAGGATGGATGAGATAGGTTTTGAATTATTACCTATTTTGGGCACTTTTGACTTGATTGAGGATTGATTGCCCATTGCTCGCGCTTAGGAATCCCGGTATGCCTCGATGGTAATTTCATCCCTTTAACCCAAAAATCCACGTGTCGCCTTGTGATTATTTTTGGCTCCACAAATGCCCCCACATCTGCTGGGCTGCTCGCAGGAAAGGGCAGTATGTGTAGAGATCTCCAACTTTGATGCAGATTCTCTCTTGGACTTGGAATTAGATTCTTCTAGGAAAGGGAAATAAATCGCCTCCAAAGCCTATTTAAGCCTACCTTAAGTAGAGGATTAAATCAACTTTAGAGGGAAATTATTTATCCCTACAAGAAAGAGAGAAAGCTAGATTATATTTGTTCCCCCTCCCTTAGCACTATTCTTTGCTTGCCCGTGCAAAGAACCGCATTCCGTTGATTTCTTTGTCTTCTTCGCACCACACCGATGTAAGAAAAACTTAATTCTCCTTGTCTTCTTCTTAAGAGGTGCTGCCACGGGGCAGCCGTCAGGGTGGTGCCGCACGTCGGCTGGTAGGGGCCAGGAGTCGGCTTGGCATGAGCCAAAGAGATAGTGTGGCAGGGGCCATTGCTTGTGCTGCTCGACTTGATTGAAGCCAAGGATTGGCTCGGCATGGGTTGAGGAAGTGGCGTGGCGTGGCGTGGCATGGGCAACGGTTTAGGTTGCCTTGTTTGGGCTGCTTGCCAAAAATAAGGAAACTGCTTAAGTTTGATTTCTCAGCTGTCATAGATAGAGCAGTCAAGAATGGAGCTGCCAAGATCGGAGCTGCTGAAGATGAAGTGTTGGATGATCGAACTATTAAGTGCAAAAGTGGCTGTTGTCCCCTGATCATTTGCTGCCTAGTCGATCTTCAAGCATTCGATCTTTTGAGCTATGTGGCATTCTCGCATTAAAGAGCTTACCCAGATGGGTATCGGGGAATTAGTTTACCCTCTCGCACTGGAGATCAATTAGTTTATCCTTTCGCACTGGAAAGCATACTCATATGGGTGTCGGGGAATTAGTTTATCATCTCGCATTGGAGAACAATTAGTTTATCCTCTCGCATTGGAGAGCAGACCCATATGGGTGTCAGGGAATTAGTTTACCCTCTCGCACTGGTGAGCAGACCCATATGGATGTCAGGGAATTGGTTTACCCTCTTGCATTGGAGAGCAATTAGTTTATCCTCTCACACTGAAGAGCAGACACATATAGGTGTCGGGGAATTGGTTTATCCTCTCGTACTGGAGAGCAATTAGTTTATCCTCTCGTACTAGAGAGCAATTAATTTATCATCTCGCACTAGAGAGCAAACTCATATGGGTGTCGGGGAATTGGTTTACCCTCTCGCACTAGAGAGCAATTAGTTTACCCTCTCGCACTGTAGAGCAATTAGTTTACCCTCTCGCACTAGAGAGCATAGAAGTCGTTGTCGTGAGTGCAACTGAGGAAAGCTAGACTGCTGAGACAATCGAAATAATCCTTAGCTTGCGAGGTCATGTTTGGCAATCTAATTGAGACTTCGAACTGCTTGTGGACCCCACGTAAGGGTGTAAGCGCAGTGAACTGCTCCCAAAATTATTATGCCATCATTAGGTGTTTCGTCGTGTGCCTTTTTTAGGTTTGGTTGGCATGAGCCACAGGGCAAGATCGGCATGGCTAGGAGCTATGGTGCAAGATTGGCACAATTATGAGTCATGGCGATAGATCAATGGCTGCCGAGAGTCGTGGAGCAGGCAGGCGTGGCTATGAAAGCAAAGATGGGGCTAGCTTGGGTCAGGTTGTGCGCAGCAGGAGGAATTGTCTGGAGTGTTGAGAATAAGGCCTGCCCCCGGTTCTTGGTAGTTGGGTTGGTGTGTCATTCTGGTACTCGTACCCCCAGCGTGCCATTAGGCTGAGCTGCTACGTTTGTCGGAACAAAAGTATTCTTTATATCCGGCAATCTATGTGGGGTAGTTCCGTCTACTCGATCTTATCATTGAAAGATGACTTGCTTATGTTGGTTATGTCTCATCAGAACGTCTTGTCAATAGCTTCGTTGTGCGAGAAATCACGCAATCGCTCGGTCATTGGCCTTTCTACTTCTTCCTGAATTTGCCTTTGTTGGGGGTGGCAGAGCTCTTGGCTGCCCCCGGTCGTGACCTGCTGGTCTTAGCTGTTTTTCCATGTGTTTGACTCGTCTATGCCCCCGGCTGTGTGGTTGTGGTATGTTCCTAGCAGGCAAGCGGGTAACTCGCAGGTTGCTGGTTGAACTTGAGTCGGATTGAGTGACTGCTTCTCTCCGTCCATCATACTCCAATGTGAGGTGAATGATGCTTCTTGCGGGCATTGCCGCGAATGAACACTTTGCCTGAAATGTTGCTCATGTTGATTATTGGAGTGTAGCCCCAACCGTGAGTGTATGTTTGTTTGTGGGCCTAACTGAGAATGCACGCTCCTTCACGCGCTAAGACGGGAGTATATGCTATCTCAGGGGTCCAGTCGGGAGTGTACTCCGTTAGAACGCTCGATTCGTGACTGGTCAAATGGCTGCTTGCCGGGACGCTGGTAGAGATATTCGTCTGCCATTATCCTTCTTCGAGACACCTCGTCCGGGGCACATTAGATCTCGGTGCGTTGCAAGAGTTGATTCACTAAGGTTGTATGTTGTGCAAGGGCGCTCGTCAACTCTATGACTTGTTGAGACAAATGTTGTTTGCCATTTGGATTGGAAGAGCTTGGAAGGAATATGTCTCTTTGAGCAGTGGAAGTGTGGTAGGCTCCAAGCACGAGATATGAATTGGGAAATGTCAAATCTGTGGAGAAATGTGGTTAAAATGCCCCTGGTTCAATCGTAGGCCCAGAAATTTGAAACCGGACGGTTAAACTAATCTTGGACCGATTTGGGCTGCTTGGAATGCCATGGGAGCAGGCTGGGCCACGATAGTGGGCTGCTCGTCGTATGATGCACTCAAGTGCGAGGCTTAGGCTTGGGCTTGGCTTGGCAATGCATTGGGCTCGCGTTAGGCGTGGAATGACATGGCTTGGGCCGTGGCCTTCGTGCTGTGAGCCGTCTTGGATGGCATGGCGCGGGCCGTGGTGGTGACACCATGAACCTCGCCGCGGGTGGCTACCGTGGTAGCCACCGCGGTGGTTCCCGTGGTGGTAGTGCCGTTCCACCTATTGTCACATTTAGCCTCATGGATCGCCGTGGTCTCATCTCTTGAATGTTGAAATTTTCATTTGTTGAATTTTCTGAATTTCTAACCATTGTACTTCTCTTTTAGGTTTTTTCAAAGAATTTTTGCAAATAAAAAATTCTAATAATAAGAACGTACGAAAAATCTACAAATGGACAAGAAAATAGAAAACCTTGGATGCGAGAGTCTTCTACGAGTGTGGGACTCAACTCTCAATGAAAGCACCAATTTGCGGATGCAAATTTCTTCCTCCTTGTTCTTGGACAAAACTGCACCTACAAAACAAATAACACCTTAGGTCAAGGTCAAGAGCCTCAAGCGCCCATGATGAATGGGGGGGTTTTGGCCGAAGAACCTTCAATGCCAAAGTTAGAAGTTTGAGAGAAAAGTGTTTGGAGAATTTGGAGAATTATGCAAGAGTGTTGAACTTGGGTTTTTAGAGAAAATGGGGTAATATATATAGGGCATGGCCAGTACCCTTTGGAGAGAAGGTGGCCGGCCCTTTGTGGTGTTTTTGAGTGTATTTTGTAGTTAATTTGTAGTTTAATTAGCCATTAATAGATTAATTAGGTAATAAATCTATTAATTAGCTAATTAACATAATTTAAAATTAATATTTTAGGGGTTACCTTGGGGAGAGGATTTGATGAGGATGGATGAGATAGGTTTTGAATTATTACCTATTTTGGGCACTTTTGAATTGGTTGAGGATTGATTGCCCACTGCTCGCGCGTAGGAATCCCGGTATGCCTTGAGGGTAATTTTGTCCCTTTAACCCAAAAATCCACATGTCGTCTTGTGATTATATTTGGCTCCACAATATGTTTGCAGGTCCTTGCGTGAATGGATGAAGGCATGTGCAAACGATCCGTGAACTTTGCCCATGGCTGATCGTAGATAGGGCTATGCTGACAGAGAGATGGAAGTTGTGGGCGTTTCTCTTTACGGCTAGGGTTTCGGGGGTGGGTTGGTAGTGGTGATGGAGGATTTAGATTTTTATTTTAAATTGTTTTTGTAGTTTTTTAATATTTTAAACAATTAGGTTCCTTTTTTTTGTCCAGCCACATCATCATTTAACAGATTAATAAACAGAATATTTAACAGATGTATGACATTGAAATGAAATGATAAGTAAGTGTATGAGATTGAAATGTTTTAAAGATATTGTATGAGGTTGCAGTTGCATTCAAACTTGAGGGTGCAAAATGTAATTTACCCTTTAATTTAATAGCCAATTAAGTGTTGCAGTGTAATTGGTTATTTGTTAACTTGTCTTGTGCTTAAAGACGCTTAAATTTCTTTGTAATCTTAAATTTCTTAGGTATGAAGTGGCGCAATAGATAGAATAGGCTTTTTAAAGTTTATAACAACAAATGTAATTTACATTGTTTATGTTTTTGTACTATGTAAAGTTGGCCAATTCAAATTCAAGTATTGCCTCTCTTACTCTTAATCCACAACCACAATAACAAGGTCCAAGGTAATCTCAAGCTTTTAGTTCACAAGGTTCAATGACTTCTCATGCATTGGTTTCACTTTTACAATGTCCAATATCTTCCCAAGTATCGCCTTCCCAAGCCCGTCCACAAGCTCAACGGCCTCCTAAACCTTCGAAAAGTAAGTGTCCAAAAGGAAAGTAGAAGGGTTGAACTATGCAAATTAGTGACTTGATAGTTAAAACACCAAATTTTTTTTGTTGAATTGCATGAACAATTTTTTTTTTTTTTTGTACTAATGCCAATAGGCATTTTGACATTGAACTTTGTTTGAACTTTAGGAGGGTATAGTCAAACTTGGATTTGAGACGATTTTAAAAGACTTTAAAATCCTAGTGTAGTCAATTAAAAGATTTTAAAGGATTTTAGAATCCATTCAAATCTAGGTGTAGTCAATTAAAAGATTTTAGAATCCATTCAAATCTAGGTGTAGTCAATTAAAATATTTTAAAGGATTTTAGAATCCATCCAAATCTAAGTGTATTCAAAAAATTAAGATTCTGGAGGATTTCAATAAGTTGTGAATTTTGTGGGATTTGAAAGCAAAAAGTATGTATAACCAAAACTAAAAAGAATCCAACCTCACCCCCTATGATTTCAAATCCTTCCCCCACAATCCACCACAATCCATTCAAATTCTTTAAAATCCATATGAATTTTGTAGGAGTCTTTAATCTTCTTAAATCCTATCAAATCTATCACTGTTAAAATCCTTTAAAATCTTAGTTTGACTACACCCCCTTGGTTTTAGTACGGTAAACTTAACTTTTTCAATTGAGTTATACTAAAGTAATGCCATAATGCATTTTGATGGCGAACTTTATTTCAAGTTGAATTTAAGTATGGTGGTGATCATGAATTTTTTGTCAATTGAGTTGTAATAATGGCATCGCAAATGACTAGGTTTTGAACTTTTGGGTTTATTTAAATGTTGAATACTTTTATTACTGCCAAATTTTTAACGAGCCTACAAGTGAGGCATCACAAATCGAAATAGAAACCGTTTGAAACCGAACTCAACCGAAACAAAACAGTTTGGTTCAATTTCGGTTCAAGCTTCGAAATTGCACTGAACCAAACCAAAATTTATTTAGGTTTCGGTCTTTGTTTCCCCCGAAAACTGCATCAAACCAAACCAAACCAAACCATGTCCACCCCCTACAAATAAAAGGTGGCGTCAGAATTCGGGAGATGGGTTGGCGGGTCTTGGTTACGGGTTGTTTGGTGGACCCGTTTATTGACCGTCAGATCGTTGGCGAAGATGTTGGAGGAAAATGGCGTCCTACAACAACCCACTTTGGCGATGGTTTTCATGGTGAGGTGGTAACCCCAACCTGTCCAAAGCCCAAGCCCTGTTCGTGGTCTTGAAAAATTTCATCTATAGTACTTAAGGCCTGTTTTTAAATGATACAAAATGAAATTAAGTTCTTTTGTTGGTTGGATATAAATAAATTCATATATAATTATAAGATCTGGTTACTTATACTTTTCATTTGTTTAGTTCTGTATTTTAAAAACACTAACTTTTTAGTTTTTACAACCCTCGAATTTCGATTGTTAAACTATCGGTTTCTTTGTAAAATATAACGTGAAATTAGTATGTAGCTTTGATATAATCGACATAAAGAATATTAATAATGTAACAGTTCGTAACTTTATATGATACCGGCTTCGGGGGCCGATTTGGGTCATGCGTGAGCCACAATTTCAAAGAGAACAAAGCTCAAAGCGAGATTTTAATATTTTAGGATGTTTCTCAGTATTTTGTTATTTGTTTAAGAGTAATGCTACATTTAACTCCTATTTGTGTCATCATTGTACCATCTCTCTAATAGAGGTAGAGTCCGCCAACACATATGAGTCTCATCTCTATTAGAGAGATGGTACAAATATGTGGTAAAAGTAGTATTTTTTGTCATCTTTCGTATTTAGGGTCATTCGCCTTTAGTTTGTTATCTTTCGTATTATAGTACAAATATGTGATAAGAGTAGTATTTTTGTTTGTTTAATTTATAAACTTTGAGGTTTTCACATATTTTTGGTGGATTCCTCTGTTTTTTTTCTCTTAATAACAACATTTTTTTTGTCACTCTACATCAATAATAGACAAAATTAGTGATATTACAACTTTAAGTCATAAAATAAATTTTCTAACCATTAGGGAACTTTAACGAAAAGTTCCCGATACTGTTCACCTTAACGAAAAACCACATTTTTACACTAAAAATTTAATTCTGGTACTATTCAATTTACCCTTTATTTTGTCATTATCGTTAAAATTCAAAGTTTTCAATTCATTTTCATTAATTTTCCTTATTTTTTTTAGTCACACTTAACACACACTCCCATTAATTAAGTAAAATTTCGTAAGCTGAAGCTAAAGAAACATCATATTTGATTAGTAAAATAGTTTGACTTGTACTTTAGTTGGTATTGGGGAAGAGGGGCCAGAGGCTGTAGATGGTGTCAAGATAGGCAGGCAAGCAGGAGAGGGGTTTTGAAATTTTGGCAGGGAGAAAGGGGGGAAGGCCGCCGTTTACCCACGCCGCCACTGGCTACTGGCCACACATGTAACAATGGTGGACCTATATATACCTATCTATCTGTATGCCCACGCTTCATTTCAAAGAAAAAAGGTCTTGGATAAGTATAACTACAAAAAGGAAATTATTAGTTGATCAAAATATTAGACTGAAATCTTATCTATTTGAATATTTTAATTGAAGGAGAAAATGTTAAATTTCAAATATTAATTAAGAAATTAATTAACGAAAATTAATAAATTCCTCCCTAAAATCATGCAAAGATTAACATCAAATAGGGATTTTTAGTTTTTTCCCTTACTTTTGAATTGTATGAAATCTGAACAGATGCTTTCATTTGTTTTAAATAAAAAGTTTTATGTTATTTTTAAATGAAAAATTCGTACATTTTTATTATAAAAATGGATAAAAAAAATTAAGTAGATTTTACATAAAAAAAGTGTACATTATACATAGAAAAAAAGCGGTAATTTTTTTATGAAAAAATAGGTACATTATAAATAAATTATCGGTACAAATAAAAGAAAAAAAAAACATTATGGGGACAAATAAAAGTTTAAAATATGGGCACAAAAAGAAAATTAAATACATGGTACAAATTCAAACTAAAAAAGAAATTGGTACAATTAAAAAAATTGTTGCAAATTAAAGTATATCAAATGTAACGTTTAATGGATATATTTGAAAATGGTTAAATAGTTTAAATATATTGACATATAAATTTATTATTATTGAAATAATAATGTGGATAAAAACCAAAAGACCTTGATAAAAAATTAAAAATGAATAAGGTTTCTATCAATAGAATAGGAAAATGATGGATCCTAATTATAATTTCTCCAATTATAAACATATATAATGTTTATAATTCAAGAATCAAGACGAAAGAAATTAAACTTTCGATTTAAATTAGTAGTTCTCAAATGGAAAAAAGGAACAAAGACAACAAAATAATTAAGGAGAAGAATATGCAATATATGGAGTCGATGGTCTACAGACACCTAAAGCATGGAGACAAAAACCGTTCAAATGGTGACAAATTAATGTTCACATAATAAAATGCCATATGGTTAGCATTTGACGTGTATATATATTGGGTTACGATCTGATAATATCTATTAATTAAATCAAATGTCATTGTAACATGACTTGAGGTGGCATAGGGCTACACGTACAGTACAAAAGTTGTTAAAAACAAAATCATGATGTGAGTCGGCTCCTCCAACCATATATTTTCTTTCAAATTAACTAATAAGTTAATAAGTGGTTTGAAAGCTTCGTTTTAATATGTGACGAGTGTAGATATGGACTAGAGTCGTGTTTTTTTTTTTTTTTAATTCAAATCCTATCAATTGACAAAAATACAGACAAATTGAATTTAAAACAAAAACTGATCACGAAATCACTAATTTATAATTTTCAATTTAAGAGTTATGTGGCAAGTCATCATCCTGTAATTCACATACAAGGATTATTAATCCACATATCAGCAACTACAATTATACATAGAAAAAGATTGGATTATTGAATCGCATGCACTTTATTTAGACTACTCATATGTCATGTCTACAGATCATATTTTATACGAAAAATAGTTTGAGATCAAATTGGAAAAGATGATGCTATCTACACATTCTTTTTTACTTTTCACACCCTTTTTACTTTTTTGCCGCTATTTTGGATATAAAATTTTGAAGAAATCAAATAACAAAAATTAACAGGAAGTGTGTAAAAAGAAAAAAAAAGGTGTGCGTATAACACCACTCATTGTATATCACATCTCTTGTAAATGTATGTGTAAAATTCAACTGGATAGATAGTCTTACATTTACTTATGATGGAGCCTATATTTCTTCACTACTAGAAATTACTATTTGCACGAATGGAATAAAAAAAAATTCGGTCGGATAAAAGTGGTCAACGTTTTGATTTTTTTTTAGACTTTAAACGACGAAACATTTCGATAGACAAAATTTTCGTGCCAAGGAAAATAATTTGTGCATATGCCAACTCAACAATGAGGATGACATCATATTAAGCTTCACATAGAAAGAAGTACGGTGTCCAAGATCTTGGAAAAAAACCACCAAAAAAATAACTAGAAGAATCTCAAAAGATCCAGCACAAGCTGTTAGACCTGAGTTAAGTTTTAGCAATACCATTTGGCCTCGTTCGGCGGGTCATATAAGGAACCGGATATAACTAATAATATGGACCCGATCGTTTGGTGTCCTCTCGTATTAAATAATCATCGAATCAATGTACTCAGTCAGCGTATTTAGTAGGACATACACCTGCATAATAAATCATTCCAAAAGGAGTGGATTATTAGTCCAGTTCCCTTCCTCTCTCTCTCTCACTTCGTTCTCCACGACACCTCCTCTCGTCGTCGTCATTCTTGCCGGCACCGTCAATGCCTACGGCCGCCACGTCTTCCTCTGCTACAAGAGCCCCGAGGCAAAAAGTGTTGAACCTTCTATCCCAACACCGATCTCTGCCTTGCCCCCATCACCTTACATCCATCATTCCAATTTAAATTAAACAAATGACTGAAATCAATCCAATCTGGTACAAAGGGTATTGTAGATTTGAAGGCTAATAAATGCATAGTCTGAGTCGAGAAAATCGGATTCGGCCTATGCAGCCATTGTTATAATACAGGAGATTTCTGCTACTTTGTCTACGAGCAGGGATGGAGAGAGCTAGCTGGAGACAAGAGCTCCAAGAACTATAAGGAGATGGGGAGTGAGGGTGTTTGGGGGTGCGACGGAGAGATATGGGAAGAGAAGACTGAAGAGATGATTTCAATTATTTTTAATTTTATTTTAAGTTTGATTTAAATAAAGGAAGATTTTGTTCTTTTTGTAATTTGATTCATTTGGTGGGGTCGTGAATGTGTAAAAAAAAAATTCTATTTTTTTTTTCATTAATCATCAATTTTTATCTTAAAAGTAATAATACTTTAAATTCTTCCTATCTAATATAGTACCAAACACAGTATAAATAATACGGTCATTAGTCCGATACTGCACCAAACGCCCGACTAATTTAGTCAGTACTATCATGTGGCTATTTATCTTATCCGATAGAAATAGTCAGTACAATCCGAGTTGCCAAACAAGGCACTTATATTCACATTACTCAATTTAGCTGAAACTCCAAGAGAAATTAAAAGATGTTTATCCACACCATAAGAATGACCATGAATAAAATATCCGATGTGCAAAATTCAAGAAACAATGAAAATACAAAGACGCCTAAAAGAAGCCGGACGGTCCTAAAAAACTAACTGGTTAAGAGCTTTCCAAATCATAAACGAAGTAAACAAACGAGTAGCAATCCAAAGATTAAAAAGTTTCGAGAAAAATGCTTATGCACAAAAGCATCCCAAAAAAAACCATTCAGAACCTGTACTGGGTAAATAAATGCCAAACTGGTAAGCGAACCAACTCCAAAATTTTCACGAAAAAGAACATTCAAGAAAAAGATGAGCAATAGACTCCTCTAAATGACAACACAAACAACAACAAGAAGCCAAAGAAAATCCTCGATTTTTTAGAGCCAATTCCGTATATGAAGTTTCTCATGAAAAATACACCATGCCAAAATGGATAACTGAGGAGGGATGAAATTCCTCCATATAATATAATAGAACTCCATTGACAATGTTGCATACGAGGGCGGACTAAATCATATACCCAGTCAAAAAAGAAAATTCCCATTACTTAGTTTGTAATAAAAATAAGGGTAAAGTACAAAAAACTACCTCAACTATTGGTGTCACGACACTTTCATACCTCATCTTTTAAAATTGACAATGTCATACCTCATCTTTAGAATTTGGTCCAATGTTATACCTTCCGTTACTTGGCCGTTTATTTTTCAGTTAAATGATGACGTGGCTTGATCCAGATCCCACTTTCTATTAAAAAATTAAAAAATATTATTAAAAACTAAAAAAAATCATTTAATAATTTCTAAATATTAAAATAATAAAAAAAGTTTAAAAAAAAACTTATGTTCTTTCCCTCCCCCCCTTCTCTCTCTTCTCCCCATCTTCATCTTCTTCTCCCTTCCAGTTCCCTTCCTGCAACCCAGAAAAAAATGAGGAAGAAAAAAAAAAAAACTGAAACCAAATCTGCAACGAAGAAAGAAGAAGAAGAAGAAGAAGAAGAAGAAGAAGATCTTCTTCTCCCTTCCAACCCCCTTCCTGCAACCCAGAAAAAAAGGAGGAAGAAGAAGAAGAAAAAAAAAAAACCGAAACCGAATCTGCAACAAAGAAAGAAGAAGAACTTCTTCTTCCTTCCTGCAACCCAGAAAAAAAGGAGGAAGAAGAAAAAAAAAAAACGAAACCGAATCTGCAACGAAGAAAGAAGAAGAAGAAGATCCCCCATCTTCATCTTCTTCTCCCTCCCAGACCCCTTCCTGCAACCCAGAAAAAAAAGGAGGTAGAAGAAGAAGAAGAAAAAAAAAAACGAAACCGATTTGCAATGAAGAAAGAAGAAGAAGTTCTTCTTCCTTCCAGTCCCCTTCCTGCAACCCAGAAACAAAGGAGGAAGAAGAAGAAAAAAGAAAAAAAAAAGAAACCGAATCTGCAACGAAAGAAGAAGAAGAAGGAGGAGGAGGAGGAGAGAAGAAGAAAAAAAAAAGCCCAAATCTGCAAAAGAAGGAGGAAGAAGAGGAAGAAGAAGAAGAAGATGGGAGAGAAGAGAGAGAAACGCGGGGGGGGGGGGGGGAAGGGAACGAAAATAAGTTTTGAGGTAGTTTTTTGTACTTTACCATAAAAATAAGAAGGAGGAGGAGGAGAGAATAAGAAAAAAAAAAGCCCAAATCTGCAAAAGAAGGAGGAAGAAGAGGAAGAAGAAGAAGAAGATGGGAGAGAAGAGATAGAAACGCGGGGGGGGGGGGGGGGGAAGGGAACGAAAATAAGTTTTGAGGTAGTTTTTTGTACTTTACCATAAAAATAATTTCTAGTTATTGAAATTGTTTAATTCTATTATGATCATCACTTTATAATCGACAAAACTGATTTATTACTTTGTATATATAGTTACAAAAAATTTAATAACACATACAAAAGAGCTATGCATGGTCTCTCGACTCTAGACGTATATATATCATGTAAGATGCATGCATGTGTAGGCCGTATGTCTAAAAGTGTCGTATATTAATGTAATCGCTTTCTGCATGGAGATAGCAAAGAAGATAAGAAATCTGAGGGCTGCATATGTATGAAGGCTTCGACTTCGTCGTCTTCCCAATCCCAGTCGATATCAGATACCGATCACTGCATGCAGGCTCATTTGCATTGTATCACACACAGTCGGAGTATATTGCTGAAGGAAAAGACAAAAACATGGAAGAAAAAAATATTTTGTGCGATTGATTAAAGCATTATCTGCGTTAGACATCCTGGCACGGCAATTGTAAACACTATCCTAAGTTGATTATTCAAAAAAAACGACGTAGCACCCTTACTCGATTTGATATCATGCTCTTGTCGCCAAGTGGTTCAGATGTTAGCTCTTAAAACCTAAAAGCATTGGGATAAATGAAGACTAAATAAGATAAAGAGTGAGCTAATCTTGCAAAGTGCTGTACATGGCTATTCAATATTATCAATCCGGAAAATACTAGTGAAATTAAATTTTTAGACCACCTTTGATAACCATATGATGTGTTGGTTAATGATTGTTTTTTTTTTTAATAATTTAAAAAACTTCAACCATCAACCATCACATCATACTTTCAACGCTTTCTATCAAAGATGACTTAAAAATTTAATTTTTCTAACCTCACCGTACCAATCCCCTATGGATAATATATAGTGTTATACATATATGATGTATAATATTACCACCGGTAACAAAATTATTGTTTTTTGTCCTACGCGCAGAAAATGACACAAGACAAATGTATTAAAAACAATGAGGCGGGCAGCTAGCCCTAAAGCTTTATTAAATATAGATGAGGAACCATATGATTACATGAAAGGAGTAAATCTCGAGCTATATGGATTTGATTGAGAAGGATGCTCTGTTTACTTTCGGGTTTCTCTTTCTGTTTATGAAGTGTATTATATTATGTGTGTTAGTTACCCTTTTCTCTTTTTGGATTTACTCATTCATGATTAGAGATATAATAATTACACAATTATCAATAAAAACAACAAGGTTTCCCTTTCAAAATTGAAAGTAGGGATCAAGAAAAAAAACATGATTCACCTGATGCACCGTCGTATACTTCATCGCAGCGGCAGATATAGGTTGGGGCAAGGGTGTATCTGCCTCTCTATTGCCTGAAAACATCTTGACCGTTTACTTTTATAGAAAAAATTCTGAATCCGTCATTCTTTCTATGTGAGAGTTTATTATTGTTCTCATGCAAGGGGTTCATATGTAAAGACTCTAAGTTGCAAGGCACTATATCTTTGTTTTGCGACACGTCATTTTATTCTGTAGAGTGAGGCACTTTTTTAGGGTTTAGGAGCTTCTCATGCAGGGCAAGGGTTAGATAATACGCACTGCACTAGCTTTGTTCGCGACGCATCGTCTCCATGCATAGTTTATTTGCGTAATTAGCTGAAGACAGTGTGTGTTTAGAAGGCGAATTAAGAGGAATGAGCGATTAGGGTGTGAAGGTGGTGTTAATAACTTGATTAGTGTAGCGTTAAGAGGAAAAGGAAGAAGACAAGGAAAGGTACAGATAGATAGTGAGGAGGAGGGGCCCAAGGGCAGGTGGGTATCCATGAGAGAAATCCGAATAGTTGTCGTTTAATGGGTCAGAGAATAGTTGTGTTGTGCACAAATTGTTTGGTTTTGTGTTTTGGGAGTTGGATTAGAAATTAGAAATTTAGAGAGAGAAGTGATGCCAGAACAAACTACAGATGGTTTCCACGTGATGCGGGCCTTTTGGAAGCGAGTACGGGAATGGGACTGTCATTGTCCTTACCGCTGGCGGCTGTGCCTCTAGGCTCTTGCCTTCCTCTCGTTTTCATTCCTCCTACATTACTGAGTTGAGATATTTATCTCATTTCTTCATTCTTAGTGAATCAAACGTTCTACTTAACCTAAACATAACTCATCATTTTCAAAAAGATATTTAGTATAACTATCTCATTATTTTGCGTATTTTCCATTCATTCATGTAATAATGCGGATTCTATTGTCAATTAATAATTCAGTTCATATTAAATCAACAATGTCTTCCACCTATACAAATAATACAACTATAACAAATAGATTAGTAGCATCATGTTACCATCAAATAGTCATATCTAAAAATTTATGCATTCCCCACTACTCTCACCACTTGGACTATTAGATCAAATGGCGAAACAGATCAGAGATTAATTCAAAAGGCGCAAATTGGGAATCAAGAATAAAGCTTTTTATGTTGGGCTCTAGTGTCGAATTTGAGTCCATGACTCATCGTTCGAAGAGTGCAACATCACAAGCCAAACTCGCTACTTTGTTGTGACATATGAATTATTATATCTTTTACAATTATAAGTTTTAGTATGGTTTCCATATTTTGTTATTTGTTTAATTATTTTACTATTTGGGATCTTAGAAAGTACAGGGCTAAGGGTCATTATAAATACTATCTTCAGGTGATAGGTGTGTTACCTTTCATATATGATTTCAAGGGAGACCATGATTTCAAGGGAGACCACAAGTATATTTTTAAGATGATACATATTGAGATGCAATATATTTTCACTAAGGAGTGGGGGAATAAATTGGTTACAAACTCGCAATTTACGAGATCATAATACTTACCTTCCCCTCTTGGGGAAATGAGATCATTCCTCCCTTGCAAATAACGTGTATTGACCGCACATTAATAGTCATTTGAAGATCACCCATACCAAAAAAAAAAAAAAAAATATCATTTCAGTCCGAGGTCATTTAGTCATTCAAAAGGATATAACAAATCGACGACGTAAGTACCAAATAACATATTCATGATGAACTGTCCATTTATTTGATGCGTTTGGATGAAACGCTCTCTAACACTAGTACAAAAAAGACTTTGCGCGACGTAGGACCGTCGTCGCGCAAAGTCAAAAATACGTCGCCCAAAAATTAGCGAAGCGAACCTTCGTCGCGCAATAACCGTCGCGCGAAGGCAGTGAAGGAAGGGTTTGCGCGACGTAGGGAGGTCCTGCGTCGCGCAAAGGTTTTTTTTTTTTTTGTGTCATTTATATTTTTTTATTTAATTTTTAATAAATATTATAATTAAATTATAGAATATTATAATTAAATAAATATTATAATTAAATGCTAAACAATAATTAATAAACCAAGAAAAAGTAATTAATTATAGAATATATGAAAATGTACGTTTGTCCGAACAAAAAAATAAAAAACTACAAGTCTTCTAAGTTTAATACATCATGCTACTCGGTATCGTCTGGGCGAAATGGCTGGGAAGTCGAAGGTGGAGCAACATTAGGTGCTGGCATCGTCGGGATTTGGAGGCCGGACATCGCTAAGGCCTGAAGAATCATATTCATCCTCTCGCCCTGGGCCGCAACCTGACCTCTTAGGGTTGTCACTTCCTCCTTCAAGGAATTGACCTCTCCTGTGGACAATCTGGAAGAAGAGGCACCCGTTTCATGAACCCCCGCCTTCCCCGTACACCGAACAACCTTACCATGACGACGACCGAACTTCTGATCCAGGACCTCAGTCACGATCTGAACATCTGCATCCTTGGGTACAATGACGTCCTCAATCGGGGTCTCCGGGGGAAGCTGCGATGTTGCTTCTTGGAGAATAGCAGTGCTCTTTTCCACCATATCACCCTGTGATAATAAAGAAAAAACATATAATGTTTAATAAGAAAATATAAATAATATTTGAACGATTCATAAAAATAAGAAAAATAACAATTACATATACTTACATAAAGCTGGTCACTGTTCTCATTGTTGGGATGAACGTAAACATGCTTGAACAGGTCAATCTGTGGGAACTTAGAACCCTCCTAAAGAAAAAAAAAACATTAAGAAAAATTTATTAATCAATAATAAAAAATAAATTGTATAAAATTTCAAAATTAATATACTTTTACCTCACGTCGTGCCTCAACCCTATACGAAAAGGGCTTCGAACCGGAATGGTGGAGAAGTGTCTTTGAGTCCCGAGCTTTCTTGCCAGCAGCAGATTTCTTCTGTTAAACATACAATATATATGTTAGTGCGACTATTTGAAAGAAATTATTAAAAAAAGCTTAAATAAAATAACAAAAACAATAAATTATTATTAAAGTATTATGTACATACCAAAAATTTTGGATCCGTAAAATGTGTGCAGAGCCACTCCCAATCCTCTCGCCGTTCCTTATACTCGAGTGGGCAAACATGTTTTTGTACTAGTGTAATTATAATGATTTTTTGTAAAAGTGATTTTCGAACCTAACACATAAGGGAAGCAAGTGTTATTCTTATGAGATTCAAACATAAAAATATCTCACTTATAAATGAAGTGAAATATCACTAAACCGTTGTACTAAATGATAATGATGATAATCAAATTAAACAACGTATGATAGTTTTTAATTTTACATGCACGAGTTACTTTGACTAGTCATGGGGGATTTTCAACCTTGTTAGTAACAAATTATTGGATTCTCTTACACAATAATAATTTACGTGATCAACGCGACACTTCTTGTCATGTGGGGACAGACGTATACCACGTCTCCCTAAGATTTCAAAATTAATGTTTGTAATGGTTTATATAATATTCAGAAGAATGTTGCAGCATTTAAAGACAAACACCAAGACAACATTTTAGCTAGTATTCCTTTGCATTCTATATTGCCACAACCGTCCAAATCTCCAGGTATAAAAAAATACAAGAATAAATACAAGAAAACATGCATATAATTAAAGTATCTCGCAGATGAATACACTACAAAGAAAGCTCTGTCAATCCTCCATGGATTCTAGCATCCTATTACTCTGAATCATCAATTGGGGTGGGGCCTGTGGGCCATCTCTCCCCTTGGATCTTTCTCTAGGGTTTTAACCCAACCCGACGGAGGTCGAAAGAGCTTTCAATTTAAACGAAATGTATTGATCAGTGCGACCACAGACGATGGATCGATTTAGGACCATTGATTAATTGATATAAGCGTATGATGGACAGCCATGATCAAATCACGTATTGTTTGTAAGAGAGAAGCACTTATGCTTATAAGCAAAAAAAAAATTTGATTAGAACAAAGTTGAAAGCGTTTGCAAAGAGTTTTTATAAGCGTACTTCTAAAATTTTCTGTTTAAATTGATTTAGAGTTACTAACTAACTGTGTTAAACATGTTTTAGCCATTCTGACGAAAAAACGTGTCCTTAAACTGCTAATTAATTTAACGTTGGTAACCGATTATGATTAAACTAAGTTGGTAATTACTTAATACACATGCAGTTCTAGAGAGAAGAAGGAAAGGTAAAGGTACATATAAACCTTTCTACATTAAAAATATAAAAGGAAAAAGTACAAAAAAACTAGCAGCTCGTAGTTTATTGGTTCCCTTATGTCACTTTTTTTGTCTTGCTTTTTGTTCTTCACTAAGAAAACTAGCTAGCTAATTACAAGACTTCCCCCGGAAACGGTAGAAAAAAAAAGAAAAAAGAAAAAAAAAAACTGGCTTTTCCTCTAACTTTGCCTTTGTCCTAGTTCTTAATTTTCCAAAGTGTTTCAACTCTCAGCAAAACTCTCAGGCCTACCACCTCTGTTCATCTCCTTCAATGATGTCATTTTCTCTCCTCACAGTTTTTGGTTGGTTTTCTGTTGAACCCAGTTTGAGAAGGCTTGCAGGGTTTTCACGTCGGCTCTGTAATGCTTCATTGTGAACTCCAGCAGCATCGACCATGTGAAATCCGGGTATTTTCTCGGACTCGAAGTATCTACCAACCCGCTCGGCGGCTTCACTACTTTATCGTCTCTCGGACACAAGAAGAATGCAAGAGACTTCCTTGGTGTTTCACTGTTCACCACTGCCCTGTGCAGCCCGCTCTTGTACTTCCCGTTTGAAAGAGCCTATAAATTAAGCAAAAAAAAACAACAAATTAATCCCATAACAAATACAATTAAAAAAAAAAAGATTTTTGCACTCTTATTCTCTCGTACGCAATCCTGTTTACTTTTGACGTTTGAAATGAATAAATCAAAAGAGAACAAAGAGACATAAATAAACAGTTGTGTGCATGTGCGGAAATTAGTTCCCTAAGACAAACGAATTCGAATGTTTTGCTTACCATGAAGGTGTCACCAATGTTGACTACAAAGGCATTTAAATTAGGGCTAATGGAGTGCCATTGATCATCAACAAAGACTTCAAGGCCTCCAACTTGGTCTTGGTGAAGAATAGTCAAAGAAGTTGGGTCACAATGAGGGCCAGTGCCTAAAGTCTGCTCAGGTTTCTGGCATGGTGGGTAGTAATTAAGCCTCATTATCGAATCATTGTCTTCGAAAAACTCCTTGAAGTAAGCTCTGTCGACTCCAAGGCTCAGTCCCAGAAGTTCCATGATCCCAATAGAAAGTGTGCTCATAGCCTCACTATAATCTTGGTAAACCCTCCTAAACACAAGAAAAATAACACAAATGGTAAGAATTAATTAAGGAAACGATTCAATTACGGCAAAATTTGAGTAACATTGCGCATACCCGAATTCCTTGAATTCTTCTCCCATTTTGTTGCAAAAATAATCTTGGATAATATTGGTTGAGCCTTTTTCGGCGGAGTAGCTGAAAGAGAGAGTCTCTTTCCACGGGAGTTTTGAGGAGAATCTGCCAGTGAAGCTGCTGGCATAGCCACAGCTCTCCCCTGCTTTCCTTTGAGCTCTCTGTTTTTCGGAGAGTGGCATTCCAAAAAAGTCATCCATGCAGCGGTGAGCGTCCGCGATGAGCGTATTGTCGACGCCGTGATTCACGATGAGGAAAAATCCATGCTTCTGGCATGCCTCTCCTACAAGTTGCGAGGCTTTCGCAGCGGCTTCTTTGTCGCCCGAGAGAAAGCCTCCCAAGTCTATGAGTGGGACTCGGAGCTCGGGAGTATTTTTGCAAGGCTTTTCGTCATCGGGCCATATGAACTGACTCGGAATTTCAGTTTGGTACCTTAAAACTGAGGCATCAAAAACCAATGGTTTCTGGTCATCCTCTTTGTGCTGCTGGGTTTTCTGCGTTTGTGGGGAGGGAGGTTGTGCCATGGTTTGCATGCTGCTGGGTTTGATCATGCACTCAACAGCCATTTTTGCATGAACAGAAAATGTATGTGAGTTGGGGGAGGAGGGTTTGGGATTCTGATTGAAATACAGAGGAGAGGAAGGGAGTGAAATAATAAAGTTTGAGAGGTGTGATGAGAGAAAAGCCAAGGTCGTTCTTATTGGGTGAACGAGTGAACAAAAATTGGAATCTTATAGCTAGCTCTCCCTCCTCCTTCACATTATATTTGTTTGCAGAAAAGGGCTTTTATATATGGAAATTGCAATGGGCGGGGCCTGTAGATGGGCAAAATTGGGAGAGTAATTGTCTGTATGGTTGTTGCCAAAAAGCGTTTCCCAATGGCATTTTGGCACTTGCTTCTGTGGAGGAAAATGCTAATGTCACCCACTAAAATCGTCGAAAGGGTTCAAGTGCCACTACTAGACCAGCAAATAATAGTACTCCTGTACTATTTTCTATGAATAATTTTGGAAATGATTTCTGTGTGTGTATATATAGTATATTACGTTACCAATGTTGTATAAATTATATAATTGGACCAACCATTTTCAGTGCCTTGAGAGATAAGAGAGGCACCATTCTCTCTCTACGAAATTCTTGACTTAGGGATTAATGACTATGTGAAAAATTGTTTAGGCTAGTGATTAGAGAGCGTGGGGTGATGTGTAGGTACAAATAGGCTAGATGAGGCTTCGAAACCTTCTAATATAACAAAGCAGAAAAAGAGGGTTAAAAAGAATTAAATTAGGGAAAGCCTTTCATCTAAAACATATATTTAATTAATTTCCCCACATTTCCTCAGTCATTTAATTTTCTCTAGATGAAAATACACAAATTTTACGTTCATTTACTTAAATCATTGAAACGTATCACATAAAGAGAGCAATACGAAGTAGTTGAAGGTAGAGTTCTTTTGACACAAAAGCTTAAGATCACGAGGAATTTATGCAGTTTTCAGTGGGGATTGCAAAACCAGCTTGAGGGTGTGTTGAAGAGACAATACAAAATATGAAAATTGCTAGCTAGGCGCTTGCATGTAAATGTGATTTGGCAAGCAATGGAAACGGCTAGGGAGTTGCTTGACATCAGGATTAATTTCTAGATAAACTACATGCAAGAGACTAGTTCAGGACTTTCAGGGGTTTCATGTCCTATGGAAATGGCTAGGGATTTGACAGATGAACATGCAAGATGCTAATTCAGTATGAGGGGTTTGCATGCAACTGGGACTTGACAGATGAACAGCATGCAAGAGGCTAATTCAGTATTTGGGGATTGCATGTCACATGGAAATGTATTTTGCATGTCACTGGGATTTGACAAATGAACATACAAGGGGCTAGTTCAGGACCACCGAATTGAATTCAAATATCGTCACAATAACCATTTTCGTTACATGAAATAATATGTGATTGAATTACATTTCACATGTATTTTAACTTTTTCAAATATTAATATGTGATTGAATAGAAATATCGTCACATTAACATTTTCGTTACATGAAAGTTTTTTCTCATAGCTAGGGGATTTGGATATCATTAGGATTTTCCAGATGAACGACATGACAGGGACTATAACTCAGGTACTAGTGCAGAATGACCCCCAAAAAAAAAAAAAAAAAAACCTTCGGGTGCTAGGGTTTTGCATGTCATGGGAATAGCTGGGTAGAATGACCAAGGGGTTGCCCTAACAGTCACCATCTGTACTATGTAGGGTCTAATTAATTGGTGACTGATATCACCATTGCTGTCAGCTCACTAAGATGATGATATTGAATGATATGCAACGAATATTTGATAACGAACGTGTAGAACATCGTGTGTTTGTTTTCTTGATAGAGAGAAAGGGAGAAGGTGGACCAAGATTTTAACAGTTCACCATTAGTACTGTAGAATATATATTTGGTGTACTTAATTACGTACTTGGGATAGATTTTTAATGGACAACAATAAATTGAACAATGCCTTCCACTTTACAAAATGACTGATGAATAAGCCAAGCATCACAAGAGAAGAGACATATTCTATTGATTCATGAGCATTTCCTTTACAAAATGAGATGTACACCATGATCGAGAATAATTACATAGCAATAGCTACAACAGGCCAATGCTTGCTTGTTGTATCCAAATAATATGCTGTGGCGTATCATTTAGCAATCAAACGACTATGTAGTATCTAAATAATAAGCTCTATAATTTATCTTTGAAACTATCTACACCATGCAAATTTAGTATCTTAGAGCTAGAGCCTGGTTCTGTTTTTATCTTCCCTTTTATTTTCCCTTCTGTTTTTAATTTTTGTGTTTATAGCATCTTAAAGCCATGTATGCCGTGTGTGTGTGTGTGTCTATATATATAAGTTGGAAGAAAGACGATAGAAAGGATGCATAATTTATATTGGGGGAGAGGGATGCATAATGTATATTTGTGGGGTGGGAGGGGGAGTGGGAGGGGGAGGGGGAGGGGGATAGGTGGGGAGCCTCAAACCCGGGTGAGGATTTATAACCATTTTACTTTTTAAGTTTTTGAATTCTTCAAATTCATTCCTCACCTCCTCCCAGTCCCACCATCACCTTCAGCATTACTCATCGCCTATTTTCTCTATCTTTGGCAAGGTAATAAAAATTATTAATTAAAAACGAAATGGTTATAAAAAGGTCTTTGATTCAATGAAATTTAAAAACGATGAAGCATTATAATTTGACACTTTAGTGATCATTGAGTAGATGTGGGGCAGACTATTGTCAATAATTTAATAAAAGGTTGAAATTAATTAAAATTTTCAAGGGGTTAACACTTGATTAGAAGCTTGCCACGATTAATATGTGGTTTACACATTTTAAAGCACCACCAAAAGAAATAAAATCCCATTAGGTCTGTAAAGGAGTTGGCAATAAAGGTCAAGTGATTAAAGGCAACTAGCATCGGTGGTGGGTAATTTGATAACACTGTGCATGCATGTATAAGCAGCAGCCAACTAGTTTAATAGTTTGAAGCAAAAACACAAGTCCATGGAAAACTTGATTGGGTTCAACTACAAGTAGAAAGTGAGTGCCATGTATTTCGTCGGCAACATGCTTCAGTTCCTTTCATTATCCACTAAAAGAATTGGTTTCTTTTTGCCCCATATAGACATCAAACATCTCCTGGTGGGACCTTTTAGGATTCGAGGTTTAAGAAAATAATTGATACAGTTTTCACAAATCCCAATTGATTATAACGAAGATTTCATTTCATAGTAGTGGAGAAGTTTGGTTTAATAGAAATGGCCTTCACAGGCGAAAGGACATCATTTGCAGAAAAAAATGTCAAACTTGAAATGGTCTGAGGTCTCCGTCACAAGTATGCATCGTGATTTTTGTCATGGTTCATCATAGAAAAACACCAAAATTTAAAGTTGGGTATAAATGTGTGTATATTCGTATTTTCTTGAAATAAGGAAAAAGAAAATGGTGAATTGAACTTCATTTGTCATACTTGCAACAAGAAGGAGAAGCTCCAACGTATCACACAAAAGAAGGGACAAAAGGTTATGTGGCAATAGAAATCTATCGCTTTTAGTTTCTATTCATCTTTATTCTCCTTTTTTTCACCTTTGTAAAATGTGACAAAAGAAAGTATAACCATAAACATGTTGTTGAGAATGCCTCATATTGATGAAGAAGAGATCTTGCATAGATTTATAAGTAAGTTTGATTACTTCTCACGCTACCAATTGATTTTATAGTGAAACCTCAACTTTCTTCATGGTATCAGAGCATGTTGTCTCACGCGTGAAGCCCAATGGCCACACGTACCCAACGTCATCTCTTTGTGTTGTTCACATGTTTGACTTGAAAATCCGCTACAACATGATGAGACCTATTGAGAAAGTCTCACATTAATGGAGGTGGAACATTGCATGAACTTATAAGTAAGTTGGGCTATTCCAATATTGCTTACTAATTTTATGGTAGAACCTCAACTTTCTTTACATGTGGGTATTTTCTAATTGATACTCTTCTCTCTCTCTCTCTCTCTCTCTCTCTCTCTCTCTCTCACACACACACACACATACATACATACATACATATATATATATATATATGTAATGCTAGGTAGATTAAATTTGTAAATTAAATTATGTGTTACCAATAAGAAACAAACACGTTAATCAATGCTTGAGTAATACTTTAATCATCAACTTCTATATCATTTAATTTATAAAATTTAGTTTACACATGTAGTCTCCCTAACATTACCCATATATATAAAAGCAAATCCAGTGTGATCAGATTGTAATCTGCATAATTTAATATAAGCAAATGGATACTCCAAGAAAGAATGAGCCAGTAATTGACCGATGTTATGGGAATTTAATATAAAAATTGTTCTTTTCAGCTTGAAACAAGAAGCACGTAACGTATGGCCACAGGACTCTACGGGTTGCTTTACTTTTGGGAGGCAAATTCTCTCTTATGTCCTCATGTTTGTGTGGTCACTGTTAAGCCACGTCAACATTTTATATTACTATTTCTTTTTGTCTTATTATCTCTATAAAAAAATAATATAAAATGTTGACGTGGCTTAACCGTAACCACATAAAACAGGAGGGCACGGGAGGGCAAAGAATCTGCCTCTTTACTTTTGACCTCATTATTCATTTGATGTACAACCACTAATTCAATGGGACAAAAATGGTTGGACAACAAGAAAAGCTTGAAGCATAACTATTTTTGTCCCAAAATAATACTTAAAGCAACGTTAAGTAATTTTTATCTATTCATGTAACTTTTATCTATTTATATGCATATATGTACTACGCGAATTTCATTGAAAGAACTGACATGTTAAAGAATTCAGTCCAATTTGCTTGATCTTTGATATTGAAATTATTAATAGAATCATCATTTAAAGATTAGATTTTAGGTCTTTAACGTTATATGATTAATCGTTTGAATTTTAAGTTTAAGTCTGTTAAAATCTGAGACTAAAACTCTAAAATCAAGCTTATAAGCTTATACTATTAAAGACTGAGAATAAGTGAGGTTTTCTCACCACGGATGTTCGTACGATGTGCTGCCCACTAATTTCAATATTAAAATGGTTACATTAAAACAATAATTCATATGTGCATTGATATTATATATTTATTATATTAATGTTGTCAGCCGCGGAAAATGATCTTTGCCGGATCATTTTCCTAGGGATCCCATTATCTCACTCATTCATCGTATATCGTGCGGTCAGAAATCATTTCAAAATTTAAAATTTAAAATTAAATATGAATAGTACCTAACGAAAACTGACTGCACGATATACGATGAACGAGTGAGATCATGGATCCTCGCCGGATCCTTTTCCGTCAGCCGCTTATCATTCCAAATATTAACCAACTTCCCATCACCAATTTGCTAACGAGCTCCTTGAACAAGCAAATCCCTACCGTGAAGCAAACTACTCCAAATAGGATCAATTTTTTAACAAACAATATTATCTACACTAGAGGGTGAGAGAGTGGGCTAAGCCTCACAATAGGCCAACTATAATGTGGTTCAAACTCGCATTTTGCGAGAATCGAACATAAGATCTCTTACTTACAAATAAAAAGGAATACCACTAGATAGTAGTACTAAGGGGCCAAATAGTATCATATTTTATAGTGTATCAATTTAAATGTTAAACGCATACCTATATCGATATGTCACCAATAATCAACGAGATCAAAGCACAAACACCTTCTCCTTTAGACTTTTCCTTCATGCAACATGTAAATTTGGGTACGTACGTACGTAGAGTAGATAGCTACACAAACACACGTAATCACATATACGAACACTGCCTAAACAGGACACTACAGATTAAGATCTCGCCCTGCTATTCTTCCCCGTAAGTAACAATTTCCATTTCATCAGGAACATAAATCCAGTTGTGAATCTATCTAGCTATTTATATGGGTACACCATAAATAGACAAAACAACATGCATGCATGTACTCGGTCTATGTGTGCCGGCTATAGCCTGTAGGTATTCTCCACATACACGAAGCTGGTGGGATTAGTCCACAACGCACCTTCATAGGTCTACACACACCACACATGCTGGTGTTTGGCCGAATTCAGCAAATCCACGACATCAAATGAGTACGAAATTTACTAAACATTGTATGCAAGGAAAGAAAAGAAGTGTGCGGAAATAACTTTCTTATTAAATTGTCATGACATTCGTATTTGTGAACATGGTCTAATAGAGATATTGATCTTCAAAAAGCTAATGTGGAATTACACATGTGTAATAACTTTTCTTAACAGTAGTGATCAAATCCTAATTAATGTTTGTTTGATTAAAAACATATTGTTAATCCTAATTATGAGTTACATCTTAATGATAGAGCATATATTACATCATGTTTACTCTCACGTTTACTTTTTTGAGTATAATGCTCCTAAAATATCATAAATCATTTATTTTGTTGACTTTCTGTAGTTCCCTTCAGATCTCCAATTTGGCGTGAAACATGCAGCCTTCTTAGTCCTCCTTTTTTTCTGCTGCAAAGTGAATGGAGTGTTTGTTGGAGCACTGAGAGCCATATCACATCCTCCAGTAAAAGAAATAGTATTGTTTGACTTGTTTATCTAATTCACTCTCAGGTCGTCTCTCTATGACTTCCTCCATTGTTTCATGGATTATTTGAGACGTGGAAGCCAGGACTTGTTGATCAGATATATAAAGATCAGCTATAAAAACATAATCCAGTTTTGATATGATGTTCGAATCAGTGAGTCAACGACTGTAAGGCATTTTCAAACAAGGTAATATTTTCAAATCCAATAGAGTCTAATCAATCGATTACTTATTATAGGTATTGAAATATAAATTGTACATGCAAATTTTCGTCGTCTTTTCCTTTGACGAAAATGCACTTATAAAATAATAAAACATAAGATTAAGGCTAAAAGCCTCATGCGCCCACGATGAATGGGGGGCTTTGACTGAAGAATCTCTGATGAGAATTCTTAAGAGAATATGTTTAGCAATTTGTGGGTAGCCAATGACCTTTTTTTTAGTGGGATAATAGGGTTATTTATAAGGGAGTGGCCGGCCATTTATGGTGTAATTGGAGAATAATTGCAAGATATTATGTGAAATAATATCTTGCAATTAACATGGTAATTAATCCCAAATTAAATAGGAAGTTTTGGGAGTTACCTTTTGAATAAGGATTTGATGAGGAGTGATGAGAGGGATTTGAATAAATACCATTTTGATCACCTTTGACTCTTCATTGATTGAGCTGTTATTGTCTGTTGCATACACGTGAGAATCCCAGTGTGCCTTGAGGGTAATTTTGTCCTTTTAACCCAAAAGTCCATGTGTTACCTCCATAATTTTCTTGATTATTTTTTGCTCCACAAATGCCTCCACACCTGCTAGGCTGCTTGCTGGAAAGGGCATAAGGTGTAGAGATCTCTAACTTTGATGCAGATTGCCACTTGAACTTGGAATTAGATTCGTCTAGAAAAGGGAAATAAATCGTCTACAAAGCCTATTTAAGCCTACCTTAAGTAGGGGATTAAATCCACTTCGGATGGCAACTATTTATCTCTACAAGAAAGAGAGAAAGCTAGAGGATATTTGTTCCCCCTCCCCTAGCATTCTTCTTCACTTGCCCGTGCAAAGAACCGTCTTCCTTTGATTTCTTTGTCTTCTCTGCGTCGCACCAATGTAAGCAAAACTTAATTTTCTTTGTCTTCTTCTTGTGTGGTGCTGCCGCGGGGCAGCCGTCGGGGTGGTGCGGCACGTTGGCTGGTAGAGGCCAGGAGTCGGCTCGACATGGGTCGAGGAAGTGGTGTTGCCACGGTTTAGGCTGCCTCGTCTGTGATGCTTGCAAAGAATGAGGAAACTGCTTGAGTTTGATTTCTTAGCTGCCGTAGATGGAGCAATTAAGGATGGAGTTGCCAAGACCGAAGCTGTTGAATATGAAGTGTCGGATGAGCAAACTATTGAGTGCGAAGTGGTTGCTGCCCCCTGACCATTTGCTGCTTAGCTGGTCTTCGAGTATTCGATCTTTTAAGTTGTGTAGCCTGCATCACAACATGATAAAGATATGTTGAATATGAAAAATTGTTAACTAATCACATCAAAATGAGTAGTTGTGTGGAAATTCATTGGCAATTTGCCTCATTCCGTTAAAGAGTAGACCTAGATGGATGTCGAAGAATTAGTTTACCCTCTCACACTGGAGAGCAATTAGTTTATCCTCTCGCACTGGAGAGCAGACCCAAATGGGTGTCGGGGAATTAGTTTACCCTCTCGCACTGAAGAGCAATTAGTTTATCCTCTCGCACTTGAGAGCAGACCCAGATGGGTGTCGGGAAATTAGTTTACCCTCTCGCACTGGAGAGCATTTAGTTTACCCTCTCGCACTTGAGAGCAATTAGTTTATCCTCTCGCATTGGTGAGCAGACCCAGATGAGTGTCGGGGAATTAATTTACTTTCTCGTACTGGAGAGCAATTAGTTTATCCCCTCGCATTAGAGAGCAGACCCAAATGGGTGTTGGGAAATTAATTTACTCTCTTGCACCGGAGAAAAATTAGTTTATCCTCTCGTACTAGAGAGCAGACCCATATGAATATTGGAAAATTGGTTTACCCTCTCGCACTGAAGAGTTTACCCAGATGGGTGTCGGAGAATTGGTTTACCCTATCGCACTGGAGAGCATGAAAGTCGTTGTTGTGAGTGCAGCTGAGGAAAACTGGACTGCTAGACAACTGAAATAATCATCAGCATGTGAGGTCTTGTTCAACTATTTGCTTGAGACTTCGAACTGCTTGTGGAACCCGCATAAGGGTGTAAGTGGGAAACACAGTAAGATTTTCATGAACCTTCTCCAAGTATTGCACCATTCTTAGATGTTTCATCGTGTGTTCTTCTAAAGCTTGGTTGATGGCTAGCTAAGAATATGAACGGGTTGTAAGCTTCTTCACCGCTAAGTCATTCGATAGCAAAGGCTGCTAGTAAGGCCTCGTATTCTGCTTCATTGTTGGTTGCTTTGAAGTTTGAAGTGTCGTGGGCTTGGTCGGCGTAGATAGGAGCCGCAAGGTGGCACGACTAGAAGTCGTGGTGCAAGATCGGTACGGCTGGAAGCCATGGTGAT